>OZ017742.1:72257164-73717164 GCA_963969285.1 Odontomyia ornata
AATTTAATCCTAATGAGCTTTTGATTGTTGATTTGGGGAGTCTGTGTGGAAAATGCTTTGAAACTCGATTACCGTGTCTGTTAATATTGCTGATCCTATTTTAAAAGCATGCCAAGTATATCACAACATGCTCCATTATAGAATGATTATTATTATTATGATTGTCGTTTGTGTTGTGTGCGAATAAATTTGAAGTTAACTCGCTAAAGTGTTTTTGATGTTGTGACTTTATCGAAAGGATTAACGAAACAATTGTTGTTCACGGAAGTGTTCTAGGAAATGTTAAAAGGGGGGAAGAGTTTGTTCTGATTTGATTTTATTTAGGAAGTTAAAATCTTGAGAGGATATTGAATTTAATATTAAAATTCTGAAGTATGCTCAGTTATTTGAATTTCGCAAGGAAAATGAAAATGGTAAACTTAAGGTTACTACAGAGCTTTTGTGTACTTGATATAATCTTTAAAGTGCAAAATTTACCTGTTACTTTTCAAAAATGAATCCACATAAAAACAACATTGCCTTAAACTTCTGGGAACAATTTGATTACTTTTGAAATTTTCACTCATGAGTGAAACCATAAGTGATTGGAATCACTTGCTCTGCATAATATTGCCTGAATTTCTTCTGCATAGGATGGAATTTCATAGTTCCACAAAAGTTGTAAGTTTTGCAATTTAGTACTCAGCACTTGGTGGAAGTTGCGACTTCTTCAGAAATGTAGAATGAAATGCATACTTTGTATACAAACGCTTCGTAATTGAATATTGATTGAAATACTTATGAGCGGTTGCATGTTTGTATGAGTACCAAATAAAGCAAGGTATACTCCTAGAAATATGTTGCCTTCATTGCTAATAGTGATTTCTTGATCTTACAGCTGAGATGAAATTAATATCTCATAGATCGATTACAACATAAGAACACTAACATAATGGATAATTTCTGGGAAAATATGAGTATTTTTGATTGATAATTTTTAATATACATAATTCATGTATTCTGATCATAGGAGAAGACATCATTGACTCCAATTTAAGCGCAAATTAAAACCACGCAATACTTACACATTTTTACATATAAAGGGAACAGCAAAGTAGTGAATGCATCCGTGAATGCACTCCTTGCATTCATTAAGAAATTCATAAACTTTCTTTCTTCTTTTGTAGCACTACAGCCCCTCTCGGGCCTTCGCTTAGAGATAGTTAGAGTATCTCATTTTCATGACCCTATTGATTTTTTCGGAAGTTGGTTTGGTCAGTACCATGCTCCCGTGTGCTTTGCTCAGCTATGATATGATCTTATTAAATCAGTTCATATCACCACTGAATGAACACTCGTAGTCTGTCCGAAAAATCCCCTGAACTAAATCACGTTGCTCCCAACGAGATTTGAACCTGGGACCTTCGGCTTATGCGCTCATGATCTAACCACTAGGGCACACAGACTACCCGTATTCATATACTACTGTGACCAAAAAATAAGGTGACATTTGATTTTAACCTACACGCGTCGAAGAATTTGGAGAATTATTTTTATTAGGTTAGTTGTACTGTCAGTGATATCTATGTCAAATTTACTTGTCAAAATATTCATTAGTGTTTGAGATACGCGTCGTTTCCGGGATGGCCTTCAGTTTCGTCTTCTCTGCAGCTTGAATCTCCTCTATCGTATCAAAACGACGTCGTCGGAGCGGTTTTTTGAGCTTGCTGAACAGCCAAAAGTCGCACGGCACCAGATCAGGTGAATATGGTGGTAGCGGAACGATATGGGTTGAGTTTTTGGCGAAATGATCACGAATTACGAGTGCAGTATGGGATGGTGCATTATCGTGGTGTAAAACCAACAATTATCTTCCCACAATTCTGGCCTTTTAAGGCGGATACCGTTACGCAAACGACGCATAATGTGCAAATAACATTCTTTGTTGACTGTTTGACCCGACGGAAAGAATTCATAATGCACAACACCACGATAATCGAAGAAGAGAAGATGTTGATGGTCGCCCAGGACGCTCTTCGTCTTCGACACTTTTACGGCTGGCTTGGAACTCACTATACCACTTTCAAAAATTTTTTTAGACATAGCCTCATCACTAAAGGCTTTCTGTACCATCCTTAATGTATCCGCAGCAGAAAATTGATTCTGCAAACAAAATTTAATACAAATTCAACAAATTTCGACATCGCAAAAAACGAAAAACTCACTTTTAGCAGCTTACAAAACGACGCGTATCTCAAACACTATATAAATATTCATTTTGACATGTAAACTCGACAGAGATGTCACTGACAGTACTACCAACCTAAAAAAAATGTCCAAATCCTTCGATGCGCGCAGTTTAAATTCAAATGTCACCGTTTTTTTTTGGACTCAGTAATAAAGCTTTGAGAAAAAATTCATCTATTTACCTCTCGACGGTGAGAATATGTGTGCGTTTCTCCTATCAATAACTTTTCACACTTCTTGTCCCGTACCCTTTTATCTAGGGTTTAGGGTTAAAAATTTCTCATTGCCAATCAATTTTATTGACTAGCAATAGATTTAATTCCTAATACTTTGCTTGAAATGTGTATCATAGTTTATTCTCAAAGTTGCAGCATTCATTTCCAACAACTTTGAATATACATTTTGCACATGCTGCCTTTCGCAGCGTCGTTTAGCGAATAGATTGTAAAAGTTTCTTATGCACAGAATTGGGAATAAATGGGCTTTCTTACACGCGGCGTTGAAAATAGGGGCGTGAAACCTGTCTTCAATCAATGCTTTCATTTTTAAACGCTTCCATAGTTCACCCAGGTTATTCTTGTATACGATACACATCCTACGTGTGCCCGTGTAATAATTTTCGTAACATCTCTAGCTATTTTCCACGGATACGCAGAACTAACACGCTCAGTTAAAGTTATATTTTTGCTAGGAGTACGTTTGTATGCACATATTAACTACTTCCATGCATGCCAGCAAATTATGTTCACCTGCACGAGTACTACAAAAACTTGATACCCTAAAATTACAATGCCTAGTAAACTGTTTTTAGGCAAAATCGCAAATCTTTCAACAATCGACATGCTAGAAATATCGCAAAGTCACAGTGTGCGCGTTTCCATTTAACCATAAGAAAATTGCAATATTCGCACATCGTATATTGCACCCATAGACTCACTTGTCCAATATACTTACCTGCTATTGAGCAAACTCAAGCAATGAAGAAGAGAAAGACATAATAGCTACGTAGCTTAATTTTATCTTTTGTAAATATACATATTTGTTGCACTCAGTGCGCTCGTTACTAGAAACCCCGTTGATGTCGTCTGATGTTCAATGCAAAATGATTATATGCGCTGCCCAAAAATTTCCCTAACTGAAAGACATACAACATGGGTTAGTGAGTGCATATTACGCCAGTTCACACTAGAAAATCAACTTACCTCAATGCCTCTCACTCTTATTGTCCATATAACCTGTTCACACTGCATGTAAAAAAGCCTAATAAGATCATTTGCCATGCTTTGAGAGTAAGATGAACGAATAAATTAAACAGGACACGTTTGAAAGCTTTGTTGCCTGTCATAAAAAATGAGCTAAACCGTATGGAAATATCGTGCAAATGTGTGCAAACTGGTGAGCGATACAGTGCAGTCCAACAATTTCTTTTTATATGCAACACCTTCTGTGAGTAGTTTAATGTTAATAAGAGGTTGACATCAACTATTCAAACCAACGAATGTGAATCTCTGTAAGGATCGGCAGGCTATACATTTCAGATTTTCTATATTGTTGCTCTCACATATTTTGATTATGCTTTCCTATTTATTGTTGAATATATTTATTTATTTATAAAGATTTTGTTACTATTTTTGTGGACTTCAGTGAAGTGAATTCGCATAGTTTTGACCCCAAACCCGATTCCCTCATAAAAGGTTCTGTTTTCATATAAGCGTGAAAGTGACGCCAAGGTTTTTTCAAAATTGCTAGCACATCAAACGATGAAATGTCAAAAACAGACAAAAATGCATCGCGAATTGCGCCAATACCTACGTTATTAGTGGATTTATTTGTTGAAGCGTCACGAATCATTAATTTCCAGCGTTCCATAGACCTGACCAGGAATTTTGGTTTGATCAGGTTAAAGTCACTTTCCACATACATATATCAAATTACTCGAGATGAAACACAATTTTGCCACACCATTTAATATGCTGAGCTTAAGATACTACCACGCGTCATTTTCCTGGCAAGGAATACACCAAAGGAAAATTAGTATAAAACAGTCATTAAGTAAATCTTAACAACATTTGCGGAGTCCAGGGAATCCAAACTGAGGCCCTTATTCCAAGGCCAAAACTCGGGGCAAGAAAGCATTGCATTATCCCCAGGAAATTAGTAATAGAAAATAAGCAGGTTACCGGAAACATGCTCAGGTCACTATTGTTGAAGGAACTACATCATTTCACCAGTAGAAGCTCATCAGGACTCATCATCAGGAATATCAAAAAAAAAAAACCACCAAATTTAAAAAAAAAGATTCACCAGGTACCGAAAAACACATCGTCAGATTCCGGTTATAGATGCTATCACAAGGAATCTGTAAGCCTTCAAGTAGCCCATGGGCAAGTCTCTTGAATATCGTAGCCAAAAAAAACCAAACAATGGAGACCTAAAGTAATTATCGTTGCTGGAAAGCCATCACTGTTCCAGGCAAATATTCGATTGCTCAGCTTAGTGACGTTTCCCACTAATTGGATTGATGCAGTGTATTCACGATGCAAATTTGATGCATATAATCAGATTCCCGAGGCTCCAAAGAGGTTCAAAAAATTGCAGTCAAAACACCTTTTGAATTATTTGAGTTTAATATCATGATGTTTGGTCTTTGAAATGTGACGCAAACCTTCCAACGATACATTAACCATGCTCTACGTGAACTGAAATTCACTATGCATATCGATGATATCTTCATCGCTTCGAAGAAACATAAGAAATATCGTGAACATTTGAAACTTGGGTTTGAAAAACTTCAAAATTCTGGATTTTCAATCATTATCGTCATCATCTATGGCACGACAGCCCAAGCTGGACTTGGCTTCCGCGACCTTGTTTGCTAGTTGTTCACTTTCAACAAAGACCTACTGTCCGCTTCTATCTTGTCTTCCCAACGAGTTCTCGGCCGGGTTTCTTCCGTTGTTTCTCCATGGTACACATATTGCAATTTGTTTAACTTCACACAAAACGAAGCACGTGGATCGTCAAAAAGTTCATACAACTTCTTGTTGTAACGTAGCCTCCACTCTGTTCCTTACTCAACTGAGCTGTAGATTTTCTGGAGAGCTAGGCATTTAAATACACCCACTACCTTTTCAGATTCGCTAGTTAGGCTCCAGGTTTAGCTTCCATATAATAGGGCAGGTTTGGCTGTGCACGTCTCTGGAACTCAAAATCGGAAGTACGGAGTAATATGCTCTATTTACGGCATTTATGTGGCGTCCAATCTTGTCGTTTTTGACACATCTTCTATTTAGATTGGCTTTAAGGTAGATGAAGTTATCAACACTTCAAAGTTGTTGTCACCGACGGTAAGGTTTCGAATTCAGTTTTAGTTTTATTAACTCGTAGACCAATTCAGTTAGCTTCAGGTTCTAGGCTTAGAAATGCTCCATCAGCATCTAAGATTGAATGTGCCATAATATAGATATCATCAGCATATGCTATCGATTGTTTGGACTTGAACATTAGTGTATCCGAAGTTTCAACTAACGTTTTCTTAATGATATGTTCCAGCGCAATATTAAATAACATTGCCGTGGTTCCATTTTCTTGTTTTAAGCCTGATTTTAGTATAAAAATGTCGTTCAGTTCGCCATTTACCTTGACTTGGGACTCTGTGCTCAGCATCGTGACCTTGACCATGTGGACTAGGTTTTTGGAAACGCCAAAGTCAAGCATTATTTGGAACAAAACATTTTTTTGGCACAGTCATATGCTTGTTTGGAGTTTAACATAGAGTTGGTGCACATCGATTTTATATTCCCAGCACTTTTCGAGCACATATATTTGGTCTATTGTAGATCGTCTACTTTGAAAGCCTCCCTTAGTTTCTTGTATAGAACTTTCATACTATGGTTACAAGTTTCTTTCTATGGTTTTGGGAAGTACTTTGTAGGATGAATACAGTAGATCTATAGATCTATAATTTTCACACCATAGCCTGTCTCTCTTTTTGTATACGGGACATATAAAATTTTTGAGCTAGTCCTCTGGTAATTCCTCCTCTCAGCATATACTGCATACTAGTCGGTGCCGAACGTTACTCAGATATGAGTCATGCTCTGGAGCAGTTATGGACTTCTCAACAACATTGCAAAATGCATATTTGGAAAATTCACAATCGAGCATTTAGGCTATATACTCGTACATTGAAAAATATGGCACCAGACCCCTTCCAAGAAGAGTTGAGACAATTTTCAAATTCAAAAAACTAACAATCTAAAAGGAATTACGCAGATTTCTGAATGTTGTTCATTTTTATTGAAAATCGTTAAAAGATACTGCAGTTTTCAAGCTCTATTGTATGAATTTTCGATCGGTGCAAAAAATAAAGACAAACAAGAAATCACATAAAATGCATGTACGTAAAAAGCCTGTGAAGGCTGCAAAACTCAAATTGCTAATGCAACATTGCTATGACATTGATTGGGAACGCAACATTTGCGATCCAAGCTGATACATCGAATGAAACGATGGGGCCAGTTGTTGGGCAGTTAAATAACAACGTTTGAGAACCACTCACATACTTAAAAAAAATCACCAAAATGCAGCGCAAATACAATACGTACGATTGTGAACTGCAAGCAATTTACAGAGCGATATAACCCCTCCGGAATATGATTGAATTACGCGTTTTCATCATCGAAATAGATCATAGCCCGCTCATATATGCATTTAATAAAAAGTCGGATAAAGTGTCTCCCTGACAATCAAGACAGTAAGATTTTATTGGACAATTCACAAGTAATATTTTTAATAATCAAGCAGACCGCCTGGGCAGACTGCTCGAAGGACCTTTGCAAAAAAATTACCATATCATAAAAATAACAACGCAATAAGTGTGAAACAATTTGATACGCAACTTATTAACATTTTCATTACTAACCCGCAGTAAACCCCGCCACTACCACCGCTTCTATTACCAATAAAAAGTTTTTGCAACGAAAAAAATAAATAAATAAATAAATATAAAAGCAAATAATAATCAAGCATGCTAATCCCATTGCGATAATCTGGCGAAGCACTTGCTAGACTGTTGCTATGCGAATCTGTCTCTAGCGCCATGAAGAGCCTTGTTGAGTCAAGCGGAATCCAGACGAAGAAGGACTCCCACTTTGCATATGGAGCAGGACGGTCGTCGGTATTATTGACGGAACTCGTATGAAATTCACTCTGCCGCGGCTCTGGTAAGAAGAAAGTGAAAAGAAACGCTAGGACGTTAAAGTCGTGTAAATTCTTTATCGGATATTTGTTGGCTGAAAATTTATTGTCATTATTCCTGTGAATCTGATTACGAAAGTCAAAATCTGTTGTCTATTTGCTCCAACAATCCTTGCCACGAGCGTTTCACGAGTTTATACCTTCCATCTGTCCTTGAGGAGAAAAGTCAGTGAAAAATTTATTTATTTTACTACGATTGTATGAAATCCAATTTTGTGCGAGCTATGTGGGCAGTGTGCCCGAACATTCTGAGTTTGAACTGGCAAACTGTGTATAACTGACTGTCAAATCTGTGGTATGTTGAGTTCAGTACGTAACCTCCGGAATTCTGTTATTACTTACTAATAACGAAAATGTTCATTATGGATATAGAGAGTGTAAAATTTGATATTTTCCAAACTGATTATTGACCTTGTCTACATTTTCCTACTGATAAATCACCAATAATTCTCTGCTAATCGAATTATCCCGCCCAGCAGAATTCACTTGAAATTCATAGATACATTTAGGGCTAAGTAACGGAAAACTTTCTATTTTATACTCTCTTCAATATTGAACCTGATCAATTTCTTATTCAATAACTGATATTATTTAATTCGATGCGAGTGCAGCAAAAATATTTACCGAAGCAACACGATATCGTAAAAACTTTTCAATGGCGTGAAGAATTATCTTATGAAATAGAGAGCATACCTTGTCTGAATGTATCATTGAGAGAATACAAGTCTAATTAACAGTACAAGATCAGCGTATAGAATGTCATATAAAATATAATTATTGTATTTAAGAAATTAAAAAAAATTACGTGCGAGGAGAAAATAATCAAAGAAGAAAAAGAAAATTTCAAAAGTTACAGGCACTTACCCGCCCCATCAACGAGCACTCATTAGAGGAGGAATGAATAAGTACCCTTTTTCTTTTTCTTGCTTATGTAATTAATTGAAATCTTTTGCATGATAAGCTATTTTTGAGCTTGATAATGATTTTTGTTTTCTTGAAATATAATTATCATTGGTTGAATTAAAACCAAATAACATTTGAGCATTTTTCATTCTATTATATTCATATTGTTTATTAATGTTTATCACATTTGGTGTAAATTACGGAAAATATAGGAGTCTTGAACTTAAGACAAAAGATTTTTGTAAAGATGCGCGTGAAAAAAGGCTAAAGTCATACAACTGAAAACTTCCTCTCTTATTTTATTGTTAGAGTATTTTTTGTTTAGTTCGCACATACTTTATTTGTATGTCCTACAGAATGATATCCACCCCACTTGCACATATACCTACTACAACTAAAATAATTAATAATTCGATGGTTTATTTACAACAATGAACGATATGTGTATGTTAGAAAAGAAAAAAATTATAAGGGAGAATAATACAATTTTTTTTTTTATTTACTTAGTTTATTAAAACAAAAAAAAAATGATTAGAGAGAAATATGGAATCGAATAAAACTATGTAGATAAATTTAAAAGTTCAGTATTTTCATTTATATGTAACCCGGACCAGCTATGGGACCCAACATGTTGGCTGGCCCCTCCACTCATAAGCTAGCCATCGGATGAGCTCAATCCTTTTCTTTGTTGTTACAGGTGCTCTTGTGGGGTAGAATGGCCCTCCGCTCGGGTTTTCCAATAACGCCAAAGTGTTATATGAGTCCATCATGTAAAACTTTAAAATAAATCTGAAACGATCACAATTTTCATTTAAAAGAAAAATTCATACGAATTATGTTTGTAGGAGTTTTTCTTTACGAGGTGTGACAATTGAGTAATGAGACTAGTTTTATTGCCGCGCTTGTGGTAAACCTGTGACCTTGAAATTCCCTTCCTCTTCTCCGGCATCTTTCTCTTCTCCAATGACATATTTACCGTTGCTCTAGCTTGTTTAGTTCGCCTGCTGTGTCGTGTTGAGTAGACGTGGGTTGGTGGTCCTCTTCACGAAAATGAAGAAACGAAATCAAGAGAAACGCGTCGCGATAAAATTTTGCGCCAGATTGGGTAAAACAGCTTCAGAAACATACGCTAAAATTGTAAAAGTGCATGGTGATAGTGCTCTTAGTCGTGGCATAAAGAATTTAAGGAGGAGCGTGAAAGCGTGGAAGACGAGGCGTGGAGCAGGAGACCAGCCGAAGTGTGGACTGACGCAGATGCGCAGCGTGTGCGCGCCGTAATCCATGAATGTGTTTAACAGTTCGAATATTAGCCTCGGGACTGGGTATGAACCGTGAAACAGTCAGACAAACTTTAACCGACGATTTCGGGATGAAAAAATTGTGCGCGAAGATGGTTCCCAAGAACCTTTCTGAGGAGCAAAAACACCATCGAATGACCGTCGCAGCAGACTGTTTGGAACAAATAGAAATGAATCCCATGCTGTTGCTGCCTTTTTTAGCTCTCTAGAACAAAATCGGTGGTCAAAGGAAACCACTTTGAGTCGATTACGGACATCCAGGCGCTGTGACGAGGCTACTCGTGGGTATCCCAGTGGAAGCGTTCCAAAAATGTTACAAAGCATAGAAAACGTGCTGGAATCGTTGTATAGCGGCCCAAGAGGACCACTTTGAAGGGGATGGCAGAGTTGTAGAATAATTCTTAAATATGCGGTTTTTATGGAACTTAATTGCCACACCTCGTAAATTGAAAATAAACGGCTACGTCTAGAATGAATATTGATTTGGATGGTGGAGTGTGAGGCAGCACCACTTCCACCTGGATGCCCCACTCTTATTCGGTGGTCATAAATATCAAATAGTAACGACGAGTTCCTCTTGAGTCTCGCGTGCGTTCACCAGGCTCAGCCTGCCGTTTTGTTTGAGCATTCCATGTGTTCAGTAAGTTACGTGGGCCTCGGCACCATCGAACTGAGTCGTTTGATCGTTTGCTTCGTGATTGGGAACTTTTATGTAGTGGGTCCTTGTGCTGGGAAAAAGAATCGCGCCACGACAGCGTAATGCTAGCCTGCCAGCGCATCCACGCAAGACAAGGCCAATTTTGGCGAGCACCAGCATTAACGCTCGCCGAGGCAGCAAAGCATTGCTGCAGTCCTTAACAGATACTTCGATTCCTTGAACTCACTACATATTATCCGTATAGTAGAAAAAGAAAATAAAACCGTGGATACTTTATCTCAAATAAATGATATCATTATGTCAGTTTAAGTCATATCAAGGGATTCGGCGAAAGCTCAAGAGAAGGATGAAGATTAAAAACATTGACTCCGAGTTGGCTCAAGCCTCCAATTGAAAAAACTTCGATTGGACGATAATGACATTTTAAATTACTGTTATGTCTAAATACAACAAATATGACCATACATTCCAAAATATTGCGGAAATAATCATTTGATTCAACCCACCAACTTTGACATCTTAGCAGACGTTCGACAAAGAAAACACAAGTGGACTCGCACGTAAGTCACATGTCAGTACAGCAAAATTGAAAGACGCACTTCACTTCCAGTTGGGCAAATAGAAACTCCTGACTCAAAATTCGGTCATGTCGACATTGACATCGTTGGACCACTGAAACCCTCCAAGGGATTCTCTTACGTTTTGATGATAATCAATCGGTTTACAAAGTGGCTGGAGTTATTCCTATCCAAACTATAACAGCGGACAAAGTTGCTACCGCATTCTACAGTGGCTGGATTTCTCGCTTTGGAGCCCCAAACATTTTCACTTCAGACCAGGGCTCGCAACTCGAATTGTTCGTCTTCCAATTGTTAGATCGCTTAATCTGTTGCAAACAAATCAGAAATACTGCATATGATTCAGCAGAAAATAGAATAATCGAGCGATGGAACCAGTTACTAAAAATTGCCATAATGTACCATTACAAACAGGAGTGGATCGATGTCCTCCCAACTGCTTACCTTGGATTACGCACAAGTATTAAGGATGCCATTGGCACTATATCTGCACATTTGATATATGGAGCAACTGTACATAGCATATACCTGAAGATCAATGAAAAAATGCCACCCGATTCAAATTATTTCATGCAAAAGTTTTGTGAACATATGAGGGATATTTGAGCGACTCCAGCGTCATGTCATGTCAAGCGAAAAGTTTTCATACACAAGGATAATGCAACTTGTTTGTATAAGAAACTGTTGGAACATTCATACGAAGGTCCATACAGAAAAGTCAAGTGCCAATCGTTTAAAAATTGGAGATTCGTGGGAAAGAGGTTAACATATCTTCAGGAAATTTTAAACTAGTTTATTATGAGCATACTGCCAAGCTCACGCCGCAATCAAGGATGCCATAATGAATGAGGTCCTCGTACTTGTTTGAGACCTAAAGCAAAAGCTGCGACTTTGAAGACAATACAAATCAACATATGAATATTTGGCTGTCAATGAAATGCCAAACTGCCAAACGCACATAGGAGGGTGTAGTAGGGCGATATCAGTGACTTGAACCAAAGAATTTGAATCAATGTAAAGATCGACAATCTATACATTTTAGATTTTCTATGTTATTGTTCTTTCGCAATCTAGCGCCCATATTGGGATAAGTTTTTCGTTATTGAATATAATTATATATATTACAATACTTGTAAAGATTTTGCTATTATTTTTGGGACTTCAGTGGAGTTATACTCCCATTAATATTGAGTAGAAACGTCTCCTATGTTAGCTTTATCTATTTAAACCTATTTGAATAGCAAACGAATAGATTTCTTGCGAGGATATTCACTACTAAAACCACGAACATGATGCAGTATAATGATTGACAGAATATAAATTTTTGACGATTTCCGGTTACCACTCTCTGGCAAGGGAACCGTGATATTATGTGAAATGTTATTTTATCGTTTCTAATGAATTTGTCGTTTAATCATCATATCCAGCGTCTTATTTAATGGACTTAATGTTAGTGAATTCTGAACGTGGTGACCTTAACGTGATCCCCTGAATTTAACTTACTTTTCGAACACTAAACTGATAAAACCTCTGTTTTGACTAAAGTGCAAGAAGCAAAGTCTCAAAATGGCTACCGCATTGAATGTTGAAATGGCAAAAATTCATAACAAAACGTTACAACTAATCAGCCATGAATTTGGACATCCAGAAATCTATTCGTAGATGCCTCACAATTTTCGAGATTTCTGGCATTTTAGAGACTGGGTCTCGAATTTCGGTTTGATCAGGTGGAGGCAACATTTTACACACATCAAATTACACAGGATATGATGAAATTCAAGTACGTTATCCAATATGCCAAACCGGACATTTGATCGCATGTAATTTCGATCGTGGGAAACTCGCGGCTCGAAAAAATAAATATGAAGCTTTAAAACAGCGGATATTCGTAACGTTCGTGGAATCGAGGCACATATTTCAGGGCAAAATTTTGGAAGAATTTTATGGGAAAATTTCCACTCTCCTCTGGTATTAGTAGTAGTCATCCCCCAAATCTTTCTGGGGTGAGCTGTAGTGATATATATAGGTTTCAAAGTCCGTTAAGGACTGCAGCGATGATCTGCTGCGATGGTCTGCTGCCTCTGCCTCGGCAGAGGAGGATGTAGATATCCGCCGAGGATGCCCTTGTCTGGGGACGCGTGAATGCGCTGGCAGGCTAGCATTGCGTTGTTGTGGGGCAGGTTCATTCCCCGAGCACAAGGACCCACTACAAAAGACTTTCGCATTCACGAATTTCTGGGGTCTCAAAAAGAACGGCGACCGAAATCGCAAAAATTGTAGGCAACCACAACAAGGAGAAATGACTTGTTCCGAGAACAAGTTGAACAAGTAAAAGTGGGCGGACTCAGGGTAACTTCGTCGTTACCCGACGAAGCTCATGGCCCACAAATAAGAGAGGGACAACCGGGTGGTGATGGTGCCCCCTCGCACCCGCCACACCGAATCTAAATCCATAAATGTTGCATTGGCCAGGTATTTCTCTTCTGAGTGGGAAACTCATACAATCTAACTTGCATGAACCTTCCCATCAGAGGAGAAGTAACCCGGTGACCAATTTATGTCGAAGTGTTATGCAATTCGATTACATTACCCTATGCCATAAAAAGGCACCTTGCTCGGGCCACTCAACCCGCAAGAGTACCTGAAACAAAAGGAGGTTAGTCGGTGCCTGATGGCTGGCTCATATCCGGTGGTGAGAGCCTGCCACCGTATCGGGTCTTATACTCGGTCGGACAGGTGAAAAATGGAAAGACCGAACGGTAAGGGTTATTAATTCATTATATTCATTACACCTGAAAATGCTTGAGATTCTAAAATCATTCTTGGTTCAAATTTAATTCATAAATAGTATAAATAATTTAAAAAAATTTATAAAATATATAATTTATACAATAATGTAATCAATGAAAAGAAATGTTTTGTATGTAAGTGTTTTCTTTTGGTCGTTCTCTACTTTGTTTTTTCTTTTCTTTCAAAGTTGTATGTGAGAGGAAATCGCAAAAAAAATTAATAATAAAACCAGAAACATGCAAAGGATACTCACAGACCATGTCCGACGACGAACGCTCGTTGTCGAATGCAGGGGATGTAAGTCCTGGAAACATTAAATAAACACGATTTTAGGATGCCGACAACGGTTGCTTAGAAAATGATGACAGTCGTCTGGATAAAGCACCTTACATAGATACTTCGGGATGAAAGAAAAACTAGCAAAATTCACAAATTATAGACGGATGGGTTCCTTTGCTTCCTATAAAATATGTTAACAATTGTTACATCCCTCAAAACACTTCCCCTCTCACAAGTTGTTCATTTTTAACTTTCACAAGTTTTTCATAAATATTTTAATTTTCTCGAACTTCCTTGAAACTTTTCTTAAAATTATGCAATCCGCACTTATTTTCGTTGCATTCAGAATAAACCTTTTTTTTAAACACCGTATGCTGATCTAAATCAAATGCTCTTTAAGTCGTCAATTACTAGTTTATAAATATTTACGGTTTTATTTCCCTACACATTAACGCGACGCTAAATCTTGAAAGAAGCATATTCCAGTTTCAAGTTAAAATTGCATTTCTACAATCACTACTTTACTATGATTTTCTTGATTTTTTCACAATTTTCTTCTCCTCATTCTTCTTTTGTGTTATTATTTATTATTAACCTTCCCATGCATTCAAGTGCGTGAGAAACTTTTGATTGAGACAACAATATTTTATCTAAATTTTTCATTTGATTTGATCTAGATTCAATTTTTTAAAAGCTTAAACGTGTGATAATACTACTGAATGTACCAAAATCATAATTCTCATTTTCAAGCTTCTTCTTAAATAAAATATAAAAAGTATGCATATACCTCACTTAATCCAGGTATACGACTCATATGCTACCTTACACTGCGTTCTGAAGACGACAAATGATTGATCAAATCTGAGCTAAGATAATGCCTTAATGATCCTTTATTGAATCTCTTTATGCAGTTCCTCCGCGTACAACTACTATAACTAAATGATCTTCCTTCATTCCTTCTTCTGTTATATTGTGAGACGTCCGCTTGAGCAACTCTGCTGAAAAATCGCACGTTGGGAAAGCATACAACGCCTGTAACTTCAGTTTCCTTATTTAGCAGCGAAATTACACCTGCTTCTTCCTTTTGTTTCAAATACGACACTAAGTTGCGTAGTGGTCGTGTTTGCGCACCACTATCTTCGGATGTAACCGCTGATGTCGACCCCGCCAAACCTAGGAAAATTGCATGTGATGTCGATGATGTTATGCGTTTTTGAACATCATCTAATTTAAGCGGATCCAAGCGCAAGCGCTGTGTGATGCGAAGATGATTTTTACCATCCTCGTCTTTCATTAATGATTCGATAATGTCCGTATCACCGTCCGTTACATGGAACTTAGCGGGAAATAGTGAACTTTGATTAAATTGTAAAGTCAATTTCAATAAGTGTGTTAGCTGCTTTCAAATATAGTCTAAAGCGTTCGTTGAGCTCATTCGAAATTCCAAGGTCCAGGATACGCTTACTTTTCCCTCTCCTCGCTCAGAAAATCAATTGCAACCCCAGCGATACTCTCACTGGGGCTGAAACTCCTGATTTTTATGGAAAACTAGCGGAAAACCACTGAACAGTATCCAAGCGACAATGGCAGCGACGTAAGATGCGATACAAATTTATGCACTACTAAAGCACACTTATCGATGGAAACCTCTAAGAAGTCGAAATGACTAATACTTTTGCGCTCGAACAAAAGAAATATGCTTTCCGTTGAAGCAATGGCGATATGCTCGCTGCCAATCACAATAACCGCACGTACGTCCACTCACTGACGTTTGCCCTTCGACTCCATGCATCCAGGGACATCGCAACACTTCACACCCATCTTTTGATGCAGTCCTCAAGGTAGGTTGCATACGATATTTTTTTACATGTGTGGGTGCGCACAATTAATGGATATGAATAAACAGAATTGCTTCTTGGTGGTTGTATATGTTTTAGTTAATATTATCATCATGCGGTTTTATTGGTAAATTTGAATTCATTTCCAATGTAAAGAAACAATAATGGATAATGCGTAATAATATATCGTAGTTTTTCTTTGGTATCACGTTGATTTGAAACAAAATCGGTGTGCGAGGCGTTTATTAGTTCTGGATTATTTTAAAAAGAAGGCATTAGATATTTAGAAAGGAAAAATTCTACGCTGAATAATCATTAATGTCTACTTGTCGCCGCCTACCGCAATATGCGTTTAATCGAACTGTCTTCCTTTTTCTAGTAGGAGTCTCAATTTTCTGGATCACTATGCTGTAGAGGTGACGGAGATAGGAAAATTTTAGAGCAGTTTGATAGGGTAACTGCTCTATTACTACAGAGCATTCATCGAAAAGATTATAACACAAAACATTCTTTTCGTGCCGAAGCTAAGGATAAAATTTCCCACTTAGAGGAATAATTTAAATGATATTAAGCTTGTTGAGCTCAATGGCACCATACATCACAATTCAGCATTTGCGCTGCAGACAGCCTAACATTTTTTCTCCGTTCAGGATATGTCAACACCCAAGGAAGTCTAATAATTGACCGCACTCCACATTTACTCCAAATGTTACAAGTGATCCTAAACAATGCACTCGTTTTAAACTAAGAAGACGCACAGGAGGAGTCTTCGATTACATCTGCATCCAAAACTCATCATCGCATTAAGCCTATGACTACCGAACTAACGCTAGCGTAAGATAGCCAAAGTTTAAATGTGTTAAAAGCCATCATACCTGTATAGCATGTTAGATGCCCAATCACTACAATATGTAGCATTGAAACTCTGCTTACCTATTGTACAATAATTTCTTAATAACTTATTAGTAAGTTTCAACTGAAAACCATTTCTTTTCAAATTGTCATTTCTTTGTAGCTTAAAATAGTATCCTACAGTGCACCTTGACATTCTGTTTGAATTATTCATATCCGAAATCTTCACCTCTTCTGTCAACATAAAAACCGTATGTGCTCGAACTATTCAATGTTATCTATAACATAAAAAATGTCCTGGAAGTTATTCAATATAGGGAGAATAAATTAAGGAATATTCAAAAATATTGTCTACAAATATTTGCTTTGATGTTTGTTTTACAGTCAGTGGTAGCTTTTGCTGAATATGAACCGGTATGTTCATGTTTCTGCCTGAACAGACAGTCCCTGTTAAACAAATAATATGGATAGGAAAAAAGTACCCGATACATTGATGCTGCCCAATGTCACAGCGTTGAACGGACGGATTGACATTTTATGGAGAAAGTTATATTCAAAAGAACATTCAACTTTAATCCAATGATGATTTGCCTTTCGGGTTACGAAGATATCGAAGAAGTTGTTATGATGAGTTTGGTTTTATGAGTATCTCATAGGAATATATCAATTTTCTTTTGATTTTAGTAATGTGGGAATGTTTAATAGTGTACCGAAAATGCTAACCATTCTACGAGTATTCCCATCACATTCTAGGATTAAAATCCGTCTGTGAACAACTGGCTATAACTAAATAAATTGGCTTTGTGATGTTCAGGAGTATTCATATTCGCTCCTCTCGATAATGATTCAATGCATAAATTTGCATTTCATAGAGAAATAGCGGCGGAACTGTTTATATAAGCAAGGATATGTTATTTTATGAGGGAATGTTAAGTCACATGTACAGAGAATACCATGACTACTGAATGCTGTTCATTGCCCGATTGCCGACTGTCAAATGTTTACTTCTCGGATTAAAGACATAAAGTCACGGATGTGGTGATAGGTTTCAGGATACCCATCGAACTTTTACAGATGGGACACCATGTAGTCGTAAACAGTCTGAACTATAATACTTTTGGTAAACAGGAGTAAATGCAATATTTGAGTTTACAGTTTTCATTATCGGATGTGTTTCTTTTGGGGTGCACTGATTTTATTGTATGACAGAGAAGATATGCTTATATTTTTTATCTTTTTGGATTCAGCTTACCGTTTTGAATAAGACTATTTTTTTCGAACAGTAAGGATATTGATAAAAGTTAAAGTAAAAAATACTATCTAAAATTACTCAGAAGAAGATAGTAGCTCAGTATCTCGAATAGAAATTCAATGAAGGCAGTGATTATGCTCGCATTAACATATGTATGTATGATATGCCGCTTTTTCCATTATGGCCTTATGCACGACGCAATGCAACACTCTATTTTTTTTTTAAATACCTCCATTCCCTAGCACTCTCTCCATCACTCTTTCTTTGTCGCACAACGCTCGTGCGATCTGCATTCATATTACATCGCTTGGTCCTTTGTGCCACCCAGACAATGTTTAACACATCGATATAAGAGGGCACACAATATAATGTGAACTAGTCCTTTTCATGAGCATCTAGTCCAAAAAAAAAATCATGATCAGCTCTCAGAGATAAAAAAAAAATCAATATAATACGACGCATTCAAACAAAAAAACTCTGAGTAACTGTCACTTCAGTATCTCGCCGATAGGGTCAAAAAAGAACGCCCTAAGTAACTGGGCTCATAAAAGCAGGATTACAGGTCCACGCTTCAATCAGTGGTCATTAAATGCTCCCTTAGTCTTTTCTTAAATACCATAAGTGAGTTTGCTTCCTTAACAATCTCTCGTAGATTGTTATATATACGCAGAGCATCATTCGTTGCATCGTTCTTTAGTCGATCCGTTCTGGCAAATGGTATAACGAATTGGTTGCATTCCTCGCATTATATGGGTTGATCTGTGATACCTGAATTAATAGCGCTCGTTCCGATCCATTAGTTTTTGAATTTCTATAGATAAACTTAGCTTTCTCCATAATAATAATTTGACTAAAGGTTAATGATTTAGCCAATTGGTAAACCAAACTAGTTTGAGTAAGCGTTCGCAGCTTCAGAATGTTTTTAAACGCTTGTTCAGCAGCCTGGATATACTGTTTAAATGTTGCTTTGCTGATCGACTCCAAATAAGTACTCCATAATGCAATTTCGCCAGGACAAACGCATTTAGAACAAGTTTCTTGATGTGCATTGGAAAATCCTCATATCTTCTTAACAATCCTATCATTGGGGCTAATTGCCTCCTTAAGCTTTTTATGTGTGGTAACCAGGTCATACGATGGTCTATGATAAGACCAAGATATTTCATTTCTAGCACTCTTTGCAATTTTTCGGCATTAATATTAAGGTCGAAATCTATGTCTCCTTTGTTTTTTTGCTTAAAAACAATATATTTTGTCTTTGAAGTAGTTTGTTTCCAATTAACCACTGATGAAATTTTCCTAGATCTTCGTTGATAGTGTTCTCAATGGCAGTTTTGTCTCGTCCTGAATAAAATAGAACTGTGTCATCAGCATATAATGTGTGATATCCCGTCAGCCCACATGTATTTAGATTATTTGTGTATAGCAAGAACAAAGTTGGGCCCAGTATTGAACCTTGGGGAACTCCTGTTTCCATAGGTGCATGATCGCTCAGGACATTGCTGATTAAAGTTCTCTGCGATCTTCCCTCCAAGTAACTCTTAAACAACTGCTTAGGACTACCCTGAATACCGTACGATTCAAGTTTACGAAGCAAGAGGTCATGATCAACTGTATCAAATGCTTTTTTCAAATTCCCAAAAATTGCGATGACATAATCACCCCTGTCAAGTCCTAGATTGATGAAACGTGTGACAGAATGTAGGGCATCCAAACTACTCTTGTTCTTTTGAAAACCAAACTGATCTTGGCTTATGATAGAGTTTTCAACTAAGAATAATGTTAATCGATTGTTTAGTACTTTTTCAAATATCTTACTAAATCCCGTCAGCAGCGCAATCGGGCGATAGTTATTCGGGTCAAGATGATCACCACCCTTAAATATAGGAACTATTTTTGCAAGTTTTTCGTCTTCCGGAAAAATTCCATTGCTAATATGCACGTTTATAAAATTTGCCATAATCTGGGCTATGTCCTCCTTTATTATACTAATCTCATTCATCGTGATGCTATCAATGCCAGGCGCCGTATTCTTTTCTAATTCATTGATTACATTTAAGACTTCCCTTTTATTTGTTTGATGAATGTGAAAGATGGAATTTATTGCGATATTTGTATTATTCACATTGCCTGCTGAACTGGCAACGATTTTTTTAGTGATTCTTCCACCAATTGTTGAAAAAAAATTATTCAATGAGTTCGCCGCGTCACGTGAACACGATGTGTTGGAGGGCCCATCAGGATTCAGTTGAAAGTTTTTTGATATACCCTGGGTTGAAGAGTTATCCGTTACCTCATTTATTATTTTACATATTTCGCGGGAGTTGTCAGCCGCTGTTTCTATTCTTCTTGAGAAAAATAAGAATTTAGCCTCTTTCACCAGTCGTTTCGATTCTTTTTTCACTTGCGTGTGCACAAACTTGAAAGCCTGGTTTCCACTGTTCTTCCTGTAGTCCATGTATGCCTTCCTTTTTTAATACTTGCATCAATTACTTTTTTCGTTATCCAAGTCCGTTGTCGACACCTGATTTTTTTCTCAATTGTAGAACTTTGCTTAGCAGATATGATGATATTTTTGAGTTCAATAATACTATTTGGTTTCCGCTTTTCCAGTAACTCTCGTATGTTTGATTTAAAGAGCTCCTTGTCTAGAAATCTGAACGTTTTGTATGTCGGCTTCTGTTTGTTCAGGGTTTGGTCTTGAATAGCAATTTTCAACACACGATGATCCGGTTCCGGCCAGTCCTCAAATATGTCTGTCACGCTTTCAGCGACTTTTAAATCATTGGTTACTATATGATCCAGACAGGTATTTGACACTGGGCGAGTAATTTAGTTGTTGTTTATGATTACCGTTCCATTCGTATCTAGCGTATCCTTATAAATCCGTGTTTCTGGTGATTCCATTAGTACATTAATGTTTGTGTCCGCTACTGGGAGTAAATTTTTTTCAGTTGAGAATAATTATCTATTACTGTGCAAAAATCTTGCGCATTCATACGATTGGGATTGTAGTACGTCCATAATTTTATTTTTTTAACCTGCATGGCGTACTTCAATTATTATAACGTTATACTTATCAGGCGTCGCTCTCTTGGTAATGAAATTGATTGTATTTTTTATGTACATTGCTGTACCTCCACCTCTTCCAGGTCTGCAGGAAAATACCGCATTATATCCTTCAATATTGTAAAACCGTGCTTCTTCTGAGTAAATCCAGATTTCATTAAGAATAATAAAATCTATGCAAGGATTTTGCTGCTGGTAAATCTGAATATCACTTAGCTTATGTCTTCAGCTTCTTATATAAGCATACATAAGTGTTAAATTTGTTCCACTTGATCGATTAGAAAGATTAGCAATCATCAAAGTTGTAGTCGGTGCTCCTCCTGGCGATCAATATTCTGCGTTGAAACTCCGGACACTCTACAGAGTCAGCTCTGTGAGAATGATCAGCATTATTATTGTTACCAATACAGTTGGAGCTCTTCTCAATCGTGCTTTTGCAGTCCTTCAGGTCATGCTCTCTTCCACATTTTACACATATTTGCTCCCCTTCACATGTTGATGTTTTGCGGTTGTATTTTTGACACTTATAACACCTCGTTACGTTGAAGTCCTCCTTCACAAAATACGATCCATAATAAATATTAATGTATCTATTTGCAAGCCTCTTATACATGCTCCCGTTTACCTAGATGATGTGCAACCACCTTCCATTTCTTGTCCGCTTAGCATGTACAAGTTCCATAGAACCACGCTCCTCTATATTGGGATTTAATGACTGGATCTCATTTCTCAATTCATTATTTGCGTATTGTTTTTCTAGTCCATTGATGACAAGTCTAGGCTGTCGCAATCTGGTCTCAGCAACATCATACTACTCTTTCATTGCATCCATTGCTATATTAAAAAGCGAAGTAGCGTTTTCGTTTGTCGATGTTTTGATAATCGCCCCACCATTACGAATAGGCCTCATTAGCTGCAGAGGTATTTTACATTTTGATAGCCTGATCCTCGACTTAAAATCAATCAGTGTTTTTTCTGATGAAGAGTGATTTCTAGGCTTAATTATAATCCCTTTTTGCTATATTGTATTTGATCGATGCACTGATGGAGGAGAAGTAGAATTTTTAATAATTTCGGCATATGAGGGCTTGCTCGCAGACGTAGATTAAAAAATTACATAAATTAAGCACTGATGGAGATCTCGCCATTTGTTGTGCCTTTCCTAAACAAATTCTAAACAAATCAAGTTTGGGCATTTCCGGATTAGGGCCTCATGGGGTTTTCTTCGCCGATCACTAAGCAGCAAATTTTTCGGTACAATAAATTGAGACCAAATTAAATTTCTTTGCAACACCTTAAAATACTCAAATTTACTTTACTTGTTTTCATGTTTGATTGGGAATATTTTTTGAAAGGGACGGATAGAGAAGTTCTGTTTCCACCAAAGTACTGGATTGGCTTCTCTTTAGATCCCGTTCGTAGGACATGGTAACCGAACAATCTGTGGCGTAGCCAAAAATTTCTTTACAACCATAATCTTTCACCTAAGATCTCTGGGAGTTGGAAGGCTATGGTAAAGTATTGTAACAGCAATACCGAAATAATATTTTGTGAAAGAATGTCATTCCTTCAGAGTAAACAAGTTAGGTAGACAGACCTACTAGACCAAGAGCAGTGACCAATTTTAGGTGGTCATTTCAAAAGTCACGAAACTTTCTACAGTAAATCCTCTATACCTATTAAAAATGAAAAGCCACTTCTGGCAGCCCTGTGTGGCCGGGGTAGACTACCCTAAAATTTTAAGGAGGGTAAGAAATAAGTTTCATTTCAGTTAAAGTATCAGTCATAAAATTTTAGGAAATCACTTTCGACAGTATTTTGTCTTCATGGAATTTTTGCCAGAACATTTACATCTCCCCGAACTGTTGAGAGAACGCGATATATATTTATAAAAAATAAATCCATTTTTGTCATTTCAGCAGTCTTCAAGTTTTGACAGAATAAATAAAATAAACTAACAATTAATAATATACAATGCCAGAATGAAACTCCATCACTAACAGTCTGCCAAAGCGAAAAATCTTTCCGTGTAAGTGCAAGTAAGACAAGCATGGAAACCTGCGGATTAGAGTGAGAGCGCTTATTGGACATCTGTGGACTTCATTAGACGTAGATTCAAAATGATACATAATGCAATAAATTTTTCTTAATCTTGTTGAAACATCATTTAAGAAAGATTTTTCTGTACCTTTGACGCAGATGTTCTCTAGGTCGTTGTCAAGGATACTGTCGGAAAATATTAAAACGCGTTATATTCTAGGTATTATTTTTTTTTAAGGAGTGACTATTCGTAGAAGGTCTATTGCTTTTACCTGTACCTGTGACGTACTTTTATATTCCTTACTCTACATTTCGAAGGTCCTAACACAGGTATGAACAAAAAGTAGGGATCCTCTAACGGTTTGGGGTGTTGCATACGATTCAACATCTCAGTAGTCGTTTACAAACATTTTTGGAGTGCAGTTCAATTTTACTCGTGCGTCGATTTCGCTATCATAAAAAATATTTTATACTGAAGTATTTGAAATGACCACCTAAAATTGGACCTCTAATAGGTGTGGTAGTCATCGACGGATTTTTCTTATTACACACTATGAAAGATGTACCAAAAACATTCGACAAAATCTCAAAACGATTTTTAAGTATGGTTACACAATTCGGAGGCAGAAATATTGATATTATTTTTGACCAATATTTTGAACCATCTATAAAAACTTATGAAAGACAATTAAGAGAGTATAATATTTGAGAATACTCAATAGTAGGAGTGGATCATGTAGTAATCGAGTAGATATGCTCTGGCATCGAGACGCTTTGCAGCAGAAGCAAAAGTCTCCACAACAATCTCAACATCCATTGCAACAATCTCATAGCCCTCTACAGGCAACTCAAGACACGTCAAAACAAATTAAGAAACCCAAATACAATATTGTGTTAACTTCCTGCCGGACAAGGGTGCATTCTTCGTAAACTACGTAATTACCGCAGCGTTTATCGGTACTTCATTGGAATTGATTCGTTTCCCTGAATTGATTGTTTATGTGTGGGAGCTATGCACAGCCAGTTCCCGTGCAGAAATTCAGTTCATACGTAAGTCCATTTTGATTGAATTTCCTTTCGGAATTCATTACGCTTGGACTGTAATGGTTTTCACAACAAGCGTAGTTTACAGCGTAACTTGCCCCTAATCATGCCATTCGCTATGGTTTACATTTGCTTCAAACACTTTGTCGATCGACATAATTTATTCTTTGCATATGGCCCGAGCAACATGGTCAGTCGAAGTGGTGGAAAAATCCACTCAACTGCCGTGACAATGACTACATTTTCTGTGATACTTTGCTGACGATTCTTGCTGCAAATGCAGCTATAAGAAGTCAAGGCATTGACGCTCGAGCAAGAGTTCTCATTCTTTCATTGTGCATGTCATTAACTTTGTTTGATTTCATGTCACCGATCAAGCGTTGCACAATGCGACGACCTAGCATTCCTGATGACCGATCTCCCGCACCTTTGTACGTCGCCGATGTACTTTTTGCACAGCAAGCTTCTGCGGATCACGCAAACTACGCTGGATACGGATCAGATACCCGAATTGAATTGACAACGGAAAAAGGCGGTGATAATGTTTCAGTGGATATTTAAGATAAGTTAAAAGCAACACTAAAATGTGATATTTCAAGCTACAGCCGAACTCTGAATATTTTCATTAATGCTATTAGAGATAATAAGAACAGACAGGATATTAATAACGCATGTAATAATGTTCCATTCGCCGATTTCAATCAACAATTTAACGTAAAATAAAAAAACGTGATCGTAATAAAACTTAATAAGAATAAGTGCAATGTATCTCTTAAACGTTTAATATACGTATTCTAAATAATGCTTACTCATTCCTTAAGTAATTCATATTGCCCTGAAAACCGTTCGTGAACGCTAGCATTAATCCGATTTGAAAGTGTACTGTTCTAAAAAACAATAAGCAATCTCAGTTATGTTCATAAGATCAAACAAAGAATCGATTCAAATTCATACACAACAACGAAGAGGAGTTCGGTTGTATGCGATTTATCACAGAATATCATTTTTAAGGTGCCTCAAGCTGCCTTTGCACATGCGCATAAACGATACAACTAAAATACACAACACTTACTGTACATAAAAATAATGTTGCATCAGAGTGTAACTCGCATAGCTTCAGCCAGCATATTCCCGGAGAAACAATTGCAAACGTTGAAGCAACAACAAATGCTTCAAGCACAGCAAATGCAACAAATGCAAGAGATGAATCGTTCGGGAAACTGGCTAAGTGGTAAAATGAAAATTTCACGCGCTATCTATTGTGCATAGATTGGGATGAGTGAAGTGGACGAGGAGTCGAGTTGCAACCGCGAACGCGCGTGGACGGGGGAATCGAGAGAAAAGCGAGCAAGTAGCCGCATCGGACATTTGTGAAATTTTCAATAAAAACAACTTGACTTTGTACAGTTTCTGCCACCAATCACAAGTTGCAGCCTCTTATTTCGTTGGAGTGTCAAATGCGAACGGAAATAATGGCCGAGTTAGTGAAAAACCATCCAACATGGTGATATACAAAGTTGAACGCGGGTGACAGAATTGAATTACTGACGATGTTAGTGGCGGCTTCATCGTAGGGAAAGTTGGTGTGAACGGACTTGAGAAACTCTTTGGAAATTAAAGAGAAATGCAATTGTTTGACAAGTGCAACCTGGAGGTGAAGTGCTTTGTATGTGCGCTAAGGAAATACGGTTGTACGTCTGATCTAGTGGAAAAACTATGAGGAGATGAACGTTGGAAAGCCGTGAAGGCTGCAGTGAAAGGCTTAGAGGAAATGAAACTCCGTTTGAATTACTGTAAAACGTTTGGCGTGGAAAAGAACGTGGTACTGGATACAAGTCTTGTTCGTGGCTTAGACTATTATACTGGCGGATATATGAATGTGTGTCGCATCTTTAATGGCAATGAAATAACAGTGATTGATTCGGATTGTGTTGATGCGCTCGGAACTTAATACAATTATTTTTGAGTTAACTTCTAACTGCAATACAGAGTAGAGTGCACTTTTCCGGAGGTTTTATACATAATAGTAGAATGTTAATTAGAATAAACATTTTTTTTTTGACCAGTGCAAATTGCTGAAAATTCTCTAAACTATTTAAATCTTATTTAAATCTTCAAGTGATTGTAAAGAAATTCTCGCTTTAGAGATAAATTTATTAATTTTTTGTGCGAATGTATTTAATGAACGTTTCAGTGGACTTCCCGCATTTGTCATCGAGCGCTCGAAGGACCATGTGGGGTAAGTACCCTTCTATTGCGTAAAATTTTTTCCTTTTATTTATATTGCAAATGTTGTGCATGTTTTCGAATTTAAATTTTATTGCGGAGAATTTCTCCTTGTATTTATATTGCAACGGTTGTGCATTTATCGAATTTAAATTTTATTGCGTAGAATTTCTCCTTGTGTTTATATTGCAAATGTTGCACATTTATATGAATTTAATCGTATTGCGTTAATATAATGGAGTGTTAAAGTAACGCCAAATTGGTCTTTCCTTTCCTCAAATCCTAACCGGGTATAGGACCCGGTACGGTGGCAGGCTTCCACCTCAAAACATGACCCAGCCACCGGGTACTTAATAATCCTTCTTGTTTCAGGTGACGTCGTGGGTTGAGTGGCCCAAGCAGAGTGCCTCCTTATGGCATAGGGTTATGCAATCAAATTGTATAATTCTATGGCATAAATTGGTCACCGGGGTACTCCCCTTCTGATGGGAAAGTTCATACAATTCAAGTTGTATGAAGAGGAATACCTGGCCACTTCAACAAGATATCTATGGATTTATTCCGGTCGGGTGAGTACGAAGGGGCCCCACTACCACCCGTTTGCCCCTCTTTCATTTGTGGGCCCTGAACTTCGTCGGGTAATGACGAGGTCACCCCAAGTTCGCCTTTCTTTTCAGGTTCCCCTTGTTCTCATGACAAGCTCTAATTCCCTCTGTGTGGTTATCTACACTTTTTCCGACTTCGGTCGCCTCTTGACTTCCAGCATTCCAATTCGTGAATGCGAAATATTTATGTAGTGGGTCCTCGTGCTGGGAAAATGAACCCGCCCCACGACACCGCAATGCTAGCCTGCCAGCGCATTCACGCGTCTCCAGACGAGGGCATTCTCGGCAGATATTGTCATCTTCTTCTGCCGAGGCAGCAGAACATCGCTGCAGTACTTTACGGACTTTATGAAAACTCCTTATTCACTACAATCACGAACGACCAATAAATTTTTCAAAAAAATTAAGAAATAACAAATTTAAAGAAGCATTTTTTCACTCAACACTGGGCAACAGATGAAATGGCTCCGTTTATTGGTAATAAAATCATTCGTCTTAACTTCAAAGAATGCCATCGTTATGAATGTATCGATGATAAAGTCATCTTCACAGTTCTCCCACAATTATCTTGCCCAGATCACGAGGAAGCTGACACGAAAATTGTTCATCGTATATGTAATATATGTGAAGAAAATATACTTATTCGATGTTCTGATACAGATGTTCTTATTATTATCCTTGGTAATATGAATTACCTAAAAAATGTAAATGTCAAAATTTGGATGAATATTAGCACAGGCAATAACCAACGTTATATTAACGTATCAAATATATATCCAGAAATTGGTCCAGATATTTGCAAGAGTTTACCTGCATATCACGCCTTCACTGGATGTGATTATAATCCAGCATTTTATAAAAAAAGGAAAACTTAATCCGTTTAAGGTACTGATGAAATCCGAAATTTATCAAGAAGCTTTCAACAATCTTGCCAATGTAACAGAAGATACAGGTATAATGGATACTGACATTTTTGCAACATTATAAAAATTTGTATGTCAAATCTATAAAATAAAGGATTGTGACGACACAAATAGCAGACGATTCGAACTATTCATGAAAAATTTCACAGCTGAAAATATTGATGAACCATTTGAAAATAAGGTTATTAAATTTGATGCATGTCATTTGCCTTCATGTTAAGCTGAACTCCACCAACACGTACTAAGAATGAAATACATGGCTCCCATTTGGAGAAATTCACATCTGAATTCGCCTACAATATTGAGTCCAAAAGACAATGGATGGGTGTTAAATGAAGGTCAGTGCGAGTTTCACTGGTTCGAGAGAGATCAGCTACCACCTACAGTAAGTGATGCTTTCGCTAACAACAACATTTATATCGAAGTAGATGATGCCAATATTGATGGTAAGTGTATTTCTTGTATAAATTGCATACATATTATATACATACGTATTGTCGTGTGTTATGGTTCGCGGCTAATAAGTTTAATGTTCCGGGAAAATGAAAACGCAATGTCTTTTAAATTAAATTAAAAGAGTTTATTAATTACAAAAATGCACAATAATCAGTTTAACACTTTCACTATTCAAAATCTAACACTTGTCCATAAATTTCTTATCGCAATTGTCTTCTAAATCACTTCACTATCACGAAAATCACTTTTTTATTACTCGAACGATATCGCTTCCCACACACTATCGCAGTTCTTATCGCAGTCGAATGAATGAATCCCCCCATTCATTCAGCTCGCCTTTATATAGGGTCTCTAATCATTCAACTCAGTTCTCGTACATTGGTGAATTAGCGGGAACATTCCAGCAGTGAATGAATGGAGCAGTGACTCACTTTCAGACGTTGTTCATGCTTGGTACGTTCTCGTGGTTTTGAGTAGATTCGTTTTGTTGATGTTCTCAATTGTTGTGAAAACAATTGCGACAGTAGCTCGCAGAATTATTTGTACATGTAACACTGCCCCCACCTCAGTCCTTTTCGCCCCGAAAAGATGTGTCGCTATTTGTAATCAATTCTCCCTGGGTGTAATATGGGGCAAGACGGTCCGGATGCACGATTTTCATTTTGGCTCTCGGCTTACGATGTTCCTGTATTCGTCATACGACGTCGTTGATTCGCTTTGTAACTCGGTATGGTCCCTCCCAATTATGTTGCAAATTTGGAGAACTAACCTTTCGCCGTTGCGGGTTATATAGCCACACCAAGTCATCTTGCTGGAAGCCAGTAGAATTAGCCTTTAGATCATACCTGGTCTTCATGCGGTCAGTAGCCGATTCGAGGTGATTTCGCATTGTTCGATGTATCTGGTTCAACCGTTGCCTTAGATCACTTGCGTACTCCGAGATCGTTTTGGGTTTCTCAGGGGGTGTTCCGAACTTTATATCGGCTGGCAGACGAATAGTCTTTCCAAAAAGGACTTTTGCTGGGGCTTGGCCCGTCGGTGCATGTTCGGCAGGTCTGTACGCCATCAAAAATAGTGGGATATGTCGGTCCCAGTCCCTTCGGTTCTCGTCAACCATCTTGGCCAGATGTTTATTCAGCGTACCATTGAACCGTTCGACAATTCCATCGGATTGAGGATGCAGCGGTGTTATCCTCATTTTCCGTATTCCCAGTAGTTCACACATTTCGCCAAAAACTAGTGACTCAAAGTTTCGGCCTTGATCTGAATGTAATTCGCAAGGTACGCCGTACATACTGACCCAATTTAACACTAGCTGTTCGGTTACGGTAGTTGCTTCCTGGTTGGGAATGGGGTAGACCTCGGGTCACTTGCTGTTATAATCGGCTACAACCAGCGTGTACCGATTTCCCCATTCGGATCCAGGAAAGGGTCCTGCGATGTCAACAGCAATCTTTTCAAACGGTACCCCCACGTTATAGGTTTTCATTTGTCCTCTCAGTCGTCGCTTTGGGCCTTTGACGGAAGCGCAAACTTTGCATCTGCGGCACCAGTCCTCTACGTCTTCTCGAGCGTGGAGCCAGTAGAATCTTTCTTGCAATTTCGCTAAGGTCTTGTTAACACCAAGTTGGCCTCCCGAGGATCCTTCATGCATTTCCTTAACCGCATCGTGGATTGGGCTTTTGGGTAGTATAGTTTGCATTCTATAGGAGCTGCCATCCGCCGTTTCCCATTTCCGCTTGAATACGCCACCCTCTACCTGAAGGGAGTTCCATTGTGCCCAATAGCTTTTCAGGGTTGCGCCATGCATTGAAACGTCCTTCCACTCCGGTCGCCCAGTTGTCTCCTTCCATACGAGCAATGGTCCGATGTCTTCATCGGCTCCGCTGACCAACCTTCATCGAATCTGGCTGTTATCACTCGCAGATCAACGGGCGGTTCCTTTCCCTCAATCCGCCGGCAATGCTTGCAGTAAGCTGGACATGGATGACGAGATAGGGCGTCAGCATTTCCATGAACTCGGCCCTTGTGAAGTAGTTGGGGCCTCGCTAGGTCTGGTCAGCTAGTCGATCGGGTTGCACCAGTTTCGTTTGTTATGGTGCAATGTTCTTCATCAACTTGACCAGGAAGGCATCTGTCTGCTTCTCCACGATGTTGCCTCGGCACGGTGATGGGGGTACTGGGGATGTCGATCCTCCTAGGTAACGTTTGCCCCACGAAGTTAGCCCTTGCAGTTTGATGGGCCTCCATTCTAGGCTCCTGACACGGTCTGGATCTCCACCATCCTGGACAATAGCTCCGTCTTCTTCGCTTCTTGCAGTTTCTTTGCAGGTGCCCCTTCTCACCGCAATCCCAGCATCTAGGCGCTCCATTTGCTTGCGGCTCCCACTCATTTTCCACGCGCTCACACATGCATTCGTCTGCCACTACCTCACGGACCCGGGCAGTGGTACGAGTCACATTTTGTGTTGCCTCGAAGTTAAGACTGTAAATCAATGCGTCCTTAACCGTTTGTTTTTGAGCTAACCGCAAGGCTTGTTGCAATTCCTTGTCCTTTAAGGCGCTGATGAATGCTTCTGTTGCTACATTATCTCGATGTTCTGGGTCGTACGCTGGGTAAGCCAAAAGTGCCAGTCGCTCAATGTCTTGTGCTAGCTGCTGCAAGGTTTCGCCAGACTTCTGCATCCGATGCCGTAGCTGTGCCCGGTAAATCTGCTTCAGATGATCGTCTCCATAACGCATGTCCAGCGCATTCATTATAGCAGCCGGGTTTGAATGCAGTTCAACAGGGATAGTCTGCAAAAGCTCGGCAGCTGGGCCTCTTAGAGCAAGAATTAATGCAGTTGCTCGTTCCTGCTCATTCCAGTGATTTATCCTAGCAGCTGCTTCAAACTGTATTTTGTAAATACTCGAGACCGTTTGCCCATCGAACATTGGTGCTTGCATATTTCTGGATGAGCTTTGCGCTGCGGCTGTAAGGGGAGCTGGTGAGGTGGTTACTACTGTCTTCACTGCGTACAGTTCCTTTTTCATGTTTTCCATCTCATGGTTCATTCTCTCTTCGACCTGGCTGATCGCATGGTTGACTCTCTCCTTGACCTGGTATACCTTTTCCTCGACGCATTTAATTTGGTTGTTGAGACTACTGAGCTCTGCTTTTATTTCGGTAGACTGTTTTTCCAAATCTGCCTTCAAATTAGTTGACTGTTTCTCCAGCTTCTTTGCGATGTCTGCCTTGATTTCGAGCATTTGTTGGTCTAGCTTCGCTGATTGTTCATTTAGCTTCGTGGATTGTTCATCTAGCTTCGAAGTGAGACTAGATGACTGTTCATTTAGCTTTGCTGATTGTTCATCTAGCTTCGCAGTTAGACTGAATGACATCAGCATTAACATTTGCATTAGCGCAGTTTCTGGCTCCTTTGATTTTGGTGTTTCTACTTCTCCACCTTCTGCGCCTTTTTCCACATCAGAGAGCTCTCCTGAATCCAGATTCAAGCCTTCCGTCTCGATTGCGTCACGCAAGCGTGCAACCAGTATGGCCTTTGTACCTTGTGTGGCCAGATTTCGCTGTTCCAACTCCTCCTTGAGCTCCGACATGGTCAATTCAATAATTTTTAAGCTTAGGCTTCGTGGCATTTTTAATGTTTCTTTAAATTTTACTATTGTGCACTATTAAAATTTTCAAATTTTCACTTTCAAAATTTTAATCCCACTTCTGGACACCATTGTCGCGTGTTATGGTTCGCGGCTAATAATTTTAATGTTCCGGGAAAGTGAAAACGCAATGTCTTTTAAATTAAATTGAAAGAGTTTATTAATTACAAAGATGCACAATAATCAGTTAAACACTTTCACAATTTTAATTTTTACTATTCAAAATCTAACACTTGTCCATAAATTTCTTATCACAATTGTCTTCTTAATCACTTCACTATCACGAAAATCACTTTTCTATTACTCGAACGATATCGCTTCCCACACACTATCGCAGTTCTTATCGCGGTCGAATGAATGAATCCCCCCATTCATTCAGCTCGCCTTTATATAGGGTCTCTAATCATTCAACTCAGTTCTCGTTCATTGGTGAATTAGCGGGAACATTCAAGCAGTGAATGAATGGACCAGTGACTCACTTTCAGATGTTGTTCATGCTTGGTACGTTCTCGTGGTTTCGAGTAGATTCATTTTGTTGATGTTCTTAATTGTTGTGAAAACAGTTGCGACAGTAGCTCGCAGAATTATTTGTACATGTAACAGTATATATATCAAGTCGTAAAATATTAATTATTATTAATCTTGTTCACAGATGATGGGATATTAGAGCCTCAAATTCAGTTAATCAAAGATTCAAATGATTCTGTATTCATTGAGAATCACGGCGACCAATTTGATAGTGTACACGAGGATGAAGACTATTAAACAAGTTAATAATCCCACAAACATAAATATTGTATTTTTTATTTAGTAAGATAAAATGTTTCTTAAATTGCATATATTCAACTTCTGTATATTTTATTCTCCAATAAACACTCTCACTCCAACCCGGAGGTTTCCATATTACTGTCTTACTTGCACTCGCAACGGACACGTTTTTCGCTCTGGCAGACTGTTAGTGATGGAATTTCGTTCTGGCATTGTATACTATTAATTATTTATTTTATTTATTCTGTCAAAATTTTAAGACTGACGAAATGACAAAAATGGATTTTTTTTTATAAATATTTATCGCGTTCTGTCAACAATTAGGGGAGATGTAAATGCTCGGCAAAAATTCCATGAGGACAAAATACTGTCGAAAGTAATTTCCTAAAATTTTATGACATACTTTAACTAAAATCAAACTTATTTCTTACCCTTCTTAAAATTTTAGCGTAGTCTACCCCGGCCACACAGGGCTGCCAGTTTCGTGACTTTTGAAATGACCACCTAAAATTGGTCACTGGCTCTTCCTCTATACGATATGCATTCACCAACAACGAAAAAAGTCAAGAAACACCTTAAAGAGATGCACATGACCACAGAAAATCCATTTTTGCTCCACTTTCAGTGCTTGCCATTCTGTTGCAATGTAACAAAGATCACTTAAGCCATGAATTTCCAAAAATTATTCAAAACCTATGAAAATTAAATAATACCATATTCTTTTATGAGGTAAATATATTATATGGGCAATTTTTACACAAGCAGAGAGATTTTTTTTAAAGTTGTGTGGTAAACCCAGTAGTAGTCCGGTCCAAAAATGGTCTGGGCTAAGATAAAGCCACTGGCTAGCGGGTTCGATATGCTGTTCCGACTGCTGCGGGACTGGTTCATGTACTGAGCACAAACACGGGCGTACAAAAATACTTTCCAATATATAATAGTCAGAGGATAAGACAAACAAAATGTTGGCCACTTTTAAGTGTTTGAAAAAAAAACAAAAACAAATATAATCTTCCGGGTGAAAAGCCAGGGTGAAATACACGCTAAAAACATAAGCCTAAGTTTTGTGAGCTATCATAGTTAAACGTTAAGTGGCAGGCCATGTCAAACAAAAAACATAGTGAAATGATACGCTTATAAGGCCTACAAAGTGAGTTTTTCTTGTGTCCCTACGCATTGGTTTGACTTGTTTCTCAATGAACGAAAAAAGATTTACCTATAATTGCAGAGCAAAACCTGGCTGATCAACATGCACGCTCCGACCGAATAAAAGGATGAGGAAACGAACGAAATATTCTACAATAATTTAAAAAAACTAGCCAACTAGCCAACTGAACGACGCAAAAATAATTCTGGGTGATTTCAAGGCTAACGTTGGCAATTAACTATTTCACGGGGAACGACTGGAAGATAAAGATTCTAGAATGAAAAAAATAACAACAGCTAGTGCCTGATACTCTTTGCATGTAGCAGAAATCTAGTTATACGTTCAACTTCCTTCACTCATTGGTGCATACATAAAATTACCTGAGTATCACCAGATGGCAACACACGAAACTACGTTGACCACAAAGACATATAAACAAATGGACGAGCAACGAGAATATGTGTACTCGTCCATGTGAGAAGCAAATTTGCCACATAAATAAGTTATAAATAACTTACGCTCTCGAAACTATGTAATTCCCTCTGCTTCTCCTTCCCTTTTGTTACCACACAGGTTTTTCTTTTCTCTCTTCAGAAGAATCGCTTCCCCCACTGACACCCGCGCACACCAACGAAATTCATTTCAGTTTGAGTATAAACAACAAACAACTCCCACGGAAAACTCGAACGTCAAAGCAAAAGAAAATCGAAAAGAGCGCGAACCACGCGGGAAAACTCATGTGTCAAAGCGGATGGAAATTTCATAAATTTTTAGTTAAAACAGTGAATTAAAGTTCTGATTACGTACGCGCGATCTTTAAAATTAAAAACTTTTTAAATGTGAACGTGTTTCGCCGTGAATAGAGTGCTAAATTAAAAGTATATCGCCTCAAACCTCAACTTCACACAACATTAGCGCAGGTTGTCAATTGCTTCGGCTCTCACGACCGGTTGCGGATCCAGTACTCTCTATATCTATGGTTGACCATGTCCTGTTCCAACAACGACGGGTGTTGAGTATACTTGACGTCCACACATACCGAGGCGCCAACTGTAACTCAGATCATTACCTGATCAAACTTACCTGTTGACGTCGTATGTCAAAGGCGTACTCAGCGAAGACCAGCCCTATACTAAAGTTTGACATTGGAAGGCTCCAAAAAGCGTCAGTGCCAAAAGTTCACGGGGACCCTCGACAATCAGCTGCTCCCATTTTACGTGATACACCGCTGAAAACAAGCAGCCAGCATTGTGTGGTAGTGCAAGTAACAACTTACATTAATTACAATCAAGCCCGGTGCAAGATAAATGATTGGTTCGATGATGAGTGCCAGTATACGTTAGACAAAAAGAATTAGGCGTACAAAGAATATTCAGGTAGGAAAACGAGGACAAAGAGAGAATATTGCAAGATTTTCAGAAGAGTAGTCAGAATTAAGAAAAGAAATTATTATGAATACAAACTGAGAAGTATCGATGTAAGTCTCGCGAGCAACGATACAAGACAACCATACAAAGTAGTGAAAGTAGTGAAACGTGACTACTACACCAAGATCATGCTCTACCGTAATGACATCGGCAACATCTTCGCTGATAAAAGCAGTGGTAAAAAATATGGGCATCATATTTCAAGAAACTCTTCAATTCTCTGCACAGCTCAAAAACATTGGAGCCTATAGATATTTCTGGAGAGCTTCAAATGGCCTCACCTACTCTGGATGAAGTTTATTCCACCATCAAAGCTCAAAAGAATAATAAAGTCCTAGGCATCGATGAGATTTCGGGGGAGCTCATCAAGTATGGTGGCAGCAGTGTTCAGAAAGCTGTTCATAAGATCACTCAGAACTTTTGGTAACAATAACATATGCCGAATGAGTGGAACTAATCAATTATATTCCGTTACTGCAGAGCGAACACTTTAGAGGCATATCACTGCTTTGTACGGCATACAAAAGATTTTCAAAGTTCTCAGAAAATCATATCAGATCATACGCCAACAGTTTTATTGGGGAGTATCACGGTGCTTTAGAGCAGGTAGATTGACAATAGACAAATTTTTCACTATCAAACAGGTACTTGAGAAATATTGAGAGTCCAACACAGACGTACAATAAATATACGTTGACATTTAGCAGCCATATAACAGTATTGATCGTAACGTACTTTACCAAAAAATGCTTTGCTTTGGTATCCCAGCCAAATTGGTTCACCTTACCAAAGTGACAATGTCTGTGACAACCTCCCAAGTCCGCATCAATAACCACCTTACTGATGCCTTTGACACAAATACCGGACTAAAACAGGGAGATGGGCGAGCCCCATTACCATTAAATTTGGCTCTGGAGTGCGTCATTTGAAAGCTACCAGTCGCTACAAGATATACTATGTGGGCGATATCCATATTTTGTCACGATATTTAACAACCGCCAAAGAATTTTTCCTGAAACTCGAGAGCGAAGCAAATCTAGTAGTGCTTATTAATGAGAATAAAAAAAATCTCATGACGCAGTCGAAAGAAAATACCTCAAATGCACAAAATATCACACTTGGCGAGTACAATATCGAAAATGTGGAGAAATTTGTATATTGAGATTCCAAGAAAACGAGAAACAGCAATTAGATGCACGAAATAAGCCGAACAATACAGCTTGGAAATAAAATATTTTATTCAGTTTTGATGATCTTAAAGACCAGCTGCATACACAGCAAAACAAAACCCCAAGTATACAAATCTTTAATAAGGTCTGTACTATGCTATGGTTGTAGAACATGGACCCTGACCCAAGCATCCGCAAACATATTGAATGCCTTCAAAGGACAGGTCCTGAGGCAAATAATCGGAGTAAACCTAGACGGAGACCAATGGTGAATTCGATACAACGAGCTGTTTGAAATTTTTGATGGGGCAAAGGTCTCAACGATTGTAAGAGTCTTCCGCAGTCCAACGGGCTGGCCACATGAATCATATGGACGAGCGATGGATACTCCAAAAGATATTCGTTGGGAGAACTAAGGGTTGGAGACCAGTGGGGAAACCAAGGACATGCTGATCCGGCTGGGATGACGAAAAAAGTTCATCACTGCTCGGGTTTCAAAATTAGAGGACATGGTGAATGGACCGAGTCAGTTGGATGCATTTTTTGTAGCAAGCGAAGGCCGGAAAGGGGTAGTAGCGCTAGGAAGAAGAAGAAAAAAATAAAAAGAGAGGTCCGCATAGCCTGGAAGTCTCAATAAAGTTAAATGGTTTTAACGGTATTAATAGCCATTTGAAAGTTCTCCGAGTACAACACAAACAGTTTGCGGTTATTCTTCCATTGAAGATAAAATGAGTAAAAAATCATCTTTAAAATTTCATTCCATTAATGGTATGGAGTGATATTGTAACAAAACGGTGACAGATTAAAACGAAGTAACAATGGTTTCACTTTCAATTCGAGTATATATTTTTTGTAGATGTCGTTAAAGTTTTTCTTCAGTTTATTCATTATTGGTGTCTGTATGTCGTAACTTGAGTATAAGACCCTTCTCATATGAGCACAGTTCTATCCATCTAACGAATTAAGAATAAAAAATTATTTTTCTTTTTAATTTGCATTCTGTTTCACAAACTTGGAAAATAGCTAGTACCTCCAATCGTCTCGGTCCATATTATATTAGTTCACTATTCAACCTGAATGCGATTTTTGAAACGCATTTAATTCTTGTTCAAAATAATTTTTGAGTGGTCCATACACAGTTACATTCAGAGGCTGCATTTGGCCAGTTGTGCCTTTTGCGAATCAACAAGAGACAATATAATTTTCGATCCAAATTCTGAAGCTGGATAGTATTTATGGGCTTCGTCGTTATTGAGCAATGGTAAGACCTTTCTCATTTCATTTGCCCAAACTGTTTCAGTAAAAAATTAAAGCCGATTTCAAAAAGATTCTCTATTTACCCAACTTATCGCTCACTGTGGCTTGTGAGCCTGGAAGGGCCCCACCTAAGAATTGCACCTCCATGCGTTTGCGACCAAATATGAAGAAGGGTGGAATATATGAACCAACTGTGTTGCAACAGCAAATAAACGTTGTTAGTTGAACCCTTTCTGTACTTATCTTTTTCTTTTTATAGACAAAACCTTTCGTGGTAACGTTGTGCTGCTTTTCACACCTGTCTTGTCCATATTATATATTCTTGTCACATCGAAATTGTGGTTTGTCACCAAATTCCAAAAATTCTAAGCTTATGGCCTTTTAGAGTCTCTAGTTCCTGCCTAAGATGTCGGCTACAGTGCTCTTAGCACTGTATTCTTTTTACGTTAACTTCTGTCCCAGCCGTAGTATGAGGTCTATTTAACAAACCGTCAGCTGATCAATAAGATATGATCAGCATATGGGTATTTACAACTAAGTTTGTGTGACAGTAATAACGTGGTTTTTGTGTTTTATCGATTTTTCCGTGGTTTTAGCGAAAAAAAATTGGAAATATGAGCAGGTATGTTTCGCTATTCTTTATTAAAAGTAAATATTATACGAAAACTGAGTTGCAGTAAACTCTTTTCAAGTTATCTTTTGTGAGTTCTGTTTGGGATAAATATGTCCCATTAGTAATATATAATGGGACACATGTGTCCCAGTCGTATCGGAACAAATGTAGCTCTAATGATTTGGAACCTTCTCAGGGACAGTAACAAGCGTGCATTATCGCAAAAAGAAATAGAATATTTCGTGGTACACTTGTCTGAACTTGAATCAGATATCGACGACACATTTTGCACTGATGACGATTCAGAATTTCTACCAGATAGCGATAATGTTGATGAAAGTGAAGGTGAGCTGGAGGAAATGGAAAATTTTATGCAGGAACAAGAATATGCAAGCATTCTGCCAAGTGCATCTATAATGTGGACCGAAGCTAATGACACATTCCTGCCAAGAAAAAATGTACCAGCAGAGCGAGCTTCCATTATTTTAGCTGACCTTCATCGTGGCTCTTCAATATTGGAAATATTTTTCAAACTTTTCCCCAAAAGCCTTTTTATATTTATTTTGGATTGCACTAACAAAAGGCTAGAAATTTTATCCCAAACTTTTAACAGGCAAAAAACCAAAACTTGTCCTTTTGAAATAATGATTGTTCTGGGTAGCATAATGGTAATGTCCTACAATCGTGTACCCAAAGTCCACATGTATTGGTCCCAAAATGCATCTTTGGGAGACACAACAATAAAAAAAGCCATGAGCCGAGATCGATTTCTTCTTTTGTCTTCAAAACTATACATGAACGATCCAAAGAAGCCAGATAACGCATCAAAGACCTACTATGTGGATGAGCTAATTAAGTGTCTCAAAATGACTTTCCAGCGTGTACGCTCAGATTCACCATTCCAAAGTATTGACGAAATGATGACAAAGTACAAAGGTAGGTCATCCCTAAAACAATATCTGCCTTTGAAACCCATAAAGCGAGGGATAAAGCTATGGCTGCGCTGCGACTCAAAAACGGGATATGTTTATGATTTGAACGTGTACGCTGGAAGGGAGGAAAGACAACAGATTGGCACTCTTGGTGAAAGAGTGGTTAGAAAACTTGGTAAAACCATAAGGGAGAAGGATGTTGCGATATGCTGCGACAGATTTTTTACATCTGTTGAATTGGTCGATTCTTTGAATTTCGCTTGTGTTGGAACCTGCATGACGAATAGAAGAAATGTAGCCAAATTTGAGGGAAATCTGTCTCAAAAAGGAGATTCGAAATGCTGTGCAACAATTTTGGATCATTGGTGATCAAGTGGAAGGACATGAAGGAAGTTTTAGTCCTAAGTAATTGCCATAAGAATAAAATTGCTGAAGTGAAAAGAACTGCAAAAGATGGTTCCAAGCAAGCAGTACCCTGCCCAGAAGTTATTGCGTTTTATAACGAACATATGGGCAGAGTTGACCTTGCGGATCAATTTTCGGCATTTATGATCCAAACAGAAAGTCGAATAAATGATGGAAAAAAGTATTTCAAAAAATGTTGATGTGCGCAGTTGCCAACTCGTGGATTGTATATCAAGACCTACAACACAAGAAAACACCCTTCATCGAATTTTTGGTGAGTCTTGCGGAACAACTAATTGGTTTCGGCAAAGACCCTGCAGCTTTCCAACGGAAAATTACTTCAGGTATCACGTTCAGGTACAGTCCTAAACAAGTCATTACTGATCAACAAATTTGTATCTCTAGGTAGACCATCACTCAGGACTAAAGGTATGTACAACATTGGTGACCACTTGCCAACAGAAGGCAAAACCCGGCGCAGATGCTGTCATTGTGCAAAACGGAAAATTGAGAAAAGAACGAAAACAATTTGTGTAGCGTGAGATGTTGCATTGTGCAAAGAATGCTTTATTGTTTATCATACTTAAATATGTCATTTTTTTAATATTTTTAGGTGTAAATGAAGATAATCGATAAAAAAATGCGAGTTCTTTTCATCACTGTAGGGATATATTTTGCTGCTGTTGTTACTAGTGGGACATATATGTCCCGCGACTATTTCTCGAAAACTACCGCACGGAAAAATTTAAAAATAAAACGGTAGTCCTTTTTTCGTATCACAAAATAAAATAATCCGTACCGAAAGGGTTAAATTCTGGAAACCAGTTATCCCCAGCTTTTCTTTTTAAAATGAACGAGCGATATTATTACTTCTTGCGTACTCAAACATTAATTCTAAAAATTGTGAACGAAACGGATCAAAGAATAAGCTGTCTACTTTTTTCAGGTATGCATACACTCGTTCCTCTTGTTCTGGTGTACAAACAGGTATAAGCCTGCCTAATTTCTACAATACACTTCCTGACTAAACGTGTCGGTGCAAAGTAGTAAATTAAATTCCAAAAGTTTTTGCGGTAGAATTTACAGATCTCGCTTCATCTTTTACAATTTTGACGGCTTGTTCTAGCGATTCTTCTGACCACGTTGCTGATTACCTTTTCTTTGATATTTATGCATTATTTAAAACAGAAAAGAAAAATTAATAATTTACCAACCGGGCGAAAAGAGAACTACCCCTTTTGCCAATATCCTTTTGCCCAAAGCGCCAATAAAAGAAAGATGTACAGAACGTCAAATGATATTTGAAGGCAAAATAATGAATAACTATCACAAACTAAACTATAATAAACGTCAAATTGAGCAAAAAAAACAACAAAGTAAAAACCAGACAATTTGTTACAGCGAATTTGAGAAGGTAGCCAACTTAACCACCACTTAAGCACCACCACCGGGAAACGTGGTATGAAGGGTGCACCCTCGAGCCAAACTGGGATAGAAAACTTTACCATGTATTGTTAATAGTTCTAGTAAAGTTAGAAATAAGAATAAATTCTAATGTAAATGGCTACAGTAGAGTAGACTTTAATTTCCTCAAGTTAGATTAATGCAGCTCAACTTAGATTAAATAGGCTCGACGAAGTTCACGATACCACCACCGTATGTGCACGGTTGCTCCACAAGGACATCATCTGTGATCAACAACCACGGAAAGGACGAGTCGAAAGGATGCGCTGAGAAGAAATCACCGTAGAAACCAACAAGGTGAGGAAATTCATCGCAGTTAACACGAGAACACTTTGATCATGCAAATAAACCTTATAATATCGATGCCAACATAAATCGTAACTTTCAAGATGGCGGCGGAAGCGGACCAAACCAACGTGTTGGTGGTGGAAGAACCGGTGATGAACATGATTGCTAAAACAATAAACACAAATTTATGGTACAAAGTCTTGTTGTTGCTGAGGGCGTCACAAACTTCGATAAATTGTGGAAGGAAGTCCAACCAGAACAGTTAATGGATTCAAACTCAAATGTATATTCGAAACTTCAACGGGTGAAATATCAGGAATGTCGGTAGAAGTGGCGATGGTAAGGCGGCCAAAGATAGCGATGATTATCATCGTGTAATAGAAGAAGTTACAAAGCAGATTTCAGCGCCAATGGACAGAAAGAGCAGGGGTAGTGTTATGTTCTTTGAGAAGTCAGAGATTGGTTGAAGTCGTCCAATCTTTATGGATAACAACCTGGTGTAGCTCAGATTTGCGACATCGTGCGTCCCAGGTAACATCAGGTCTGCATTAAACGCAGCAACTACAACCAAAATCGTTTGGAGGAAAAAAATTTAGTGAGACACCATTTATGAATGCCAGTAACATGGACGACATGCTGTTTGAATGCAAAAATAATGCGATTTATATGCTGAATACGAATTACGCTTATGGGGAATTCGGTCGCCTTAATCTCTTCGGAGCATCCACTATCAACAATACATTCTGCGAGCCTTTGGGTCACCTACTTCACTACAAAACGCACCGCCAAACTACACGAAAAATAACTACAGCAGTAACCTTTGCACAAGCTCCTCTGCTACTCTACTGAATAGTAACCACATTGCTGAAGCGCCGCACATATCCGTTACGGAAAGGATATCTTCGATGACAACGATGGCGTCCGTATCCACATGAACTATTCCTAAACAGTTTCACTATAGTTCCAACGAGCATAGCGACTATTTACTTCAAAATCATAGCCCCAATTTCCATCAGCAACATCTTCATCACTTCCCACCCTAGAAAACGCAGAAAGAGCAAATTCCATTCGCGAAATCTTCAAATGTGACGTCACTGCCTGCGGTTGCGATGAAGGCGACCACGGCAATATCGTCATCATCAAAGAAAGCGTCCAACTTAAAGTTGGTGATAATTGCTAAGAAGATAAAGTTCTGGAAGTATCTTGAGGAAGAGAAATGGAAAAAGTCGACAAGTGTAGGAAATCTGACTACAACAAACTGCGAAAGGAACAGCTAGATGAGGAACAATGGCGTGAGGATCAACAACACTAACAACACCATCAGCCAGAGTAACAATAACAACAACAGCAATAGTAATAGCAATAACAACAATGGAGGACGTAAGAAAAGCGCTGGTGATAGTAGCAACCAAAAGTCAAGTACGGAATCGTATAAAGAGGCTGCTGAACTGTCAGGACTTTCATGTACACTTTGTGATAATTGTCGTTGCTAAATTGTCAGAGTCACTATTGTGCATGTGATGATTCCGATATCTACTCTGCGCTATAGTTTTTAGGCGGCTTTTACGATTCATATGATATCCAGCCCCGAAAGACGTAGCACCCACAAGACAACAATGGATGAAACAACGTCGCTGAAGGTCGAAGCTTAAAATCAAATATTTCTAGTGTGTACATTCAAATCACTCGGATTCACCATGAGATCTGGATACGTAGGAAAGAAGAAAAAAAGCACACCAAGTGTTTCGTCCAAGGGATAAAATATATAAGTACGCCTTATCAGATAATCCTCATTGAAGTCCAGCCACTCAAAATCCTGGTTACCGCCAGCACTCACATCGCACCAAAAATAAACAAGCAACATTAAAACTATACTTGTAAAACGTCAAATGTCTGTCACAGTGACAATTTTGAAAAAAATATCTACGACTCCGAATTTCGGAAACACTAGTTGTAGTGTGGTGAAAATTGCGATGGAATTGGCCGATCCCACGAACCGGGTTACGATTTCTGCAAGAAAAGGAGACCTATAAAGTTCACTCCAGAATTAGCGGTGCTCCGTAGAGAACGCGTTAATAAAAGGGCGAGGGACACAGAGAAAGCTCTCTTTTGTAATACAAACGTGAAGTGACGAAGGCAAGAAAAAAAGTGTTTGATAAAAAAAGGGTGCGGAAGTCTAAAAAAAATAAGTAGAAAATAGAGGAAAAAGAAAAGAAAAGCAGAACTAAGCAAATTGTTGTCGAAGTCAATCACCACTGGAAGAAGGATCAGTACCATCAATAGGCCATTGAACGAGTGTGACGTGGGAAGAGTGCATGGAGTCAACGCAGAATCTTTTTGCCGTGCTGTCAACGATGGGAGTTCTACCAAGAGGCCTCCTTATTAGCTACGTTAGGTGACAGAGGTTAGTCGAAAAAATTGTTAAGTTTTGTTTCACTTTACTTCATAAATTGTATAAAAAATTTTCTTTTTTACGATTTCCACAAGGTTCATTTAAATCCCTTTCATATCAAGGAAAATGTATTATTTCTTAGTAACTTTACTTCAAAAATATAGAATTTGTTTTTTGCCAGGAAGGGTAACGGGTTGGCTCGGGAAAAAATCGCGCACGGGTGTACGTCAGTATGATTGATTTTTCGGGGGTGTTTGAGTAACGAAGCGTTGGTCGGAGGAGATAAGGTCCACCCCGAGTAGTGATATTTTGTGCGTGTTCTTAGTGGAAGATATGTTCGTGGAACGAGCTTCGGCAAACCGTCTTACTCACTGGGCGGTCAAGTGTGGGGCCTAGGCCAAAACAGTGAGTTGGCGCCCACGCCCGTCGGCATTGAGCAAAGTCGGGACCACAGGGCCTCCATTGCCGGAGCACCCCAGTGGGAAGGGTTGACAAATTTACACTTAAAGTTAAAGCACAAACCTTTGTGGAAATCGTAACAAACAAGAAAAATCTCTTTTGTTTACGGCTAATACAATTGTATTGTTTGCTCAAACTGCCATGGCGTTGCCACACAGCTGATCATGCCAGCAAGTATCGAGGCATTTTCATATTTAGAAAAGACAATTACTCTTCTTACCCGCATTTCGCTTCTTGCCCAGGCTTCCACTACATCTTCTCAAATAGGCCTTCTAAGTGGCAAACCATTTTTAATAACCCCGATTTTCTAAAGTTTACGTCAGATATCAAAATTACACGTTCGGTCTTGCATGTTGACATATTGGACATATACAGCTGAGTTCCATTTTTACGTTATAGGTATGGTAGCAAAAACATTACATCTATTAAGAAAGATGCAACATTTTCTCTTTCTTTAAATAAAAATATGATGAATTTCGCGTACTACTCGTTCCGTATATATCATTAGCGTATACTTTTTTACAAAAGTAGTCTATGCCATTTTACATAATTAACAGCAAGATGCATATACCAAAGTCCTCGAGTTCATTGTAGCTTTAGCTATGAGCACAGCTGAAGTGTGATCCAACCATAAAGCACGATGTTAATTGTGAGTCACACCTTAACGTCAAGTTTTTTGCCCATTTTTCAGTGTTTGACAAATTCAACAATCGAGCGGCGCGTTAAAGTTGTTGAAGCCTTTTATGAAAATGGCCGTTAAAATCAAAATGCATTTCGTGCATTTCGTGATTTCCATGAAAACCGTATATTTAAAAATCATTCTACAACCCTACCAAAGTAGTCCCCTTGGGCAGCTATAAAGCGATTCCAGCGCGCTTTCTATGCTTCTTAACTTTTTTGGAACGCTTTGACTGGGATGTCCGCGGGAAGCCTCGTCACAGCTGCTTGGATGTCCGTAATCGACTCAAAATGAGTTCTTTTGACCACTTATTTTGTGCTAGGGAACACAAAAAAGTCACAGGGTGACATACTGGGCGTATTAGGCGGCTGTTGCAACACGGTGATCCCTTTAGAGGCCAAATACTGGGACACGCTAAGGACGGTGTGGCACGGCGCGTTGTCGTGATGAAGGATCCAGCTACGAGTGGGCGCACCCTGTTGACTCTTTTTTGCAATCTTTCGAGTACTTGGTGATAGTAGACTTGATTTACGGTTTGTCCTGATGGAACAAATTTGTTGTGGACAATTCTACGGCTATCCAGAAAGGCAATCATCATAGTTTTCACTTTCGACTTGCTCATGTGAGCTTTTTTCGGGCGGGGGCATGCGAAGACAACCACTGTGAACTTTGGCAATGACTAAGAGCACTATCACCATGCATTTTACAATTTCAGCGTACGTTTCCGAAGCTCTTTCACACAATTTGGCACAAAACTTTATTGCGACGCGTTGCTCTTGATTTTTTTCTCCATTTTCTTGACGAGCACCACCAACACACGTCTACTCAACACGTCACAGTAGGTGAACCAAATAAGCTAGAGCGATGGTAAATATTTAATTTTCATTACTTAATTGTTGCACCTCGTAATCGACCAAATGTGTCCAAGCGCGCAAATTTCAGCAGCCCGGGTCTGGAGGAAATGTGAAATCATCTATGCATACTTGCGCAGTTCGTTCTGCGGAAAACATTGCTGTTATTCGTGATAGTGTGGTAGAAGGGCCGTCAACTTCAACTCATCGTCGTGCGCAACAATTGAACATCTCACGAAAATTACTGATGCAAATTTGCATAAAGATTTGAATTTACACACTTACGAGGTTCAATGGACTCAAGAGCTGAAGCCTGTTGACGATTTCAAGTGTCGGGAATACGCCAAATGGTTGGTTTAACAGAAAGAAGGGAATGGTGACTTGACAAAGAAAATCATCTTCAGCGATGAAGCACACTTCCACCTCAGTGGTTTCGTTAACAAGCAAAATTTCCACATTTGGGCAAATGAGAATCTACGAGTGATTGTTGAAAAGCCGCTGCATCCACAAACAGTGACTGTTTGGTAGGGTTTATGGGCTGGCGGCGTCTTCTTCGAAAATGAGGACGGCCAAGTAGTTACCGTGAATGGTGTTTGGGATTGCGAGATGATAACGGACTTCTTGTGGCCAGAAATTGAAGTTATGGTTCTGATCGATATGGGGTTCCAGCAGAATGGTACCACTTGCCACACAGCTAACGAAACAATGAATCTTTGCGCGAGAAATTCAATAGCCGTGTTATCTCACGTTGCGGCGATGTTAATTGGCCACCACGATCATGTGATTTGACACCGTTGCACTTCTTTCTCTGTGGATATTTAAAAGAAAAAAGAAAAAGTGTACGTCAAGAAGCCAAGAACAATTCAAGAGCTAAAGGATTAGATAATTCAGCTCATTAACGACATTGAACCTCAATTATGTCTCAGAGTCGTTGAAAATATGGACCATCGGATTGAAGTATGCCACCGTAGCCGTGGCGAGCATTTGGGTGATATTTTGTTTTACTTATAATTGTTATAGATCTTCCTATTATACGAGTAATGAGAAATATTAACATAATTCTCTGAAAACTTTTTGTTTTAATTACAATTCACATCTTGCGTGTTGGTTGGACCACCATTTATTACTAAAGACTTGAACTTTTCAAATTTTTGACTTATATTTTTGTGGAGATTTATCATTCTGGACTTTTTGGTGCAGATGTTTCGGGCGGAACATTTTGTCCGGTAATCCGATCTACTTTTGAAAATATTAAAAAAATTTTCTCTCTAATTGAAATGACAAACTCTGATTGAAATGTTTGAAATTTTTTTTTTGTAAGAAATTAATGGGACAAATTTAATTTTCAAAATGCCAATTTATTTTCAACCATTTTTCTTTATCATTATCCCCATTTAATATAGATTTTTATAGTTAAGTTTATTATAATTTATTTTAATATAAATATTAAAAAATCTTCCTTCTAAAGTTATCGCATTAAGCTTTCAACAACTTCACTCAAAAATATCACCTAAAATTATCCAATTGTCTGTAAATTTATATCAGTGCCCTTTTCAACAAATCTTTAACTTCATCACGTGAAGGGTCAATTTTCTCTTACCACAGTGACAGCGGTCGTAATGGAAACTTGTCCGGACCATTTTTTCCATTTTAAACCCCTTTCACGACCTGAAAGATTTTTTCCCAAAGATTCTACTCTTTCCTTTCACATTGCGGAAACGTAAACGAGGAGCCTAATTACTATTCAAATGGCGTGCACTTGTTTATCCCATTTCACCGCCATTTAACTGACATTTACAGATGGAACGTTTTGTTTCGACCAGACAAGAATGGTGGAAGACATTATCGAGGGGAGTGAGATGCAATGTGTTCCGCCCGCATACTTACTTTGTTAGCTATCGTCCTTTTATTTATGGGGGGGCGAGTGTGTATGGTTGGGCAATTAAAAGTTAAGGAAAAGTCATTCTTTCATTGTTCGTCCCTAGCCAAACTTCCTCCCGATTTCTGACTAATGACTCGAAAGGCTGCGTAAGGTGCAATTATGGTTCCAATTTGTTCTAACGACTCAGACATGTGTGTCTAGGATTGGATAGCCAGGGTGGTATTTTGCTAATGATTACAATAGAGCATATAGGGGCAGCTTTGGGTGATAAAAATGCTTCTGAGATGCTTGAACAAGACTTAATATCGCAATATGAGAAAAGTAGTACTTTCAAACCTGTCTTTCATAATTTTTTAGCACTTTCAAAACATTATTAAGAATTTATTGAGCATTCCTTAGCATTAATTATAGCCGAAAAAAATTGACCCTGACTTTCACTGCGTTAAAATCTGAACTGTAGAAAATATTTGAAAAAGACAAAAACCAACTGAATTCTTCTAGGGAAACCACATTGGAACTTTTCGAATTTTTATAAGATTAAAAATCAATAGACCTTAAACAGATGTGGCCATCAACGTCTAGTCCTCACTTTATCGCTACTATGTATATCCTCCGTGTCAGTAAAACATCAATAAAAAGAAAACTCTTCTTAAATGATGCAATCTCCAATTTAACTTTACGAACTAAAACAAACTTTTCCTTTTACTTCACTCATATTGTCTTACGTTGGAGTCAACGCATTATCTTGTCAATTCGAGAATTCCTTCTTACATGGGTGCGAATTTGTTCCGCAGACAATTTCAGTACAATAGAGTGCCAAAGAAGTAAGTGAGGGGGATCACTGAGAAAAGTTACCGATTTTGGGAGGAAAGAATGGATTTTCGGTGGATTACCTTGAATTGCACTTTAACCAACAAAACTTTATTTGTGAAGGGAAGCCCTTATATGACGAACTGCCCCATGGGAGGCTATATAATAGAACTATTTGCTTAGAAAAAGTTTAGTTAACTGTAAGCTCATGTAAAAGGAAGACCTGGAGTTACGTGTTGCTTTGAATGTAGCAAAATATTTGCACATCATGTCTTCGAAAACATTTTTAACCGACTTTTTTAATTTGGGAAATATAAATATTACAGACTACGAATCCAATTATAAAACAGTTACGATAAGAAAATCAGTAAAACCAAACGAGGGACTAACTACTTGAAAAATGAATGAAAGAATATGAAAATATATCTACTAAACATTGGACCATCTATTCAGCTTCAATCTAAACCGTTAAAGGATTCCACAGGAGAATTCTTGATCTCTAGAAGGCGAGCAAACAGGGAATTACGATACATTTTCGTCCTGACAAATGGTATTATGTATACTTGGGATGATTGAGTGCAAGACCGAGGACGAATGTTTAGATTCATTGCCAGCATATCTTTCAAAAGCTTCAGAAGGAAACATTGATCCAAGAACTGTCTTCGCACCGCTAGTGCTGGAATATGACAAGAAGGCAAGTGTTATTAATACCGACGATACGGTATTCTGAATTCGAAGAAAAGCGAATTGGAAAATTTACGCTGTACCGATTTAACTATGTACTTCCGACAGGGTTTTGATATTCGGGAACTAGACTTGACTCACATACTCGAGAAAAGGGTGCATGGGCATAAGGAATAGACCCAGCAAACCATTAAATAGTGAATTTACCACTAGGAAATTCATATAAAACCTAATGGAGCTTTGGGAAAAAATTCATCCATTGACTTCTCGGCGATAAGAATGCGTTCGCGTTTCCCCTATCAAAAACTTTTTACACGTTTTACGGCACACCCATTTATGCTTTTTAGGTTTTGAAAGTGTATTCAATAATATACATGTCATGTAAATTTTATTATATTATAAAAATAAAATATTTACACAAATTATCCTTAACGAGCTCTACTAATATAAGCAACACTAAATTAGACCAAGTGCCGATATAATGTTACCTTTCTAATAAGAAGAACTGCTTCTTCTGATAACAACTTTAATAATAATTAAATGACAATTTTCATGATCTTTAAGTACAATATTTTTGCTTTACAAAGCAAATTATTTGTCATATATTTCTTATGAACTTTTACTGCACGCGCTATGTGGTCAGCAAAAATGGTCCGCGAATTTCGGTAATTGATTTGCGCGTGTAAAGAAAATATGCAAAAACAGGAAATCAATGTTCCAATTACATTTAGAGTTATTCTATGAGATAGGTAAAAAATGAATTTACGATAGCGCGTGCAGGAACAATTGCAGACATAGGAATTGAATATCATCGGAATGATTTTAATGTAAGAAACAATATTTGATGACAAAGGTTGATTGTTTGAACATACTCCCGGCCGTTGAAAGCGCTGAGGTTTCAAGACAGTGTATTCCGGCGTGTTTGAAGTCGAAAGTCGATGGTCCTTGGGAAGGGTTGTGGTTTCCTTAGTGATGCTTCTGGTCCTGGTGATGTTCGTGTTTTGTAGCATCTTGTGGTGAAGTAAATGACTGTCAAGCCGAAGATGATGACCAATGCCAAATATCCTGCTGAGACATGGTAGATTGTGGAGTCAACGTGATGAGGAAGAGAGCTTTGTTGTTTGATTTTCAGGAGAGTGGTTTTAAGCTGAACAATGTCATCCGAATTGTTTGCTATCTTCATACTGTGGAAGTTTTCTTGAGGCTCTAAGTGCTCCAAAATGATGGTGGAGTTTAAGGCAACTGATGGTAGGTAAGAAAGGTCGATCCGATTAGTAATTTGATGGTGGGCCATGATCGTCAACGAGCCTTGTCTTATGTTGCAGTTGGCCTTAAACATCAGAGAACCAGATCCAGCTAGAATAGTTTGATAACTGTTGTCACCACACATCTTGCAGATTGTAGATCCATGTATTCTTGTTGTGAAGTTGAATCCACATATTTGAGGAGTTGGGAATGATCTTGAGTTTGCAAACTTGGGGTAGTGCATGCACTTGGTTTAATAATTTAAGTTCGCATTGAGCTGGCCCAGTATCTTGGTTGAATATTTGATGTTTTTTATTGCACAGGTATTTATCTTCACTTGTTAATAGGCATGAACTAATTTCGGCATCGGACATGACGCTGTATTGATCCTTGTGTAGTGACACAGCTAAAAATGTAGTATTCGTAACAATGCAAGCAAACTGTTCCCTTAGTTTAAAAGTAATAGGAATAACTTTGAATAGCTGGAACACCTCTACGTTTAGCAAGGGTATGTTTATTTTGAAGATGGCCTTATCCTTCGTGATTATTGACTGAACAGTCATAATTGAGTATAGTTTTAGCAGTGAAATATACCCAGATTGATTCGGTACGATTAAGGAGGCTGGTATATTTTCTCGGATGAATCTTAGTTCGTTTTGTAGCTGGTCTGGCCGCAGGATGAGAGGGTTCATTTTTTCATTGTGACTATCTATAGTGACACCAATTAATGCTGTTTGGATGCGTTGATATGCCATAAGCAGCAGAGTGAAGTGGATGGATAACGTGTTGAAAGCTTGTATGAGACCTTGGTTCTCCAGAATATGGCTGGTTTTATTAATATTTAAGCGGAAGTGTTCTAGATAAGTTTCGATGGATTTTGTCTGTTCCTTTATAAAGGTTCTGTCTTGGTCTAGGAGATTTAGGGTGGAATCTACGACGGATGTTTGATTTTTAATCAGCTCTATAATGTGGTTCTCATTTAAATTAATTTTGTCAATAGTTGTTGCCATTTCTTCTGCGTAGCCCTTGTCCAATATTCCGAATAACTTGTTACTCATGGTTCCAATAAAATCAAAAGGCGATCGCTTCTTCCGGATTTCAGAGCTTCTCTCGAGCAGCAAGTTATTATTTGCCTGTATGGTGCTTAGCTGGGATTGAAATTGTGCTAAGAGGAGCTTACATCGCCCTTGGTTGTTGGTTTCAGTCTGCTCGCAGAGTTCCTTCAGGCGTTTGTGGTTGTTTCGCAGGTTTTGCATATCCTTCTAATATTCGGTCATATTGTAATATGCTATGATGTTCCAAGTGTCCGTTACCATTGACACCTTACCGATATCCTCAAAATAGACCGGCGCCTCCTTGGTAAATGGTCTGATCACGATAGTCTCGTTGATTGGCTGAGTTGTTGTTTTGATGCTTGGTACGCATAATATTACTAGCACTAAGGCGAGTTTCGCGATCTTTGGCGTTCGTATTGTTGGTGGTGATCGTGTCCTTTTGGATTGAACGTGCTTCGTTTGTACTGTGATATTTCGAGACGGTTGGGAGTCTTGACTCTCGTGGAACTTCTTCAGGTCACTGCAGCGAAAATGAAGGGCTGGGCTTGTCAACCAGTTAGAATTTATGGGGAGAATTCGATGTTTGCTTCGTTTTTTGACCTTTTTAGTGAATTTTACCAGCGACGTACGTCCATCGTTCTGGCTAGCAGTAACAGTTAATGAGATTTCAGACGATTTTAAATGATTATTGGTTACATTTGATGTGCTTGAATCCTTCAAATCTGATAATTCTTTTGATGTACAATCGATCCTGTCTTCATTTGAGCCTTCAGGGGGATTTATGACCAAATCCCTTTGTGGCTTCTCAACGTCCTCCTTCAAATCTGATGGTATTGTGACTATGTAGTGGATCCTTTTTTCAATTGAGCCTTCAGGGAATTTTTTCGTCAGGTCTTCTTCAGTTATGTCAACTGGCAAAGGACATAAGTTATGAACTGCTCTTTTGAGTACTCCTCTTCCGGTTTTGACATCAACTACTCTAGTAAGTCCATCTGATCCTTCATAAAGTTTGATGATCCTGCCAATGGCCCATTTAAGAGGGGGTACGTTGTCTTCTTTTAAGAGGACTAATGTCCCCAAAGAAATTTTTGTTGTCGACGTCTTCCACTTGCTTCTGGTCTGTAACTCTTGTAGGTATTCTTTAGACCAACGTTTCCTAAATTCCGATATGCAGGCTTGAACTAGCTTCCATCTTTGTAGTAGCTTGATGTTGTTTTCTGAAGAGCTTGGAATTGGCAATGCGTTGAGTGGTTCCCCAATCAAAAAATGACCCGGTGTTAGCGCTTGCAGATCGTTTGGATTATTAGAGAGAGGAGTAAGTGGCCTAGAATTCAGAACCGCTTCGATCTCTGTTATTACTGTGTGCAGTTCTTCATATGTAAGTGAAGCTCCAGCAATCACTCTTTTGATATGGTACTTTGCAGATTTTACAGCGGCTTCCCAGAGTTCTCCGAAATGAGGTGATCTGGGAGGGATGAAAAGCCATTCTATTCGTTCTTCTGAGCAGTACTGTTGAAGCTTATTTTGATTTTGTTTATTTAGAAATAATTCTTGTACCTCCCCAAGTTCGTTTTTGGCTCCTACAAAGTTTGTGGCATTGTCACAATATATCTTCGTCGGACGGCCTCTCCGAGCAAGGAATCGTTTTAGAGCACCAATGAATGCGTCCTTTGTGAGATCCGACACAAGTTCCAGATGAACAGCTTTTGTACAGAAACAAATAAAAACGGCAATGTATGCCTTTGTGGGCCTTTTTCCTCTAATACAGTAGTGAATTTGAATTGGGCCACAGAAATCAACACCGACGTTGGAAAATGGACGAGTTGCTTGAACTCTTTTTCGTGGGAGGTTCCCCATAATTTGGGAGTACAATCTTGGCCTGGCTCTGCAACACCGCATACATTTATGAACAATCTTTTGTGCCAAAGTTCTTCCACGTAATGGCCAAAATTCTTGCCGAAGTATTTGAAGCAGCGCTTGAGGACCGGCATGGAGATTCCTTTCATGAACATGTTGAATCAATAGATGCACAATCTCGTTTGAATGTGGCAGTAAGAGTTGATGTTTTGCTTCATATATTGAGTCAGATAGCTCGATTCGTCCTCCTACTCGAAGTAATCCTTTGCTGTCCACAAAAGGCTTGAGCGAACTGAGAGAATGTCCGGTTGGCAACATCGGATGTTTTGCCAAATGTTTTATTTCATCCATAAAGGCGATATGTTGGATTTCATAGACAATATAGTGTAAAGCTCCGCGGGAGTTAGTGGTCCAATTAAGGTGTCATCTTTTGATTTCAGATTGTGCTTGAAGCGATGAATGTAGGCAGCTGTACGCTGACGAAATCTGAATGAGTTTCGATGGTTGATGCCGCTTATAATTGGTGAATGTGGTTGTACTGAAATCAAAGCCATGGGTTTCCGTTCTTCGTCTGTTTCCAAGTATTTGACTGGGGGCTTTGGCCATTCGTTGTTTGGGAGCTCCAAAAATGTTGGTCCTCTAAACCAAATGCTACAGTTGACAAAATCACCGAGGGTGGCACCTCTAGAGAGAATGTCTGCAGGGTTTTCCTTCGTTGGAACGTGCCTCCATTGACTTAGTTTGGTGTTTTCCTGGATGAACGCCACTCGATTAGCCACGAACCGTTTTAACATTGATGACGATCCTCTTATCCATGACAGCACTATGGTTGAGTCGGTCCAATAAAAAACGTTTTTGACTGGTGCACACAAAGCCTTCTGCACTTTGACCACAAGTTTTACCATCAGATGAGCAGCACAAAGTTCTAATCTAGGAATTGTTGTTTGTTTCAGTGGAGCTACTCTTGACCGGGCACACAGAAGATTCGTTACATACTCGTACTCTCCATTTGAGTTAGTTGAGCGTATATAAACTGCTGTTCCAAATGCACTTTCACTTGCATCTGAAAACGCATGTAGTTCGATATTGGAGGTATCGCCTGACATTGCACGTCGTGGAATAATGAGTGAATTTAGTACTTGCAGCTCTTCACGGAAATCACACCACCTTGTTGATAACGACTCCGGAATGGGATTATCCCAATCAAGTTTGAGCTGCCACAACTCTTGGGTGAAGATTTTTCCCTTTGAAACGATAGGGTTGACGAGACCTAAAGGGTCATAGATGCGCATAAGATCACTAAGGACGCTACGTTTTGTGACTTTATCCACTGCTGGGAGATCTACCTGGATGCCATAAGTGTCGGTATGGGGATGCCAAATTATACCAAGTGATCTAGTGTAGTGGTCATCTTTTGTATTTGACGTGGTCATAGTTTCCAAATCTGCTTTTGGGATATGCTGAAGTAGTTTAGGATGGTTTGCACACCATTTGCGCAACGAAAATCCTCCTTCGAGAAGCATGGTCCTCAGCTCGGATTGAATGCGCACGGCTTCCTTTAAATTGTTAGATCCAGATAAAATGTCATCAACGTAGAAATCCTTTAAAGCAACACTAGCTCCCAGTGGATAATCTCTCTGCTTTGTTTCAGCCAAATACTGTAGCGTTTTGGTAGCTAAATACGGTGCACAAGCGGTACCGTAGGTTACTGTTCGTAATCTGTAATATTTGATTGCTTCGGTGGGATTATCTCTCCATAATACCAACTGGAAGTTTCTGTCTTCATCAGCGACTAAAATTTGCCGATACATTTTTTCTATGTCTGCCGAAAAAACATATCGGTGAATCCTGAAGCGAATGAGTATTTCAAATAATTCATCTTGAACCACTGGTCCCACAAGAAGCAAATTGTTAAGGGATACATTACTTGACGTTTTACACGAGCCGTTGAAAACGACACGTAACTTTGTCGTTGTGCTAGTAGGTTTCAGCACACTATGGTGGGGCAGAAAGTAATGTACCTTTGGAATCCTGGCTGGATCAATTTGTTCCATGTGCTTTAGTGCAATCAACTCGTCCATGAAGTCTTGATATTGACGCTTAAGCTCAGGATGACGTTCCAAACGGCGCTCTTGGCTTAATAATCGTCTTATTGTGACTTGTTTCGATTCCCCAAGAGGATCAGGTGAGTCAGAAAATGGAAGTTTGACTTCAAATTTTCCCTCTGAGCCTTTTCGAATAGTCTTCAGAAAGCGCTCTTCACATTTCCTCTCTGCGTCTGACATGGCCGAGGTTTTGGTTTCGACTTCTTCCAACTCCCAAAAGCGTTTCAATTGTTCTTCAATGGAGCTGGAGGCAATATTGCAAACAGTTGAGAGTGGAAGCTGAGTTGTTTTCAATTTTCCTAAAACGATCCAACCGAGAACGGAATTCTGTAGCGTAGGGAGATCAGCGGAAAGTTTTATCTTCTCTGAAGACATCAAGTCGGCATAAATCTCGGCACCTATTAAAATGTCAATCCTTTTGGAAGTATTAAAGTCGGGATCGGCTAGATGCATGTTTGCTGGGATGGGCCATGAATTCGTACTGCAAATCTGGTCCGGTTGGTATGAAGTTATTTCTGGCAATATTATAAATTCAAGTGCAGTAGAGAAGTTGCTGACTTGGGATTGGATAGTAAGACTCATTCTCCCTTTACTGTGCAGTTTTGAACTTCCTATTCCACAGACATCAATAGGATTATCAACTCGTCGAAATCCAAGTTGTTTAAAAAGGCGCTCAGAGATAAAATTCAGCTGCGATCCTGAGTCCAGAATTGCTCTGCAAATAACGAATTGCCCGTACTTATCCTTGATTTTAATGGATGCAGTGCCAAGGAATACATAGTGTTGCACTTTTTGTTGGCTTGAGGCTGAATGAGTCATGCTGATTTCGTTTGCTATGGTAGGTGTCACTGGCTCAGTTTCAAAGTGAATCAATGTATGATGTCGCTTGTTACATTTCATACATGATCCAGAGCTACAATCCATGCCCTTTCTGAAGACAATTGATGCAATACTGTAGTCTTTTTACCGTGCTGAACCTGTCTTTTATGGTCATTTGCAAAAATTTCTGGCATTGCCGTAGATTCTTGCATTCCTTTTTGCAGAGTTGGCACAGTTGTTTCTCCTTTGCGGTTAAAAGAGCGGGGGGCCTTTTGTCACTTTTAGGTTTCATCGCAGAATCCCCTAGACCCTCCAACATCTGGAATCTTGATTCGATGAAAGCCAGTAACGTAGAAAGTGGTTGAACTTTCCGAGGATCGGAAAGTGACTGCTCGAATAGCCGATGGGTTTCTTTGTCCACCTTCTGAAGACACATGTGGACAATTAATGGATTCCAACTGCTTGTATCAATTCCAAGATTCCTGATACCCAGCAGTGTCTCATTCACTGTGTCATGAAGTCGTTTGAGAGAGGCACCAGAGTCTCGAGCAGCCACAGGAACATTTAACATGCTGTTGAGAAACGCAGTTACTATCGTCCGTTGATTGTCATAGCGTGCCCTAAGAATTTGCCATGCTGTGGCATAATTTTGCTCGGAAGGTTGAAGATGTTGGATCAATCTACCAGCTTCGCCATCAAGGTTGGCCTTCAAATAGAACATTTTCTGCACACTTGGAAGATTCTGACTGTCCACTAGTTGTGTGAAGAGCTCTGCAAACGAAGGCCACTTGATATAATCGCCATCGAAAGTTGGTATAACAACCTTGGGCAACCTTATTGCTGCTGACCCTTGCCTTGCCTCCGTACCTGATGGCTGTATGTTCTGCATGTCCAACTCCATAAGCTTAACAACCGTTGCATTGTAGTTGTCTTCCAGCGTGCTGAACCGCGTGGCGTCATAGTGTGTGTTTTCAGCAACCAATGCGTGATGATTGCTTGCTATTGATGTCCAATAACCACGCATACTCGAGAGGTGCTGTTGGTAGAATTCGTGAGAGCGGGCAGGAAGATCCTTCAAATCCTTTGAGACAGTAGCCATCACCCTTTCCAGTGATGATATTAAAGACTCCTGAATGATGAGCCTTTTACGGCCTCTTGTGAATCTCCTCCGGGGGGCGAAGATGTGGTTGAATCATGGCCAACAGCGAAACTGTTGACTACCTTTGCTTCCTCAAGACCATCCTCCAGCTCACCTTTGAGTTCCTCATACACGTCTCGGACTTGGCCAAAGAAATCTTCCTCAAAATATTGATGATCTGCTTGCCTTGAACGAAAACTTTGCAATTCTGCATCTCGCTTGACGAATTTCTCCCACTCCGTGTTTAATTTGTTGATTCGATTCTCGAAGTATCGCACAGTCTTCCTTGATTTCAAATCCTTGTAGAAATTCACCAGCATCCGTTCAAGAATTTTTCCAGCAGATGATTGGTCCAACAGCAGCTTCTCCATATCTAAATGATCAAAAATTTAGTCTGGGGTCACCAAAAAATGTTACCTTTCTAATAAGAAGAACTGCTTCTTCTGATAACAACTTTAATAATAATTAAATGACAATTTTCATGATCTTTAAGTACAATATTTTTGCTTTACAAAGCAAATTATTTGTCATATATTTCTTATGTACTTTTACTGCACGCGCTATGTGGTCAGCAAAAATGGTCCGCAAATTTCGGTAATTGATTTGCGCGTGTAAAGAAAATATGCAAAAACAGGAAATCAATGTTCCAATTACATTTAGAGTTATTCTATGAGATAGGTAAAAAATGAATTTACGATAGCGCGTGCAGGAACAATTGCAGACATAGGAATTGAATATCATCGGAATGATTTTAATGTAAGAAACAATATTTGATGACAAAGGTTGATTGTTTGAACACATATGCCTACATTATATGCGAACAGTTTTCAAACACTTTATTAAATAATAATTTTTAATCGCCCTATTTTAAAACTTTGCAAACTCGCGGACAGTTAAAAAACCCGTCTAGTTAGGTCAGCGGTTGTATTTCGAATGCCCGCCTATCTTTTAGTTTCTTCTCCGTCTTTTCTTCCTTCTATTACCTAATCTTGTACAATTCAATTCAAATTACAGTATAAGAATGGTTCATGCACTGAATAATAGTTCTCATACAAGCATTAGCTAGCGGTTTTTATACAAACTAAATTTTCATTACAGCTCGGCTAAACTGACTAGTTAGTCGACCTCGACTAATTGTCAAAATATGAAAAGAAAATCTGAAGTGACAATTGAGATTTCCTGTTTCTTTTCTAAGGTTACAATATGGAAAGAAGCTTTAAAGTGACGATTCGGTTTCAAAAGGGTTTGGTTGCTTTGTACATACTTCTACGTATTCGCAAGGATTCTACAATTCCGTCATAAGCCAACTAAGTCAGTTGACAATATTCGATGTCTTTGATAACGTATTGGTCATTTGGTAATATTTTGTGTATAAGATACGGTCCGCGGTACTTAGGGATTAGTTCCTTATTCGTGGGAAGGTGGTGTCCACATCACGGATGACGACATTTTCTCCTACATTATAAATTTGGGGTGGATTTGTAGTAATCGAGCAGTCACACAAGCAAACTGCTCGTAAACCTTTCAAACACTTATCCGAAATTTTAAATTGCAAATTTGAAAAAAAAAATCCATTACTTCCATTCATAGTTATGAATTATAAAATATTTTTTTTATTATTGTTATTAAATGTAAATTTTATACCCTTTTTCTTTATATTAAATTTTAACGTTTCCCTTTAATTATATTCTTCATGATATTTAAGTTTATATTATTAATTGAAATCTTTTTCATTTTTCTTTACTTCTGTTAATTTACAATAAAAAAAAATTTAAATCTGCAAATTAAAATTTCGGACATGGGAACACTGATTTAGTGCATCCCATCCGTGTATTGCATTGCCGAGCGCAGTCTAACTCGGCTGAGCGAGCAGCTATATTCGAGGTGCTGTTCCGATACGGGAAGTGCGAGTTCCGATACGAGAGTGCGCGTCGTCTCTGCCACCTAGTCGATAGCTTGCCACGAACCTTAACGCGAAACTTCGCGATGAAAATATATGGTCGTCGTGTTGATTTGGGAAAGGAGACATTGTCCGCCATCGCGCCATTGGTGAAGCTCCTTTCGAGATGGAGTTCGTACCGAAAACAGTAAAAAAGAATTTCAATCCCTTCTAAAATAATTGAAAATAGTCGGGACTTGTACAACCAACAGCCGTGCAATAGTTCGACCGATTTTCTGAGGTCACCGCAATTGTTAACACCGTGAAAAAACGTGTTCCCACTTTTAAAAGCGTCAGGGAAAAATAAAACGGTACCTCCATAGTGTTGCGAACCACGAACCCCAAGGAAATTCGTTTGAATGCGATATTGCCATCGTTGAACATCTTACCTGCATTTTTGCCTTTTACAGCTTCCCAGCACGCAACCATGCGAAGTCTCAGAAACGAAAAGTGCCGGTATAAAACAAAAGCGGCTTTCAGGTCGTGGTTATCAACTTAATGCATTGATTGTGCAGGAGAAATTGATTTGCAGTCGATCTCGTTTCTAGGCATGCAGTCGAACAACATCAGCCAAAGTTGAACAGGTTGTGATGGGGATAATGATTGTTTTCATTTCCTAAGTCAATTGTACAAACATATGTATGTTGGCCTCACCAATCGCGAAGTGATAACTCTACGAGGAGGGAAGTATCATTCGAGAGGTAACGGAGATTTTGCCAGATAAACTGTGTCTGCTTGGATGAGTTTGCTAGTCATGGTGGTTGCATTGGATGGCTGTTAACGATACTGGTGAAAGAATGCATGAAGGGGCTTATTATACACGGGCCAACCAGTGGAGGTTTCCAGAATGGCAATCAACTTTTAATTCTAGTTGGTGTGAAGGAGTTATATTCAAACTGACGAGTAAAAATCAAAGATCTATGAGGGGGGTGAGGATTGTTTTTATGATATAATGATGAAACCTTTAACTGATTTGGAATACATCAATGTTTGACGGAGTTTACACGCATTCTGCATTACTGTACTATTTGATGACATGGGATTCATCCTACAAGGAGTTGGAAAAATAAGTACAATATAATTTTCAAAGGACAAAACGTAAAAGTTTTATAGCCAGGTGGAACTTAGATACACAGGAATACTGTGGCTGTGCTTGAAAAGTTAAGCGGAAAGCAAATCAATAATCGTCGCGTATTTAAAATTGAAAAACAAAAAAATGTGGCAAATGAGTGTCTCTCGGATAAAATAGACCTTAATCGATTTCGTATTACAGTTATTCAAGTGCTTGTGTAAAAATTCAAACAACTAAATGCATGCATATGTGATCCGAAAAAGCAAAATTATTTCTTCTTCTTCTTAGCACTACAGCCCTTCTCGGGCCTTCGCTTCCTACAAATAGTGCCTCCAACTGTCTCGGTCCATGGACCGCGTCCCCTTATTCTGAAACGCGAGCACCGATGAACTGTCTTCTTCAACCGAGTCAGGCAAGCGTTCCCTCGCTTTTGCCACTGGTCTTCGGCCTTCAGTTCTCCCAACGAATACCTTTTTGGGTATCCGTTGTTCTTTCAAACGATTCATGTGGCCAGCCCATTGCAGCTTTCGCAGCCTCACAATTTTTGAGACCTCCAGTTCATCAAAAGTTTCATGCAGCTCATGGTTGTAATTCGCCATTGGCCCCCGTCTAGCTTCGCTCCGATTATTTGCCGCAGGACCCGTCACTCAAAGGCGTTCAATATATTTTCGGCTCCTTGGGTTAGGATCCATGTTTCACACCCGTAGTATAACACAGGTCCTATCACAGATTGGTATACTTGGAGCTTAGTTTTCCTGTGTATGTAGCCGGTTATCAAGATCGTCAATACTGAATAAAATATTTTATTTGCGAGCTGCATTCTTCGGCGCACTTCATTTCTTGCATTGCCCGCTTTCGTTATTTTGGCGCCTAAATACATAAATTCGCTAACACTTTCGATACTGTATTCGTCAAGTGTGATACTTTTTGTATTTGAAGTATTGTTTCTCGACTGCGTCATGACCTTTGTTTTATTTTCATTGATTTGTAGCCCGACTAGCTTTGCTTCACTGTCAAGTTTAAGGAAGAGTTCTTAAGTAGTTGTTAATGACCGTAACAAAATGTTTATGTTGCCGGCATGGGTAATATACCTCGCGTATCGACAGGTAGCTTCCTTATGACGTACTCCAGAGCCAAATTGAATAGTGATGGGCCCAGCCAATCTCCCTGCTTTAGTCTGATATTTGTGTCAAAGGCATCGGTGAGTTGATTATTGATGCGGACTTGGGAGGTCATCAACGTCATTGTCATTTTGGTAAGACGGACTAATTTAGCTGGGATGCCAAAGCAAAGTTTTATTAGGAACAGAACGTTACGATCAATACTGTCATATGCTCGCTTAAAGCCAACGAAAATTTGGTTTACATCTATGTTGAACTCCCAGCATTTTTTAAGTAGCTGCTTGACTGTGAACAATTGGTCTATTGTTGATCTACCTGCTCTCAAACCACCTTGATACTCCCCAATAATACTATTTTTTTTTGTGGTAGGGAGGTGAAGGCATTTATGCCCGCCGAGTCTGGCAGTGTGGGACTCCCATGGAGGATACCTTTGGACTACCCACTAAACACCTCCCCTGTCAATCTGAGAACCTAGCCTGGAACCGTTTGACACATTACTTCGGGCCAGGTCTCGTTTTGTTACGCCGTGGGGCGCCTTCAAGCTGGGGAGTCCCTTTCCTAGCGGGAGGGGAGGGGGGAAGAGGAATTGTGAGAAGAGCGATCCCCCAGCCCCAGCGCCTCCGGCTGCTGTGAGTCCCTTTTATATTTTAGGACTGCCCGAGCATAATGTGCCACCTGGTTCCATTTGTCAACCGATTCGAGCATCACCGCAACTATATTATCCGGGGTGAGCTCTCCCATCTCCCTGTAGAGTTCCCTTCGCAGCCTGGCCCATTAGGTACACGCAAAAAATGTGTGACAGGCATTGTCCTCCTCTCCTGGGCAAAACCGACAATCGGGAGACCGTGACTTGCCGATCTTGTGCAGGTTAGACTGAAAACCCCCGTGCCCGCTCAAGAGCTGGGTCAGATAGAAGTCAGTCTCACCATGCCTTCGATTTAGCCACGGTCTCACATCCGGGATGAGGCGCGCAGTCCACCTTCCCTTCGTGCAATTCCTCCAAGACTGCTGCCAATCGTTGAGCGAGCGTTGTCTCTCCTCGCGGACAACCATCTCTCTCGCATCCTCATTTCGGCGCAGGTAAATAGCGCGGCGCTCTCTAGCAAGGAGGGCGACAGGTATCACGCCTGCAATCACTCTCACCGCCGAGTCGGAGACTGTTGGATACGAAGATGCAATTCTCAGTGCTCCTCTTCTCTGTACCTGTGCCAATCGTTTTCGGTATACCTCCTTACTGAGAGCGTCGCCCCATACCTCTGCCCCGTACAGTAGCACTGACCCTACAGCACTCATCAAGAGGCGTCTTGTTGATGGTCTGGGTCCCCCTACGTTGGCCATAAGTCGACTCAGGGCCGATATTCCCGAAGCAGCCTTCTCAGCCGTTGCCCTGATTTGCTCAGAGAAATTCATCTTCGAGTCGATCAGTAGCCCCAGGTACTTCACCGCTGGCTTCGATTCGATCTGTATATCTCCAATACTGATCATCCTTACTCTAGGGATTCTCTTTTTTGTCAAGATCACCACTTCGGTACCAATAATACTATTGGCGTATGATCCAATTTTATTTTCTAAGATTTTAGAAAATATTTTTTACGCCGTACCAAGTAGTAATATGCCTCTATAACTTTCATACTGTAGCCAATCATCTTTTTTGTGGATAGGGAATATAATTGATTGGTTCCACTTTTTTGTGAATAGTTTAATGAACAGGGTACGCGAAAAGTTCGTACATTTCCCTTTTCCCTGCCCCCCTTGGTACTCTTAAGGCAATTTTAAGACTTGTTTTGAAAAGATCCCATTGAGACCTTTCCAATGACACCCTACTCGACTACCAATGGTGAACATTTTTTTTGAGGGGTCACTTCCCCCCTTTGAAAATTTTTTCACCCTTGAACTTTCAAGAAGTCACCTTTTCTGACCTTTTCGCAAAGTTTCGTGGCTGTAGCCTTTATAGTTTCGGAGAAAAAGTGCTGTGACATAAAGACGGGCGGACGGACGGACACAGGTCGTGATAGCAATAGGGTTTTGTATTTTAGTACAAAACCCCTGAAAATAATAACGACGATGCAACCAGCGGTTGCAGCCACAATGTTAACAGTACATCGAGAGCGGTAGTAACGATGACAAAAACGACGAATAAAACAATGACAGCGAAAACGGGCGAAAAATGGAGATTCCCAGACAGTCTGGTCCAGACTGAGATTCCTGCGGCGTTGGGCACATCTTAAAAATGATGCAAACGCCAGGGCAGCCTATAAAGGAAAAGCGGGAAACCCTGCTGGATGCTGCAGGTGTTTAAGCGGTAAAAGAAAATATAAAGAACATTGAGAATTCGATGGTCACTGCTGCGATCGATACCGAAGCGACCAATGCAAGGGTTGCATATCCCGACATAATAACGAATCACCCTAAAGCCAACGAGGAGATTACGGCAGGAAAAGGAACGAGGGACCAGACAAATAAAGCGACGGTATGTGATTGCCAAGTACAGTTGCGACCCAGCGACATGAAGAAGAGAGGCTATTACGAAAAGCGGGAGATGTTCTGAAAAGAATACAATCTGCATACGACTCCCCAAAAATCAGCAAAGCATTAAAGATTGGGCTCCTTGAACTAGAGGAGCTCCTAGACCGCAATGGGCATTATCGGAGGAGCTGGTTAAAGGCCGAAAACCAGCAGAAGGCTAATGAAGCGCTGGGGGCGAAATCTAAAGACCACATGCAAATAGCTCCACAAGTGAAAATCAATAAAAGAATGGCGTCTAGCCCAATCGAAGGAGATTGAGATAAAAGAAGGAAGGAAGAGGCACTTGATTAGCGTTGTGCACCCGCTCACGGGTTCCAGATAGTGCTTACAAAAGGAGCGAAGAAAGCCGCAAAGAAACTCCTTCAAAAAATGCCAGAAAGTAAAGTTCGTATGGATGCCCAACAAGCAAAAGGACCTGATGCAAAACAGGAGAGACAGAATCCCCGACAAAGACCCCGGCAGCAGGCACTGCTCGTGAAACCGCATGATGGCTGATCCTATGTGGAGGTGCTGCAGAAGATCAGGGGAAACGCAAGGCCCGAAGGCACCAAAACTACAACTAAATCAGTACGTCCAACGTAGTCGGGCTACATACTGTCGAATTCAGAGCAGAGGCCAATAACAAAGAAGCATTCTGCAACGCAATAAAAAAAAGTTCTCGGCAAAAGTGCAACTACAGCCGATGGCAACGATCGAAATGAGAGACATTACCTGCGTTGCGGATCTGGCCGAGGTAGAAGAGGCCATCAAAAGGGAAAGATCAAAGCAAGCGTAGGAAGGATCAAAGCGAGACTGACATCAAAAAACAATAGGGGACAACGCATAGCCATAGTTGACTTGACCGAAAAGGACGCCGAACAATTTCTGAACAAGGGCACAACAATTTCTGAACACTTCACTTCACTTCACTGTCAAGTTTAAGGAAGAGTTCTTAAGTAGTTGTTAATGACCGTAACAAAATGTTTATGTTGCCGGCATGGGTAATATACCTCGCGTATCGACAGGTAGCTTCCTTATGACGTACTCCAGAGCCAAATTGAATAGCGATGGGCCCAGCCAATCTCCCTGCTTTAGTCTGATATTTGTGTCAAAGGCATCGGTGAGTTGATTATTGATGCGGACTTGGGAGGTCATCAACGTCATTGTCATTTTGGTAAGACGGACTAATTTAGCTGGGATGCCAAAGCAAAGTTTTATTAGGAACAGAACGTTACGATCAATACTGTCATATGCTCGCTTAAAGCCAACGAAAATTTGGTTTACATCTATGTTGAACTCCCAGCATTTTTTAAGTAGCTGCTTGACTGTGAACAATTGGTCTATTGTTGATCTACCTGCTCTCAAACCACCTTGATACTCCCCAATAATACTATTTTTTTTTGTGGTAGGGAGGTGAAGGCATTTATGCCCGCCGAGTCTGGCAGTGTGGGACTCCCATGGAGGATACCTTTGGACTACCCACTAAACACCTCCCCTGTCAATCTGAGAACCTAGCCTGGAACCGTTTGACACATTACTTCGGGCCAGGTCTCGTTTTGTTACGCCGTGGGGCGCCTTCAAGCTGGGGAGTCCCTTTCCTAGCGGGAGGGGAGGGGGGAAGAGGAATTGTGAGAAGAGCGATCCCCCAGCCCCAGCGCCTCCGGCTGCTGTGAGTCCCTTTTATATTTTAGGACTGCCCGAGCATAATGTGCCACCTGGTTCCATTTGTCAACCGATTCGAGCATCACCGCAACTATATTATCCGGGGTGAGCTCTCCCATCTCCCTGTAGAGTTCCCTTCGCAGCCTGGCCCATTAGGTACACGCAAAAAATGTGTGACAGGCATTGTCCTCCTCTCCTGGGCAAAACCGACAATCGGGAGACCGTGACTTGCCGATCTTGTGCAGGTTAGACTGAAAACCCCCGTGCCCGCTCAAGAGCTGGGTCAGATAGAAGTCAGTCTCACCATGCCTTCGATTTAGCCACGGTCTCACATCCGGGATGAGGCGCGCAGTCCACCTTCCCTTCGTGCAATTCCTCCAAGACTGCTGCCAATCGTTGAGCGAGCGTTGTCTCTCCTCGCGGACAACCATCTCTCTCGCATCCTCATTTCGGCGCAGGTAAATAGCGCGGCGCTCTCTAGCAAGGAGGGCGACAGGTATCACGCCTGCAATCACTCTCACCGCCGAGTCGGAGACTGTTGGATACGAAGATGCAATTCTCAGTGCTCCTCTTCTCTGTACCTGTGCCAATCGTTTTCGGTATACCTCCTTACTGAGAGCGTCGCCCCATACCTCTGCCCCGTACAGTAGCACTGACCCTACAGCACTCATCAAGAGGCGTCTTGTTGATGGTCTGGGTCCCCCTACGTTGGCCATAAGTCGACTCAGGGCCGATATTCCCGAAGCAGCCTTCTCAGCCGTTGCCCTGATTTGCTCAGAGAAATTCATCTTCGAGTCGATCAGTAGCCCCAGGTACTTCACCGCTGGCTTCGATTCGATCTGTATATCTCCAATACTGATCATCCTTACTCTAGGGATTCTCTTTTTTGTCAAGATCACCACTTCGGTACCAATAATACTATTGGCGTATGATCCAATTTTATTTTCTAAGATTTTAGAAAATATTTTTTACGCCGTACCAAGTAGTAATATGCCTCTATAACTTTCATACTGTAGCCAATCATCTTTTTTGTGGATAGGGAATATAATTGATTGGTTCCACTTTTTTGTGAATAGTTTAATGAACAGGGTACGCGAAAAGTTCGTACATTTCCCTTTTCCCTGCCCCCCTTGGTACTCTTAAGGCAATTTTAAGACTTGTTTTGAAAAGATCCCATTGAGACCTTTCCAATGACACCCTACTCGACTACCAATGGTGAACATTTTTTTTGAGGGGTCACTTCCCCCCTTTGAAAATTTTTTCACCCTTGAACTTTCAAGAAGTCACCTTTTCTGACCTTTTCGCAAAGTTTCGTGGCTGTAGCCTTTATAGTTTCGGAGAAAAAGTGCTGTGACATAAAGACGGGCGGACGGACGGACACAGGTCGTGATAGCAATAGGGTTTTGTATTTTAGTACAAAACCCCTGAAAATAATAACGACGATGCAACCAGCGGTTGCAGCCACAATGTTAACAGTACATCGAGAGCGGTACTAACGATGACAAAAACGACGAATAAAACAATGACAGCGAAAACGGGCGAAAAACGGAGATTCCCAGACAGTCTGGTCCAGACTGAGATTCCTGCGGCGTTGGGCACATCTTAAAAATGATGCAAACGCCAGGGCAGCCTATAAAGGAAAAGCGGGAAACCCTGCTGGATGCTGCAGGTGTTTAAGCGGTAAAAGAAAATATAAAGAACATTGAGAATTCGATGGTCACTGCTGCGATCGATACCGAAGCGACCAATGCAAGGGTTGCATATCCCGACATAATAACGAATCACCCTAAAGCCAACGAGGAGATTACGGCAGGAAAAGGAACGAGGGACCAGACAAATAAAGCGACGGTATGTGATTGCCAAGTACAGTTGCGACCCAGCGACATGAAGAAGAGAGGCTATTACGAAAAGCGGGAGATGTTCTGAAAAGAATACAATCTGCATACGACTCCCCAAAAATCAGCAAAGCATTAAAGATTGGGCTCCTTGAACTAGAGGAGCTCCTAGACCGCAATGGGCATTATCGGAGGAGCTGGTTAAAGGCCGAAAACCAGCAGAAGGCTAATGAAGCGCTGGGGGCGAAATCTAAAGACCACATGCAAATAGCTCCACAAGTGAAAATCAATAAAAGAATGGCGTCTAGCCCAATCGAAGGAGATTGAGATAAAAGAAGGAAGGAAGAGGCACTTGATTAGCGTTGTGCACCCGCTCACGGGTTCCAGATAGTGCTTACAAAAGGAGCGAAGAAAGCCGCAAAGAAACTCCTTCAAAAAATGCCAGAAAGTAAAGTTCGTATGGATGCCCAACAAGCAAAAGGACCTGATGCAAAACAGGAGAGACAGAATCCCCGACAAAGACCCCGGCAGCAGGCACTGCTCGTGAAACCGCATGATGGCTGATCCTATGTGGAGGTGCTGCAGAAGATCAGGGGAAACGCAAGGCCCGAAGGCACCAAAACTACAACTAAATCAGTACGTCCAACGTAGTCGGGCTACATACTGTCGAATTCAGAGCAGAGGCCAATAACAAAGAAGCATTCTGCAACGCAATAAAAAAAAGTTCTCGGCAAAAGTGCAACTACAGCCGATGGCAACGATCGAAATGAGAGACATTACCTGCGTTGCGGATCTGGCCGAGGTAGAAGAGGCCATCAAAAGGGAAAGATCAAAGCAAGCGTAGGAAGGATCAAAGCGAGACTGACATCAAAAAACAATAGGGGACAACGCATAGCCATAGTTGACTTGACCGAAAAGGATGCCGAACAATTTCTGAACAAGGGCACAACAATTTCTGAACAAGAACATTGTCCGTAGGATACGGTGAAGAGCAATGCCTCTTCAATGTTTCAAATGCCTTGGCTATGGTCACACTGCACAAATATGCAAAGGACCCGAAAAGAGTTCCCTATGCTACAAATGAAATGGGACATAAAAGAAAAGAGTGTATGAAGAAGGCACACTGTATTCTATACAAGGATGCTGATCCAAGACCTGATTTTGGACCCGTCTTGGGATCAGGAAAATGTCGGGTTTTCCAGCAAGCTCTAGCCAAGGCAAAATCAGAACTTCGATGACCCGCATCCTGCAGCCACACCTACACTGCAGTTCAAACGTCCAAAATCTGCTTGAACCATTTGCAAGGGACATGAAAGCCGACTTCTTGCTGCTGAGTGAGCAACACCATGATAAGAGTCCTGCATTATGGTATACCGACAAAACTGGTACTACCGCCATCTGGATTTGGAGCAGTGATTTCCAAGCGGAGGGTTGTGAATGGGGGGATGGTTTCATGTGGGCTCGGTGCTCAGGGACCACCTTCTTTAGTTTGTACCTCACGCTAAACGAATCGATATTATCTCTCCAAGACAAGCTTAATGCACTGGAGGGCGCTGTCTTGAACGCATGGGGCAACATGCTCATCGAGGGAGACCTCAACGCTAAAGCAATCGAATGTGGCATGCCTCAAACAGATCCGCGGGGACAACGATTCCTGAAAATAGCGGCCAGGACAGTGCTCGTCGTACTAAACACTAGAAACGCGCTGACTTTCCACCGTATTGGCTGTGAGGGAACCAGACCGGTCGTGAGATTCACCTCGGAGTCCTTAGTACGAAGGATACACAACTGAAAAGTATTAGAGGACTACTCAGCCAGTGATCATCAGTACATTCTGCTTGAGATAAGCAATATTGTCTCCCGACATCCGTGTTCTCGGCTTTCTACTACTGGATGGAACAGGAACCAGGTAAGCCGCTGCAGGGAGCTTCGGAGGGGACCAAAGAATTAGCGGCTCAAGACGTGGTGAGCTCAACTATGAGTATCATTACGACTGCTTGCAGAACTTCTATGCCCCGCCGAAAACCCCGGCACGGCAAACCCCCAGTGTACTGGTGGTCAACTGAAATCGCCGAAAAGTGAAGGGAGTGTCACAAGCTTCGACGTGAGGCTCAACTGGCGCGAAACCGTGATGAGGTATGCAACCGGGTGGCAGCATATAAGTCAGCCAGGAAATGCCTTCTCAACTTGATTAACAATAGCAAGGCTCGCTGCTGGCAAGATCTAGTGGACAATATGAACAAGGATCCGTGGGGCCTCGGCTACAAGCTAATTATGCGGAAGCTTGGCGCCCTACGCAAGCCTTGCATGCATGATGCGAACAAGATGGATATGATAGTGTGAGGACTCTTCCCCGCCCATCCCGTCCATGTTGACGCTGTCCATGGTGAAACAGCTGTCGAGTGTCCACTCTTCATACAGCTGGAAATGGAAGAGGTAGTCCTTTTATTGAATGCGAGGAATTCTCCACGTCCAGATGGTCTTCCAGCTGAAGTCTTGCGGGTCGTCTATCCCCATTGTCCTGATTTACTTCCCAGTACATTGAACATTTGCCTACAGGGCGGATTTTTCCCGATACGATGGAAGGTGGCGAGGCTCATGCTGATCAGCAAGGGGAAGGGAAATCCCGAATCGCCTTCCGCTACCGCCCGTTATGCATGCTAGAAACGGTTGAGAAACTCATCAAGGGAAGACTCGCTGATGCGATTCGTGCTGCTGGGGACCTATCTCCTTGGCAGTATGGCTTTAGAGCAGGACTTTCTACTATCGATGCGATTGTAGAGGTGGCGAGCGCGGTCCAAAAGGCAGGGGCACATAGTCGCACCAAACGACGGATCGTCCAGTTGGTGACACTCGACGTTGAGAACGCTAGATGGGTGAATTTTCTGGATACGCTGGTAACCCCTTTTCAAGTTCCAGAATATCTAATGCGGCTTTTGAGGCACTAGCGAAAGGACTGAATCCTGCTCTACAACACGACATAGGGCCAACTAAAGATGGCGGCTACATCGGGTGTTGCCCAGGGATCTATACTTGGTCCAGACCTGTGGAACGTGTGTTATGACGGGTTACTGAGACTTGAGATGCCAGATGAGTCGCGCTTGATCGGCTATGCGAATGATGTTGCAGCTCTGGTCGCTGAACGCACCGTTGAATAAGTGCAACTTAGGCTAGGTATGCTAATGCGCCGAGTGAGGGACTGGATGACTGCTTGCGGGTCCAGTTTAGCACTGGAGAAAACCGAAGTGGTCATCTTGACAAAAAGGAGACTCCCTAGAGTAAGGATGATCAGTATTTGTGACTGGCGAATCGAATCGAAGCCATCGGTGAAGTACCTGGGGCTACTGATTGACTCGAAGATGAGTTTCTCTGAGCAAATCAGGGCAACGGCTGAGAAGGCTGCTTTGGCAGTATCGGCTCTGAGTTGACTTATGGCCAGCATAGGGGGACCCAGCCTATCAAGAAAACGCCTCTCAGTAAGGAGGTTTACCGAAAACGCCTGGCACAGGTACAGAGAAGAGGAGCGCTGAGGACAGCATCTTCGTATCCGACAGTCTCTGATTTGGCGGTGAAAGTCATTGCAGGCGTGATACCTGTCGGTTTCCTTACGAGAGAGCACCGCTCTATGTATCTGCGTCGAAACGAGGATGGGAGGAAGATGGTTGTCCGCGAGGAGAGACAACGCTCGCTCGACGATTGGCAGCAGTCTTGGGTCGATTGCACGAAGGGAATGTGGATTGCGCACCTCATCCTGGATATGAGACCATGGCTAAGTTGAAGGTATAGTGAGACTGACTTCTGCTTAACCCAGCTTTTGAGCGAACATGGGTGTTTTCAGTCTAACCTGCACAAGATTGATAAGTCACGGTTCTCCTATTGTCGGTTTTGCCCAGGAGAGGAGGACAATGTCTGCGACACATTTTTTGCGTGCATAAAATGGGGCAAGCTGCAAAGAGCCCTTTACAGGGAGACGGGAGAGCTCAACTTGGATAATATAGTCACGGTGATGCTCGAATCGGTTGACAAATGGAACCAGGTGACACATTATGTTCGGGTAGTCCTAACAGATAAAAGGGACTTACAGCAGCCGGGGGTGTTGGAGCTAGGGGATTGCTTGTCAAGCACTTCCTCTACCTCTCTCCCCTTCCGCTAGGAGAGCGATCCCGCAGCTTGAAGGCACCTCACGGCATAAAAAAACAAGTCCTGGCCCGAAGTAATGTGTCAAACGGTTCCAGGCTGTGTTCTCAGGTTGACAGGGGAGGTGTTTAGTGGGTAGTCCGGTCACCTGTTTGGAAGCATTGAAATCCCCCACTCTGTGCGTAAATGGCATTCACCTCCCTACCGCAAAAAAAAGCACTTACTTTAGATCTGGTTACTAAGGCGTCTAAAATTGTCGGGGTGATTCTTCGGCATGTGCATAAATTTAATAGCGTTTCTTATTCTATCCACCTATTTTTTATCTAATACTGTTTTGTTTTCTGTTCTTCCTGATATTTCCACCTTATATCATGTTTAGAAACTCTCCAGCAAAAGCTTACGCGTTTTCTTTCCCTTAAGTTGAATTTGCTTTATCAATCCTATGATAGACGTTTATTCTTCCTATGTCTTCTATCTCTTATATTCCATGAAACCTATTTGGATCAATATTTTTTGTATAAAATCTGCTGCCATCACGTCTCGTGATATATATTTTCCTGGGCTGATAAAGCTGATTCATGCATATGAGCTTTGAATTAACTCATAGCCAATGTAGTGGGGCCCAATCAATCAACACGGCGACATAAGATGAAGTCCGTAGAGTTGGTATTACTGTATGCAACAGAAACAATACCAAAAACACTTAGTAGAAGTATAGAGAAGAGGAGCACTGAGGATGCCTTATACATTTTCAGGGTTTTGTACTAAAACACAAAGCCCTATTGAAACCACGACCTATGTCCGTCTCTCCATCCATCAGTCTGTACTTTTATCGAAAAATATGCGCTGATAACTATGGAAACATATGGCTATGGAACAATATGCACTTTTACCGACTCAGACAATACAGGTTTGCTAGGATTTGCATGAAAGTTTCTGGAATGACAGGTATCATGAATATCTTTGAGAATCGATTCAGCTAGTGGTATCACTAATCGTAAAACAAAGTTGTGGTTGTTTTAAATGCAAAGATTGAGTAATTTTGAGTTATTTTTTCCCAACTTCAACGCTTAAGGTGCATGCTTTGAACACTTGATTCAATATAATGAATGACGGAAGATGAGTACCTACAATCAATGCTCATACTTGAAACAATTTGAGGAGGCAGGAAAGAGCTCCTAACAGAAGGGTTTTGTAACCAGTCTAGGGTTTGAAAAAAATTTTCTGATGCCATGAATCGATGATTACAGTACAGGGGAGTGGCCTGTGAAAAAAGGTTTCATCAAGGGTAGCCAATATGGGTATCAAATGAAAGATATTTATGAGAACTTTTCAGAACAGCTCTTAAACTAACAGTTTTTGCTTCGTTGGGGGCACAGGGGGGAAAATACACGAAAAACATATTTTCTCCTCGCGATTGGACACCTGTGATCTAAAAAATCCGAAACAAACTACCTAGGGAGATATTTCAGAGCACAACAACAACAAATACCTCAGAATTCAAAATTCATGTAGCTTTGTTTGTAATGGTTACACTTCGAATTTCACATTTTCTCCAATAAAATTGTATGGATGCCTTTAAACCCAACAAAATTCGACCTTTGAGTAGCCTTACACAAGATCCTAATACTCTGTAAGTTTGATCAAATTCGTATCATATTCACAAAAGTTATATCCATTTGAAATTTCTGAAATTTCTCCAATTACAACAACACTAACACATCTTTGTGGTATTTTATAGACTTTCCATCGAACCAGATACTGCAGTTTTGATTTGATCTTAAAATTTTCAGATAAGATCAATGACATAAATGCTTTTGGGATTTAATGATTTGAGTGATTTTTAGGGTTTTGTACTAAAATACAAAACCCTATTGCAATCACGACCTGTGTCCGCCTGTCCGTCTGTCCGTCCGTCCGTCCGTCCGTCCGTCCGTCTGTATGTCACAGCACTTTTTCTCCGAAACTATAGAGGCTACAGCTATGAAACTTTGTGGCAAGGTCAGAAGTGGTGACCTCTTGAAAGTTCAAGGGTGGAAAAATTTTTCAAAGGTGTTTAAGGGGGGTCTCCCCATATAAGGGGTTGACCCCTCAAAAAAAAATTTTCACCATTGTTAGTCGAGTAGGGTGTCATTGGAAAGGTCTCAATAAGATCTTTTCCAAACAAGTCTTAAAATTGTCTTATAAGTACCGAGGGGGGCAGGGGAAGGGGAAATGTACGAACTTTTCGCGTACCCCCCCTCGCGGTTAGACACCTTCCATCCGAAAAATCTGAAAAAAAATCACGAATGTAGGCCTTAATGAGTACAACAACAACAAATACATGAGAAGTCGAAATTCACTCATCTTTGTTAGTAATAGTATGATTTATCGATTTTGTGTTTTCTTGAATAAAATCTAAACGGTACCCTTAAACTCAATAAAATTTAGCAAAGAGATGACTATTAATAAGATTGATTTTTTCGGAAAGTTTCATAAAGATCGAATAGTATTTACCGAAGTTATAGCGATTTGAATTTTCGTATACTACTATGGAGCAATATGCCCTGTATTACTATGGAAACATATGGCTATGGAGCCATATGCGCTTTTTACCGACTTAGACACTACAGCTTTGCTAGGATTTGCATGAAAATTTCAGGAGTGAAAGGTATCATGAAGATGAGTACATACAATTGAAACAAGTCGAAGAGGCAGGAGAGAGCTCCTAGCAAAAGGGCTTTCTAACCATTCTAGGATTCGAAAAAATAGGCCATGAATCGATGATTACAGTACAGAGGAGTGGCCCCTGAAAAAAAATTTCATGAAAGGTAGCCGATATGAGTATCAACTGAAAGTTCTCTATGAGAGCTTTTCAAAACAATTCTTAAACTGACAGTTTTTGTTTCAGTGGGAGCATAGGGGGGGAAATACATGAAAAATGTGTTTCCTCCCTCGCGAATGGACACCAATGGGTATAACTATAACAAATACCTCAGAAGTCAAAATTCGTTCAACTTTGTTAATAATAGTATGATCCTCGAATTTCACATTTTCTCCAATTAAATCGTCTTTGACATGTTTCTTGATTTTATTCGTTGCTGGTTACTGCATTTTGTAAGTTGAGTACAAAACCCTTCTGACATGAGCATAGGTCTGTCTACCCAACTTGTTGTTAGTTGAAAATGGAGAAACAATGCATTTTATTTTAAATGAGCAAATTTCTTTGACATGTTTCTTGCAAAACTGACGTAAGATAGGCAGCCTTATGGTAGCGATTCGCATATGCATTAGTCGGCCTACTATGGACAAGCTTCCGTGAGCTGTCAGCAAAGTGAGGCATAAGCAAATGCTTATATCACGTAATATGTACTATTTTCCCGAATGAAAACGTACGAAACATATTCCGTGCATGCTTAAAATTCACTTTACACTGTCCACTGCACTCCTAAACTTTCAAGCCGTGCAAATGAAGCACATGTTTTGCACCTTCCACTGATAGCTCAGCGTTGAGAAGTAAACAAACTCATATTTATTCTGCCGTGCTAAGCGCAAAAGCGGTATCTAAAAAAAAATCGTAAATTTGATTTTTATTGCATCGAATAGCTTAAAAAACTGTGCATCTAATCAACTAAGCCAAATACCTATATCTCATTCAGAAATATAAAAAAAAACTTTAAAAAAGTTTTCCCTATCTCAGTTTTAACTGCAATCACTAAGGTAATTAAGGGTATATCAATTATACGTAGGCAAATAGCGGAATATTTTAATACCGCCAAAACCCTGAAATCAAGGCGAAAATTCCTTGCCATTTTCCTAAGTTGATAAGCGGCAAATATGATGCGTGAGGCAAATACTGAGTTACCGCTATGCCGTTGAGTATATTTAGCCCTTAGTGGTCGGCAAAACGCTTTGACTAATTGAGTTGCCGCTGCAGCAGCGAATAGAATCGAACCTTATAAGGTTTGATTATTACGATCGGATTTCTAATTCATGTGCATTTTTCGGATGAAAGTTCCTGTTATTTCTAGTTTGTTTTGATAGGAAGCAGATAAGTATCCTTCAATTCTTGTGAAATTCAATAGAAAAACAGTGGATTAAAGTGTTCAGTTGTTTAATTTCGAGCTTTGGCATTCAGGTTAGTCCTATTATTTATATTGGTTAGATGATTATTTTTACAAAGATAGAAACAGTTCAGTTTTGATGAAATTTTTGTGTTGTTGTGAAGATAATTTATCGTTTGAGTTCATACAGCTTTCGTATGTATCTCTATTTGGAAAAAAAAACCTTGAAATGATACATATGGATTAGTAACAAAAGAGTTGAGGTACACGGCATATCATCTAGAAATTGAACTTTATTTGCCAGGCAATTACATACCGGACTCCTCATCGCTGGTGCAAAGCTGCGCAGCTACCGTCGCGCCAGTGATGATCATACTTATTATTAGTAGTTTATGCTACGAAGGTGCATGTGATGATTTAAATATATATAGGGTAATTTCGCCTGTTCGCGTCCATTTAGTGCAGTTGGCAAGTTTGACGGCGATAATAAAAATGGCCCCAGCACTAATTTCTATGAAAAATGTATGTGATGTATTCATTATATAGTCTATTTTAAGATTAACTTTCAGTTTTATTAGAAACATCTTGTGTTTTCTTTTTAAATAGATAAACTTCAGAATTAGGCGTTTATCCCACTTTGCGTCCACAAAATCCAAATTGCGTCCCCCCGTGGACCATTTAGCGTCCAGCAGCTTAGAAAAGGAATATAGGGATGACATTTTAAAAAATTTGTAAAGAAAGATTGTATTTTAAAAATTCATTTATTTAAGAATATAAATATTAAAAAATCCACATTATTATCATTAAAAAAAATTACTTTCAAAAAATAAAAATAATTCTTCTCAACATTGGTTGAACTTAAAATTAGGTAAGTAGTAGGCAAATAATGATTGCAACTTAAAGAATAAACAGTAATCAATATTGTAGCCTTAGGATTTCAATAAATAACACAGGTCACATTTAAAAGACTTATCTTTGGCCTCTAAATAACTTAATCCTGCAAATTTCAGATGATACCATCTGATACACTTGTCACAGCCTATGTTTTTTTCATCGTCGTCTTCTACATGTGAAATTAGTATATCGTCACATTTAGAACATTTCACTCGCTCCACGGCTGGTAAATTTTCTTTCTCAAATTCCTCATTAACCGTTTCCTGTGTGACTTCTTGTATCTTCTTTTTTCGTTTTGGAGCAACTTTACGAACCGTTTGAAAATGTTTTAAAGTCTTTTTCTGTTCGTAGTCGTTCTAGTTTTCTTTTTCGTGTTAATTCCTGCTTTTCGTTCTTGGTCTGCTCTTTATCTTCATAATACTTTCTCCATGCAGCAGAAGATATGGATGCTGGAGTTCTTTCCTTATTTTTTCGTGCTTTGTTAGAAATTTCAGGTAGCATCAGGTGGTCTTTAAATGAATCAGAAATTTTCTTTTGCGTTGCTGCTGAACCTGGTTGTACTAGAGACTCTGTAGGTAAAAAGGATGGTAGCGACGTAGTTGATGCTGATGATGAAGTCAGAAGCAGTTCTGGAGTTAGTTCCTTGATGAGAGTTTCTTTTTCAACACTTGATATGGTTGGAGTTGATTCAATATCTTTTAATGGTAGAACTAGAACGTCGTCTAAGGACACCATAGAGCCGACGTTGAGGTAACTGCCAGAAAGATGTAACGTCGAAAGGGACAAGTCAGGGAACAAATTGTTTTTGCTGGTATCAAGAGTTGAATAATTATCTGGATATAGTGTGATTTTATCGTAGTCAATCTCAGAAGATGCTAGAGTTCTATTGCTGGTGGTTGCGTTTGATGTGCAAGGCTCGGTGAATTGTTTTGGTGCAGAATGTATTTCGGCTGATACTGTTTGAACCTGTACAGTAGGATCGGATTTAGCTTCATCATTTTTGTTTTCGGCGTCTTCGTGAAATGAAGAGATGGTAATTGCTTTAGTTGCATCCAATTCGCCATCAGTATGACTAAAAATAGTACTACTTTTTTCTGTTGAAAGTTCCATAGGTGACCTATCAGATTCAGTTTCGGTAGAAATCTCTGCAAATCCTACTTCTGCAGGGAGAGACTTTTTCAACCTATTGACTTCTTTCGTTATAGTTCTAATGTCAATATTTTTTTCTTGTAGTGTCGGCTTCAGGTGTTTCAAAACTTTTTTAAAACTTTTAATGTCCGACTGAGTAACATCCTGTGACTGTTGATCAACGGCCTGAACATTTTCCAAAGTGTTTCTTACACATTTAGTGTAATCTGGACTATTAGCATCGAATGGGTAAAGACCACATTCCTTAAACCCATTTTTGATGTTGTCGGGCATGTTAGGATGACTTAATGCGTCATTTAACAATTTACAAAAGTTTGTTTTTGTGACGGCAGAATTCAAATTTTCTGGTTTTGATAGGAATGCGCGGACTGTAGATTTCCAATATATTTTTACTAGTGCAAATACGCTAACGTCAGCTGGCTGTAAAATATGGGTGGTGTTGGGCGGAAGAGCATACAAAATAATTTCCATTTGTTCACACATCTTACTTAACATTAAGGACATATGCGATTTATGCCCATCTACCAGCAAAAGCACCGGTTTTTTTATGTTATTTTCCACTACCCATTTGTGAAACACGTTGGTGACGTATTCAAAGAATACATCTCCTCTCATCCAACCTGTCTCCGATCTGCCTAAGCACCATTCTGGAGGCATACTATTCACCACAGCTCTTGGTGGTCTAATGTATGGAAACACGATACAAGGTGGACACATATCTCCATTCGCATTAAATGTTAATAATACCATTATATTTTCTTTTTCATTGCTTGGCTTTATTTGGTATAAGTTTTTGAACCCTCTTGGACCTAAAACTTTTCCTGTCTTTGGACAAAGAGCAAAACCACTTTCGTCCCCATTAAAAATTCTTTTCGGGTCACTCAAAATATCTTTTTGGTGTATACTGTCCAAATATTCCTCTAATTCTTTAAACCACAATCTGATTGACTGTTCTGTGACTTGGGCTCGAGCTTTATTAATACCCTCCGCATTTTTAAGTGTGATTTCTTTATTTCTGGCCAAAAATTTTTGAAACCACTTTTCACCTGGGCGATCATCCTTGAATTTATTTTTAAACTCACCGTCTCGAACTATTTTCTGAACAGTATCCAACAATTCTTGCTTTTTCACTGGAAATCCACATTTGGAAATGTTAAGAAGCCATTCAACTACTTTTTTTTCACCATCTACTCCTAACGCTGGTTCTGGTCCCGGTTTCTTTACTCCATCGGGTCTGCGCCCACTGATTTTGTCCAATATTGTGGTCTTGGGAATAGCATATTCTTTATTATTCTCTCGAACTTCATTTAACGCTTTCTTTAAATCTTCTTCTGTGTATGTTCTCTTTTCCGTCTTCTTTCTTGTCTCTGAAGAACTCATCTTAAATCGGAAAAAATAAGAATGAAAGAAATTACGCATTCCAATTACAAAATAGAGTTATAAACACGTAGTCTTAATAAAGAATACAATAATAATAAACAATACATTTTAAATTATTAATTATTATTTAAATTATTATTTTTATTATTTAAATTATTATTTAAATCATTTTTACAAGCAAGTATTTAACGAAAATAGTGGACGCAATTGGGTTTATTATTATCCCCTGTAGGTATAGTTTGCGGACGCAAAGTGGAAGTTTTCTAAAATTCGATGTAGTAATTCGCGTCCTTCTTATTTTATTCGTTAAATATAAAAAACATAAGCAAATTCATAATTAATATTATTCCTTTTTTCATCATAAAAGTGTAGAAACAGCTATGTGTCCTAAAATTCACAAAAAACAATAAAAAACTTACCATCAAACACGCCTCTTCACACTAATTTTTATTTAATATCCCACGAGTACGACCTTCCTTGTTGAACAACCGAGACTATTTTTTTTTTTTCTAAACGGTATAGGTTTGACGCACAGAATTTTTGTTCATGTGTGCGTGCCTCTTATGCATTGAAGTATTAGCGGCATAATGACTTTTCGTTCGATTGGTGTGTTAGTTGACTTATTTTCGAGTATTTTTAAAGGGAGATCCGCGAAATGGACGCGAATTGGGCGATGGACGCGAACAGGCGAAATTACCCTAGGTCATTTCTTAAGTAATTTATATTTTGTAACTGTGTAAAAATTGTTGATTGTTCTTAACAAAACAATCCAATTATAGAAAACATATGTTGTTACAGAGAAACGATGTCGCAAAGAAATACAAAAATTATGATGCTATTAGCACAAAACAACAATTCATTGAGAGACAGATTGAAGGATTCGAAGAAATTAAGTCATAATATTCGAAATATCGACCCCGACTTTTTCCCTAGTAACGACTATGATTCTGATAATGATCGTCCATTTTTAAGATGCGACAGGGCACACAAATCACAGGCACAGATAAATCAATTGCCAAACTATTCTCACTTTGAAGATTTAAAGTTTTTACCGGGGCCATCTACGTCAAAAGTTCAATATTTCAGTGAACAACAAGAGGGTCAGAATTTCGCAAACTTAGATAACATATCCACAAAATCTTACATTACATTAAAACAGCTGTGCCAATTATTGAAAATAATGATTTAACTCCAATAGCATCGCTAGCAGTTTCTCCAAAAACAAATTCAGACAAAAATTTTCTTGATTTAGATGATCCTAGTACAGTGCCTTTCATTACATATACTGCAAATGATCAACAAAAATCTTGTTTTTCTCAAAATGATGCAGACCAATTAACAACAATTATTACCAAAAACACAATTCATACTTCTGACACTCTGATAAATAACGGCAATATTCCAGTTGCTGGTCCTGAGGATTCAGTTAAGTATTGGTCCAGAGGAAATGAATTTATAAGGACCACTCATTTTCAAGACACTGAGTATGTCGAACAAAATGAAATGATTACTGATAACAATGCGCCCGATTCCATAGCTTATACTAAAACAGGCACAACAAGAAAAAAGAAAGAAATACGATCAACCACTTGAGGTTAGAGAAGAAGCAAAAAAAACGAGTTAAGAGAGAAACATGGCGTGAAACCACCTTGTCCAGCTTCCTGCAAAAAGCGATGTATCCAAAATATTGGTGAGGGTCTGCGAAAAAATATAAATGAAACCTTTTGGAGTTTGACTGACAAAGAGAGGAAAGCTTTTATGCTGCATCATACTTCAGCACAGCCCGTGAAACAAAGAACAGTAGCAAAACCTGAAAGTGGGGACTATAGAAAAAAAATCAGCTATAATTATTTACTGAAAGACGGAACTGGTTCTACGTATGCAGTATGCAAAACTTTTTTTTGGCGACTTTGGGTTACAAACCAGGTAATGATAAACCTTTACAGACTGCGTTGGGTAATTTAAAGGAAACGGTTGCACCACCAATAGACAGGAGAATGGGAGCAACTCCTCACAATAAAATAGACGCCAATCCTATTAAGGAATATATAATGAGCTTCGTTCCTAGCATTTCTCATTACCGACGTGAGCATGCCCCCAACCGTTTATACTTGCCCAGTGATATGACAATCGCAGCCTTGCACAAAGATTTTTTAGAAAAAAAATCCTCCAACAACATCTCTTACAACTAATATCGTGAAGTGGTCCGGGAATTAAATATTTCTTTTGTTAAACTCGGTCATGAAGAATAGTCGGAATGTGAAGAATTTCGTCTGCACGATAAAACACATACCAAAGAAAATCTTCAAGAAGACTGTTTAGGATGCACTAAGTGGGCAAGCCACAACGAACGGGCAAACAAATCAAGGGAGCAATATAAATTAGACTGTGTGGTGAATAATACTGAAACAATTATATATTCTGTCGACTTACAAAAGGTTATCATGCTGCCCAGGATTGATATGTTTAAAACGACTATTTTTACCCACAGGATAGTTGTTTACAACGAAAGTTTTGTGCCAACTGGTAAAGGCCAGAAAAACTGCTGTGTTGTTCCAGTACTGTGGCATGAAGGATTATTTGGACACTCCAAAGATGAAATCATTAGTGCATATTACCATTTTTTATCTTTCACCGAGATAAAAAAAATATCATACTGTGGGTTGATAATTGTTCATCACAGAACAAAAATTGGACATTTTTTTCTTTCTTAATCTACATTGTCAATTCAAATGATATTAACGCCGACAAGATTATCATTAAATATTTTGAATCAGGGCACACATTCATGTCGGCCGACAGCTTCCATCATAGGGTTGAACTGGCAATGTAGCGCATGAAAAATAAAATATACGATTTCGCAGACTTTTCTCAAGCAGTAAGTAATGCAGGTAAAAACGTAAAATCCAAGGAGATGACGACAGAAGATTTTTATAACTGGGAAGATTACACGACACAGTATCAACTTTCACGAATAAACCCGCGTCCATACATCAGTGAAATGGTTCAAGTAGAAGTCAATCGAGGCAGTTGGTATCTGACGTACAGAACTGGATTCGATAAAGACCCTATTACGGCTAGGATAATTGGAAATAAAATTGTGAAAACTCAAGTTTTACCGCCACCAAAGAAGAGAACTTCACCAAATGGTATTTCCAAAGGAAAAAAAAAGGAAAATATTTTGAAATCTCTACAAAATATTATACCGCAAAATAGAATGTCCTTTTGGAAAGAACCCTCTATTTCATCTACTGATATTTTATAGAAAACATTTCTTCTTTAAATATATTCGTAAGTTATAGTAAATAAGTACAATAATAGAATTTAAAAATGTAGTTGGATTAATTTTTTTTGTTTCAATAATATGTATTTTATTTAATAACAAATTCTTATTTTTTTGTACGGAGACATGTACGAGAAGAGTCAGCAAAAAAGCGGTAACTCAATTCCTAATTATATATATACTAAGCAGGATGGCAGTATCTCATGAAAATGGTGTATACACATGCATTTTTGATATTTTGACCATATGACAAAATAATATAACCAACATATAGGCTTAATTCCATTTAATAAGTAAAAAAATCAATCTCTAAAGTAAAGGAAAAACTAAATTTACAAAACATCAATTTTCTCGAAAATCACTTTTACTGAGGTTCCGCTTTTGCACTTAGCAGGGCAGTATTCACTTTGGAAGGCGATAAAAATTAAACGGGTGTAAGAACTGAAATAATTTTCACTGCACAAGGAGCGCTATTGTGTTCTCCGTGGTCCGTCTGGATTTCACTGTAAAAATCCGTCTTTAAGTCCTACAAAATATCGAATTTTCGTTGGCGCCTCCAAAATTCTTCATATACCGCCATGTAAGTTAGCCAGCAAAGTCGGCCTACTAATGGTCGTGTATGTGGTAGTAAGCGCTGCTGCCATATGGCTTCCTATCTCACGTCAGTTTTGGTTTCTTGACATGAGCGTAGGTCTGTCTACCCAACGTGTTCACATTTAGTCTCAAGGTTTTTTTTTTTTTATTTCTTCATTTTCTTACTGAATTATTTGCGTGATTGTTGTTTCGTTTTGATTTTCACAAGATTTTCTTTTCAGAACTGGTTTCTTGAGCTTAATTGAAATATTAAATATGGTCAACCAGCCTATGCAATTAATTTAGCTGCTCAGTTAATTTAATTTTTTTGGCTGAATTTGGTAGAAATTTTTTGGAACAGAACTGTAAAAAATTTCGAACTAGGACCACAACTTTAAAATGCAGTCAATTAAGCACAAATAGTATTGATTCTAATGACAATGCAAACCATCATTTGTGTTGGCTTTGTTGCAGCTTATTTTGAAAGAGAATAGTATCGACTATTTGCTAAGCTCTTCATAAAATTATGTATCTTTTCTTTTAGAATTTTCTCGTACAACCATATGTTCCTAGATTTTATATTCAAGTGCCATCACTTTTCATGAAAACGTCACTGAATATAACAAAACCTTTTCAACTTAAATTATGGAAACTCTTTCCGCGGTTAATTGAAAACTTTTTTGTGAAAGTTAATTATAATATGACTGCTTTCAATTCAACCATAATTATTTGGAACCGCAAAATTACTTACTGATTTTTGTGTTCCCTACATCAACGAGAAAAATTAAAAAAGTCGATTAAGAAAAAAAAATATTTACTCCAAAGTCCAATCTATTTTGCAATCTTCTAGACGAAGAACGAAAGACTTGCTATCAAATAGTTTTGATTTTATAATTACACGAAATTCTTCTGCAGATGGAAAAAGTTGCAGTTGAGTCACAAGAACAACTATTAGACGTCTTCGACGTCCAAACAAACTTTACCTTGCTTCAACTGAACATTCGTTCCCAAGAAATACTTGAATCTATTTGTGTTGGCATTTTCTTCTAAAATGCAAATTTTCATGGTTCGAATTAAACACTCTCCAAGGAGTAACCGTTTAAAATTTTCCCAGGGAACAGAATTTTTTTAGAATTTAATGCAAATTGACAAAGAAAGTCATGTGATGAAAAAGGTGATTCCCAACTATTAAGAATATTTTTCAATCGTGTAAAATTTTATGGTTTTTAAATGAAATACAATTACGGTTTTTCTGCAAACTTCTAAAAGAAAATTAAACAAATTTAAGGCGTTTATGCCGTCGTTTAATAAGTACGAGTATCATTATTCGGTTTTGCAATAATTTAAAACTCAGCCAAAATAATTTTAAACTATTCAGGTTCCCAACCTCTGCATCAAACACATTACAATAAAAATGAAAATCATAAAAATAAAATGGAAGCGGAATTTATTTGTTGAATTTCATTCGATTTCCGCATAAAGTATGAAATATGACTAAGATCTGCGGAAAATGGCATTTGCCGATGAGGGAAAACTTTTTAACAATAATAGAAAATGTAAAAGAATCTGCGAAGAGAAATATTATTTGAAAAAAAGTAAAAAGAAAATCGTCAACTTTCTTAAATCTTCCTTTTCCTGCTCTGCAAAAAATTTGTCGTCTTTTGCATAACGATGCTTGAAAGATGGATGGATTGTTCGAAATTGAATTGTTGATGGAGAGCATCGAGATCACGACCAGAAATAATCTTATCCACAGGATAACGAAGTCATCATTTTATACGAAAGAAAATATGAACATATTTGTATGTGTATCTATGTATACGTGCGATTGAGAGAACATTTCATCGTCCTTCTATTGTTCTTATTGTCGTTTGAGAACTTTGCACTTGAAGAAGCTTTAATGAGGTTATAAGAGTTGTGTGTTATTTGTGTGTAGTTTTTTTTTGTAGCGGCTGTAGAAATTATGTTCTATCAGTACAACTGGCTTGCTCGACTATTTGCCTAACAGCGCCCTGTCAAAAGATCGTAGCCAAAATCCGTTTGACTCATTGCTTGGCCTCCTTTTGTTCCCATCCTTTTCGAATGGTGGCATTTTTTTCCAGCCAAAGAGGATGGAGACAGAAGGAGATCTTTGAGTTGTGATAGTTTCAGAGGACTGTTGTGTCACACTGACGGATGAACAGACAGAAAGATAGACATAACCGATTTCAACAGAATTTTGTAAGTAGTAAAAAACCCCAAAGAGAAAAATTTAAGCATTATAAAAATGTTTTTTTTTGGAAAGCCGTCAGACCTTGCCTTTTTTAAATGAGCAGACACGTTTTGACTCCTTTGAGTCAAAGCGGCGTAGAGCAAAGTTTGACCTGCTGGCCAAGTGTGGCCCTTCAGAGTAGACTATCCGTCCTGCGATATGGTTTTGAATAACCCCTACAGTTACACACAGGAAAGGACAACATTTGTTTTCTGCATAGAAAGAAAAAAATAACGGTTTTCTTTTCAATGTAGTTGTCATAACATGTAAGTACAGTGTTATTACAACTAATACTGCATTTATACGAGTACGGACCCGTTTGAAGCCACATTCAACGGGCGCAACCACGCACATGCGTGCGTGAATAGACTGCTTGTGCATGCGGTCGCCACAGAACTGTCAGTTTTTTGGCAAACATCAAAGGCCAATTACAGTAGAAAGCCTATTCTACACAGCTCGACTACCACATACACGATCACATGTAGGCTGACTTTTGCTTTGCAAAATGCATGAAACTACAAGGAGAATCATTTCTTCTTCTTCTTCTTGCACTACAGCCCCTTTCGGGCCTTCGCTTCCTGCAAATAGCGCCTCCAACTGTCTCTGTCCGTTGACCGCGTCATCCGATCCCGAAATCCGAGCAGCGATGAACTGTCTTCGTCGACCGAGTCAGACCAGCGTTTCCCTACCGGCCGCTGGCCTTTAGTTCTCCCTTCGAATACCTTCTTGGGTATCCGTTGTTCGTCCATACGATTCATGTGTCCAGCCCATTGCAGCTTCCGCAGTCTTACAATCCTTGAGACCTCCAGTTCGTCAAAAATTTCATACAGCTCATGATTGTGTCGAATTCGCCATTGGTCCCCGTCTAGCTTCGCTCCGATTATTCGCCTCAGGACCCCTCGCTCAAAAGCGTTCAATATATTTGCGGATGCTTGGGTTAGGGTCCATGTTTCACACCCATAGCATAACACAGGTCTTTTACATATTTGTATACTTAAAGCTTTACTTTTCTGTGTATGCAGCTGGTCTTCAAGATCTCAATACTGAATAGAATATTTCATTTGCGAGCTGTATTCTTCGGCGCATTTCGTCTCTTTCATTGCCCGTTTTCATTATTTTAGCTCCTGAATACACAAATTCGCTAACATTTTCGATATTGTATTCGCCAAGTGTGATATTTTGTGTATTTGGGGAATTTTCCCTTGACTGCGTCATAAGCTTTGTTTTATTTTCGTTGATTTGTAGCCCTACTAGTTTTGATTCGCTGTCGAGTTTCAGAAAGAGTTCTTATGGCAGTTGTTAGTGACCGTGACAGAATGTTGATGTCATCCGCATAGGCCACTACTTGGCTCGACTTGTATAGTAATGTACCTCGCGTAGCTTCCGTATGACGTACTCCAGAGCCAAATTAAATAGCAATGGGCCCATCTCCCTGCTTTAGTCCAATATTTGTGTCAAAGGCATCGGTGAGTTGGTTATTGATGCGGACTTGGGAGGTTGTCGACGTCATTGTCATTTTGGTAAGACGGACGAATTTGGCTGGGATGCCAAAACCAACCATTATTTGGTACAGTGCGTTACGATCAATACTGTCATATGCTTGCTTGAAGTCAACGAAAATTTGGTGTACGTCTATGTTGGACTCCCAGCATTTTTCAAGTACCTGCTTGACCGTGAACAATTGGTCTGTTATTGATCTACCTGTCCTAAAGTCACCTTGATACTCCCCAATAATACTGTTGGCTTATGATCCGATTTTATTTTCTAAGATTTTTGAAAATATTTTGTACACCGTACAAAGTAGTGATATGCCTCTATAATTTTCGCACTGTAGCTTGTCACCTTTTTTGTGGATAGGGAATATAATTGATTGGCTCCACTCTTTCGGCATATGTTCTTGTTGCCAAATGTTCTGGATGACTTTGCGAATAGCTTGATGAACACTACTGCCACCATATTTGATGAGCTCCACTGGAATCTCATCAATACCCGGCGCTTTATTATTCTTTTGGGCTTTGATGATGGAACAAACTTCATCCAGAGTTGTTGGGGCCAATAGAAGCTCTCCGCAGATACCTATAGGCTCCGATGTTCTGGAGCTGTGCGGTGGATTAAGGAGGTGCTTGAAATATGTTGCCCATCTTTCCTTAATCTTGATTTCATCAGCGATTATATTGCCACTGTCATCACGGCAGAGCGTGGTTTTGGGCTGATAACCACGATTCAGGCTTTTCACTACTTGATATACTTGTCTTGTGTTATTGCTCGCTAAACTTACATCAATACTTCTCAATTGGTCGTCATAGTATTTTCTTTTCTCAATCTTAATTATCTTATTCGCTACTCTTCTGAGATTTTCACAGTGTTCTCTCTTCGTCCTGGTTTTCCTACTTACGCTTTATTTGTACGCCTGATTCTTTTTACTTAACGCATTCTGGTACTCATCATCGAACCAATCATTCCTCTTGCGCCGGGCTTGGCGTCCGATTGTCTGTTCTGCCAAGGTTCTGATAGCCGCTTTCACTTCCATCCAGAGCTCGTGGCTCGCCTTTAACGATGCGTCTGATAAGATAGTAGCCAGCTGGTTGTTGAGGGTCTCCGTGAAATTTTCGGCCACAGACGCCGTTTGGAGCCTTTCAATGTCAAATTTTTGTAGCGGGCTGGTCTTTGCTGAATATGCCTTTGACATACGACATCGATAGTTTAATTTGATCAAGTAATGATCTGAGTTACAATTGGCTCCTCAGTATGTATCATTTAAGTGCCGGCGAAAATTCAAAGCTTTGAACAGGTTCGAAATGAAATTGAACGTTTAAATTCAGACAGTACACGGAAAACATAGTATCGCTCCTTGTGATCTAAAAATTGTTTTAGTTTCTACGTACAGTTAGTTCCAAATGCCGTCAAAAGTGCAATGAAATCTATTTTTCATACTATCATTTGGAGGGCATTTGCAGAAGTAGCCTGAAAGTTGTAGGTTGACTACTGTAAATGCAATGTTTGTATGTTTGGCTTAGTCTTACGTTGGCTTCGGTAAAAATCAAAGGATGAATTTACGGTGCTTATGGGCGTGTTCACATGCACTTCATCTCCTCAGGATTTCGTGCACAATCTTATGGCAGTTGTTAGTGACCGTGACAGAATGTTGATGTCATCCGCATAGGCCACTACTTGGCTCGACTTGTATAGTAATGTACCTCGCGTAGCTTCCGTATGACGTACTCCAGAGCCAAATTAAATAGCAATGGGCCCATCTCCCTGCTTTAGTCCAATATTTGTGTCAAAGGCATCGGTGAGTTGGTTATTGATGCGAACTTGGGAGGTTGTCGACGTCATTGTCATTTTGGTAAGACGGACGAATTTGGCTGGGATGCCAAAACCAACCATTATTTGGTACAGTGCGTTACGATCAATACTGTCATATGCTTGCTTGAAGTCAACGAAAATTTGGTGTACGTCTATGTTGGACTCCCAGCATTTTTCAAGTACCTGCTTGACCGTGAACAATTGGTCTGTTATTGATCTACCTGTCCTAAAGTCACCTTGATACTCCCCAATAATACTGTTGGCTTATGATCCGATTTTATTTTCTAAGATTTTTGAAAATATTTTGTACACCGTACAAAGTAGTGATATGCCTCTATAATTTTCGCACTGTAGCTTGTCACCTTTTTTGTGGATAGGGAATATAATTGATTGGCTCCACTCTTTCGGCATATGTTCTTGTTGCCAAATGTTCTGGATGACTTTGCGAATAGCTTGATGAACACTACTGCCACCATATTTGATGAGCTCCACTGGAATCTCATCAATACCCGGCGCTTTATTATTCTTTTGGGCTTTGATGATGGAACAAACTTCATCCAGAGTTGTTGGGGCCAATAGAAGCTCTCCGCAGATACCTATAGGCTCCGATGTTCTGGAGCTGTGCGGTGGATTAAGGAGGTGCTTGAAATATGTTGCCCATCTTTCCTTAATCTTGATTTCATCAGCGATTATATTGCCACTGTCATCACGGCAGAGCGTGGTTTTGGGCTGATAACCACGATTCAGGCTTTTCACTACTTGATATACTTGTCTTGTGTTATTGCTCGCTAAACTTACATCAATACTTCTCAATTGGTCGTCATAGTATTTTCTTTTCTCAATCTTAATTATCTTATTCGCTACTCTTCTGAGATTTTCACAGTGTTCTCTCTTCGTCCTGGTTTTCCTACTTACGCTTTATTTGTACGCCTGATTCTTTTTACTTAACGCATTCTGGTACTCATCATCGAACCAATCATTCCTCTTGCGCCGGGCTTGGCGTCCGATTGTCTGTTCTGCCAAGGTTCTGATAGCCGCTTTCACTTCCATCCAGAGCTCGTGGCTCGCCTTTAACGATGCGTCTGATAAGATAGTAGCCAGCTGGTTGTTGAGGGTCTCCGTGAAATTTTCGGCCACAGACGCCGTTTGGAGCCTTTCAATGTCAAATTTTTGTAGCGGGCTGGTCTTTGCTGAATATGCCTTTGACATACGACATCGATAGTTTAATTTGATCAAGTAATGATCTGAGTTACAATTGGCTCCTCAGTATGTATCATTTAAGTGCCGGCGAAAATTCAAAGCTTTGAACAGGTTCGAAATGAAATTGAACGTTTAAATTCAGACAGTACACGGAAAACATAGTATCGCTCCTTGTGATCTAAAAATTGTTTTAGTTTCTACGTACAGTTAGTTCCAAATGCCGTCAAAAGTGCAATGAAATCTATTTTTCATACTATCATTTGGAGGGCATTTGCAGAAGTAGCCTGAAAGTTGTAGATTGACTACTGTAAATGCAATGTTTGTATGTTTGGCTTAGTCTTACGTTGGCTTCGGTAAAAATCAAAGGATGAATTTACGGTGCTTATGGGCGTGTTCACATGCACTTCATCTCCTCAGGATTTCGTGCACAATCAAGGCGCCCGGGCTGCGTATGAGCATATTGTTTGGCCTGCTAGCCCGTGTCGTGCTACTAGCCGGGTTGCATATCGAGCTGTTGGCCGGACTACATGGCGCACATCTGAACTTACCATAATATCAACTGAGTAGTGCGTTAGTAGATGTCTGTAGATTGGAAGCTTGGCGATGTGGAGTGCAATATGTGTGTTGCTCAGCTAAGTTCGGAACGAATCAGGCACTTCCATTTTCGTTTCATCTCTTCTCAAGGTCAATGTAGTTTGGACAGTCACGTAGCCGTTTTAAGTCACCTCTATGACTGTGCGTCTGGCTTATGTTGCTATAGTTTTGCTTAGTCGATAGTGATTTTGATCGTTGCTATGGCAAGTAAAAAAAACGTAAAGCTCATTAAAAATGTCGTGTTTTTAAGGATGAGTGGGCTTGGAAATACTTTTTCACGCCTATAAACGATAAGCCTGTGTGCCTCATTTGCAATGAAGCTTTAGCCATATTCAAGGAATTCAACGTGTCACGACACTTCATGATAAAAGATAACAACGCGACTTATAAAATTATGACCGAAGAAAAACGGAAGCAAACAGCAGGAGCTGAACGTTAAAAAACTGTTAGGTTAGCAAAATATTTATAAAAAACAAAGCTATTCTCAAAAGCTGGCTGCACATGCCAATTACGTTGTAGCATATAAGATTGTAAAATTATGATGATGAATTTGAAAAAAATTGTATGCTCCAAGTATATGACTTTTTTTTTCTTCACAAAAAAAAAAAATTTTGAAACAGTAAGTCTGTCTTGAAACACAATCAAGAATTGAAGAAATTGATTAACAGGTTGTCTCATAACTAGAGTCAAAAATAAACGGGTTCAGATTCGGTTTTTTGCGTTGAATGAAAGTGTGGACATTACTGGCACAGTTCAGTTACTGATATTTATAAGAGGTATTGATGACAACTTTTGTGTTACTGCAGAATTAGGTTGCATGCGTTCATTGAACAGACCAACAAAAGGATCGGACATTTTTCAAGAATTTCAAGATACTATCAAGTCTTTGGAAGTACCTTTGACCAATATTTGTAACATTACTACAGATGGAGCACTAAATATGACAGGGTCGAAATCTGGTTTTGTAGGCGTATTAGAGGAATCATTTCCTGGGAAAGAAGTTGTGTTTCTTCATTTTGTCATACATCAAGAAGCTCTGTATGAATCTGCTCCAGACATGAAACATGTGCTTCATGTTGTTATGAAGATTGTTAAGAAGATTCGTTCACGAGCGCTCAATCATAGACGATTTCGAAAGTTTCTTAACTCATTGCAGCCTGAATATTCTGATGTACTTTACTACACCAAACTAAGGTGGCTCAGTGCAGGGCAGGTTTTTGAACAAATTTGGGATTTAAAAGATGAGATAATATGTTCCATGGAAGAAAAAGGAATGACCGTGGGTGAACATTTAAAAAATATTATAAAGCTTTTGAATTTTGCATTGTTTGAAGATATTCTCAGTCACATCAATAAATTGAACCATAAACTCTAGGGAAGAAATCAATTAATCCATGATACTTGAAGTCGTATCAGAGATTTTAAAATGCAATTGAATCTATTTTCCAAACAGCTGGTAAAGAAAAATTTTACTCTTTTTACAAGATTAAAAGCTTTTGCAGCTGCAGAAGAAAAACTTAGTAGCTATTATGTCATCATTAAAAAATTCGAACGAAGATTTCAAGACTTTAAAGTTATCGAACAGGACATTGACATTTTTAGTATGCCATTTAAAGTCAATGTTGAATCAGTTAAACCAGAATTGCAGCTCAAACTGATTGAGCTGACGTTTCCAAAATTGAGTTCTACAAAGCTCTGTTAAAATCAAGTTTCCCAAACTTAAAATCTCACACTGAGAAGATAATTGCAATGTTTGCATTGTCCTACATCTGTGAGCAGGGTTTTTTCTACTCTAAAGCCTCGCAAAAACAGCGTTCAAACCCGGCTGACCGATGCCATTTAGCTTTACTATTGCGAATCAGCTCATCCTAGTTTTTACCAGATTATGAACAACTTTTAGAAACTCAGTCACAGTTTCACCTGTCATATACAGCTTCATACTCTTGTAAAGAATAATCAATTTTTGTGACTTTTTTTTACAAGTACTTTACCATAGAAGCATATAATAAAAGTTTTGTGTGATGTTAAAATTAAATATAAAGTATATCACTTACAAAAATATGTTTTTTTTTTTAATTTCTTTTCGGCCCGTTTCCATATTTTTTATTTTATCTGGCCCTCCTCCTCAAAAGTTTGCCCATCACTGGTCCAAAGGATGTGAGAAAGGGAATGACTTTATGTAGGTGTAGGATAGGTTAAACAGGTCGGTCCTATTTTAGGCCAGGTAGAGGGATATTAGGTTTTTGTCTTTTGGGTTGTTGGATGTCCATATGTACTGGTTCGTCTTGCTTCTGTTTCATCGGAGGGTGTGATCGAGTTCTAAGTAAATGTTGTCCGAGTTGGTAATAAGTCATTCATTGATAATTATACTATCTTTTTATACTTTCTCTCTTTCTATGTTTATATATTTCAAGTTTTTCTAGGATTTCAGGTCTCGGTGGTTTGCTTTGTTTGTGTATCAAGGTCATAGAGTTTGTCATAGCGTTATTTTGTTCGCATAGTTTTGTAGGCGCTTCACGTAATTGAAGTCTACTTTGTCGTTAGTTTCCATGTGGTCTCTCCTACGTACACCATGTCGCAGGCCTTGCATGCAAGTTTATATATATATGCTGCTGTTTTCGCATATCGATGTCTCATTCAGTTTTGTTTTCAGTTTGCTTTTCATGTTGTTGTTAGTTTTGACTGGTGTTTGCAATTTGTATTTCTTAAGGAAGTTTGATAGTTTGTTTGTCTTATTATCTATGTATGTGGAATGAAATACGACTGTCAAACGAGAAACTACGAACCGGGCAATTGGTACCCAACCTCCGTAGAGCGTGGACGTGGTTTAACCTTTCATATCTTACATCTATTGTAAATCTTTTTCGCAATAATTTAATTACTAAAATAAAGCGAATTTGAATTAATCTATAAAACAATCTTTACATGGGGGCTCAACCGGGATTGTGAACAGAGCTACCGATAAATAAATAGTTATTAAATACGCGTGTGCCGTGCGAAATACAGAGAAACGGACTAAAGAACAAAGCAGTTAGTGATAACGGTGATCGAACATTTCGCTTTTGCTATAACCGAAATGAGTGCGCGGCATCGTAGGTCACTGCAACGCAGTGACGCAAGCGTGGACGTGTAGGAAACGATGAGAGGCGGCGACGATCGCGCATCAAATTTTAACATGCATGATGTGGAAAGCGTGATTCGCAAATTTCATGGCAAGAATATGAATGTGGTAGTATATCTGAACGAATTTGAAGCGTATGCAACCGCGTTCAGATGGACAGAAATTCAGAAATTCGTATTCCTTAAAAATCGCTGTCGGGCGCGGCTCGAATGTTCGTAGACTTCGAGGCAAAACCGGTGTCCTATTCCCAACTAAAAAGTGCCCTAATCGAAGAGTTTAAAGCAAAGATAGCTAGTTGCGACGTTCACCAGAGGCTTCGAGAGGAGAAAAATCGGAACAATGAATTGTACCGTGAATATTTGTACCGAATGCTTAAAATGGGCAGTCATGCACAGGTGGAAGATGTCTCGGTGTTTCGGTATGTGATCGATGGCATTCAAGACTCGAAAGTGAATAAGACTATTTTATACGGCGCGAAAACGACAGCGGAATTCAAAGAAAAACTCTTAACCTACGAACAAATGAAAAGCGATCCCGGAGTTCCAAGTGGCCTCAACGTAAAGAAACCAAAAACGGGAAAAAATAAAGCAATGCAGAAATCACGATACTGTTACAATTACGGATCGTCTGACCACGAATGGCATGGTTGTCCGGACAAGACGAAAGGCCCAAAGTGTTTCGGGTGCAACCTATTTGGTCACAAACGCACTGATTGCCCGAATGGAAAGGCAACCGATTGCATACGAAAATCTGGACCATCATATTGTTCTGTATTAATTAACGAGGTGGCTTTTTCCGGTCTTATCGATACTGGAAGCGACGTGTGCATTGTGAAGAAGTCGTGCCTCAGTAAAATAAAACCACAAGATGTATCAGAATCTTCACGTTGTACGTTAACAGGTCTCGGTTCCAGTATCATTACGCATGGGCTGTGTACTATCAATGTGAAAATTAACGGTATCTTATTCGAAAATATCGAGTTCAACATAGTAGACAACATGAGTGTTAATCCCGACGTCATCATAGGAATGAATCTACTCGCAAGCGCCATAGTTGAAATTCGCAATGGTAAAATGACAATTACGAAAGTCGATGCGGAGCCTGATAGTAAAGAAACGATGGATGAAGCATGCAACCCAATAGAATGTTTTCTCGCGCAAATAAACACGGAAGCGTTGAACGAAGATGAGCTTAGTGCAGACGTTTGCAACATGAAGGTTCGTTCTGAAGTTAGAAATATTATCTCGAAATATTCACCAGCACAACCGAAAGAACCGCCGATAAATATGGAAGTCGCTGTAATTGATAACGAACTGGTCTATCATCCGAACAGAAGATTTTCGCCACCCGAACGAAAGATAATCGACGAACAAGTGGAGTCTTGGTTGAAAAACGTAGTTGTACTTGAAAGTGTCTCTGATTATGCAAGTCAAGTGGTTCTGGTAAGGAGAAGGGAGGGCAAGCACAGATTGTGTATCGACTACCGAGCCATCAATAAGAAAATTTACAAAGATCGATACCCGCTACCGGTGATCGAAGACCTAATTGACAAAATTGGAAATGCAGCATTTTTTAGTACCCTCGATCTTGAAAACGGCTTTTTCCATGTGACGGTGGATGAAAAGAGTCGCAAATTTACATCGTTTGTCACTCAAACCGGACAATATGAGTTCACGAAGGCACCATTTGGATTATGCAATTCACCCAGCGTATTTCAAAAGTTTATAAATTATACATTGCGAGATCTGATTCGCGAAAACGTTGTAATAATTTACATTGACAACATCGTTGTACCCTCACGGACCATTGAAGAAGGCTTAATTAGTTTAAAGCGAACCCTAAAAGTGGCTGCTGATAATGGACTGAATATAAAATGGAGTAAATCCTGATTCCTGCAGGAAGAAATAGAATACTTAGGCCATCGAATTTCAAAAGGAACCGTATAGCCGTCGATCAGTAAATCAAAAGCCGTTATTAATTTCCCGATTCCAAAGACGTTGAAGCAACTACAAAGCTTCCTTGGACTTGACGGATATTTTCATAAATTTATTCTGAATTTTGCAACACGAGCGCGACCGATGACCGAACTTACGAAAAAGGGAGCTGTCATCGATTTAGGAGAACTTGAGCTTGACGACTACACGATTTGAAAAATGCGTTGACATCAAATCCTGTGCTGAAAATCTTCAAATATGGCGTTCCTACGGAGTTACATACTGACGCCAGCAAACAAGGATATGGAGCGGTTCTTCTCCAGAGGGACGCGGAAGACAACTCGATGCATCCTGTTTTTTATATGAGCAAGCCTACGACCGAACCTGAGAAAAAATATTCAAGCTACGAACTCGAGGTGTTGGCTGTTGTCGAAGCATTGAAGAAGTTTAGGATTTATCTTATTGGACAGCGCTTCAAACTTGTCACCGATTGTAAAGCGTTTAAATGCACCATGGAAAAGAAGGATTTGGCGACGCGGGTTGCCAGATGGGTCATGCTGCTTGAAGAGTTCGATTTTGAAGTGGAGCACCGTGCTGGAACTGGCATGCGACATGTCGATGCCTTAAGCCGCAATCCGGTTGTTATGATGATACAAAATGATGACTTTCTGAAACGATTCAGCGAGGCACAACATAGTGACGAGGCGTTGCTACCTATCATCAAAATACTGAGAGATAAGCCTTACAAAAATTATACGATGCATCATGGTATTTTATGTAAAATTTCAAATAATAATAGTTTGTTTGTCGTTCCAGGATTAATGAAATCAGCATTAGTTCGGGAAGTCCACGAAAAAGGGAATTTTTGTTTGCAGAAAATGAAGTATATACTGCAAGAGTTTTATATCCCCGATCTGGGTCGTCGCATTGAACGTTGCATTTCCAGTTGTATGAGATGCATCTTATCCAATAGGAAACGAGGCAAAGCAGATGGATTTTTGTACCCGATTCCGAAAGGCAATGTCTCCCTCGCTATGTTCCATATCGATCATCTGGGCCCTATGCAAGACACGAAGAAAGGTTATCGTTATATTTTAGCTGTTATCGATGGATTCACAAAATTTTGTTGGCTTTTTCTGACACAAACCCTTGTGCGCCATGAAGTCCTGCAGAAGATGGAGGTAATTGCTGAATCGTTTGGTTATCCTCTTCATTTAATTTCCGACCGAGGTGGAGCATTTGTATCGCAAAACTTCAAGAAGTATTGCACCGACCACGATATTGAGTTGCATCTTGTGACTACCGGCGTGCCTAGGGGAAATGGGCAGATCAAGCGTCTTCATGCGGTTGTCATATCGGCACTTACGAAGTATTCTATTGACACACCAGATGAATGGTTCAAAAGTGTAAAAAATGTTCAGAGAGCTATTAACTCTCCGTATCATCGATCGATAAGAATGTCACCATTTAAATTAATGGTCGGTACTAAGATGAATTCTGGAAAGGACGTTCAGCTTATGGAGATTTTAGAGGTAGTTATATCTCAACAGTATGACGAAGCTCGAGCAGAATTACGCAAGCAGGCGAAAGAGGCTATAGCGAAGATGCAGGATGAAAATTCGAGAAATTTCAAGAAGAAGCGAAAGAAAGCTACCATCTACAAAGTTGGGGACCTGGTTGCGATAGAGCGAGTGCAGTTTGGTACGGGACTGAAGATCAGACCAAAGTCTCTTGGTCCCTATCGGGTTGTTTCAATCAAGGGATTCGATCGTTATGGCGTGCAGAAGATTGGCGAAGACGAAGGCCCAAAGGTTACCAATACGAGCGCAGACAGGATGAAACTATGGGCCAAATTCGACGACAATGACGACCTCACCGTTCCACTACAAGACGCAGATGACTCGCCTGAGGCAGACGAGGCATATGGATGACCAAGTGTGGAATTAAATACGACTGTCAAACGAGATACTAAGAACCGGGCAGTTGGTATCCAACCTCCATAGAGCGTGGATGTAGTTTAACCTTTCACATCTTACATCTATTGGAAATCTTTTTCACAATAATTTAATTACTAAAATAAAGTGAATTTGAATTAATCTATAAACCAATCTTTACATGTATGTTAACGAAATCTACTGTTGATCCTTTTTTTGTGTGAATCTCTAGTTATTTTAAATAATTTATAGATATACATTACAATAACAATTAATATAATAGTAGTAAGCTGCAACTAAAAAACAAAACCAAAAATCTATGAATTATTTAGTACCACGAGCGACCATGAATATTTTAGTAATTGCCATTTAGCCACCAAAACCTAGACCGCTCCATCTCAACTCGGCTAGCTGGAAACTACCTCATAAATGAGTAACTCCTTTGAAAGCGCTGATCCCACAAGCTCAAATTTGGAGGATTTTCTTTCTTCTTATCGGTGGCCTGCCATATATATATATATATATATATATATATATATATATATATAGAATATATATATATATATATATATATATATATATATATATATATATATAAATATATATATATATATATATATATATATATATATATATATATATGTATATATATATATATATATATATATATATATATATATATATATATATATATGTATGTATATATATGTATATATATATATATATATATATATATATATATATATATATGTATGTATATATATGTATATATATATATATATATATATATATATATATATATATATATATATATATATATATATATATATATATATAAGTTATGTTTGAGCCTAAGCGATTGTTCAAAAAAAAATAAAACGCGAGTAATTTTATTCTTTAAGAACTTTATTGTTTGAATCTCAGCTTAGAACTAACTTACAATTTCGTTTCAACTTAAAACGTAATCTCGGTTTACAAAGAAAATTCTTTAGCGAACGTGTCATCTTTTAAGATGCGATAGTGAGCCGGATGTTGTTTGCAAAACAATTTTGATATGAGATTCTTTTCTTGTGAATTGCATACAAAGTTGCAGTTTAAAAAATACAATGTTGCATCTTGCTTTGAATACATAATGAATGATGCAATACGGTAAGTATTTACAGGTGGATCTTACGTCACTCCTCCCCGCTAAGATTCGAATTACCCCTGGAATTCGTCATTTTTGGAATTAATTCATTACCAATTAAACTCAAAATTTTAATTTTATTTCTAATCATTTTTCTATAAATTGCTAAGAATGTTACTACTCCGAGAGTTATTATTATTGTCCAAAATATTAAATCTGATGTCAAATGATAGAATGTTTTATGCTCTAATAATTCTGTTTTTTCAAGATTCTTTGTAAAATTCAATTTAATATCTTCAAAATTAATTCGATTTGCTTTTATGGGGTATACATTTGTTTTCGGTATAATTACTCTTTGTATAAATTCTCTTTTGATGTTTGAAAATTCTTTTTCATTGATTTTTATTGTACAATTGTTAAAATTCAATAGATAGTTTTCATTTAATACAGTTTTTCTTTCATCGCATGTAGAGGAGAGTATACAATTTTTGCAATTTTTTACAATTATTAATCCATCATCAATTAATTCTATTGATTCGTCTTTCATGGTTACATAGGTACAAGTATTTGAAATATTACAATAATAGTATCTTTGCATCTTTTTTAATTCTAATTCAGGGTCATATTTATATGTTTTATTTTCATATTTAACAAGTTCGCGTTTATCTTCCAGTAATTCGACATTTTCACTATTTGGGATAGGATAAAATAGGATTGTATTTGTGGTTATTGTATTATTAGGGATTTTTATTATAAAAATAATGTTATTATTATTGAAAGTTGCTAGCCCCAATCTTATTTGGGATAGTTTATGAAAATCTATATCGTATTCAGTTATTCCTTCGGTTGTTAACACATTGTCTACCATTAATCCTAATCTAGCTGAAGCAATATTATTTTGAATATGCGTTATGTGGTCCTGTAAAGTATTAAGTTGGGTGAGTAAGGCTATATGCGTTATATCTGCTCTAAGATTTATTAGTTCCGAATCTACTTCTTCTGCCCAGATTGAAATTTTCTTCTGATCCTGGCTAATTATGTCGAAGGGTTTCTATAGATTTGTTAAAGTTTTCGTTAATTCTTATTTGCTGATTGAAAGTATTTGCGATTTTGACTTGATTTTCATTTGTTTCTTTAAAATAGGTTTCTAGTTCTTCCTTATCGTCAGAGTCTAGGGTTCCGAATAAATATTTATATGCTTTTCCTACGAAATTGAATAATCCGCGTTTAGCTCTATGGGGAATTAATGTGGATATTTTATGTCTGATTATTGATATTTGTGCAAATAATTGTTGCTCGATTTCCTTATTTATGATTGCTTCTCTTTTACTATTAACATCTATGATAGTTATATTTGGGTTAGTATTATCTGATTTATTCTTATATTTAGCATAAAGGTAGGTTTCTAATGCGTGAGTATTATCGTTAAGAATAAGTTCTGCCAAAGTTTGGTTGTTACACTCGTTTTTGAGGATATTCTTCCTTTGTTTTTCATTTATACTGTTGAAAGTTCTTGTTTTCGAAATTCTCTTTCTACAAATTGCTTTTGTTGATTGCGTATTTCCGCTTTGATTTATTTTGCCAGATGCCAAATTTACGTTGAATTCGATCATATCTAGAGTTTGCTCTAATTCTTCCAAATTCATAGTATGTAGGATTAAAGTATGGTCAATTGGGATTTTCACTTGTCTTAATGTAATTTCCGTGAATCCTGCTTCTTCTTTAATTTCCTCTATTGATAGGCTGGTTTCTGCTCGAGGTATCAGGCTCAGTGCGATTATCATCATTGTTACTCGCATTACGTTCTGCGTTTTGCGCCGTTTCTGTAAAGAAAGGTCGTTTAATGTTAGTAAGATCTACTCCTTCTGATGATGCCTTCTTGTATTTAGGGTGAATTTTATCTCTATTGGCTTTGAAATCTTTAATAAATCCAGTTTTTCTAGTCTCTTCATAATCTTCTCGATTCCTATTCCTTTTATCAATCGTTTTTTCTTTTGTCTGCTTCATTAAGTTGAAGATTTTCTCCTTATTTGATTTGCCGTGTAATATATCTATTGGCCTTTCTAGAGTTGTTGAATGTACTTGTCTGTTATAGAATTCTACTGCTTCATATGTTTTCTCGATGATAGTTTTCTGTGTAATATCATGCATTGTCCTTAGTTTTTCCGGAATTGTGCTATGCAATCTTTCAATATCTGCATTTCCAGTATGAGAATTAGGTGTAGTATAATGTACTTCAATATCCTTTTCGAGTATTGTTTGTTTGATGAGGAATCTACTAAATTGATTGTCTGCTATAATTTTCTTCGGTTTTCCATGATTTGCGAAAAAATTTGCCAGTGCTTCTTTCAGGCTGAAATCGTCAGTTGCTGTAAGGTTTAATACTGAAGCGTATTTAGAAAACTTGTCAATGCTCGTAAATATTTTGTTGCCTTTTATTGATAATATATCAATATGTATGATTTCTCCTATATCCGATGGTGTTTCAGTGTCTTTAAATTTGGCTTTTATAGGATTTCTGTCATATTTTGCTCTTGTGCATGTTTCGCATGTGTTGATGTATTTCTGAACTATTTCTTTAAGGTTTGGGTAAAATATTTGTTTTCTTAATCCATTATAGTTTTCGTTTATACCAGAGTGTCCTGTTTCCTTTATATGATAATATTTTATGTTTTTGACTGTTTCTTCCACATCTTTCATGTCTTTAGCCATGTATGAACATCTAATGAATTGTATATTTCTTGTGTCAAAATGTTTGATAATGAGTTGTTGTATTTTATTATAAAGATTATCATTCAGTTCTATATAAATACCTATTTTTTTGGGTCTGATAAATTTCTTTAGTTTTCCTAAGAGGGTTGATTCCTCTCCATTGATTTCATTTTCGTTGATTATCAGTCTTCGTCTTGGGAAAATAGCGTTTGTAATATTTGTTTTATTTGTTAAAATTATTTGGTTTTTTAGGGAGTTTATGATAGTTTCATGAATTTCAAAGTGATCGTTGAGATTTTCGGCTTGTGTATGAATGGTTGGTACTAAGCTGTCTTGATCTTCGTCATCTAAAGGGTTCATTTCTTCATTTCTGACTATCCGTGAAAGGAAGTCTGCTGGAACATTATCTTTTCCTTTGATGTACTTCACTTTGATGTTATATTCTCCTAATTCCATTAGCCATCTTTGTAATCGGGGACTGATATCTTTTCCTTTATGTTTGACTTGAAGCCATTTTAATGGTTGATGATCGGTGTTTAAAGTAAATTCTTTTCCGTAAAGGTATCTTCGAAATTTTTTGACTCCCCAGACAATTGCTAGGAGTTCTTTTTCCACTGTAGCATAATTTCTCTCATGTTCGTTGAGGGTTCTGCTTGTATACCAAACTGGATGTCCTTTTTGTGTAAGCACTGCTCCTATAGCGTAGTCTGATGCATCTGTTGTTACTTCGAATTCCTTATCCATTTCCGCATATTTTAGCACAGGTGGGTTAATTAGACATTTCTTCAATATTTCGAATGCGTTTCTATATTCAGGGTCTTCAATATTGATTTTATTTCCTTTTTTCAGGCATTTAGTGAGAGGTAACGCTAATTTTCCATAGTCCTTAATAAATTTCCTGTAATATCCTGTAATTCCAAGGAATGATTTAATTTCTTTCGGTGTTTTTGGGATTTCTACTTCGAGGATTTTCTTGATTAATTTAGGATTTGGTTTGATGCCTTTGTCCGTTAGTATATGTCCTAGAAATTCTGATTCCCTTTTCATAAAGTTACATTTATCTGTCTGTAGTTTCAATCCGTTTTCTTTAAGTCTATTTAAAACTTTTGTCAGATTTTGGATATGTTCATCAAGAGAGGTTGAAAAAATCAGTATATCGTCCAAGTACACTATACAAATTTTATTTATTAGCCCGTCTAATACCTCGTTCATCATCCTTTGAAATGATGCCGGAGCATTTTTTAAACCAAAAGGCATTTGATTAAATTCGTAGTGTCCATATGGAGTTGAAAATGCTGTTTTTGGTCGATCATTTTCGTCAACAGGAATTTGATGGAATCCTTTTGCCAAATCCAGTGTTGTAAAGTATTGAGCTTCGCCTAATTTGCTCAATATGCTTTCAATATTAGGGATTGGGAATTTATCTTCAACGGTATGTTCGTTAAGCTTCCTGTAGTCAATAACTAATCTCCATTTTTGTTGACCAGAATTATCTATTTTCTTAGGGACGATCCAAAGAGGAGAATTATATGGGGACTTAGATTTTCTAATTATGCCATCCTTTAGCATTTGTCTTATTTGAGATTCTACTTCTTTTTCATGGATATCGGGGTATTGATATATTTTCGAAAAAATTGGTTTTTCGTCTTTCGTATATATTTTATGGGTAATTTTATTTGTTGGCTTTAGAATATCGCCTTCCCTGTAAAATAATTCCTGAAATTTTGTAAGGATTTTATTTAATTTGCTTTTTTCTTCAGCACTTGAATGGTCAGTTTTAATGTTTTCTCCGTTGTCTTCAAGTTGAGATATTTCATTTGATAGAATGGTTGGGAATATAAAAGGAATTTTGTTATTATCTACTAAAATGAATTTTTCGCGCATGTTTATTGGGACTCCTAATGGTTCTAATATATTATTACCAAGGATTGCTTCATAATCCCTATCTTTAATTTCTGTTTGTTTCCAAGTCATGTATTTTCGGAATTTTGGGCTTCTGAATTCTTCAGGTAGAGGAGTTATTATTTCGTGGGATAGTTTAAGATTTCCTGAAAGGGTATTAATATTTAATTTATTCTGCATTTGTCGTCTTTTAAAATTTTGTATTTTAGATGAGTCAATAACTGATAAGGTGCTTCCAGTATCAATTAATGTTCTCACAACTTCTGTTCCTATAGTGATATCTATTATGGGTAAATTTCTTGAGGCGGGTCTACGCAAAAACCCTGGTTTTGTGCCTGGCTTGTATCCGGTTCGATGTTTCTATCCTGTGTGTAGTTGATTTCCATTGGTTCCGGTCTTTGTGAATTTCGGCTGACGTTGTCCTGTCTATTCCTTTGGTTGTTCCTGAAATTGTTTAATCTGTTATTAGCCATATTCCTGTTTTGTCCATTCGAGATTCCTGAATATTGCTCGTTGTCTCTCCTATGTGGTACGAAATTAGAACGCTGAAAATTATTATAAAAAGGATTTCTATTTTGGAGGGGATTTGAATCATTTGGTCTGTTTTGGCGATAGGTTTGGAATTTTTCGTTCGACTTATCGGAAGATATATTGTCATATTTGGGGTTATTGATCATATTTTGTTTGATTAAATATAGATATGACTCTGTAATATTATTTGATTCAGTATTCAATAAAGCTACGGACATAATTTTTGGGACTTTTTGTTTGAAAATATCATTAATAAGATCAGGTATACTGTCTTCATTATATATGGCACTTTGTTCACTATTTGTTTTACTTAAAATATCTGATTGAATTCTTAATAAATAATTGTAAATTTCGCTGACAGGTTTCTTCGATGATGCTCTTGTTGCCTTTTCAATGAGTCTTTCATATGACTCCTGCGATGTAAATGCTTTTAATAACAGTTCTCGAACTAGGGGCCATGTCCTTTGATTTTGTGGGATGTTTGATATGACGTCTCCAGCGTATCCAAGGATTTTGGGGAAAATATAGAAATTTTCGACGAATTCTGTATCTTCTGGGTTCCCTATGCCTCTATACACTAAGTCGATTTGTCTAATAAAAGTACTCACATCTTCCTTTCCTGTAAAGGGCTTTACCGCTGCCATGACTCTTGCTGTCGTATCTGCTACTGCATGCATGTTTGCTGCTCCGTTGGCTTGATTCGCTTGATTTGCTTGATTAGCTGCTTCAATATTTAGATTTTGAATTTGTTGCCTGATTGCTTCCATTTTTCACTTTTTGTATTGTATCACTTTTTAGTTTTTAATTACGCTGCCGATTTTTTTTATTCTGAGTTATTGCAGGCTTCTCAGTTTGTTATTTTTAACTGGTTATAAGTTAGCTTTTGGATTTCTTACGGGAGTCTCCCCGTAGTCTTTTTAAGATTCCTTGTTTAAAGGCTTATCGGAATCTCCAAAAGTTTCACTTCACTCGTTTTGTTAGATACTTTTGTTAATTACGTGCGTTTTTTATTATTACTGCACTATTAACTGTTCACTTTACGAGTATTTTCACTTTATTTTACTTGCCAAGTCCGTGCGGCTCACAAAATGCACTATTCCGGCCTATTGCACTTCTAAAGGCAGCTATTTTGATCGCGGATTTTACTTTTCGCGACACTACTTTCGAGCGTATTTTAGAAACTATTCCGAGTAAATTAGTTTCACGATACGAACGCCGACTGCGCCAGTTATGTTTGAGCCTAAGCGATTGTTCAAAAAAAATAAAACGCGAGTAATTTTATTCTTTAAGAACTTTATTGTTTGAATCTCAGCTTAGAACTAACTTACAATTTCGTTTCAACTTAAAACGTAATCTCGGTTTACAAAGAAAATTCTTTAGCGAACGTGTCATCTTTTAAGATGCGATAGTGAGCCGGATGTTGTTTGCAAAACAATTTTGATATGAGATTCTTTTCTTGTGAATTGCATACAAAGTTGCAGTTTAAAAAATACAATGTTGCATCTTGCTTTGAATACATAATGAATGATGCAATACGGTAAGTATTTACAGGTGGATCTTACGTCACTTATATATATATATATATATATATATATATATATATATATATATATATATATATATATATATATATTTTAAATGCCTCCGTTCCCTACCACTCTTTTCATCATTCTTTCATCGTCGTACAACGCTCGTGCGATCTGCACTTCACACGTCCTCGATTCCTACGTGTGCCTCCAGGCAATGGTAAAACATCGGTATAAAGGGCACACCAAATGCTGTGAAGTACTCCTTTCCTGTTAGTCTTGTCCGATTCGTGAACAGTTCTCAGAGATAAAAAAATTTTAATAATACGACTCAGTTTAAAAAAAACTCTGAGTTTATAAAAACTAGTATCTCAACGTTAAGGTCTAAAATGCCTTAAGATCCTGCATTTGCAATCCTCCGGGGTTATCATTAATTTGAATTTATTGTTCCGTAAGTCTTTTCTTGTAAACCAATAATGAGTTTGCGTTTTTCACTGTTTCTGGAAGATTGCTGTATATACGCAGAGCATCATTCGTTGCTTCATTCTTTAGTCGATCAGTTCTAGTGTAAGGTATTACAAAATTGTTGGCATTTCTTGAATTATATGCATTTATTTGTGATACTTTTATAAAGGTGCTTCGTTCCGATTCACTGGAAATTAGACATTTGACGATAAACTTCGCTATCTCCATAGTAATGATTTGGCTGAAGGTGAGTGCATTCATCCGTTGATACTTGTCTTGTATGAGTAAGAATTGGGAGGTTTAGAATATTTTTATAGGTTTTAGTCAGTATCCTGGATATCATATTAAGGTTTTGCTTTGAAGATTGATTCCGGATAATCACCGCATTATGTAGCTTTATCAGTACAAATACATTTAATACAAGTTTCTTCATATGCATTAAAAACCCTCCATATCTTCTCAACATTTCTATCATTGGTGCTAGTTGTCTCCTCAAATTATTTATATGTGGCAATCTTGCCAACCGATGATCTATGTTAAGACCAAGATAATTAATTTCAAACACTCTTTGCAATTTTTCGCCGTTAATGTTTAGATCAATTTCTATGTCTTCCTTATTCGTCTGTTTAAAAATCATGTATTTTGTCTTTACAGTATTCAATGCTAGCTTGTTTTCGATAAGCCATAAACGATATTTATCTAGTTTACATATATTCAAATTATTAGTGTTTAGCTAAAACAAGGTTGGTCTAAGTATGGATCGTTGAAGAACCCCCGATTTCATTGGTGCTAGATTGATCAAGACATAATTACGAGTAACTGATGTTCTTTAAAACCCTCCTTCTAAATAACTATCAGACAATTCAAGTTTTTGAAGTAACAGGTCATGATCAACTGTATTAAAAGCTTTCTTCAGGTCCACAAATTCGCCAAAACATAATTTCCTTTACCAAGACTTTCATTGATGTAACGTGAGACAGAAAATAACGCATTGAAAGTACTCTTGTTCTTTTGACAGCCAAACTGCTTCAGATTTATGATAGAATTGTCCATTAAAAACAATTTTAAACGATTATTTACAAGTTTTTCGAATATTTTACTAAAGGCCGTCCAAATTGCAACAGGGCGGTAATATATTTATACGAGTATATATATATATATATATATATATATATATATATATATATATATATATATACATATATATATATATCCAATATATGGTGACTTCGCATTAAAAAACGTGCAGTCACCAATATGTCATATATTCAACTGAACGATAGACTTATTTTAAATCTGTGGTTCCAAAATTACGAAAACTTTTGCAATAAACGTTTCGCAATACTGACGTACTGTTTACTGTTGAATAACAAATTTGAATAAAAAAAACTGAATGATAATAACTCGGTTTTATTTACTAGCTTAGTGAAGCTTAATGACTAGTATAATGCATAGAAAATTTAACTTGAGCATTATAGCGAACCAATAATTGAAACTAGACCCACGAATAGTTTCGAAACTAGCGAACATCCCAGGTTTTAGCCTCAGAAGCTATGTTGGGATGAAGAATATAGTACATGCATGTAAAGGGTGATTTATTATGAGATTTGATTTTCAATAGGCCATTTTTGACAGATCATGGGTGACTCCTGTCAAAGTGCAATGTAATCTTTATTCCATACTGTTTGACAAATCATCATGGAAAGACTGACACTCCCTACAACGTATCCAAATTGTTTAGCGGTTTTATGATTATTAATGTTCTGTGAGATACCGAAACCACTATAGCCACTACTTTCTGCAAATTTGAAACCCAGCATACATTATTGGATGTTACTCGACCGATTAGACCACATCAAGTATGTAGTGCAAAGAATATAGCGGGTGTAACTGGGAATGTAGCCAAGGACCGTGAGGAATCGAACGCGTCATTCAAAATGCAATCCTGAGGATGGACCATTTACGGCGTAGTCACGGTCAAAATTTGCACAAGATAATCTTAAAAAAGTAAATGGCATAGATTTTTCTTTCGACTCACAATATAATTTTTACTTCAAAATTCAACTTTATGCCTTTTATTTGAAATTAAAAATCAAACTTCATAATAAATCACCCTATATATTCCACTAGCAATAGTTTGTGATCATGGACCAATTTTACTTGTTCCAATTATTAACCCTTTAACGGCCACTGAGAAACAGGTGTCCCAAGGTAAAAATTAACAAAAAATATAATTATTTGAAGCGAATGCATTTCAACTTGTTGCGTGTCAATTTTTGTTTGCTTTTTTGGTATTTAATAACCTCTGGAAACACAATTTTTATGGACATTCTAAGTTGAAATTTCATTCGGTGTAGAAACTTATATTGTGCAAAAGTATTTAGGAATGTAAAAGTGATATTCCACAGTGTAAAATAATCATTGCCTAGTAAGTAAGTTTTCGTTTAGTAAAATAAACAAATCATCATTCTTTATTTTTTTCATTGGCAAGTCACCATAAACATAAAAGGACACATCTGTCCCAGTGGCGTTAGAGACGTACTTTTTATGTCGAGTTGTTTATTTGTTTCAAAGATGATTTTTGTCAAAAACACTATTTTGTTAACTTATATTAATGCAAATTATGGTTTGTAAGGGACGTAAAGTATTTGAAGTTAGGGAAAACGTAGTCCATCAGATTGTGTCGGCAGACAACAATGACGATAAAGACAATTTAGAACTTGATGGAGAAAACCACAGAGGATGATGATGAAGGCATTATTGATATCGAGATTGAACCTCACGAATCAAGAAGACTGTCAACGGAACCTTCAATGTCACTGCAGAACCTGTTGCTGAAATGGTTCGCAACCATGCGACGGTTTTCTGGTAGAACAAAAGGACATACATACCGAATGTTTTTCGTGATGTGGATTACGAATTTGCGAAAGCGCTCATCTGTCAAGGCATTGAAGGCAATAAGTTGACTCCCTTTGAAATTTTCTGTCCAACAACGAATTTTGACAATTTGATTCAACACAAAGTATCGGAGACAATACGGTACGCTCACCAAAATGGAAGGGTAATCACTTTTGAAACTAAAGAAATAAAAGCATTTCTTGATATGAATTTGATTATGGGCTATTATATCTTGCCATCATCGAGAGATTACTGGTCCACAGAATCAGACATGGTGGTACCTTTCATATCCAACGTTATGCCTAGGCCTCGATTCAAAGAAATACAACAAAGCTTACACTTTTGTAACAACGAAGAACCAAGAGATCCAAACAGGTCTAATTACGATAGAGCATACAAAACCCGGCCAACAGTGGAACACTTCAATACTTTGTTTCAAAATACCCTCAACAATACAAAAGAGCATTCGATTGATGAGCACATGATCAAATTTGAAGGAAATGACGTACTAAAACAATACATAACAAATAAGTCTGTTAAGTGGGGGCGTCAAGTAATGGTGCAGATGTGATGCAGCAACAGATTACCTGTTTGATTTGATTTATATACAGGTAAACCAAAGTCTGGATCTAAGTATGGGTTAGGTGAAGCAGTAGTATTGCAGCTTGCAAAAAAGCTGGAAGGCGTCGGCTGTGAAACTAACTTTGAATACTTTTTTTAACTCCCCACTGTAGCAATATAAACTAATTACCAATATGCCAAAGCATATAGAACTGTCCGAACTAACCAGAAGTACCTTTCGAAAACTGATCAAGTGAAAAAAAAAATTACACCACAAGTTTTAAAGGCATATCATATGTGAAATGGATGGATAATAAAGCAGTTCATTTGGTGACCGATTTCCTGCCACCTATAGAAACAGATTTTGTAAAACGGCATCAAGCTGGATCCGCAGATACAATTGATGTGAAAAGCCCTAAGATTGTTTCACATTATATAAACATAAGGGTGGAGTAGACTGTTCCTTGTCAGTCGTTTTAGCTCCAGCTCCATCCAGTTAGCATCATAATCTGAAATGAAAAAAAAACACACAAAGGATCGCTGTCAAAATAAAACCCAATGAAGTTACTTATCTGATAAACAGCAGAAAACACAAATCCCGGTCACAACTTCACTTTGAAACTTCTATGTACACACTTGTAAAAATATCAACTATGATGACAATTTAAAATAGAATGTCAATGTAAATGTCATTGAGAGATTGTACGAGTAATTCAGAATAGTAGACTTGAAAACTTAATAATATCGTAACATTCACAACGACGATTATGGTAAATAGTTAGAGAGAGACAACTCAATTTGTTAAATGAAAAGTATCGAAATCCTTTGGCTGAACTGATTTATTTGTTTGAAAATTTCGGTACTTCTTAGCAATTTGAAAATTAGCTATCTCGAAAAGGAAATCGATCGGTACGAACACTGTTTTGAAAAATCAAACTTTACGACTTTTGAATAGAATTTTGAATTGAATCGTCATTATAAGTGAATTGTTGTGTGAATCTATAAATTAAACGTTTTTGAAAATAAGGTTGAGCGTATAAAAGTTCATAGAAAGTGTTTTTTGTTCTCAAAATGAGAACCGTTTTTTTTAGCGCAACATAGACCTTATGGACCAACGTAAGGTCTATTATGAATTAGATTGAAAGTCAAAAATAACATACTATGTTGGACTATTCTTTGATCTATTTGACATATAGGTAAATAATACACAAACTATATATACAAAGCTTCATAGCCAGAGAACAATGGAAGGAAGTCTCTTGTTCATCTTGAAGTTCATGCAAGTCGTAGCTCTGAGTTTGATCACTGGCGGTACTTACAGGCACCGTGGCTCTCTTACTTCAAAAACGAGTGCAGTACGCAAATCCTCCAAACATCAACTGCCTGCGCATACCGTGGAAAAATCAAACACAGAAAACGGTACGTGAATTGCACTAAGTTCAAAAAAGAAAATCGAACAAACAATACTTGTGTTGAATGCAATGTTCACCTTTGTTGTACTAGTGAAATAAATTGCTTTGCTGAGTTTCATCCTAACTGATTTACTATATGTAGGGGAGCCTGGGGCTGGTTGTGACAGGGGTGGGTTGTTACAGTGGCATTAGCTGCTAAACTATGAACGCTATATTTATGTTAGAAAGAGCAAAATGATCACTATACCTTAGGCTTCCACGTGACGTGAGTCGGTCGCACTAGCATTCGTATGAGAGCAGTCCGTGAGTACACTCATCAAAACCGCAGGTTAGTAGTATTTTTGATTTTCAGTAAAATTGGTTTACACCTTGTTTTCTGTGAAAGCAGTGAAAAGTGTGTGTGTTACATTTATGCCCTGATGCCTTTTGTTTTCAACAAATCCACGTTTATACAGTTATACTTATTCGTGTTTCTACAATTTAGCCTCAAAAGATTAGTTTTAGTGCTGGGGCTAAAAGTGACATATGGTTGGGGCAGGTTGTGATTTGTCACTATCTGCCCCGTAGTGATTGTATTTTTTTATTTGAACTCGATCTACATAAATGCGTTATTTTATGTTTTTTTTTAAATGAGGACGTATAAACGGAAAAGTGACCGTGGAAGAATATCGAAAGACACCTACGAGAAAGCAGCAGTTATTGTGGAAGAGGATGAAACTAGAACAATTCGTGGTATCGCAAAAGACTTCGGAATATGTCATATGTCTCTGACAAGGTATTTGAAGAAGCGAAAAGAAGCAAAACAAAAGGGTGAATCTATGGAATCTCTCACAGTTGGCTACAAGAAAAACAGAAAAGTTTTCAACGATGGACAAGAAGCAATTTTGGTGAGTTACCTAACAAAATGCAGTCAAATTTATTATGGATTAACGCCAAAAGATGTCAGGAAATTAGCATTTACTTGTGCACTAAAATACAACATTGTTATGCCTCAATCGTGGCTTAAAAATAAAGAGGCGGGAGTTGACTGGTTGACAGCATTTTTAAAATGCAACCAGTCTTTGTCTGTGAGATTACCAGAGGCTACTAGCCTGATCAGTGCCACATATTTTAATAAAATCAATGTTGCAAATTTCTTTTCGAAATTGGCGGAAGTATTGGACAGACATAAATTCCCTGCATCACGCATATGGAGTGCCGACGAAACAGGTGTTACAACCGTGCACAAACTAAGAAAAATTTGGCTCAGAAAGGATCTAAACAAGTAGGTTCCATTACGTCAGCTGAAAGAGGAGTTCTTGTTACTGTCTGCGTAGCAGTAAATGCAGTGGGAAACTCGGTGCCGTGTATGTTTGTTTTCCCTCGAATTAAATACAGGGAGTCTTTTGTTCGCGATGGACCTCCAGGTTGCATTGGCGCTGGTAACTCGAGTGGCTGGATGACTGGGATTGAATTCCAAATATTCATGAAGCACTTTATTGAAAATGTGAAGCCATCTCCATCTGATCCTGTACTCCTTTTATTGGACAACCATTGTTCACACTTGAAGATTGAAGTTGTTGAAATGGCTAAAGAAAACAATGTCGTTTTGCTGTCCTATCCACCACATTGTTCTCATAAGCTGCAGCCTTTGGATGTAGGAGTTTATGGACCATTCAAAAATTATTGTGCCACTCAACAAGATGCTTGGCTCAGAAGCAATCCCAGTAAAACAATGTTTATTGACGATATTCCGTCAATAGTGAATAAAGCTTTACCCTTGGCACTGAATCCGGCACCATTCAATAAAGATATTTTTCAGGATGATGATTACTTGTCTGCTTTTGTGACGGACAGAATAATAGCTATCCCAAATATTGAAAATACTGCTGTTACTCCACAAAAAACTCCGGTTTCACCTCCTAGGACTCCATCTCCACCTACTAATCCAGTTGCTGGTTGCAGAAGAGATCCTCTCAGGACTCCATCTCCACCTACTAATCTAGTTGCTCATTGCAGCAGAGATCCTTTTGATAATTCATGCATTTTTTCTCCCGAGGCTGTTCGGCCTTATCCAAAAGCTGCTCCTCGAGTGAAAAAGTTTACACGAAAATCTCGTAAATATGCTATTCTGACAGACACACCAGAGAAAAATGCATTGGCACTAGAACAAAGCAAGAAAAAAGAAAATGCTTCTAAAAAAGGAAATGTAACTAAGAAAAGAAAGTCATCTGAGCCAGAGAAGAAAGTTAAACAAGGAAATAAAAGTAAGGTGCAAAAAACAATGAAGAATAAAAGAAAGGTTTCTGTAAAGAGAAAGATGTTACAAGAATCTGATGAAGAAAGTGCAGAAGATGATTGGGTACAATGTTTAGTCTGTAAGAAATGGTCCCATATCAGGTGTGCTAAGGGAAATGCTGTATGCTATATTTGTTTAAACTGCGAAAGCGATTGTTCCGACTAAAATGACTGAAGTCCTTTGTAATAAGCTTTTCAGATCTGATTGTTCTTTATAAGAAGGAGGGAAATAACTTATTTTTTGTTGGTTGAAGATTTATGTTTAGCTGATTCTTAATAATCGTAGTTTTAATTTAAAATAAAGAAGACTGTGAAATTGAACAAGGCTGAAAGCTTCCTAAATTTTGTTTTTATTGGGCAGAACTCCAAAACCATATTGTCAACTTAAGATTCCTTACTTTGATAAACAAAAGAATTCTGTTTTATTTTAAGATAGATGTTATGCTGTTAATTTGTAATACAATATTCGTATAAAGTAGTTTATTTTGTGAAAAGAAACTGTGATTATTCTTAATGAAAAGTCTGAAATAAACTTTGTTTTTTTCTTCATTTTGCCCCTCATTGTGTAACAACCAGCCCCTGGCGTGGGGTTAAAAGTTACACGCGACTTTCCAACAGTTCATTAATTTGTCTTATTTCTTAAATGCTCATCAGAAAAATTGTTTTTAAATTTAAACAAAGACAAGTAACTTAATGAAATAGAGCTATAATCAGGTAAAATAAACATAGAAACAAAAAATTAAGTCACATTATAAAAAAATTGTCACAACCAGTCCCAGGTTCCCCTAACCATAATACTTGTATATTTAATGAACACAGGAAAACATGATAATAATTGGGCATTTTTAGTTAAAACAAAACTCTTATCAATAAGCAACTCTTAAAAAGTAAATCTAAAATTTTTTAAGCGAAAAATAACCCTTAGCCTTGGGACACTTTTGTCCCCGGATATTCCGAGAAATCTACACCAGGTTTTTGAATACTGGTTTTGAAATATGCTTTTTATTATCCTAATGGATGATTCTAAATAGCTAAAACAGTTATAGAAACACCATTTAACTTATGGTCCTGAAAGGGTTAAAGCTAATGAAGCATTATATGGGAATGAAATGGTGACTCCCCGCGTCAAAAAACCAGGTACTGTCTTTACAAAAATTTATGTCTGGCCCGCAAAATGTTCTGAAGGGATCACGTTGGTTCTCATATAAAAAAGTTTGGAGACCCTTGTGTTCGAGAATTCACTCAACAGCCTTGGGAGTAGAGCCAATTGATTTTCAAAGCAGTATCTATTACAGCAGGGTGGTTACTTTAGTTTGTCCAAAAATTCACTCCATGCAAGCCTCTTTACTGACGCTATGGGTAAAACTAGTCAGATTTCATATGATGCCCTATTTGACTGCTTTTTACCAATGAATATTTTTCAAATGTCATTTATCTTAATTAGAACACCCTTCTCACAACCCTTTGCAATTGGTTTATATCAAAAGGCTTTTTACCTCTGACTTTTCTACAAAATTTAAGGGTTGATGCTTTTATAGTTCGGGTAGAAAAAGTACTAAGAATCAAGGTCACGACTTCGCGAAGATTTTTCATACCCGTGCAATACTCTACCATAGGAATACTCTCTCTTTCCATCATAGCAAAACAAAATGAAAAATTTATTCGAGTTCCTAATGGTGCATTATTGACATGAAACAATTTATTTTTCACAACCTTGGTCAAAGTTCTTATCTAGTTACTCGTATCTTAACGCACCAGCAATCAGCATCAACCAATGATAGAGAAATTTCTTAGAGAAATCATTACCACCCTACCAAAGTACAAATACTCTTCCTCTTGTTGATAGAAAACACAAAGAAGCACAAAAACCCATTATCCTTCTCTTGCATTTGACATGACAGATAATTAGTGTCACTCATGGATACGACGCGCAGTGTAAAAGAAACTCCAAGCAAATGAAGAATCAACGCCATGAAAGTGAAAAGAAATAGAGAATAAGTCATAAAAAGCTTTTTTCGTTTGCAGCCAATATTGTCTGGATCCTAAAGCCACCAAGTATCACGAAAATAACAATTAGGCGCATGAACTCGGTGTCAGGTCAAGGAATGGTTTTGATAAAGAAATGATATCAAATGAAAGCGTACAATGGCTTCATACATGAGCAGGCTCACACTCCTGACTCAACAGTATGGGACGTGACAAGAATTTGTAAGCTATCATTGCGAGAACTGACATGACATGATAGTACAAACCTATCAATATTCAAACAAACATGTCAGCATGCATTCATATATGATAACACGTGTACAAGAGAATGTGGTGATCAATGTGAAATATTATAGGCAAAATCATTTGGTACAATGTGTCAGCAATAAAAAAATTAGGCCAAACATTTTCTTCAGTTTTCCATTCATAAGAAACATCTACCATCTGGCTTAAGACCTTTTCATGTCCCAGAATAAAATAAACGAGAGGATAACATTTCTTCGTGAATCTTTGAATTCATCCAACAGTTTTCTCTGTTGTTTTTTTTCAGTTGTTTGGCTACAATCGTAAAGAATGAGCAAGAGACTTATGTTTTTAGGGTTTTGTACTAAAATACAAAACCCTATTGCAATCACGACCTGTGTCCGTCTGTCCGTCTGTCCGTCCGTCCGTCCGTCCGTCCGTCCGTCCGTCCGTCCGTCCGTCTGTATGTCACAGCACTTTTTCTCCGAAACTATAAGGGCTACAGCCATGAAACTTTGTAGAAAGGTCAGAAGTGGTGACCTCTTGAAAGTTCAAGGGTGGAAAAATTTTTCAAAGGCGTTTAAGGGGGGTCTCCCCATATAAGGGGTGACCCCTCAAAAAAAAATTTTCACCATTGGTAGTCGAGTAGGATGTCATTGGAAAGGTCTCAATGAGATCTTTTCAAAACAAGTCTTAAAATTGTCTTATAAGTACCGAGGGGGGCAGGGGAAGGGGAAATGTACGAACTTTTCGCGTACCCCCCCCTCGCGATTGGACACCTTCCATCCGAAAAATCTGAAAAAAATCATGAATGTAGGCCTTAATGAGCACTCAACTTTGTTAGTAATAGTATGATTTATCGATTTTGTGTTTTCTTGAATAAAATCTAAACGGTACCCTTAAACTCAATAAAATTTAGCAAAGAGATGACTATTTATAAGATTGATCTTTTCTGAAAGTTTCATAAAGATCGAATAGTATTTACCGAAGTTATAGCGGTCTGAATTTTCGTGTATTACTATGGAGCAATATGCCCTGTATTACTATGGAAACATATTGCTATGGAGCCATATGTGCTTTTTACCGACTTAGACACTACAGCTTTGCTTGAATTTGCATGAAAATTTCAGGAGTGATAGGTATCATGAAGATGAGTACATACAATTGAAACAAGACAAAGAGGCAGGAGAGAGCTCCTAGCAAAAGGGCTTTGTAACCATTCTAGGATTCGAAAAAATAGGCCATGAATCGATGATTACAGTACAGAGGAGTGGCCCCTGAAAAAAGTTTCATGAAAGGTAGCCGATATGAGTATCAACTGAAAGTTCTCTATGAGAGCTTTTCAAAACAGTTCTTAAACTGACAGTTTTTGCTTCAGTGGGAGCACAGGGGGGGAAATACATGAAAAATGTGTTTCCTCCCTCGCGAATGGACACCAGTGATCTAAAAAATCTGAAAAAAATATCAAAGGAGATATTTATGGGTATAACTATAACAAATACCTCAGAAGTCAAAATTCGTTCAACTTTGTTAATAATAGTATGATCCTCGAATTTCACATTTTCTCCAATTAAATCGTCTTTGACATGTTTCTTGATTTTATTCGTTGCTGGTTACTGCATTTTGTAAGTTGAGTACAAAACCCTTCTGACATGAGCATAGGTCTGTCTACCCAACTTGTTTTATACTGTTCATAAAAAAGGTTTTGGTTTGATTTATTATGACAGTTTAACAGCATCGCTAGGCCCCGGAATAAAAGAGAAAAGAACAAAAAAGAACTTTCCTTTCTTATTTGCATGCGAAGCTCGAAGAAACACAGTGATGATGCTGTCCATCTTTTCTGTGATTCACGAGCTACTACAGTGCTTTTTCTTTGTATGTAAGTGAACTTACATCCTCTGAGTTTTGGAATATTACTATAAATTATTTAAAGTTGCGAAGGAAATGTATTCTTATTTTTAGATAAATCATTAATAATACTTTTTGGGTCGATTTCTTGACTCAGCTATGAAAACATCTTATATTTTTTAAGGTACCAAATTAATCCATTTTATGTATACTATGAAGGTTGTGCTTAAAATTAATTTCTCATTACCTCGTTTTCTGAAGAAATTGTTGCAAAAGGCTATCGAATGTGGGAAATTCGTCAAACAAAAGCCTCCTCGTTAATATTCTACGCTTTGCTTAAAAATGCTCGACATAAATGAGTGATTACATTAGTGAAGTCACATCAACGACCATTCCTGTTTGTTAAGACATAAGGAGATGAATCAATAGGGAACGTTTTAAACTATAATTAAAGTTAAATCTAATTTAATTTATGGTGAACTCTATCCTTTTTGTTATTTATTCTAAGCACATAAGTTAACAAGTGATTTCATGAGTAACAGTTACAGCGAGCTAAGCTATAACTTTCTTTGTTGGTTGTCGTGACAATGATACAAGTTGAGAGTTGTAACAAGTAAATTAATTTGTATTTTAAATTGGTAGGTAAAAGAACTAGGAAGATTTCTGGAGATTGAAGGAATTATAGAGTAGATGATTAATGAATAAGTGAGTGATCAGACTAACTGTAATTAAGGTGAGAGCCTGCTGGTCTAAATTGATCTGAATTGAAACAAATTTAGTCCCAGCCAGCCTGATAAAAATAAAGGTGATAACTTACTGATCTAGATTGATCGGAATCGCCTGGTCTTTGGTCCCAGCAAGCCTGATGAAAATTAAGGTGATCACTTGCTAGCCTAGATTGATTTGAATCACTTGGTCCTTGGTCCCAGCAAGCCTGATGAAATAAAGGTGATCACTTACTGATCTAGATTGATCGGAGTAGCCTGGTCTTTGTTCACAGCATGCTTCATGAAACGGACTTCTAGAGCTGGATCTGAATAAAGTCACTGATGTAACGATGAAAAGCTGTTCTAAGGAATGCATTCACTCGTTTATGAGGGTTCAGAGAAGATTTATTAGAGCTCAGAGTAGCCTCAAACAAAAACACGATACAAGGATATTTTGCGGGAAAAAAATTCACTATATGACAGTTCAACTCCGCCGTGGACGGTCCAAAGCCCGTTTGAGAAAGGAGGAGCGAACCCCTTGTTTCCCCAACCCATAGCTTCCATGATTCCTCATCCCAAACCCACCAATTAAACAGTAGTAAATGCTCTCGGGGTCGCACAGTGGGTTTACTGATTCCCCAATAATGTGATATTAAATGCCGAGAAACGCTAATAACTGTAAATACATCTACAGCTCTGCAGCGAAGTCCTACTTACACTCCCTTTGTGAGGGCGTAGAAGGGTGAAGGTTAATCTTCCGCGCCTGATAACAGAATCAACGTAATAACCATGCCGCCAGAATTGGGGTTGGGCGACGGGCTAACGCTTCGTCCCTGGAAAATCTTTAAGTGTTTCAAAACCTACAGATGGGTCTCGGAATGAATTGGACTAACGGTAACGACCTCGCAAACAAAACAAGTTGGGTAGACAGACCTATGCTCATGTCAGAAGGGTTTTGTACTCAACTTACAAAATGCAGTAACCAGCAACGAATAAAATCAAGAAACATGTCAAAGACGATTTAATTGGAGAAAATGTGAAATTCGAGGATCATACTATTATTAACAAAGTTGAACGAATTTTGACTTCTGAGGTATTTGTTATAGTTATACCCATAAATATCTCCTTTGATATTTTTTTCAGATTTTTTAGATCACTGGTGTCCATTCGCGAGGGAGGAAACACATTTTTCATGTATTTCCCCCCCTGTGCTCCCACTGAAGCAAAAACTGTCAGTTTAAGAACTGTTTTGAAAAGCTCTCATAGAGAACTTTCAGTTGATACTCATATCGGCTACCTTTCATGAAACTTTTTTCAGGGGCCACTCCTCTGTACTGTAATCATCGATTCATGGCCTATTTTTTCGAATCCTAGAATGGTTACAAAGCCCTTTTGCTAGGAGCTCTCTCCTGCCTCTTTGTCTTGTTTCAATTGTATGTACTCATCTTCATGATACCTATCACTCCTGAAATTTTCATGCAAATTCAAGCAAAGCTGTAGTGTCTAAGTCGGTAAAAAGCACATATGGCTCCATAGCAATATGTTTCCATAGTAATACAGGGCATATTGCTCCATAGTAATACACGAAAATTCAGACCGCTATAACTTCGGTAAATACTATTCGATCTTTATGAAACTTTCAGAAAAGATCAATCTTATAAATAGTCATCTCTTTGCTAAATTTTATTGAGTTTAAGGGTACCGTTTAGATTTTATTCAAGAAAACACAAAATCGATAAATCATACTATTACTAACAAAGTTGAGTGAATTTCGAATTCTCATGTATTTGTTGTTGTTGTACTCATTAAGGCCTACATTCATGATTTTTTTCAGATTTTTCGGATGGAAGGTGTCCAATCGCGAGGGGGGGGTACGCGAAAAGTTCGTACATTTCCCCTTCCCCTGCCCCCCTCGGTACTTATAAGACAATTTTAAGACTTGTTTTGAAAAGATCTCATTGAGACCTTTCCAATGACATCCTACTCGACTACCAATGGTGAAAATTTTTTTTTGAGGGGTCACCCCCTTATATGGGGAGACCCCCCTTAAACGCCTTTGAAAAATTTTTCCACCCTTGAACTTTCAAGAGGTCACCACTTCTGACCTTTCTACAAAGTTTCATGGCTGTAGCCCTTATAGTTTCGGAGAAAAAGTGCTGTGACATACAGACGGACGGACGGACGGACGGACGGACGGACGGACGGACGGACGGACAGACGGACGGACGGACGGACAGACGGACAGACGGACACAGGTCGTGATTGCAATAGGGTTTTGTATTTTAGTACAAAACCCTAAAAAGGACTATGGCATTGGATGCTAGAATTCCAGATCACTCAATTACCCTGGCGCTGTTAAGGACCTTTTACAACAGGCCAGTCAATATCAATTAAAAATACTGGCAGTCCAGGAAACGAATTGGTCTGGAAACGACATTCAAGACATGAGATCGTACACAATATTCAACAAATTGGGTAAACAGACCTACGCTCATGTCAGAAGGGTTTTGTATTCAATTTACAAAATGCAGTCACCAGATTGAATCAAATCAAGAAACATGTCAAAGACGATTTTATTGGAGGAAATAGGAAATACGAAGATCATACTATTTTTAACAAAGTTGAACGAATTTCGACTTCTGAGGTTTTTGTTTTTGTTATACTCATAAATATCTCCCTTGATAATTATTTCAGATGTCCATCCGCGAGGGAGGAAACACAATTTGTTCGAATCCTAGAATGGTTACAAAACCCTTTTGCTAGGAGCTCTCTCCCGCCTCCTTGACTTGTTTCACTTATGAGCATCAATTGTAGGTACTCATTTTCAGTCATTCATGAAATTGAATCAAGTGTTCAAAGCATGCACCTTAAACGTTGAAATTGGGAAAAATAACTCAAAATTATTCAATCTTCGCATTTAAAACAGCCACTTTTTGGTTTTACGATTACTGATACCACTAGCTGAACCGATTCTCAAAGACATACATGACACCTATCATTCCTGAAATTTTCATGCAAATCCTAGCAAAACTGTAGTGTCTATGTCGGTAAAAAGCGCATTTTGCTCCATAGCCATATGTTGCCATAGTAATAAATGCAGCGCATATTGTTCCATAGTAATACAGGAAATTTCAAACCGCTATAACTTCGCTAAATATGATTCAATCTTTATGAAACTTTCAGGATAGATCAATCTTATAAATAGTCATCTGTATACTGAATTTCATAGAATTTAAGTGTACCGTTAAGATTTTATTCAAGAAAACATAAAATCGATAAATCATACTATTACTAACAAAGTTGAGTGAATTGTGACTTCTCATGTATTTGTTGTTGTTGTACTCACCAAGACCTACATTCCTGATTTTTTTCAGATTTTTCGGATCACAGGTGTCCAATCGCGAGGGGGGGGGACACAATTTTTTCGTGTATCTCCCCTCCCTGTGCGCCCCTCGAAGCAAACTTTGCCGAACTAAGACCTGTTTTGAAAAGTTCTCATCAAGACCTTTCATTTGATACCCATATCGTCTACCTTCTATGAAATTTTTTTTTCCGGGGGTCACTCCCCTATATGGGGAGACCCCCCTTAAATACCTTACAAAAATTTTTTTATAGTTGAACTTTGAAGAGATCACCACTTTACACCTACATACAAAATTTGATGTTTCTAGCTTAAGTAGTTTCCGAGAAAAACTGCTGTGACACACGGACGGACGGACGGACGGACGGACGGACGGACAGACAGACGGACAGACAGGACGCGATTTTAGAAGGGTTTTGTAAAATTATTTTACAAAACCCTAAAAAGGGGGGGAAGCCTACTGGAAAACGAGAATTTGGAGTGGCCTTCATTGTAGATAGGGAGTTCAAATCGTATGTTATTGATTTCAAGGCAATAAACGAACGTTTGTGTGGCTGATTAATATTCACGCCCCAACCGAAGAAAAGGACAATGAAACGAAGCCAACGTTCTACAACCACCTGAAAAGACTGCTCAACTCATTGCCCACAAACGACACAAAAATAATTCTGGGTGATTCCAACGCTAAGGTTGGCAATAAGTTATCTCATCGGGGAACGACTGGAGGATATAGCCTCCACGATGAAACAAATGACCACGGCCAGCGCCTGATTGACTTTGCATCTAGCTGAAATCTGGTCATACGTTCGACTTGCTTCCCGCATCGACGCATTCATAAAGTGACCTGGGTATCATCGGGTAGCAACACACAAAACCAGATCGATCATGTTCTGATCTAAAAACGTTGGGCCTCGAGCATACTTGACGTCCGTACATACCGAGGAGCCAGTTGTAACTGAGATTATTACTTGATCAAATTAACCTATTGATATCATATATCAAAGGCATATTCGGCGAAGACCAGCCCGCTGCAAAAGTTTGACAACAAAAGGCTCCAACCGGCGTCTGTAGACGAAAATTTCACGGAGACGCTCGACAGCCAGCTGGCCCCCATCTTATCAGACGCATTGCTAAAGACGAGCCACGAGCTCTGGATGGAAGTGAAAGCGGCTATTAGAACCATGGTAGAACAGATCATCGGAAATCAAGCCCGGTGCAAGAGGAATGATTGGTTTGATGATGAGTCCCAGAATGCGTTAGATAAAAATAATCAGGCGTACAAAGAATACCTAGGTAGGAAAACAAGGACAAAGAGAGAACACCATGAAAATCTCAGAAGAGGAGCGAATAAAATAATTGGGATTAAGAAAAGAAAATACTACGACGACCAATTGAGAAGCATAGATGTAAGTTTAGCAAGCATTAACACCAGACAAGCATACAAAGTAGTGAAAAGTCTGAAACGTGGTTACCAGCCCAAAACCATGGCATCGGCATTATCATCGCTGATGAAACGAAGATGAGGTAAAGATGGGCAACATATTTCAAAAACCTCCTTAATCCTCAACACAGCTCCAGAGCATCGGGGCCTATAGATGTCTGCGGAGAGCGTCTATTGGCCCCACTAATTCTGGATAAAGTTTGTTCCGCCATCAAAGCCCAAAAGAATAATACAGCGCCAGGCATCGATGAGATTCCAGTAGAGCTCATCAAATATGGTGGCAGTAGTGTTCATCAAGCTATTCACAAAGTCATCCAGCACATCTGGCAACAAGAACATATACCAAAAGAGTGGAGCCAATCAATTATATTCCCTATCCACAGAAAAGGTGCGAAAATTAAAGAGGCATATCACTACTTTGTACGGCGTACAAAATATTTGCAAAGATCTTAGAAAACAAAATCAGATCATGCACCAACAGTATTATTGGGGAGTATCAAGGTGGATTTAGAGATGGCAAATCGACGATAGACCAATTGTTCACCGTCAAGCAGGTACTTGAAAAGTGCTGGGAGTTCAACATAGACGTCCACCAAATTTTCGTTGACGTCAAGCAAGCATACGACAGTATTGATCGTAACGTACTGTTCCAAATAATGCTTGGTTTTGGCATCCCAGCCAAATTCGTCCATCTTACCAAAATGACAATGACGTCAACGACCTCCCAAGTCCGCATCGATGACCAACTCACTGATGCCTTTGACACAAATATCGGGCTAAAGCAGTGAAATTGGCTGGCCCCATTGCTATTCAATTTGGCTCTAGAGTACATCATAAGGAAGCTACCTGTCGACACGCGAGGTACATTACTATTCAAGTCGAGCGAACTAGTAGCCTATATCGACGACATAAACATTTTGTCACGTTCGTTTACAACTGCCAAAGAACTCTTCCTAAATCTTGACAGCGAAGCAAAACTAGTAGGACTACAAATCAATGAAAATAAGACAAATCTCATGACGCAGTCGAGAAAAAATACCTTAAGTACACAAAACATAACACTTGGCAAATACAGTATCAAAAATGTTAGTAAATTTGTGTACTTAGGCGCCAAAATAACGAAAAGGGGCAATAAAAGAGACGAAATGCGCCGAAGAATACAGCTCGCAAATAAAATATTTTATTCAGTATTGACGATATTGAAGACCAGCTGCATACACAGGAAAACAAAGCTCCAAGTATACAAATCTGTAATAAGCCGTGTGTAATGCTATGGGTGTGAAACATGGGCTCTAATCCAAGCATCCGCAAATATATTGAACGCCTTTGAGCGGCGGGTCCTGAGGGGAATAATCGGAGCGAAGCTAGACGGGGACCAATGGCGAATTCGATACAACCATGAGCTGTATGAAATTTTTGATGACCTGGAAGCCCCAACGATTATAAGATTGTGGAAGCTGCAACGGGCTGGCCACATGAATCGTATGGACGAACAACGGATACCCAAAAAGGTATTCGTTGGGAGAACTGAAATTGCAGACCAGTGGGGAAACCGAGAAAACGCTGGTCTGACTCGGTTGACGAAGACAGTTCATCGCTGCTCGGATTTCAAAATTGGATGACGTGGTCAATGGACCGAGACAGTTGGAGGCGCAGGAAGCGAAGGCCGAGAAGGCCTGTAGTGCTAAGAAGAGAAGAAGATATGACCGTTCAGAGCCGACTGAACTAAACACGATACAAGGATGTTGCGCGAAACTGATCTTCACTTTATGAGGGTTCAGAAAAGACTCGAACTAAATACGATCAAAGGATAACCATCCTTACTTTATGAGTGTTCAGAGAAAACTGAAACTAAACACGATAAAAGGATGTTTTTGTGGAATTATCCTCACTTTATGAGGGTTCAAAGAAGACTCAAACTAGACAGACGAGACGCCAGGACGATGGTCGGAAAAAGGTGTAGTTTTAGTTTATCGACAATTCCAATTTGTTAATAGAGCTGAGGAATGGAGCGAGCTAGAAAACAGGAAGAGTAAAAAAAAAGGTTCAGAACAAACCCAAAAGTACTATATGTGTCATGTGCGCGCCTCATGTTCAAAAGGTTTCTAACATTCGGCAGTGCGCTGTGATATTTTAGGCTGCGCAAGGATTGAGAGATTCAAGCTATAAAATTTGTACATGTTTGCTAATGGTCTATTTTTTTTGTTTTTTCTTTTCCACATGCACAGAAGTACTTTGATTTTCTAACATTTTCTACCCGGCTTAATTGCTCCAAGCGACTAATTTTCTCTTTCTGATGTAATATAGAGTGGAATCAATTTGACAACTGGTTGCGTGTACGTTGATATGCTTGTTTTTACTGTTGCGACACGAACTATGCTATCAGGGCCGGGATGAACGTCTGTTATTTTACCTAATGTCCATTTAGCTGGCGGGAACCGTTCATCGATGATTAGCACCATGTCTCCTTTTTTGAGTGGTTGGACGTTCTTGTTCCATTTGTACATTGCTTGATGGCGCTGGAGGTATTCCTTTGAACACTGGTTCCAGAAGCTCTGAAGAGGTGCTGCCATTGAAAAATTCTTGATGTTTTGATTGACTCCAGGTTTGGTTCTGGAATCAGTGATAAGGGCTGCCCAATTAGAAAGTGACCTGGACTGAGAACTCCGAGATCATCAAAGTCGCCAGTAAGCGCGCAAAGTGGTCGAGAGTTAAGGATAGCTTCAATTTGAGCCAGGATGGTGCTGAGTTTTTTGTAAGTAAGTTTTGTCTCTCCTGCTATCCTTCAAAGATGATACTTCATAGATTTCACGGCTGCTTCGAATTTTCCTCCGAAATGAGGTGCTGATGGAGGGTTGAACTTCCATGTCGTCCTATGAGATGCTATCAGATATGCGAATTCGCCTAGCATCCCCGACTGCTATGAGAAGAGATTCTTTAATTCTGCATCGCTTCCCTTAAAATTGGTCCCGCAATCACTTGTCAAGGTAGCACAAATGCCTCGTCTTGAGGTAAAACGTTTATAGGCTGCAAGAAATGCTTCCGTGGAATAATCAGTTGCAATTTCAAGATGGGTAGCTGATGTTGAGAAGCAGACAAAGACGGCTATCCATGCTTTATAAAGTTGCACTTATCCCTTCCAGGTTTTTAGGGTGACCCGTGAAGGTGGTAACTGACGCATTTGGTATTGGGCATGCTGTTCCCTGTATCGAATGCAAGTCACACACAACGGGCTATTTTTTCTATTTCTTTTGTCGTTTTCAAGTCGTGAATTTCCTTAGAGAAGTGTCTCAGCTGTATATATTTGATGATGAAAGTCGGTGCCGAGGAGAACTCCGATGGTCTAAGAAGGGCACTTAACGGAGGTGATAATCGTTTCCTGAGAAGAGTTACTATTCGCTGACACATTGCTGTAACTCTAAGTAATTTATCCCATGATGAGTATCGAGTGAGGAGATCCCATGGATGATTTATAACTGCGTGATGAATCGTTCACTCTTCTAGGTCTTTATCAACAGTGGTTGAACTTTTGTAATGCGTTGGACAGTCATCTGGAGCACTCTGAAGCCATTGAGGTCCATTCCACCACAGTGGAAACGATTTGTTTTCTTCAGCAGGTAGTCCTCAAGTGGGACAATCTCTGGATTTATTTATCTGCGGTATGATGCCATTGTGCTCTAGGTATGATTTCTCTAATGTAGCACAATCTATTATGGACGAAGTCCTTCCATCGTGAAGGATGATTGTTGATCTAAGTTAGAGCTATTGTTGAGTCCGTCCAGAATTGGATAGGAGAGTCATTCAAATGAAGGTCTTCCTGGCAATGTTTAGCTAATTTGACAGCCATTACTGCAGCTGGAGGCTCCAATCTTGGTATTGTCATCCGTTTTATAGGGGCACCTTTGGTTTTTGAACATCGTAAGTGAACTTCAATCGATGTTTCTGTTGATATTCTTGTAAAAATTGCTGCTGCCATGGCTGCTTGTGATGCGTCACAAAAGCAGTGAAGTTCAAAACTTTCACGTTGAAGCTCAATCCATCTTGAAATTCAAATAGTATCTAGTCCGTTTAGCAATGATTGACGTTGTTTCCAGGTGTTGAATTCAGCTGATGGAGGCTCATCATCCCATTGCAATTTTTCTGCCCAAAGTTCTTGCATAAAGGTCCTAAGTTGTATAAAGACTGGTGATAGTAATCCAATCGGATCGAATACTTGAGCAATTTTTGACAAAACTGCTCGTTTGGGAATTTTAGTAGATGGCATTGATGAAAACTTGATGTGTAATTCGTCAGACGATGGGTTCCAAAATAAACCTAGGGCTCTGATTATGTTGTCTTGCAGCTGGATTGAAGTAGTCGATAAACAGTTCTGATGGGAGAAGAAGAAGAGCCTTTGGATGATTACTTACCCACTTTCTTAGGGGAAAGCCGCCCGCCTTGCACATCTTGTTGACTTGGAGTATTTTATCCTGAATATCCTCGAGCATACCAGATCCACCGAAAATAGCTTGTGGGTGATTAGGACCTTCGTCCTTTATTAGCTGCGAGATGGCTCTCAACGCCAAGAATGGGGTACATGCAAGGCCATTTGTTACAGTCATGAGCTGATACTTCACTTATTTGTTGTTTTCTCTCCACAATATCCATTGACATTTCCAATCGTCTGGATGAACGTTGATTTGTCGATACATTTTTTCGATGTCTGTGGAGAAAATATATCAAAACTGACGAAACCGTAACAGGACGTCAAATAGATCCATTTAGCTCCAGTTTGCAGGATATTGTTGAGAGATTGTCCTTCTATTGTTTGACACGATTCATTGAACACGACTCGTAATGTCGTTGTGGAGCTAGATTCTCGAACAACTCCGTGATGTATGAGATAGAAGTTTGATTGTGGTCTTTTCTCTTAAGGTGGAACTGGAACCATATGATTCAGACTTTTATACTCTTCCATGAATAATGAGTATGCTACTGCAAAATCATTATTCAACTCAAATCTTGTATTTAAGTGTTTCAGAGCCTTGTGGGATGGAGCGAAGGAATCACCAAGTTGACTCGGAGATATCTTGAAGGGTAGCCACACAATATATTTTCCAGTTGAGTCTCGTTGATGAGTGTCAATGAAATGTTATTCACACTGTTCATCTTTAGTGGGTAAGCTAGATTTTTTAGTTGTGGGAAGTTCTTCTTGCATCCAGAACTTTTAAAGTAAGTCGGTGAGGTCTTGACCAACCAAACAATGATGAACTGAAGCAGTTGATTGTTGGATGTTACCACTCACTGGGCCAGTGTTGTCAGTTGAGCCACTGGAGCTCCAACCGGGCCTTTAATAATAGAGCCTTCCAATAACTGAGCATAATAATCCGATGATGAGGACTATGCGTTTCTGAATGAAGAATTGAGGATCAACAAGTTGAGGTTTTCTGAATGATTCTATTGGTTGATAGGTTGATGCTGTGAGGTGGATAGGTGCGGTGTTAAATTTTGAAAGAACGTGAGCATTTATTTTGATTTTGACGTCAGACGTGAAGTGCGGTTTCATTACAGCAGTTACACCACCCCTGGTCTTCCCAATTTTATTGGATCTGATGCATCTGATAGAACATGATGACTTCCTTCGAGGTAAACTCAGTTCTTGTACTAGTTTTTTAGAGACCAATGAGACTTCTGCTCCTGGATCCAAGAGTGTCTAGATAAAGTATATTAGCTTTTATCATTCCTTTAGAATTAGTGACACGAAGTTACGCTGTTGCAAGAAGCACGTTGGGTGCTTGTAGATTTTCAACGTAAGCATGACTAAGTTGCTTCTTCTGCTCTGCTGGTTGTGAGGATGCTGCCTTTGATTCAATGGTTTGAAGAATTGTGTGGTGCTTGTGTCCACATTTTTTGCAGCGTTTTGTCAACTTGCAATTACTTATCCTATGATGTCCAAAACAAATGAAACACAGTCCTTTTGCTTTTATGAGATCCTGATGCTGCTGCGTGGTCTTTGCTGTTAATTGATCACACTGATATGTGAAATAGTTTTTCGAGTAGATTGCACATACGGGTGATTTTTCAACAAAGTGAGCTCGAGTTGATACTGGTTTTGGCTTAGATCTTGGAGTGTCTGATTGCGAGATTTCAAATGATTGTGACGGCAGAAGACACGATTCCATGAATTCCTTCAATGCATTCTAAGTTGGTGCAGCTCTTTATGCTCCTAGATGGAATTCCAAGGCTTTCACTGAGTCTAAAGACTAGAAAGTCATTAAAATGTTGAATTGGTCTTCCTAAGGATTCCAGAATGACATGTATAAGTTCTCGAGTCCAGATGCTGAATCAGTTGTCATTTTCTTCAACAAAAATTGCTTTCCAAGTGTGGAATTGACATGAGGCCGTTCGTTTTCATAAAATTTGAGCATCGTCTCCCAAGCTTTTTGAAAGTTCTTGCTTGTGGTGGCCTTGTTTTTAAGTAGCAACGTGGCTCACTCTCCTAGATGAGTCTTCAAATAGGTTAACTTCTCCACCGGAGGTATCGATGGATTGTTATACACCATTGATTTAAAAAGACCTTTGAACGATAGCCATTCTGAGAGCTTGTCGTTGAATGTAGGTAGTTCAAGCCTCTTAAGCTGGGGTAATTGATAATTCGATATCGTGTTCATTGACAGAGCTTGAGCAAGAGATGGGTTTGGTCGAGCAGATGAGGGCTGGACGACTTGAAGTGACGTTGGTGCTTCTGAGCTGCTAGAAGCAGGTTGAACTCCTCGATGAACTGAATCCTGTGGACAGAAATCTCGCTCAGGCGCCGGTGATGAAAACGCTGCCGGTGGAAACTTCTCGTTCAGAAGCTCTCTCATCGTCTCTGTTGTTTCCAAGTAGTCTTCATACGTCATGGCATGGTAGTCCCTGGAGAAATTCGAACGCTGCTTCACTTTCTGTCGCGTCTGCGAATCAGCTACAGCTAAAGCCATGTTGATGGCTTGGTGATTGATAAAGAACTGCTGCCACTGATCTTGGATAGCTTCTAAGCGGGCCTGAATGCAGGTGATTGTAAGGTTATCATGACCAACTTTAATTAAATTGGCGTAGGCAACCTTCGTTGAATCACGAATCGATCCTTGTTGATCGATTCGGTATTGTAAGTGTTCAGTCCTCATTTTGATGTGCTACAACGCACGGGTCCTTGTAAGGCCTAGGGTGGAGATTAGTATCCACAAAAGTTTCTTATAAGGCAGCAAATGACTATTGACTTGCAGTTAATCACCGTATATTAGTTGGTTGATCTAGAGATAAGAAAAAAGGATAGAAAACAATAGGTAAGAACTGGAAAATAAACGTTCAGAAATGCGATAAATTTTAGAAACAAAATTTAATTTTAGAATTCAACGGTCACGTTTCAACACCGCGGTAAAGTTCAAAAATCAATCGGTGATTAGTTCCCCGAGATCCAGCTCGAAGGACCAGAAAAAATGTGCAGACATCCGGAGATGAATCAATACGGAACGTTTTAAACTATAAAATCCGATTTCATTCATGCTTTAAAACGTTCTCTATTGATTCATCTCCTTATGTCTGAACACTGTTGAAGTAAATTGAAAAAATTTCCACAAATTTATCATTCCTTTAAATTTTCCATAAAAAAAAAAATCTGTTAAAAAATAAAGCTTTTGGAAAAATATACATTTCAGTTATCCAGATGTAATCTCCATTAAGCTTGTGAAATTGAAATTATTGGAAAATGATTTAATCTTTGCAATCTCATTACCGGCTTCAATTAAAACCAGTGAAGAGTGAAAATTATGAATTCAATAATAACAACATCGTCATGTTATGCTGTAGTCTGCGGTTGATTGTATTCGATTTTCATTTATTTTCATTTTCGCAATGAAAATATAGTACTCTGTAGCAACTGAATGAAAGTGTTTAATGAAATCTTCTGTTGAGAAGGACATGTTGAACGTTAGCTTCATCGTGGAGTGTGTTACATTTACTTGAATCAGAGAAAAGAAAAAACAAAACATAATGGAATTATTTCAATATCAGTACTCTCATCAAGAATGTATTGTATACTATCGTTATTACCAATTATCTTAAATTACATTCAAGACAAGCTCCCGATTCTCTCCTTAAAGCAATTATTGGAATATTTAAGCACTTATTTCAAGATTTTATATACTAACCAATGCCAAGAAAATTCATTGAAGGAAGCTTTAATGAATAATTAAAGAGCAATAAAATTCCTTTTATTGTTCCATTGTCATATCCTTGCACTCAGTCTTGACTTTAAGCATGCAAACATCCACACGTACTTTCGTTGCTCCCAAAAAAGAACAAGACAAGGATGAATCCCAGAAGTAGCATTCACAAAAGAAAATTGTATCCTTCAAGTGCCAAATTGCAGATGTCTTCCATACGTGACCAGCTTACCAAAATACATCTTTCCAGCTAAGTACGACTGAACCTTGAATGAATGGAAAGGAAATGGAAGCCGCAATTATTCCAAACTGCTTTCATGTTGTACATCGTCACCCATCACAAAAGTTCATCCAAAGAAAGGAAAAGTCCAATAGGGCAAGTAGGAGGAAATCATAGGATTGTTTATCTTAAGTTGAAATATTTTGGTAAAGGACACGATTTAATTTGTTTGATGGGCAAAGAGAAAATGGTCGATTAAAACAAAGGATATTGTAACAAATTATAATGCCAAGTGATATTTATTGGTCAGCAACTATTCATCACAAAATTCACATATGTTGATTCCCATAAATATCACCACATAAAACTCATCATTATAAATTCATTCGATCAAATTACTTGTAAACAGTAAATGTACTATAGTTTTCAAAATTTTAGATTTTCACATGTTATTATTCAGAGACAATTGTACGTGCATCGTCGAGCTGTAATTTGACGTTTGTTTTGTCTAGCGCGCTTCGACATATCTTGTCGATGCGCGCTAGACAAGATTCAGATGCGGATGCAACGTGATTTACATAAGTTAGAATACGTGAATTTGGTTGAGCTTGCGATTTTGGTATGGGAATTGCAAATCCACGATGCACTAATTTTAGTGTATAAAATGACTTGATGCAAAAATAAACTGATGTTGCGAGTGAACACATAAAACATGCTCGGATATATTACCGCTTCATAACTGCAAAAGTAGCGAGCAAACAACACCTATATACTCGCACTTCGCCAATGAAAATTAGCCATAGAAACACATGCGAAAGTAAATACGCGAGCAGTTAAGTAAACGAAAAAGTTCAACCCGCAAGTACTATTGTATCAATTACATCATGAACCAGCGGGGTGCTTCGAAGAGAGGTAAGCGGAAAGGAAAACCGAAAGTTCAATGTCCCCAGTTTCACGATTTCACCTCGAGAGGTCGTGGGAAAGCCGAAAGCTTAAGCTAAAAGCACTCTTTCGAAGTCGAAAGCTTAAGCAAAAAACACTCTTTCACTCAATTTCCCCAGTTTCGCATATTCACCAGCTGAGAAGTGAGACGAAACGGGGAGGAAAAACTTTTGTGGAACGAGAGCGCACGTGATCGGCTACTCAGCACCTTTAAAGAGAATTTAGGTTGAAAGCCCACAAAAGAACAGTATTTAAAGATCTTGGGCAAAGCATTCGAGTCAGTTTTATTCAAATCCAAAAGGGAGTGTGTATTCAAATCCAGTAGTTTAATCGTACGTGCAATAACGCGATTCAAGTTCGAGTTCGAAGTACTGTCCAGTATTTGACAAAATGGTGAGGGGTGAGGCGTTGGCTTGTTCCGCGGTCCTCAATCGGCCTTTTTGCGTTTCACGCCGTATGGCCACCCTGATCCATTAGCTTGTCCAATCTACTTCAACTCAAATCTTGTATTTAAGTGTTTCAGAGCCTTGTGGGATGGAGCGAAGGAATCACCAAGTTGACTCGGAGATATCTTGAAGGGTAGCCACACAATATATTTTCCAGTTGAGTCTCGTTGATGAGTGTCAATGAAATGTTATTCACACTGTTCATCTTTAGTGGGTAAGCTAGATTTTTTAGTTGTGGGAAGTTCTTCTTGCATCCAGAACTTTTAAAGTAAGTCGGTGAGGTCTTGACCAACCAAACAATGATGAACTGAAGCAGTTGATTGTTGGATGTTACCACTCACTGGGCCAGTGTTGTCAGTTGAGCCACTGGAGCTCCAACCGGGCCTTTAATAATAGAGCCTTCCAATAACTGAGCATAATAATCCGATGATGAGGACTATGCGTTTCTGAATGAAGAATTGAGGATCAACAAGTTGAGGTTTTCTGAATGATTCTATTGGTTGATAGGTTGATGCTGTGAGGTGGATAGGTGCGGTGTTAAATTTTGAAAGAACGTGAGCATTTATTTTGATTTTGACGTCAGACGTGAAGTGCGGTTTCATTACAGCAGTTACACCACCCCTGGTCTTCCCAATTTTATTGGATCTGATGCATCTGATAGAACATGATGACTTCCTTCGAGGTAAACTCAGTTCTTGTACTAGTTTTTTAGAGACCAATGAGACTTCTGCTCCTGGATCCAAGAGTGTCTAGATAAAGTATATTAGCTTTTATCATTCCTTTAGAATTAGTGACACGAAGTTACGCTGTTGCAAGAAGCACGTTGGGTGCTTGTAGATTTTCAACGTAAGCATGACTAAGTTGCTTCTTCTGCTCTGCTGGTTGTGAGGATGCTGCCTTTGATTCAATGGTTTGAAGAATTGTGTGGTGCTTGTGTCCACATTTTTTGCAGCGTTTTGTCAACTTGCAATTACTTATCCTATGATGTCCAAAACAAATGAAACACAGTCCTTTTGCTTTTATGAGATCCTGATGCTGCTGCGTGGTCTTTGCTGTTAATTGATCACACTGATATGTGAAATAGTTTTTCGAGTAGATTGCACATACGGGTGATTTTTCAACAAAGTGAGCTCGAGTTGATACTGGTTTTGGCTTAGATCTTGGAGTGTCTGATTGCGAGATTTCAAATGATTGTGACGGCAGAAGACACGATTCCATGAATTCCTTCAATGCATTCTAAGTTGGTGCAGCTCTTTATGCTCCTAGATGGAATTCCAAGGCTTTCACTGAGTCTAAAGACTAGAAAGTCATTAAAATGTTGAATTGGTCTTCCTAAGGATTCCAGAATGACATGTATAAGTTCTCGAGTCCAGATGCTGAATCAGTTGTCATTTTCTTCAACAAAAATTGCTTTCCAAGTGTGGAATTGACATGAGGCCGTTCGTTTTCATAAAATTTGAGCATCGTCTCCCAAGCTTTTTGAAAGTTCTTGCTTGTGGTGGCCTTGTTTTTAAGTAGCAACGTGGCTCACTCTCCTAGATGAGTCTTCAAATAGGTTAACTTCTCCACCGGAGGTATCGATGGATTGTTATACACCATTGATTTAAAAAGACCTTTGAACGATAGCCATTCTGAGAGCTTGTCGTTGAATGTAGGTAGTTCAAGCCTCTTAAGCTGGGGTAATTGATAATTCGATATCGTGTTCATTGACAGAGCTTGAGCAAGAGATGGGTTTGGTCGAGCAGATGAGGGCTGGACGACTTGAAGTGACGTTGGTGCTTCTGAGCTGCTAGAAGCAGGTTGAACTCCTCGATGAACTGAATCCTGTGGACAGAAATCTCGCTCAGGCGCCGGTGATGAAAACGCTGCCGGTGGAAACTTCTCGTTCAGAAGCTCTCTCATCGTCTCTGTTGTTTCCAAGTAGTCTTCATACGTCATGGCATGGTAGTCCCTGGAGAAATTCGAACGCTGCTTCACTTTCTGTCGCGTCTGCGAATCAGCTACAGCTAAAGCCATGTTGATGGCTTGGTGATTGATAAAGAACTGCTGCCACTGATCTTGGATAGCTTCTAAGCGGGCCTGAATGCAGGTGATTGTAAGGTTATCATGACCAACTTTAATTAAATTGGCGTAGGCAACCTTCGTTGAATCACGAATCGATCCTTGTTGATCGATTCGGTATTGTAAGTGTTCAGTCCTCATTTTGATGTGCTACAACGCACGGGTCCTTGTAAGGCCTAGGGTGGAGATTAGTATCCACAAAAGTTTCTTATAAGGCAGCAAATGACTATTGACTTGCAGTTAATCACCGTATATTAGTTGGTTGATCTAGAGATAAGAAAAAAGGATAGAAAACAATAGGTAAGAACTGGAAAATAAACGTTCAGAAATGCGATAAATTTTAGAAACAAAATTTAATTTTAGAATTCAACGGTCACGTTTCAACACCGCGGTAAAGTTCAAAAATCAATCGGTGATTAGTTCCCCGAGATCCAGCTCGAAGGACCAGAAAAAATGTGCAGACATCCGGAGATGAATCAATACGGAACGTTTTAAACTATAAAATCCGATTTCATTCATGCTTTAAAACGTTCTCTATTGATTCATCTCCTTATGTCTGAACACTGTTGAAGTAAATTGAAAAAATTTCCACAAATTTATCATTCCTTTAAATTTTCCATAAAAAAAAAAATCTGTTAAAAAATAAAGCTTTTGGAAAAATATACATTTCAGTTATCCAGATGTAATCTCCATTAAGCTTGTGAAATTGAAATTATTGGAAAATGATTTAATCTTTGCAATCTCATTACCGGCTTCAATTAAAACCAGTGAAGAGTGAAAATTATGAATTCAATAATAACAACATCGTCATGTTATGCTGTAGTCTGCGGTTGATTGTATTCGATTTTCATTTATTTTCATTTTCGCAATGAAAATATAGTACTCTGTAGCAACTGAATGAAAGTGTTTAATGAAATCTTCTGTTGAGAAGGACATGTTGAACGTTAGCTTCATCGTGGAGTGTGTTACATTTACTTGAATCAGAGAAAAGAAAAAACAAAACATAATGGAATTATTTCAATATCAGTACTCTCATCAAGAATGTATTGTATACTATCGTTATTACCAATTATCTTAAATTACATTCAAGACAAGCTCCCGATTCTCTCCTTAAAGCAATTATTGGAATATTTAAGCACTTATTTCAAGATTTTATATACTAACCAATGCCAAGAAAATTCATTGAAGGAAGCTTTAATGAATAATTAAAGAGCAATAAAATTCCTTTTATTGTTCCATTGTCATATCCTTGCACTCAGTCTTGACTTTAAGCATGCAAACATCCACACGTACTTTCGTTGCTCCCAAAAAAGAACAAGACAAGGATGAATCCCAGAAGTAGCATTCACAAAAGAAAATTGTATCCTTCAAGTGCCAAATTGCAGATGTCTTCCATACGTGACCAGCTTACCAAAATACATCTTTCCAGCTAAGTACGACTGAACCTTGAATGAATGGAAAGGAAATGGAAGCCGCAATTATTCCAAACTGCTTTCATGTTGTACATCGTCACCCATCACAAAAGTTCATCCAAAGAAAGGAAAAGTCCAATAGGGCAAGTAGGAGGAAATCATAGGATTGTTTATCTTAAGTTGAAATATTTTGGTAAAGGACACGATTTAATTTGTTTGATGGGCAAAGAGAAAATGGTCGATTAAAACAAAGGATATTGTAACAAATTATAATGCCAAGTGATATTTATTGGTCAGCAACTATTCATCACAAAATTCACATATGTTGATTCCCATAAATATCACCACATAAAACTCATCATTATAAATTCATTCGATCAAATTACTTGTAAACAGTAAATGTACTATAGTTTTCAAAATTTTAGATTTTCACATGTTATTATTCAGAGACAATTGTACGTGCATCGTCGAGCTGTAATTTGACGTTTGTTTTGTCTAGCGCGCTTCGACATATCTTGTCGATGCGCGCTAGACAAGATTCAGATGCGGATGCAACGTGATTTACATAAGTTAGAATACGTGAATTTGGTTGAGCTTGCGATTTTGGTATGGGAATTGCAAATCCACGATGCACTAATTTTAGTGTATAAAATGACTTGATGCAAAAATAAACTGATGTTGCGAGTGAACACATAAAACATGCTCGGATATATTACCGCTTCATAACTGCAAAAGTAGCGAGCAAACAACACCTATATACTCGCACTTCGCCAATGAAAATTAGCCATAGAAACACATGCGAAAGTAAATACGCGAGCAGTTAAGTAAACGAAAAAGTTCAACCCGCAAGTACTATTGTATCAATTACATCATGAACCAGCGGGGTGCTTCGAAGAGAGGTAAGCGGAAAGGAAAACCGAAAGTTCAATGTCCCCAGTTTCACGATTTCACCTCGAGAGGTCGTGGGAAAGCCGAAAGCTTAAGCTAAAAGCACTCTTTCGAAGTCGAAAGCTTAAGCAAAAAACACTCTTTCACTCAATTTCCCCAGTTTCGCATATTCACCAGCTGAGAAGTGAGACGAAACGGGGAGGAAAAACTTTTGTGGAACGAGAGCGCACGTGATCGGCTACTCAGCACCTTTAAAGAGAATTTAGGTTGAAAGCCCACAAAAGAACAGTATTTAAAGATCTTGGGCAAAGCATTCGAGTCAGTTTTATTCAAATCCAAAAGGGAGTGTGTATTCAAATCCAGTAGTTTAATCGTACGTGCAATAACGCGATTCAAGTTCGAGTTCGAAGTACTGTCCAGTATTTGACAAAATGGTGAGGGGTGAGGCGTTGGCTTGTTCCGCGGTCCTCAATCGGCCTTTTTGCGTTTCACGCCGTATGGCCACCCTGATCCATTAGCTTGTCCAATCTTTACCCTCTTCAGGATGGCTGGTAGTAGGAGTTTTAAATAATTAAATAATTGAAAATGTATTTTAAAATTCAATTTAAAAGAATGAACAATAAAACTAAAGTAGTTCATTAAAAATAAACTCTCGTATTTTGTTGTTCTTGTTTAAATGGACAGAGTAGTAGATAAGTGGTGATACAGCGGGTTCTTTCCCCGGGAGCTTGATGTTGTATATAGGATACGCATCAAGTTGAGCTCCCAGTTCTTACCAGTATACATAGGGTATACTGGTTATGTAACACTGAGATGGCTTGCGCTGATACTCCTAGCAAGTCTGAAATGTCTTATGAGCTATTACCAACCAGCAATGAAGAGGTCCTGAAGCTAATTCGAAGGCATAAAGCACTAGCTGACTCACTACGACAATTGGTCACACAACCAGATGTAGCTGAACAACCTCGTCAGTTCTTCAAGCTGAAAATGGAGTCGATCAACAAATATTGGACACAGCTAGAGGGCTATCATCAAGAAATATTGGAGCGCACCGATGATCCAGTGCGATTTGGATATGATCTCAACCAACACATAAATTTGAAGAGATTACTCAAGATTGGTTTATTCGACTTGAAATTGTACTCAAAAAGCTGAAACCAACACCTACGTCAACCCCGGTAGCATCTTCAAGTCCTAGAATAAACATTCCAAAAATAACGCTCCCTAAATTTGATGACGACTATCTCCTATGGTGACAGTTCCATGACCTTTTCGTACAACTGGTGCACTATCAAACGATGTCAAACTGCCAGAAGATGTGGTACCTTAAGGCGAACCTGACAGGAGAAGCTGAAAAACTTCTGAGGAATTTTGCATTATCAAATGATAATTACGAGTTAGCATGGGAGGCGCTCAATGACAGATACGATAATTGAAGATTATTAGCTGCTGCTCATATCAACAAATTACTGAGTCAATCATCTTGTGCAAGTGATAAGCCATCAGCCGCAGCGGTAAGGTCACTGCATGACACGACTCAAGAATGTATCAGAGGTCTAGAAAATATTAACATTAATACTAACTGATGGGATCCAATGCTTTTACACATCCTGGTAAAGAAGCTGGACACTATTTATTCATTGTATGAGCAAGCATTGACAAATCCGCGCAGTCTGCAATCAATAAAAAGGTTTTTATCATTCCTGGAAATACGTTTTCAAAGAACTGGAGACTTTAGGCAACAAAAGTGAAGTAATCGAGGAGGCTTGGCAGGAAACCACAAAGGCTACAGTCGCAGCAGTGGCAACACCGTCATGCTTGATTTGCAATCAAACCCATCCGATCTTTTACTACCCAGAATTTTTGAAGCTTACTCCTTCAAGATGGCTTAAAGTAGTCCAGACCAAGGGAGTTTGTGTTAACTGTCGAGTTGCTACCTGTACATCGCGAGGATGTAAAGAATGCTCAAGAAAACATAACAGCCTGTTGCACTTGAGCAGCGAATCTAAGCAGAAAAGGAATGCACTCAAGACCTCCAATGATAAAAAACCAGAAAAAAAAACTCATTATCTCTGACTTCTCTCTATAACAAAAAGACGGCCGGCTATGTATTCCTGAGTACTGCTGTTGTAAAGCTTATAAGCAGCAATGGAGCATAGGGTGCTGAGCCATTTGGGATCCCGCATCACAAGTCAATTTAATAACTGAACGCATTGTAAAGAAACTGGGTTTGTCTTCTCGCCCACACTCCACTGTCATTGAAAAGGTTGGGAGGACTACTCAAAGGGTCCAGAAGAGGGTAAACATTGTATTGCAATCACGATTAAATGCATACACCACGCACTTAGAGGCATATGTACTCGACAAAATAATATCTCCTCAGCCATTGATGAAAAGGAACATTCAACAGTGGCCCATAATAAAAAACTTGAAGCTGGCTGATCCAACCTTCCATCATACGGAACGCATCAATTTTCTGTTAAGTAATGAACATTTCTATGATTTGCTGTCCATTGGCCAAATAAAGCTAGGCAGCCAATATTGAAAAATACACTTCTTGGATGAATTTTGGCCGGCAAGGTTGACACTGCCCATCCCACTTTTATTACCTGTGGAGTTCTTACAGAAGATCAACGGCTGAATAATGCAAATATATTGTTCTGGAAGTTGTAGGAAGTGACGGAAAACAAACCCCAGTATACTTCAGCGGAGAAATTTCTGCCAAACGATCCAAAGAACATACGTGGGTCGATTTCTGGTCAGACTGCCGTTCAATGATGACCTCGAGAAGTAAGGCGAGTCAAAGGATATTACCAGTCGCAGATTCTTTGGAATAGAATGGAGGTTTCAAAAAAGCCGCTAGCTATAGTGGCACTATTAAGAGTTCATAAATGAAGACATCTACTTCAATCATATGCAAGAGGTAGCCTTGCAATCATGTGAAGGCTCACGTTATTTTCTTCCACACCACTGTGTCCTTAAACCCGAACGCAGCGTCACTAAACTCAGGGTAGTCGTTGATGCCTCCTGCAAGACATCTACAAATATCTCTTTGAATGACATACTGCATACTGAGCCAGCAATCCAAGACGATTTGTTTTCAATCTTATTCCGGTTCCAACTGCCTTACTATGTTTTTACAGCTGATATACAAAAGGTTTACCGGCAGATAGTTCTATTTCCTGATGACCGTAAACATCAACGATTAATCTGGAGGAATGGCCTAAATCAGCCACTACGTTACTACCAGTTAAACACCGTAACATACTTGCTCAAGAAGAAATTCAGGTTACCCACTTAGTGCCAATGTATAACAACGAAATTTTTTTGTGGATGACGTCATAACGGGCTCAGATGCTTTAGCAGACGCAGTTCAAGCACAAGATGAACTAATTAAAATATTAGAAGGCGCCGGAATGAAGCTCCACAAATGGTGTGCCAGCCATCCTCGCCTTTTGCCCCTGATGACATAGAAGTGTTATTGAATTTTAGCAGTCACAATGAAGACTTCATTAGAATGCTCGGCCTGATTTGGCTTCCTAAGTTTGATGATTTTCAAATACGGATCAATATAATCACGAAGAAGAAAAAAATAACGAAGAAGACGGTATGTTCCGACATCGCTAGGATCTTTGATCCACTAGGTTTTAAGGACCCCATCATCGTCACCGCCAAGGTGTTTTTGCAGGGCATTTGCCGCTTAGAGTTAGATTGGGATGCAGCCTTGCCAGAAGGAATGCATACAAGGTGGCTCAACTTTCACAAGAACTTTTAGAAAAGATACAGTTTCCTCGCCACGTTTTACAGAGAGAGAAACCTAAGCTATTTTAGCTGCATATTGTCTGTGATGCCTTACAAAAGTCATATGGTGCTACGGTCTACCATGGATCAACCCTGATGGATGGGAGAATCGTAGTTCAACTTCTATACTCAAAATCACGTTTGGCCCCAATTCGTCCGATAACGATTCCACGGTTGGAGCAATGCTCTGCAAAATTGAGTACGGAGCTCGCCTAAAGAGCCAAAGCTGCCCTACAAATGGAGGAGACACTACATTACTTCTGGACTGACTCAGAAATCGTTTAAGGGTGGATCAACGCAACAACTTCAGCATTCAATACCTTTGTTACTAATAGGGTATCATGCATTCAATCAATTTCGGTCACAAAACAATATCGACAAGTGGACTTAAACAATAATCCCACTGACATTCTCTCTAACGTGGTACTGCAAATTCAGAATTGGCAAGATGTAGCGTTTGGTTATATGGACCACCTTAATTGCATAGGGCGCAGACAATATGGCCGCCAAAATATACAAAGCGACAATCATGTGGCTTCGAAACAAGGACAAAACTGACAACAATTATCAAGGCAGCCAATTTTATTGACGATATTCATCATAGGAATTCCTTCAAAAGGTTACAGCGGATTATCACATATGTGCTAAGATTCACAGAGTGCATTGTGAAGAAATTCACGTCGAATAAACCTTTGGCAAATTCATTCACAAGTCACGAGTTATCTAGAGCATTAGTGATCATTGGAAAGTATAGGGTTTTCCAATAAGAGGTGTTATTTTCAATAGATCTTGTGATTCAACACCTTGCGCCTTCTTCCTTTGGGACCACTTGAGAGAAGAGGTCTACGCCAATAGCCCAGCATCGATTCAAGACCTCAAAGATGGAATTCGTGAGGCTATCGAAGACATAGTGCAGCCACTTTGCGATTTGGTTATGGAAAATTTCATGAAAAGGATATAGTCCTGTAAGCGTGGTCGTGGTGGTCATTTGCCTGAAGTTATTTTTCGCTATGAACGGCATACCTTTTTCTTTATAATGAAATAAACATTCGATCATTTATATTAAAAAACGCCTTTTTTCTTTTAATATCAAAATTGTACCTCTTATTGAAAACCCTATGTATGTATGTCTACAGTAAGATGAATTTAGTGATAAAATAAAGGACTTGTTTCATCAGAGAGAGCTCCACAAAAATAGTCCTATAGTTGACCTGACACCGTCTCTTGACAAACAGGGAAAACTGCGTGCTAGAGGTAGACTGGATGCATCAAACCTATCATTCGATGCAAAACATCCAATGCTACTACCGTGCAAACATCCGCTGATTAAGTTACTGATGGCCGGTATTCACCAGGACAATTGTCTCTTGGTCCACAAGAATTACTCCTGGAAATAAGGCAGTGGTTCTGGCCAATAAAGAAAAAACGTTAGCACGATCTATTGTGCGGCAATACACACGATGCAATCAGGCAAACCCACAACTGCTTTCTCAACTTATGGGAAATTTACCACCTATACGTGTGCAGCTTGCACGGCCGTTTATCAATGTAGGCGTAGATTTCTGAGAACCTGTGATGATTATTTGTCATGGTAGAGGAACACTACCCCAGAAGGGCTTCATTGCCATATTTTGTTGTTTTGCCACAAAGACGGTGCACTTAGAGCTGGTGAGTGATCTTAGCCCAGAAGCTTTCATCAGCTCCCTCAAAAGATTCATCGGTAGACGAGGCCATTGAAAAAATCGCTATTGTAACAACGCAATCAACTTCGTGGGAGCCCATCATCAGCTCAAAGAACCACCCCACCCCCCCCCCCCCCCCACCGTCCTTATACTCCAATAAAGCCCAAGAAAAAATTGTAGCCGTTTGTAATGACCGGAACAGTGGTTTCCACTTTATACTTTGCTTTTAAAGGTCGCATTGACTATAGTTCCTTGAAATTGAAAACAAAGAACATCAAAAATGATCTTGAGGATGCCACTTTCACGCTACTTCCCAAGCAAATGAAGGTTCCGAGCAGCTTGTGAACAAAAGAAGACTCTCAGACCATAAGTGTGAATCTTCATGCAACCGATCTTTAGAGGGGACTCAGAGTATATTGAAGCGCGATGCCTAGTTGTCCAAATTAGCTTCTCTTATAAGGGAGTACTGGTTGTCTAGGGTATTCTCAGCAGATAGAGTTCCTTGTACAGTGCCACCCCGATCACCCGAGGAAATGAAGATTTTCTTAATATTCCTTCGTTGACTATAATCTAGCAACAATCTCTGGACAATGGATAGGATATCGAATCAAAACGGATGGTTTAGGCTAGTGGAAATGATATTTTGGGCCTAATTGCATAGTACAAAGTGAAACTCAAAAGCATTATATTTAATACTAATCGTTATATATTTTAAACAGAATATAAAGCAAATTCCTAACAATAATAATACAAAAACTTAATGGCCTAAATGGCTCCTCAATTTATACGTTATCAGTTAACCCTAAAATGCACCATTTTTTTGTTTTGAGCGGAACATTGTAAATAAAAAACTCAAATTTATGCCTTCTTAGTGGGGCAATAAAAATTTATTGGTTGAAATCTTTAAAACAATTGTTTTCTTTATTGAAACAAAGTGCAACTCCGCAATTTTCACAAATTATATATGTAAGCTTTTTGCATCCTGGCATTTTGCATCTGTTTCTACTTTCGGTGTAAGTGCACCAATGTCCTATATTATCAGTACGTTTTGGTTTCGGGGGGATATAGCTCGTTGGTCCTCTCAATTTTTTCGCCTGAATTTCATTCTCGATACTGACCAGACTTGGTCTACCTCGTTTAGATGTAACTACGCAGTCAGATTTGCACAAGCATTCTGCAACTTCAAATCGAAATTCCGCCAAGTTCAAAAAATTTTCCTTCTTGATAATGCAAGCTTTTCTATATAGCAACCAGCTATTCACAAGGGTAAGGTCAAGTAAATGATAAAATATTCGTAAGTACTACTTTCGAGTTCGAATCATTATTTTATAACTTCCGATCAAACTGTCTAGAAGATCAACACCACCCATGTGTCGGTTGTACAATCAAAGGACATGAAATTTCTACAACTTTTTTTTTGTTTTTTGTCGAATCTTTGAATTTTTGCGAAAGGTAATGCGCCGACAAAATTCGACCCCAATGTGACAAGTTTATTGTCCTTCCACGCAACAGTTGTAATATCTGTGCCATTTGCATTACAAACGAATTCATAAATACTGCCTCTTGGATCTTTTTTTGTGTCAGTGTCAATAGGCAATTTACAATTAGGAATTCTTTTCCTTCTTATTGTCCCTAAAGAAAATATACCAATGGAAGATAAGTAGGCAATTAAAGGTATCGTCGAATAAAAGTTATCAAAGAAAATTCGAAAATTTTTGGTTTTTTGGGACGTTTTGAAGGAGCCGGACTACAACATTAGCACAATATCCCAAGTCTGGCTCTGTTGGTAGAGTCTTTATATTAGATCCCGTATATATTTCCAAGTTATAAGCATATCCACTGACGCCGCTCAAAACTAAAAATTTGAAACCCCATTTATGGGGCTTCATCGGCAAATATTGTTTGAGATAGTGCTTCGTTTTTGTTGAACACATTTGCTCGTCCACACACAAATATCGTTCGCATGGTATGCTTGCAAATTTAGCGTTTAAATAATCTTAAATAGGCCGAAGTTTAAACAATCGATCGATATCGTCATTATCCTTAGGTTGCATTTTTGAATTATTGTTGAAATGTAGGAATTTCTTCACATTCTCGAAGTGCTTTACGCTCATCGTTTCTTTGATATGTGGCACTCCAAGCTTTGCAGTCCAATAGCATCTTATATTGGGTAAGTGTATAACAGACATGAATGTACATACCCCCAACTATTTTTTTACATCTGCAGCCTTGAAATTGTTTGTAGTACTTATATCTTTCTATTTTGCATATACGTTGGACTCTTGTACAATTGAGTTGATCAATTCATCATCTAAGAAGTATCGGAAATAATCGTAGGGACTTTCTCATGTCGATGCCGATAAAGGCAGATTACTGTCTCCTCCGAACTGCTTTTGCTCTTCATTTAATATAAGGTTTTTTCTTCCAAATTATATTTTTGAAAGAATCTTAATAATTTTGCAATTCACGTTCATCATATTCTTGATTTAGACGTTCATTTTCAGTCACATTTATTTCCTCTTCTAATTCATAATGAAAAACAATTGGAATGTTTTCGATATCGAAGTTTTCTTCATCTTCGGAATGATCGAATTCATCTTCGCTAACATCCCAATTGTCAATTATAAACTGCAGCTCATGCGGTTTCAGGGGCCTTTCGTTTTCACCTGGGTTCATTCTAAATATAAAGCAAAGACCACTGTAACATATTTGATACATACCACAAAATTCCCACTTACATCAAAAGCACTGCTTTTTTTCTTATGGAAGCACCACTGACACAATCGGGAGATATTCACAAATATTATTAATTTTTTTCAAAACTTATGGTCGATTACGAACACCTAAACAAAATCAAACAAGCACGACCAAAACCACTGATGAGCTCCTAAGTGTCACTTCTTCGCAAAATCAGAAGTGCCGTTATCATTGTCGCATTTCTCTTTATAGTCTGATGCAAAATGGTTGGAGCGCTTTGCTACAAATATGATGAAATAAGCGTTGTGATGAAAGTGATATTCTATGCCGATTAATATTGATTTTTCCAGTATGTATCATTTATGATACAAAATGCATTTTAGGGTTAAACACATTTAATCAAAAAAAAAAAGACAAAGACCATGGCGAATTCAAATGAATTAACATTATTACATGTCTTTGATTTGATTGGAAAAAGGAGAAAAAACCAACCAACAATATTCAACAATTCTTCATGATTTTAACACAACAGTGAACTTTCATCCTATATCTAATATGTTATAGCCTAATTCTAGTAATATTCAACCAAAAATTTTATCTTACACTAAAAATGCTATCATAATACTCCTAACCTAAATATTAAACCCCTTTCTCTAACATACTATTATAAACATAACACATACCTATCCTAAATATTGAAAACTATTCCTAATTTTCAACACAAATAAACAACAACACTGAATGTAGCAATAGTGAGCTGAATCCCAAAAACTAAGTAAGGAAAAACAAAAAACAGGAAATAATCACGAAAAATTTAGACATTGTCATTCGGCTACCGATACCTAGATTGCCCCGTCTCAACTCGGCCAGCTTCAACGAATCTAGCAAATGAGTATCTCCATTGGAATTGTTGGTCTCGTGAACTCAAACTCGAAGAATATTTTATTTTCTTTTCGGTGGCCTGGCGATATATGCGGTATATGGTTGGGACATCATCAGAATCAAAAACATATCGCTTCTGGAGGAACGAGGCCAGTAGCGAAGCAAGTTGCAGTATACCCGTCTGTATGGTGGCTGTGAAATCCAGGAGTTTTCAGTCACAGTTTCAGATCGTGCGATATAATTACGAAGAAGTTTCAATATGAAGAATTGACTCTCGTCACTTCAGCAGTTTGATAAATTTTTCTATTCAATATATAGCGTTTTCAATCCGTCTCAGGCTTTCTGTACAAACCAGTACATGCACAAAGACATTTCCTTCGAGAATTCTTAATTTTTCTATAGTACTAGTACTCTGCTTGTACCAGATCTGACATCCATATGTCAAAACTGGTCTAGCCGGGGTCTTGTAGCAGAAAACTTTGACCTTTTGATCAATGTATCTGGAATGAAAGAGTCGTCGAAGAGCCAGGACTACTTTTTGTGTTTTACTGAGCAGGATTTTGACATGCCCAGTAGAGCACTGATACTGATCGAGATGAACACCGACGTATCGAGCACAGAATTTATATGGAACCCCTTCTGAACTACCCTCACCAGCTATAATATAGAAGTCCTTCCAATTACGTTTCAGGTCTTGACTGACCCCCTGCATTGTTGTCCGAAATAAAATTGTTTCGCACTTCTGCGAATTGATTTTCATTCGCCAATTGACAGTGTATAGCTGCACATCATTGGATATTTTTCGAAGGTTGTCATCAGTAAACGCTACCAATAATCTCGTTGGCAAGACGTTGAAATCAAAGCCGAGGCGCAATAACTGTGCACTGCTCTAAACCATAAAATATCTTGAATTCGCACATAGTTGTCAGATTTCCATCAGTTACAACAAATAATTTTTCGTAGAATGGGTTGCAAATTATGTCGACAAGGTGTCTGGGTAACCTGCTCTGAAGGAGTTTAAGAACTATTCCATCTAACCACACCATATCGAAGGCTTTCTCCATATCAATGAGACACGCTCCAACACATTCTCTGTTGTTTAATTTTCAACAGATGTCTGAGGTTACTTTCGTTATCGCAGGTGTGGTTGAATGCATAGCACGAAAACCAAATTGGCAATTCGGTATCAACTCATATTTCTCAATGTGGTCATTTAATGCTTTATTTAGTATCACTTCCAACACCTTGCTGATGTTAGGCAGTAAGCTGATTGGGTGATATCTTTTGGGGTACGAACGTTGTTTTCCTTTCCTCAAAATTGGAAATACCTTAGTCTCTTTTACTCATTTGAGAAATACAAATGAATCAACATGTTGTTAAATAATATGCGATAATTCCTAATTAAAACCTCAGGTAAAAGTCGGAAAACTATGTTTGGAGCACCGTCAGTACCACATGATTTCTCGTTGTTTATTCTGCGAAATATGAAACACAAGTCTTCATAGCTGACAAAATAATCAGTAAAATTCATGCTCGGTATGAGGTCAGATGTCAATGTTTCATTGAAATGAAGCATTAATTCGCCGTTCAGGGTTGATTTGAAGTTGGGAACTTTTGCTTCAACGACGTCTGAAAGTATTTGATTCACTCTCTCAAGGTCTAGGAGATAAATCAACTCAAAATGAGTTCCAATCAGAGCAAGTTTCTGTAATCCATCACATATAATCCTGTTTCCATTTCTATCTGGAGTTGTACTGTAGATTTCGATACTAGCCGTATCGAGAAGATTTATCTCATCACTAGGGACTTCAAGATTCGATACTTCTTACAGAATAAACTAAACACTTTCATCAATAAGCAACCTAAGTCCTGTGGGCTAATACTTCTCAGTTTTCCTGCCCATTGATTACTGACCTCACTCCTGAAGTATGATCAGATTAAATTTTGGACATTCTTCAGGTCTCATTTCAGCAAATCCAACGAGGGATGGTTGTGGTCTGAAAATCGCTGATAAATATTGTTGACGCGTGTAGAAAGAAGGCTTTTCAATCTTTTTAGCTGAGCAATTATTGGTGTTTCATATCGTTCCATATTGTTTCGATGTTTAATCTTGGGAACTAATTTCTCAATCTTTTCCAACGTCAGCTTCTCTAACTTTGACTAATAGAGATCTATTTCATCGTGAGTTCAATTCCTGTCATTAGTAACCATTGAGCAATCGTTGCCATCATCAGAAGAAGAACATTGCTTCCCAGTCGTTTTGTAAAATTCAATCGATAATTTTCATGATTTTCATGTTTGATTTCCACCACGATTGCGTTATGATCGCTATCATAAGGAAGCACCTGCAGTTTCCATTAAAGCTGAATTCAAGTCTTGCGTCAGCAATGCAGAAGTCCAAATATGAGTTTGTCCTAGGGTATGTTAGGAAGTCCGACCCATATAGATTCTACCTGCATTCAATTTGGCTCTCTGTCATTCATAACTTCAGGAATACACCTCTGGGATTATTTTCGGAGTTCAGCCATGATGTGTGCTTGGCATTCAGGTCACCAGCAAGAATATAATAACTATGCAGCCTGTTCAATTCGAGTATTTCAAACAAGGAATTGAGTTTCTCCTTGAACTTGAGAACATTTGGACCAGTTACATTGGCAGATATAACAAAGAGGTTATCCCCACCTGGCAGTAAAATTTTGATAAAAGATACTTCAAGAAATTCAATAATTTTGAATTTAACTTTTTCATTATTTTGGAAACAATAAGGTCTTCTAACCAATATCCCGGTAGCACCTCCCCCATCACTATTTACCCTATAGTTTCGTACGAATTCAAAATCCTCAAATGTCATGGACTGCCATGGATTGAGGTGGGTTTCAGGGAGAAGCATGACGACAGGCTTTTTCTTGACAAGGGATTCCAAGAGACAATCACGCCGATGGAGTTTCACAATAGAGTTGACGCTGATCGCCATGAGACGAAGCCTTTTCACGGGAATGTGACTGGATGACAAGTTATTTTCAAGCATGTGAAACCCCGTAACGCTGAGAAACAAAGTTAATTTTTAAATCCAGTTATCGATTCCTTCCGATAAAGAATTTAATTGCTGGTAAATTTCAAGAAGCAGCTCATTATTGCCACTTACATTATTTATTTTATTTACATTATCTGCTGGTCCTCTAGCAGTAAGTGCAAATGGTACTCCGGGCTTGATGAAGTTGGGACCTACAACACTGCGGTATACTTGAGTTTATTTGGAGTAAATTTTACTTTTGCATTTTGGTACCAGGGGCAACCTCGATATGATGCGGAATGAGCAAAGACACCACAGTTCACATCATATCGTTTTTCTTTTAGCTCCGTCTGAGGCAGTTTGCACTCGCTAGGCGAATGGACGTCTTTGCATTTTACACATATATCTCATGGCACAATTGGCAGCCAAATGACCAAATCTTTGGTGCCTGTCACACTGTTTGACCTTGCTTTTCTGGAGGCGTTCCCACCTCAGCACACGGAAGTTCAAGTACCTTATTTTTTGGAGGGCATTTGGATTGCTTTTGCTCAAGATCTAGACTAAGGATAATGGCAAATTTTTAAGGCTCGTTACAAAGTCTTTACCGGAAATAAAAGTAGATTGACTGTGTCCTCTTTGCAGTCCAGACATTTCAATAAAAAGGTCTGGATTTTTTCGCGCTTGGAGGTAAACATAAATTGCGGAGCCTCCCCAGAACTCAACACAATTTTTGCTGCCTTAAAGTCAACTAATTACTTAGCTTTCATCGTTATTTAATTTATTTTCGGCTAGAAAAAGCCGAACCATATCTTTGCCTGTTTAGCCAAATTTATTGATTGGTGGGATTTTTTCTTTCTTTAAATTAATATTGACAGACTTTTGGTTTTGTCATCTATTTTTAATTTTTTAATATTCGATGAATTTATGATTAGGTTTAGTAAAACAATGTTCAGAATTTTCGTTACCTTTATCTTGTTCAATGCGCACGGGATTATCTAGCCCAGCTAGCGCAGCATAATAGTTTGTATCGACGTTTGCTCGGCCTACGCTGAGGACATCTTCTTGATCAGGTTCCTGTTGCGATTCCTTCGATTTTTTGTCTTCGGTTGCTTTTGACTTTACTTTTTTGTTTTTTTTTTGTGCTTTCTTTTCCATCGTTGAATGTAAGCTTGCCAACTAGCTCTTCTAGTGACTGGGTCCTAAGTCTGAGTTCCTTATTTTCCCTCGCATACTTTTCCACTTTGTCGATAGCTTTGACTAGTTGCTCGATTTTGATGACTGATAAAATTTTCGGTTTTTCTTCATTGCTATCAAATCTTCGTTTTAGCTTTTCTTCGCCCGTCATTGTTGGCCATGAAAACAATCATTCTATTTGATGACTGAAGCCATGGAGCTCATCCATCTCATTGCTTTTGCAGCGAGATTGGAGGGAATGTTCATAAATCAGGACTTCCCTTGAATGTCTTTCTGCGTTTTGATACTTCTTCTAAAAATAAACTTCAGGTTTTTGATTAATATTCGAATAATTTGACGGTGATGATTTTCAACCAAATATAAAATTCAACTGACATTTGTAAAAAATTTATTAATTTTTAAAATTACTAACAGGAGTGATGAAAAACATGTTTACACGCAACGAATGCTAGACGTAGAAAAGATGCATACCACCATACCATTAAGGTGACACTCGCGCGAGTATGGTTTTTAGTTGGCCATGAAGGACTTACACCTGTTGGGCAGCGTCAGTGAAATAGGTGCTTACCTTCACTGAGAGTGACTTGGTTCAAGGACATGTGCAGACATTTGCAAGCTGGCTTCTGTGGTGTCCAGGAGGGTTTTTCCACCTAACGCCAAATTTGACTTAAAACTATTTATCGTATACTTGATTTTTTAGGTGAAGAGACACGGAGCACAGAACAAAACAGGAAGGCGCAGGCTCGACGGCTGAAGGTTTCTTGTATTATGATACTTCCCATTCTTGTTTCAGGCACACCACCAGAAACCTACCTAGTCCTAGACGAGAAATTTATCCTGCACAGAAGAAAGTGGGGTATCTAAGTGAAATTGGTGCGCCCCTCCCAGCCTTATCAAGTAAAAAATTTTTCAATTTAAGATCGTGATGAATAATGCCTTGTAGATGTAAACATCCGTGCACGGAAATAAGAGAGTGAATCAAATATAAACGGCAATTTAGCTATTCTACTTAGTCCACACCTCCGAACTAAATGATATAGTATGGCGTTTGATGGTTTACTTATAAGGAGGGAGAAACGAGCTGTAATCAGTGCGGTCATGACTGAGCAAGAAGTTCATCCGTGTGTCGCGCAATGCGTCATCATAAAGTTTTTAACCTATTATGCCGTTATACCGTCGAATATTTTTACTCGTTTGAAGACATTACATTGTCTCAGAATGGAGTGTATGCATGGGCTAGAGCACTTAAGGGTTTTCGAGAACGTGTTGAAAACAAAGGTCATGATTGACGTTTAAGAACAAGTCTTAAAGATGACAACATCCTTGCCTCTCGAGAGCTTATTCAACTCATTGATTTTCTTCACGATCAACAAACAGTGAATGCGGCATACTATTGCCAGTTATTAAAGTCAGCGAAAACCCCCTACCCAAGCAAAAGATGATAAGAGAGGTCATCTCTCTTCATGATAATGCTAGGTCGCATACCTTAGCTTTGCCAAGGGATAAACTGGAAGAAATGGGCTGTGAAACACTTGAATAGCCTCCTTATAGTCCAGACTTATCCCTTCCTGACTACTTTTTGTACGCGTCCCCTGAAAGAATCATTGGAGGAAAGTGGTTTGAAAATAATGAAGAAGTCAAGGAGCTTGTGCGCAATTGGCTAACAACTCGTTTTGAAACTTTTTATAAAGAAGCGATGCTCAAGTTTCCAGAATGGTTACAAAAGTGAATAGACAATCCAGGAGACTACAACGAGGAATGTTGATGATTGCGGATTGGGTGTAGTATTATTCAATAAATTTATATAAAAAATTCCCGTTTATATTTGATTCAACGTTTTGAGTCCAAGAAATTTAGTGCTATCTTCAGAAAATAATCGTGGTTTACCGCTGTGCTATAATCAACATAACATGAAATAAGGAATGTCAAGTTACGTAGCGCGCACATAGTTCGCCTACATACGATTCGCACTTATGTAATGTTGACAGATACGAAGAAGTGTGAAAATGGACGATTTCAAATTGGTTTGTAATAATGTGTTATAATTTTGTTGATGAAAGTCTTAAACGATGTAGAAGACGTTGGTGAGTTCGATCCAATAATCGAAGTCGCGATATCGACGGATATTTTCGCACTGTGAGTTTACGAATGAAGGAGTGCAATCCGGAGGAATATTTCAAATACACAAGGATGACGAGCAACACTTACGACTTGCTCCTTGTGTAACTAAAAGAAAAGTATACGAGATTTTCCCAAAGGCCGGCTATTCCTGCAGAATCTAGGGTGGCATTAACTTTATCGTAAGTGTAAACATTGAAGAATGAATCCTAAATTGAAGCTTAAAGTTATGTGTTTGTTGCATTTCAGATTTCTATCTCAAGAAGTGTCGCATACATTTCTAGGGTGGAGTGGAGTCCTAGAAACATGCGATGATATATGGGCGGGTTTGAAGGAGTTCTATGTGATCACACCAAACATAGAGGATTTCCGCAACATTGCCCATGATTTCAAAAATTTGTGGGATATGCCCCATTGTGTTGGTGCCATTGATGGCAAACACATGAACATTCAAAATCCACCGCATAGTGGTTCTTCATTTCTCAATTACAAATCGTCTTTTACATGGTTCTGCTCGCTTCCTGTGTTTCAAGCTAAACATTCACGTACATTGATATTAATTGATTAATTGTTTATAATGTTTTATGATTTCTTTTATTTAAATTAACTTTTCGTAAGAATTTTGGCAAATTCGGCATTTGGTAAAAAACTACTCATCCGCGAAGCTACCAGATTCGGAGGTGAATTTCCCATACTATTTTGCAGCGGACAATGCCTTTCCCTTGAAGGAAAATTTGATGCGGCTATATCCAGAAAAGCAACTGGATACCAGCAAACGTATATTTAGTTATAGACTATCATGTGCGCGTGTACTTATAAAGAACGCATTTGGAGTTCTAGTGGGCTGGTGGAAAGTGCTGCGGAACGTGACCCCGGGGGAATGGCGAAGGCAGGCTAGGAGTGATAGCATATTCACAAATGCCACTATGAGATCAAATAATTCGTCACGAATAGCGTTCCATTTACGTGATTCTTTGAAGGAATCTTTCTTAAGCGAAGGGGCGATAAACAAACAAAGACGTATTGCATAGTTAAGAAAATAAAAGATGATTGGAATTTAAAGTAATAAAATATTATTTTCAACCAAAAAAAAATCAAAATATAAAGAAAATATTGCAAATAAAAGAGACTATAGTAAAACACCTCTTCCTGTCACTAACATTACATTTTGTTGGGCGTCTGTCAAAAAGGACAAAATTCTAAATATAAAGAAAATATTGCAAAATGAAAATTTAAAACAAAAAGCCTCTTCTGGGGACTAAAATTTTATGTCATTAGCTTTTCATTTTCATTTTGCAAAAAAGAGATATGTTTAGGTGATGTGTTCAAGCTTATTGTAAAATTCACCTCATTTCGTTTGCTAATCCAACTCTGATCACCAGATGTCTGCCAGGTACGATAAAATATCCGCCTTTGCTCGAGCCCAGTTATCGGGGCACAGTTAGCTTAGCAAAGAAACGACAGTTAGCCCAAAACTGTCCGGGGCTTATGCACACTCTGTGGCGGCCACATGATATTTTGAAGGTATTTGTTGAAAGTGTTGAGTGCCGTACTCATCTCTTCTTTGAGCCAAGTCTGCGAGTAAGTCTCATCGAGTAAGTTGCTGTATATCCCTCCATCGCAAGTTGATTCGTCCAACTCCAGCACCGAAAATTTTGGGCTCGGCGACGTGAAGTTAGTTGCAGACCTGCAAATAATTTAATTATTTCGTTTCACATGCATGCAATTTCAAAGAATTAAAACTGACTTCCGTGGTTGAATGTGTTCATTTAAGATCGACATTTCTTCTCACAACTCCCATTGTTGGGGCCCGTCACTCCGCGCACCAGATCCAGATGGAGAATGTAATTTTTTTAGCTCACAACTGTGGAGGATGCGCCAGCGGGCGCTTGCACATCTACTCTGGAATAGATGATAAATCATAATTTATGTTTCTTTTTGAGCAACATATTACACTTACCTGTTGATCCCAGCTGTTCTGCGATTCCAGCCCAGATGCGCCCTTTTGCCGCAGTATTTTTATAACCCCCGAGCTGTTACTTGAACAACGCCGGTTGGTCTTTCACCAGCCCAATAAATCGTTCATTGAAGCTGTCAATATCTTGGCTATATTGCATTTTCTGTTAAATAAATTGGTTTTTTCGTTAAATATTTCAATACCAGAGTGGAATTGTGCTTAACAGATGAGAACACCAGTTTTCTGCATAATTCCTCACTAGCTGGATAAAATTGTACTCACCCTTTCAAATGGCAAAAAATAATTTATCGTTGTCACTTAAAATAAATAATGTATTTCACATACTGACAGAAAAAGTTGGTTCGATTTCAACTTTTCATATTGCGTATGTCATCTTTATTTCAAATGTACTCGATGCCTTATAAAATATTCGGGCTCAACTTTTTGGACATTTGCTTTATGTCTGCTTATGTTCATTGTAGCTCAGCCTTTAGTCAAGCGATATTATCATTTACCTCTATTTACGTACTGCATTACAAAACATAGGTGATTAGCGGCTTGCAATGCACATTTTGGATGATTTGTGTTGCATACGCCTCGATTTTCCGCTAATTTATGCGAAATTTTGTCCCTTCCTTCTTCAATATTTTAATGCCAACCAACTCAGTGGTTGTTTTTTCACTGCAATAAATTTCTCGACCAAATGTATCTTTACCAAATACTTCCAAAAATTCGATATTTTTGTCTGACTAGACGCTTATACTGCTGAGCACTCGAGGGATCACTTGCGGCTTGCTTCACGTTCTGCATGGGTCTGCTGCTCGTTTCGTAGCCCCGATGGGATAGTCACAGCTCTTATCACAAGATGGTTGTGGTTACTCGACAATTTCCGTGACCCATCAATCCAGCATATATGAGCCGCCAGTTTACGTGAGACGTCTTTGGCCCCGCTACAATGCTTCCATGTCCACATCTACCGTGCTTTTCACGAAATTTCACGAGGAATGTGAAACGTCAAGTGAGCTGAGAAAATTGAAAATAAGATCAAACTGGACGTAATTTAAAGTGATTGCTCTAACTAATGCAAATGCACCAAAATTTTCCTGTACTGACAGAAGTTAACCGCATGAAAAAACAAAGTAGCAGGAGTATGCTCCTGCCAGAATGGTTTTGTCAAAGAATATGGTTGAAAAGTCAAAGGGAATTCAGTAATAATGTTATTAATCCCACCACATTGCATCCATTGCCTGCAACTACTCGCTGTTGGAATTAATGGTCTATTTAAATAGTACTGACAAACGCTTAAACTAACTGATATGAATTAATTCTGGGAAGACTATGTCAATCTATAAAATACCAGGCTTAATAAATTAAGCTTTCCTGTTGGTAGTAACACCCAGCAATATTTTCAAGGTATTTACAAAGGCTATTATTTGAAGATTTTGCACCATTTTCCGTTATCGATCACCATATGTCAGATAATCAACCCTTAAAAGAGATAAATAATTTACATGGCTCCTTAAGTACTCGAGAAAAGACCACTAGAGATCTTCATGAGACAAACTATACAGTTCGCAGCGTTGGGTTTGGTCTATCAATAATTCAGCCAAGTCCTCAGCAACGTCAGTGCCGTCTTGACTATATAAATGAAACGAGCCCGTCAGGTATTCTGCAATCAATCAATATAGACCGTAGCAATGAGCCCGGTCCATCAGGTTACCAGCAACTCACCATTACCTAAAGCACCTCTCCAATTATTTAAAGTTAATATATGACGTAAAAGAGGATTAGCTGTTCTAACGGATACTCCAAAAAAAATTATCTAATAAAGAAGAACATTCTCATAAAAAAAAAAAACAAAGGAAAAAAACAAAGAAAAGTGTAAAGGAGACACGAAAGGAAACGATACTAAAGGAACTGAACAAGAAAGGAAGAAGGCCAAGAAAACCCCGCTAGAAGGAAAATTCTTCAAAATGATGCCGAAAGTACCAATGAAGAGAATAGTCCAAATGGTTCTGCAATCTACGTGTATGTTGTGACTCTTACTCTATCTCTTCGCCTGAAAAACAATAGATTCAATGTAGCATATGTATTTAATGATGGAGCACATTTGTAATGTGTGGATTATTCTGAGCAGTCAACTGAAGGTTAAGTTTAGTTTTTGATATTTTTATTGGTCCTAGATTTTTAAAGTGTACGTTCTTTGTGAACATTGATTTGAGGGACTGATTAATGAGATAATAATTATCTAGCTGAAGCCAGCTACCTTACCTTACTGTAATTTTTTACTGATATTTAGTATAAATGAAACCCACTGAAGTTTATAAACTTTTTATTCCGAAATCCATTTGAGTCCATATAAAAGGCACAACCGACCTCAGCTACAGCACAGCTTGCCCCAGCGAGGGGTAAGTAGTACGTCACGAACGCTGCTTAGAAACACAATTGTCTATATAGAACAATTCTAAATGTACAAAACCATTCAAGGAAAGTCCTGGTTTATGAATATTCCCTCTAATCTCGCTGCAAATGAGATTGGTGAGCCCGATGGCTTCAACCATCAACTAGAACGATCGTGTCTATCGACAATGATGATGGGCGAAAAAAGCTAAAACGAAGATTCTATAGCAATGAAGAAAAACCGAGGTTTTATCAGTCATCAAGATCTATCAGTTGCTCAAAGCTAACGGTAAAGCTGAGGAGTATGAAAGAGAAAACGAGGTAGTCATACTTCAGATCAAGTCACTTGAAGAATTAGTTGGAAAATTAACGTTCAATAAAGGAAAAGAAACCATCAAGAAAGAAAAAGAAGTAAAGTCAAAAAACAACCGAAGACAAAAAATCGAAACAAACGCATCATGAGCCTGATCAAGAAGATGTCCTCTGCGCAGGCGGAGCAAACGTCAGTACGAACTATTATGTGGCGCTAGTTGGGCTAGGCGATTCCATGAACATTGAAAAGGATACAGGGAACGGAAATTCTAAGCATTGTTTTACTAAGTCTGATAATGAATTTATCGAATATTTAAAAATTAAAAATAGGGAGAAAAAACCAAAAGCTTTGACTGCTGGTCCGCCTGCTGGTCCCAATCAATGTATTTGGGCAAACTGACAAATATATGGTTCGGTTTTTGGCAGCTGAAAGTAAATTAAATTATTTTGAGATCAAGAGAGTGAATACCGATAAACTAATAATTAGAACTAAGTTATTGGTTATAAATTTAAAATCTAGATTGTATTTTGCCTAAGATATACTGGAACTATTTAGCAAAGCATGCGTCTTACCCAATTTGTCTATGGATTTGTCAAAAGCTGTAGTTTCATCTCCGCCCAAAGTCAAAGACAAAAGCGCTTTATTTAATACTAATCGTTATAAATTTTAAAAGAAAATAAAGCAAATTCCAAACAATAACAATAAAAAACTTAATGGCCCAAATGGCTCTCTAAATTTGGACGTTATCATTAACTTATTTCATCAAAAAAAACTATAGCAAATTCAATTAATTACGATTATTACATATTTTTAAAATTTAATTGGAAAAAGGAGAAAAAACCAACCAACACTATCCTAAAATTATTTATAATTAAAACACAGCAGTGAAACTTTGATCCTACACCTAATATGTTGTAACTTATTTCTAATAAAGTACAATCAAAAACTTTAACTTATACTGAAAAATCAATAACAATGTTCCTAACCTAAGTGTTTAATCTTATCTCTAACGGAATATAGTAAACATTACATATACCTAACCTATACCTAATTTTTAACAAAAATAAACAACAACACTAAATGTAGCAATAATGAGCTGAAACTCAAAAACTAAATAACGAAGAACACCAAAACTGAAAATAAACACGAATAATTTAGACATTGTCATTCAGTCACCAATACCTAGATTGCCCCGTCTCAACTCGATCAGCTTCAACGAATCTAGCAAATGAGTATCTCCATTGAAATCGTTGGTCCCATGAACTCAAATTAGGAGGATATTTTATCTTCTTATCGGTGGCCCGTCGATATATGTGATATATGACTGGGACGCCGTCAGAATCAAAAACATATCGATTCATGTCCAAATACACGAATGCTTCTGGAGGAATGAAGCCAGTAGCGAGGCAAGTCGCTATATACCCGTCTGCAGGGTGGAACGGCTGTGAAATCCAAGGGTTTTCACTCACAGTCACAGATCTTGCGTTATGATTCCGAAGAAGTTTCAATATGAAGATATCGACCCTCGTCACTTCAGCAGTTTGATAAATTCTTCTATTCGATATATAATGTTTCCAATCCGTCTCAGGCTTTCTGTGCAAATCAGTACATGCAAGAAGACATTTTTTTTCGAAAACTCTTATTTTTTCCATAGTACTAGCGCTCTGGTTGTACCAGATCTGACATCCATAGGTCAAAACTGGTCTAACCAGGATCTTGTAACAGATAATTTTGACCTTTTGATCAATGTATCTGGAATGAAAGAGTTTTCGAAGGGCTATGACTACTTTAAGTGGCTTTTTGAGCATGATTTTCACATGTTCAGTATAGTACAGATACTGATCAAGATAAACACTGAGGTATCGAACACAGGATTTATGTGGAACCCGTTCTAGACTACTCTCACCAGCCATGATGTGGAAATCTTTCCAATTACGTTTCAGGTCTTGACTGACCCCCTGCAGCGTTGTCCGAAACAAGACTGTTTCACACTTCTGCGCATTGATTTTCATTCGCCAATTGTCAGTGTACAGCTGTACATCATTGAAAATTTTTTGGAGATTGCTCTGAACTATTGTAACTTTTCGGTCTGCCGTATAGATGATCAGATCATCAGCAAACGCTACCAATGATCGCGTTGGCGCGACGTTAAATTCAAAGCCATTCAATAGCTTGCGAATGAAGATTGAGAAGAGCAGAGGCGCAGTAACTGTTCCCTGCTGTAGAACATTCAAGACCTTGAATTCGCGCATTGTTGTCAGATTTCCATCAGTTACGACGAACGATTTCCCGTAATACATATTACACATCATGGCGACAAGGTGTCTAGGGAACTTGTCCTGAAGGAGTTTAAAAACTAGTCCATCTAACCATACCGTATCAAAGGCTTTCTCCATATCGATGAGACATGCTCCAACACATTGTCTATCATTTAGTTTCCAACAGATGTCTGAGGTTACTTTCGTTATTGCATGTGTGGTCGAATGCCTGGCACGAAAACCAAATTGGCAATTCAGCATCAACTCATTTTCTTCAATGTGGGCGTTTAATGCTCTGTTGAGTATCACTTCAAACACCTTGCTGATGTTAGGCAGCAAGCTGATTGGGCGATAGCTTTTCGGGCATGAAGATTCTTTTCTTTTCTTCAAGATCGGAAATACCTTAGCTTTTCTCCACTCATTTGGGAAATATCAGGCAAATGTCGGAGAACTACATTCTGTATACCATCAGTACCACATGATTTATTGTTGTTTATCTTGCGAAATATGAAACACAAGTCTTCTTAGCTGACAAAATAATCAACAAGATTCAAGCTCGGTATGAGGTCAGATGTTAATGTTTCATTGAAACGAAGAATTGATTGGCCGTTCAGGCTTGATTTGAAGTCGGAAACTTTTGCTTCAACGACCTCTGAAAATATTTCGTTCCCTCTCTCAGGGTTTGGTGGATGAACCAATTCAAAATGTGTTCCAATCAGGGCAAGTTCATCTTATCCTTCACAAATAATCCTGTTTCCATTTCTATCCGGAGTCGTACTATCAATTTCGATACCAGCCCTATCGAGAAGATTTATCTCATCACTAGTGACTTCAAGATTCGATTCCCTCACTCGAGACTTCTAGCGGAATATGCTATTCACTTTCGCGAACACGCCATCTGGGTCCTGTGGGCTAATATTCCTCAATTTTTCCGCCCATTGATTGCTGACCTAACTCCTGAAGTATGACCGGATTAAGTTCCGGACATCCTTCAGATGTAATTTCAACAAAGACAACGAGGGATGGTTGTACTCCAAAAATCATCGATAAAAATTGTTGACGCTTGTGAGAAGAAGGCTTTTCAATCTTTTCAACCTTGCGATGGTTGGTGTTTCATATCCTTCCATATTGTTTCGATGTTTAATCTTGGGAACTACTTTCTCAATCGTTTCCAACGTCAGCTTCTCTAACTTCGACAAATAGAGATCTATTTCATCGTTAGTTAGATTTCTGTTATTAGGAACCATTGAGCAAGCGTTGCCATCATCAGGAGAGGGACATTGCTTCTGGTACTCCCGATTAAACTTCTTTTGAAACTTTCCCCAGTCTGTTTTTTTGAAATTCAACCGATGATTTTCATGTTGAACTGGAATGAGGAAGAAATCATCCCTGTGATTGATTGATTTCCATTACGATTGCGTTATGGTCGCTTTCATAAGGAAGCACCTGCAGTTTATGTTTAGGACTATTAAAGCTGAATTCAAGTCTTGCATCAGCAATGCAAAGGTCCAAACATGAATTTTTCCTAGGGTATGTTGGGAACTCCGACCCATATAGATTGCACCTGTATTCAATTTGGTTCTCTGTTATCCACGATTTCAGGAATACACCTCTTGGATTATTGGTGGCGTTCAGCCATGATGTATGCTTGACGTTCAGGTCACAAGCAAGAATATAATAGTTATGCAGCCTGTTCAATTCGAGTATTTCGAACAAGGAATTGAGCTCCTCCTTGAGCTTGAGAACAGTTCCACCAGTTGCATAGGCAGAGATAACGAAGAGGTTATCCCCACCTGGCAGTGAAATTTTGATAACGGACACTTCAAGAGGTTCAAAACTTTTGAATTCGACTCTTTCAATATTTTGGAAATGATAGGGTCTTCGAACCAATATCCCGGTGCCACCTCCCCCATCACCTGTTACCCTATCGTTTCTTACGAATTCAAAATCCTTGAATCTCATGGCGTACCATGAACTGAGGTGGGTTTCGGTGGGAAGCACGATGTCAGGCTTTTGTCTGGCAATGAATTCAAGGAGATAATCACGCCGATGTAAAGTAACAATGGAGTTGACGTTGATCGAGATGAGACGAATCCTATCCGTGGAAATGCGGCTGGATGACAACTTATTTTGAGGCATTTGAAAGCCCTAAACGCTGAAAAACAATGTTAATTTTCGAATCTTGTTTATCGGTTCGCTCCGATAAGGAATTTAGTTGCTGATAAATTTTAAGGAGCAGCTCATTATTGCCACTTACATTATTTATTTTATTTACATTGTCTGCTGGTCCTCTCGCAGCAAGTGCAAATAACACCCCGGGCTTGACGAAGTTGGTAGGTATCACACTGTGGTGTGCTTGACTTTGTTTCGGAGTGCCTTTAATCTTTGCATCTTGATACCGGGGGCATCCTCAATATGATGCTGGATGACCAAAGGCACCGCAGTTCACAAAATATAGTTTTTCTTTTGGCTCCGGCTGAGCCAATTTGCACTCGCCGGGAGCATGAATGTCTTTGCATTTAACACACCTATATTTCATGGCGCAATTGGCAGCCGAATGCCCGAATCTTTGACACATGTAGCACTGGTTGACCTCACTTTTCTGGAGGCATTCCCACTTCACCACGCGGAAGTTCAAGTACCGTATTTTGTGCAGGGCACTCGAACTTCTTTTGCTGGAAATCTGGACTTAGTAGTGAGGCAAGTTTTTGCGCTCCACAATCGATCCTCTCGTTGCAAAGTTTTTGACTGTATAAATTGTATTTATGGTGCAGCTTCTTGGAGCACCTGAAGGAGATCGACTGTGTCCTCACCACAGTCCAGACCCTTCAATAAAAAGGTTTGGTTCTTTTCACTTTTCGGGGTGTACGTGAAATGCGGAACATCTCCAGAATTTAAGGCACTTTTTGTTGCCTGGAAATCAACCAGCGACTTAGTCCTTATTGTCAATTTATCGGCATTGACTCTTTTTGTCTGAAAATTTTTTAGCTTATTTTCGGCTGCCAAAAGCCGAACCATATCTTTGCCCGTTTGTCCAAATACATTGATTGGTGGGACTTTTTATTTTTTTTCATTAATCTTAACGGACGGACCAGCAGACAAATTTTCAGATAAAAAGGGTCAATGCCGATAAATTGACAATAAGGACTAAGTCGCTGGTTGATTTCCAGGCAACAAAAAGTGCCTTAAATTCTGGAGATGTTCCGCATTCTCCAGAATTTAAGGCACTTTTTTTTGCCTGGAAATCAACCAGCGACTTAGTCCTTATTGTCAATTTATCGGCATTGACTCTTTTTGTCTGAAAATTTTTTAGCTCATTTTCGGCTGCCAAAAGCCGAACCATATCTTTGCCCGTTTGTCCAAATACATTGATTGGTGGGACTTTTTCTTTTTTTTTCATTAATCTTAACGGACGGACCAGCAGACAAACCTTTTGGTTTTTTCTCCCGATTTTTAATTTTAAGGTATTCAATGAAATCATTATCTATCTTAGACATTTTACCTGTATCCTCTTCAATGTTGATCGTTTCTTCAAGACCAGCTAGCGCTGCATAGTAATTTCTGCTGTCGTTTGCGCCTCCTGTGCTGAGGACATCCTCTTGATTAGCTTCTTCCTGTGGCTTTTTAGTTTTCATGTCTTCAGATTTTGATTGTGCTTGTCGGCTTTTCTTGATGTCTTTATCTTTGTTGAACGTTAACGTTCCAACAAGTGCTTCTAACGATTTAACTCGAAGCTTGAGTTCTTCATTTTCTTTTTCGATTTTTTCAGCTTTCTCTTTTTCTTGGATAAGCTGTTCGATCTTGATAACCGATAGGTATGTCGGTTTTTCTGCTTTATTCTCGTACCTTCTTTTAAGTTTTTTTTCACCCGTCATCATTGGCGATGGGCATGATCCTTCTGATTGATGGCTGAAGCCATCGGGCTCCTCCATCTCGTTGCTTTTGCAGCGAGACTAGAGGGAATATTCTCAGACCGGGACTTCCCTTGAACGTTTTTCCACTTTTGATATTTCTTCAGGAAATGAATTTCAGGTATTCGATAAATGTTCGAATAATTCGACGGTGATGGTTTTCCCAATAAAATCAAAATTTACTTTTGACTGGCTCGTAAAAAATTAATTCAATTTTTTGAAACTGACTTTTGTGAAAAATTAATTAATTTATAAAATTAATGAAAGGGGCGATTAAAAACACGTCTACACGCAACGAGTGCTAGACGTAGAATTTTTTATCTCCGCTCTGCCTACTGAAGACGCTGCTGTCGAACATAAAAGTAGAAAGTGCTAGCACAAAAGTCACTTTGGTGCGCCAAATTTGGAGACTTAATAGTGAAATTGAAATTTGAAAGTTGAAAAGCTTTAAGTTAACTAAATTTTTTCGCAAGTTGATAATTGCTTCAGTAGTTATTGCGTGCTGCTCAACGAAATTTGACCAAAAACAGGCTTTAGTTAATAAGCCTTGATGATTTGGGATTCAAGCTTATATTCAAAAATGACCACTATATAAATCCTTGGGGCATTAGCATTAAGTTTTTGTAATCGTTGAATTTAAAATGCAAGCCACCGAAAAAGATTAAACAAAGTAAAATAATTTCAAAGTTCAGTCCTCCTCAATCCGCTGAAATTATATTCACCATCATAAAAGTCAACTCAAAAATATGCATAACATACATACTTAATGATATCTTTCTGGGAATTTGTTTGAAATCTAGAATTCAAAGAGGATAAGGATTTGCTCGTTGAGAATTATTTGAATTACGTAGGACTATTGTACGAATTTTGGCAATGTGAAACTTTTTGAATTTCAGATGCGTTAAGCATTCGTTTGATTCTGTCGTTGATGTCGCCGAATCAGCTTTAAAAGTTTCACGTTTGACACAAACACGAACCAAAGAAAAGTTTCCGCAAACAAATCAAAATCGCGAGTGTGTTGAAAATTAAGTTGAGCTTCAGCAAAGAAATGCAAGGATGCTTGGTAAAGTTTAAGGTAGGGAATGAAAAAATTTGAATTGACAACTTAAATTTACTTCAAAATGCGTATTACAGACAAAAGTTCAGATAAGATTAGAAATTTTTCCTAACTGAATCAGACCAAATTAAATTTTTTCTCAACAAAATCTTATTTTGATGCAAAGCAGATCAACGAGACGAGAAATATGTACGTACTTCGTCTTGATATATACTTGTACATACACATGAAATTTGAAAGTCATTCTCATCGAACAAATCCTTTCAAATGCTTTCTGAATAATGTCTTCCAACAATCCATGATAACTCTGTCGCTAAAGATGATGATGGCGCTAAATAAAGCTAAGCAAGGCAACAGACGATAAAAGAGATGTCTCCCTTTATTTGAGTATACTAATTATGTTTTTGTCGACAAATAAGCGAAATTGTGCTGAGTTATCTGTAATCTGGATATAGGAAAAGCTGAAAGCCAACAATTCTTGTTTGTCAAGTCTTCCGGCTACAATTTCCCTTGTCATTGTGGCGTTACGTCGAATAGGTCTCTTGTTATTTGTTTAAGTTTGGTTTTCACATTTGTTGGAACTACCCAAATTTTGTGTATTTCAACGAAAGATTTGACTGTTTATTGTTGGCTCAACGTGTTGTATCCGATGTGAGGAATTGGCGAATCAAACGTTTACTCAATAAGAGTTAGAGGGTTTTCATCAGAAAATTGCATATTTACTCAATGACTCCTGAAGAGGGTTATCCTAGGAAATAAGCCTAATTATGTGGAATTATTATTTTTACGAGGTGGTTGAAGTACAGTTAGGTAACAATAATGTGAGTCACTCTTGAAGTCAATCGTTTCAAGCCGTAATCCATCATGCGTAAAAGAGTGCTGATTGACACACCTTTTAATAAAAGAGAAATTTTTGAAAATAATGGAAAGTGGACCGGATGAATTTCACAAAAGCCCTGCTAAATTAGTTTCCATTGGTTCAGAAAATTTTCTCTAACAATTTAATCTGTTAGATGAACACTATTGTGGTCGGTATTGATTAAAATTCAATAAAGTTGTTCACCCTTATGGACCGCAAATAATCGAGTTTAAAATAAAACAAGTGTTCGATCACACACATTAATTTAATTGACACGTTAGATGTTAAAAATATGTTTATATTAAACAATATGCATGCATTTTTGTCGGTATTGGTGACCATCTTCAGCGGTTGACGCGAAACTACTAATGGAACAATTAAACATTAGCAGAAACTTTCATTTTTGCAAGTAAAATTTAGTCGGATTCAATGAAATATAAATTGCCGGACTGCCGTCAATATTACAAGAAAGTTATGTTATTTCAACATAATATCAGTTGCAATAATTGATGCAAAGGTTAATAAAGTTAACCGTTAATATATATTATCTATACAAATAAAATAAATTTGAATTAATGGGGCTATTGTTGATATTCACTAAATTGTCCGTTATACGTATGAATAGAGGTTCATATGCATCGAGTTTTCGCGGATTAGTTACACTTTTTAAAAATTGAAACTTATCAACTAATGGTCCCGTGTAGCATTTTCCTGGGCTGCACAAATCAAATGTTGTTGTTGCTTGAATGCAGCCAGCTGTCGCACTGTAATTCGCTTTGGCGATTTAATTTCAGCCCATGACTTCGAGCATGCTGTTGACGATTTTCGCCCTAAAATATCGAGATTGGCTTCTACCAGTGAAACAACAGCTCCATTTGTGCCTGTCAGCCCTTGCATTTTTCAAAGCAATTGCTATGGCTTGCTGCCGTGAAGTTCTAGCCCTTTCAGCAGGTTTTTGATTTTTTGGTTGCCGGAGAGCTTAAACTCACTGGTCAATCAATCTTCCACTGCCTGGTACTTGTTCACTGTAGGTGGTTTTTGCAAAATTTACGATATTACGCGTGCCTGTCAAGATTCGCGATGACGTAGTCAAACTTGGTTTAGTCACGCACGATGTTTGCATGGTAGAACTATGCTTCCATTTGCAGGAAAAATGAGTATAACTCTTCTTCTTTGCCTTCGTAAACAGACATTTGAAATGACTCTTGTGAGGTCACTGGTTGCTGATTAAACTGCAAAAACCACTGTTGTTAACGTTAATTTTGAAAAAAATAAACAAAAAATTTATTTTTGCATGCAATTATATTTCTTTGTGCATGTATAATTGAGTTTCTTTAAATGTTTTTTTGAATTCATATTTTACTGTCCATTTCTATTTATCCATATATGTACGTTAAAATTTAAGTGTATGCTAAAATATAAATGCATGCAAAAATGTATTTTAACGTTCATTTATATTTTTGCATCTATACTTTTGCATATTAGGACGCATTAATATTTTCGTAAATGTATGAAAGAAATTACAAATGCATACAAATATAAACTTTAACCCAGAAATGTGTGTTTGCATGCATTTATATTAGAGCGTGCAATCATATTTTAGCATATATTATTAAATTTTACAAATAACCCTAAAATATAAATACATGAAAATTTTAAATGCACGTTAAAATGTATTTTTGCTTGCATTTAGATTTTAACATGCACTTATACTTTTGTAGGTAATTGCTTTTTAACGGGCATTTATATTTTGATGGGAATTTGTATCTTAGTGTGGATATATACATTTTTATATGGATTTTTAGCGTAAATTGCACAAATCTAAATGCATGCGAAAATATATATAGATGAAAAGTGTAAACACCCTGATCAGGGACAAACAAGAACGAGCGTACTTTCAATTAATGCCTCCATAATTGAAGACAGTGTTCCATCTGCAGTTCTCCCGCTGTAGTTCTGACCTTACCCTTTCTCAATGCTTTCAATACGTGCTTTTCGAATGCGTTTTCAAGTGCCCATGTTAGATACTGCAGAAAAATTGCTCTGGAAGCTCTGTTACGAAGTACATGATGCCATTACGGATAGTCGCCTCTCAAAATATAACAACAGTGTAACGACAAGTATATACCTCTCAATTTCTCGAAGAAAGTATAACATTTATCGCTCAACTTCATTTTAAAGCCAAAAAGCGTAAGAAATATGGCTGCAGTTCAAAAATACTTGAGACAAGCAGTGATGGGGCATTATTGATACTGATCACGTCGTAGTCATGCAGCCAACTAGAATTGTGGTTATAAAACGAGCTGGATAAAAGAACGAGAGAAAGCTAGGAGCATGAGTTGCACTTGATTAAATTAGCCTATCGATGTTGTATGTCAAAGGCGTATTTGCCGAAGATCAGTTTTCTATAGAACTTCGACATCGACCGACCCCAAACGGAGTATTGGTAATAAATCTCATGGAAATTCCTGACAACCGGCTAGTTTCCATTTTATCAGACACATAGCTGAAAACAAGCAACGAGCTAGTAAGACCGTGGCAAAACAGACGATCGGACATCAAGATCGGTGCAAAAAATGATTTCATCCATGATGAGTGCCAGGATGCGTCAGACAAAAAAATATAACGCGCTCAAATAATTCTTAGGTAGAAGAACAAGGACGAAAAGAACATTATGAAAAGCTTAGAAGTGTCGCTAATAAGAAATTCAGAATTAAGAAAGGAAAATACTATAACCAACTAATTGATCCGGATGCCCATCGGGCTGTCTATTTTCGCTGCCATGAAGAACTAGGAGTTACTTCAGAACAAGCCATAAAAAAACTGGAAACATATGCTTCGCACGATAGCTCAAAATATATCTCTTCCCTACAAAGCACAAGAGAACAACACCACAAATCTTTTCGTCCCCAATAGAATCTCTGTTCAGCTTAAACTTTTTTACCATAACTGTGGTGGTATCCGCAGTAAATTAAATCAACTCTTTCTTGACCCAAAATCTTATCAGCTTAATGTCTTTACCCTTAGAGAAATATGGTTAGATGAATCTCGCAAAAATTTAGATACTTCAGACAGTAATTGGAGCATCGTTAGAGACGATAGAGATCATTGCAGTACTGGATAAACATGAGGAGTTGGCGTTTTGGTCGCTGTACACAATTCTTTTTCTAATGAGGTTGTACGTACTGTGTCAAATAATATATTCCAACATAAATTGGTTCAAATAAAGTTAGATAAATTTACCCTCTACATTAGTGTTTTCTAAAATCCTCCTAGTTCAAGTGAAGCTTTCTATAATGAAATCAGAATATTTAAGCTGAATTTAAGTGAAATCTGGATTAATATGACAGAATAATTATTACCAGAGACTTTCATTGACTAAATTTAAATTTTTTAGTCGAAAATTATGACAATCTATTCCTCCCGGAAAATTTTCTGGATTTTAGAGTTTTCAATTTAATGAGTACTTTTTATGGCAATGATTTGCAGGAAGTTGCTCCAGTACCTAACTAAAACCGTAATTGGTTAGACCTAATTTTTACTGATTCATGTGATGAGGTAGTGTTTCAACCAACTGTTGACAACAAGCACCTTTTTCGCACCAACTTACACCACTCCGCTTTTTCTGTTGAATTTTCCTCTCCTGATAAAATCAATTCTATTTCATACAATGCTAAAATTTTAGTTTGACTTTCAAAATGCTGATTTATATAGCTTTAATAATTTTCTATCCACATTCAATTCGACTGGTACTCTTTGAATGCTTGAAATAGACAATGCTCTATCCACTTTTTACCAAATAATTCTTGACATCATTGTAAGATTTGTATCTAAAATAAAACAAGTTGGGTAAACAGACCTACGCTCACGTCAGAAGGGTTTTGTATTCAATTTACAAAATGCAGTCACCAGATCGAATCAAATCAAGAAACATGTCAAAGACGATTTTATTGGAGAAAATATGAAATACGAAGATCATACTATTATTAATAAAGTTGAACGAATTTCGACTTCTGAGGTTTTTGGTATTGTTATACTCATAAATATCTCCCTTGATAATTATTTCAGATGTCCATCTGCGCGGAAGAAACACATTTTTCATGTATTTCCCCCCTGTGCCCCCCCTGAAGCAAAAACTGACAGTTTAAGAACTGTTTTGAAAAGCCCCCATGAAAACTTTTATTTCATTCTCATATCGGCTACGTTTGATGAATTTTTTTTCAGGGGCCACTTCCTTGTACTGTTATCATCGTTTAATGGCCAATTTTTTCGAATCCTAGAATGGTTACAAAACCCTTTTGCTAGGAGCTCTCTCCCACCTTCTTACTTGTTTCACTTACGAGCATTAATTGTAGGTACTCATTTTCAGTCATTCATTAAATTAAATCAAGTGTTCAAAGCATGCACCTTAAACGTTGAAGTTGGGAAAAAATAGCTCCAAATTATTCAATCTTCGCATTTAAAACAGCCAATATCTTGTTTTACGATTACTGATACTACTAGCTGAACCGATTCTCAAAGATATACATGACACCTATCGTTCCTGAAATTTTCATGCAAATCCTAGCAAAACTGTAGTGTCTGAGTCGGTAAAAAGCGCATGTTGTTCCCTAGCCATATGTTGCCATAGTAATACATGCAGCGCATATTGTTCCATAGTAATACAGGAAAATTCAAACCGCTATAACTTCGCTAAATATGATTCAATCTTTATGAAACTTTCAGGGTAGATCAATCTTATAAATAAACATCTACGTACTGAATTTCATTGAATTTAAGGGTACCATTAAGATTTTATTCAAGAAAACATAAAATCGATAAATCATACTATTACTAACAAAGTTGGGCGAATTGCGACTTCTCACGTATTTGTTGTTGTTGTACTCACCAAGGCCTAAATCCCTGATTTTTTTCAGATTTTTCGGATCACAGGTGTACAATCGCGAGGGGGGGGGACACAAATTTTTCGTGTATTTCCCCTCCCTGTGCGCCCCCCGAAGCAAATTTTGCCAAACTAAGACCAGTTTTGAAAAGTTCTCATCAAGACCTTTCATTTGATACCCATATCGGCTACCTTCAATGAAATTTTTTTTTCGGGGGGTCACTCTCCTATATGGGGAGACCCCCCTTAAATACCTTATAAAATTTTTTTGTAGTTGAACTTTGAAGAGATCACCACTTTACACCTACATACAAAATTTGATGTTTCTAGCTTAAGTAGTTTCCGAGAAAAACTGCTGTGACACACGGACGGACGGACGGACGGACGGACGGACGGACGGACGGACAGACGGACAGACGGACAGACTGGTCGCGAAACTAGTAGGGTTTTGTAAAATTATTTTACAAAACCCTAAAAAGGGGTCAACCTCGGAATGAAAGATAATAAGCTGCAAATTGGTATGAACCTTTGTTTTGTCAAATAGTTAAATATGAATAATTATATATAAATAATCAAGTTACTTACTTTAATTAAATATAAATAATTAATAGTTAGTACATAAATAATAGGCATTGTTTAATAATTATAATTTCCAAGTAAATAATTGACTTTATAACGTACTGATAACCATAACTCACGCTTGACCTTGCATTAGGCCGTATATGACTGTACGATGTGCACTCTTCGCGCTCTACCTTCAAAACGGTTGGTCGTATGAAAAAAAAGTTTAAACAAAAGTTGTAGGGAATTTTATAGCCTACAACTTTTATAATAAATGCAAATCTCATTTAACCGATAGGAAGCCAGATATTCGCGAAAAACCGATTTTTGTGACCTTTGACCTTGAATATCTTGAGACGCGAACACGATAACGATTTAGACTTTTGAGACAACATTTAGAATGACAAAACAAAGGTTCATACCAATTCGCAGCTTATTATCTTTCATTCCGAGGTTGACTCCTTTTTTTACCTAATATGACTGGGCTAATTGTTCCATAGTAATACAGGAAAATTCAAATCGCTATAACTTCGCTAAACTGAAACTTTTAGGATAGATCAATCTTATAAATAGACATCTACGTACTGAATTTCATTGAATTTTAGGGTACCGTTAAGATTTTATTCAAGAAAACATAAATTCGATAAATCATACTATTACTAACAAAGTTGAGTGAATTGCGACTTCTCACGTATTTATTGCTGCTGTACTCACCAAGGCCTACATTCCTGATTTTTTTCAGATTTTTCGGATCACAGGTGTCCAATCGCGAGGGGGGGACACAAATTTTTCGTGTATTTCCCCTCCCTGTCCGCCCCCGAGGCAAATTTTGCCAAACTAAGACCTGTTTAGTAAAGTTCTCATCAAGACCTTTCATTTGATACCCATATCGGTCACCTTCAATGAAATTTTTTTTCGGGGGGTCACTCTCCTATATTGGGAGACCCCCCTTAAATACCTTATAAAATTTTTTTGTAGTTGAATTTTGAAGAGATTATCACTTTACACCTACACACAAAATTTGATGTTTCTAGCTTAAGTAGTTTCGGAGAAAAACTGCTGTGACACACGGACGGACGGACAGACGGACAGACTGGTCGTGAAACTAGTAGGGTTTTGCAAAATTATTTTACAAAACCCTAAAAATGCCAAAACTAGGAGAAAATACATAAGAAAAATTACTAAGAGTTGAGAAGAAGACAGTTGACAAGTCGTTTATAAACTAAATACGAGAGGGGGAAGGGCCCAAGCTGCAGGTCATCATGGATATGAGATAACCTGAGCATGGGTGAGTGAAAATACACCAAACTACGTGCGAATGGAACATCAAAAGTATTCGACGATCTTTTAGAACGCATGTCGCGTTTCACAGGAACTCGGTTGACAAGGCGGGTATCAAGCAAACCACAGCAAAGCCTGTAAAGGAAACATTCATCAAGGTAGAGTCGACGCATTTCCAGTGAAAGAATATTGAGGATAGCTAAGCGTGATTCAGAAAAGCTGTAGGGAATCTGGAACTTCAAGAAAATAATCCTGGTAAATCTTTTTTGTACAGCTACTAGACTAGCGTGAACTTCAAACACTTCAAATGAAGCGACCAAACTGGCGAACAGTACTCAAGGATGGGACGAACCAAACTCGAATATAGTTTAACACACGACAAAGGATCGGAAAAATATAGGAATTTCTTAAGATCAAGCCAGAAATGCGAGAGGGCTTAGAAGTAATTTCAGAAATATGAACGTCGAACTTTAATTTAGACTCAAAAGTGAAACCTAAGTCCCTGAAGTGTGTCACAGTGCATAGATACGAACTATTTAACGTAAATTGAAAGCTAATAGGGCAAGGGTTATTAGAAAATGAAAGATGGATGCACTTGGAAACATTTAGTGTAAGTTGGTTATAAGAACTCCAGAATAAAATGGCATGCAAATCTTCTTGAAGCAACGCACAGTCATCGATTTAAGACATGTCGAAGGAGTATTCGCCCAAGATAAGTCTTTTATAGAAATTCAACAATGACTGACCCCAAATGGGGTATTGGTAACAAATTTCACGGAGATTCCCGACAACCAGGTAGATTCCATTTTATAAGACACATAGCTGAAAACAAGCAACGAGCTATGGGTGGAGGCGAAAGCGGCTCATAAGTCCGAGGCAGAACAGATGATGATCAATGATGAGCGCCAGACGAAAAGAATCAGGCGTTCAAATAATTCTTAGGTAGAAGAACAAGGACAAAAAGAATATTTGGAAGAGCTTAGAAGTGTAGCCAATAACAAATTCAGAATTAAGATAGGAAACTACTATAACAAACTAATTCAGAAGCATCGATGTAAGCTCAGCGAGCAACAACATAAGACAAGCATACAATGTAGTGAAAAGTATGAAACTACGCTATCAGCAAAAGACCACGCTTTGCTGTAATGATATCGGCATTTTTATCGCTGAACAGGATTAAAAAAAGGTTGGCATCATATTTTAAGAACCTCCTTAATCCTCCACACAACTCTAGAACATTGGAGTCTACAGATATTCTCCGAGAGCTTTCATTGCCTCCACCAGCTTTGGATGAAGCTCGACCAATCATTAAGGCTCAAAAGAATAATGCAGTGCTGTGTATCGATGAGGTTTTAGTGGAGCTCATTAAACATGGTGGCAACGGTATTCAGAAAGTCATCCATTGTCACCCAGCATATTTGGCAACAAGAACATATGCCAAAAGAGTCGAGCCAATCAGTTACACTCCCTACTTACATAAAGAAAAGACAAACTGAAATACAAAAGCTATAGAGGCATATCACTATTTTGTCTTGCATACAAAATATTTCAAAGATCTTAGAAAATAAAACCAAATCATACGCCAACAGTATTATTAGGAGCATGAAGGTGGCATTAGAGCAGGACTATGTGAAGCTTTTAGTCTCCCATCGGACGAGTTCTCAGGTAGCGGATAGAGGGTGACCTCATCAGCTAGCCGGCGGGTATGTGGGAAATAAAATACCACTTGTGGACCAAAGCTGACTAAGTCAAAGCGCTGACACTGCTCTACTTAGTATTTACTAGTATGTATTTGGAATCAAGCGAATAAACGGCAATAACTATCACAACGCGCTTTATAAAGGACTATTCTTTTAGTACTTGGCATGGTACATCACTGAATGAACCAGGTGCACTGCTTCTGAATGAAATAAAGGAACATAAAATCAACATCCTCGCAGTTCAAGAAATAAGATTTGACATGCGAACGTACACTGTGTTTAAAATTGAAAAACTATAAGGAAGCCATGCGTTGCTTTTTTTTCTTTTGTGGTAGGGAGGTGAATTCTATTTATGCACAGAGTGTGGGACTCCCATGAAGCCATGAGTTTGGAGTAGCTTGTTACGTTAAAAATGCTAATGATACGTTAAAACAAGCGATTTCGGTTGGGAGCCTTGGGGTTTCGACTAGCCCGTGGAGACGGGCTAGTATTGCCCCCAGGAGCTAATTGGCGAGCTTGAGGCTCCCCGGAATAGTTTTTTTGCTAGAATATCCACTGGTGACCTTTACTCAGCTTGTTAAGCCACCTATCACCAATTTCACTAACTTCTACTAAAGAAAAACTAATTTTCACAAAAGAAAAATGAACTCCCATACAAGAAAAACTGTCTCACGCACATCAGGTGTCATCTATGCCTTCCGCCAATACCGCGCGCTCCATGCGTGAAAACACTGGCCGAAACACTTCATAAAACACGAAAATTTCGTATAAGGAAATTAACCGATAAATCAATATGATCTCAGTTTGATGCAAAGTTATTATGTATAAAATTCAAATTCTTTACACTTACACAATTTCCCTTACTCCCTTACGTTGGGGGCCTCGTAGATAATCGAAATCCTTGCACTTCAACACGTTCGCTGCCTGAATCAATTTTCTGCCCTTGTTGTCTCGAGCGATTTTCTCTCGTTGCCTTATTCGTTTCTTCGACGCTCCTTCCTTCTGATGTTCTTCACCTGTTGACTCGCAAAATCTTCCGCCTTTCCTTCTTCGCTGTCCACGTATCCGTAAAAGAGACTACTCCCATCGTTGCTGGCTCTTTTATTAGCTTGTCGCAATGGCTCTTTGACTTGAATTGAAGAACCCAAGTTCAAGGCCACAACATTGACCACGGCTGCTCATTGTAAGTGTATTCCTAGTGTTGCAGGGTTTTAGTAAGTATGTTTGCCATGAGGATGTATTTCGGTGTAAAGGTGGAAACTGTATCGATCCCAGATATCAATACAATGGTCAAAATGATTGCCTCGATCATTCGGATGAAGGGAATTGCAAGGAACGAACATGTTTAATACCAGGATGGTTTCTTGTGCTGACAATATAACTTGCTTATTGCAGAAATTTGTCTTCAATGGAAATGAAAATTGTCCAACTAGCGACGATGAAAAAGAATGCGAAACAGTAATTGTGAAACGTCCTGATGACCATTGCTCAAAATACAATTATACGTAAGCTGATAGATCGTGCATTCCTCTGGGATCGATATGTGATAGGAGAAAAGACTGTCCTGGCAATTCAGATGAAACGGAAGGATGTGAACCTTTGAAGATGAAAAATATTTCCTGTTTTTTATCGCCACCAATTGGTGTACATCCAGTCAACAATACACCGGCCGATACACCAACCAACCATAAATCAGTTTGCAACAATGATGGTTCATATTATAAATAGTACTCCAGGTGCGACATAATCGGGTGCGCCAAGAATTTCACAAATTTTACTGCCGTTCCTCGTCGTGAGAGCGGAGTTGAAGTTCGGTGGTAAAGAGAAGCTGCTTGCTTCTTGTTTATTTTTTCTTTCGCTTGATACCTAACTTTACTTAACGCTAATGATTTACATCGCCTCAAATTTTTCTGGGTTTCACTTAAATGATGTGCTTGAACAGGATGCGCGATTAATATGCAAGTTTTACAATATGAGTAAAAATAAGAATCCTTATTGAACGTACTAAAAATCAACCTTACTTAGCGCTAATAGTTCACATTGATTATCCTAAAATTACCTTAGTCCTTCCCAATTGTACTTCAGCGTGTGGAGTGGTTCCTTGGTAATATTCCGACTAAAATGTTGGAGTGCGAGGCATCCTTCCCTTTCAGGAGTAACTTCGGGGTTTCATTTTATATTTCCTAGCAAGCTTCTTTTGCTGACAGCTCATTTAAACAAATTATTTCCAACTTCAAGCTCGTTACCGAAAGGCTCTATGCGATTTGTATCAAGACAAATTTTTTAAACTTGTGGCTGGTCAACTGTCACGCGCCAACAGAAATCAAGGAGGAGGCTATCACGGACGAATTTAACAGCACCCTGGAACGCACTGACATTAAATTTATTCTGGGTGAGTTTATCTATTGTGCGGCAGCCTAAACTGGGCCGTGGCCTCCAGGATTTGCCCAATCATTGCGGCTCTGCGACCTTGTCTGCCAGTCATTTACTACCAACAAGGGTCTGGTATCAGCTGTTATTACGTCTTCCCGTCGGGTCGTCGGTTTTTCTGCTGGGAGTCTACCTGGTGCTCTACCCGTCAATGTTCTTTTGGGTAGCCGGGTTTTTTCAATTATTTCTACATGGCCTCTCCATTGCAATTCAGATTCTAGGCTCAAAAATGCTCCTTTGGTACCTAAAATTGAATGTGCCATAATATTGACATCATCAGCATATGCTACCAATAGTGTGTACTTGAACGTTAGTGTACCAGAAGGTTCAGCTGATGTCTTCCTCATGATGAGTGCCCATCCCCTTGTTTTAAGCTTGATTCCATAATGTACCTCTCTGATGGTTTGTCGTTTACCTTTGTGTTTAGCATCGTGACCTTGATCATGCAGATTAGTTTTGCAAGCGTATACTTGCTTGAAATATACAAAGTGTTGGTGCACATCAATGTTATATTCCCAGCATTTTTCGAGTACCTGCCTTACTGAAAATATTTGATCTATTGTAGGACATCCTAGACCCGGCTTGGGCTGTCGCGTCATAGATGAATAAATGAATGTGGACCATCCACTACAAAAACCTCCCTGATACTCTTCTATAATGCTTTCAGAGTAGCTTAAATTTTCTTTTTATGACTTTGGAGAGCATTTTATAAGACGTACACAGTAAAGCGATGCCTCTATAATTTTTACACCTTCTTAATTTGTCCCTCTTTTTGTATACAGGACATATAATACTTTCCCACCAATCGTTTGGTAACAGCTGCTCTGACCATATTTTGCATAATAGCCGATGCAGATGGTTATTTTGATAGGGACCTTCTTACTAGAGCAGTTCTGCAGTTATTTCATTTAATCTAGGAGCCTTATTTTTTTTAGGTCCCGTACTGCTGCCTTTACAGCATCTCTGGTTAGTGGTGAGACTAGGACCACTAGCCTTGCTTCTGGAATGCTCACAGCTTCAGTCGTTGCTGGGGACCCTGTAAATAACTTCTGAAAATAAAGCAGCCATCCGTTTTAATATCAATTGGGTTGCCTATAGTTGCTCCTTGTATACTTTTGCAAAGACTCGTTTGTGGAATGAAGCCGTAACTTTGTTCAATAGAGGCATATACCAATCTGACTTCATGTAGGGCCATTTTGTCGTTTCTCTGTTGGATCTTGGTGCTGATCGTCAGTCCTTTCTTTCTTCGGCACATTTTTTAGCTTGTTGTCTAAGGGTTTTATTCAGTTATTCTTTGGCCCGGGTTGGGCACTGGATGTATTCTTTGAGGACCTGGTTCCTCATTTAAATTGCTTCCTTACATTCTTCGTAATACCAGTCATACCAAGGCCTCCTTGGCTGCTTTTGTCGGTGCATCTCTTATCGTCTTCCACATTTCCCACCTGCGGGGATACGTTGATGCAATTTTCCAACACTGATATGCATGTGGGCGTTACTGAGCTATCATTTGGCTTGCGTATCTGGTACCTTGGAGTAACTGATGCTCCTTGTTTACAGCTCTTGGAGATTCGGCATCAAAACGTGACTCTTATAAGGTAGTGATCTAAATCACACACGCCATCGCAAAACGATGGTGGCTCGTTTTTGTATAATAAAATGGTCGATCTTGTTTAATGTACGACCCTCTGGGGATGCCCACATTCTCTTACAGATGTCTTGATGTGGAAAGCGTGAGGAGCTTACTGTGCAGCCTTCACTAGTAGTGAAGTCCGTCAAGTACTGTTCGTTGTCGCTGGTCTTTGTGTGGAGGCTGTATCCTCCAGCTGTTCGTCTATGTGGCATTTCTAGGCCAATTTTTACATTGAAATCGCCAAAAACAATTTTAATGTTATTTGTCAGCAAAACATCAACAGTTCATTCTAGGGTGCTGTAAAATTTGTCCTTGATTGCCTCTTTCTTGTCTTTTATGGGCACGTCACAATAGATGAGCCAAACATTAAAGAATTTTGCCTTGATACGAATCACATACGTCCTTTCATTAACGGGAAGTAAGTAATAATTTGTTTGAATGTGCTGTCAGCAATAGAAGCTCCTCCAAACTCATAGTTTTCTTGCAGTTTTCTGACTTTAAAAGCGGTGCGCGTTCCCATGTCAAATATGCGTTCATCATGCCAATTTGTTTCTTAAACTGCGAGAATGTTGATTTGATATTTCTTTATTTCATCCAGAAGTTGTCGCAGTGCAACTGGTCTGTTCAATAATCTACCATTCCAAGTTCTAAAAGAATAGTCCTTTATACGTTTCGATAGTCACTGCCGTTTATCCAATCCAATCCAAGTTTGTTCGCTTGGTTGAGTGCCAAGTAAATGCTAAGTAGAGCAGTGTCAGTGCTTCGACTTAGTCAGTTTTGGTCCACGAGTGGTATTTTATTTCCCACATATCCACCGGCTAGCCAATTAGGGCAACCTTTGTCTGCTACCTGGAGACACGTCCAATTGGAGGCTGAAAGCCCCACACGGAATATGTGTATTTAGGCGTCAAAATAACGAAAACTGCTATTCATTGGCAAACAAAATGCAGCCAAGAATGCAGCTTGCAAATTCAGTTTTGACGATCTTGAAGAGCAGCTGCATACAAAGGAAAACAAAGCGCAGAGTAAAAAAAATCGGTGATAAGACCTGTGCAAGGTTTAAATGTAAAATATGGACCCCAACTCAAGCATCCGCAAACATATTGAATGCCTTCGAGAGATGGATTCTAAGGCAGAAAGTTGGAACGAGACCAGACGGGGACCAATGACGAGTTTGAAGTAACCACGAGCTATATGAAATTTTTGACGAGCCAAAGGTCGCAACGATTGTAAGACTGTGGGCGTTGCACTGCTCTGGCCATGTAAATCGTATGGACAAGCAACAGATATCCAAAAAAGTATTCGTTGGGTGAACTGAAGGGTAGAGACCAGTGGGAAAACCGAGGAAACATTGGTCTGACTCGGTCGACAGTTCATCGCTGCTCGGATTTTAAAATTTGAAGGACGAAGTGAATGGACCGAGACAGTTGGAGCTGCTTCTTACAGGAAGCGAAGGCTACAGAAGAGTTGTAGTGTTACGAAGAAGAAGCAATATTTGATTTTATATTTGAGCCAAATTTTTGATATGCAGAAGACATTATTTGATTTACCAATATGTTTTCAAGCCTCTTGCAACAGGATTACACTCCCCCCTAATTGGACTTTTTTTCGCAAAAGGTAGCCAACAAAGCACTTGAACAGACGGTCTCGACCAGATTTCTAAGATGAAGTTACTGAAAGTGCAGTGTTAAACGTAAAATATTTAGAGGGAGTCGTCATATGTGAAAAATTTGCACTTTCTTTTTAGTAACTGGATATCGTTGAGCAAAATATCGAAATATCTTGAAGTTAGGAAACAAATAGCTTAAAGGTTAAAATTTAATGAACTTTTGACCAAAAGCATGGCATTTACAATTTTTATTTCAACTATAAAATCAAAAATATAACTTCAATGTACTTCAAACAAGAAGCTCACAGGCGACTTAAAAATTTTAGATAATAAAAACAGTCCTATACTATGATGAAGGAAAAAAATGGTTTCAATCAACTTAGACTAAAAATGTTCAGACTTACAAGAAAACTGCAAAAATAGTATGTAACATGCATATGTAGTTGTGATTACGTAAATGACGAGGGTGCAAACTTGACTATATTGTCGATGTTTTTCACACCTGTAAATAAATGAAAAGGGAATGGAGCATAAAAAATAGCAGTTGATTTAAATTGATTCTAATTCGTTTTTAAACTCCTTATGGCAATAAAAACTTCTGGTACTTAAACTTCCTTAACAATCTTTTTACAATGATATCCTTTAGCAGAAATTAGACAGCTGCATTTAATCGATCCGAAAAACAACTATCAACAATCATTGAAGTCTCTCATCTTGAATCCTCAAATTAATATCTCATCCCAAGGGATAGTAAATTAATAAATTCACTGTCACACGTGTTACGCTGATTCCAACTGTGCTATAACGTGTTCACGAAGCTATACACCCATAGCGATATTCATGGTCCATCCACGCTTCGTTTACCACTTGATGAAGAGCATCTGCAACCATTGTGCACTAATTAACATTATCGTCTTAATTAAGATCAGGTTTTATTATGTTCGCTAGTACGGCATGGAACAGACAATTGAGAACAACGAACAAAATACTCACGGAGTGCAACGCCACCACTTCAAGGATTTCTCTCATGGGAAATACCACAACGGACTGTTTCGTGTTGATTATCCTTCCACTCTCCACTGGCTCATTTAGTGATGATTCCCAATTGTGTTGTTATTATCATAAATACTGTAGTTTCAACTTTACGAAAATGCGAAAGAAGAGATTGGGTTGAAATTGTGAAATTTATGAGCAGAGAGCCACTCGTTTAATTAATACAGAACTTTCAAATAATTAATGCTTGCAATAAGAGCGCCTTTATAATTTCAGCAATACCACCAGCTGTATTATATTAGTCCTTGACAATTTCCAGGAAGGTTTTCAATTGCAACCTATATTTCTTCTTTCTTCTTCATGAAAATTTCGCCCACCTCATTTATAAATTATCGCAACCACAAAAGCTTCTTTAATACGTAAAACGTGGAGACAATGCTCAACAACATTCTTTGGTGATATGAAGCGCAAATGAAACTTCCAATCTAAGCTCCTTCATGTTGTTCATACGTCAGTCTGGAGCGAAATTAATGTCTGTTTTTTGCGACTATTACACAATGATGACTACAACAATTGCCTCGTACAGGTGAATTCACCTGACGAAAAGGCACTACACAGGAAGTTTTACAAGACATTGACGCCCTACAAATTCCACCTTAGTCCCGAAGATTGGTCTGCCCGAAAGTAACAACAGGCACACGAGGGATGGAACCAAGGAGGGTTGACGGGAAAAAATTAATCAGCAGGGGCATATTCAAATTAAGGTGAAATCTTTGCCTCTCATTTGTAATGGCAATTTGCCGAGGGGATTAAGAAAATTGCAAAAGCAGCAGTAGCAACGTTAAGGTTGGGGGTGGGTTAACATAAAAAACTGGATGATAGTAGAAGTAAGTTATAAGCAAAAAATATAGAGTCAATCAATTTTCAACTGTTTTTGATTAATCGTAATCCTTCACGGTCTATCGAGTGGCAATGAGTCGCCGTTAGGATATGAAGGAAAAAAAAACTTTTTCATTTTCGAATAGAGAATTTGTAGATTCAACGGATCTAGACGTTATTTTTTCAGCCAGACGATGCTGATTAAAGTTTTGAATTTTCATTTCTTCTTAAAACGCTAAGTTCTAATCATTCGATTGTTAAGCTTTTGTAAAAAAAATTTTAACGATACTCTATTAAAATAGCTACCTACCCATATGTCTATGATTGTGTTACAGCAAGTTTTCTTAGAAAGTAGGGAGTCTCGAGCCATCAAATCTTGTAAATAGCTGTGATGGTATCATTTTGGTTGATAAAAGCACTTATTTAAACACAACTAAATGCACGCTGAATGTGATTTTAGCTCAGAAAACTGAACGAACTTGATGCTGAGCAACTACATACAAATAGAGTTCTTGCATGAATTATAATGTAGTCTGTGTGGTCTAGTGGTTAGAGCATGAACGCATAAGCCGAACGTCCCAGGTTCAAATCTCGTTTGGGAGCAACGTGATTAAGTTCAGGGGATTTTTCGGACAGACTATGAGTGTTCACTCAGTGGTGATATGTACTGATTTAATCAGATCATATCATAGCTGAACAGGCACACGGGAGCATGGTATTGACCAAACCAACTTCCGAAAAAATCAATATGGTCATGAAAATGAGATACTCTAACTATCTCTAAGCGAAGACCCGAGAGGGGCTGTAGTGCTAAAAAGAAGAAAATGAATTATAATACTTACTTTACTAATTGGAAAAACGATGTAAGCGTGATCATTATCCATATTAAACTATGTAGTATTTTAATTAAAATTGGGAACACTAATAGTCTTCCGCTACCTATTGTGTAGTAATCGAGCAGCTGCCTAGGCAAACTGCTTGAAGGACCTTTTGCGAGGAAGTTACCATCTCATAGAATCAACCACGCAGTAAGTGCGGAACGATTTGATAAGCTACTTATTAACATTTTAATTACTAATCCGCAATAAACTCCGCCCCTACCGTCGCTACCTTTATCAATAAAAAGCTTTTCCAAAGAAAAAAAGGAAATATTTAAATTACAAATGCTAAAATGTATAATGGCAACCCTCTTTGGGTGCAATTAACTCCACTGCTTGTTTAAACATATATCGCATGGCATTTGTTTGACGATTGCTTGTATTTATTAAAAAGCGAAGGCATTAGTTTTGTAACAGCAAGTGTTAAGCAAGCAAGCAATTAAAAACGTTGCTATGTTAATGCCAAGATTGATAAAAAGTACAATAGTTCAAGAAGCTTAGTGAAAATCAAATTCAATTGACGATAATTGAGTTTAATGGAAGAAAATTAAAATTACATCGAAACGGTTCTGATTTTTTTGCGAAGTCTGCAACTGATTCAAATGTATGTTTTGGGCGCGTAAAAGTGCTAACGGAAGTTTGAAAGAAAAAAAAAGAAAACCGTTAAGTACTTAAAAGAGAATTTATTTGTCCTGAGTTGCGGGAAAATACACATGATATTTAAATTCCGTGCCAGATTGTTTGCTCAAAACGTAAAGAAAAAATAAGTGCTGAAATAACCTTGAAAAAGGCTTATAAGTTCGTTAAGAAAAGGGGGTTTCCGTATAAGGTTATACATTGTTGTTGAAGTGAATTGGAATGCATTTCCGTTTTTGATATTTGAAAATTCAATCAAAGTTCGAAAACGATGCGGCTTTTGTTTAGTGAGCGAATATTCTCTATGGGGATTCAATTAAAAGCGTATGAATTCGAATACAAAAAGTACGAGATAGTGACTCAATATCGTGAACTATGTCCGTCAATGACTGGTGATGAACTGTTACTCCGCTGTCCACATGATGCGAGAAACTGTTGTGGGGTTTAACAGTTATTTATAATTCTGTCATCAAGATTGTGTGGTTGGTGGTTGCGCAATTGCAAGAACTCGACCGCACTCACCTGAGTGACCAAGACCTTACTTTGCGCTGATGCGAGTACGCACATTTATTTACCAACAATTGAAAATAAGATGGTAGCCATTGCTACGCTGATGCTGTTACAATGGCAACAAGTGTAGCAACAAAAACAACGAAGTGTGAATCTGTAGAAATTGACATATCCAATATATGTATTATACATTGGATTTACAAAATTCGTGACTCAAGCTGGTACAATATGAACGAAAATTGATGGAGATAAACTGATAATATCTCCTCATCATCAGCGTCTCATCTTCGCTCCAAGATTTGGACCTATAGCATGCAGCGGATCTGCGTTCATCTCAAAGTATCTCATCGTCATGGCGGCAAGATTAAGCTTGTTTAATTTGTTTATACTATCGTGTTTGTGTGTAGAATTTACTTGGACCGGGGAATTTGTTTGCAGTTTATTCAGGTGTTGCATTAGTTAGTTTTATGCAATTAGTTTGTTTTCAATCGTTCAATGTTTACTTGTTATATTTCATTGGAAAGCGATATTGGAATGTCGATTACTAATTAAAACTCGATTCCAAAGGAAGTTTTTAAACGTTACAGACCCTTACTCACCCCAAACACGAACGCTCGTTTTTTTTTGTGGTAGGGAGGTGAATGCTATTTATGCACAGAGCGTGGGACACGCGCGACTGGACTACCCACTAAACACCTCCCCTGTCAACCTGAGGACCCAGCCTGGAACCGTTTGACACATTACTTCGGGCCAGGTCTCGTTTTGTTACGCCGCGCCGTGGGCGCCTTCAAGCTGAGGAGTCCCTTTTCTAGCGGGAGGGGAGAGGGGAAGAGGAAATGCCAGAAGAGTGCCAGCCCCAGCGCTCCCAGTTGCTGTGAGTTCCTTTTGTATTTTGGGACTGCCCGAACACCAAGACTGCTGCCAATCGTTGAGCGAGCGCTGTCTCTCCTCGCGGACAACTATCTCCCTCGCATCCTCGTTTCGGCGCAGGTAAATAGCGCGGCGCTCTCTAGCAAGGAGGGCGACAGGTATTACGCCTGCAATTACTCTCACCGCCGAGTCGGAGACTGTTGGATACGAAGATGCAATTCTCAGTGCTCCTCTTCTCTGTAACTGTGCCAAACCTTTTCGGTATACCTCCTTGCTGAGAGCGTCGCCCTATACCTCTGCTCCGTACAGTAGCACTGACCCTACAGCACTCATCAAGAGGCATCTTCTTGATGGGCTGAGTCCCCCTACGTTGGCCATAAGTCGACTCAGAGCCGATATTCCCAAAGAAGCCTTCTCAGCCGTTGCCCTGATTTGCTCAGAGAAATTCATCTTCGAGTCTATCAGTAGCGATTTGTTTGTCTCCAATACTGATCATCCTTACTCTAGGGAGTCTCTTTCTTTAGTGCTAATCTCAGCCCGCAAGTAGTCATCCAGTCCTTCACTCGGCGCATTAGCATACCTAGCCTAAGTTGTGCTTGTTCAACGGTGCGTCCAGTGACCAGAGCCACAACATCAGCCACATAGCCGACCAAGCGCGACTTAACTGACATCTCAAGTCTCAGTAGCCCGTCGTAAGACACGTTCCACAGGTCCGGACCAAGGATAGATCCCTGGGCAACACCCGATGTAATTTCCATCCTTCGTTGGCCCTGTGTCGTGTCGTAGAGCAGGCTTCGGTCCTTTAGGTAGTTCCTCAAAAGCTGCATTAGATATTCTAGAAGTTGAAAAGAGTTTTCCCGCGTGTCCAGAATATCCAACCATCTAGCGGAGTTGAAGGCATTCCTGACGTCGAGTGTCACCAACAGGACCATCCGTCGCTTGGTGCGCCTATGTGCCTCTGCCTTTTGGACCACGTTCACCACCTCTGCAATCGCATCAATGATAGAACGTCCTGCTCTAAAGCCGTACTGCCGAGCAGATAGGTCCCCAGCAGCACGAATCGCGTCAGTGCGTCTTCCCTTGATGAGTTTCTTTAGCACTTTCCCAGCCAAGCCTGGCATGCATAACGGGCGGTATGCAGACGGCGATTGGGGATTTCCCTTCCCCTTGCTGATCAGCACGAGCCTCGCCACCTACCATCGTATCGGGAAAATCCCGTCCCGTAGGCAAGCGTTGAATGTGCTGAGCAGCAAGTCAGGACAATGGTGATAGACGAGCCGCAACACCTCAGCTGGAACATCATCTGGACCTGGAGCCTTCCTCGCTTTCAATGAGAGAACTACCTCCTCCAGTTCCAGCAGTGTGAAGAGTGGGCGCTCTACTGCTGTTTCACTATCGACAGCGTCAACACGGACGGGATGGGCAGGGAAGAGTCCCCGCACTATCTCGTCCATCTTTTCCGCATCATGTATACAAGCCTTCCGTAGGGCACCAAGTTTCCCCATGACCAGCTTGTAGCCAAGGCCCCACGGATCCTTGTTCACATTGTCCACTATCTCTTGCCTGCAGCGAGCCTTGCTACTGTTGATCAGTTTGCGAAGGCATTTCCTGGCCGACTTATATGCTGCCACCCAGTTGCATGCCTCGTCACGGTTCCGCACCCGTTGAGCCTTACGTCGAAGCTTGTGACACTTCCTTCGCTTTTCAGCGATTTCAGCTGACCACCTGTACACTGGGGGCTTGCCGTGCCGGGGTCTTTGACGAGGCATAGAAGCGCAACAAGCAGTCGTAATGATGCTCATAGTAGAGTTCACCATGTCTTGAGCTGCCAGTTCTTCCGTTCCGTCCGAAGCTCCCTGCAGCGGCTCACCTGCTGTGAAAACCTTTACGAACGTCTCGACGTCCATCCTTCCGATGTTCCATCCAGTTTTAGAAGGCCGAGAGCACGGACGTTGGGAGACAGCGTCACTTATCTCAAGCAGGATGCAATGTTGATCACTGGCTGAGTAGTCCTCTAATACTTTCCAGTTGTGTATCCTCCGTACTAAGGATTCCAAGGCGAATATCACGTCCGGTATGGTTCCTTCACAGCCAATACGGCGGAAAGTGAATATATTTCCGGAGTTTAATACGACGAGGGCCGTCTTGGCTGCCATTTCCAGGATTCGTTTTCCCCGCGGTGTTGTTACATAACCAGTATACCCTATGTATACTGGTATGAACTGGGAGCTCATTTGATGTGTATCCAATATACATCATCAAGGCTCCCGGGGAAAGAACCCGCTGTATCACCACTTACTTGCTACTCTGTCCATTTAAACTAAACCAACAAAAGACAAGAGTTCATTTTTAATGAATTACTTTAGTTTTATTGTTCATTCTTTTAAATCAAATTTTTAAAATACATTTTGAATTATTTAATTATTTAAAACTCTATATGTCAGCCTGAAGAGGGTAACAACTGGACGAGTTTATGGTTCGGGGTGGCCATACGGCATGAAACGCCAAAAGGACAATTGAGGACCGCGGCACAAGCCAACGCCTCACCCCTCACCATTTGGCCGAATACTGGACAGCACTTCGAACTCGAACTAGAATCGCGTTATTTCACGTACGATTAAATTACTGGATTTGAATACACACTCACTCGTATAAGACTGCCCAAGAACATTAAATACCATTCTTTCGTGAGCTTTCAACCTAAATTCTCTTTAAAGGTGCTGAGTAGCCGAACACGTGCGCTCTCGTTCCACGAAAGTTTTTCCTCCCCGATTCGTCTCGCTTGCTCGGCTGGTGAATATGCGAAACTGGGGAAATTGAGCGAAAGAGTGTTTTTTGCTTAAGCTTTTGACTTCGAAGGAGTGCTTTCAGTTTAAGCTTTCGGCTTTCCCAAGATCTCTTGAGGTAAAATAGCGAAACTGGGGACATTGAGCGAAAGAGTGTTCATGCCGGAACTTTCGGTTTTCCTTTCCGCTTACCTCTCTTCGAAGCATCCCGTTCGTTCACGATGTGAATATCGTTGCGGGTTGAACTTTCCCGTTCACTTAACTGCTCGTTTATTTACTTGCGCATGTGTTTCCATGGCTAATTTTCATTGGCGAAGTGCGAGTACATAGGTGTTGTTTGCTCGCTACTATTGCAGTTATGAAGCGGGAATATATCCGAGTATGTTTATGTGTTCACTCGCAACAAGAAATTGCGTTTTCACTTTCCCGGAACATTAAAATTATTGGCCGCGAACCAAAACACGCGACAATATATATATATATATATATATATATATATATATATATATATATATATATATATATATATATATATATATATATATATATATATATATATAGATATGATACTCTCCGCAATAGGTAAATTTCTCTCGAGAAATTTACGTAATACCAGTTTAAGGCCTGTTTTGAAAAGTTCTCATCAAGACCTTACATTTGGTACCCATATTGGCTACCTTTGATGACATTTTTTTTCAGGGAGCCACTCCTTTATATAAAGAGGGAAGGACTAGTTAGATTTTTTAACCCTAGGCACATAACATTCGTTTGGCAACCATTAACCCTAACTATTTGTCGATTCGACGAGCATTTATTAATGTGTTTTATTTTTAAGTAAGAACGTATTTTTGGTAATGTTTGTTACGTATTTATAAAGAGTAGCTACTATTCTTGAAAAGAGAACAATAAGTTGCTATTTAATTCAATTTTTTATTTATTATGAAACATATATGTAATTGTAATCTACTACTTCGTATGAGATCAAAATAACAATATATTGTTACATGCACGAATAATTCTGCGAGCTACTGTTACAATTTTTTTCACAAGCATTAAGAACCTCATGATCAACAAAGTGAATTTACTCGAAACCACGAGAACCCACCAAGCATGATCAACATCTGAAAGTGACGTCACTCCATTCATTAAGCTGCTCGAATATACCAAGTACCTCTCGGCAGAACATTCGCCAATGTACGAGAAATGGGTTGAATGGGTAGAGACCCTATATAAAGGCGAGCTGAATGAATGGGGGGATCATTCAATTGAACCGCGATAGTAAAACCACGAAAGTGTGGAGGGAGAATTGAAAAGGCGATATTGATTGAGTGATTGTGAAGTGATTTTAGAAGACAATTGCATAAGAAATTTATTGACAAGTGGAAGTAAGACTTTTAATAGTGAAATTAATAATGGTGCATTCTTTTAAATAAACTATTTTTAATTTACTTTAAAAGACATTGCGTTTTCAATTTCCCGGAACATTAAAATTATTGGCCGCGAACCAAAACACGCGACAGTGGTGACAAGAAGTTAGAGAGAATATTTTGGAAGTGAAAACGTTTAAACATTTTTGAAGTGCACAATAGTGAAAATTAACGCAAAACTGGTGAAAAAAAACAATAGCCGAAATAATAAAAATACCATGAACCTAATGAATCGACCATGGCCGGTGAGCCCTCAGATGCGGAAAAAGGTGCTGAAGTCGAACCACCAAAACCAAAGGAACTAGAAAATGTGCTGATGCAAATGTTGATGCTGATGCAGCAAGAGCAGCGACAACAGTCATCCAATTAACTGCGGAGCTAAATGAACAATCAGCGCAGCTAAATGAACAGACATCCAGTTTAGCTGCGAAGCTAAATGAACAATCAGTGAAGCTAGACCAACAAGCGTTCGAAGTCAAGGCAAACATCACACAGAAGTCAACCGAAATAAAAACCGAGCTCAGTAGTCTCAACAATAAAATTAAATGCGTCGAAAAAAGGTGTACCAGATCGAGGAGAGAATCAACCTTGAGATTAGCCAGGTCGGGGAGAGAATGAACCATGAGATTGTAAAAGTGAATAAAGAATTGGAAGCAACGAAGGCAGTAGTAACCACCTCACCAGCCCCGCTTATAACCGCAGCGCAACGCTCATCTAGAAATGTGCAAGCACCAATATTCGACGGGCAAGCAGTCTAGAGTATCTAAAAAATTCAGTTTGAAGCCACCGCTAGGATTAATCAATGGAAAAAGCAGGAACGGGCAACTGCATTAATTCTTGCTCTAAGAGGTCCAGCTGCCGAGCTTTTGCAGACGATCCCCGTTGAGTTGCACTCAAACCCGGCTACTATAATGAACACCCTTGACATGCGTTATAGAGACGATCATCTGAAGCAGATTTATCGGTCACAGCTGCGGCATCGGGTGCAGAAGTCTGGGCGAAACATTACAGCAGCTAGCCCAAGACATTGAGCGACTGGCACTTTTGGCTTACCCAGCTTATGACCAAGAACATCGAGATGACGCAGCGACAGAAGCATTCATCAGCGCATTAAAGGACCAGGAACTGCAACAAAGCGTGCGTTTAGCTCAAAAGCAAACGGTTAAGGATGCATTGGCTTATAGTCTGAACTTTGAGGCAGCGAGAAATGTGACTTGTACCACTGCCCGGGTTCGCGAGGTAGTAGCAGATGAGTGCAGGCGTGTGTGCATGGAAATTGAGCGACAAACGCATGTAAATGGTGCGCCTAGATGTTGGAATTGCGGAGAGAAAGGGCACTTGCAAGGGAATTGCAAGAAGCGAAGAAAACCGAGCTATTGTCCAGGGTGGAGGAGATCCAGACCGAGTCAGGAGCCCAGAACAGAAGCCTTTCAAACTGACAGGGTCAACTTCGTGGTGCAAAGGTTTGCTAAGAGGAGTGACGTCCCCAGTATTACAATCACAGTGTCAAGACTATATTGGGGAGAAGCAGACCTATGCCTACCGGGTCAAATTGACGGAGAACATTGCACCATAACAATCGACACTGGTGCAACCCGATCGATCATCCGACTAGAAAATGTGAGGCAACAACTACTTCACAACGGCAGTATTTTCTCACTACGGACAGCTACGGGAGAAACTGCACCTATCCATGGAGAGGTCAACCTCCATATACAGTTGGGAGACCTTGCGTTCCGACATAATTTTTTGGTCGCGAACATTATGGATGACTGCATTCTCGGAATGGATTTCCTACGACCACATGGAATCACGTTGAATTTGGGCAAATGGGTACTGAAATGGCAGATTGTCGAAGTATTGTTGGAGAATCCCAGCGTCCGGATTCGCAAGATGAATGTGGCAGTATGTACCGACACTGATGTACCGAATTCTTCCGAAAGCATTGTATAGGCAAAGCTTAACGGTGATTCTGGAGACCACCGATCTTATCTGATAGAGCCAACGAAAACGTCCACACTGCACAGTTTGATCGTAGGACGAAGCCTTGTAAGATCTATGAAGAACAGATACGTGCCAGTTAGAGTCCTTAACACCGCAGACTCAACAACGAGCATCAAAGCAGGAGAAGTCATCGGCAGCTGCCAGTCTGTTTCCACCATCACCTCCTTAAAAGCTACTCAAGACCATCATTGGAAAAAAAGGCCAGACACAGACAAAGCCCGGGAATCCACGTCGGCAATATTCAAGCAGGTCAAATTGTCAGTGCAGCTATTCAAGCGAGCCTCTGATCTGGTCACCAAGTACAATGACATCTTCTCAACAAGCCCGGATGATCAAGGCCGAACGAGTATGGTAACTCACGTCATAGATACACAGGGAGCCAAGCCGATTCAACAAGCACCGAGACGTCTTCCTATAGCGAAGCAAGGAGAAGTGAGCGCGCAGATCTCGGACATGGAAAAACAAGGCGTTATCGACCCTTCTGTCAGTCCATGGGCTGCGCCAGTAGTTCTAGTAAAGGAAAGGATGGTACCACTCGTTTTTGTGTCGACTATAGGCAGCTTAACGACGTCACTAAGAAAGATAGTTACCCACTCCCACGCATCGGTGACATCATGGATACTTTGGCTACCGCAAAATGGTTTTCTACACTTGATCTCAAGAGTGGCTACTGGCAGGTAGAAATCGACAAGAAGGACCGAGAAAAAACCTCATTTTCAGTTGGGACCGGATTATGGCACTTTGTGGTGATGCCATTTGGGCTCCAGCCACTTTCGAACGGCTGATGGAATACGTGCTACGTGGCCTGACCTGAAAAACCTGCTTGGTGTACCCAGATGATATCATCGTCATCGGGAGAACGTTCGAAGGGCATGTGCGGAACATAGAAGAGGTTTTCTCCTGATTGCGACTGGCGAATTTGAAACTAAGTCCCGACAAGTGTACCCTTTTCGCAGCTGAAGTGAAATACCTGGGACACGTCGTATCAGCAGAAGAGGTCAAAACAGACCCTGAGAAAATTGAAGCCGTGAAAAGCTGGTCAAAACCAAATAACAAGCGCCAACTACGAAGTTTTCTGGGTCTGGCAACCTATTATCGAAGATTCGTCAAAGACTTTGCCAAAATAGCTAAGTGTCTCCATCAGCTAACTGAGAAAAATCGTCGGTATGTCTGGAATGAACAATGCCTTTGAGACCTTGAAGGAGAAGCTGTGTGAATTACCCGTGCTAGCATATCCGAAACCCGGCAAAATGTTTGTAGTTGACACCGATGCGAGCAACGGTGGTATTGGAGCTGTACTCTCCCAGCAGATCGATGGCGAAGAAAGAGTCCTCTCGTATCACAGTCGAGTTCTTTCAAAAAGTCAGAGGAACCATACCGTGACCAGGAAGGAGCTATTGGCTATAATAGAGGCCACCAAGCAGTTCCACAAGTACCTATATGGCCAGAAATTTGTTCTTCGAACGAACAATGCATCATTGAGATGGCTGCTCAACTTCAAAAACCCCGAGGGACAAGTTGCGATATGGATCGAAAGATTGCGAAGACTACGAAATTGTTCATCGGAAGGGCGGAGTTCATGGAAATGCTGGCACCCTATCCCGCCCTCTATGTCCAGCGAACTGCAAACATTGCCGACGGATTGAGGTAAAGGAACCGTCCGTTGATCTGCGATTGATAACGACCCAATTCGATGAAGGTTGGTCACCGGAGGAGGTTCGAAATGCCCAGTTAGCCGATGAAGTCATCGGACTATTGTTCATATGGAAGGAGACAACTAGGCAACCGGAGTGGAAAGACGTTTCAATGCATGGCGCAACCCTGAAAAGCTATTGGGCACAATGGAACTCCTTTCAGGTGGAGGGTGGCTTATTCAAGCGGAAATGGGAAACGGTGGATGGCCGCTTCTATAGGATCCAAACTATACTTCCCAAAAGCCGAATCCACGATGTGGTTAAGGAGATGCACGAAGGATCCTCGGGAGGCCATCTTGGCCATAACAGGACCTTAGCGAAATTGCGGGAAAGGTTTTACTGGCTTCATGCTCGAGAAGACGCAGAGGACTGGTGCGGCAGATGCACAATTTGCGCTTCCGTCAAAAGTCCAAAGCGACGACTGAGAGGACAAATGCAAACCTACAACGTGGGTGTACCGTTTGAAAGGATTGCTGTTGACATCGCAGGACCCTTCCCTGAATTTGAATGAAAAAATCGATACAGGCTGGTTGTAGCCGATTATTTCAGCTAGTGGCCCGAAGTCTACCCCATTCCCAACCATGAAGCAACTACTGTAGCCGAACAGCTAGTGTTAAATTGGGTCAGTAGGTATGGCGGACCTTGGGAAATACATTCGGAGCAAGGCCGAAACTTTGAGTCACTAGTTTTTGGCAAAATGTGCGAGCTGCTGCAAATACGGAAAACGAGGACAACACCGCTGCATCCCCAATCCTGTGGTATGGTCGAACGTTTCAACGGCACGCTCAATAAACATCTGGCCAAGATGGTTGATGAGATCCAAAGGGGCTGGGACTGACATATCCCACTATTTCTGATGTCATACACAGCTGGTGAACATGCATCGATGGGCCAAGCCCCAGCCAAAGTCATTTTTGGGTAGACTTTTCGTCTGCCAGCTGATATAAAGTTCGGAACACCCCCTGAGAAACCTCAAACGATCTCGGAGTACGCAAGTGAGCTATGGCAACGGTTGAACCAGATTCATCGGACAGTGCGAAAACACCTCGAATCGGCTACTGATCGCATAAAGATCAGGTATGATCTAAAGGCTAATTCTACTGGCTTCCAGCAAGGTGACTTGGTATGGCTATATAACCCGCAACGGCGAAAAGGTAGGTCTCCAAGATTGCAACATAATTGGGAGAGACCATACCGAGTTACAAAGCGAATCAACGACGTCGTATACCGCAAACAAGAACACCGTAAGCGAAGAGCCAAAATGAAAATCGTGCACCTGGCCGTCTTGCCCCATATTACCCCCTGGGAGAATTGACTACAACTTGCGACACATCTTTTCGGGGCGAAAAGAACTAAGGTGGGGGCAGTGTTACATGCACGAATAATTTTGCGAGCTACTGTCGCAATTATTTTCACAATCGTTAAGAAGATCATCATCAACAAAACGAACGTACTCGAAAACCCATTAATCATGATCAACAAAACGAACGTACTCGAAAACCCACCAAGCATCAACATCTGGAAGTGAGTCACTCCATTCATTACCATACTCGAATGTTCCCGCTGATTCGCCAATATACGAGAACTGGGTTGAATGACTAGAGACCCTATACAAAGGCGAGCTGAATGAATGGGGGGATGCATTAGAACCGCGATAGTAAAAAAACTGCGAAAGTGTGAAGCGAATAGAAAAGCGATATTGTTCGAGTAATAGAAAAGTGATTTTCGTTGATTGTGAAGTGATTTTAGAAGACAATTGCGATAGAAATTTATGGACAAGTGATAGTTAGACTTTTAATAGTGACAATTAAAATTGTGAAATAGTTAAATAAGTGATTGTGCATATTTAAGTAATTAAATAAACTCTTTTAATTTAATTTACAAAACATTGCGTTTTCACTTTCCCGGAACATTAAAATTATTGGCCGCGAACCATAACACGCGAAAATATGTCAATTTGATCAAGTAATGATCTGAGTTACAATTGGCTCCTCAGCATGTACGGACATGATTGATCTGGTTTTGTGTGTTGCTATCTGGTGATACCCAGGTCATTTTATGAATGCGTCAATATTGGAAGCAAGTTGAACGTATGACTAAATTTCTGCTACATGCAAAGTAAATCAGGCGCTAGCCGTTGTCATTTGTTACATCGTGGAGGCTATATCCTGAGGTCGTTCCCTGATGAGATAGCTCATTGCCAACCTTAGCGTTGAAATCACCCAGAATTATTTTTTTTTCATTTGTAGGCAATGAGTGAAGCCAGTGTTACCAGGTGATTGTAGAGCGTTTTCTTTATTTCTTCGTCTTTTTCTTCGGTCGGGCCTGGACCTTTATCAGCCAGATTTTGAATGGATCGCACAGAAGCATTCGTTTATTGCCCTAAAATCAATAACGTGCGAACTTCCTATCCACAATGAAGACCACTCCAAATTTTTGTTTTCCGGTAGGTTTCCCACTTTTGAATATTGTGTGCAATCTCATGTCTTGGATGTCCTTTCCAGTCCAATCGTTTCCTGGACTGCCAGTACTTTTAATTGATATTGACTGGCCTTTAACAGCGCCAGGGTAATTGAGTGATCTGGCACTCCGAGATCCAATGTCATTGTCGGTTTTTTCGTTTGCGAGGTCATTGCCGTGATTCAAATCCATTCCGAGGCCCATTTGTAGGTTCCGAAACATTTTAAGGTTTTCTAGAGATGGGGAGTTAACCCGTCATCCAATGTCCATTCCGGCGGCATGGTTATTATGTCGATTCCGTTATCAGGCGCGGAAAATTCGCCTTCACCCTCGTACTTCCCCATAAGGGAGGTGTTATTAGGATTTAGTAGCAGAGCTGTAGATGTATTTACAGTTATTAGCATTCTTCGACATTTAATGTCCCATTATTGGAGAACCAGTAAACCCAATGTGTGACCCCGAGAGCATTTACTACCATTTAACTGGGAGTTTGGGATGAGGAATCATGGAAACTATGGTTTGGGAAAAAAAGGGTTCTCTTCTCCTTTCTCAAACGGGCTTGGGACCGTCTTTGGTGGAGTTAAATCAAAGCGTATTAAACACTTTTTAAGAAATCCAATGGGTCAGCAAAGACGTTCAGTGTTAGGAGTTTTATCCATTGAGACTGATATAGCATCTAAGTTGGACTACGATGCAAATATTAAGGATTTTAATAAGGCGAAAAATAAAAAAATCTGTTTATTTAATCACTGTTAAAGACTAGTTAGCTAGTGGTATCATCTTGAAAGAGCAGGAATAGGATAGTCAGATAATAAAATTCGGTTCGCCGATTTATAAAAGTAGTATACAGTGCCCAACTAATGATTTTTCAATTTTATTTCAGAGTCAGAAACCAATTCCTGGCGAGACTCTGATTTATTTATGTTAACGTAAAAATGTGTTTAAATTGTTTGATTTCTATGATATTCTCCAGTTGTGTCATTGTAGGGTCTCGTGGAGCTTATCTTGAACACATAAATTTTTAGCCTCCACCGCCGCTGTCGGTGTTGATGCCTGCATATCAAAGGGTGAGTACAAAACTCTTCTGACAGGAGTGTACTTCTGTCTTCTTGGCTTGTATTATTTTAGTTTTAGACATTTCAATAATACATTAGAAATCAATTTAAATATAACGATATGGCTTCTTCGGTATAGCGTGTCAACCAGCTTTCACTTTTTCGCCCCAAAAAAGTATACCGTCGGTGCTGAAATGACTCCCATGTTTTCCATTAATAATGTATAGCACTTACGTTTCAAACATGTGTAATACGGTGATTAATTCAACGATATAATAACAGCTATAACGTGGTCTTTTACCTCACTGATAGTGACTTAAGACACCCTTTATGCGAACTCGGCCACCTGACACGACATTTCAATGCATTATAAATGACAACAGATCCCTTGTTTCACGTTGTCCATTTTGTAGGCTTACAATGTTCCTGTTAAGTGTGTTTTGATCTAAAATCCTTGAACATGTTAACATACAATCACCAATATAAAAGGACTATCTATTTATCTATCCAATTGCTGTCCATCATTCACCTGAATGCGAGGGATGTATCTGGACTTACTTCACGCGTTGTCCTTTTGGATGCTGTGCGATGTCTGCAGCCAAGAGTCGTCACTTTATCCATTAAGTAGCTCGGTTTACACTAGGGGTTGAAAGTCGTGCTATCATGTTTCATATATGATTAAGTCGAGGGCTTAACTAAATAGCGTACTAAGTGGCTGCCAACGAAAACCCATTTACGTCAATATCCAAACAGGGAAAAGTTTGGCGGATGCATTTGTTGCTTTCTCGGAATTTCTACATTATCCGACTTTGCCAACTCAATGGGGATTTAAAAGGAATAATTCTATTTGTTGGGATTTATTTGGATAATTCTTTAGTTTTGTTGAACGCAACGAATGTTTGCTGAATTTTGGAAAGTAACCTAAAGAAATAGACGAAAACTTGATAACTTTGTTGGTAAAACAAAATTTTTGCCAATTTTGCTTGATAATCTTGGGAAAATAAGTTCAATAACGCAAATGGTTCTCGTGGATGACAAATTCTCAAAGAAATGCAAACAATGAAACAATGGCAGCTAATTTCTCAAACTTTCGCTTGGCGCTTAGCAGGACCTCATTCCAAGTGAAAATCTTCTCTCATGCTACTACACTTGTTCTTCATACACAAACCATACATTTTTCTTGTACATTTCCACTATCTGGCATCCTCCAGAATTTCAACATGAGTTTTCTATATACAACACACACAAGTTTTTCCTGCTTCCTTTGTGGAAATTTTTAAAGTAAACCATTTCAAGTACTAAGATGTGAAGTTTTCCTCCTTTCAGTTTTTCCCTAGATTCGCAAGTTGTGTAGCCTGTTTTGCTCTACTACAGCATGTGGACTTGGCTAATGGTGTTTGTCTATTTCGCTCCGAATTCGAAACATTCTCTTCTTCAGCTGAACTGCATTCATGGAAGACATCGTCATGTCCTTTAGATGCTTGTTTTCAGAGTGTTTATGTTGTTGTGTGCTATTGGTGGGTTGGCTAATAAACTCATTCAAACTTTTCCAATAAACGTGAAATTTCCTTTTATCAAATATTCCACTTTTACTCTACGACGTTTTTCTCGGGTTTTCGAGCTTATGCAGTTCGGTTGGTTTAATTTGGTAATTACATTGGAAGATGTGAAAATATTTAACATGTGCTTCATATTTATGAGATGTAAGTGAATTGAATTTCAGGATGGTAAGTGAGATTTGTTGGAAAGGTGGTCTGGAGAAATTTGCATATGCTATATATTCTTGAAGATTTTAATTGACATTGAAACTTGGTGGAAAGGCATCTCTAGAACTTATAACTTTTATAGGAAGTATGTTAGCTAACTTTTCTTTTCAAAATCATAGACAATCTTCCGACTATATTCCCAAAACTCGTAGCCCAAGATCAATCTCCAACAAATCACTCACACACACACAGTTTGGGAGTGCAAAACTATTTGATTAACGTCCATTGTACTAAATAATTCACAACAAAACAATGGTCTAAAGGATCATCCTTGCCCGGAAAATAGATGTAAGCCAATTCGACTTTTTTTAAGGGGCTGGTCTTTTCTATTTTCATCCAACTTTCAACATAAAAAGGACGAAATTATCCTAAAGACGATGAAAATGCCTAAACCTAAGTACTGGCAGGAGTAGAATATGCTTGGAAAACTATACCGCTATAAATCACTTGACACGAAGCCATTTTACTATGAAGTGAGAAAAATTACAAAACATTAACTGCATGGAAAATGGTTAAGCCGAACTGGGAGAAAAAATCAACCCATGGAAAATGATTGTGGTCGTTGAACTTTGAATGGAAAATCTGTGGATAGGAGTAGCTTAAGAGTATTTCAATCCTTACATGAGCCGTGAATGCTTAGATAGAAGGATAAGAGAAAGGACGATCTATGTATGACAGCGGTTAATGTTTTTCCATTGACGTACGATGAAGGAGAATTTCTCTCTCATGTTCTGCTAGGACATGCGAAATTCTTATCTATCGCTAATAAATGGTAGGTATTAGCTTTTAACGACCAACTATCTTCGTCGTTATTTGTCTTAAAGACAGGACAGTAATTGAATTGAGCTCACGATGACAGATTGATTGAATGGGAGCAATTCTTTTCAGGACTCATAAGGCGATTTAGGAATAGAGCATATATGAAAATTTAATTTGAATTATGTTGACGGTTTAAAAGCTTGTATAGTGATTTGAAAATGCTGACACCGGCACTTCTGTTTAAGTCAATTACAGTGGACTCTCGTTATAATGCGCATATCGGGCGGCACACAACACCCGCATTATAAGGAGAACCGCGTTATAACGAACGGCACGGTAGTACCAAAATAAATTTACTCGGAACGATTTGCATAGCTGCATAATGAAACATCTTATAAGCTTCACATTTTAATAACAGAACCATTTGCGTATTTATTGTCTTATTGTAATTCATATAACATAATGATACATCTTAATAAGCACATATAGATATGCATGTATCAATTTATTTATATACATAAGGTACGCTTGAAAATAAAAACATACTCGAGATAATTTTGCCTACATTATTTAAATTCATCACTAAAAAAATTGAGTAATTTTCGTTTGTTTGGTTGTTGATAAGTTCAGCAGCATCTCTTTTTTGAAAGATGCTAATTGCAATTGTCTGACACTGCTAACATTTTCTTGTAATTCAGCCCATCTTATTACAGTTTCCATGGCATTTATTGCTTCTTTGGTTGTTGGTGGTAAATCAGCTATCCCACTGACGGTTTCTTTTTCACCTATTCCTTCTTAACAATCTTCATCACCACGAACGGAATCGATGATCATTTCGTCAGTCATATTCTGACAAATATCTTCTTTAGCATCCACATCTAACCAATCAGTCAAAGAATCATGAGTAATTTCCAGCTCATTCAATATTTCCCGGATACGGTAAATTTCAGCCTCAGTGAAGATATGATCTGAAGCTGAATCTGAATGTGTTATGGACTGGTTAAGATCAGCTTCATTATTAGATTCATTTAATTTTTTCCAACAATTTCGAATTATCTCCGATGTGATTGCCTGCCGGGCTAATCCAATACTGTACGACATGTCTTTAAGATCCATTTTTTTAAAAATGTGGTGACTTCATTGCCTGATGCTAATAAAGACTTCATAATTTCTCTCCTGTAATTTGTTTTGAAGGCACTAATAATGCCCTGACCTAAGGGTTGCATAAGAGCTGTTGTATTTTTTGGGAGAAAAATTACTTTTATCTTTCCATCGTCAGACACAAGATTATTAGCAGGTGGATGAGCTGGGCAGTTATCTAAGAGAAGCAAAGCTTTTGGATCTAGCCTCAATACTCTCAGAAATTTTTGGACAGAAGGAACAAAGGAGTTTTGAAAGCAGTCATGAAATATATTCGAAGTCATCCAGGCCTTTGTCCTGTTCTTATAAACAACCGGCAGAGATTTCATGTTGATTGACTTAAAACATCGTGGATGTTGACTTTTACCTATGATGAGTGGCATTAACTTATGACTAGCAGCTTTATTTACACAAAATAAAAGTGTTTTCCTTTCCTTGCCTAGTTTTAATCCTTCTTTTTTTGGGTTACTTTTAAGATCTAATGTTTTATTTGGCAACATTCTGTAGTATAACGCAGTCACACACACAGTTATAAGCTTGTACATCAGAATACCCTTTTTCCTTAGTAGAAATTACAAACTGCTTGGAGAATCCTGCCGCGCCTTCAATGTCACTAGAGTTTGCTTCTCTAGAAATAGAAATTTGATAGATGCCATGTCGTTTTTGCCAACGCCACAACCAACCGTCAGAAGCCTTAAAATCTCCTTCTGCTTTTAAGCTTGCATGAAATTTTTCTGCTTGCAGCTTCAAAGTAGTTCCAGAAACGGGAATACCTTCACTTCTTTTTTGCACAAACCATTCATAGAGGCAATCGTCCACATTTCGATTTGGTCCAAGTCTTGTCTTCTTTCTAGTAAGACCAGCATCTTGGTTAAGCTTATCAACAAATAAATTTAGTTTTTTCTCCTCTGCTATCCAACCTCTTACAGTTCCTTCAGGTATCCCGTATTCTCTTCAAATATTTGCTTTAGAAACTCCGCTCTTGACTTTGGCGATGATGTCAAGCTTTTCTTTGACGCGGTAGGCTTTTCTTTTATTCATCATGCCTATAATAATTAAACACTATTTGAACATACACAATTGCACAAACTCAATACATACACAATTATTCAATACGCGATGCCAATAAAATACACACGGATTTGTATAAACACGTTTGAACTTAATGAAAACAATCAGTTCGCCGGACAGTAACAATAAAATGCTATACTTACTAATGCAACAGAGACCTGCATAAAAATGTTGGAACTTATCGTGGACAATCTGTTTTTGGGTGGGCGGTGAAGATCACCCGCGCTATAATCAAGGGCGCATTATAGCGAGCAGCGTTATAACGAGAGTCCACTGTATTTTATTTGCAGAGCGCGAGATTCTAGGCATTTGCCTAGAACCTAGGTATTTGCCTATTTTGGCCAAATTTGGTCCATCGTGCCTATTTTGATGCATCGAGCCTAAAAAAACTTATTTTGTTATTTTTTCTGCTCAAAAATTACAATTTGAGCTCACATACATTTTAAATTCGTAAATAAAGTGATTTCAAAAGCACAGAATAACAATTCATATATGTTGAATGTTAAAAATACATCATGAACGTTCTACGTTTTTTCAATGCGCTGCTTACTAAATTCTGTTTATCCAATAAATCACAAGCAAGTGAGTTACGTAAATAAAAATAATCTATAGCGATACAACAGTGTCGTCATTTGAGTTTCGATTTTCATTGGGTGCGTTTCAATTTCAATACATCAAAATGGGTAAAACAAAGGAAACTCCTCGTGAATTTCGTGCGCGAATGGTCAGAGAATATCCGGCCGTTTTTCGTACAGATAATTCGATTTTATTTTGCAAATATTGTGAGTGCGAGGTAACCGCTGACAAACTTTCCCATGTGAAGCAACACATTGCTACCAAAACACACCAGAACAATGTTGAAAAGAGAGATCGTTCAAACAGTGGTCCATCGCTCCAACAAAGTTTACTGACGCAACATCAACAACCACGTCCAGAACAAAAAATCAACGAATTCGAGATGGACTTTTGCAAAATGTTTTTAGAAGCAAACATTCCTTTGAAGAAAGCCGTTCATCCATCCGTCGTACAATTCTTTGAAAAGTACACAAAAAAAACATTGCCAAGTGAATTCACACTACGGAACAAATATGTACCCAATTTGTACGATCAATGCATGGCATCGCTTCGTGAAAAAGCAAAGAATAAAAACATTTGGGTGTCGATTGATGAGACGACCGATAAGGAACAAAGACTGGTTGTTAATTTCATTTTTGGAATTTTGGATGGCGATGAAAACATTCCAGAGCGTGAAAAGTGCTATCTATTGAACATGGATGTTGTCGAAAATGCTAATGCTTCCAGTATGGCCAAATTTTTCAACGACTCGCTGCTATTGCTTTGGCCAGATGGTTTGCTTATTTTTTGTTTTTTTGGTTATTGTTATCGATTGCGTAAACAATTTGAATTAAGAATTTTTATTGTTTGAATTAGGTATTCAATACAATAATGTGCGTGCTGTTCTGACGGATGCAGCAGCATACATGATTGCAGCCATGGGCTCACTGAAAATTCTATATCCAAAAATGATTCATTTGACTTGTTTTGCCCATGGGCTGCATTGAGTTGCTGAATGTATTCGCACCAAATTTCCGAATGTCAATCGATTGATATCGAAAGTGAAAGCCGTTTTTGTAAAGGTATGCTTAAAAAATGAAACTAGTTGAATAATTCAATTTCATTTGATAAAAATCACCAAACAAATAATTATTGAAATTTATAAACTGTATTTTTACAGACACCCTCTCGGCAAAAGAAGTTCAAAGAAATGAATCCAGATTTGGCGCTTCCTCCTGAGCCAATTATAACACGTTGGTGTACATGGCTGAAAGCAGCAATATACTGCGATCATTTTGAACCGGTCAAGTCTGTAATTGATTCATTCGATAGCGACGATTCTGAAGCGATTAAGACGGCCAAGGAGCTATTTGCTGACGATACTATCAAAACTGATTTAGCATTTATCAAAACTCATTTTGCACAGCTGGTATCAGCAACAATCAAACTGGAAACACAAGGGCTACCATTAAACGAAAGCATTGATTTGATCACATCCATCCGTGTATCACTGAACGCATTGGATGAACCAGCATTTGGCCGCAAGATGGAAGCAGTACTTCAAAGAAATCCCGGTTTCAAAACTATTGTTGAAATCAACAATGTTTTGAATCATCGTGCACAGCCAACAGAACAATTTTTATTGGAACTTTCACCAGCTGAACTTGCGCTATACAAATTTTGTCCAACTACATCATCGGATGTCGAGCGTTCATTTTCAATGTACGCAGATGTTTTAACCATCAAACGTCGAAGCTTTTTATTTCATAATTTGAAACAACATTGTATTGTGCTTTGTAACCGCGGAAACAAATAAAATATTTCATTTCAATCATAGAAAAATAAAATTCCCAAATAAACTGAACAAATATCTATTTTATTGCATTTTTTCGAGACTTTTTTGTGCCTATTTTGGAGAATTAAGCCTGTTTTCGTGCCTATTTTTGCTATTTTACGAGACTTTTTTGTACCTATTTTGGGGAATAAAGCCTATTTTCGTGCCTATTTTTGCTATTTTACGAGACTATTTAGGTGCCTAAAATCGACATTTATCGTGCCTATTTTCTCGCGCTCTGTTTATTTGTTTGCCATTCGCAGGCCAATTCTCTTTTTTCATGGAAATGTTTTGTTGTGTAAGCAGACGTGTTGCAACCGCGAAAGTCACCGCAAATGCAGACATTATGTTTCAGCAGAGGGGTGAGTAACCCGGGGTGGCATACTGAGGCCGGCTAGCGCTCAGTCATGTCGCGGATCTTCTGCGACACCCTCTGCTTATGCTGAGCCACCCTACACATAAAACATAACACGAACGGGTAAGAATGGGAAAGGGGGAGGTTATATTGAGAAATGAAAGAATTTTGTCTTAATATGTACGGGCCTTTTTATTGCAAGAAACGAAACAATTCAACGTACAAAAAAATCCAAATCAGTGAAAAAAATAAAGGGTGTATGTGCCCAAAGGAGGGTGGAAATATTACGGCGGCAATTTGAAGTGTCAAATGGGAGAGAGCCGGTACGCCAAAATTCGCAACAAGCGTGGGGACGACTCAGACCCTGAGTGTCTCATTCAGCTGGGTAAAGGAGGGATTTCGGCAGGGGTAACTGAAAAAAAAACAAAAATAAGTAGACATTCACTAGACTTCACACTATGGAAATATTCTGTTTTTAGGGTTTTGTACTAAAATACAAAACCCTATTGCAATCACGACCTGTGTCCGTCTGTCCGTCCATCCGTCCGTCTGTATGTCACAGCACTTTTTCTCCGAAGCTATAGAGGCTACAGCCATGAAACTTTGTGGAAAGATCAGAAGTGGTGACTTCTTGAAAGTTCAAGGGTGAAAAAAATTTTCAAAGGGGTTTAAGGGGGGTCTCCCCATATAGGGGGGTGACCCCTCAAAAAAAAATGTTCACCATTGGTAGTCAAGTAGGGTGTCATTGAAAAGGTCTTAATGAGGTCTTTTCAAAACAAGTCTTAAAATTGCCTTATTAGCACCGAGGGGAGCAGGGGAAGGGGCAATGTACGAACTTTTCACGTACCCCCCTCCTCGCGATTGGACATCTTCCATCCGAAAAATCTGGAAAAAGTCAAGAATGTAGGCCTTAATAAGTACAACAACAACAAATACATGAGAAGTCGAAATTCACTCAACTTTGTTAGTAATAGTATGATTTATCGATTTTATGTTTTCTTGAATAAAATCTAAACGGTACCCTCAAATTCAATAAAATTTTGCAAAAAGATGACTATTAGTAGGATTAATCTTTTCTGAAAGTTTCATAAAGATCGAATAGTATTTGACGAAGTTATAGCGATTTACATTTTCCTGTATTACTATGGAACAATATGCCCTGTATTACTATGGAAACATATGGCTATGGAGCCATATGCGCTTTTTACCGACAAAGACACTACAGCGTTGTTAGGATTTGCATGAAAATTGCAGGAATGATAGGTATCCTGAAGGTGAGTACAAATAATTGAAACAAGTCGAAGAGGCAGGAGAGAGCTCCTAGCAAAAGGGCTTTGTAACCATTCTAGGATTCGAAAAAATAGGCTATGAATCGATGACTACAGTGCAGAGAAGTGGCCCCTGAAAAAAAATTTCATGAAAGGTAGCCGATATGAGTATCAACTGAAAATTCTCTATGAGAGCTTTTCGAAACAGTTCTTAAACTGACCGTTTTTGCTTCAGTGGAGGCACAGGGGGGGGAAATACATGAAAAATGTGTTTCCTCCCTCGTGAATGGACACCCGTGATCTAAAAAATCTGGAAAAATTATCAAGGGAGATATTTGTGGGTATAACTATAACAATTGCCTCAGAAGTCAAAATTCTTTCAACTTTGTTAATAATATTATGATCCTCGAATTTCACATTTTGTCCAATAAAACCGTCTTTGACATGTTTCTTGATTTTATTCGTTGCTGGATACTGCATTTTGTAAGTTGAGTACAAAACCCTTCTGACATGAGCATAGGTCTGTCTACCCAACTTGTTTCGGTTTAGGTTATGTATGAGCTCCAGTATACGTCACTATACTCGCTTCCCCAGTATCCGTCACTAAACTCGCTTCCCCAGTATCCGTCACTAAACTTGCCTCTTCCGGCAGACAATGCTCAATCCGAATTACTGTGCGCCTCATTCAGCAGTACGATTTCACCACTGTAATGAGTATCGACCGTGTAATGCGCAGTACCTGTGTAATGACGTTTAGAAATCGGGATGGTTTTGCTCAGTTTCACCTCATTGATGGAAAATAGGTTATGGTCCACAACTTTGGGTGGGTCATCAGCCGCAAGAGAAGAACCACTCAAGGGGACTGGAGTGGACATTAAAGGTTCTGCAGAAAGGGGCAGTAAAACTGGCGCAATGTTGAGAACGGCCCATAAATCAATCCTGAGATAAATAGACATTGGCGTGCATCGAATGAAGGTACAAGCCAAGGTCACGGATGAGGTCAAGGGCTCCCACTCCCACGATGCTAACGCTTGCACCACTTTCTAACAGATCTTTCAGTTTGCGTCCCTTATTGCTGATCTCATCACAAGGCCGCTTGTCTTCGTGGGATGTCACGATTGACTCAACGCACGCTCGCTTGATAAACCGTCGCGTGACAAAATATTTCCATGACTTATGGAATCATGACGTTGATTCTTGCTGCTTGCGGTCTGGCTTGCGGCCAGAATCAAATTCGCAAGCCACGTCCAGGGAATTGCTTGGGTGAAATTGTACTTTAGGCAATGACGTCTGTGTGGAAACATCTAAAGACCCAGGTGACTGAATTCCGATTCCCCGAGAAAATGATTGCAATGAAACAGCTAGATGTGCTTCAGTAGGAAGGGCACCGGACCAGCGACATGAATCATGGCCATATTTTCCCAAATATAAGCGTCATGAAGCCGAGATCTGAATCGCTCAATGTGTTCACATTTCAGCTGACTCCAACTCAATCTACATACAGTTCACGCCTCTGCCAGTACCAGCTTATGGTGGTACCCTGCTGAAGAATATGTAGGCCCGACATCAATTCACGCTCCAAAGTACCATAGCTTTGAGCCAGGGTGCTAACACGGAACACAAACTGGCGGGCATCCATTCCACATGAGCTTCCATCAATCTTGAAGTCCCATTTATGCATGGGAATAAAAGTTTCATCCAACTCATGGATCTGGCCATCATCCCGGAACGGATGGTGTGAATGAGGATCTGGCAAATCCTGAAAAGAACGTGGTGAGAAGTGAGTGAAGCTATTAAGCTCGTGTTACGTGCGAGGAAACGTGGTGAAAATTAAAAGCAATACAAATCCGTAGAGCATGTAAATAATTTAAAAATATTAAAATCAATCAACAGGCGGACAGCACAGACAATTTGAAACAAAATAGATAATTTAATAAGTCACAGACGGACAAACAAACGAATCGATAAAAATAAGTCGGGGATTGAATACAAGACAGACAAAGAGACAAATAAATAAATATATAAAATTTTAAAAATGTGAAGATCCCTAAGATAAGAGCATAAGTTAGCCTCAAATTCTTAATCTACTCTTACTCAAAACTAATCGCTCACTAACTTGAAATCCAAACTAAACTGAACTCAACTACTAAAATTCAATCTATCTAAATTTTACTCAAAACCCATTATCCTAAATATGAAGTCAGAACTCTAATAAAACGTAACTTAACTAAATCTAAATGCCCCAAAAGATAAATCAATGAAATTACTAATCCTTTCTGTTAAATAAATCAATAATAAAACATAAAATACAACCGATATAATTTTAAAATATTTATAAAACACGCCAAAAATAAAAATTAATTAAAAATTCTTCACCTAAGTAAACCAAAAATCTAATTGAATTGTGTCAAAATTAGTAATCAATGCGCGACAAGGAAGAAGGTAAAATGAACTATTTATTAAAAAAGTGACGATTGAAATTCATAAAATAAAATAATTTCTCAAAATGATCCCCTTAGAAGGAAAAGGAAAAGGTAAGGTAATTAAATGGGATGAAGGTTAAAATTGTAACAAAGCACAAACAGACAAATCACAACATTGCCTGGCATAGCCATGGAATCTGAAGGCGGACTCCGCTCTAATGGTCACCATAAAGGCTGACTACGAGACCATTATGGAACATCACGGACTTCATAATTGCTCGGACAAGAGCCACACAAATCCCATAGCTGAACCAGAAAGATGATGGAAGGGCCCAAAGCGTTGGCTAATTCAAAGTGTTGGATCCAAGTCCAACTATCTCATGCAGGGAGATATAGCCAACGACTCAAAATTCGGTGGAAATCAACCAACATCCACACTGCCACAGCATGACTGCCATCATAGCCTGTGAAGACTATCAAACGAAATAACTTTTATCCGGGGTGAGCTCTCCCGTTTCCCTGTAGAGGTCCCTTCGCAGGCTGTCACATTATATTCACGCAAAAAATGTGTGGAAGGCACTATCCTCCCCTCCTGGGCAAAACCGACAATCGGGGGATCGTGACTTACCAATCTTGTGCAGGTAAGACTGAAAACACCCATGCCCGCTCAAAAACTGGGTCAGATAGAAGTCCGCCTCACCATGCTTTCGATTTAGCCACGGTCCCACATCCGGGATGACGCAACCAGTGCACTTTCCCTGTGTACAATTGACCCAAGACTGCTGTCAATCGTTGAGCGAGCGCTGTCTCTCCTCGCGGACAACCACCTCCCTTGTATCCTCGTTGCAGCGCAGGTAAATAGCACAACGCTCTCTGGCAAGGAGGGCAACAGGTATCACGCCTGCAATAACTCTCACTGCCGAGCCGGAGACTGTCGGATAAGAAGATGCAATTCTCAGTGCTCCTCTTCTCTGTACCTGTGCCAAATGTTTTCGGTATACCTCCTTGCTGAGAGCGTCGCCCCATACTTCTGCGCCGTACAATACCACTGACCCTACAGCACTCATCAAGAGGTGTCTTCTTGATGGGCAGGATCCCCCTACATTGGCCATAAGTCAACTCAGAGCCGATATTCCCAAAGCAGCGTTCTCAGCCGTCAGCCTGATTTGCTCAGAGAAACTCATCTTCAAGTCGATCAGTAGCTTCAGGTACTTCACCGATGGCTTTGATTCGATTTGTATGTCTCCAATACTGATCATCCTTATTCTGGGGATTCTCTTTGTTGTCAAGATGACCACTTCGGTTTTGTCCTGTGCTAAACTGAGCCCACAAGCAGTCATCTAAACTATAATAAAAAACTAACCAAGTCAAATAAAATCACTAGAAAACCAAACCTTGGGCGCCATCTGTTACAACCGCGGAAGTCACCGCAGTTACAGACATTATGTTTCAGCAGAGGAGTGAGTAGCCCGGGCCGGCATACTGAGGCCGGCTAGCGCTTAGTCATGTCGTGGGTCTTCCTGGATACCCTCTGCTCGTGCTGAGTCACCCTACACATGAAAACAAACACGAAAGGATAAGAATGGGAAAGGGGGAGATCAACTTGAGAAATGAAAAAATGTTGCCTTAATATGTACGGGCCATTTTATTGCAAGTATCGAAACGATTCAATGTATAAAAAATCCAAATCAATGAAAAAACCAACGGGTATATGTGACCAAAGGAGGGTGAAGATGTTACGGCGGCAATTTGAAGTTGCGAATGAGAGAAAGCCGGTACGCTGAAATTCGTAACAGATGTGTTTCGAGTTCTATGAGTCATCTTCAGCGTTTGCTTCTGGTTTGTTGAACTTCATTTTTAAGGCTTTACAAAATGAATTTTATAGAGAACAACTAAGTTTGTGCCCAGTTTTTATATCTGTCCGTGATCACAGCAATTTTTTTTTCAAAAATATAAAAACTACAATAGCCAAGCTTTGTGGCAAGGCCAAAACTGGTGACTTCTCAAAAATGTAGATGTTACTGAAGCTATGAAAAGTCCCACATTGATCCTAATGTCACCTTTAAAAAAGTTCTTTCGCAAACTTGGTCAAGGGTAGAGCTTGAATATTAAATCTACAATTATTTTCATTTGACTTTATACTTTAGTTTATTAAAATAATTCGACTTATATGAGATAAAATTAAAGCCATTTAGATTTATTTCCTACTCTAGTAAAGGGTCCCTTTCTTCCGTCTTCGTGATAATCGCCAACGCACCGTTGTCTCGTCTCAAGCTAATGCTCGAATATCCTAGTTTCATCTCCAAATTAATCTTCCGAATTCCAGTATGCGTCTCCAATTTCTCATCAGAAAATGCTGTCGCTGATCAATGTTCTATTATAGCTCTGCTGGCTGCTCGAAAAAACTCCCAAAAGAAAAAGAGAAAGCGCCCCCATCTTCCCGGGCTTAAATAGCCTCCGGGTTAACGTTTTTTCCTCCCATCCGCCGGGAAATTCCCTCGCTTGATTTCACTCATAACAAGTTAAGTGTATTACGCGCTGAATGCATTTGACTGACAGTTCGAACTGTCATTAGTGTTTATTTACATCGCGACGCGAGATGAGGATTTCGCAATATTTTTCTTTTTTTTCCTCTTTCCCTTGAGCCGGCGCTAAGATTTCTTAGTTTTTTTTGTCCCCGCCGGTAGTTTAATCACCGTGCCAACGCATGAAGTGTCGCGTATGTATAATTATCCATCAGTTTCCACTAATTTTGGCCGTCGAATCTCTTCTCGAGGATGTCGCGATTGTCTTCGTTTAGATTTCCGTGGTGAAATATAGTGAGTTTAGTGCGAATAAGTAAAGATTACGCTTCGCCACGATGTTGACAGTCAGCTAGAAGAGGAGGTCAGAAATTCAACAAATGTCAGTCATTTATTGGAGTGCCAAAATGAGTTTGGTTAGAAAAGGGTTTGCCTGAGTCCTTTCCATGCTCAAAAATGTTTTTTTTTTTTGGATCTGTTTGTAACACCTCCAGTTTCTGACATCTTGTGCGATATTTTTAGCTTCCGGCTTATTTTGGCTACTATATAGTCGAGCCGCAGTAGTTCCTCTCCAGCTTTACCTCCTGGATCAGGTGCTACTCATTTCCATCTCACTGATACCATCCGTGCATAAGGCTTGTCAAACTTTTGACATATCATGCAAAAGATTCGAGAGCATTCCATAAATTCGATCGTACGATGCACTGAAATATCTTTAAATCGTTGCAACACCAATGTAACGACATTCAATGTGGCTTGTTTTCGTTGCAATTCCTCGTTCATAGTATCAATATCTTTGTTTTTTGGTTTCGATTACTGGTGACTTTTGTTCGTAGTTAAAAGTCAATTCTTCTAGAGCTTGAAGTACTCCTTTCACCTCCTCCTTAGCATTTTCGTTTTATTTTTTGCTGCTACGTTTAATTTACGTTACGCCTCGAGTTTGCGCCTTGCTTGTCCTGTGCTTGCCACTAATGAAGTATTAAACTCGCGAGTGTCTACGTGCCATCGCTGACCCAGTAGCATCTCTGGCTTTGTTCCTTGGCTTGTTCCCCTTTGATGGCATGTATGCATCTCTACTGGATCTGCGTGAGTGTGAATTGATTTGAGGACATGATATAAATGCCCGCAGATTATGATGGGAGTAACGATTCAAATTCGGATTTCCTTGCAACGTGGCGTATGTTAGTGTTCGGGGTGGGCAACACTATAGAATCTCAATGTTCACCCGTAACATTTCCATCCTTGCTTCTAGTGGATTTTCCTGAAACTCACTACGTTTCTACGGCTGAAAATATAAGCACTGACTGTCATAGTCCTGAAACGACAGAGAGCCATAAACGATACCTGTTCCTTTAGTTAATCCTCAAAACATATCGACCGCCTTGCCCTCGGAATGACCTTGGTAAATTTTTTTTCTACCGCCACCTTCACACAAATCCTTGAACCTAGCCTCTCTTAGTGAGTCTCCAGTCTATTCGTAGAATGCCACTAATACCCCTCTTCCAAATGCCAACTTTTACGGAACAACTATTCCAATGATCTACAAACCAATTCTGACTATTACTTTCCCAGGGATCTATCCTTGGTCCGGACCTGTGGAACGTGTCTAACGACGGGCTACTGAGATTTGAGATGGCAGATGAGACGCGCTTGGTCGGCTATGCGGATGATGTTGCGGCTCTGGTCGTTGGACGCACCGTTAAACAAGCGCAACTTAGGCTAGGTATGCTAATGCGCCAAGTGAGGGACTGGATGACTGCTCGCGGGCTGAGTTTAGCACTGGAGAAAACCGAAGTGGTCATCTTGACAAAAAAGAGAATCCCTAGAGTAAGGATGATCAGTATTGGAGACATACAAATCGAATCGAAGCCAGCGGTGAAGTACCTGGGGCTACTGATCAACTCGAAGATGAGTTTCTCTGAGCAAATCAGGGCAATGGCTGAGAAGGCTGCTTCGGGAATATCGGCTCTGAGTTGACTTATAGCCATGCTACTGTACGGAGCAGAGGTATGGAGTGACGCTCTCAGCAAGGAGGTACACCGAAAACGTTTGGCACAGGTACAGAGAAGAGGAGCACTGAGAATTGCATCTTCGTATCCAACAGTCTCCGACTCGGCGGTGGGAGTGATTGCAGGCATGATACCTGTCGCCCTCCTTGCTAGAGAGCGCCATGCTATTTATCTGAGCCGAAACGAGGATGCGAGGGAGATAGTTGTCCGCGAGGAGAGACAGCATTCGCTCAACGATTGGCAACAGTCTTGGGTCAATTGCACGAAGGGAAGGTGGACTGCGTGCCTCATCCCGGGTGTGAGACTGTGGATGAATTGAAGGCATGGTGAGACTGACTTCTATCTGACCCAGCTTTTGAGCGGGCATGGGTGTTTTCAGTCTTACCTGCACAAGATCGGTAAGTCACGGTCTCCCGATTGTCGGTTTTGCCCAGGAGAGGAGGACAATGTCTGTCACACATTTTTTGCGTGTACAAAATGGGTCAAGCTGCGAAGGGAACTCTACAGGGAGACGGGAGAGCTCACCCCGGATAATATAGTTGCGGTGATGCTCGAATCGGTTGACAAATGGAACCAGGTGGCACGTTATGCTCGGGCAGTCCTAAAAAATATAAGGGACTTACAGCAGCCGGGGGCGCTGGGGCTGGGGGATCGCTATTCTGGCGTTTCCTCTTCCCCTTCCCCTCCCGCTAGGAAAGGGACTGCTCAGCTTGAAGGCGCCCCACGGCGTAACAAAACGAGACCTGGCCCAAAGTAATTTGTCAAACGGTTCCAGGCTGGGCTCTCAGGTTGACAGGGGAGATATTTAGTGGGTTGTCCAGTCGCGCATGGGAGTCCGGCACTCTGTGCATAAATAGCATTCACCTCCCTACCACAAAAAAAAAGCTTCGAACTATGTTGCTTAACCAGAGACCCACCACCATCTTACTTAAAATATTTCCCATGCTGGAGACTATTAACTCTAATCCAATTTTATCTTAGCAAACACAAAATTACCACCATTTTTTTCTTGTTTTATATTATTTGATATGATTTTTTTTTGTTTTTTTTTTATTTTGTTTATGTTTCTCTTCCCCTCTGCACAAAACTATTAACTCTAGTTGCCAAAGCCAAATAACCTTTCCTACAAACCTTCACTAATGCGCCTTACCCTTCCTAAAACGTGCCTCTCCTTTGATATTTTTTCCTTTCATTATCCCTACTTGTATTGAACTAAACTAACGATTACGCCACTCAATCTATTTTAGCTGGTACTGCTGAGGATGAAAACAGGACCTGAAAGAGAGGAGAAAAAATGTTCCACAGCCCAACACAAGTACAGGAAGAGGGACACCACCATCTCCCGACCAAAAGTGATGAAATAGGGCGTGTTACCCATTGCCTCATGCGCGTAGGTGCGCAAGGCATAATCAATTTCTGAGAGATGCTCATCCCATTTCCGGTGGTTATTTCCTACACACGCTCTCAGTAATCGTTTGATCGTTTGGTTGATCCGTTCCGCTGGACTTGCTTGCGGATGGTAAAACGGCGTGAACTGGATACTTCCCCCGTATCCGGTCACCAAGCTTTGCAGTTTTTTCGACCTGAATAGGACGCCATTGTCACACACCACCATTGTCGGCACTCCAAAAAGCATAAACACTCTTTTCTCTAGAAGCTTAGCTACCTCGACCACAGTCGCTTTTCTCAAGGGGGAGGTGAAGTAATCGACCTTCGTGAAGTAATCGACCACAGTCAAACTATAGGTCTTGCCTCAAGTAGAACGTGGCAATGGGCCACCCAAATCCGCACATATAATTTTCCATGGCTCTTTGGCTTGGCCGGCTCGAGAAGACATAGGCCCATAAGAGGGTTTCTTCTCGACCTTGGTTGCCTGACAAGTTTTGCACTTTGTCACGTACCACCGAACATCTGCTTTCATTTCGGGCCAAAAGAATCTTTAGGCTATGTGATTGTACGTTCTACTAATACCCATATGCCCTGCCGTTTCCCAGTCATGGCATTTTAAGAGGGTCGTTTGCCGTTCGACCTTGGGGACCACTTGCTTCCAGGAGTTCCCACTCAACTCTGGATGCCATCCGGGTATGTTTCGCCATAATGTCTCCCCTCCAATTTGCCAGTCAGAAAACTTTGCAGGATTCTTAAGAATCTTAGATCGTATGCCACCTACCCACTTGTCCCCATTGTCAGCTTCTACCACCGCATTCACTTCTGAAAATGCCCAAGATAGCGCTCCTTACTTTTATGGTGCATCAGAATCAAATTGTTGCAGCCATATCAGAGAGTGGTGATAGGTAATCACCGTTAAGTGTGACCCTTCCAAATAGGGCCTTAGTTTTTCCACTGCCCACAACGTCGTTAAGCACTCCTTTTCGGTGGTAGAGTAATTCCTTTCCGTCTTTGAAAGACCACGACGAAGGTAACATACTACCTTCTCTCCCTCTGGGTGGCTCTAGCTTTACACTGTACCCAAACCATGATCGGATGTATCCATCTGGACGTTAAACGCAAAGTGAAATCTAGGCACGTAAGAATCGGCGCTGATGATAGCATTGCTTTGCAATGCCTGAAGGCCAACTTACACTGCTCCGTCCATAAAACTTCTTATTTTTGCAGAGTAAGTTTGTAAGAGGTGCTGTGAGTGTAGCGTGATCCGGAATGAAGCGCCGATACCACGGCGCCATTCTTAGGAATTGTCACACTTTCTTCACACTGGTTCACTGGGGAATATGCGGTATACAATCTACCTTTTCTAGTTTGACGTGCAGTCCACTTTCGTCTACCACGTATCCCAGGTACTTCAACTGTGGCCGGCAAAACTCATACTTCTTGCGTGATACCCATAAACCCACCTCTCGAAGACGTGTTAGCACTACCCGAAGGATTTCCAAGTGTTTCTTGAAATCCCCGTAGACTACTGTAACATCATCTAAGTATACGAAGACATTTGGCTCGAGTTCCAGCCCTAAAGCCCTATCCACAAAGCACTGCCACGTTGCAGGAGCGTTGTGTAAGCCAAAAAGCATCCGATTAAAATGAAATAACCCACGTAGAGGTACCGTGAAGGCTGTGAAAGACTTGGATTCCTCCGCTATAGGTATTTGCCAATGGGCAGACTTAATATCTCACGAAGAGAGATATCGGGCTGCGAGCAGTTTGTCTAACGTGGAGAAGATGTATGGAAATGGATAGGTGTCTCACTGGGATACGCTGTCCAACTTCCGGAAGTCCACACAAAAACGAAACTCCCCATTCTTCTTCTTTACCAAGAGGATGGGTGATGACTATGGCCTTCGGGAAGGTTTTGCCACTCCTAGCAGCCGGAGTAACGGGATAGTACCGCTGTTCAATGGGCTCAGCCGATCTCTCAATCACATGCTCCACCCCTCTAGCACACCCTAGGCCATCCCCCATCAACACAAACTCCTCCGCTATCAGTGACTCCAAGCGTGCCTCATCCTGTGGAGTTAACCTTGTCCTCTGTAGTGGTGCCTCACAGCCAGCTACCACCGCGAACTCCCAAGCTTCCTTGCTGAAATCTAGAACGACCCGAAATGAACGCAGGAAGTCCACTCCTAGAATTGGTCCCTGTGGAACTGCAGGCACTACCAGAATTAGCATCCTACGCGTCACTCCTTCACCGTCACTGGTACCCGGGCTAGCCCTCACTATCCGGCAACTTAATTACCGATTGTCTCACCTCCTGAAGCTCCAACGCCTGCGTGTACAGCGATCCCCAACCGGGTTTCCCGAGGATGGTACACGTTGCTCCGGAGTCCAGTAGTCCTACTATGACTCGACCAAATACTTCCATCTCCATGTGTGGATGATTATCCGCTACCGTTTTCTCCAGTTCAAAATTCACCCTCGTCTCCTGTGCGACTGACCTAATTGGATCGCTCGTACCCCCCTACGTCGCTTAGTGAGTACGGTTTTCGTTTCCCGAGGGTCCCGCAGTCGGTGCTTGATTTAATTGGCTTCGTCTCATTTGATCATTTTGAACGTTGGACAGACTTGGTGAACACGTTGGACATGCTGCTTTCTGCATTCCGATTCTCCCACAAACAAAAGACCTTTAAGGCTCACTGCAAGTCCTGGAGGTGTGCCCTTTGCCTTTATAGTTCTAGTAGCGGATACCTCTACGCCCCTCTTGCAATGCGGCAATCATTCCTCTCTTTGTAGCCGCACAATAAGCCAAATCTAGTTCCAATAAACGATGTGTCCGGGGATTTGGTGGAGGAACAAAGGACTCAACCGTTGCTCTTGTAGTTTCTATAGTCCTACATAGCTGTAGCAAATCCACTATTGAGCAGACCGGCACCAGACTGAGCTGAGTCTGATAGAAGGGTGCAATATTCCGCCTTATCCAGCGCAGCTTTCCATTTTCCGTACATGGTATTGTAAGTCGATGAAAAAAGGCCTTCTATCGCACCTACATACACTCCAATAGACTCATCGTTCCCCTGTGTCCGGTGCCCAATTTCCTCAAAAAGCGTGTCTTCGTAGTCCGGTGGTAAAATCTCTGCCCGAAACTCCTTCTTTACGTCATCCCAATCTTTGCACCTGTGTTTGGTTGCCCGGGACCCAGTTCCATGCTTTCTTCTTCTTTGTAGCACTACAGCCCCTCTCGGGCCTTCGCTTAGAGATAGTTAGAGTATCTCATTTTCATGACCATATTAATTTGTTCGGGAGTTGGTTTGGTCAGTACCATGCTCCCGTGTGCCTACTCAGCTATGATATGATCTGATTAAATGAACACTCAGTCAATGCTTTACCCTGGAACAAAACCACCGCTGACCTAAATAGATGTGATTTAGGTTCCCCCTTTGCCTCTTGCCATTTTTCTACCCTTACCAGAAAGGAGCTTACTGCATTCGAATCCCCCGTAAAACGAATACCCCACTTACTTACATCTTGGTGTTTTCCCATGGGCTCCTCGACTCAGAGGTTAGAGCATGTCGGTCCCATAGCACTTCACGATGCTTCTCCGGGTGTCACACAATCCCCAAAAATTGGTGCAATCACCTCTGCACCATCCTCATCTCCTCCAACTTTAAGCATTAGCTCGCCCATGGACATTCTCAGGGCGAACGTAACCTGCTCACTTCCTTCGCTAAATCCGCGTCATCCGGAGGTACTTTACTCAGCCATCAGAGATCATAATCCACCTTTGACATGACCTTCAGGAAATCCCCATTGTCAGTTCCACCATCAAAATATTTTAACAAATTTTTGATTTCCACTGATTTCTCTTTCACAGCGTCCACATCATCTTTGGCCGTAAACGGGTAAGCGTCCGTCTCAATCATAGAGCAGTCCAACACTCGTTCCCCCTGAGTGATATCCGCAGCGACTTCCTCATCTCGTCCACCATACCTGATGCCTGCTCCCGAATCCTTAACTCATAGGCTCGCTCAAAGTTACAAAGCCTATCAACCTTACCTTTCAACGCCATTTTTCTTTTGCCGGAAATCACACGTAACTACTAAATACTTAATAATATCTACACGTAAATTTAATGCTTGAAAAAAACTCAGGATTTCTTTAAATTTATATAATTGCAATTCACAGTTCCCCCCCTTCAAATCTAGAACCTTCACCAACCGCAATAAAAACAAACTTCCGCAAAATTCAACCCCCTTCAATTCACTCCCGCAAGTTACACGTCGCACCGAACAATCCGTCACCACTCGCACTTCACTTGCACTTTACTTGCATTCACTTATTTGACTTTTCTAGTACTTCACTACACAACTTACTTTACCATCGTTACACGTTGTGCGCCAAATAAAGGGTTTTCCAGTAAGAATTGTTATTTTGAATAGCCACGCTATTTCGATAGATGTCATATTTGAAGCTGTAATTTTTGACATTTGACAAGTAAAAACTACGCCATTTATAAAAATGGAACGATACACGCTACAACAATCCATTGGAATTATTAAAATTCACTACAAAAATGGTAAAAATTTAGCAGCGATTGTTCGTAAAACTCGAACATTTTTGGGCCGTCGTGAAGCGCCTTGTTGGACCGCAATACGGAAATTGGTGGAAAAATTCTAGCTGTTGGGGCAACTTAGTGATGTGAAGAATAAAACCCGTGCACGTCACACAAGAACAGCCGAGAATATTGCTGCTGTAGCCGAAAGTATTGAAGAAAACCCAGGTTTGTCTATTCCTCGTCGTTCTTTGGAATTAGGCGTTCCACAAACGTCATTACACCGCATTTTGCATAAAGATTTGGGCCTTAGGCTTATAAAGATCAGTTAACACGAGAACTCAAGCCGGTCGATAATCAACAACGTTGTGTCTTTGCTGATTGGATCCTTGAAAGGCATGAAAATGATCCGGAATTCCATCGAAAAATCCTCTGGAGTGATGAGGCCCCTTTCCACCTCGGTGGCTTCGTCAACAAGCAAAATTGTCACATCTTGGGCTCGGAAATTTTTAAAAATGAGGGTGGAGCAACAGTTACGGTGAATGGATTGCGCTATCGAGAGATCATTAATGATTTTTATGGCCGGAATCGGATGGTATTGATCTGGACAAGGTTTACTTTCAACAAGACGGCATTCCGTGCGACACAAGCAACGAAACCATTGATATCTTACGGGAAAAGTTTCCGGACCGTGTTATCTCTCGAAGAGATGATCACAATTGGCCACCAAAATCTTGTGATTTAACAACTTGCGACTTCTTCCTTTGAGGCCACATGAAAGAGAAAGTCTACGCCAACAGCCCAGTGTCGATTCAAGACCTCAAAGATGGAATTCATGAGGCTATCGAGGACATCGGGCAGCCACATTGCGATATGGTTGTGGAAAATTTCATGAAAAGAACATGGTCCTGTAAGCGTGGTCGTGGTGGTCATTTGCCTGATGTTATCTTTTACTACGGCATACCTTTTTCTTTATGATGAAATAAACGTCTGATCAAAATAACACCTCTTATGTATGTTATTCCATTCTGCATACATATATATTTTTCGCAAGAAAATGTTTGAATGATAGTTACTTGTATAAAAAAGTCCCATTGACAATAAATCGAACTTTAAAGAACTTCATCAAAAAATTTAATAATATATATTCTGACTTCTAAATTAATATACTTATATGTAACTAAGAACTTGTTCTTGCTATCATATGCTAAATATTTGACCATTCAGTCAATGAATTGAAGATGCAAAATACTCTTAGTAATAAGAAATGGTATGTTTTGCTAAATTTTAAGCATCTAATCTATAAGGAACATCTTCTGAAATGTAAAATTATTGACATTAAAAGTGTTATTAAATACCCAAAAATATATTCAAAATACCCTCTTAACAAGCATATTTCCTGTATAACAAAGGCATATGTTACTTTTGGTGTATTCAAAATAATCTACTAAACTTCTTAACTAGTCAACAGCATATTCAATTCCCAACGCAAAAATCAATACCTTATCGAAACTTCCTTCACCTTATCTGACACATTATCCCACCTTGCTGTGACTGGGACATACACTCTCAGGATATCCCACGCTGGAATGGAACATCTAGTTTCCCTAATGTCAGCATCCTGATCCCACACTACCTTTCTCCAAACATTCAAAGGTACGCAGATAGCACACCTGTGATATTTTACTCTTTTCACAATGTTGTCCTGACAAACAGAAATAAGTCCCTTTAACTTCGATTTGTTCGCTTGAATAAGAATTAGACGGGTTTCTTTTCGCTTCAATGTGCGCTCGTTCATCTTAAACATTTTCGTCCTTGCTGTGTTGTGCCGGGTGGAATTTGTTTTATCGCTTGAAAGGTTTAAGAGCATTCCCATCTACTTAAGATGGAATCGATCTTTTAGAAGCATTCAACTTACTTCCGGATTCCAAAACAATTTCGAGCTTTAACAGATTCTTCACTTCGTCACTGTACGAGTAGTCGTACGTACCTTTTTTTCTCGTTGGGGGCTCCCAGCTATTCGGCTTATATTGTGGGCAGAATCTTGATAGGAAAATCGTATAAATAAATTCAACCTTCAACATTAAATTATCATTTCACCATACCGGAAGCCATACAACAACACCAACAGCAATAACAATGAACACTCGTACATATGGAATGATGGCGGGAATGTTTTATTTATGAGTCCTTTATAAGAATTTCTGTGAATACAAAATGATTTATCTTTTAAGAATACGTTTAGGCAAAGTATATCAATTTACTTTGAATGGAATACAGAGTAAATAAAAATATGCAGTTATTGCTCTGAATGCGAGTAAGTACGATCAAATGAGCAATGTTTAAGGTATTGTTGCGTGAAGACATGAGGTTGAATATTTTGCAAAGGATAATTTTGCACGTAGAAGATGAGCGGCATGTGAATAAGGATATGTAGGATGATAAGATTACAAAATGAGATTTCATGGGTGGAAATTTCGAAGATTTTGTTGATCCATTCCTACGGAGATGGATCAGTTGATATATTTTTATAAAGCTTTGAACAACAACTTCTACTGAAATAAAAATTTGTATGCCTATGTTTCGCAGAAATTTTATTTTAAAAATTGCCTATTTAAGCTATTGTACAATCATTCAATAGCGCAATTTGGATAATAAAAAATTCACAAAGGTGGTGAGAAGGGGACCTAAAAATAAAAATTTACGCCGTTAATAAGTAAAATCAAGCAATATGGGTATCAAATGAAAACTGGGAAGGACTCTAGGCTAAAATCGGGAGTTATGGATTAGTATCCTAATCCACTTCCCAAAACTTATTTAATAAGTTTCCCAAAACTTATTGAATAAGTTTACGCTGCAAAGTGAAAAGCAATTAAGCATTAGATTTCTGAACGTGGAGTTGTTTCATAAAATGTTAAAGGTTTTAATGAGGCTATTAAAGGCGTTGTTACACCCACTTTTTACTTCACGAGAGCCACTATGGCCCTCAGGGAAACTGGAGTGCTCCGGCGGGGCTTATGGACCCGGTTAGCTCGTCCGAAGACGGGCGTGGGGCGCCACTCGCTTTTTCCTCAAAGCTCCAGATAGCCGCCAAGCGAGAATGCGGCTAACCGGATTAAACGCGACGCTATTCGGCCGAAACCCAAGCTAATAATCACACTATGACCTTCACTCCAATTCTATGCCTACACAACTGTACTCCTCTACTTCTTCCTAGCACTAATCTTCGCGTGGACCACTATACCACCCCCGAACACTCTGACTTCCGATATCACGAGTTTCACTTAATTTTGCGGCACTTTCACTTCGAGTTGTCCTTCCAAGTCGCACTCGTTACAACCCGTAATCTGAAAACAAAGATTTTACCTGATCTTGTCCTAAAGACGTAAATTTCTTCCTCCAAGCGTTAATACATCTCAAAGAAAATACGGAACTTCCATATAATTTTAACATGTGATACACTGTATTCAATAAGAAAACTTACTTCTATTATATACCTACAAAATGGCCCCTTCGACGATTGTATCCGCTGTTGCACTTTGGAGTCTTTCCTCCAACGTCTGGGCTTTGCTCATCATTTTGATCTTAATTTTCCCTTCGCTTGGATCTCAATCTCCCTTTTCTTCCGCAATCGCTTATTCCGCTGTCGTACACTGAAGATTGCCGCTGCGCTTCAAATTACCTCCTCCCTTGTTGTTCTTGCTCAGCTGCTTCGTCGCACACGATCGAAAAGAAAAAAAAGGAGGCGCGTCATTCTTCGCGCGCTTTTATAGCCTCCTCCCAACGGCCATGGTTCCGCTCTTCGGTCATCCACCTCTTCAGCGGGATAATTCCTTTCTGCCGCCACTTGGTCTCCGCTCCCCTCTGGTGGCGAGCACTCCAAGTGCGGCTGAATCAGCTGAACATAATTCATTGACAGTTTGGCCTATCAGTGATGCTTGTTTACTGTCATCGTACGTGAAAATTTATCTTGTACTTCAGTAGGAAAATATTCTCTGAACCGTTCATATATATCTGCTGGACTTGCAATCACATTTTCCTTATTTATGGCATCTGTCACATAACCCGGATATGTAAAAAGGGAATTTGAATGTTTAAAGTTTATATACAATGTTCGACACTTCGATTCAGACGAAGCAATTATTTTACCAATAAGATTAAAATCTTGTTGGGTCAGGTGCTCCGAAACGGATTTCAAATTTTTTTCCACCTTATCAAGTATTTTCTTTTTCTTGTCAACTTGAGGTGACAATGGAACTTCACTTGGTATATCCGACTCTTTGGATATACTGCTTGGTGGTTTTAAATTTAATGCTTTGTACGACTCTTCAGAGAGTTCTATTTTGGATCTTGTTACAGCATTTGCTGCATTATTTTTATCTATCAGCTGCACTTCATCTTTATCGGCAGAAGTTATTCGTTTCTTCTTTTGCGGCTCTACTAATTCAGATTTAGTACTTAAAGATTCAACGCGCTGATTCTGTGATTCATATTCGAGTTCATCTTGCAAAAGTTCTCTATAATCACATAGAAACTCCCTGACTTCCATTTTACTTATCTTTTCAGCAATATTCTCGACAGACTTTACTTTGATTTCTAGTAATTCTTTTTCAACTTCTTTAAGTTTTTTTCTTGAAGTATTTTATTTTTTTCGGCCACTGAAAGATGTTTTGCTTCAGCCTCAATTTTTAAAACCGCTTCAGGTATATATCTGTTGAGTTGCTTGATGTTTCGTCACCCGATTCATAGTCTTCTGTATTTGGAACTGTATTATTATTTGTAAAGTCTATCTTCTCTTGATTTTCTTTGGGGTTGAACATTTTCGCTTGTCAACTGTATGCTCAATTAACTGTTTTTTTCACCTGCTGGATTTTCATCATCCCTAGTCGTACTCCCAGTAACAAAATTTTTTCCATTGAAATGAGATATATGCTTCTTTCCTTCTGGTGGGTTAATCTCTCCTAACATGAGTTTCTCTAGCATATCATCATCTTCTACTTTGAGCTTATTTAGTTCACCCTCTAACTTTTCTTTCATTTCTAAGGTGTCAAGCAATTCCATGACATCATCATGGGATTTTGGAGCATCAGATGCAACGTGATTTTGTGATTCTTTCACTTTTTCCTCTCCTACTCGACGCCGGTGTTGTATTCTCCATAATTTCTCTTGTTCTTCATCATATTCTTCGATGATTTCGCGCTCTTCACTTCTTGGAAGTACTCCTTCAGTGTATGGTTTATTTAATTTATTTTGATACATTTCACGTTCCTTCTCCAAACCATTTAGTCGCTCTTCTGCTCTTTTTATACGTAGTTTAGCTATATCTTGAGCTTGTTCAGAACTATGACTGACTAATATTTCATTTGTATGATATAAGTATCCCGGCATAAAAGCTTCAGATCCAACAGGCACCATGACATCTACTGAAAACTTATCTCTAAATAGTTTCAAGTTGGATATAGCGCTTTCTTGCTCTTCTTTATATATTGTCCATCGCTTTGTTTCATCATCATTCCGAGCCAAAGCCTCTTGCAAGGCCGCCTCTAACCTTTCCATTGTTAAGATTAACCTTGTTCGTTAATGTTAATCGAACTATTCCAGAAGCGCAAAATTCGACAACGAACCTTAAATTTCGAACATGTAAATCAAGTAAAAAGAAGGCCTGATTGCCTTTTCCTTATTCCCAGGAAATCTGTGAAGCAGCACGTCGGTACACAATGTTTTGACTTCTTTCGCTTTTTTGACGGATTCTTAGGAGTTTGAGGCCTTGCAAGTTCAACTGCTTCCTCCTTCACATCCTTCACTTCTTTCACATGCCTTTTGTTAACAACAACCTCTTGAACAATCTTTTCTTGGACGTCTTCTACTGGGCTTAGTGATTCATCATCTGAATCCTCCTTGACAACATCTGGCTCGATCTTGTTAGTAGCACTTGCATTATTGGATGATGATTTGGGGTAACTATTTTTTTCGCTTACTAGTTTTCGTTCCGTGGTGAGCATATAATCGTTTCGAACTTGATCCGGCACGTTTCGACTTGGTTCCATAAAGTTTTTCTGCCAGAAGACGCCTTTCAGTTGCCATTTCTTCAAACGTTATGTCACGGAAAAACTTATGGATAAGAAGTAGTAAAATCAGCGATGCTAAAAACACACAATCGATAACGATAATTATGTGCAAGTCCATGTTTGCATAGTTCCTGTCAAATCTTTAGTTCAACTGTGAATTTCAAATGAATCTACCGGAATTGTGAAAAACTCCCGTAATTTTTTCGTCTATCTAGGACCTTATTGTCCAATGTATTTCCTTTCACTTCAATATTCGCATCCAAACAAACAGGGTCAATAAATGTGGGACTATCCCATGAAGGACCAAACGGTTTCCGTGTCCTGTATGTCGGAATGAGTCATGCACTGGGCGACTGATATCATTGTTAGGTTTTGATTTTACCGAAATATTTCTGGGGAACATTCCAATTTCAAACATGCGTTGACTCTGACCTTCGCTCGATGACAATTATGTTTGCTTAAAACTACATCTAATCAGATTTAAACTACTTTTATGATTACAATTTGGAATGGCAAACAAACCCTAGTCGAGCGCGGCTTAGCTTTCTGACTATACAGAGTCACGCGAATGTTACGGTAGTGTTCGGGGTGAGGTAATACTGGTGCCCTTCGGTTTATCCGTAACAGCGTCCTTGCTTACTGGGCACTATCTGAATGATAAACAAGCTACTTGCTTAGTAAACACTGCTTGTAACTTTTTACTATTTACAAGAACAGTTTATATTAGTCACAATAAAATTGATTATTCATTCACAACAAGAAATTATTGTTGTTCAATCTACCACAAAAACGCTAATTAGCCCATCGTTCAATAAGTCGAAATTGTAAATCGTTTTTATTCATCAATATAATTTCCTTTTAGGGTGATACAATCTTTCCAACACCTTTCTAACATTTCTATACCATGTTTATAGAAGGATTTATCCTTTGCTTCAAAATAGGCTTCAGTTTCGGCAATGACCTCATCATTCGAGCCAAATTTTTTTCCCTGGAGCAGTTTTTTGAGATCAGCAAAGAGCCAGTAATTGCTTGGGGCTGAATCTGGCGAATACGGGGGGTAGGGAAGCAAATCAAAGCCCTATTTGTTCAATTTTGCCATTGTCGACTCGTTGCTGTTTTTGTTCCACTGAGAACAATAGCGCTTCGAAAAAAACCTTTTTCATTCTAAATTTTTCATGAAGGATTTTAAATACGCTTCCAGATGATATCTGTGTCCTTTCTGCAACCTCACGGACCTTCATTTTGCGATTTTACATTACAATTTTCAACACTTTACTCACATTGTCCTGTGTAACGGCTTCCAATGATCTACGCATCGTTTGTGTCCGTACGACCACGTTTAAACTCAGCATACCAACGGTAATCGTTGGTTTCGATAAAAAGGAGTCCGGGTAATGTTTTTCAAGCCATTGCTGAGCTTCTACGGTGTTTTTGCCCATAAAAAACAATGTTTTATCAACACGCGAAACTCGTTTTTTTCCATTTTTCAAACAAATTACAAAGTGACTTTACTCGAACCTCGATAACTCTGCTGTCTGTGATCGGATCGACGTGAAGTTTTTACACGTTTCATGTAAAAGTTTGGACTTTATAAAAACGTGGCCAGTTTGATACTACTAGTACTATCTCTGAGTTAGTCTAGGAACCTATTGAACGATGTGATATTCTAGAATTATATCTGACTTTCTCGAAACGATGCTGCTTTTTATTTTGTTCTGTGTTTTTTTTTACGAGGCACGGCCAGAAAGTAAGTGTACTGGTACACTCACAGTTGTAGGGAATACCTTTTCAACATGTTGGCAACACTGCCGCGTAGCCTGATCCCTTCCCTTCAAAACGAGACCAATCCGAGGTTAGTGTGTTGAAAACTCTTGACGCAGTAGCATCTTTTGCGAAAAATGTCGATCGTATCTCCCGCCAAGTGCGAAATTCACGCCGTCATTCGCCACCTCGTTGCAAAGGAACACGCTCCGGTTGAAATTTATAATGAGGTGAAAACTATTTACGGTAAAAGAGCTATGAATCGTACGAGTGTGTACAAGTGGTGTTGCGAGTTTAAAAATGCCCGTACTTCCGTGCATGATGATCAGAGGAGTGGAAGACCTTCAATTGTGACCGACGAACTTTTGGGAAAAATCGAGATTGCGGTCCGTTACGATCACGGATTGACAATAGATGAATTTTCTGCGATGTTTCCGCAAATCTCCAGATCCCTGGTACACGAAACAATCACAGAAACTCTCGGATATCGGAAATTGTCTGCGAGGTAGGTCCCAAAACAGCTGACAGAACAGCACAAGTTGAATCGAGTGCAGAGCTCCAAAGAGTTTTTGGAACGCTGACGCTGAACCCTGACTTGGCCCCTTCAGATTTCCATTTCTTCACTTCCCTTAAGGTGCACATGGGTGGGAACAACGGACGAGGAGGTGAAGGGGGAGGTGGAGAAGTGGGCGAAAGAGCTGACGGGAGACTTTTTCGAGGCACGCATCAAAAAATTGATCCCACGGCTCACCACTTGCATCGAGAGGGATGGTGACTACGTCGAAAAATAGCTTACATATGTACAAGTGTAACCAAGTATGTTTTTGTTTAATTAAATTTTTTTTGAACCCTACATAAATTGCGTACACTTAATTTCTGGAAGTGCCTCGCACTAGAAATGCGCTTGGTTTTGCATTTTATGAAAAGTTTTGTATTCATATTACTTATTATTAATTAATTAATTAATTTCATAAAAATTTATTGGTTGCAATGACGCTACAACAATCTGTTACCCTCCTCGTGAGAGTTCCTCCGGCTAGAAAATTCAGACCCGGCTTGCCGTCAGAGATAATCGTAGCAGGTGCCACTCGCTTACCCCTTGGTCTCAAATAGCCGCCATGTGAGAAACGTGGGCGCCGAACACCCCTCACACAGCTAGAAATAGAACCCACTACTTTCCTCTAACAGGGGAGGATTAGTCTAAACTGGGGCGACCACTTTGCACTATTTTGCCGGTATCAGATTACCCGACGTAACTTGCACCGAATGAAAATCTAAAACACACTCGCGTTAAAAACCAAAACACACCCGAGCTTAACTCTCAAACACACCCGAGCCAGGTGTACAATTTACTTACGAATCAAAATTTTTCTTTGCTAATGAAACCATGATTTTTTAAATGATAGAACACCATCCATAAATTAAAAATGAATTTTAGTTAATCAAAATCTCGATTTAATTACAAATCTTAAACTTACGTCTACTGTTCCTAGTTGGGGGCCCCCGAAGTAATTTGCGAGGCAAAATTCTCCTTTCAGCGCACTACTTGTTAATCTCCTGGCGCCAGTCTTCCCTGTCTCTATCGTTAATTATTTCGCTGTCGCTGTGGTAGAGCACGCCCCTCTGTCACTGTTGTCATTTTCTTCACTCGATGAATTCCAGGAAAAAATTCTTGTTGCTCCGTAGTCGATTCTTATCCGTCAAGAAAAGAGACCCGTTCTTTTTTTCCAGGTTTTTCGTCGGCTCGGTTTCAACCGGCGAGCCGTATATTTACTTCTGGGCGATTCAACGTTCAATTGCGGTGTGGCTTGCATCAGCGATCCCCCAACTGGTGTTCATTGGGCAATTGGAATCCAAATTTCCCTTCATCTAGTACATTCGCCCATCAGGTGTAAATTCCAAAGTGACTGACATTCTTTCAGTATTGTGTTTTTGCTTGAAAGTTATTTTCTTTTCGCGATTTAGATTCAGTCATTGCTGTCAAACCATCTGGGGAGTATTTAAAAAGTTCTTTTAGTCCCTCCCAATCATAGTCATCCATCGTAAAGGGTTTCTTTTCCCTTTTGCATTGCGAATTTTGATTGAATAATCTTCATAGGATGAATCAAATAAACTGCAGACTGGTTATTCTGCCGGAGTTGTAAAATATTTACAACAATCTAATCTGCGCAGAAGGGATAGAAGAAAAGCAAACGCTCTGAATAAATTTTAATTAATTGGCTCGTATTTTTTTCGTCCTTGATCTCCGGTAAGATGTAATCAAGTATATGAAGAATGAATGCTTTTCTTTCTATTTTCTTTATTTAACTGATCTGATAGATTATTCGTCTGATCGCTTGTACTCGAAATAACTAAGGATATATACGTTGATTAATTTTTCTCATCTTTACATTGAATTATCGTCACCCTCAACTGCACAGGACCTCCGTAATGCATTCGATGCTTTTTCCGTTCGAGGTAACCCAATGATACTATAGTTTTATCAAAAAATTTAATTCTTGATGGACAGTTTTTAGTGAGTATAAAGAAATTGTCATATTTTTTTATATATATTTCAACTCGGGAAAAAAGCAAACCCGCGTGCTTCGGATCGTTGCGTAGAATGTCTTCATGTACACATGATTCGATGCTGGTGAAATTACGAAATACTCATAGCTGATTTGTGATGACAAAATTGTGACTGGCTTATTTTATAGCATATTTGAATCATCGTCAATGCTTTCTAGTATTCTTTTCGATCTTGGAGTATTTGGGAGTACCTTGGGTAGATCACCCTTATTTGTTATAAAAACTTTCATTTCCTTTTGCTTATCTTCATCGCTGATCTTAAATACGTTGGGCTGCAAATCTTCGTCCCTGACCGCAAATACCTTGGGTTGCAAATTAAACTTTCTTTTCTATTCTTTGTCTTTCAAATAATTGAAATCTTTCAAAGTTCGAACCGCTATGTCCTTGAATTTTACATTTGATGGCCACTTTCTCTTATACATAGATAAAAGTTTTGTTATAATACTTATATTTCCCAAAACGTGAAAGATAAATTTCGGAGCTAGTTGGAAATTTTGAAATAATATCATTTCTTATCTAGGATTCGATATTTGTATACCTAATCAGGTCTTCAAAATTTATTTTACATGGTGGGATAGTGATTCCTAAAGACGAAGTTTTCTCCTTATTTAGGAGTTTGCTATTTACCTCAGTCTGAGTAGATATCGAATTATTTTTTCTCTCATCACAATCAACTTTTGTTGGCGGAAGCAAAGGTGGACTTTTTCTACGTTTGTGAACCTTGAATACCAGTGACCGCTTATTATTTAAAATTTGCACTTTACCTGGATTGATGTTGCGAAGGAAGTTTGAGGTGACTTCATAAGGCTTATTATTAATTGCAAATGTCCCGTTGAACTGCATGCTATTTCCCGTGAATTTATAAACGGCGTCAAAATTCAACATCTATCGTCACATACAGCAAATCGAATTGCTGGGCCCATGAAATCGGTGGTGGTAGCGCAACGGCTGGTGACATCATATATTCACAGTTTTACTATTATTTCTTCTGGCTGAGTGAAACGCGAATTGAGATTTTTCAATGTGAAACTTCGTCTGCGACAAAAGACAAGGAAATGTGTTCACGATAAATGTCAATTTACAATGTTGTATGGACGGGCTATCGATTGGCAATCGTATCCTTTAGTCCGTATGAGAACACTTATATGTAGAGAAATTCAATTTATTATTATCAAATCCTTTTTTTGACGGAGTCCATTTAAGAACCTCCCCGTGTTCCTGTGACTTCGAACTGTTATTAGATAGTGGTGATGCGTTAGAATTGACATTTAGAGATGTTTCATTTTATTCTTCAACCAATTACCGACTTCTCGAAGAATCTATAGTATTCAACTATCTATTCTATTTTATTCAACTCCTTTTTTTGTTTTTAATATAATCGTTTTTAGGGTTTTGTACTAAAATACAAAACCCTACTGCAATCACGACCTGTGTCCGTCTGTCCGTCCGTCCGTCCGTCCGTCCGTCTGTATGTCACAGCACTTTTTCTCCGAAACTATAGAGGCTACCGCCATGAATCTTTGTGGAAAGGTCAGAAGTGGTGACCTCTTGAAAGTTCAAGGGTGGAAAAATTTTTCAAAGGGGTCTAAGGGGGGTCTCCCCGTATAGGGAGGTGACCCCTCAAAAAAAAATTTTCACCATTGGTAGTCGAGTAAGGTGTCATTGGAAAGGTCTCAATGAGATCTTTTCAAAACAAGTCTTAAAATTGCCTTTTGAGTACCAGGGGGGCAGGGGAAGGGGAAATGTACGAACTTTTCGCGTACCCCCCCCCTCGCGATTGGAAACCTTCCATCCGAAAAATCTGAAAAAATTCATGAATGTAGGCCTTTATGAGTACATTAACAACAAATACATGAGAAGTCGAAATTCCCTCAACTTTGTTAGTAATAGTATGATTTATTGATTTTATGTTTTCTTGAATAAAATCGAAACGGTACCCTTAAATTCAATAAAATTTAGCAAACAGATGACTTTTTATAAGATTGATCTTTTCTGTAAGTTTCATGAAGATCGAATAGTATTTAATAAAGTTATAGCGATTTGAATTTTCCTGTATTACTATGGAACAATATGCCCTATATTACTATGGAAACATATGGCTATGGAGCCAAATGCGCTTTTTATCGATTTAGACACTACAGCTTGCTAGGATTTGCATGAAAATTTCAGGAATGATAGGTATAATGAAAATGAGTACATACAATTGAAACAAGTCGAAGAGGCAGGAGAGAGCTCCTAGCAAAAGGGCTTTGTAACCATTCCAGGATTCGAAAAAATAGGCCATGAATCGATGATTACAGTACAGAGGAGTGGGTCTTGAAAAAAATTTCATGAAAGGTAGCCGATATGAATATCAACTGAAAGTTCTCTATGAGAGCTTTTCAAAACAGTTCTTAAACTGACAGTTTTTGCTTCAGTCGGGGCACAGGGGGGGAAATACATGAAATATGTGTTTCTAAAAAATCTGGAAAAATTATCAAGGGAGATATCTATGGGTATAAGTAAAACAAATACCTCAGAAGTTACAATTCTTTCAACTTTGTTAATAATAGTATGATCCTCGAATTTCACGTTTTCTCCAATAAAATCGTCTTTGACATGTTTTTTGATTTTATTCGCTGCTGGTTACTGCATTTTGTAAGTTGACTACAAAACCCTTCTGACATGAGCATAGGTCTGTCTACCCAACTTGTTTACCTTCTCGTTTTTGTTCATTTTTAAATTAACAATTTTATTTTAGCCTTTATAACCTTGGCTCGGGTGGTATTTTAACGACCACATGAAAAGAGTGTAGAACGTTTCCGTGACAAATTTTTATGTCAAATTTTAAGTGAGATAAGTTGTTGCAGTTGTATTTTTTTACTAGCGATACTCTCTAACACCGCCATGTAAAGTTTGATTGAGAAGTAACAAGTGCCAAAAAGTCACGTAAAAGCAGAGGAACAAACCACCACAATCAATTGAGCACTGTGTATGCTTTGCAGAATACATATAATCCTCATTTCATGACAGCCAGTAAGTAAATTTGTCTTTATTAAGTAAGAGTTCTTCTTCTTCACTTCCTCCAAAAAGTGCCTACAGTTGTCTTGGTTCATTAATGGTATCCTCGAATTTCAAAATCGTAGCAGCAACTCTCAGTTTTTCCCCTGGCCTCCGGCCTTCAGTTTTTCAAACTAGTACCTTCTTGGGCATCCGTTGGTCGCCCATTTGATTCATGCGGCAAGCATATTGCAGCTTCCGCAGTCTTACAATCATTGCAACCTCAAGCTCGTCAAAAATTTCAAACACCTCATGGTTGTATCGAATTCACCATTGGCTCCCGTCTAGCTTCACTCTAACTATTCGCCCCAAAACTCATCTTTCGAAGGAGTTAAATATGTTCATGGATGCATGAGTTAGAGTCCATGTTTCACATCCATAGCTTAACACATGTCTTGTGACAGATTTGTTTACTTGGCGCTATAGTTTCTTGCATATGCAGCTGATTTTAAAGAACGTCAAAACTCAATTAAATATTTAATTTACATATTTCATCTTCTTCATTACCGGTTCTAATTGTTTTGGCACTTAAATACACAAATTTGCGCATGTTGTCCAGAATGCATTCACTAAGTGTAATATTTTGGGTATTTGAGGTGTTTTTCCATGACTTCGTAATGAGCGTTGCTTTATTTGTAGTTTTTTTATTTGCTTATTGATGATTCATATGATGTTTTCGGTCCCCCATCAGATGCGTCCTCAGGTAGTGGATAGAAAATGTGTTAATTGCCTAGCCGGTGCGTACGTGGGAAACAAAATACCACTCATGAACCAAAACCGACTAAGTTAAAGCACTGACAATGCCCCGCTTATATTTACTTGCTGTGGAACTAGGACAATAGCCTCAGATCGGATTGGATAAACAACATCAACTATCGTGACGATTTGAGGACTATTCTTTTGGAACTTGGCATTTTAGATCATTGAACAGACCAGGTGCACTGCGACAACTTCTGAATGAAATAAAGTAGTACGAAATCAATATCTTTGCAGTGCCAAAAACGAGATGGCCCGGCGAGTACTTATTTGACATGCAAAAGCACATTGTGTTTAAAAGCAGAAAACTGCAAGCCATAATTTTGGACTGGCTTTCAATGTTGTCAGCACATTTTAACAAATTTTCACCAAATCCAAGCCTGTTAACGAAAGACTCTGTGCGATTCGTATCAAGACCAAATTCTTCAACATTTGGCTGCTCAACTGCCACGTGCTATCAGGAGACAAGGAAGAGGCAACCCAGGACTAACTTTACAGCACCCTAGAGTGCACTGACGATGCCTTACCACCAAACAACATTAAAATTGTTTTGGGTGACTTTAATGCAAAAATCGTTAGAGGAATGGCACATAGAGAAACAACCAGAGGATATAGTCTCTGTTTCTTCATGAATACATGGCCGAACACATGAACGAGTGAGTCCAGGAGAGATTCCTAGTACTACACTAGGCTCAGAAAATAGGATGTCCGTCACGTTGCTATCGTTAGGCCCGGTATTCTGATGATGTGAGTCGCACTGGTTCTCTACCACTACGGTAAACTGGAGCCTGGTCTACCACCAGATTCTCTTTATTCTGGGCACTCGGGATTTCAACTCAACTTGGCGCGGAGGAATCACTTTCTACCCTTGTTACTGGGACGAATTACTTGCTTGCTTTATACCTCGAAAAACTATATCTTAATGAAACACCGACTTTTTTGAAACTGAATTAAAAGCATATATTTTGAGTATCTTGTGCCCACATAAAACTATGCTGTGCTGGCTCTCAGGTCCAAGCAAAAGCTCCACCCACTTATTGGAAACGCTGCGTATGCACATTTGCATTTATGGAAGCAATATCGCGGATGTAACAGTTTGTTTAGTAGATTGCTGGTCACGATGAGTCTGCGTTTGAACAGGGATCACATTTTCAGCTATTAATTGTAATGACTTAAACAGACAACTTTGTTGCACACGGATTGAATTGATTTGCAATGACTTTGTTGCAAAAGGAATGAAATGAATAAAATAATTTGTTACAAACCAAATACAATGAATTCGATTAACTTGACGATTAGATTTTAGAATTGAATTGATTAAAAGATTGAAAGAAAATTGAATTGCAAAAAGACAATACTTGCAGATCGAAAAGAGAGGTGAGATTCAACAGTCTTCATGTAGAGACCAGGGACAACGGACAATGGCTTATAGACTTTGCGACTAGTTGAGACAACAATAAGCTCCACATGGTTTCCACATCGAGACATCCATAAGACAACGTGAGCATCCCCAGACGGTCACACATTCAACCAAGTCAAGCATTATCTCATAAAAACGAGCCACCGCCAATATTCTTAATACACGCTCGTTCCACAGCGCTGTTTGTGACTCAGACCACTACCTAATAAGAGTTAAGTCAACAAGGAACATCAATTTTTTTTAACATAAGCTGAATGATAGCTCAATAACGTCCACATACATGTCAGTGCTGGAAAATCTCATCAACATATCGTCGCAGGTGGTAGAAAATATTGATGACATCAAAACCATGTGTAAAACAGTAAGAGACGGGGTGGCAGAAGCAGCCAAGGAGGGCTTGGGGCACCAGGCGATGAAAATTATGAACGACTGGTATGGCAAAGAATGCAAGAAAGTGATTAAAAAAAATAGTCAGGCGAACGCAAAATACACTGAACGACAAATTTAGGTCAAACAAAAGCAATATAAAACCCTTCGACGACAAGCTCAGAAAATGTCCCGAAGAGAGAAGACTGCCAATCAACAGCAAGATCCTACAGATATACAAAAACATGACCCTATATGAAGTCAAATCGGCGTTTGCATTTACTAAACAAAGAAGCGGTTCCAACCCACAAAAAAGTCCTTACAAAAGTGCACAAGAAGCAATGACACACAAGCCAGCCAAAATTAAAAACAATTTACTAGAATATTTCCAAAAGCTATTCACAGCATCCCCGACAACGACTAATGCTGTAAACATCCTAGAAGTAAGGCAAGAGGCCCAGTGCTGCCACCAACCAGAGACAAAGTACAAGCAGCAGTACCGGACCTCAGAAAAAATAAGGCTCCTGGAATATATGGTATACCGGTAGATTTGCTCCCGAGCGGGGGCTCCCATTTAAGTGTTTCTGCATCGACTAACATGCAGAATATAGTCAGAGGAGCAGTTGCCAGAAGATTGGCGGAAAAGTGTAATATGTCCTGCACATAAAAAGGGACACAAGTTAAGGTGTGAAGATTATAGAGGTATTGCTTTGCTGTATATGTCTTATAAGGTGCTCTCCGAATCATAGAAAGAAAATTCTATGAAACCATTATAGAAGAGCATCAGGGAGGCTTTTGAAGGGTAGGGTCTACAATAGACCAAATATTCTCAGTAAAGTAGGTGCTCAAAAGCTGCTGGGAATATAACATCGATGTACATCTACTCTTTGTAGACTTCAGGCAAGCATACGATAGTGTCAACAGAAGTGCGCTGTACAAAATAATGCTTCACTTTAGCATTACAACAAAACAAGTCCATATGATAAGTTCACGATGCTAAACACAGAGTCCCAGGTCAAGATAAATCGTGAATTAATGGAAAGCCTTAGAACGGACTCAAGTTAGGTAGACAGAGCTGTGCTCATGTCATATGGGTTTTGTACTGAGCCTATAGTATGCAGGCACCAATAATGAATAATTCAAGAAAAACTTTTAACGATATCTACAACAAATACATAGTAGTTTTAAAACGGAAACCATTATCTTACCATTTAAACTTGCTTCAATTTCGATACAATATGACTAACAACCATTGACTGAATGAAGTTTTAAAGATATTTTAAGGTTCATTTCATCTGGAAATAAGAGAGGATTCAACTAAAAGTTTAGTGGCTGGTTCGATGCAAAACACGAGTGGTAGAAAAATCGTTCATTAACTTCAGTGAACACCATTTCACTTTATTGAAACTAAGAACTTTTCCTTGAACCTCTTTAATTTAAAATTAAGGGTTCCCGTTTGAGCTCACAGTGGAAAAGGTTGAAAGGTTATATTTACAAAGTATACAATTGTTGCATGTACAAATAATTCTGCGAACTACTATTGCGATTGTTTTCACAACCATTAAGAGCATCATGATTGCAAACGAATGTACTCAAAAGCACAAGAATCCACCAAGTATGATCAATATCTGAAAGTGACGTCACTGCGGCCATTCAGGATTGCTCGAATATTCCAGGTAGCTCTCGTCAGAACATTTGTCAAGGTACGAAAAATTGATTGAACGGCTAGAGATCCTACATAAAGGCGAGCTGAATGAATGGGGGATAGTAAAACTGCGATAGAGTGAAGCGTGAAGTAAAGGCTCAATTGATTGAGTAATAGTGAAGTGATCTTCGTTGATCGTTAAGATAGTTGAAATATAAAGTTGATAGACAGTAAAAATGAGATTTAAATGCGATTTGTGAGATAGTGAAATTCATGATTGTGCCTTTGTAAATAAACTGTTTTAACTTAATTTAAAAGACAGTCCGTTTTCACTATTCCGGAACATGAAAATTATTAGCCGCGAACCATAACACGCGACAGTGGTGTCAAGTTTAAAAAGTGAAAAACTTTTTAACATTTTTAAAATACACAATAGTGAAATGTAACGTGGAAACTTGTGCAAAAAGAAAATAATAAATAAAAGCCGAAATAATAAAAATACCACGAAGCTAACATTTAAAAATTAATGAATTTATCATGGCGGGTGACCCCTCAGATGCGGAAAAGGCACAAAAGGTGGACAAGCAGCAACACCAAAATCGAAGGAACCCGAAAATGCACTGATGCAAATGTTGATGCTAATGCAGCAAGAGCAGCGACAACAGTCATTCAATTTAACATCCAGTTTAAATGCGAAGCTAGATGAACAATCAGCGAAGCTGGAACAATAAGCGATCGAAATCAAGGCAGATTTTCAAAAACAGTCAACCGATTCGAAGCAGATTTGCAAAAATAGTCAACCGTAATAGGAGTGGTGCTCGGTAGTCTGAACAGACAAATTAAATGCGTCGAGGAAAAGGTTTACCAGGTCGAGGAATGAATCAACCATGAGATCAGTCAGGTCGAGGAGAGAATCAAACATGATATCAGTCAGGTCGAGGAAAGAATCAACCATGAGATGGAAAACATGAAAAAGGAATTGGAAGCAGCGGAGACAGTAGTAACCACCTCACCAGCTCCGCTTAGAACCGCAGCGCGAAGCACATCCAGAAATGTGCAAGCACCAATATTCGACATGCAAATGGTCTGGACTATTTACAAAACCCAGTTTGAAGCTGCCGCAAGGGCAAATCACTAGAATGAGCGGAAACGAGTAATTGCATTGATTCTTGCTCTAAAAGGCCCAGCTGCCAAGCTTTTGCAGACTTTTTCCGTTGAGTTGCACTCAAACCCGGCTGCTATAATGAATACGCTGGACATGCGTAATGGAGACGATCATCCAAAGCAGATTTATTGGGCACAGCTACGGCATCGGATGCAGAAGTCTGGCGAAATTTTACAGCAGCTAGCCCAAGATATTGAGCGACTGGCACTTTTGGCTTACCCAGCTTACGACCCAGAACATCAAGATGACGCAGCAACAGAAGCATTCATCAGCGCATTAAAAGACCAAGAATTGCAACGAGCCATGCGTTTAGCTCAAAAGCAAACGGTTAAGGACGTATTGGATTTTAGTATGAAATTTGTAGCAGCGAAATATGTGAGTCGTACTACTGCCCGGATTCGTGAGGTAGTGGCAGACGAGTGGAGGAGTGAGCGCGTGGCAATTGAGCGAGACCCGCAGGCCAATGGTGCGCCTAGATGCTGGAATTGCAAAGAAAAGGGACACCTGCAAAGAGACTGCAAGAAGCGAAGAAAATCGGGCTATTGTCCAGGGTGTGCAGCTAGGAGAAAATCCAGACCAAATCAGGAGCCCAGAATGGAAGCCCTTCAAACTGAGGGGTCGAGAAACATGTAAGAGCCAACTTCGTGGGGCGGAGGTTAGCCAGGAGGATCGACGTCCCCAGCACCACCATCACTGTGGCAAGACTACATTGTGGAGCAGCAGACTTATGCCTTCCGGGTCAAGTTGACGGAAAACATTGCACCATAGCAATCGATACTGGCGCAACCTGATCGATTACCCGACCAGACCTAGTGAGGCAACAATTACTCTACAACGGCAGTATTTTCCCACTATGGACAGCTACGGGAGAAACTGCACCTGTCCATGAAGAGGTCAACCTCCAGATACAGTTGGGAGACCTTGCGTTCCGACATAATTTTCTGGTCGTGAACATTATTGATGACTGCATTCTCGGAATGGATTTTCTGCGACCACATGGAATCACGTTGGATTCGGGTGAACGGGTATTGAAATGGCAGAATGCCCAAGTATTGATGGCGGATGCCGGCGTCCGAATTCCCAATATGGATGTAGTAGTATGTACCGACACTGATGTACCGAATCCTTCTGAAAGCATTGTATGGGCCAAGCTTGATGGTGATTCTTGGGACCACCGATCTTATCTGATAGAGGCAATGAAGACGTCCTCATTGCGTAGTTTGATTGTAGGACGAAGCCTTGTAAAATTTATAAGCAATGGATACGTGCCGGTTAGAGTCCTTAAAACCGCAGATTCAACAACGAGCATAAAAGCGGGAGAAGTCAAATCGTTGGTTTCGATGGAGAGGAGTCCGGGTAATGTTTTCAAGTTATTACTGGGCTTCTGCGGTGTTTTTACCTATAAAAAAAAAACAATGTTTTATCAACACGCGAAACTCGTTTTTTGCCATTTTTCAAACAAATTACAAAGTGACTTTACTCTAACCTCGATAACTCTGCTGTCTGTGATCCGATCGACGTGAAATTTTTAACACGTTTCATGAAAAGGTTCATATGTGGCCAGTTTGATACTACTATTGAACGATGTGACATAATTTTCTGGTCGTGAACATTATTGATGACTGCATTCTCGGAATGGATTTTCTGCGACCACATGGAATCACGTTGGATTTGGGTGAACGGGTATTGAAATGGCAGAATGCCCAAGTGTTGACGGCGGATGCCGGCGTCCGAATTCCCAATATGGATGTAGTAGTATGTACCGACACTGATGTACCGAATTCTTCTGAAAGCATTGTATGGGCCAAGCTTGATGGTGATTCTTGGGACCACCGATCTTATCTGATAGAGGCAATGAAGACGTCCTCATTGCGTAGTTTGATTGTAGGACGAAGCCTTGTAAGATTTATAAGCAATGGATACGTGCCGGTTAGAGTCCTTAAAACCGCAGACTCAAGAACGAGCATAAAAGCGGGAGAAGTCATCGGCAGCTCCCAGCTTGTTTCCACCATCACCTCCTTGGAAGCCACTCACGACCATCATTGAAAAAGGAGACAAGATGCAGACAAGGCCCGGGAACCCACGTCTGCAATATTGAAGCAGGTCAAATTGCCAGTGCAGCTATTCAAGCGAGCCTCTGATCTGGTCACCAAGTATAGTGATATCTTATTAACAAGCCCGGATGACCAAGGCCGAACAAATATGGTAGCTCACATCATAGATACACGGAGAGCCAAGCCAATTTGACAAGCACCGGGATGTCTTCCTATAGCCAAACAGGGAGAAAAGAGTGCACTGATCTCGGACATGAAAAAGCTAGTTGTTATTGAACCTTCTGTCAGTCCATGGGCAGCGCCAGTAGTTCTAGTAAAGAAAAAGAATGGTAACACTCGTTTTTGTGTCGAAAATAGGCAGCTTAACGACGTCACTAAGAAAGCTAGCTACCCGCTTCTATGCATCGACGACATCATGGCCACTTTAGCTGCCTCAAAATGGTTTTCTACACTCGATCTCGAGAGTGGCTACTGGCAGGTAGAAATCGACAAGAAGGACCGAGAGAAGACCGCATTTTCAGTTGCAACTGGATTGTGCCAATTAGTGATGATGCCATTTGGATTTTGCAATGCTCCAGCCACTTCCGAACGCCTGATGGAATACGTGCTACGAGGCCCAACCTGGAAAACCTGATTGTTGTATCTAAATGACATCATTGTTATCGGGAGAACGTTCGAAGAGCATGTTCGGAATTTAGAAAAGGTTTTCTCCCGATTGCGACAACTTATGTCTGACAAGTGTATCCCTTTTGCAGCAGACGTAAAATACGTGAGACACGTTGTATCAGCAAAAAAGGTCAAAACAGACCCTGAGAAAATTGAAGCCTGTGAAAAGCTGGCCAACACCAATTAACAAGCGCCAACTATGAAGTTTTCTGGGTCTGGTGACTTACGTTCGAAGGTTCGTCAAAGATTTTGCCAAAATAGCCAGGTGTCAGAAAAATTGTCCGTGTATCTGGAATGAACAATGCCAAGCAGTCTTCGGGACCTTGAAGGAGAAGCTGTGTTAATTACCTGTGCTGGCATATCCGAAGCCCGGAAAAATGTTTGTAGTTGACACCGATGCAAGCAACGGTGGGATTTGAGCTGTACTCTCCAAGCAGATCGATGGCGAAGAAAGAGTCCTCTCGTATTACAGTCGAGTTCTTTCAAAAAGCGAGAGGAACTACTGCGTGACCAGGAAGGAGCTATTGGCTATTGTAGAGGCTACTAAGCAGTTCCACAAGTACCTATATGACCAGAATTTGTTCTTAGAGTGGACCGTACATCGTTGAGATGGCTACTTAATTTCGGAAACCCCGAAGGACAAGTTGCGAGATGGATTGAAAAATTGCAGCCATGCGATTTCAAAATTGTTCATCGGAAGGGCGGAATTCATGAAAATGCTGACGCCCTATTCCGTCGTCCATGTTCAGCTAACTGCAAGCATTGCCGACGGATTGAAGTAAAGGAGCCGCTCGTTGATCTGCGATTGATAACGGCCGAACTCGATGAGGGTTGGTCACCGGAGGAGATTCGAAATGCCCAGTTAGCCAATGAAGACATCGGACCATTGATCGTATGGAAGGAGACAACTGGGCGACCGGAGTGGAAAGGCGTTTCAATGCATGGCGCAACCCTGAAAAGCTATTGGGCACAATGGAATTTCCTTCAGGTAGAGGGTGGCATACTCAAGCGGAAATGGGAAACGGTGGATGGCAGCTGCTATAATATACAAACTATACTACCCAAAACTGAATCCAAGATGTGCTTAAGGAGATGCACGAGGGATCCTCAGGAGGCCACCTGGATGTTAGCAAGACCTTAACGAAATTGCAGGAAAGGTTTTACTGGCTACACGCTCGAGAATACGTAGAGGACTGGTACCGTAGATGCACCAATTGCGCTTCCGTCAAAGGTCCAAAGTGACGACTGAGGGAACAAATGCAAACCTACAACGTGGGTGTACCGTTTGAAAGGATTGCTGTTGACATCGCAGGACCCTTTCCTGAATCCGAATGGGAAAATTGATACACGCTGGTAGTGGCCGATTATTTCAGCAAGTGGCCCGAGGTCTACCCTATTCCCAATCAGGAAGCCACTACCGTAGCCGATCAGCTAGTGTTACATTGGGTCAGCAGGCACGGCGTACCTTGCGAACTACAATCGGATCAAGGCCGAAACTTCGAGTGACTAGTTTTTGGCGAAATGTGCGAGCTGCTGAGAATACGGAAAACGAGGACAACACTGCTGCATCCCCAATCCGATGGAATGGTCGAACGTTTCAACGGCACCTTCAATAAACATCTGGCCAAAATGGTTGACGAGGACCAAAGGGACTGGGACCGACATATCCCACTATTTTTGATGGCGGACAGAGCTGCCAAACATGCATTGACACGTCAAGCCCCAGCCAAAGTCATTTTTGGAAAGACTATTCGTCTGCCGGCTGATATAAAGTTCGGAACACCTCCTGAGAAACCCCAAACGATCGCGGACTACGCAAGTGAGCCAAGGCAACAGTTGAACCAGATACGCCGGACAGTGCGAAAACACCTCGAATCGGCTACTGACTGCATGAAAAAGAGGTATGATCTAAAGGCAAATTCTACTGGCTTCCAGCAAGATGACTTGGTGTGGCTATATAACCCGCAACGGCGAAAGGGTAGGTCTCCAAATTTGCAACATAATTGGAAGGGACTTAAATACATAAAAATTGATAATAATATCAAGGAAAAAGGACAAATTTGAATTTTACAGCTTAATGTTCCAGCTCAAGGTATTTATTTGAATAAGTTTATAAGGTATTTGAATTGAGGAAAAATGTTATGTTCACTTTTCTTGAATATTTTCAAGACACCAACATCCTATCATAGCTTCTTATACTATTTTTTGTTGCTTGGAATATATAGTAAAGTATTTTTTCGTGAATTGATCGATATTTAGAAACTAAAAATTGATATATCATGCAATTTGATAGCTGTCGAGTCTTAAAAATTTTTAAAACGCTATAATCTTAAGTGTCTTGAGAAAGACTGTCGATTATTAATTATTGACCTTTCAGGTGCGAAAAATCGCCTGCTTGCCTAGTTCATTTGAAAATAAATATATAAGATGTCTATCAATTACTCTTTCCTTATAATTGATGAATCATTAGTTCTCGCAACTCACCCTAAAGCAATGAAAAAATTAAGCACCCACACAATTAGGAATAAAACAACATCCCCATGCTGCAAATTACACTCCGCAGGAGAAGAAACTAAGCAATAAAGTTCATGCACACGCACATTTTCCTATTGTCTACAGATTATCAATTGATTACTCGGTTCCCGCGATTACTTCCCACATAGAATGGTACGATACAAATAAAGATGTATATATCCAACTGGAAAAAATATCTATCACATTTTCATCATTACTACTCTACTCAAGTCATTAATATCAATCACATTCACAAGGATTACTCTTCTCGATTTTATCAAGGCATGACTGTGAAAGACTTGGAAATCCAAATATTCACTTCTGTATATATTCTTAATTTTGGTGAAGGAATGAGTTTGTGGCAGAAAGGATCGATGTAATATAAAGTCATTCCCATTAACTGGGTAAAGGAGTGATGAAGTCATGGGTCACATCTTATAGACTTTATGCAAGTCTACTCTGGGTTGTTTGGTATATTTCTTTTCAGTAACTTTAAACCCTACGATTCTAGACGGTGTTGTGTATCTCAACTTAAATATAGTACCCCTGCAGAGCCACAGTTAAGTCGCCCGTAACATTTGGATAATGCTTTCACCCTAAGACACATTGCTTATTCGGATAAAAAGTCATTAACGATTTAATACAAGCAAATACCATTAAATTTATTGATCATTGTGTTTTTGGCGCTGAGCTGATGCCACTGTGAGTACGCTTTCAATACGGGTCCATCTAATTCTTCTATTTTGTATCCGGATAAGGTGAAAGCTTACATTAATGGCAACCATGCTTTTTCATATTTTTTGCAAGGACATGTTGCTCCCAAGCTACTTTCCGCCTTCATCATTCACCTCTACTTAACTCCTAGCCTATATTCATATTATGTGATTATTAGACTGGAAGCAGACAAAGATATTTGAATCAACGAAAAACAGAGGCCTCTCCTCTCACAATATTACAGTGATGCAAACCCTAGAGGACTTCTATTTCAATCGAATCGCTTACGTAGGTGACTTGGTAGCGTTCCTGTTGCGAGGACATCGTCACTGTGCGTACACAGGACTCTACGCATCCCGTCATCGGTGTGAAGAGCTTTTTGTGTACACATAGTTATGACTGATGGCATCCGCAATTGCCGCAAAGGTGCGTTCTCACCTTCCCAGCTTTCACTGCTACATTCCCAGAAGGCAAACAGGATATTTTGTTGAATGTGCTGCGAAGCTGTACAAAGGGACATAGAATGAGAGAGAGAGAGGGAAATTGGTTTGCATCGAATGCCTGTTGGCTTACGCAATCCGAACGTGGGGGTAAGCTTATTTGTATTTATATGAAGCTCCATTAATTAATCATGTTTATCTTTTAAATAGATTTAATATCTAGTGGGTATAGAACGTTAACATTGCTTACACTTGAGATGTCCTTGTGCAGATAAAAGTATGCATGAATGATACATTGGCAATTTTCAAAAGTAGATGAATGAATTTAATGAAACGATAAATTTTCGGGCAAATGATTAAATGATAAAGATATATTAAATATTCAAATTTATTGCTTGATAATAAATGTGTAGGATAGTATAGTAAAAATGAATGGTCTCCATTTAAACGTGAAAGTAGTGTAAAATTACGTAAAAGTAATTGCTCGTTCTTTAGAATGGCCGTAATCAAATTAGATAAGCATTCTTCTCTAGAAACCGATTTAAAATATAAAACTCTTACAGAAATGTTTGTTAAGCATAAGGCATGCGACATTCTTTGGCATCAAATGGGGACATTTTATATTGGATATGCTTCAATTTTTGGGGGTTTATAAAGTGATTTTACAAAACTCTACTATATGCGAACTATCCATTCATCCATCCATTTGCCTTGCGTTGGTTACAGCCAGCAGCGTAGCCAAGACCATTTCTCTTGACCGTGCAAAAGGGACTTCAAAACATTACAAAATGAGCAATGCGTTGTAAATTCATTATAGTGAGTTGACAGTCTTATTGTTTTTGCATATTTTAAAACTCAACTGTTACGGAGCAGAAATGAATCCTGCAGACCAAAAAAAAGGGAAGGAAGGATTGTTCCTCAAGTAACCAGCCACACCAGCTGTTATTGAGGAGTTTTGAGGGTATATCCAATGGTTGTAGAATACATCGAATCATGGAAACCGGGAGGAAATAAAAGAACTCGACTTGCTGTATTTGATCAATGCAACAGAAGTTTTTTTATTAAATTATCAAAGTGTGTTTATAAAAATTTTTTCTACAATCATCAAAAAGAATTTTTTTTTTACTTAAAGGTGAGTTCATTAAACCAAAAAGTGCAAGCCAGCAGTCATCGCAAATGTGAAATCTTATTGATCGCATAATTATAATTATTGCTTACAAGGTGCGTTCCAAAATAAACGAGACTGAGCTAAAATAGAAACTACAGGAGCTTTGTTCTGAAAAATTCGAGTTTATTCATTCAAAACAGTCTCCTCTGGCCTCGATACACTGTTTTCAAAAGAATGTCCCAGGTCATTGACCGGAATGTCCTTCAGGATGTCGGCAGAAGCCTTTTGGATGCCCTCCATGGATGCAAAGCGTTTTTCTTTCATGGCCAAATGCAATTTTGCCGAATACGTACTTATAGAAGTCACAGGGAGTCACATCAGGTGAATACGGAGAGTGATTGATGGTTAAAATGCGATTTCTAGTCAAAAAATCAGCCGCAAGAGTAGATAGATGAGATGGTGCATTATCATGCAATAAGCGCTAGCTTCCTCCTTCGCGGTATTCAGGCCGAATTCGACGAATGCGGCGCAACAAACGCTTCAAAATGCTAAGATAGAAAATTGCATAGACGGTTTGGCCCTTTAGTATGAACTCCTTGTGGGATCGTAAAAATAAATGAGCATCGACTTGATTATTGACTTCTCCAAATGCGATTTTTTGGGTGGTGGCTCGTCTTGGGCCTTCCACTCGGCACTTTTTTTGTTTTAGGGAGGTTAATGCCCATTTACGCACAGAGTGTGGGACTTCTATGTGTGCAAGAAGGCGACTGGACTACCCACTAAACACCTCCCCTGTCAACCTGAGAACCTAGCCTGGAACCGTTTGACACATTACTTCGGGCCAGGTCTCGTTTTGTTACGCCGTGAGGCGCTTTCAAGCTGGGAGGTCCCTCTTCTAGCGGGAAGGGAGAGGGGAAGAGGAAGGCCAGACAAGCGAGCCCCCAGCCCTAAGACCCTCCGCTACTTTGAGTCCCTTATATCTTTTAGGATTGCCCAAACATAATGTGCCACCTGGTTCCATTCGTCAGTCAATTCAAGCATCACCGCAACTATATTATCCGGAGAGAGCTCTCCCGTCTCCCTGTGGAGGGTTCTTCGTAGCCTGTCCCACTTTATGCACACAAAAAATGTGTGACAGGCATTGTCCTCCTCTTCTGGGCAAAACCGACAATCGAGGGGCCGTGACTTACCAATCTTGCGCAGGTAAGACTGAAAATACTCAAGCCCGTTCAAAAACTGGGTCAAAAAGAAGTCAGATTCACAATACCTTCGATAAAGCTATGGTGTCACATCCGGCAAGAGGTGTGCAGTCCACCTTCCCTTCGTGCAATTGACCCGAGACTGCTGCAAATCGTTGAGTGACCGGTGTCTCTCTTCGTGGACAACCATCTCACTCGCATCCTCGTTGCGACGCAGATAAATAGAGCGGCGCTCTCAAGTAAGGACGGAACAGGTATCACGCCTTCAATGACTTTTACCGCTGAATCAGAGATTGTCGGGTACGAAGATGCAATCCTCAGCACTTCTCTGCTCTGTACCTGTACCAGGAGTATTCGGAATACCCCCTTACTGAGAGCGTCACGCCATAGCTCTACTCCGTCCAGAAGCACTGACCCTACAGCACTCATCAAGAGGCATTTTCTTGATGGGTTGGGTCCTCCTACGTTGGCCATAAGTCGAGTCAGAGCCGATACTTCAGAAGCAGCCTTCCCAGCCATTGCCCCGATTTGCTCAGAGAAAATCACCTTCAAATCGATCATTAGCCCCAGATACTTCACCGCTGGCTTCGATTCGACTTGTATGTCTCCAATACTGATCATCCTTACGCTAAGGATCCTCTTTTTTGCCAAGATGAGCACTTCGGTTTTCTCCACTGCTAAACTGAGCACGCGAGCAGTCATCCAGTCCCTCACTCGGCGCATTCGCATACCTAGCCTAAGTTGCGCTTGTTCAACGGTGCGTGCAGCGTAAAGAGCAGCAATATCATCCACATAGCCGGCGGAGCGCGACTCATCTGGCATCTCAAGTCTCAGTAGCCCATTGTAAGACACGTTTCACAAGTCCGGACCAAGGATAGAGCCCTGGGCAACACCCGATGTAACCACCATCCTTCGTAGGGCCTGTGTTGGGTCGTAGAGCAGGCTTCGGTCTTTTAGGTAGTCCTTCAAAAGCCGCATTATATATTCTGTATCTTACAAAAAAAATTTCCAGTATATCCAGCATATCCACCCATCTAGCGGAGTTGAATGCGTTCCTGACGTTGAGTGTCACCAACAAGACAGAGGCACACATTCGCACCAAGTAACGGTGCGACTATGTGCTTCTGCCTTTTGGACCGCGCTCACCCCCTCTGCGATCACATCGACAGTAGAACGTCCTCCTCTAAAGCCGTACAGCCAAGGAGATAGGTCCCAGCAGCACGAATCGCGTCAGTGTGTCTTCGCTTGATGAGTTTCTCTAGCACTTTCCCAGCCGTGTCTAGCATGCATAACGGGCGGTATGCAGACGGCGACCCAGGATTTCCCTTCCCCTTGCTGATCAGCACGAGCCTTGACACCTTCCATCGTACCGGGAAAATCCTGTCCTGTAGACAAGCGTTGAATGTGCTGAGAAGTAAGTCAGGCCAATGGTGATAGAATGAATAAATGAAAAGACTGTCTCTTCCAGTTCCAGCTGTGTGAAGAGTAGACACTCGACTGCTGTTTCACCATGGACAAGGTCAGCATGGATGGGATGGGCCGGAAAGAGTCCCCGCACTATCTCATCCATTTTTTCCGCATCATGTATGCAAGACTTCTGTAGGGCGCCAAACTTCCTCATAACAAACTAAAAGCCAAGGCCCAACGGATCCTTGTTCACATTGTCCACCAGGCACTTTGACGTTTGTTTTCGGGTTCATATTGGAAGTACCGCGTTTCACCACCAGTTACAATATTGCAAAGGAAATTCTTGTCGCCTCTATAACTATGACTTTCGTATGTTGATTTCGGAGCAATTTTTAGTCATCAGTTAACTTGTGCATAACAAAACGCACACATACCTTTTTTAAGCCCAAATTATGAGTTAAAATGCGATTTCAAGGATTTCAGCGATGATTTTGGGTCATTTTTGATGAATTCATGCACAATTTCGATGGAGTTTTTGGTGATCACTGATTTTAGGCGGCCCGTATGTTCATTGTCGTTTATGTCCTCACGACCATCTCTGGAATGTATAAACCACTCATAAACTCTGGCACGAGATAGACAATTATCGCCATAAATTGTTTTCATCAATTCAAATATTCCGGTAAACGTTTTACCGATTTTAAGACAAAATTTGATGTCAGCTCTTTGTTCGAAACTCATTATTGTACCAATGACACAAACATACTGTCACTTTAGACGCAATACCTTCGTTTCCACTGAACCGAATGTCACCAAACTTTCACTGGAACTCAGGGGGGATGTAACTTTTCAACGCATTATCTCATTCACTGATGGCGCCACCAAAAAAATTTTATGACAAAAGTTTCGTTTGCTGTGGAACTCCCCTTGTATAAAAACGATGAAATTAATAAAACTGCTCAATTGTGCTGGTTTATATTTGAAGTCAATAGGAGGAATTTTAACCCATGCAATTTGTTTTGCTGGACTTTGTTCAGGAACTGAATATGTTGGGTGGGGGGGTGAGTAATGATGCTGTTGAATCTGCCGCTGAGTGATGTAGAATTTTTAAGTCAGTCTTTGGCTTATTCTGTAGAATTTTTTACTCGTAAAAGTATATTTTGCATCTTTGTTTCCAATGATTTACCAATTAGGAGTAACATCAGAGTAAAAAGTATTTTGGATGCTGCTGGCACTGTATGCTCCTTGATTTTTTGCAGTGTATTTGCAGATTCCTGAATGTTTGAAATCTCGTTCATGAAGACTTGTTGCGATAATTTAGTGATCCGTTCAGAATACGCAGATGCTGGCTGTTGAGTGGTGGTGTTAAATATTGTATCTCAGGTGAATCTCTTTCATAAAACAATTTAAAACAGTCACTTATTTGTTGAGTGTCGACTGAAGCGTGACTTGTTGGTTTCTATAATGCAGTTTGTTACTATGCGTATTATTCATACATCTATCAATACGATCTCCTGCCTCTGGCCGTTGCAGATCAAGTATGCTGGAACCGGCGGATCAGCAATAAAAAGCCATGTATTCTTCATCCTAAGCTTTTTTCACAATGTATATTCGCTCCTTGTGCTAAACTTTGAGCACATAGTTCAGCTGTACCTATTGCAAATCTCAGCCAGTATGCAGTTCAGCTTTGTCATCCAGGTAAGCATATCAGTAGCTTTTCCTCGGATTTACATGATTTTAATTCATCTTTTTTCAGAGTGAAATAAACTTGACCGCAATTGTGAGAGGTTCTAGATCAATCATGATCTAACGATGTGCATCTTGCTTATGTGGGACAGCCGTTACGTGGGTGGGGTTATATGTGATGTTCTCAATTATTGTGAAATAAAAATAAACTGAGGCTCTCTCTTTACTTGATTTTAGGGATATACGTTTTTAAGTGCTGCGTAAAATTTCGAAAGCGAGATCAATTTTTGTTTGGTATTTTGTATCATAGTGCTGGTGGTATTTAGTGAAATTAAATTATGGATGCTTTGGTAACCATACAGTGCTCTCATTAATTTTGAGCACTTAAGGCTTATCTCGACGTAATAATCCATTGCCGTAATATATGCTGTTGATTTGTGCGATTATCGTTTCATTTTGTTGACAACGCCTTTTTTGGCTCAATTTTTTTTCTGGAATTCTTCAGTAACAGTCGTATTATTTGACTGTGTTATTTTCGTGTTTAAGAACATGCCTTGGTGATTCACAGTTTTGAAGATATCTCGCTGGTTTCTCTGCAAATTATCTATATCAGTATAAACTTTGTCCTTAGCATCGAAAACGGCAGCGAGGAGCTTGCCGAGGAGGCCTCTTATTCGCCTGGATTTCGTAAAAGCCTTGATTTCTTGGATATGGCTCAGTATTTCAGTTACTATGGTGGTTAATCTGGAGTTTCAATCGTGTTAAATTCTCTTAAATTTCAGGAATCTCTAGTATCGTTCGGTGAAATTTGGGGCAGTGGCACGCAATCAGGTGAACGACTGGCAGCACGGCCCGTCTTCATCGGGCTTTATTTGTGTGCCCAAATAATATGAACCGTCAATGAAAGAGACGAAAAACGCCGAAGAATACAGCTCAAAAATAATTTTTTTTACTACAGTTTTGACGATCTTTAAGATCACATACATACACAGGAAAAAGCTTCAAGTATACAAATCTGTAATAAGATCTGTTTGGCGCGATTTCTTAGAAACACAGGTCCTAATGCGGAAAATTGGGATGAAACTAGACGGAAACTAATGGCGAATTCGATACCACTATGAGCTGTATGAAATTTTTAACAAGCCGAAGTTTTTAACGATTGTTAGGCTGTGGAAGCTGCAATGAGACTAGCCATGTGATCCGTATGAAAGAACGATGGATATTCAACGAGATATTTGTTGAAAGAACCGGAGGACTGACGTTAGGCGGGAAGCCGAGGAAACGCTGGTCTGAATCTTTTGGCGAAAACAGTCCATCGCTGCTCCAATTTTGGGATTGGAGGGCATGAGGTACTCAAAGGTGCTTATTGCAGGAAGCAAATGCCCAAAGAAAATGTTGTTTTTGAGGAATCACTCTTCAGTACAGAGTTATCTGTAAGAAGCTCTGTGCTGGGCAGATAGCACAGTTTTAATCGTAGATAACGAAGGTGCCAGATTTATTGGGATACCAGGCTGGCAAACTCCCGCCAGAATGTTGCTCACTGAGCTGCAGCAAGTTGGCTTCTATGTCTATTGAAAACTGCTCAACGAAGTCCTGAGCATTAATGCTTTGGTGTGAGTCAACTTGCAGGATACGTATCATTGCAGTTTCATTTTGAGGTTGGCTAGAGTTTCTTTAAAGACTGCACACTTTTTGTTCCCAAGAACGTATTTGTAATCGATGGATTTGGGTCTTTATCCTTATAAAGAATACAAAGCTCCGCGTTTGTTCAAACTTTATGTTTGTGACCCACTCTACCACTGCTATATATCATAAAGAAAAGATATGAGTCTCCTCACACCCCTAAGTACGCTCATACTGTTTTGATTTTTTCCCTCATTGAAACTTGTTTGACATCTTTTTTGGTCAGGTCAGTGATGGCTAGAGTTGTTCCATGTTATTTTTCTGAGGTAGTTTTACATTGATTTCCCTTGAATTTCCCTTGAACCAGGGAACCCCCTTACGATGATTCCATCTACATCAGCCAAAACTATGACGCAATCAAGGCCTCTGATTTTAAAAGTTACCATGGGTTCAAGCAAAGCTACGCATACCCCTCTCTAAGAACCTTCTTATTAAATGCATCATTGAATGCTCCCTTGCTAGTTACTTTTGATGCCGAATTCATTAAAAGGCCATCAGGTCTCAAGTTGGTTGTACTGCTCTCACAGCAATATGAGTGTCATCCGGTATAACGACCACTTTTGATTTCATTAAGTATGCCTACATGAAGTTTTTCATCGGTTGATTTAATAAGCAATGACGCCTGCCATTTTTTGTTCCACTTTTTATCATAGTTTTGGCTGCACCTTGCTGGGAAGGCTTATCGTCAGCCTCTAACAGGGACATTTTTTTGGACCCTTATTAAACAGCCTTTGGTACGAATACCTAAAACTTCCTCTTTGGAGCAGAATTTTCGTTTGATGCCTCTTCCTTTCTCCATTTCTCTTGACTTCCTTGAATTGTGCTAGGAGCGAGTCTCCTGCCGGTAGTAAGTGTTGGCGTAATTGGCAGTCTGCCAAAGAGCTGAGTATCTCCTCCACTGTTTTCAGCCACATGCATCAGTAATAATATATTCAAGCAAGGAGCTTTTCTAGCTCAAGGATCCTTTTTAAATTCTTTGCTTTGGTTCTTTTGTATATCTGGTTTCAACTTACATTATAACTGCTTCAGCCTTTTGGTGAAGCCGCTCCTTTTTGTGTCAGTCAAAAGCAGTCATATAGTCCAGTGTATTTCCTGGAGGAGAAATACCAAATTTTAAATTCGATATCTTTATCTTGGTCCTTGATTATGGTAGGAGCATCTATGTAGGCCTCGATCCTCTTAGTTTCTCCTTCGATTTCTGACCCAGACTGCTCTGTGTTTTGCTTCGTTTTCATATTACAACTCAACGCCACAAAAAGTTCCAGTTGCGCAAGGTTGTCCGGTGCTTTCCATTCACTTGTACATTTTTCCTCCATGTTTGTTATCTTACTCATTGCTATCAGTCAGTCTTGTCTTCAATGTTTTCGTCCTTGATGATGTTTTTGTTGTTGCTGGTTTTAGGATAGTCAGGTACAGGTTGATTTGGTCCTTTTTTGGTGTCACTATCTCCGTTTGTGTCTGCAGTCATTTTTTGGTTCCATCGTTATGTTTGTGAAGCAGTGAAGTCATGCAAAAGTTAGAGCAAGCCCTAATGGGGACACGTGCTCAAAGTCAGGCAGGTATAATGCGGGGAGTGTGTTTCAGCCAAGCCTACACAGCTCACTCAACCGAGAGAGCTTAAAATGTACTCCTAGGTGTAACAAGTTTTAAATTCGCGAAAGAGTATCACCTTGGCGCAACCATGGGATGCAGCTATTTTCTAAACATGATGTGCCCTACCGCAAAGCGTTGATTCCAATTTGTCGCTCGAATTATAGTACATTTATGACTCTTTTTTACTCTGAAAGAAATCATACAGAACCCTACATTTCTACGATTATACAGGGATGAAACTCCCCAAAGAATTCTGGCCTCGAAATGTGCTTCTATTGACCACTATCTCCCCTGTGAGGTGGCATGTTGTATTAGTATTGAGTTACAGGATAAAGTGAACCAGGACTAAGCAAGATGCAGTAAAGCTACTTGCCATCTATACTGTGGCCAAGAACAACTTGACTTTAGTCAGTACAGGGAACAAATGCTTAAAATTGCCGGCCATTTATATGCAACTGAAGTGTAACCAAAAAGGTGATGGTTGAGAAATAGTGACGCGTAAATTAGGCTGCAAACGTCACAGCATTCCAATGAATACACAAAATGCACCGTAAAGTTACTGTTGCTTACGCAAATATCAAGGACAGATGATCCCGTGATCCTTAGATGGTTGGGAGGTCCACCCTTTACAGTTAATGTGCTTTACAGTTAATGTGCTACATTTTGCAATGTCTAGTAGACAAAAACTGAAGCCGTTGAAGCCTGATAGAGTCCATGCTGAGGGACTTAAAATTATGATTCAGGGTTGACTGAAACTTTGATTCTTGGTTAGTTGTGGGAATTTGCTTGTTACTGAGGCACTATGGCAAACCTCATTTAAAGACTCCCTCTGGGAAAATTTTATTAACCGCAATCTCAGTAGTTTCAGTAAATGTCAAGCCTATTCTCCTTCTGATAAAAGTTTTCTTGAAGAAACGTTTACTATTCCAATTGTGCTAAGTTACCTCAGGCGCTGATGGTTATTCAATAACTGTGAGGGTGGGGCTAAAGGAAAGCATCGCAGAAATTGCTCCAAGTACCGGACCTACATTTTGTATAATTATCTACTGCGACTCTAGGTTCCTCCCAGTGTATTCCTTGTAGGTGGTACGGTGACTTGATAACGATTTTTATTGTCAGGTCTGGTGAGCTCACCCATCACAGAAGGAACGAGCAGTGAATAATGGAGCATATTCTTAAGCGAGTAGTGTCAAAGATTCAAATCTTTCTGGTTATAAAGCAAATGAATCATATCCATGAAAAGTATTTAGGTGTTATCCTGTAGAGCAAGCTTACGTATGGGGAATAAATCTATGATGATACATGTGATAAAAAAAAGCTTACCTTTTTCAGCCATTGAGTAAACTGTAGGCAAATATGGCAGGCCCTTGAAATGCAAGAAGCCAAGCATGTCTGTGTAATTGGTCGACTTTTTGGTTCTGGAACCTTTTGTTTGAAAAAGCCAAATAATTTCAGGTAAAAAAACAGACGGTGGCATTTTCGAAGATGACATAGGTGGCTGAACATCGCTGGAATTTGGAATAGAATGTTCACTTGGTAAGGATGTTGGAAGATCCAGTATATCATCGACAGGTTCAGAGCTTTTTCTCTGCAATACGAGTTTGTTCTATCTACTTCCGAAAGGCCAAGTTCTTATGATAGAGGTGTTGGTATTCCACTGCCAGCTGCAGGATTGTTTTCTCGAATGTCAGGGATTAAATTGTTCTCTTCAGTTTCAAGATTTGGTTTGTCTATTAAAAAATATGTTGCGAAGTCAATAGATTCCAATTGTATGGATAAATACCAGTTTTGCGAAAACCAGTTGCATAGATAAATACCAGTTTTGCAAAAACGGCTTGCGTTGAAGCCAGAGGTATGACAACTTTGATAATGTCTGGTATATGGCATATTTTGATTGTTTTTTCCAAGCTCACTTTGCATTTATCCATCACAAGCAGCAAATAAAGCTTTTTTTAAGAGTCCAAAGCCAGATTGATTCAAGGGGTGCAGTTTATGCGAACAGTGTGGAGAAAATGGAAGGAAAGTGATTTTTTTCCTTTACATAAATTTAATGTAGTAATATAAATATGCAAAGAATGTTTATCTAGCAGCAGCAAGACTTTACGCATTGGAGATACCTTAGAAAATTTCTTAAAATGCTCGAAATATACTAGAAATGAGGCATTTTGCTTCTGGTCTGAAAGATTTGCGGTCCCAATCGAACCTACTGGCACATCTCTGACAATGTGATCTTGATACTAAGCTCGTGGAGATATAAACAAGTTGGGTAAACAGACCTACGCTCATGTCAGAAGGGTTTTGTATTCAATTTTCAAAATGCAGTCACCAGATTGAATAAAGTCAAGAAGCATGTCAATGACGATTTTATTGGAGAAACTATGAAATTCGAAGACCATACTATTATTAACAAAGTTGAAAGAATTTCAACTTCTGAGGTTTTTGTTATTGTTCTACTCATAAATATCTCCCTTGGTAATTATTTCAGATGTCCATTCGCGAGGGAGGAAACACATTTTTCATGTATTTCCCCCGTGTCCCCCCACTGAAGCAAAAACTGACAGTTTAAGAACTGTTTTGAAAAGTTGGATGAATTTTTTTTCAGGGGCCACTCTCCTGTACTGTTATCATCGATTAATAGCCATTTTTTCGAATCCTAGAGTTGTTACAAAGCCCTTTTGTTAGAAGCTCCCTCCCGCCTCCTTGACTTGTTTCACTTATGAGTATTAATTGTAGGTACTCAGCTTCAGTCATACATTAAATTGAATCAAGTGTTCAAAGCATGCACCTTAAACGTTGAAGTTGGGAAAAAATAACTCAAAATTATTTAATCTTCGCATTTAAAACAGCCACTATCTTGTTTTACGATTACTGATACCACTAGCTGAACTGATTCTCAAAGATATACATGACACCTATCATTCCTGAAATTTTCATGCAAATCCTAGCAAAACTGTAGTGTCTGAGTCGGTAAAAAGCGCATGTTGTTCCATAGCCATATGTTGCCATGGTAATACATGCAGCGCATATTGTTCCATAGTAATACAGGAAAATTCAAACCGCTATAACTTCGCTAAATATGATTCAATCTTTATGATGCTTGCAGGTTTGATCAATCTTATAAATAGACATCTGTGTACTAGATTTCATTGAATTTAAGGGTACCGTTAAGATTTTATTCAAGAAAACATAAAATCGATAAATCATACTATTACTAACAAAGTTGAGTGAATTGCGACTTCTCAAGTATTTGTTGTTGTTGTACTCATCAAGGCCTACATTCATGATTTCTTCCAGATTTTTCGGATGAAAGGTGTCCAATCGCGAGGGGGGGGGGGGACACAAATTTTTCGTGTATTTCCCCTCCCTGTGCGCCCCTCGAAGCAAACTTTGCCAAATTAAGACCTGTTTTGAAAAGTTCTCATCAAGACCTTTCATTTGATACCCATATCGGCTACCTTCAATGAAATTTTTTTTCCGGGGGTCACTCCCCTACATGGGGAGACCCCCTTTAAATATCTTATAAAATTTTTTAGTAGTTGAACTTTGAAGAGATCACCACTTTACACCTGTATACAAAATTTGATGCTTCTAGCTTAAGTAGTTTCCGAGAAAAACTGCTGTGACACACGGACGGACGGGCGGACGGACGGACGGGCGGACGGACGGACGGGCGGACAGACAGACAGACGGACAGACGGACAGACAGGACGCGATTTTAGAAGGGTTTTGTAAAATTATTTTACAAAACCCTAAAAATTACATTACTTTGCAGTTGAAAGGTAATGTAGGTCACTGCTAGCGTTCGTATCGCGAAACGACTGCAGCAAACTATGAAGCAAGATCAGAAGGGCAAGTAGTTGCTCTCTTCTATTGACTCTCTCCAATATTCTTTATGGTTTTGCTAATCGGACGACGGTCACAACCGTACCCAGTGTAACCTACGGAGTGAGGATTGCAAATGTGCAAGAACAAGGAACATTGTGGATCACCTGCAATTATCGCAATTTCTGATGGTGCGGTTCTTATCAATAAAAAGACACTTGTACGTAAATATGATTTCATATGTCACTTGAAAATAAGCCAAAATGAAGGTGCAGCAAAAAATTCACCCAATTAATGTGGTGACACTGAACTGCATGTATTTCTACTTTTTCATTGACGGACTTTTTGGACTTCTTGGTCACTCAAAAATATGGAACGATAATCTTGTAGCGACTTCCTACTAAGAGAAGTATTCTCTCTAAAGTAGACCCGTCTCACTCCGACTAGCTTCGCTTAAATAGCACTGAGACTGTAATGGGAGTGATTCTGTCTTCTGGAGGTACTAGAATACTTAAAAACGTGTGCTTAAAAGCAATCTGATTCATGTTATTTAAAATAATAAGAATGGAATTTAATTATGAAAAGTTGTGCCTGTGGTCCCAAGATATGAATGATTAACCTATGGAAGAAGTGCTTACAGAGTGCGAGCGCTAGAAACCATTATTTTCCATTACTGCCAAAGAAGCCCACAAGATTTGATAGGGTTGCTTAGAATACTAATAGTGCCTTTAAAGTGCTGAAGGTTTGAGGCACTCCAGGTTGTATATTGTTTCCAGATCAATTATGCTTATAAAATTATAAGCCCTGCAATCTCCTAAATACGTATCGCTGTAAACATTTTACATTGCTTCAGCTGCATATTGACCGACAAATCGCACGCAAACAGCAAACTCGCTCAATCGCATATGATAAACCATACGAATGACTTTTGCGCTCCTCACCTTTGGCTGAACTAGGTGACTAGGATACTGATAGGTCAAATCGAGGTTCAACTTGAAGACGGGTTTCTCTAAGGAAATCAGGACAACGGCTAAAAACGTTGCTTCAGGCATATCAGCTTTGAGTCGACTTATGACCAACGTAGGGGAATCCAACCCATCAAAAAGACGCCTTTTGATGAGTGCTGTAGGGTCAGTGCTACTGTATAGAGCAGTAATATATGGCAAAGCTAGCAGTAAGGTGGTATACTGAAAACGCTTGGCACAGGCACAGAGAAGAGAAACAAGGCGGATTGCTTCTTTATACGAGTATTTGACAATCTCTGAGTAAGTGGTGAGAGTTATTGCAGGCGTGATACCTGTTGCCCTCCTTACTAGAGAGTGCCATGCCATTTACTCACATCGAAGCGAGGACGCCTGCTACATATTTTTTGCGTGCAAAAATGGGACATGCCGTGATCGGGCCTCTACAGTGAGACGAGAGAGCTCAGTCCAAATGCACTTGTGGTGATACTCCAATCGGTTGCCAAATGGAACCATGTTGGACATTATTTTCGGGCGGTCCTGAAAGGGGAAAGGGAGGCTGGGGGATCAATTGTCTAGAAAATCCTCTTCCTATGTTCACTGGAGGAGGGAGTTTCCAGCTTGAAGGTGCATCATGGCGTAACGAAACGAGACTTGGCTTGAAATTATATGTCAAACTGTTTCAAGCTGGGTTTTCAGGTTGACAGGGGAGGTGTTTTGTAGGTAGCCCACTCGCTCGTGTGCATTTGAGTCGCCTATTCAGTGTGTGAATGGTACTCACCACCCAACCAAAAAACAATAGGGTAAAATTACATGGGAGTTAAAAACTTTATACCTTTGGATGGCAATTAAGGTTTGGTAAGTCAGCAAATTATCATCAAAAATTAAATTATAGTTTTCATAAAGTCTAGGTTTGTGTAAATGATCATTAATTTGTTGGAACAAGTCAATTAATCAATGCCATTTTCGTTTATTCAAATGACAGGAGTTTTAATCCCAATCCTATGATACTAGGCATTAAATAGTTGAAGGATTTATTTTTAAATAATCCATCCTAGAAACCTTTTTTGCTTGTCCCATATGGAGTGTATTGCATTTTTATGGTTTTATTTTTGAGACAGTTTTCAATTGCTTCTGTATGGCTCTCTTGTTTAAAAATATTAGTATAAACCGTTTCCACAAAGTGGCAATTCGCAAAATAAAAGCTTGCAGTTGGCTCACACCTACGATATCTTGATAAAAAGATCTTTCTGGGGGACTAAAGATATCCAAGAAAGTTGGCTATTTGAAGTTTTTTCCTTAAAAGTTTCTTTTATGCTAAAAAGGTATTACCTCTATTGAATATATCTCAGTCCATGTTATTTTTATTATGGATTGATTTGATATTTGCAACGTAGACTTTATTCAATTGTTAGGGGTTACTCGCTTATTTGCTTTGATCTACGGTGGGCTATTCTGGATTATCTTGCATTTTTAACGCTTCCTTCTTTCCAAGTATAAACATTCCTAGATTATCTTCATCATCATCTATGGCGCAGCAGCCCAAGCCAGGCGTTGGCTTTCAGAGTTAATCTCTTCCAATCATCACATTTCTGTAAACTTGTTCGGCAGTTGATCACTCCATGCAAGTATCTGCTGTCTGCTTTTATCATGTCTTCGTATTGATTCCTCGGTTTTACCACTGAACGTTTACCTTGTGCTCTATCCTCCAATGTTTTTTAGGTAGCGGGTTTCATTCCATTCATTCTACTTGGCCCGCCCATTGCAATTCACTTGACTTAACGCAAGCGGAAACAAGTGATTTATCAAATAATTCTTACAACTCATCATATTAACGTAGTCTTCATTTAATTTTTGCTGAGTTTTTTGTGATAAGTGAAATTCCCTCGGCGGCATTTAAATATTAGGTTGGGAATTCTGAGATTCATACCATGGCTTCCACTGCAGGGATATTTCTAGTATTTTCCTGGTTACTATTAGAGTTTGATGCAACTGGTTTCACCCCCAAAACTTTTGGACATCCAAATTTTTAAGAGTAACTTGTCTATAAAAAATGAACCTCTTCCCTTTCTTTGAAATATTGTTTGACGCCCAAACTTTCAGAAGACATCTGCTTACAATCTCCTAAGCAGGTTTGATTGAGCTACTATAATTTTGGAGAGAAGCAACTTTGATTGTATGATTTCATAGAGTCTTATCAGTTACTACAAAGTCCTGGGAAATATCCCCATTTTTACTGTATTCAAAATAAGTCAGTTAAAAAAATAACGGACGTGTTTTCTCCCCACTTTCATGACTTCTGTCACTCAGTTTTCAAATTAGACCTGTCCATCAAAAAAGAAAAATTTCTCACCGGAAATTACCAAATTAAATTCAGCATCCGCTACCATATTGACTATCCCCCTGATCCTTGCAATCTCCAATTTCATTCAAACCTTATTGACTTTCCCTACATCTCACACACACTCTGATTTCATCTTTCCCAATATTGTTTACCTTGCTATAACCCCCAAAAACTTACCGAAATAGCATACAAACTCATCATCAAGTCGCCTGATGACATTCTCGTCTTTCACATTACAGTAGGTGTCCCTTCGTCATTCATGCCCATCCAATTGTCACCATCTGCGACTAATACGTATGAAAAAGTGTCAAGTCTTCTTTCGTCTATGACAAAATCAACGCCAAAAATTCTTGTTTTGTCCCAGAATATTTCAGGATGAAATGATGACGGTACACGGGCGAAGAATTAAATAAATTGAACGTAGTATCTGAATGGACATTAGTAAGGATCTGAACTTTTTATTCTTATTGTTCGTGTATCAAAATTCACGGTGGAACAGGAAGTACAACAGATGGCCGAACATAGTTTAATATGATGGAAGCAGATGATTTTGTTATAAAGTCAAGGAACAAGTTAAAATTAGATTGAAGAACAGGATGCTTGTCTAGTTGAATTTATTTTTTAAGTAGTTTAGTTTTGATTAGAGATTTAGGTAACGTTCACTGTTGTTGAAAGTTGGAGGCGGTTTCTTTATTATTATTTTAATTTAAAGAAGACATTAGCTACTTCAAATTCATTGCTGAATCACGAAGTAGAGGTCTCATTTTTTTAAAAAATAATTTAATGCATTACGCAATAAATTTATAAAAACTTAAAAATTTTCGACTAAGAGCAAGAAAATTTCGAAATCAATTATCAGGGCACTGAACATACAGTGTTTTCCAATCAGAGATATTATTTTGATATTAAAAGCAAGATGCCTTTTTTTAAAATAAATGATCGGATGTTTATTTCATTATAAAGAAAAAGGTATGCCGTTACACCAGGCAAATGACCGTGACGACCACGCTTACAGGACCATATCCTTTTCATAAAATTTTCCATAACCAAATGGCAAAGTGGCTGCCCTATGTCCTCGATAGCCTCAGGAATTCCATCTTTGAGGTCTTGAATTGATGCTGGGCTGTTGGCGTAGACATTCTCTTTCACGTGGCCCTTAAGGGAAAAGTCGCAATGTGTTAAATCACAAGATCTTGGTGGCCAATTGTGATTACCTCTTTGAGAGATAACACGGTCCGGAAACTTTTCCCGTAGAAGATCAATGGTTTCGTTGCTTGTGTGGCACTTAGTGCCGTTTTGTTGAAAGTAAACATTGTCCAGATCAATACCATCCATCCGAGCATAAAAAATCATTAATCATATTTCGATAGCGCAATCCATTTACTGTAAATGTTGCTCCAGCCTCATTTTCGAAGAAATAAGGTCCAATGACTCCGCCAGACCATAAACCACAGCAAACAGTCACACGTTGGGGAAAGAGAGGCTCTCCTACAATAACTCTTGAGTTTTCCGAGCCCCAGATATGACAATTTTGCTTGTTAGTAGGTTACCTCGGCCTCGACACCAGTCAATCGCCATTCGATCCCTTAATTCGTTAATGCGAAATATTTTTGTAGTGGGTCCTTGTGCTAGGGGGAAGGAACCCGCTCCACGACACCGCAACGCTAGCCTGCCAGTGCATTCACGCGTCCCCAAGGCCAATCTCAGCGGATCTCAACATCCTGTTCCGCTACTACACTACCTAATACACTACAAAATCTCGTTCGAATCGAAGTTTTACTCTGGACCAAACAAAAATATGCAATTTTTGCTCAAACCGGAGTTTTACTCCAAAAATATTCAATTTTATTGAAAATGCCAGCTAAAAAAAATATTAAGCTTAAGATGAGCAACCTTTTTATTTATTATCCGATTTCCATAATTTTTCGCAAAATGAAAGAACTTGCTCTAGTTATCAACAATTCAAAGTTTCATCAAAATTTATTGTCAGAAACTTGGCCGCTAGAGGAATACAAAAATATAAAAAAACATGCACATTTGATCCGCCACCATTTTGAAACCTATATATGGGTCACCACGCAAATAACAATTCATAAGAACTAGTAATCCCCTTTCTTAGTATGAATTTTACATAAATCAAGTCAGAATTGTGACTCTTAGGAGCCTTTAAAATTTCAAAATTTGACTAGCCCCCATATCATTATCAAATAATGATATGGTTTGACCTTAAGATTATTTTTGTACTCCAGATAACAGATACTTATAGCTACCATACTACCAACTTTCATTAACATCGATTAACCCGATTGTCTGAACGCAGTGATAGCAGCGTAAGTGAGCAAGATGCAAGTGATTTGAGTGAGACAGAATCTGATTCGTTGGATAATCGTGATCTATTGATTTTGCAACAACGGTTCTTCAAAGGAAGAGATGGAACAAGATGGGAAAGAGCACCAGCACGACCAAATGTACGTACAAGATCAGAAAATATAATTACGGAGTCACTTGGTGTAAAACCAGCTGCTAAAAGTGCCAAATCGGTGTCAGAATGTTGGGACTTATTTGTGAATAGTGCGATGTTGTGCAAAATTCAAACATATACCAACTTTCATATCCAAAAAAGAAGAGCGGCATGTGCAGATGTGAGCAAACATAGATACATGAGTGAAGTTGGAATGAGTGAGCTAAAAGCATTTATTGGACTTCAATATATTGCCGGATTTTATCGTTCTAATCGACAAAACTTGAATGAATTGTGGGAAACAGATGGCACTGGCGTAGAAATATTTAGACTCACAATCTCAATTCAACGATTCTACTTTATACAGAGCTGTTTACGTTTTGATGATAAGTCTACACGTGATGAAAGACAAAAGCTGGATAATTTAGCGCACATACGGGAACTTTTTGAGACGTTTGTCGAACAGTGCAACAAAATGTATGCGCCAGGAGAGAACTGCACCATTGATGAAATGTTAGTAGCATTTAGAGGTCGCTGTAAATTTAGACAGTACATACCGTCTAAACCAGCTAGATATGGTCTCAAAATATTTGCTTTAGTTGATGCAAAAACGTTCTACGTGGTTAATTTGGAAATTTATGCCGGCAAGCAGCCCAGTGGCCCATATTCAGTCAGCAACAAACCATTCGATGTGGTTGATCGCATTGTATTGCCAATTTCTAAGTCTTGCCGTAATGTAACATTTGACAATTGGTTTACCAGCTACGAATTGATATCTCATCTTCTGTGCAAACACAAACTTACTTCTGTGGGTACTTTACGCAAAAATAAAAAGCAAATTCCGTCTGAATTTATAACAACAAGAGGAAAACCTGAAAACTCATCAACTTTCGGGCATCGAAAAGAGATAACTCTAGTCTCGTATATCCCAAAGAAAAACAAAGTTGTCCTTTTGATGTCAAGTTTACATCACGATGATCATATTGATGACTGCACAGATGATAAGCAGAAACCAGAGATTATAACTTTTTATAACTCAACCAAAGGTGGAGTAGATGTGGCTGATGAACTATGTGCAACGTACAATGTTAGCAGAAACTCAAAAAGATGGCCTTTGACACTCTTTTTTGCTATGTTAAATATAGCAGGAATAAATGCAAATATAATTTATCGCGCTAATAATAATGACATGCATACGAAAAGACGACACTTCTTGAAAAATCTAGGTCTTTGTATGGTTCAGGAACATTTGCTCTGGCGCAAAAATCTTACTAATTTGCCTCGACAGATGCGCAAAAGAATTGCGGATTTCACAGGTATAGAACAAGGCGAACCCTCCCAAAAGGTCTCCGGCACTCGCAGAAGATGTCAAATATGTCCATCCAAAAAGGATAAAAAAACAATTCACACCTGTAATTCATGTAACATTTACATATGCCCCAATCACGTAATTTCGTACTGTGAAAACTGTAGTAATTCCATGTCACTGATTGATGAAACAGAAGACTAATTTTTTTTATTGATATAGGCAGTTTATATGATCTCTTCCTGAATTCACAATGCTCATTATTCCAAATAGTTTTCCGACAATTGTTGTAAAAAAAATCGAAAAATATTTTTTAAGTTGAATTCGCATGTGATAAAGAAATAATTAATAAACAAGTTGGGTAGACAGACCTATGCTCATGTCAGAAGGGTTTTGTACTCAACTTACAAAATGCCGTAACCAGCAACGAATAAAATTAAGAAACACGTCATGTTCGAGGATCATACTATTATTAACTAAGTTGAAAGAATTTTTTAATTCTGAGGTATTTGTTAAAATTATACCCATAAATATCTCGCATGATAGTTTTTTCAGATTTTTTTAGATCACGGGTGTCCATTCGCGAGGGAGAAAACACATTTTTCATGTATTTCACCCCCCCCCCCTCTGTGCCCCCACTGGAGCAAAAACTGTCAGTTTAAGAACTGTTTTAAAAAGCTCTCATAGAGAACTTTCATTTGATACTCATATCGGCTACCTTCCATGAAATTTTTTTCAGGGGCCACTCCTCTGTACTGTAAGCATTGATTCATGGCCTATTTTTTCGAATCCTAGAATGGTTACAAAGCCCTTTTGCTAGGAGCTCTCTCCTGCCTCTTCGACTTGTTTCAATAGTATGTAGTCATCTTCATGATATGTATCATTCCTGAAACTTTCATGCAAATCCTAGCAAAGCTGTAGTGTCTTAGTCGGTAAAAAGCGCATATGGCTCCATAGCCATATGTTTCCATAGTAATACAGGGCACATTGTTCCATAGTAATACAGGAAAATTCAAATCGCTATAACTTCGTTAAATACTGATCGATCTTTATGAAACTTTCAGAAAAGATCAATCTTATTAAAAGTCATTTAAGGGTACCATCTCGATTTTATTAAAGAAAACATAAAATCGATAAATCATACTATTACTAACAAAGTTGAGTGAATTTCGACTTCTCATGTATTTGTTGTTGTTGTACTCATTAAGGCCTGCATTCATGATTTTTTTCAGGTTTTTCGGATGGAAAGTGTCCAATCGTGAGGGGGGGTACGCAAAAAGTTCGTACGTTTCCCCTTCCCCTGCCCCCCTCGGTACTCATAAGGCAATTTTAAGACCTGTTTTCAAAAGATCTCATTGAGACCTTTCCAATGACACCCTACTCGGTTACCATGGGTGAAAATTTTTTTTTGAGGGGTCAACTCCCTATATGGGGAGACCCCCCTTAAACCCCTTCGAAAAAATTTTCCACCCTTGAACTTTCAAGAGGTCACCACTTCTGACCTTTCCACAAAGTTTCATGGCTGCAGCCTCTATAGTTTCGGAGAAAAAGTGCTGTGACATACAGACGGACGGACGGACGGACAGACGGACAGACGGACACAGGTCGTGATTGCAATAGGGTTTTGTATTTTAGTACAAAACCCTAAAAAGTTATTTACAAAGTATGTTAGTATTTTCATCATTTTATTTTATTGACAAAGCGAGAAGATTTAATAAATTAAATCAAAATTAGATAATTTATTAGAATTTTTAAAAATTCGTTAATAAAACCAATCGGGTCATTTTGACCCAGTGTCATTGACGATGTAATTTTTTTCACGTCATTGGCGCCGGGCTAAAGGGTTGAATCGCAACTAAACAATTTTTTGCGCGTTTTTCGGCCTTTGAGTGTCAGCCGTTTTGTTTCAGACACTCCGACTTTAGATTTTTTATTGTGAGCTTTAATACACAGCTCAATGAACTCTGTATCAAATTTTGTCCGATTCGAGCTATACTTTGGCCCCAACAAAAATTACGATTTTTCGTCTAAAAAAGCTGACATTTTGTTGTTGATCAGTCGATTTCGCTGATTAACAAACTAAACTTTCTTGAAAATTTGGTGAAAATTGAAGCAAAACTATTTCGTAATATCACACAAAGACTCGTGCATAAACACATACATGTATACATATACTTGTACATACATATATTTATATACATATATCTAAATATACACATATATGCATATATATATATATATATATATATATATATATATATATATATATATATATATATATTTATCTATATATATATATATATATATATATATATATATATATATATATATATATATATACATATACATATATATATATATATATATATATATATATATATATATATATATATATATATATATATATATATATATATAGTCGCGTGTTTTGGTTCGCGGCCAATAATGTTAATGTTCCGGGGGAGTTTTCACTTTTAAATTAAATTAAAAGAGTTTATTTATTTACCAAAAAAATGCACAATCACTCATTTAACTATTTCACAATTTTAATTAGAATCTAACTTTCACTTGTCAATTAAATTTCTATCGCAATTGTCTACTAAAATCACTTCACACTCAAACAATCAATATCGCTTGTACTTCGCGTATCGCAGTTTTCTATCGCGGTTGTAATGAATGAATCCCCCCATTCATTCAGCTCGCGTTTATATAGGGTCTCTAATCATTCAACTCAGTTCTCGTACATTGGTGAATTAGCGGGAACATTCCAGCAGCGTAATGAATGGAGCAGCGACTCACTTTCAGATGTTGTTCATGCTTAGTGGGTTCTCGTGGTTTCGAGTAAATTCGTTTTGTTGATGTCCTTAATTGTTGTGAAAACAATTGCGACAGTGGCTCGCAGAATTATTTGTACATGTAACAATATATATATATATATATATATATATATATATATATATATATATATATATCTATATATATATATATATATATATATATATATACATATATATATATATATATATATATATATATATATATATATATATATATATATAGAGGGTGGTCCAACCAATGTCGTTAATGTGCTGAATTATCTCATCCTGCAGCTCTTAAATTGTTGTGGGCTTATCGACGTATACTTTTTCTTTTAAATACCCCAAGAGAAAGAAGCCCAACGGTGTTAAATCACATGATCGTGGTGACCAATTAATATCACCACAACGTGAGATAGCACGGCCATTGAATTTTTTGCGCAAAAGAGCCATTGTTTCGTTGGCTGTGTGGCACAGTCCTGTTGGAACCACATATCGGTCAGATCCATAACCCCAATTTCTGGCCACAAGAAGTTTGTTATCATCTCGCAATAGCGAACACGATTCACGGTTACTGCTTGGCCGTCCTCATTTTCGAAGAACTACAGCCCGATGACGCCGCCAGCCCATAAACCACACAAAGCAGTTCCTCTTTGTGGATGCATCGGCTTTTCAACAATCACTCGGGGATTCTCATTCGCCCAAATGCGGCAATTCTGCTTGTTAACGAATCCACTGAGGTGAAAGTGTGCCTCCTCACTGAAAATGAATATATTTCTAAAGTTCAACCAACCATTTGGCGTATTTCTGACGCTTGAAATGGTCAGTAGGCTTCGGCTCTTGAGTCAATTGAGCCTTGTAAGCGTGTGAATTCAAATCTTTATTCAAAATTTGCATCAGTGATGTTCAATTGTTGGGCACGATGACGAGTCAAGGTTGACGGCCCTTCTACCACACAATCTTGAACAACAGCAATGTTTTCCGCAGAACAAACTGAGCGAGCATGAACAAGTGATTTCACATTTCCTACAGATCCAGTTTGCTGCAATTTGCGCACAATCCTCCCGATTGTGGACACATTTGGCGATTATGCTGACCAAAAATATCACGAAGTGAACGACATGCATATTGATTTGAATGCCCATTTTCGTAAAAGGCTTCAAAAACCTTAACGCGCTGCTCAATTGTGTACTTCTCCATGGTTGGATTTGTCAAACACTGGAACAAAGAAATGTGAAATTAAGTTGGGCGAAAAACTTGACGTTAAGGTGTGACTCACAATTCACATCGTACATTTTTGGTTGGATCCCCTTTTATATATCTATATGTTTATATAGATATAAATATATATATATATATATATATATATATATATATATATATATATATATATATATATATATATATATATATATATATATATATATACAAAGGGTGTTTTTCAGAGGCGTGGAAATTTAAGTTTGTCACATTTTTGAATGCTAGGCATGATGTGACAGGTGTCATGCATTTTATAGTTAATTTGGTTTGCTATTTTAGCATGAATAGGTTGACGCCTGAGAAACGTCTGCAAATTATGCAGATTTACTTCGAAAAAAAAGGTTCTGTTCAAGAAACTCAGAGCCAACTCCATGAATTTTATGGCCAGCGGAATTGTCCACCAGAAGGTTCTAAGTTTTGGAGCTTACAAAATCCTCTTCATGGAGGAATTGAAGTCAAATGACCTCCAGCAAGACGTAGATTTGGTGTATTGGCCCAAAAAAAAATTGCTTCAGATCCCGAATTCGTTAAGAAAATTTTGTTTAGCGATAAGGCTCATTTCTGGTTGAATAGCTACGTAAAAAGAAACATGTTGAAGTAGCAGGAGAGTGCTCCTGCTGGAAGGGTTTTGTAAAACAATAAGTAAATCAGACCATATATTCTGCATATCAAAACTTGACTTATATACAGATTCGATAAATTGAGGTCAAAAATTCATTATGATTATAATGTTTTTAAATCCACCGCCATTTTGTTTCGAATATTTTGACCTTGTTGCTTAGTTAGTCATGATAATGCATCAATATTATGAAGCAATTCTATCGAAATTCCTACATATCTGTAGTGTCTAGGCCCGTTTCAAACGTGTTTCACCTTAATTTCACGTGTTAATGTTGTTGTTATTGTTAAATACTCAATCGGCTGTAACTTAGCTGTTTATTGTTACATTATTGTGAAACATACAATTGCTACCAAAAAACTTAAATTGCAGCTTTTGGGAAATTTAAGGGGCAATGATTTTATAGGCAAAAATGTAAAATTTATAAAATGTACTATTATTAACAAAGTTGATCGAATTTCGACTTTTGAGGTTTTTGCCGTGGTGTGACACATGGACGGACAGACAGGACGCGGAAATTTGCGGTTGATTTCCGGTATGCATTTTGATGATACAATTGATGTAACAACCGAAGAGAAGAAAAAGCCAGAAATATTGACGTTTTACAACGAGACGAAAACTGGCGTAGATATTCGCGATAAAATGTCCTCCAGCTATAGTGGGGCTTGAGGTACATAAAAGTGGCCTACGGTGATTTTTCCCCTTGCTGAACATAGCAGACATCAACGAACAAGTTATTTATGTGGAGAATGGAAATGATGTCCCAATACGAAGGACCTTTCTGCAAATTCTTGGCATAGAATCGATAGAAAAATATTTGGAGAAAATAAAAAGCATTCTTTTTTTCTTTTGAACAGGGGGCTGCCATCTTGCGGCTACCTTTAAAAATTTTCTTCTTCGTTTCGTGCTACCAACCACACGCTACGCTAGTCAGGTGCAGTCTCGGTAGCATATGGTCGGCTGAGAACAGCACGAACTAGTAGTGAGGTGTTGTTTCTTCTCACTGGTGATACAGACAGGAAAGCATAGAAGAATGGTGAGGTAAGAACATTGATAAATAAATCGAAATGTTTAAAAATAATTAAAAAAAAATCGATTTTTTCCTACTCTTTTCACTTTTCACATTGAAAAGTTTCATTTTGCAGCTGAGTTATGGGGTGAAAAAAAGTTGGGTGGTTAAATTTTCTATGAGATATGATTAGGTAAAGTTTTAAAAATGTTTAACCCTTGCTGCAAAGTAGCAATTTACATATTTAAAAAAAGGAGGAAAAAAAACACCCTTATTCTATTTTTTTGACCATTTAAAATACACTTAGAGCCTTAATTATTCGTTAAAAACATTTTTGTAATCTAGTAAAATAGCACAACAATTTTTATCAAAATTGGTGAAGTAGATTTCGCATAATAATTGAGTAGTCAAAGTTTATTTTGAGAAAATACAAAATTTTTAATATTTTGCAGATCAGAAACTAAAATGGAAAAAAATTTTTTTTTATTCATTTCATAAAGTTTGTCTCCTATGTTCAAAACCACTTTTTTCTGTCTCCTTTACATAAATTTTATTTCAGGACTTTTTGCTTGGACATCTTTACAATTTTGAAGGCAATAAATTGCCGAAATTATCAAATACCATCATTGTTATACCCAAATGGAATTAGGGTGCTCCAGCGGGGCTTCCGGACCTGGTTCAGCTCGTCCAGAGACAGGCATAGTGTGCCACTTGCTTGTCCTTCAAGGCCCCATTAAGGAGCCAAACGAGGATACGGCTTGTCAGTTTCTCTATCTCGCCACTTCGCGTTTTAAGTCACTGAGAATACTCATGCAACTTAGCGCAACCTTTTTTTGGCCAGGATTTCAACCGGCCACAAATAAATACACTTTCCACGGAACTCCCTAACGATGGACTAAAAGCTGTTTTCAATATTATACGACTCATCTAAATTTATCTGGACTTATAGTATATAGTAAAACCCTTCACTATCCATTTCTTTTACGATTGCGGGACGTGCAAAGGCAAATTAATATCTCGAAAGTCTGCCACCCTCTACGCACCTTCCCCAAACTCTAAACTTTTAATCTTCGCACGATTTACCACCCAAGCCGCAACAATTACAACCTGATACTCAAATTCAATTGTGTCATCTAAAGAAAATTTACCTTTTTTCTGGAATTTACGTTTAATTACGTTATGGAATAAACTTCAATTACACAAAATCATCTTTTGTTTCAAGTTTCATTATGTGAATAACTAATTTAAACTTACAATTGTAATAGAATGAAAAAGAAAAACTTACTGGTCTACAAGTTATGAAGGGGGCCCTTCTCCGCTGCTTCCGTCGACGTTATTCAAATTGCTTTGTTACTTGCTGCTCAAAATAATCCCTCAACGCTTCTCTTCGTTCTGGTGTTCCACAAGGTCGTTATATATCTAGTACGCACTTGATGCCACTGCTTTTAAAATCCAGCCGACGCTCGTCCTCTGTCTTATCCGCCATCGCTTTATTTTTCTACCTTCGTTACGCCAAACCCAAGAAAAGAGAGAGAGAGGAGGCGCGTCATTCGTCGGGTTCTTATACAATCTCCCTCTAACGGCCGTTTCACCACTCTCCGATCGAGTTCTTTGTCTCGGGTTCAGAAACCTCTTCGGAGTGGTTCTTCTTATTCCCGAGGAGTGATTTTACTCAAACTCAGCGTGATTTCCACTCGACTTTCCACCACTCTGGTGGCGATCACTACAATCACGGCTGAATCAGCTGAAAAACTTCTCTGACAGTTTGTTATGTCAGAAAAAATTTTTATCAATAATTATTGATGTCGCGAAATAAACTTGCATGAGTTTAAATAGTGTTTTTCCGGGTTTTAAATGACGTGATTTACCTAGTGCTACAAATTGTACGACGCTCCATCAAGTACGCCTGGAGGTGAATATCCGGTAAAGTGAATATTTCGCTGTTATTTTATTATTTCCGTTTTTTAAAAATTGTGTGAATAGCTAGTCGAGGGCAATATTCATTTGCATGCAACGTATCGTCATTCAAGAGAATTAAATATTTGATACCAAATGTTACGCTCGTATGTTTTAGAGAATAGACGGAAAATGCCATCTATTGGATTTAGTTCCGTTCATCTGATTAAAGTTTATTAACTCATGTATGTGACAGGTGGTCAACAGCAATGTGAAAGTAGCATGAGAAATTCAGAATGATGGGAATCATCGAAGCGAAACAGAACTCAACATAATGTTTAAAATGTTGCTACAGCTTGCTCAAAAAGGTGTCCCAGCCTGTTTTTGTAGTAGGCACGTAAAGTCTTTTTCGCTTTACGCATTCACCTTTGACGGAGTTGGTGAATATTGTGCAACTTATCTTTGAATCAGCTTTTTGCATTTTCTGCTTTCTTATCCTCTTCACTTACATTGTCTTCGTCGTCGTCATTATCGCTGCCGAAATTTTGATCCGCTTCGGATATTGACTCACTTCCTTACTCTTTAGCTGCAGGCGATCCTGCGTCATGATACACAATATTGTAGTCGGTCGGTACATTTCCACAACTCGTCTCATTATGGCACTTTCGGTCTCTAAACGGTGTTGAACCTTCTCGTTTAGGATGTGAATGTTGCTGGCCAGTGGTTCTAGACATTCCTTCCAAATTAAGTTGTTGTCCGATTAACCCCAGGCCTGATGTGGCATATACTTTCGCAGCAACCTAACTATCTAATAGTATGGGTTATATTTATTTTTAAGGTTTTTGTATAAAATGCAAAACCGTATTGCAATCACAACCTGTGTCCGTCCGTCCGTCCACCCATCTGTAGGCCACAGCACTTTTTCTCCAAAACTATAGAAGCTACAGCCATGAAACTTTGTGGAAAGGTCAGAAGTGGTGACTTCTTGAAAATTTTGGGGTGGAAAAATTTTGCAAAGTGGCTTAAGGGGGGTCTCTTCATATACGCAGGTGACCCCCTTAAAACAATTTTTTTTTAAATATTCGTAGTCGAGAAGGGTGTCGAAAGGTCTTAATAAGATCTTTTCAAAAGAAGTCTTAAAATTGCCTCATTGGTGCCATGTACCCCCCCCCCCTCGCAATTGGACACCTTTCATCCAAAAAATCTGAAAAACGTCATGAATATTTATATATTTACGAGTACAACAACAACAAATACGTGAGAAGTTGAAATTCACTCAACTTCATTAGTAATAGTTTTATTTATCGATTTTACATTTTCTTGAATAAAATCTTAACGGTAGCATTAAATGCAATAAAAATACAGATGACTATTTATAAGATTGACCTGTCCTGAAAGTTTTAAAAAGGTCGCAAGGTATTTAACGAAGTTATAGCGATTTGAATTTTCCTGTATTACTATGGAACAATAAGCGCTAGACTCGTATTACTATTGCTATGGGACCACATGCGTTTTTACCGACTCAGACACTACAGCTTTGTTAGGATTTGCATGAAAATTTCAGGAATGATAGGTATCATGAATATCTTTTAGAATCGGTTCAGCTAGTAGTATCAGTAATTGTAAAACAAAATAGTGTCTGCTTTAAATGCAATAATTGAATAGTTTTGAGTTATTTTTCCCCAACTTCAACGTTTAAGGTACATGCTTTTAACACTTGATTCAATTTAATGAATTACTGAAGATGGGTACCTACAATTAATACTCATAAGTGAAACAAGTCGAGGAGGCAGGAGAGAGCTCCTTGCAAAAGGGCTTTGTAATGAATCGGGCGACGCCGCTGGGTGACCACTACCAACACACCTTGCTGCTATGTGGCTTGTCATCCCATGGTGGTTGTGACGTTTGCACATCCCACGTGAATTTTGTCGTGGGATGTCAAATGGAAGTTGACAGCCACATGGCAGTGGGTTTTGGAAGTGTGTCGCTCGCTCTCTGTCGCGGTTGCCTCTGTCGTCGCGAAAAAATTTCCTTGCGAGATGTGCCACTTTTGGAGTTGACCATTTTATTTCAATTTATTTCCTTCGAACAAGCGAATCGCTGACGTGCTTTATATGTATACTCCGTGGATGCGGCAATTCAACGAAGCACCATATATCGTGGATGGTGACACTTTAATAGGTGATCGATTGCGAGCTCCGATGCTAGGTGATCGTCATATTGATCGTGGGTTGGATGCGCTATCCCTGAATGGTGACATCTACGACAGCAGTGGAAATCAAATGGAATTTCAAATACCTGCAAATTTCCGCAAGTTTTGAAATAATGCAAAAACCCACCAAAATGTTCATAGGCTAATGAAACTAAACAAAATCTTATAACCACAAAACAACGCTGGGCGGCGGAACAGTACCCTGAATGGTTGCAGCGCTCGCGCAGCACAATCAAAACTGGTCGCACTACGAACAAACCCCATCATCAACACAAATTCATCGCGGAATCGCACTCACCTCTTCGGCAATAATAATAACAACGACAGTCACAACAGTATGCTAATTCCTCATCCATTCACCAGTCGCATTGCCTGAATAGCCCCAATGCAGCGACGACCCACATTGTTGACTCAATGGGAGCTTCGTCACCCGATGAAGAAGTGATAAGCAAATTGCGGATTCGAAACCTGTTGACAACTTGTTGATTCATCACGCTGCTCGTGGAAATTGAAGACCCAAGACGCTTGATGTGTGATGTCAAATAAACCGGTGAATTACAGAATATTGTGATTACAACAGGGCAAAACTACTTCTGGCCAGATGATGCAATTGTCTATTGCAATTTAATCAATTGTATAAAATTGATCCACTTACATTACACATGTGGGTGAATAGTTCAAAGCATGTACCCAACTCTGTGTTGTGGCTATAGAGATTCCCAGCTGTAGGAGAACAGAATATTAAGCAGGCAGCAGAAGACTTAGGAATTAATGTAAGTAGGATTATTTTCTCAAATAGTGCAGCAAAAGAAGAACACGTTAGAAGAGGCCAGCTAGCAGATGTTTGGTTGGATACGCCACTTTGCGATGGTCACACCACATCAACGGGTGTTTTAGATACCGGCACTCCAGTTGTTACGCTGCCGGGAGAGACACTGGCTTCGAGGGTCGCAGCATCTAAACTAGTTACTCTTGGATGTCCTGAATTGATCGCCGAACACGACAAGAGTATGAAGAAATTGCCATCAAACTAGGCACTGATTGTGAATATCTGCAAGAAATGCTTGCGAAAGTTTGCGAGGCACGCGTTGAAAGTCTTCTATTCAATTGCCAACAATATGCTCAAGGACTCGAAAAGTTATTCAACAAAATGTGGGAACGATTTTCGCGATGCGGTCAACCAGATCATGTATCTGCGAATGACAAATAATTCATTTGGTTATATTCAACAATTTTGACAAGTATAATTGCTGACAAAGTAATATCCTTTAAAGAAAATAAGTGAAACGTATTGATACTTTCATTACTGCCAGTACATATAGTTTAAAAATGCATGTAAAGTAGGAGCACCAAAATTAATTCGTTTTATAAGATGGCGCTAGTTAAAATTGAAGATTGAATCTCATTTGAATAAATTTATTGAAAAATCAACAGTTCAGAGGGAAAGGAAAAATAATACATAAATTAAATTTTATCTAACTTTATGAAATTATAATTTTACAACTAAATATATTTTATACAATTAAAAATAAAAATTCATATATTTTTGACATACTATACAACAAACAAGTAATAAAAAAAAACTTAATACAAACCGCGTTAATACCCAGCCACTAATACGATTAATAACAAAATATATAAGAATATATTAAATCTTGTTTTAAAAATTACATTAAGAAATATGTATAAATAATTTAAAAATTTATTTCCGATAACTTTTCATAATAATATAAATAATCAATAATCATTTAAAGTTAAGTAACTATAAATCATTTTATTTATATGTATATTTGATCATTTTTAAATTCATAATAATCAAATATCATTTTTTTGTATTAAATTTTGTAATTCTATATTTTTTATCAAACTTTTCTCAAACTAATTTATTTAAGTTTTCTCATATTCTTATTAAGAGTATATTGAATTTTATAATTCTGAATTTTCTCATATATTTTATATTTGGGGCAAATTTTTTTTAAAAATAATTCATTTAAATTTTATTATATTACTATTATATTAAATTTTATAATTTAAAGCTTTATCATATATTTTATATTATTTTGGTCAATTTTTTTTTCAAATTAATTTATTTAAATTTTTTTATACTTCTATTCTATTAATTGTTTTCTCAAATATATAATATGGATTGGTAAACCTTAACAACGACTTTCCTTTCCAGTGGTTCTCTTCTTTCAGGGGAAATAGATTGCAGGGTAGTATGCCGTCGCAAGGGTAGGGTTTAAGCAAATCCGCTGAGGTCGGTTTCGCGTCGCGCGCGGTACGTGGTACCTTTGTTGGTTTTACCTTTTTACTAACGTAGCTTTCGTCGGGTTTGAGTTAACGTAGTATATTTTCCGGTACTGCGTCGGAAATTCCGGAATGCGAAGTAAAGATTAGATTTTTGTCCTTTGACTGGTTGAATGAAAAAGAATACGGAGTAACGTACAGTAGGTTTCCTCTCCGTATGATTGTGTTTTGTGACGCGTTTGGAAACGGGCATTTATTGGTGGCTGAAAATTGTAGATGAGCGTAATCCATTTGGAGACCCGCGACCGAAATCCTCTCCTATCTAGCTGGCCAACAAGCAGCCACCGCGAAAATGGATTACGGTGCACAGATTAGTTGACCGGTTGGTACCATCCGTTGGCACTACTCAGACTTAACGTCTAAAACCGATGAGAGGTCGGTTCCTCGTTCGGATCAAGACATTAAAATCATTACAGTTTCTAGGATTCGAAAAAAAATTCTGATGCCATGAATTGATCGATGATCATAGTACAGGGGAACGGCCCCTGAAAAAAAATTCATTAAAGGTAGCCGATATGAGTATCAAATGAAAGCTCTATATGAGAGCTTTTCAAAACAGTTCTTAAACCAACAGTTTTTGCTTCAGGGGGGTCACAAGGAGGGAGATACACGAAAAATATGTATGTGTGTGTATGTAAATAGTCTGAAAAAATTATCAAGGTTGATATTTATGAGTATAACAATAAACAAATACCTCTGAAGTCAAACTTCGTTTAACTTTGTTCATAATAGTATGATCTTCAAATATCACATTTTCTCCAATCACATCGTATAAATTACTTTAAACCTAGCCTAACCTTACACAAGATCCTAATATTCTGTAAGTTTGATGAGCTTCGTATCATATTTACGGAAGTTACATCCATTTGAAGTTTTTCTATTACAACAATAACACACTATTTTGGTTTTTTATGGACTTTCCATCGAATCAAACACTGCAGTTTTGATTGGATCTTCTTAAAATTTTCAGATGAGTTCGATGACATAAATGCTTTTAGGATCTCATGATTTGAGTGATTTGTGTTAGTTGCAAATGGAGAAACAATGGATTTTCTTTTAAACGAGCAAATCTCTTTGATATGTTTCTTGACTTTATTCGTTGCTGTTGAATACATTTTGTAAGTTGAGAAGAAAACCCTTCTGACATGAGCATAGGTCTATCTACACAACTTGTTTTTCTTTTAAAGAATCATTACTACAAGTACTCGTACTTAAATTACTGCTACGCGTACAATTAGAAGTGTTAATCAAAACCCTAAACGAGTGCGGCTTAGTATTGCTAAGTTTAACGAGTCACGCGACTGAAAAGGTAGTGCTCGGGGTGAAATAATGTTGATGCCTCTCACTCCATCCGTAATATTATTTTAATACGAATGACATAGATGCATCTATCATTATAAGCATTGTGAAATTTATCGCTGTAAATAATTATATTAACCCTAGATTAGTTACAAAGTCATTCTAACAATAGGGTTTGCCGCCTCAACTAATTTTTATCCAATGTTGATTGCACGAAAACAAAATTTTTAATGTAAAATAAATACTTATAAATTTCAGGTTTTAACAAAGCGAATCATAATTCTTCATTCCAATTAACATTCACTTTACTTCTTTTATCCATTTTAACACATTTAGTTCCAACTAAAGTTGATTTTCCTCTTGTAAATTCGTTTCAAGGATCAAAACCATAAATTTAATACTGACAACAAAAAGTGAATTGCTGGGAATCATAACATAATTTCCAGTTCACATAAAGCACTTTAAATTTTATTAAACATTAAATCTGCTTAAAGTCCCATAAAAATTCCATTAAACTGGATAATACAAGAAATTTTAAAGTCCTTAAACGCAAAATAAATTGCTTTTATGAAAGGGAAAAGGGACAGCGAGAAAGCAAAAGAACAGAAGTTGTAGAAGCTAAGTGAGAATTTACTACGAAAGTTCACTCTTGTAAATGATTATTGCAAAAAAAAATATAACATCCACTCACGTTATGATGCTACTCCAAGGACGAGCTCAATTGCAATAACAGTCACTACTCGCTATGATTTATAGTTAATTGTCACGAAAACTTGTAAGGAATTCATAATATATAACGTCATTTGAGCTTATTTGCTATCAAAAATATGCACATGATGTGTGAAGCTGGAGTTTCTAAATACGAAGTAACATATTAAGTGATGCAAAGCAAAAAATATTAATTCTTTATGCTCAACCTCTGGTATATCATACGAAAATTTTGATTGCCAATCAATACAAAAACTGTGCTTAGCGGTGTTTACTAACAGACTAGACTTATATAGGAGAGTAGGTTATCAGTTGAGCACATTTATATTTTTTAGGGTATTGTGAAATAATCGCGACCTGTCTGTTCCTCGGTCCGTGCGACACAGAAAGTTTTCTCGCAAACCACATAGGCTAGAAACATGAAAATTAGTGAGTAGATCAAAAGTGGTGCCTTCTTAAAAGTTCCAGTATAAAACAATTTTTACAAGGTTTTAAGGGGGATTTCCCCATATTAGGGGGTAACGCCCATAAAAGTTTTTTAAGGTAGTCGATGTGGATATCAAATCAAAGGTCTTGATAAGAACTTTCTAGAACTGACGCTTTATATAGGGTTATCCATTTTACGCTTGGGAAAGTAAAGCTAAAGAAAACTCATAAAATATTCAGATGGAAACAGAATTTTATTTAATATAAAGATTGGATCTTGCCATTATACGTAAAATAAAAGATCATTCAAATGTTTTCTACAGGACCTCTTGCAGGCCTCAATCCTTTTGAGGTAATTTTCAATGATTTTTCGGCACATTTCCGGCAATATCTAGGCCATAACTTCACGAATATTGGTTTTCATTTGCTCAAGGTTGCGAGAATTGTTCACGTAAACACGTTCTTTTGCATAGTCCCATAAAAAGAAATCCAAAGGTGTTAGGTCGCAGGATCTTGCGGGCCAATTGACATCACTCAATCTCGAAATCACGCGTCCTAGAAATTTCTCTTGCCAAAGTGCTCGATTAGCCTACGTTGTGCGGCTTGTGGCTGCGTCCTGTTGAAATCACATGTTTTCCAGATCATAATCTTCAATTCCTCTCCAAAAATAATCGGTTAATATCCGTCCATAGCAGTCAGAATTGACTGTAATGGCTCTTCCTTGATCGTTTTCAAAAAAATATGGGCCAATAACACCACCAGACCATAATGCACACCAAACGGTCACTTTTTCCGGATGCAAAGGCCTTTCTGCAATCACCTGAGGAGAGGCCTATATGCGGCAATTCTGTTTATTTACGTAACCACTGAGCAAAAAATGAGCCTCATCACTTAAGAAAATTTTGTTCGAAAAATCGTTATCAATGGCTTGTTGTTCAATTATCCAATTCGCATACATTCTGCGTTGTGTATGGTCTTGGGGCTTAAGTTCTTGAGATGCAAATCTAAATGCAAAATCCGCCACAACGAGCCGTAAGACAAGCCCAAATGTTGAGCACGTTGAGGAATCGACAAACGATATTTTCAGCAGAACGAATGTTGCGATGATGCACAGGCCTTGCAATAGCAAGAACCGACCCAGTCTCTTCAAATTTTCTCACTGTGTTCGAACTTGTTTGCTGTGTAGGTCGATTATGTCGACTGTAATCGGCTCGTAAAGCCTTAAATGTTTATACAGCGGAATCACCATTTTTAATAATAAAATTTAATAACTTTAACGCGTTTTTTGAGTGCTAAACGATCCATGTTTCTAAATGGCAAACCTTCAACTAAAAAAAACACGCTTTGGGTGACATTTAATTTTGATAGATGTCAAATGACAGGATTATACTTTCCCAACTACAAAATGGATAACACTGTACTTCAAGGGGTGAAGGAAAAGGGGAAATTTATGAAAAATATTTTGTTCCCCCACTCACGATTGAATATCTTTAGGCAGAAAAATCTGAAAAAATCACAAAAGTAGGTCTTCATGAGAACAAGGGCAATATTTACCTCAGAAGTTAAAAGTCCATCAAATTTTTTAAAAGTAGTACATATTACGAATTTTACGCTTTCATCTATCAAATCAAGAGATGACACTTAAATTCACAAAATTGTATCTAAATTTCCTAATATAAAACGCATGTTTTCTGAAACTTTCATAAAAACCGAGCTATAAACAGTTAAGTTATAAACAATTGAAAATTTATCAATTGCAACAATAATTACACGTGATACTATTTGAATGAAAAAATCCAGTTTAAATAAAAAAATCCAGACTCTACCGATGAGTACGAATTTTGATGAAAATTTTAGAAATACTTTTCTAACATTGATATATCATCATGAAAACTCAAACATAGATGTTAATATTATGAAAATAAAATGGTGGTAGGTCAAAATACGTAATAACCATATTACGCACCAAGATCTAAACAGCGATTAACTCAAAAAACATCTTTTTTCAGGAATGGTGAAAACTGATTACCGTATCCCTGTGCATTGAAGGAGCTTTTTTCTTGATCAACGCATTTGAATGGAGACAGAAGAAAGGTATTATTAGAATTTTCAGGTTGAATGATATTTTGGAGCTGAAAATTGGATTTTTCTAACTATTCTCGTAATGCTTAACATATGTATGTTTTTTTTTTTGTTATCTGGAGTTGCACCCCTGTTGATAAATTTAGTTTTTATGTGGCTTTCTTTTGAAGGGTCGATATAAATTTTAACACTTGTAGTATAGCATTTTGAATTTATTTAATGCATAGGGGGTCTGTGACCAACAGTAGGGGTATATTGGCTGATCAATAATAAACACTGAATTAAGTTTGCAGATCAACGATTACTTTTTATTTACAAAAAAATATTATATTAAAAAGAAAAAACTAATTACAACCTCTTATCTCCGTTAATTATTACGTACTTCAAATAAAATTATCTTAAAAACCAGTAACACAATATACAAAGATAAAGGCACCTTCCGTTTTACAAAAAACAATTTTAAATTCACATCTGAACTCATTTTTGACTTGTATTCAAGAATGAAATTTTTTATTAGGTAATAATATTGTTACATGTACGAAGGATTCCGCGAGCTGCTGTCGCAATTGTTTTCACAACCACATCAACAAAATGAATTTACCCGAAACCACGAGAACCAACCAAGCATGATCAACATTTGGAAGTGAGTCATTGCTCCATTCATCTGCTCGAATATACCAGATACCTCTCGGCAGAACATTCGCTAATGTACGAGAAATGCATTGAACGGATGGAGACCCTATATAAAGGCGAGCTGAATGAGTGAGGAGATCATTCATTACAACCGCGATAGAAAACTGCGATACGCGAAGTACAGGCGATATCGATTGTTTGAGTGTGAAGTGATTTTAGTAGACAATTGCGATAGAAATTTAATTGACAAGTGAAAGTTAGATTCTAATTAAAATTGTCAAATAGTTAAATGAGTGATTGTGCATTCTTTTTAGTAAATAAATAAACTCTTTTAATTTAATTTAAAAGACATTGCGTTTTCACTTCTCCGGAACATTAAAATTATTGACCACGAACCATAACACGCGACAATATTTATTGATAAGCCCGTTATTACAGAACTCTGAACTCGACTAGAACTCAAGAGCAGACTCAATATTATGCTTTGTCAAATTCTGAGTTCAACTAATCAGGGAAATAAAATCGTTCTTGAGATAGAACTGCTTTAGTAATGATAATATCTGTAAAGATAGTCTTAATTTTTAACTTTGATTTTAATTTTAAAGTGCAAGGTTTAAACAAGAAAACATACCTGAGCACCCTGGACTCAGCAGATTATGTTATTAAGTGCATACTTAACAACAATAAACAAGTTGGGTAGGCAGACCTACGCTCATGTCAGAAGGGTTTTGTACTCAACTTACAAAATGCAACCACCAGCAACGAATAAAATCAAGAAACATGTCAAAGAGATTTGCTCGTTTTAAAGAAAATTCATTGTTTCTCCATTTTTAACCAACAAAAATCACTCAAATCATTTAATCCCAAAAGCATTTATGTCAACGATCTTATCTGAAATTTTTAAGAAGATCAAATCAAAACTGCAGCACCTGGTTCAATGGAAAGTCCATATAATAACAAAATCACGTGTTACTGTTGTTGCAATTAGAGAAATTTCAAATGGATATCACCTCCGTGAAAATGATACGAATTTCATCAAACTTACAGAGTATTTGGATCTTGTGTAAGGCTACTTAAATATCGAAATTTGTTGGGTTTAAAGGCACTCATACAATTTTATTGCAGAGAATGCGAAATTCAAAGATTATACTATTTTTAACAAAGTTGAACGAATTTTGACTTCTAAAATCATGAGTTGCCTCTTGGATATTATCGGAAAATTTTTTGGCTGTTTTACGTATTTAGTAGGCTTGGTACAAGCTTTCTTCTTCTTTGCTTCCTTTTTCCTTCTTCAGGTGTACCGCTAACTCCCGCTGTTGCCAGCTCAGCCGGGTTTGCTCACACTGCGTGGTGTAAGACGCCGATGGCTGTACTAAATCAGCGTTACCATATTTGAAATTTTATTTGCAGATATAAAATTTTTAAAAACAATTTAACTGAAATAGAGAAAATGAAGACGATTTTAAGTAGTAATAAAAGTTAAATCTCATGAAGAATATAATTAAAGGGAAACATTTACATTTAATATAAAGGGTAATTGGTATAAAAATATTTAAAAATAATAATAAGAAAGAAAACTATTTTATAAATTACGATTAGGAATGTAAATAATTATAATGAATATTTTCTAAATCTGCCTTTAAAATTTTGAATACGGGATGAGAAGGTTTTCGAGTAGTTTGCTTGCTCCATTACTGCAGGGCAGCTAATTTTCTCGCAATCCTAAGGTGACGAGGGTTGCGAAAAAGGAGCTGAAGAATCTTCAGTTGGAGAATCGACTGTTTTTTTGGATCGGAACGTGGAGTGGGACGATTGAAGAAAACGATTAGCGGACGGACAGACTGACACGTATATTAACGTTTTACCGTAAGTATATAAACTTTTCGCGTGGTTGAAACTGACTACGGACGGGCAAAACAGACGTATATAAGAGGTGTTATTTTGATATTCAAAGAAAAATGCAATTTTTTAATACAAATGATCGGATGTTTATTTCATTATAAAAAAGAAGATATGCCGTTAATAATGAAAAAAAAAATCAGGCAAATGACCACCATGACCACGCTTACAGGACCATATCTTTTTCATGAAATTTGCCATAACCATATCCAATAAAAGGTGTTATACTAATATTTAAAAAAATGCCATTTTTTAATGTGAATGATCGTATGTTTATTTCATTATAAAAAAAGGTATGCCGTTAATCGTGAAAAATAACATCAGGCAAATGACCACCACAAACACATTTACAGGACCATATCCTTTTCATAAAATTTTCCATAACCAAATCACAAAGTGGCTGCCCTATATCCTCGATAGCCTTACGAATTCTATCTTTGAGGTCTTGAATCGACGCTGAGCTATTGGTACAGACCTTCTCTTTCACGTGGCCTCAAAGGAAGAAGTCGCAAGGTTTTAAATCACAAGATCTATTCAAAATAGCACCTCTTCTGAGAGAAACCTATATGTGACTATCGTCCCAGGTATTTTGCGTGATATATCTCGACTTCTTTCCGCAATAGATCAGTGAGGAGGTAACGATTGGGTCCTACAACTTTCTGTACATGGCTTTTCAGGAAACAACGGTCTAGCTTGGCATTGTAATGCCCAGTGGCGTCGCTTTGGCGGAAATCACGACAAAAAACTCATCTCCTTCCTTAAAATCGGAAGGTCGAGACCTGAGGCTGTAATGCGCCTTATTTGCACGTCCTGCGGCCTTTATCTTCCATCCGATTTAAGGGTGCAGGCCTCCTAAACGCTTGTGGGGCTCCAGCGCAACGACGGGATCTCCCAAACACTTTAATTGCCGTAGTGGCCTGTATGATTTGCCATGGCAAATCATGTGCTGTCCGAAGGTGGCAAAGTAAGGCGAGACGCCGCTGACGGAATGATAAGACAACCGCAGAGCGCAAGTGATGGTGGACAATCAGCGATTCCAATCTTTCTGAGTTAGATGGACATAAGCACCGATCGCGGCTAACAGTGTGCGATTCAAACGTTCTGAGGCGTTAGACTGAGGAGAGTATATAAGCGTCAGTTGGTGTTCGAGTAGCCCTTTAAACTGCCGAGATCTGAACTGTACTCCGTTATCCGAGTACACACATTCTGGTACCCCGAACACATGGAATACTCGACTCTCTAAAATCTTCACGATGGATGGAGTCGTGAATTTGCAAATAGGTTCCATCAGTAGGAATTTCAAGAGCTGGTCTAACACAACGATAGCTCCGATGTGTACTATAGAAAAACGAGGATAAAGACTGAGATGATCTGTATACAGACTTTGAAATACGCACTCCGGAACGTAGAGTTAACCCGTAGGAGGTCAAAGAGGCCGGTTGGGCTTTTTAGTGCTTGTACAGGTCTCACACGTGCTCACGTAATCTTTGACCTGAGATGACATTTTAGGCCAGAAGAAGTACTTCTTAAGCCGCCGAAGCATCCGACCAAAACCAACGTGGGCACTTTAAGGATAGTCGTGTGCGCGGAGGATCAGATTGTGAGTCATTTCCTCCAGTACGCAGAGTTTCCAGAAATCTTCTTCCTGCCATGGATCACCAGTGGTGTATTCATTTCTTCTATAAACGTTGCCGTCTAAAACTTTTAAATAAGACAACTGGGTTTGTTGTGTCACGATGGCTTGCCTCAACTCTTTGTAGCTGTCTGACTCAAAATGTGGGCTGACTAGACCTATCTCAATGGAGTCATCGTCATTTACTGCCTATTCAGCTCCCTTGGGTGAAAACATTCGCGAGAGAGTATCGGGCACGATGTTCTGGGTCCCTTTCCGGTGTTTCATGGAAAATTTGAGCCCTTGCAGTTTAAGAGCCCATCGAGCAAAACGTCCAAGTACGTCCGCTTGATTCATCAGCTATAATCCTTTCAAACTAGTGGCTTTCGATATAGGCTCAGGATTACTTTACAGCCATCACCACTGCCAAAAATTCTTGCTCAAATACGATGTAGTTCCTTTGGGCCGAGTTCAGCTTATTCCACATGAAAGCAATAGGAGCTTCCCCTCTCTCTTTGGTCACTTGCACAAGGACGGCTTCCACTCCATGTTGACTTGCGTTACAATGAATGGAGAAGGGCTTCTTAAAGTTGGGGCTGTACGAGACTGAAGCTGATGTTAAGGATTGTTTTAGCTCTTCAAATGTCTTTCGGCTGAGCTCGGTTCAAATGAACTCCCCCTTCCGGAGCATGCCTAACGTAGGTGCTGAAACTGTTGCGTAATTCCGAACAAACCTTCGGTACCAAACACAAAATCCAAGGAAAAGTCGCAGCTGCTTAACAGTTTTCAGTAAGGGGAACTCATCAACAGCCCGAGTTTTGTCCGGATCCGTTTTGATAGTGCCATGTCCGATGACATATCCTAGATATTGGACTTAATTCATGACAAACTTACTTTTCTGGGGGCCCTGCCTTACTGATATGCAGGCCTACTTTGATTACTTTGTCCATCAGTTGGAATTACTTCGTCCATCAGTTGGGTCATCTTTTCGGAGCGTTACACAGGCCAAAAGGCATTGTGACGAACTGGTATAGTGGTCGTCCCGGCACTGTGAAAGCGGTTTTATCCCTCAACCCTTCATCGAGTGGAATTTGCCAGAATGCATCTTTTAGGTCGAGACTGGTACTGTAGGCAGTCTCCCCAATATTCCATCGATGAGCGCAAGAGGTTAAGCATCCTTTACGGTCACTGCATTGACTTTTCGGGAATCTCGACAAAGGCGGACTTTACCTGGTTTCACCATCAAGGTAACCGGTGAGGACCAGGCATTTTGGGACTCCTCTTTAACCCCCAACATGAGCATCCTGTCCAACTCTGCGTACACTAGCTTTTCTATGGCCGGTGAGATGGCATAGTGTTTCTGCTTTATTGGCTTACTATCGTCAACATCAATGAGACGAGAGAGCAGTGTAGTGCGGCCAAGGCCTTGCGCAGCATACCTGTAAGATGGAAAACCAGCTATGGATGCTTCCAGACGTTGTTGTTGGTTAGGCTTTAACTCATGCCTGTCGGGTACAGAAGCGAGTTCGTTAACATATCTAGATTTTAAGGGTGCGTCGGTGAATAAGTCTTGGGCCAAACCAAACGTAGGACAAAATCGACGCCAAGATACACGTTCTGAGTCAGAGAAGGAATAATAAAGAAAGTAGTATCCTTAGTTTGATCGAGGAATGTCACGAGTGTGGTCATTCTTAGCTGGATAGAATGCTTGGTGCTATCAGTGATGCTGGTTTCAGAGCGCCAGGGCTTAATCAGGGTAGGATGTTGATGGAGTACCTTTGAGCCGAAGTTCGAGGCAAGGCAGCTGATACATGTGGCCGTGTCAATCAGTGCAATGGTGATTTCGCCCAACATTTTGATTGGAGCGTAAGTTCTGGTGTCATTTTCGGAAACCTCCGAAATGTTGCAAAAGTTTAGGGTTTGATGGCAGATGTGCACTTTAATGCGGAAACTCCGTCTACGAAGAGTTGACCACTTTGCTTTGCGTGAGCAAGAGGTGATTTCTTCGGAAGCAATGATTCGCTCTCGAGCCGTACGATATTCCTGTAGCTGGACATAGCCAGTAACTGCGGTGGTCACTTCAACAATGTCATTGGAGAGGCTTCCGGAAGAGAGGAAACCTCTGCAGTCATAGTTGTCAGGGCTGGTGTATGATCGTCAACATTGGGGTTTGCAGCAGGCTGGGAACCTACTGTGGGGCTTTGGAGTACCGCTGAGGCGGTCGGATACTAGCTCGTCCATTTTTTCGGAGTGTCACAATTCGGCCAAACTGGGAAATAGGTGTCCGGCTTACCGCATCCGTTGCAGAAAACAATACGCTCGGCCTGACATGCAATAAACCGAAGTCCGGTTTGATTGCAGTTCCAGCAGGTCGTGAAGTTTTCCACCGCGGCCACAGACAGCTTATCTGACTCCATGTCGGTTTCCTCCAGATCTTGAGTGGTTGATCCCAGTGTCACTTCCGCAACCCCACGCCAAGGACCCGTCCCCGCTAGCAGGTATGGCCGTTTTTGGAGATCTTCTCGAATCCCTCCTGTCGACTAACGGCTCTCAGCAGCAATTCCATATCCTGCGGGTCTGAGCTCACGATATGGTGGCGGAGTTCTGGCCTCAAATTCCATTTCAACACCCGCAGCAGTTGTGTTGATGTCATTGGCTTGGACAGCTGGTCGTTTAGCCGTAGGATGTTGGCTCGGTATTGATGGAACGGCTCGTCGGGATGTTGCCATCTGGCATGGACCATGTCCAAGACATTCTCGTCTATATTAAACGTGGGGTACTCTATAAGGAATACCTCCTTCAATTGTGGAATGTATACGCCAGTAGGTTTCCAGTGCTACTCCCTTAAGCAGCATCGGTGAATAGTCAGCCAACGCTGTGTGTTCTCCTGCCAACATCTGTTCAATCAGGGACTCCACCCGACCAATAAAGACTTTCGCATTGATAGTGTTAGGCTCCCCGCTAAAATGCAGATTCCAGCCCTGAATGATGCTAGGAATCTACGTCGGCTTTAGCCGATACGGTGTTTGTGGAAGGACGCGTTGGTCCGGAGAAGCCACTATGTTGGTGGTTGCACTTGGCTCAGCCTGGGCCGGTACACCGGAATAGGATTCATCACTGAGCTTGACCTAATTTACTCGGGCTCGCGTCTCATTCCAAAGGGAAATCCCAAGAGTTTATTTCTGAATCCCACGCCGGAGGCGAGGGGTGGCTACCCGGGTGGCTAAACCCTGCATCAAGGCTATTATGTCCTGCAGAATTATCGCCTTAGCTCCTGCCATTGTGTCGAGATTGTCCGGCATTGGCGAACCTCGTTCCCGGCGGTCATTATGTTTGGGCACCGCCCGTTGTGCAGCTGGTGTTTCATAGTGACTGGGTGGTAGCACTGCTGACGTTGCCAGTTGACGACATAGTGGACACATCCGGTTGACCATGAGGTATTGGGTCACGCAGGCTTTGTGGAACTGGTGGCGGCACGAAAGCGTTTGCACAGACGTGCCGTGCACAATGCCGTGGCTCCTGCGTCTGAACGCAACCAAAGCTTATCTGGTGTGCGCTTTGTGGACATTTCCGCAAAGGTAAAAACTTAATCCTGAAACATATAATTGAGGTTGGGGCTAAAACGAATATGTCGAAGTGAAATATATATATATCAAAGTGAAACTTAAAAATAAATATTTAGACTATCAAAGTGTCCGAAAGTGGTGAGCTATAACGACTCCTATCAAACAAACTTTAAATATAAATGTATATTTCTATCATGAAACTTCGTTCTTTCCATTTTATCGGTTCCTTTCCAAAGTAAGGACCCCAATGGTGAGCTCTTCCTGTTGCGTCACAGGGACTACTTTATTGCGGCACCATAAGGATCAGGGTTCGGAAGTACTCTTTCGTTCGCAAGTTTTCATAAGGTACAACTTGTCAGCCCAGGGTGAATTCGGACCCGCAAGCGGCGCGTGTCTTATGATGGATAGCTACAGACTACCTAAGCAGCCAATCAAGTGAAACCTAAATCCATGTAATGGAAGACACTTAGGCACCGCTTGTCAGCCCAGGGTGAATTCGGACCCGCAAGCAGCGCGTGTCTAATCATGGATAGCTACGGATTACCTGAGCAGCCAATCACGTGAAATCTAAATTCATGTAATGGAAGACACTTAGGCACCGCTTGGGTTGGCGTGCAGATCAGAATCCGCCACAAATATGATGTTTTTTTTTTTTTGTGGTAGGGAGGTGAGAGCATTTATGCGCGCCGAGTCTGGCAGTGTGGGACTCCCATGGAGGATACCTTTGGACTACCCACTAAACACCTCCCCTGTCAATCTGAGAACCTAGCCTGGAACCGTTTGACACATTACTTCCGGCCAGGTCTCGTTTTGTTACGCCGTGGGGCGCCTTCAAGCTGGGGAGTCCCTTTCCTAGCGGGAGGGGAGGGGGGAAGAGGAATTGCCAGAAGAGCGATCCCCCAGCCCCAGTGCCTCCGGCTGTTGTGAGTCCCTTTTATATTTTGGGACTGCCCGAGCATAATGTGCCACCTGGTTCCATTTGTCAACCGATTCGAGCATCACCGCAACTATATTATCCGGGGTGAGCTCTCCCATCTCCCTGTAGAGTTCCCTTCGCAGCCTGGCCCATTTGGTACACGCAAAAAATGTGTGACAGGCATTGTCCTCCTCTTTTGGGCAAAACCGACAATCGGGAGACCGTGACTTGCCGATCTTGTGCAGGTAAGACTGAAAACACCCGTGTCCGCTCAAAAGCTGGGTCAGATAGAAGTCAGTCTCACCATGTCTTCGATTTAGCCACGGTCTCATATCCGGGATGAGGCGCGCAGTCCACCTTCCCTTCGTGCAATTCCTCCAAGACTGCTGCCAATCGTTGAGCGAGCGTTGTCTCTCCTCGCGGACAACGATCTCCCTCGCATCCTCGTTTCGGCGCAGGTAAATAGCGCGGCGCTCTCTAGCAAGGAGGGCGACAGGTATCACGCCTGCAATCACTCTCACCGCCGAGTCGGAGACTGTTGGATACGAAGATGCAATTCTCAGTGCTCCTCTTCTCTGTACCTGTGCCAATCGTTTTCGGTATACCTCCTTGCTGAGAGCGTCGCCCCATACCTCTGCTCCGTACAGTAGCACTGACCCTACAGCACTCATCAAGAGGCGTCTTCTTGATGGGCTGGGTCCCCCTACGTTGGCCATAAGTCGACTCAGGGCCGATATTCCCGAAGCAGCCTTCTCAGCTGTTGCCCTGATTTGCTCAGAGAAACTCATCTTCGAGTCGATCAGTAGCCCCAGGTACTTCACCGCTGGCTTCGATTCGATCTGTATATCTCCAAAACTGATCATCCTTACTCTAGGGATTCTCTTTTTTGTCAAGATGACCACTTTGGTTTTCTCCAGTGCTAAACTGAGCCCGCGAGCAGTCATCCAGTCCCTCACTCGGCGCATTAGCATACCTAGCCTAAAGTGCGCTTGTTCAACGGTGCGTCCGGCGACCAGAGCCGCAACATCATCCGCATAGCCGACCAAGCGCGACTCATCTGGCATCTCAAGTCTCAGTAGCCCGTCGTAAGACACGTTCCACAGGTCCGGACCAAGGATAGATCCCTGGGCAACACCCGATGTAATTTCCATCCTTCGTTGGCCCTGTGTCGTGTCGTAGAGCAGGCTTCGGTCCTTTAGGTAGTTCCTCAAAAGCCGCATTAGATATTCTGGAACTTGAAAAGAGTTTTCCAGCGTATCCAGAATATCCACCCATCTAGCGGAGTTGAAGGCATTCCTGACGTCGAGTGTCACCAACAGGACGATCCGTCGCTTGGTGCGACTATATGCCTCTGCCTTTTGGACCGCGTTCACCACTTCTGCAATCGCATCAATGGTAGAACGTCCTGCTCTAAGGCCGTACTGCTGAGGAGATAGGTCCCCAGCAGCACGAATCGCGTCAGTGAGTCTTCCCTTGATGAGTTTCTCTAGCACTTTCCCAGCCGTGTCTAGCATGCATAACGGGCGGTATGCAGACGGCGATTCGGGATTTCCCTTCCCCTTGCTGACCAACACGAGCCTCGCCGCCTTCAATCGTACCGGGAAAACCCCGTCCCGTAGGCAAGCGTTGAATGTGCTGAGCAGCAAGTCAGGACAATGGTGATAGACGAGCTGCAAAACCTCAGCTGGAACACCATCTGGACCTGGAGCCTTCCTCGCTTTCAGGGAGAGGACTGCCTCCTCCAGTTCCAGCTGTGTGAAGAGTGGGCACTCGACTGCTGTTTCACCATGGACAGCGTCAACACAGACGGGATGGGCGGGGAAGAGTCCCCGCACTATCACGTCCATCTTTTCCGCGTCATGTATACAAGGCTTCCGTAGGGCACCAAGTTTCCCCATGACCAGCTTGTAGCCAAGGCCCCACGGATCCCTATTTATATCGTCCACGAGGTCTTGCCAGCATCGGGCCTTGCTCTTGTTAATAAGCCTGCGAAGATATTTCCTGCCGGACCTGTATGCTGCTAGCCTAGTGCCTGCCTCCTCCCGTGTTCGCGCCCGCTGGGCCTCTCGCCGAAGTTTGTGACACTCGCTTCTTTGTTCGGCGATCTCGTTTGACCACCAGTATACTGGAGGCTTACCGTGCCGGGGTCTCCGACGGGGCATGGAAGACTCGCAAGCAGCTATGATGGTACTCATAGTTGAGTTCACCAAGTCCTTGGCTGTAGGCCCTCCACTCCCTGGCGGAGCTCCCAGCAACGGTGCGCCTGCCGTAAGCGCGTCAGTGAACCTCTCGACGTCCATCCTCCCAGTCCTCCATCCGAGGATTGAAGTTTGGGCATATGCACGCAAAGTGGCACCGTCGTGAATCTCAACAGCTATATACTGGTGATCACTAGCCGAGTAGTCCTCTAGTACTCACCAGTTGTGTACTCTAGGTACCAGGGACTCCGAAGCGAGTGTCACATCGGGTATGGTTTCTACGCAACCCCAGCGGCGGAAAGTAGGGGTGTTACCAGTATTTAGGACAAAAAGCGCTGTTCTGGCCGCCATGTCCAAGATTTGCTTTCCCCTTGGGTCGGATTGTGGCATACCCCATTCGATGGCTCTAGCGTTGAAGTCTCCCCCGACCAGCATGTGGCCCTCTGTGATCGAGACAGCGTCCTCCAGGGCATCGAGTTTGGTTCGAAAGGATCGCATTGCCTCGTTAGGCGTCAGGTAAACACTGAAATATGTTACCCCTGAACACCGCACCCACACAAAACCATCCCCGCGTCCATGGCCCTGCACCTGATGTTGGGATAACAACTTTCGAATATACATAAGGACTCTAATATAATTTTGCCTTACTTGTCATACAATCGTGGTAGACCACCAAAGTATAAGTCAAAAGCAAGTCCAAAATATATTGATATCCGAGGAAAACACATGTCCGGAAGTTGTTAGAAATGCTGGGGCACGATTTGTGCAATATCTCTAAGTAGTTACCTACCTGGCACCTTGTAGGGACACCTAGAGAGGATGGACTGTCTCGTGCTCACGACTGTTGATATAGCCGGGCTTTTCAGGCCCCACGTTGGGTGCTATTTTGTAGTGTTGATAGGTTGATAAAATATCCGTGCAGAACTGTAGCCATGGCCTGCTGTCTCAGCGGAGGAGGATGTTAAGATCCGCTGAGATTGAATACACTGGCAGGCGAACATTGCGGTGTCATGGGGAGGGAGGTCCCCCCTAGCACAAGAACCCACTACAAAAATATTTCCCATTCACGAATGAAAAGGGTCGAATGCTGGTGTCGAGGCCGAGATCGAAAAACAAATTGGGCCGAGCAAAATCGCACGGACTGGTGGAGCCTTCCTCGTTACCGACGATCGTTATGGCCCACAAATAAGAATGGGGCATCCAGATGGAGATGGTGGCCCCTCGCACCCTTCCAACCGGATTAAGATCCAAACGTTGACGTGGCCATATATTTCCCATTTGAGTGGAAAACTCATGCAAACATAATTTGCATGAATTTTCCACTCAAATGAGAAATATAGACGTGAGCAAATTAGCAGTGAGCAGTTTAGTTCATACATTTCTCCATCCCCTGTCCCCCACGATACTGATAAGATAATTTTATGACTTGTTTTGAAAAGATCTCATTGAGACTTTTCCAATGACACCCTACTCGACTACTAATGGAGAAAATTTTTTTTTGAAGGGTCATCTCCATATATGGGGAGATCCCCCTTAAACCCATTTAAAAAGGGGAAGTCACCACTTCTGACCTTCTTACAAAGTTTCATGACTGTTGATTCTATAGTTTCGGGGAAAAAGCGGTATGACATACAGACGGACGGACAGGTCGTGATTGCAATAGGGTTTTGTATTTTAGTACAAAACCCTAAAAAATCAACTTCGTACTTATGCATGTATCTAAATACAAATAATGGGACTTCGAGATCATCATTATTGAAAATCATAATTACTTAAATCATAGAACTCTAGATAGGAGTAATAACTGAATAATTTTGGTTTGTCACCTTTTCATCAGAACCATTTCTTTATAAATATTTGTGTGCAAAAGTAAGGAATGGAAATTATCATTACCACCCAAAACTTATCAATCAATTTACGTATGTCACTGCAATTTTTTCAGCGTATGCTTGTGTGAAATGAATTGAAAATAACAACTGACCAATTGCCGATCTGGGTTCTCTTACGCGGAGAATCCTCTTTCACACACAAGTTTTCCTATTGGTTGTCTCTCCAAATGATGTTTTAAAGAAATGCTTCAGGGTGTTCTTTTTCAACCCTAAGAACTTTAATTTTATGCCTCTTGACTTGATTTTTCTCCTCACCAATACTGAAATTTTTGCCCCACGATTCTTGCAAAGCTTTAACGTCATACAGCTTGTTCTGCGCCATTTCTACGACTGTGTAAGGTTTTCCCGTCTTTTTTGCTGCACCAATCAAAGTTTTAATTGCTTTGGTATAAAGATTGGGCTCGAGTGCAAGAATCTTTCTACTTGATGACACAATTCATTTTGTGAGTGGCCACTTATGGAAAACTTGTGAGTAATAGATTTGACTCTCAACTTGTTGACAGCGTAAGCATAGAGAGACAACAGAAATAATTTTTTTTTGTTGCCCGCCACAATTGTCCGAGTGGAAAATTAAGTCGATTTCTTTATTATGGTTTTAGTCTACTTGAACCTTAACGTAGTCGAGTATGCAGCGACCAATTTCAACAGCTTCTCCATTTCGGTTTCATCCTCAAAGTAGCATTCAAATTCTTTTGCCCTTAAATCGCTGATAGTAAAATTGAAGCAGTTGATCCTCGATTAAAGAAAAATAAAGATGTCCCTTTGGAATCTGTAATACTGTCGGTAAGTCGTAAGTTGCTACGGTAGTACCATCGGGCCTACCTTTGTCATTTTCTTTTTCAGTTCTTGCCAAGCTTTTTCTTTCAGATGCTGTTTATATTCTTAGTTTATCTTGCATTTTTCTTCTACGCCTAAGTTTTTGTACCTTTTGCACAAGCTACATTGGTCTTTTTTTGGTACGAAGAAAGAAATATTTAATTCCGTGTTGAATGTGGAAGATGTGGCAAAACTTAAACCATCTTTTTCACGAGGTTGTTTATGGTATCTGTAGACTGATTCTGATTTATTTTAAAGTGCTATTTGTGTCGCCTAATAGCTTAAGTTAAGAGTGGCTTTGAAAAACGGTTTGCATACTCTAATTTTGGATCCATCAACCTGAAAATAAAAGGCGGTGTTAAAAGCTCTAAAATCTTGTGTACTTCAGTATCGATATTTAAATTTAATTTTTGTGAGTCTTACACTATGAATTCTCTCTTGCTTTCAAGATTCCTCTCAGGGTGGGACTGATCTGGTAATTCAAAGGGGTGCAACTGCATTTGTTGGGTGGTCCTCTCCAATTTCAGTGAAACCGATGGGGACTAGCGTTCCCAGGGTACCCAAATCGCTTAGTAAAAATGTTAGGGCAAGAATTTGATCCGAATCAAAGTGGTTTTGTTATTATTCGATAAAAAGATCAATTCATTGCTGTGATCCTCAACTCTGGAGCTATACTCAGGTACCAAGGGCAGCTGATGAGTCCCCTTCTTCAGACGATCAGTTGATTAGCTGCGGCCCTCCGGGAGGTATCGTAGTGGCTGTTCGTTGAAATATTTCGCGTTGACTTTATAGCGTCAGATACAGCTGGATCTCACATCTACCAGTATCAAAGCTGAGATTTCCCTCAATGTAAACTAGAACTGCTCTTCCGGTTGATGATTGGCGCTTAAACCAATCGCAGTCTAATGATGACCGTGAGGTTAGACGTTAAAAGGCAGGTTAATCATGTCCGACTATGCCTTTCAATATTACTGAGTCCCCAAAATAAATCAAAAAAATGTTACCTTGAAATTTCATCAATTTTATTTTTACATTTTAGCCAAAATTTTTCTCCACAGGTGGTTCCAACTTTTCTCTCTAGCATTTGCATCTTTGATTTTGACAAAGACTGGTAGGCTTTCCCAGAATTTCTTGGCATCTTGGCAATTTTTGATTTCCACGCCATTGGTTTTTGTACTCTCTTTTTACTCTTTTTTTCTTCTATCCTAGGCTTTTGGGCGTTAACTTCAGCAACCACAGCATTCCATGTCGTTGGTTTTCGTACTCTCTTTTTACACTTTTTTTCTTGTATCCTAGGTTTTTCGGCGTTAACTTCAGCAACCATAGTATTTTGAGGGTCAAGTTGTACATGTGCACTATCATCTTCAGTGTCCGATGTGGAGCTAGATTTTGATGAACTCGTGTAGCTGCTAATATTAGTGCTGAACAAAGATAATGATGAACTAGTGGGTATGACCTTAGATGATGTCTTACTTTTATGGGTCATTCGGAAATTGGATTCCTCTCCTGAGCCGTCGAAGTCACTTTCATGACTTCGGATTGGCGAATTATAATAATTTGGTGTACCAGTCTGCTGTTGTTTAGATGTGCTGGGAATTGATTTATCAACAACAAATAAGGTGGAATTAGATGCGTCTTTATTGTTTGATGACAACTTAACGCCATCTTCTGACTGTGGCCTGTCTTATAATACTATCTGCTTCTGCATTGCTTGTTCAAATTCCTGTTTTGAAAATCGAGTTCTGAAATTGAGTTTCTTTGTTCCTTTTTTGACCATAGGTAAAAAAATTGTCCACGATTCATACTAGTTCTGAAATAAATATGTGAATTTTAATTACCATTTTGGTCCAGAACGCCACATTAATTTAATAATCCATACATGAAACGTGTTCGATCTCATGAGTTTTGATGAAGTGACATGTAATGTGGCGGAGTCTATCTAAACATGTCTAGCATAAAAAACTGTGCAGCAAAAACCCAACAAGCTATATATTTGCTAGGTTGAAGATAAATTGTATTAAAATTAAAAGGCTTAAGTCGCTATTATCGAAAAAGTTAAAATTCATTTGCTTTTTAAAGAAATATAAGGGTTTGAAAAATGATTCAACAAAAAGAGGCAACGGCAAATTCAAAAATGATTCAACAACACGGTAGCAGTTCTAAATAAAAACAAAAACTTTACTCGCCTTATTTCGAAAACTGGTTCAACTCAAAATTATAATTTAATTTACCCATCGCTAACCAAGAAAATGGTGATAACTCGAAATAAGTAAAAACAATTTCTTAGTTAGAATCAACAACACGGAATTAACACAATATAAATCTTATTTGGTTTACGATGCGCACATGCGTTTTGTTAAGCATACTGGCTGCAACTAGTGATCTTCCTGTTAGGGTGGGGAGACGTGGGGCTGGCACGTTTGATAAAAGGGGCTTTTAGCATCATATAGCGCTGAGTAGTGGAACTACTTTTGAATCTGTTTTACTGGTCACTTGATGGTGAGTTAAGGAGTTCAATCGTTTCCATAACTAAAAAATTGGTGGCTTTGAATTAGTTTCCTTTAGAACTAGGTGTGCGATTTGTCAATTTTCAAGCTCAATCCATGGAATGTATGATTCAAGTTTTGATATTCACAAGTTTGATTTTCTAGTAATTACAAAATACCCTTCTGGCAGGAGCACTGCCCTTCTACTTTTACTTGTTCGTTATGTATTGCCATGCACAAATTTTAAACGGTGATAAGGGAAACAGCCCAGTTTTCAATTAACTATTAGATTTGGCTTCTTTTAGGCCAGATTGGAAGGACATGAAAATTGGATTATAGCAAAGGACATTTTCAATCAAAAAGAAAAAATATTCAAGTTTAGCGTGGGTTTATTGATATAATTGATTGACGAATTTCTTAATTTCAATTATTCAGGTTGCATATGATAGACAGCACATTGGACTACACATTGAACGGAACAAAATTGTTCTTCAATACCAGTCCGCATGGTGTAGTAGTACTTTAACTCTATGAGCCGAAGGTGTCTGGTTCAAATCTCGTTGGCGACAACGAGATTCAGTTCAAGTGATACTTTGGACGGACTTTAAGCCCGTTCAGTAATGATACGCGCTGGTTTAAAACCAGAACGTATTGCAGCCGGCTGGGCGGACACACGGCCAATGCATGATACTGACCATATCACCTTTTGGAGTGCCGACGCATTCGCCAAGATTAAGAGATACTCTAACTATCTTTAAGCAAAGGCGCGAGAGGAGCAGCAGTGCTAAAGCACAAAACAAAACAAAAATAAAGGTTGAGTAAGTGGGAGAATGATCAGACCAGAAGGTCTTTGGAACCACCCTAGGGCTCGAATCAAGTTTTCTAACAGCGTAAATCAGTGACTTGAAGTATTTATCCAATCCTTGGGTAGAGCTCACCCCGGATAATATAGTTGCGGTGATGCTCGAATCGGTTGACAAATGGAACCAGGTGGCACATTATGCTCGGGCAGTCCTAAAATATAAAAGGGACTCACAGCAGCCGGAGGCACTGGGGCTGGGGGATCGCTCTTCTGGCAATTCCTCTTCCCCCCTCCCCTCCCGCTAGGAAAGGGACTCCCCAGCTTGAAGGCGCCCCACGGCGTAACAAAACGAGACCTGGCCGGAAGTAATGTGTCAAACGGTTCCAGGCTAGGTTCTCAGATTGACAGGGGAGGTGTTTAGTGGGTAGTCCAAAGGTATCCTCCGTGGGAGTCCCACACTGCCAGACTCGGCGGGCATAAATGCCTTCACCTCCCTACCACAAAAAAAAAAACAAAAAAAATCCTTGGGTAAGAAATTGTTCAAATTTATGTAAAAAATGCACAGTTTCCTTCATAAGCACGTTGGAACCGCGATTTTGTTCCTGCTTACATCATTTTTGAATGCTCAGCCTATTGAAGATATTCAAATTAAACACGATTCCTTAAATTTTCATGAAAATTGGAAGAGAATAAAGGGGCATAGGTCAATTTGAGATATGCATCACCCATCAACACTTATTATTGTTGTTGTAATCCCATACAATTAAAATAGATATAACTCGCTTGATCATGATTGGATTTTCATAAAATTTTGTGAGCATAAAGATCTTATATCAATCTATTGTATGTAATTGCTTAATTGATTTTATGGGTGAAAATGTAAAATCTACAAACCATACTTTTATGTTTTAGCTCAGATTCTAAAATTTCTAATCAAGACCTTTCATTTGATACCCTACCCGAGAACCTTGAATTTAAAAAAATTTTTAAGGGGCACTTCCTTATAAGGGAGGACTCCCCCTTGAGAAATTTTGAAATGTTTGATAAGTTCTAGACTTTTGAGAGAAAACCATTTCTGACCTTTCCACAAAGTTTGAGTTTTCTAGCATCTATACTTTTTGAGGAAATTCGCTGTAACGCACGGACAGTCGAACAGATGGAAGGAGGGACGGACAAACAGGTTGCGAAACTAGTATGTCTTTGTAAAAAAAAATTTTTACTAAGACATAAAAACAGACTCTGGCAATATTAACCGTTACAGTTGGTTCATTGTCGGTTAAAAATAGAATTTTAGTATATCAACTTCAAAACGTATTGCAGCTAGTTGGACGGACACACGGCCAAAGTGTTTTTTTTCTAATTGCTTTTTTTGACTTCATTATGTTAGAAATCGATTTGGTACCGCTCTCATAAAATTTATTTCTCCATTTTTAAGGTACTCTGAAGACGGTTATTTTTATTCTTAAACATTTTTATGTACAATTTCTTAGCATTCTCTTAGAATTTAATACATTCTACTTCTTTAAGTAAAGAGTCCTAATATTCACACCATCTACGGACCTGACGTAGTAAAATGTTTCAGCCAAAGCAACGAATGAAATGCAACGATAGTTGGAAGTGTCTTGTCTTGACGTTAGATTGCCTTATCCAGACATAGCAAACATTGATTGCTATAATATTTTACGGATAGTACAATGGTATCCATATATTACTATTCTTGTAAGATATGTTTCACACAAGCAGGGATACGAGCGTGTCTGTATATGAAGGACGAACAAGTCTCCATTGAAGTTTGCATGCCGGAACGTTGGGTATCTGTGCTAACGATAATGGCAATAGATCAAAGACCAAAGCCTTAGGTCAAAAAGCGATGCCGTGAAATTGATATGGTAGAATCAAGAGCATTTACTAGCTCGAGAACACACATTCCTTTGCATATCGATCCAAGACGAAGAACCGTTCAATGTACCCTACACGGGTATGTGTGTACAAGTCATCCTTACGATTGCAAATATAGGGTAAGATTGGGCTTGCTCTTGAAATAATGAATGCAACGAGGCTTTTCCATAAAAGGAGCAACATGTTCAATAACCTTGTTGTACGTTTCGTTATTTGTGAGAAGTAACCTTAAGGTTTCTAATTATATTTCATTTCAGCAAAAGAGGGCACTTTGCTTGTATTCTATTTTACTGAAATTGTATGCAATTGCATATTTTTAAAGAGCTACTTTGCACGTAGTATCCTATTGCAAATTTACAATATATTTTCATGTCATTTATATTCAAATTCGCTGACATATACTCGTACACCAAATACACCTTAATCTCTCTTGAAAGAAGATAGAAAATGTTTCTTTTTTAGTGCAACCTAGCACATTAAAACGAGAATCTGGAAAGACGTTGATTCACAAAACGATTGATAACAATAAGCGAACTGAAATAAATTCCTGAACGCTGGAAGGTGAACATAGGAAAAATACTATATATCTGAGAGACTTTTCTTCTATTGTGTCCACACTTTTTGTATCCAAAAGAACTTGTGTTACTATTTTCAGGAATGATAACACTGTATGCATTTTGAATTCTCTAGGTGTTTGGAAATGCACACGACTCTACTATTTTGAAACATGTTGAAACGTTTTAAAAACATGTTATTCCTAATATTACTTCCTCTCTTTCATTTGTGTGATATATATATGTACGTAGTCTATCACGGGCGGGTACTCTCCCAAAGGAGCTCAGAGGACTAAGAACTGAGAATTGTCTCTGGGTGAACAAACCCTCTACCAATCTTTAAAAATTTCTGCGATTGCGTTGCGTGCAGTAACTACAAGATCCGAACCAACTATTTTTATTCTAAAAATTCTAAGAAGGTACGCAGTTTCAGTGAAACTTTCGGGGCTATCACCTACAGATTTCCATAAAACATTTTACACATTACAAACGATATTGAATGACACTTATAGAGTGGATATATTGCTTTCTAAAGTCGAAAATGTCGATCAATAGGAATATTCTTAAAGCGTCGAATTCTTTGTGATGTGCCGCCCACCATGGGTTTGAGGATATGGATGTCACTGTGAGGCTCCTCTTGAGCTGATAAGTAACGATCCTGACTGAATCTGGACTGTGCTTTCGACAATGAACTGGAATTGATGCTAAGGGCTGGTGGACTGATGGTTTGGACCTAGATGCTTCGCATGTTAGCACCGACGTGACACTCGTGCATGAATGGCCCCAAATTCAACTTTCATACCATCCATATTTCAGCAGAAATTTGGCAGGCTTCGGAGTACGTTTAAAACTCACACTATTGAGTCTTTCGTCGTTACCATTGATATTGACGACCCCCAAATAAGAGTAGGGCGTCCAGGTAGAAGCCGTGCCCCCTCGCACTCCCTATTCGGATCAAGATCCATTGTAGACGTGGTCATATATTTTTCATGTCAAGGGAAAATTCACGGATCCCATGAACTTTTTCCTTAAATAAAAAATAAAAATGTTTCAGATTTATGTTAAAGTCTTATATGGCTTCATCATATAAAATTTTATCATAAAATAGTTTCGAAAATAAACGAGACTTTTGTCATCAAAAATTTTTTTTGCGCCATCTGCAAATAAGAAAGTGCGTTTAAAAGTTCCATGCCTCCCTGACTTCCAGTGAAAGTTTGGTGACATTCGGTTCAGTCGAAGCGAAGTTATTGCATGTAAAGTGACAGTATGTTTGTGTCATCGGTACAAAAATGAGTTTCGAACAAAGAGCGAATATCAAATTTTGCTTTAAAATCGGTAAAACGTTTACCGAAACATTTGATTTAATGAAAAAAGTTTATGGCGATGATTGTCTATCTTGGGTCAGATCTCATGAGTGGTTTACACGTTTCAGAGATGGTCGTGAGAACATAAATGACATTCGGGCTGCCCAAAATAAGTGATCACCAAAAACTCCTTCAAAGTTATGCCTGAATTTATCAAAAATGAGCCAAAATCATCGTTGCAATTTATGTATTCGGAATTGAATATCTCCAAAAAATTAATTTGTCGCATTTTAACCGATCATTTCCTTCCAAAACAAACAAGACTTTTGTCATGAAACTCGATCCACTCTTGTGACTGATTTTTTGACTATAAATCGCATTTTAACCATCAAACACTCACAGTATTCACCTAATAAGGCTTTTTGTAACTTCTAACTATTACGAAATGAAGGGAATTCCGGTCAATGATCTGAAACACTCTTTTGAAAAGCTTTTGGATCACACAAAACAGTGTATCGAGGCTAGAGGGGACTATTTTGAATAAATAAACTCGAATTTATCAGAACAAAGCTCCTATCGTTTTTATTTTAGCTCAGTCTTGTGAATTTTGGTCCGCACTTTGTAAGAAACCTTTGCACAAAGCCACTCTACCCTAGTAAAGCTTCTGTAATAACAAAGAAAAAGGAAATGAGCTCACCCGATGCCTAGGTCATGAGTCGAGGGGCCAGCCAACGTGTCGGGTCCCAGTTCTAAAGTGATTGATGATTATGGACGCAATTTAAAAAAAAAGAAACATATTAACAAATTCACCGAAGTCATCTTCATCGTCGGAGGATGGACGATTTGCAATACGATTCCAATATGGCCCGCAGGGGGAATGCTGGCCGACAGGAATACTTTTGGAGGCTAGCATTCTTAGGGGAGCTCCACCACACGTACCCGAGGAAAATCCCGTAGGGGGAATGCCGGTCGACATGAGCACTCTTGGAGGCTAGCATTCTTTGGGGAGCGCCACCTCCACGGACCCGAGGATATGGGGGGTGCCGTGAGATTTCCTCCTGGGATAACAGGTAACGACTTTGATTGGATCTGGACTACGCTTTGGACAACGAACTGGAATTGATGCTTTGGGCTGGCGATATGATGGTTTGGACCTTGTTAGTTTGCACAGTAGTGCCGAGGTGACATTGTGTGTGAACGGCTCCAATTCAACTATCATACCGTCTCTGTCCCCGTAAAATCTTAGTAGGCCACGGAGTATGTTCGAAGCTCACACCATTGGGTTGGTGGTGTAGGTTCAGCTGAGGCAGACTCCCGATTATCGCCGGTCTGGCTCTAAGCACTTGTCCCCATAAGGGCTTGTGCTAACCCTCGCATGGCCTCCCTGCTCTGCAAAGATAACCATGGGACCAAAAAGGCAACTATACACACGAACGGAGATGGCGGCTGGAGGGGAGGGGGCCAATAAAACTGGATCAATCAGAAACACTTTAAAACAAGTTTGGTAGACAGACCTATGCTCACGTCAGAAGGGTTTTGTACTCAACTTACAAAATGCAGTAACCAGCAACGAATAAAATCAAGAAACATGTCATGTTCGAGGATCGTACTATTATTAACAAAGTTGAAAGAATTTTGACTTCTGAGGGTTTTGTTAAAGTTATACCCATAAATATCTCGCTTGATAATTTTTCAGATTTTTTAGATCACGGGTGTCCATTCGCGAGGGAGGAAACACATTTTTCATGTATTTCCCCCCTGTGCCCCCACTGAAGCAAAAACTGTTAGTTTAAGAACTGTTTTGAAAAGCTCTCATAGAGAAATTTCATTTGATACTCATATCGGCTACCTTTCATGAAATTTTTTTTCAGGGGCCACTCCTCTGTACTGTAATCATCGATTCATGGCCTATTTTTTCGAATCCTAGAATGGTTACAAAGCCCTTTTGCTAGGAGCTCTCTCCTGCCTCTTCGCCTTGCTTCAATTGTATGTACTCATCTTCATGATACCTATCATTCCTGAAATTTTCATGCAAATCCTAGCAAAGCTGTAGTGTCTAAGTCGGTAAAAAGCGCATATGGCTCCATAGCCATATGTTTCCATAGTAATACAGGGCACATTGTTCCATAGTAATACAGGAAAATTCAAATCGCTAGAACTTGGTTAAATACTATTCGATCTTTATGAAACTTTCAGAAAAAATCAACCTAATAAATAGTCATCCCTTTACTAAATTTTATTGAATTTAAGGGTACTGTTTGGATTTTATTCAAGAAAACATAAAATCGATAAATCATACTATTACTAACAAAGTTGAGTGAATTTCGACTTCTCATGTATTTGTTGTTGTTGTACTCATCAAGGCCTACATTCATGATTTTTTTCAGATTTTTCGGATGGAAGGTGTCCAATCGCGAGGGGGGAGGTTTACGCGAAAGTTCGTACATTTTCCCTTCCCTTGCCCCCCCTCGGTACTCATAAGGCAATTCTAAGACTTGTTTTGAAAAGATCTCATTGAGACCTTAACAATGACACCCTACTCGACTACCAATGGTGAAAAAAATTGTTTGTGGCATCACCTCCCTATATGGGGAGACCCCCCTTAAACCCGTTTGAAAAATTTATCCACCCTTGAACTTTCAAGAAGTCACCACTTCTGACCTTTCCACAAAATTTCATGGCTGTAGCCTCTATAGTTTCGGAGAAAAAGTGCTGTGACATACAGACGGACGAACGGACGGACGGACAGACGGACACAGGTCGTGATTGCAATAGGGTTTCGTATTTTAGTACAAAACCCTAAAAATCAAAAAAACCCAAAGAAAAATAAAAAATAATAACAACGGCGATGCAGCCAGTGGTTGCAGCCACGATGTTAAAAGTACATCGAGAGCGGTACTAACGACGACAAAAACTACGAATAACACAATGACAGTGAAGACGTACGAAAAACGGAGAAAGCAGACAGTCTAGTCCAGGCTAAGATTCCTGTGGCGTTCGGGCGCAGCAAAAAAATTATGCGAACGCCAAAGCGTTCTATTAAGGAAAAGCGGGAAATTCTGCAAGACGCTTCAAGTGTTCGAACGGTGGAAGAAAATATAAAGAACAACGAGTGACCAGGCAAATAAAGCAACATTGTGTGATTGGATCGCCAACATCGAAAAAGTGGCGGAAGTATTGTATTCGACAACGAAAGTACAATTGCCACCCAGCGACATGAAGTGCAAAGGCTATACTGAAAAGCGGGAGATGTTCTGAAAAGAATACAATCAGCATACGACTTTCCAAAAATCAGCGAAGCAGTAAAGATTGAGCTCCTTGAACTAGAGAAGCTCCTAAGCCACATAAGGCATTATCGGAGGAGCTGGTTAAAGGCCAAAGACAAGGAGAAGGCTAAAGAAGCGCTGGGGATGAAATTTAAAGGTCACATGCAGAAAGCTCCACCATTAAAAATCAATAAAAGAATCACGTCTTGCCCAATCGAAGGTGATTAGGATAAAAGAAGAAAAGAAGAGGCACTTGATGGGCTTAGAGCATCAGATCAAGGGCTCCAGACAGTGCTAATAAAAGATGCGAAAAAAACCTCAAAGAAACTTTTTCAAAAAATTCCAGAAAGTAAAGTTCGCACAGACGCCCAACAAGAAAAAAAGACCTGATGCAAAACAGCAGAGACAAAAGCCCCAACGAAGACACCACCAGCAGGCACTGCCCGAAAAATTCCAAGATGGCCGATCCTACATGGAGGTACTGCGTGACATCAGGGGAAACGTAAGGTTCGAAGAGACCAACACAACCATTAAAGTAGTACGACCAACGTGGTTGGGTTACATACTGGTCGAATTCAGAGCAAAGACCGACAATAGGAAACCTTCTGTGACGCACTAAGGAAAGTTCTGGGAAAAAACACAACTATAGCCTTGCTCGAGCTGATGGTGGCGATCAAAATAGGAAACATCGACTGCGTCACGGATCTGGCCGAGGTTGAAGAGGCCATCAAAAGGGAGTTCCCCAGCGTGAGAAGGATCAAAACGAGACTGACTCCAGAAAACAATAGGAGACAACGCATGGCCATAGTTGACTTGACCTGAACAAGGGCAAAGTACGAATACGGTGGGTTGTCTGTAGGATACGGCAAAGAGCAACGCCTCTTCAACATTTTAAACACCTTGGCTATGGTCACACCGCACAAGTATGCAAAGGACTCGATAGGAGTTCCCTATGTTACAAATGTGGTGAAATGAGACATAAAAGAAAAGAGTTTACGAAGGAGGCACACTGTATTCTTTGAAAGGATGCTGACCTAAGACCTGATTTTGAACACGTCTTGGAATCCAGAAAATGCCGGGTTTTCCAGGAAGCTCTCGTCAAGGTAAAATTGGAGCTTCGATGACGCGCATCCTGCAGCTAGACCTACACCGCAGTTCAACCACCAAAAATCTGCTTGAGCAGTTTGCGAGGGACATGAAAGCCGCCTTCTTGCTGCTGAGTGAGCAACATCATGATGAAAGTTCTGCATCATGGTACCCCGACGAAACTGGTACTGCCGCCATTTGAGATCGGAGCAGTGACTTCCAAGCAGAGAGTTGTGGATGGGGGAATGGTATCGTGTGGGTTCCGTGCTCAGGGACCACCTTCTATAGTGTGAACCTAACGCCAAATGAATCGATATCATCTTTGCAAGCCAAGCTAAACGCTCTGGAAGGTGCTTTCTTGAACACAGAGGGTAAAGTGCTCGTTGGGGGAGACTTCATCTCTAAAACAATCGAATAGGGCATGCCTCAGATGGATCCGTGGGGAAAACGAATCCTGGAAATGGCGGCCAGGATGGTGTTTGTCGTGCTAAACACCGAAAACATACCAACTTACCGCCGTATTGGCTGTGAGGGAACCATACCGGACGTGACTTTCGCCTCGGAGTCCTTAATGCGGAGGATACAGGATCGGAAAGTATTAGAGGACTACTCAGCCAGCGATCATCAGAGCATTCTGCTTTAGATCAGTGATGTTGTCTTCCGACGTCCATGCGTTGAGAGGTTCGTCGAGGTGCCGCTGCAGGGAGCTTCGGAGGGGACGGAATAATTGGCAGCTCAAGACGTGGTGAACTTAACTATGAGCATCATTACAGCTGCTTGCTGCGCTTCCATGCCCCATCAAAAAGGCTGCCAAGGCTCACTCACAGTGTACTGGTGGTCAACTGAAATCGCTGAAAAGCGAAGGGAGTGTCACAAGCTTCAAGGTGAGGCTCAACGGCCACGGAACCGTGACGAGGCATGCAACTGGGTGGCAGCATATAAGTCGGCCAGGAAATGCCTTCGCGAATTGCTTGACAATAGCAAGGCTTACTGCTGGCAAGACCTAGTGGACAATGTGAACAAGAATCCGTAGGGCCTTGGCTACAAGCTAGTTATGCGGAGGCTTGGCACCCTGCGGATACCTTGTATACATGATGCCCAAAAGATGGATGAGATAGTTCGGGCCCTCTTCCCCACCCATCCCGTCCATGTGGATGCTCTCTGTAGTGAAACAGCAGTCGAGCGTCCACTCTTCAAACAGCTGGAACTGGTGGAGGCAGTCCTTTCATTGAAAGCGAGGAAGACTCCAGGTCTAAATGGTGTTCCGGCTGAGGTAATGCGACTTGCCTATCACCATTGTCCTGACTTGCTGCTCAGTATATTCAACGCTTGCCAACGGGACGGGGTTTTGCCAGTAAGATGGAAGGTAGCGCGACTCATGCTGATCAGTAAGGAGAAGGGAAAGCCTGAATCGTCGTCTGCGTACCACCCGTTATGCATGCTAGACACGGCTGAGAAAGTGCTAGAGAAACTCATCAAGGGAAGACTCACTAACGTGATTCGTGCTGCTGAGGACCTATCTCCTCACCAGTACGGCTTAGAGCAGGACGTTCTGCTATCAATGCGATTGCAGAGGTGGTAAGCGTGGCCGAAAAGGCAGAGGCACATAGTCGCGTCAAGCAACATGTCGTCCAGTTGGTGATATTCGACGTCAGGAACGCCTTCAACTCCGCTAGATGGGTGGATATTCTGGATACATTGCAAAACCCTTTTCAAGTTCCAGAATATCTAATGCGGCTTTTGAGGGACTACCTAAAAGGGCCGAAGCCTGCTCAACGACATAACACAGAACCAACGAAAGGTGGCGGTTACATCGGGTGTTGCCCAGAGATCTATCCTTGGTTTAGACCTTTGAAACATGTCTTACGATGGGCAACTTAGACTGGAGATGCAAGATGAGTCACGCATGATCGGCTGTGCGCTGGATGCACCGTTGGACAGGCGCAACTTAGGCTAGGTATGCTAACACGCTGAGTTAGAGACTGGATGACTGGATGCTCGCGGGCTCAGTTTAGCACTGGAGAAAACCAAAATGGTCATCTTGAGAAAAAAAGAATCCCTAGAGTAAGAATGATCAGTACTGGTGACATAAGAATCGAATCGGTAATGTACCTGGGGCTACTGATCGACACAAAGATGAGTTTTTCTGAGCAAATTAGGGCAATGGCTGAGAAGGCTGCTTCAGAAGTATCCGCTCTGAGTCAAATTATGGCCAACGGAGAGGGGCTCAGCCCATCAAGAAGAGGCCTCTTGATGAGTACTGTTGGGTCAGTGCTACTGTACGGAGCAGAGGTATGGGCTGACGCTCGCAGTATGGATGTCTATCGAAAACGCCTGGCACAGGTACAGAGAAGAGGAGCGCTTAGGATTGCATCTTCGTATCTGACAGTCTCTGATGGGAGATGGTTGTCCGCGAAGAGAGACAGTGCTCACTCAACAACGATTGACAGCAGTCTTAGGTGAATTGCACGAAGTGGAGGTGGACTGCACGCCTCATCCCGAATGTGAGACCGTGGCTAGATCGAAGGTATGGTGAGACTGACTTCTATCCGGCCCGATTTTTGAGTGGGCATGTGTGTTTACAGTCTTACCTGCACAAGATTGATAACTCACGGTCACCCGATTGTCGGTATTACCAAAGAGAGGAAGACAATGCCTGCCAAACATTTTTTGGGTGCATAAAATGGGACAAGCTGCAAAAGGCTCTCTACAGGGAGACGGGAGAGCTCACCCCGTTTAATGTAGTCACAGTGATGCTCGAATCGGTTGACAATTGGAACCAGGTGGCACATTATGTTTGGGCAGTCCTGAAAGATAAAACGGACTCACAGGAGCCGGGGGTGTTGGGGCTGGGGGATCTTTTGTCTGGCACTTGTCTCTTCCCCTCGCCCCTTGGAGGCGCCTCATGGTGTAACAAAACGATAACTGGCCCGAACTTATGTGTCAAACGGTTCCAGGCTAGGTTCTCATGTTGACAGGGGAGGTATTTAGTGGATAAATGTGCATAAAGTGCATTCACCTCCCTACCACAAAAAAAAATATGTCAGATGAATATGCTGACGACGCATGCCATCAAGTCTTTTTCTTTTGTTATACAGCTGCTTTACAACGTAATTCTAAGACAGGTGCACATAGCCATGTTGTATGACCATTGGCTTGAGTTTACTTTTCCTTACATATGAATCCTTTGTGCACTTCTTGAGCATTCTCTTTTTGACTTCGAATGTATTTCATCAAGAGACTCAAATCAACGCATTGGCGACCACTTTTAATATCATTTATTTCACAATGCGCACTTAAACGAAATTTGTTCGAGATGCGAAAATGCAAGGCAGAAGGATCCGATGCAATTAAATTGCGAGTGTCAACCACTTGAAAAACTCTTAGCCTCTCAACTTAGTTTGGATCAATGGTACTCGAACACTCACAATAAGATTTAAGATAGTTCATGGGCAGTAATGTGCAACACCAAATACTTAATTTCAACATTTTCTGACACAGTGATGACCACGACGAAAATGCTATTTTTTTGTTCTATTTCCGCACAAAAAATCTCGTTTCGCAACAAATGTTCGTCCACCTTGCAAACTAAATCCAATAATGACTTTCAGATCAAATATATTTTTCTATGTTTTACACAATATCGTCAACGATACTGGGCATAAACAAAAAATCAGCAATAGGAATTTTATAAAATAAATCAACCGCGACCCAAAAATGTATCTCGCTTCTGTACTACGCTAACGTGATGCCTATTCCGCTCGACCTATCAAACGCGAGCCGTTTACCGCCTCTCCCCACGACCAGCTTCATGACAGCAACAGCAGATTCTTGTTGCAGTAGTGCAGCGCTTACTTACTTTTATTTGTTGGTTTTATCATTTTTATTTTTTTTTTCAGAAAACTTTTTATTGATGATGGTAGCAGTGATAGTGGTGCGGTTAATTTTGGGTTAGTAGTATTAATATTTATAAGTTGCGTGTCAAATAGTCCCGTACGTAATAAGTACCGAACTATTGTTGTTTTTGCTATTATTATGAAATTGTTTCTTTTCATGAAGGTTCCTCGAGCAGTTTGCCTAAGCATTAAGACTGGATAGTACCCTGAAAAAGGAAAAAAAACCACCTAGTAAAACATCCTATCGCAATACTTAATTCCTGTTAACCAGGAACTTAAATAGGAGCCAAAAGGGGCCTGATCTACCTCAGCACCCTCTCTTTCTAATTTTGGACATCATGTGGTGCGTATAATTACTACTAGCCTCCCCAGCCAAGTTTCACAATTTCTGACGTAATCGTTAATAGCAAAATAGTAGTGGATTTGCAAGGTGAAACAACAATAGAAGAAATTATTTCTTAAAAATGCAACAAAATTCAAACTAACTTTACTGTGTCTTACGGACCACACTTAGATTTTTGTGTTCCATTTTCTGGTTGATTGATTTTGACACGCAGCGTGAATAGCAGAACAAATTAATGGTAACTCTTCCCAGCGTGCACTTTTGGAAACGAAACCATTATTTTTGGGAAAGTTGATGGAGGAATCAACCGCTAGACTTCGCCGTCATTGCTACTTAGTTATCGGATAATATTCTTGCACTCCAAAAGCACAATCGGTATCTTGGGTCGAAACTTCCCTCCCGTTTGGATCCTACTCCATGGTCACGTCCGTCCTAGGCTTAGGTGGGATCCCAGACCCACCTATCATCCTGAACAGGAAAATCTATCTTCATGTGATACGGCCCCATACAAAGTTTCGTTTTGGAGTCGATACTCTTCAGCCACTTCAACGAGCCAGTCAATTAAATTGCATGCCTGGATTAATTGATGTTCGATTGCTTTTGTGCGGACACGTAGGTTTGAGGTCAGTATCTTTTCACTTCAAAGTTATCCTCACGTTGTGGACTAATTGCCTACCGCTGCCATGACTAGTTGCTGCTTCTTTTGTTGTGCTCGTACAGATGGCTGCTTTCATCCTAACTTACATGTTTTGTTTGCAATTGGTGTTATATGTATTGAAAATACCATATTCATAATAGCACAAATTTTAAAAGTGCGTTGGCTCAAGGCGTGTGTATCTGTTTTATAACAAATTTGTATACTCATTGCAGAGGCAAGCACTCAGGCTCGGAAGGAACTTATCCGCGACATGACACTGACTTTAAACATTTTGAAGTCACCAGAACGTGGTGCCATCAAACGAGTATACAGTTTCTGAAATTTCGAAATTGCATCTAAATCAGTAACCCAAACTAAAGCAATCCTTGGAGATTCGAGCAAAGCAAAAATAAATAACCGCTTAGCCAAAAACCATTATTTTTGTATTGATTTAACTTTTAAAAACTCTGATGATGCCAGATGCTTACATAATTTTTTATTTCGGACTATAGAAAACAATGCAACTGTATGTTTCAAAATACTCAACGTATTATTATATCGCCTCATCTACCACATCACTCCATGTTCATTGTCCTTTTGCTTATCAGATCTAGCACCACAAATGACTGATTGAAACAGTTTCCCTCTTTCTTCCTGTACAAGCAGAATATCTTGCAAACAATATGATTAACATGGAAATGGCAAGTCATCCTTTTCAATAATCGTTTTCTGTTTGCAAATGGATTTCACTTTCGATCCAACAACGTTTCGTAATTTGGCAACTGACCAAAGTGGTAATGCCTGGTGAGCATGGAAAACACCACAAACTTCTAAAGCACGCACACAGGAAACAATGATTCGAGGGAAATTCGTCCCGGTCAAGAAAGGGTCATTTACGTTCGGCGGACGTCCAAACATTTGAGCAAATTAAAGCGAAAGACCATTAAGCTTGGCTAATCCTTTTAAAAACTCATAAAACGCGAATCATCATTAAAGTTGTCGTTCTGGTCGTTTGTAAGAAATAGATTTCATCGAAATAGGATAATTTAAGAATAGCCCAAGGAAGGAAGGAATGGACTAAAGTTTCCAACAGGACTTTGCTAACACTGCTATTAGACGTTATGTTCAGCTGGGCGTAATTAAAGCCATAATTTAGTAATCTCAGTCACATCACATGCAAAGTACGAATTATAAGGTGTAGTGAATTTTCTAGTAGCACCTGACAGTAGGTAGTGAAAAGGATATTGTATGCAAATAAAAGTCCTTCGGCTGTGGACTGAACTCTAAGACTTTATACAGCGATAGACGAAAATAGTTTGGTAACTTGAAAACCAAACTTTGTTTAGGAAACAATGTTCCGGCTCTGTCGATGTTACCATCTGAGGAAATTTCAGAAACGTCTTTGCCAAGGATAAAACTGGCTAATATGTACGTCCTTCTGAATTCTGAAATGGAGATTCAACTTACTGAAGGGGTAAAGTAATATGTTTAATTTCCTGAACCTTGTAAGGTTATCGACTTACATGCATGTAAACTGATAGAACGGCAATACAACTTGTAAACGATGTAACATCAATCCTTGAATACACTACGATGATTAGCTGGCATTACCTTTGCAGGGTAAAACGTATCCAAAGCCATCGCATGAACAAGAAGAAAGAGTATCCTTCTTTCGATACATAGGAATTTCCTTAGGTCCTGGTAATGTGCCGCTAGCCAAAAAACAATTTTAACGATGGTTTGTCACGCAAACCTGAAGCAAATTATTATATGATGGGGTTGGATACTTTACAGCGTAGCGGGGTGAGGAGCTACGATGATCAGTTGTCGACTCCTGCATACTTACCTTTGGTATTGCTTTACGAACACGTAAAGTGAGTGTGCAGCTTTAAATTCAGTTTGAGAAGAGACTTTAACTTTCATTCACTTGATTGCCGGCAGGATAAATGAATGCACCACGCTTCTGGGAAATGTTGGTATTGGTAATTGCTATTCATTAAAGTGTTGCAAGTCAATGATTTACAGAAATTCGATTAAAGGTACTTTGAAAATTGGCTGCATTTTGAGATTTCCTGTTTTTGTTATATGAAAGCTCTCCACTTTGTGAGCTGCTCCCATTTGAACAATCACTTGGTACACAAAAGACAAAAATAAAATGAAAGTGGATTTTTTTCGAAACCTGCTTCACTAAAAAAACAGAAAAAATAACCTTATCCTTGGTAGCTAATCACGTAGGTGGGTTCTAGGGACTCACTCAATATGAACATACAATAGATTATTTTATTCAGTTTTGATAATCTTAATGCCCAGCTGCATATACAGGAGAACAAAGCTCCAAGTATCCAAATCTGTGATAACACCTTTGCTATGCTATGGGTGTAAAACAAGGATCCTAGCCCAAGCGTCCGCAAACAAAGTGAACGTCTTCGAAAAACGTGTCCTATGGCAAATAACCGAAGGGATCCTACAAGGGGATCAATGGCAAATTCTATATGAAATTTTTGACGAGCCGGAGGTGTTCACGATAGTAAGACTGCGGAAGCTACAATAGGCTGGCCACATGGATTGTATGGACAAACAACGGATACCCACAAAGGTATATGAAGGGCGGAGACCAGTGGGAAAACTGAGGATATGCTAGTTTGACTCGGTCAATCAAGAAAGTTCGTCGCTGCTCGGGTTTCTAAATCGGAGGACGCGGTCAACGGACCTCGACAACTCAAAACGGTTGTTGCAGGAAGCGAAGGCCCGGAGAGGCTGTAGTGCAACGAACAAGAAATAATGGATCATTTCACGATATTGAATATACTTACATATATTTTAAAAGCTTGGGGTACCATTCGGTAGCACTGAAGAACAAGTAATCTTAATACCAGATAGCACCCCAAAGTATTTTTAAAATATGCTGGCCACGGCCACAACTTGGCATCAAGGTGGCGCTGATGTAGTAAGGAAAAACAGTTCTAGGGGGGATAGTCATATGTTATCAATGCTTCTTTTTCTTAAGTCCTTTGAAGTGTTAACCGACCAACCGGGATACTTATTGCGAAATTAAAGTTATTAAATTGTGACTTATTACAAAAAGACATTCATTCAAAGAAAGCATTATGTGAACCTGGAAATGAGAGCCCACAGCAGGCTTCAGTGGTGACCTTGGTCGGGAGTCCTCACGAAGCATGTTTGGCAGCTGGTAAGTAGTTTAAGTACCTCATCTAAAGAAGTACACGTTAAACGCATACCAAAAAACATATTAGTTTGTTTCTATCATGCAAAATTTAGCAATAGTAATAAACGCTGTATGGCACCTTACACATCAAAGGATAAACAAACGTTAGAAAACTAGAAAAGCTACGTTCTATCGCCGAAGCGAGAGGCAACATTAACATGTTTCCGGAATATCGATTACATATAACCGATCCGTAGTCACGCTTAAACTTTCTGACTGGCTCCGCTTCTTCCATTTCAATATTGCCTCACCACTTTCCGAAGCAACAACAACTACAAATGTTAACGCTATATGTAGCCAACCATCCCCGGACATATAGAAAACAACTATTGAAAGTAAACCAGTGCTTCAAACAAACGTTTGAATCGGAATTCATCATTGCAAATATCCATGCACTTATAGTTAGAGCAGACTTCCTAACGTACTTTGGAATTCTGTTTGACATGACATATAGGAAATTAACCAGCTCAAACTCTTTGCAATTCAACTTAGGGCAACTAGAATCAGCTAACGTCCTTAAGATATCTAAAACGCCAAGCGGAACTTCAATGGGCAAAAAAGCGATCACTACCTGCTCATCAATGACGTTTGACGCTGCATCAAATGCTGCATATCACATGCAATCTATATCAGCAAACAAAACAACTACACAGTCTCTGACCAACGTAACAGTACATCAACTGCTACAGGGCCAATTAGTTCAGTAGCACACTACATTGGGACCACAGGAGCTCCAGTTGTCCAACGGCTCGGCGTTTTACTGGTGATAAACTGGAGGTAGCTCGTGTTGAAATCAATACCATGCTGAAACGAGGAATCAACTGAAAATCTGAAAGCCCGTTAGACTTGTGGCGGATTAATAATACCGATCCCCGACTGCCACGCACGCATCCCCCATTTAGCGGATGCTGATGCCCGATTACGGGCTTAAATGTTCACATCCCGCATCAACTGCATTCCAACGCCAATGTCAGACCACCACCAGCAGATCGAGCTACTCGTTTCCATCATAGCGATTTGCAGTTCGAAGAAAATGCACACATCTTCATCATCAGCAAATTGCTTGAGATGATGAACGCTCAAGTCAGAGGATTTTTGCTGATAACAACGTGCAGACAATTTAAATGAATGCTTATCAGTCGATCAAGATCTCGCAACATAGACGCATGCTCAAACATTAAGCCCGCTTGTATTATTCCAATAGTTTTCAGTAATCATGTAACTTAGAATGTCGGAATATTGTAAATAAATTATTTAAACGTTTTCCAACTCGTGTTTCAACCTGGACGCAGGCCCAAATTGCCGATTCTTGTTCCGCAAGTTTTAAAAAGGTTGAAAGTGCTCTGCGGCCACGTCTTTGAATGTACCCGCCATGTTAACAAGGTTTATATCTTATTAGTGATTCTTTCGGACGGTTGACGTACTTTGCCACCGCATCCACACACTCATTCAACGCGGGTGGGAAATCAGCCCATAAAGAAAGTCAAAGGTGAGGTAACCAATACATTCGTGGTAAGTTCGATGCTAACTGTGCAAAGCAACCGCATCGAGGTCACACTATTGTGGGTTCTCGTAGTAAACCTCGCGTCCCTAGTGTACATATTGTACAGGAACCACGTACGAGGCGTAAGTAGGCGCGTATAAGCGAACCTTCACCAAGCTCGAGCGTAGTAATTGCCATGCCAAACGAAGGCAAGGATGACATGCCGGCCGCTGCTCATGACAAAGAGGGGTTCAACGCCGGAGAAGTGAATCTCGTCAAGAGTGTCACGTTCCGGATTCCACTGTACTGGGAAGAAGACGTGGAGCTGTGGTTTGACCAAGTAAAGTGGAGATACAACTCGTTTTCAGGTAATTATTGCCAGCCTGGATATAAAAGTTGTGAAGCAAGTGCGAAGTGCAGTGTCGAAGCCACCAGCAGAGCGCAAATATGAGTATCCCAAGCTTGAAATAATCAAAGCATTCACCAAGTCTGCCCAGCAGCGCATCCAGAGGCTATTGATGGAAGTCAAATTGGACGATCAGCGACCATCACAGCTTTTAAATCAAATGCGCACACGTGCCACCAACAGCATCTCAAACGACACGCTAAAGTAGATGTGGCTAAATTGACTGAACATAACGCTGCGCAGCATCCTCTCTATGAACATCGCCTCACTACAAAATCTCGCAACAATTGCCGACAGGGTCCACGAAGTGACAAAATGGTCCAAACCATACGCCATCGGATCAATCTCGCATCACGACTCACCTGGAGCCATTTCGCCAGTGACGAGAATTTTTGCTGAGCTCAGCAAGCGCTCGGGAGAAGTTCAAAGATTGACACGACGAATCAATGAGCGGCACAGGAGCCCAACACAAAAGAGTGAGTGCACGTGCTCATGTAATACTGGGAAAGGAAGACCGCGGGTGCCTTCCCAAATACGCACAAAATCACTCAAACCACCAACCGCCGACCGCTGTGCAGCCATAGCAGGCAGCAAAAAACTAAAGTTGTCATCTCCATAATCGTTGGCCGGTGGGTGCTCCATGCATTGCTTATACATTTGCGACATCAGAAGCGTTGGCGCACTATTAATCGACACCGGTGCGGACATTTCCATGATTCCACCGACTATCCGAGATCGAAGACACCCAGACCCAGGCACCCGCTTATTAGCTGCCAATGGTTCAGTTATTCGCACTTATGGGAAGCTGAATTTAATCCTGAATCTCGGACTGTCGAAGCCTGTTATTTAGTTATTGATCATATCAGACGTCAGCTCACCGATCATCGGAGCGAACCTGCCCGAGCATCACGGACTACTTGTTCACATCATAGGAAAAACCCAATCGAGCGACCGATTACGACTACAACAGAGGTTAAAGCCCCATCCAAGGACCAGCCACTAGTAGTTTCTTCGACATTTGCAGCTATTAAAAGTGAATACGCTGCAATTATCGCGGAGTAACCTAAAATCACAGAAACAGTGACCCGTCGCAATATTACTTGCACCCATCACATCGTGACAAAAGGTCCTCTCCTCCAGTCAACGCAAAGGCACGCCACCTTCTACCCGATAAACTCGCCGCTGCAAAAGCCGAGTTTGATAACCTAATGCAATTAGGAATTTTTCGTACATCTAAGAGTGCATGGAACAGTCCTCTGCACATGGTCCATAAAGCCAATGGTGACTGACAACCATGTGAGGACTATCCCGCTCTCAACGCCTGCACCATTCCGGATCAATATCCAATCGGATTCCTGCAGGATTGCATGCTGCGTTGCACGACATGGACGTTTTCACGGTGATTGACCTGCAGACGGCATTTCATCAAATTCGAGTTAAGCCGGATGATGTCCCAAAAACAGCGATCATCACGCTGATTGGATTATACGAGTTTGTCTACATGACTTTCGGCCTATGCAACGCAAGCCAAACGTTCTAGCGATTCATGCACGAGGCGCTACGTAGACTTGACAACGCATTCGTCTACATAGACGACATACTAGTGATTTCGCCAGATCAGCGAACTCACCAACAGCGCGTGTTGCAAGCTGGATTGTCTACGCCAGTGCGGACTTGCTATCAATATTGACAAGTGCCAATTTGGATTAAGTGAAGTGGGATTTTTGGGACATACAATTTCGTCCGGCGGATTGAAGCCTTCACCTGAGAAGATGCAAGGCTTGCAGCTGAAGTCATTCCTGGGTATGGTCAACTTCTACAGACGATTCCTGCCGCACGCCACTCAGATCAACGCCCGCTCCAACAACTGATATCGGGAAACAAGAAAAGTGACAAAACAGAGTTTAAGTGGACCGATGAGGCATCAGCAGCATTTGACCGGTGCAAATCGGAACTGAGCAAGTTTCCGTCACTTCCGCATCCTGATCTAACAGCCACATGGTCCTTATCTGTCCACGCCTCAGACCATGAACTTGGAGCTATCCTGCACCACACGACAAACACTGGAACAGAGCCTCTAGGATTTTTCTCGTGCAAGCTCAACGACACTCAGCGACGCTGCAGCACCTACGACAAGGAGCTCCTAACATAGGTATTCACTGTTGGAAGGCAGAGTTTTCACTATATTTTCCGATCACAAGCCACTACAGTTTGCGTTCCAGCAGCGATCGGAAAAAGTATCACCGAGGCTACAACGTCAACTGGATTTCATCTCTCAGTTCACCATTGACATCCGGAAAATATGTCTCGGGTAAGTACAATTTCAAAAATTGACTACTTTCCTCTTTTTTCAGCTCAGCAAAACGATCCCAAACTCAAGGCTTTGCTGGAGGACCGAACGAATCAACTCAAGTGGAAGAAACAGCAGCTAGCTTATCCCACTGCACCACTGCACTGCAGTCACCCACGACAAGGTTCGACCCTACGCACCACAGCAGTTTAGGTCAATAATCATGTAGATGATGCATGGCCTAGCCCACCCGGGCATACGAGCGACTAGACAACTCATCTCCGACCGTTTGTTCTGGCCAGCCATGAACAAGGAAATCAATAATTTTATGCAAAGCCACATGGCCTGACAACGCAACAAGATCACATGTCAAGTCCAGTCACCGCTCTAATGCTACAATCTGCCAGATGCCAGATTCGAGCACATCAATATAGATCTCATCGGACCCCTATCCCCCAACGATGGTTCCGATATTGCTTAACCTTCATCAATAAGTTCACACGATGGCCCGAGGCTGTTACGCTCTTAAATATCACACCAACACCAGTCACTAAGGCGCTAATCAATGCATGGATTAGCCACTTCGGAGTGCCAGCACGGATCACTACCAACCTAGGACAACAATTCGAGAGCTGAATCTTTGCTGAGCTGACCCGTATTCTGGGAATCGACACCCTGTGGCCAACCGCTTGTCATCCTGCCGCCAATGAGATAAGCCAGAGATGGCATCGCACATTCAAAGACGCCATCCGCTGCTATGATACATTCAGATGGACGAAAGTGCTGCCTCTTGTACTTCTTGGTCTGCATGCTACTTTGAAGGTAGACATCAACGCTACACCCAAAGACATGGTTTACGGCACCAGCTTATGACATCATGGAGAGCCAAGCAATAACGACACAGACTTCTTGCGCGATCTCAGGTCTCGCATATCGTGACCTAGCGGCACCACGCACGACGCAAACAACCCCACCTTCGCACGTCGAGCATAAAGCATCAATACACACGTCTTCATATAAAACGGCATGGTCAAGTCAGTCCATCCGGACCCTGTATTGGGCAAGGAGGCCAAATACTTCAAGGTGAGCATCAGTGGACATCCAGCCTTAATTTCAGTTGACAGGCTCAAACCAGCGTTCCTCGCGCCCGAGGCTAGCACACGGGCGAGGCTCCTCACAAGCAAACCAACCACAGCCACCCGTAGTGGACGTATGTGGGGAGTACTCTAGTGCATCAGTAATCCTGATCCCCGACTGCCACACACGCATCCTGCATTTACCGAATGCTGATGCCCGATGCCTGATTGCGATGTACACATCCCGCATCAACTACACTCCAACGCCAATACCCGACCACCACAAGCGGATCGAGTTACTCGTTTCCGTCTTAGCAATTTGCAGTTCAAAGAAAATGCACACATGTGCATCATCAGCTAATTGCTTGAGACGATGAATGAGTCAGAGTACGTGGTGGTCACGCGTGAGCGCGATCAGCATTTTTAGGTGATAGCAACGTGCAGACAATTTAAATGAATGCTTTTTAGAGGATCCAGATCTCGCAACATAGATGTACGTTCAAACATTAAGCCTGCTTATATTGTTTCAATAGTACTCAGAAATCATGTAACTTAGAATATCGGAATATTGTGAATAAATTAGTTAAAAGTTTTCTAACTCGTGTTTTGTCTTGTCTTTTGCTGCATTGATGACATCCTCATCACGTTCGCAACAATGGAACAGCATTTGAGGTATTTAGGCTAGTAGCTCAACAACACGGGTTGCAAATAAACTCTGAAAAGTTTTTATTCTCTTAGTCAGAAGTTAACTTTTTGGGATATACCATGAATAAAAACAGCTATCCATCACCACTAGAATTTGTTATGGCTCTACTCAACAACATAAAACTGGAAACAATTTTTAAACTGCGGTAATTATTGGGTGCTATTGACTACTATATACGTTGCATTCAACATGCAGCCCATTATCAGGCCTCATTGAAACAATTTCTTTAAAACAGTAGAAAAAATTACAAACATAAGGTCCTATGGAAACTGAAGCTGACTTTGAAAACGTTAAGCAAAGCCTTGTAAAGGCTAGCTTTGGGCGCTTTCGTTAGTGACTGACACATCCAACCTTGCTAGAGGAGCAATACTCCAATAGTTGAATGGAGAGCATTGGCGTCTTCTTGGTTTTTTCTCACGTGAATTCAATCCAGTGGAAAGTAAGTGCAGTGTGTTACTGAAAATTATGCGCTATTTACGCATTGAAGCACCTTCAAGCCTGAATTGCCAAACAAATGATTACAAACTCCAATGCTGTAGGTCCCTTTTACCTTTCAGTATTGCCCGAACAAAATTTACCACCTGGTTACATGATAGCTGATCCAAGCATTACCACGACTACACTAGTTAGGGTGAGCATCCGAAAATACAATTTGAAAGTGCATTATTCCGAGCCATCACAAATCTCACCAGACCGGATGTATTTGTACGACTCCTTACTATTTGGCCTCAAACGGCGCCCCCGCAGGGGTTTTGCCAACCGACAGGGATATTCTTGTAGGCTAGCATTCTTGCGGGAGTGCCATCCCCACATACTCGCATAAGTTTCCACAGGGGAATGCAAGTCGACAGGAGTGCTCTTGGAGGCTAGCATTCTTTGGGGAGAGCCACCTTCATGGACCCAAGGATATAGAGGGTAGCGTGCGATTCCCTCGCGGGTTGACAGATAACGACCCTGACCAAATTTGGACTATGATTTGGACAACACATTGGAAATGATGCTTTGGGCTGAGGGATACGCTAGTTCGGACCTAGTTGTTTTGCACGGTGGCGCCGAGGGGACACTCGTGCGGAAACGGCTTCACTTCAACCGTCATACTCGTTAAAACCTTGGTAGGCCTTAAAGTACGTTCGAAGTTCGTACCACTGAGTTGGTGGTGTAAGTTCGATTAATACGTACTCCTGATTAACGCTGATTTGGCTCTGAGCACCTGCCCCATAATGGATTGTACCAACCCTCGCATGCCCTAGCTACTCTGCAAAGATAACAGGTTGGGTAGACAGACCTATGCTCATGTCGGAAGGGTTTTCAAGTCAACTTACTAAATGCAGTAACCAGCAACGAATACCTGTAAAATCAAGAAACACGTCATGCTCGAGGATCATACTATTATTAACAAAGTTGAAAGAATTTTGACTTTTCAGGTATTTGTTAAAGTTACACCCATAAATATCTCGGTTGATAATTTTTTCAGATTTTTTAGATCACGAGTGGCCATTCGCGAGGGAGACAAAACATTTTTCATGTATTTGCCCCCCCTGTGCCCCCACTGAAGCAAAAACAGTTAGTTTAGAACTGTTTTGAAAAGCTCTCATAGAGAACTTTCATTTGATACTCATATCGGCTACCTTTCATGAAATTTTTTTCAGGCGCTACTCCTCTGTACTGTAATCATCGATTCATGGCCTATTTTTTTAGGGTTTTGTAAAATAATTTACAAAACCCTACTAAAATCGCGTCCTGTCTGTCCGTCTGTCCGTCTGTCTGTCCGTCCGTCCGTCCGTCCGTATGTCACAGCAGTTTTTCTCGGAAACTACTTAAGCTAGAAACATCAAATTTTGTAAGTAGGTGTAAAGTGGTGTTCTATTTAAAATTCAATTACAAAACAAATTTTATAAGGTATTTAAGGGGGGTCTCCCCATATAGCGGAGTGACCCCCCGAAAAAAAAATTTCATTGAAGGTAGCCGATATGGGTATCAAATGAAAGGTCTTGATGAGAACTTATCAAAACAGGTCTTAGTTTGGCAAAGTTTGCTTCGAGGGGCGCACAGGGAGGGGAAACACACGAAAAATTTGTGTCCCCCCCTCGCGATTGGACACCTGTGATCCGAAAAATCTGAAAAAAATCAGGAATGTAGGCCTTGATGAGTACAACAACAACAAATACGTGAGAGGTCGCAATTCACTCAACTTTGTTAGTAATAGTATGATTTATTGATTTTATGTTTTCTTGAATAAAATCTTAACGGTGCCCTTAAATTCAATGAAATTTTGTACACGGATGACTATTTATAAGATTGATTTTTGCTGAAAGTTTCATAAAGATTGAATCATATTTAGCGAAGTTATAGCGGTTTGATTTTTCCTGTATTACTATGGAACAATACGCGCTGCATTTATTACTATGGCAACATATTGCTATGGAACAACATACGCTTTTTACCGACTCAGACACTACAGTTTTGCTAGGATTTGCGTGGAAATTTCAGAAAGGATAGGTGTCATGAATATCTTTGAGAATCGGTTCAGCTAGTGGTATCAGTAATCGTAAAACAAAATTGTGGCTGTTTTAAATGCGAAAATTGAATAATTTTGAGTTATTTTTTCCCGACTTCAACGTTTAAGTTGCATGCTTTGAACACTTGATTCAATTTAATGAATGACTGGAGATGAGTACCTTCAATTAATGCTCATAAATGAAACAAGTCAAGGAGGCGGCAGAGAGCTCCTAGCAAATGGGCTTTGTAACCACTCTAGGATTCGACAAAATTGGCCATGAATCGATGAAAACAGTACAGGAGAGTGGCCCCTGAAAAAAAAATTCATCAAACGTAGCCGATATGAGTATGAAATGAAAGTTTTCATGTGAGGTTTTCATAACAGTTCTTCAACTGTCAGTTTTTGCTTCAGTGGGGGCACAGGGGGAAATAGATGAAAAATGTGTTTCTTCCCTGGCGAATGGACATCTGAAATAATTATCAAGGGAGATATTTATGAGTATAACAATACCGAAAACCTCAGAAGTCGAAATTCGTTCAACTTTGTCAATAATAGTATGATCTTCGAATATTATATTTTCTCCAATAAAATCGTCTTTGACATGTTTCTTGGTTTCATTCGATCTGGTGACTGCATTTTGTAAATTGAATACAAAACCCTTCTGACATGAGCGTAGGCCTGTTTACCCAACTTGTTTTTACCGAGAAAGACGCCGAACAATTTCAGAATAAGGGCAAAGTAAGAATAGGGTGGGTTGTCTGCAGGGTACGGTGAAGAGCAACAACTCTTCAATTTTCCAAATGCTTTGGCTATGATCGCAACGCACAAGTATGCAAAGGACTAATGCGGTGAAATGGGACATAAAAGAAAAGAGTGTACAAAGGAGGTATACTGTATTCTTCCAAGACCAGATCTTGGGCATGTCTAAGGAACGTCTTGGGATTACGGCAAATGTCGGGTTTTCTAGAAAGCTCTTTTGCTGCTAAGTGAGCAGAACCACGATAAAAGTTCTGCATCATGGTATCCTGATGGAACTGGGTTCAAACAGGGATTTCCCGGCGGATGTGAATGCATGGATGGTTTCGTGTGGGTGTACTGCTCATGGACTATCTTCTTTAGTGGGTACCTTATGTCAAACGAATAGATATAATCTTTTCAAGCAAAGTTTCGTGTTTGGAGGGCCCTGTCTCCAACGTAGATGACAATGTTTGCATTGGTGGCGACTTTAAAACTAAAGTAATCGAATGAGGCATGCATCAAATAGATCCGCTGGCTGGGATGGCATTCGTCACACTAAACACTGGAAATACGCTAACTTTCTGCCGTATTGGCTGTGTAGGAACCATACCAGACGTGACATTCGCGTTGGAGTCCATAGTACAGAGGATACAAAATAGGAGAGTATTAGAGGACTTCTCTGCCAGTGGTCATCACTGCATTCTGCTTAAGATCAATGATGATGCCTTCGGACGTCCACGCTCTCGACTTTTTATGATTGCTTAGAACAGCGGAAGGATAGACATCGGGAAGCTTGTCGAAGTGCTCACAGCAGATGCCCCGTTGCAGGAAGATTTCCAGAAGACGCAAGAACTGCCAGCTCAAGACATTGTGAACTCAACTATGAGAATCATTACGATTGCTTGCTGCGCTTCTATGCCCCGTTGGAACCCTCTAAGTGTACTAGTGGACAACTGAAATCGTTGAAAACTGAAAGAAGTGTCACAAGTTTCAGAGAAAGGCTCAATAGGCCTAAAATCGTGACGAGGCATGCAACCGGGTAGCAGCATATAGTTGGCCAGGGTTTGCCTTTGCATATTGATGAACAACATTAAGGCTCGCTGCTGGCAAGATCTAGTGGACAATGTGAACAAGGATTCGTGGGGCCTTGGCTATAAACTAGTTATGCGGAAACTTGGTGCCCTACGAACGCCTTGCATACATGATGCGAAAAAAATAAATGAGATAGTGCCGGCACTCTTTTCCGCCCATCCCGTCCATATTGACGCTTCTCCCGGTGAAACAGTAATCAAATGCCCAATTTTTACATAGCCAGAACCAAAAGAGGCAGTACAGAGGCAGTTCCAGATGGTGTTCTAGCTGAGGTGTAACAATTTGCCTATCACCATTGTCCTGACTTGCTGCTCAACACATTCAGTGTTTGCCTCCGGGATGGAGTTTCCCCGATACAATAGAAGGTGTCGAGGTTCATGCTGATCAGCATGGGTAGAGAATTCCTGGATCAACGTCTGTATACTACCCGTTATGCATGCTAGACACTGCTGGAAAAGTGCTAGAGAAACCCATGAAGAGAAGACTCACTGACGCGATTCGTGCTGCTGGGAACCTATCTCCTGGGCACTATGGCTTTAGAGCAGCACGTTCCACCATTGATGTAATTGCAGAGGGGGTGGGCGTAGTCCAAAAGGCAGAGACATATTGCCACAAGTGACAAATCGTCCTGTTGATAACACTTGACGTAAGGAACGCCTTCAACTTTGCTAGATGGGTAGATATTCTGGATTTGCTGAAAACCCCTTTTCAAGTTTCAGAATATTTAATGCGGCTTCTGAGAAGCTACCTGAAGGTTTAGCCTGCTTTACGATGCGACAAACGGCCAGCGAAGGATGAAAGTTACATCGGATGTTACCCACGGATTTACCCATAGTCCATACCTGTGGAACGTATCTTATGACGGGCTACTGAGACTTGAGATGCCAGATGAGTAGCACTTGATCGGCTATTAGGATGATGTTACAGCTCTAGTCACTAGACGCACCGTTGAACAGGCGCAATTTAGGCTAAGTTTGCTAATGCGCCGAGTGAGGGAAGTGGTCATTTTGACAAAAAAGAAGTCCCTAGAGGAAGGCTGATCATTATTGGGGACTAACTAATCAAATCGAACCCAGTGGTGAAGTACCGATCGACTCAAAGATAATTTTCTCTGAGCAAATCACTCCAACGGCTGAGAAGGCTGGTTCGATAGTCTCAGCTCTAAGTCGACCTAATGCCATAATAGTGGGACCCAACCCATCAATAATATGCCTCTTGATGAGTGCTGTAGGGTCAGTGTTACTGTAAGGAAGCAGAAATATGGGGCAACACTCTCAGCAAGGAGGTATATCGAAAACGCTTGGTACAGATACAGAGAAGAGAAGCACTGAGAAATGCATCTTCTTATTCGACAGTCTTTGATTCAGCGGTGTAGGTAACTGCAGGCGTGAAACCTTTTGCCCTGCATGTGAGAGAGCGCCGCACTATTTACCTGCATCAAAACGAAGACGCAAAGGAGGCAGTTCTTCGCGAGGAGGCACAGCGCTTACTCAACGTTTGGCAGCAGTATTGGGTGAATCGCACGAAAGGGAGGTAATCTGTGTGCTGCACCCCGGATGTGAGACCGTGGCTAGACCGAAGAAATTGAGGAAGGGATTTCTATCCAACGCAGTTTTTAGCGGACATGGATCTTTTCCATTCTGTCCACACAAGATAAATAAGTCTCACTCCCACAATTGTTTTTTTACCCCAGGAGAAGAAAACGATGCTTGCCATTCATATTTTGCATGCACAAAATGAGACAGGCTATAAAGGAACCTCTATACGGAGCCGGAAGAGCTCACCCCAGATAACACAGTTACGGTGATGCTTACGTACATTGACGTATGTAACCAGGAGGCAAATTATGTTTGGGCAGTCCTAAAAGACAAAAGTAAGTCACAGCAGTTAGAGTAGGAGGATCGCTTGTCTAACAATCCCTCTTCCTCTCTCTCTCTCACTAGAAGAGAGATCTCCCAACTTAAAGATTCCTCATGGATTAGAAAAGCGAGACCTGGCTCGAAATAATGTGTCAAACGGTTCCGCGCTTGGCATTTCGGTTGACAGGGAACATGGTCAGTGCGTGGAGCAGCTGCCTGCAAGCATAGGAGTGCAACACTCCGTAGATAGATGACATTCACCTCCCAACCACAAAAAAAAAAATATCACTTAGAAAGGTGACCCTAAGCCTCCAGAAAAGCAGATGAAGATCCAGCCCTAGGGTGAACCTCAAAGGACTCGGAGAGGCTTGATCCATCTCAACTTTCAGGATAGTTTCCAAGATTTTAGTCCGTACACTGCTGGTTAACTTACAATAAATGATCTTCCAGCCTCACGTGAATACTTCCGGAGTCTGTACCCTAATTTGGACCATAATGTTCACAGGACCATAACATTCATAGCTATTGGAATCAACATTACAGCCCTAACTAGGTTAGTGAGGGTGCTTTCGTTCACAAGGGTGAACTTCATGCGCCTTTAGCTGAAGCCTTGGACACTACTTTAGTAACCCATTCCTTGATCCATTTGTCTGTGCATCAAACATGAAAATGGTATCCTCTGTCGAACAAACCGTTCATTCTACATGTAAAAGTGATATTCTCCAAGATTTTAAAGAAATTGCTAAATTCAGTACACACACATAGTCACTCTACACTAGCTTATGCGTAGTTACGACATGTTAAGCCTGACGCCTTAGAAGAAGTCTGGTCTCCTGAGCTTTGAAAACTTAAGTGTCCTGGTGTATGGTTATCAGCTGGCATCTTTGATTGTTTGGGGCTCGATCTCCTCCTTGTCTTATTTATCGACGCTTTCCGGCTACTTGGTGTTTCTGCCATAGAAATTTCTTTCTCAGATGAGTCCTCACCAGACCTGCTCCTGTTTTGCGGTGTGCCAGTCGGTCCATCCTTTCGCCAGTTGTCTTCAGATTACGCATTGCTCTGTGGTGAGCGTTCTTGGGTTAATTTCTGGTTAGTGGCTTAGAGTCGGATGCGGAAGAGCCACAAGACCTAGTTGTCACCCCTGGAATTTCGCTAACACAGTCTTTTCATGGCAAGATGCTCCTGCACATGCGTTCTGAGAAAGCAGCAAAGACATCTGCATACCATGCTTCTCATTTGAGTGGTCAGTAACATGTTTTCCCATCCCTAACACAAGGCTCATCTGAGTAGTAATTATGGATGCATTTCCTTTATAGCTTGCCTCTCTTACGAGGGATTGCTGTTCAGCACGCTTCCTCGTACGTGCTTCCGTTGCTTACATCTTATTCATCTTTTTACCAGCTGGCATTTCTTTACATCCTGAAGACATTGTGCTCCTCCTCCTTGCAGAGAAGATTCAGGATGTTCTCCGTCATCACCTGTCATTAAAATATTTTCCATGCAAGAGTAAGTGCTTGTTAATGAGTTGGATTGAGCTTGAGGTTCTCTAAGTGGTTTTTTGGGAAATATGACGTTGGGACTCCCCCAATTCACGTTTCCGCCGCTACAGCGGGTGGTTTTACAATATCCAATTTGCTGCTTTACCTGAAATAGTATGAGTATCGTTGTCATTCATATCATTCTTGTTTCCCTCCTCCATTACTCTGGCTTGAGACTATCATCACAGACGTACCGAGGTTTGTTTTCTAGTAAGTCCGATGAGTTTTATCAGTAATTTGTAAGTATGAAGTACATTACAGCTGACTTGTTGCTAGAAAAAAGAACGCGTCCAATTACGCCTTAGGAAGCTTGTCTGCCAGCACATTTGCGCGTGCCTAGACCAGGTTGTTTCTAGCTAAGTACTGATCTTCAGCTCGTTGAGGCAGCATCTCATTGCTGTTGTTCTTTATGGACTTAAACATCATTTTGAAAACCACTACAAACTCATCTCCAATAACTTCCCTTTTGAGCTCAAGCGCACGCAGATCCTAGTAGCTGTTTGTTTCATAATGACTCCAAGTTCTGGAAGCAGAGCTTAAAGGTAAACGGTGTCAACAGGCCCAATTGTTTTTCGCATGACCAACCGTATGTGGCTTGCGTACAAGCTTGCAATCTTTTTATATTAGCGCAAGAGGGAAAAACGGGCAATGTAGGTCTGTGAGGAAATTCTTTGATATTAAATTAAATTAGCCTTGTTTAAAAATACCATATCAAGATGACACTAAATTAAGATAAAAGTAAATTTTACGTGAACGAATCTATGACTAATCATCTACCTACGAATATCACAATAATCCTTCTCTTATCTTCCTTTAAGGTATTGTCAAACCCAATCACATGAATGAAAAATGTCAGAAATTCAAAAGCATAAAATTGGCCTTTACAGTTTTTAAATTACCTTGCTTTTAATTAATTACATTCCAATGGAAAAGCCAACTTCATACCGGATTCGCTGTTGGCCAACAAAACCGTCAGAGAATTTATTTTCTGGCAAATTGATTTTTGTCGCGGTGGAAAAAAATTATTAATTTTCACACGTTGAATAGATAACAGATGTATATAAGTGTTACATGAAATTCGACATTTCCATCGTAAATCACATTGAGCAATGCCATACAAACCAGCAATGAAAGCAACCTCCCCAATCTGCTACCTTGACTATTTTCAGGACATACTGACAGTGCCTATGGGTTAGCGTGTGTCGTACTCGCATGAGGCAACAACGGTAAACCAGAACGAGAATTCAATAAAAGTTCCGGAAAAATGTGAAATTCAATGCCAGAGTCATTCGTTCTAGTCCTCATCCTTGCACCAATGGTGTCGCATTGAGCGCAAGGAGCAATGCGGAGCGGAGCGTAAAAAATTGCTGGGAAAAAAAGGAAAAGTCATGTCGCCATTACCATTCATTGACGTTTGCAAATGGTTTTTCCTTCTTTATTCTCCTCGTACACAACGTATTTTTTCATTTGAAAACGAGGATTACAATGCAACACCATGGCCTCATCGATTGTACCCTGTGATAACGAGATTTGCATCCATCACCGCCAAACGTGTTAGTATGAGAGGTTCACACACAGTCCTCTTGTAGTTATACTCTTGTATGGAGCAGGCAATAGTACATACTGTTTGCTAGTCCATCGAACTTGATTCCAGAATAGGCTATAGATCTAATCCATTACTTCAACTGCATGAGTTTGTAGAATATTCAGTTCCGATCCAGCCAACTTTTTTACTAGGGCAGGCGTGCAGCGGGGAAAGCTGCGATTACATGTTTGTATGTACAATAGAATATTCTCAATACATAGTTTGCATGTGGAACAGGTTCGATTAAAAGCTGTTTTGAACACTAGCAAAGTTATTTTTTTTATTATCCTTTATTTTTACTGCCGCTTTTATATTGAATTCTATGAATAATTGAAAGCATGTAAATATGCACATATTGACACCGAGCTATTGTAATTCATTGATGGTGTAGAGTAATTGATGGAAATTAGTCGGTTTTGAGATTTATTTCATTTAATTGTTAGAGAACTGGAAATGAAGAGATTGTAGGAAATATTGCTTCTATTAGGTCTTTGTAAAAAAATTTTAACAAATATTTACTAGTTTCACGACCTACTCGTATATGTCTGTCCGTGCGTCACAGCAAGCTTCCTTAGAAACTTTAGAAGCTAGAAGGCTCAAATTTTGTGAAAAGGTCAAAAGTGATGGTCTTTCGAAAGTTCCGGTTTTACAAAAAAAAAATTTTTATAACGAAGTAGCCATTAAAAATTTTTTTAACAAAGTTAATAAGTTAGTTGAGTGATGTATCAAATGAAAGGTCTTCTTCACAACTTTTAGAATATGAAAGAAAAAAGCCCAGTGAAACAAAGAATTGAATAGCCAATACATTACAACGATGATCTGCCTGCGTAAAGTTACGCTAATTGCAATGAGCGGGCCTTGTAGTAAGAATGAAAGAGAACCGGTCAACCAAAGAAGACGTCCAGCAGAAGGGCTCGATGGAAAGACACGATAGCAGCTGACAAGAGATCCTTGCTGGGAGGGATCAACTGGTGAATGAGATCGCAAATTCATATTGGAGGAGATTAATTGTTACGATGCATCCCTTACATACTCCACTTTTCAGTCTAAATTAAATCCTTTAAATTGCTGATTCTAAAATTCTTACACGCGCATTTTTTATTAATTAAACCATTCTCGTTAATACATTCAATTACAAGAAATACATTTCCGCCACGCGCATTTTTTCTACATAGATTAAAATCGTCCCATTGAAAATATTCAATTGCAACGAATGCATTTCCGCCACACGCGTTTTTTATACATAGTGCATATGCACAGGTGTCATATGCTCACCTTTTCGATCTTTCTGTTGCAGCAATTAGCAAGACCTAATTATTGCAACAGATCAGCATGTTTACACTATAAAAGAAATTAAATTAGAAAGTTCGGGTGGATAGTCATTTTCCGGTAGTAACAGAGTACGGGCAAGCCATAATACCCTCGTTACCCAATGTGAGGCTGCATTGGGGTACTCTTTCGGTACGGTTTAGGTACAATAAAGTTATTGTGCGAAACCTATGTTGTAAAAGTGTCTAAATGTTGTAAAAGTGTCTAAATATTGTGAAAGTGAAAATAAAACACATAATTTAAGGATAAATTGTGTTATTTTTGGATTCAGAGTTCGTAAAGAAAATAAATGGCGCAGTCGGTAGGATGCGCTTCGCGAAAGTTCGTGTGATTTTTTAAAATCGTAAAAGCGTATCGTTATCACGTCGGGAAAAAGTAACTTAAATAAACCCCAAGAGGAGGTAAATTTTTGTTTCTTGTCGTACGACGCGAAAATAAAACGAATCCCGTAAATCCAAAAAAAAAAAACGGAGTTCTGACATAAAGGAGTTCTTAAGGAAGAACCCAGGACGAGTGAAAATTTCTCATTTTGGGTAGATTTTTGAGAAGTGAACTAAATTCAAGAAGCACAAAGTAAACCATCGATCTTGTTACTAAAAGCAAGTTTAATTGGAAAAAAATAATAATAATAAAAGAAGAAAATCAAAACAGTGAACCCCTTAAATAAACAAAATTTAAAGGTGAAAATTTTAAAGTGAATGAAAAGGGCGAAAATCGAAATGAAAGTGTAAAACTAGGGGAAAATTGACCAAAAGTGGAAAGAATTTTAATGTGATATTTGTAAAAAAGGAGAGAAAAAACAGAGAAATTTTTTTTTGTGGGAGAAATCTAACACATATAAACCAAATAAGTGTATACAATAAAAAAAATAAGTAATACAAAAAAAAAACAACAAACAGTAAAAAAAAAACATTTATATTGAAATAGAAAAGGTGCAAAAATACATTTACATAACAAAATAAACTTTACAAAGAAGATCAACAAATAAGGAAAATCCAGGAACCAGTCAGCTGTAAGGAGAATCATCAAAGCAAGTAGACAACCACTATCTTAATCATTTAATCTTTTAATTAAAATTTTACATAGTATAATTATTTTCATAAATAGTCATATATAAAAATATGCATGTATACGTTTGAATATTCAAATATACTTAAATTTACACATACATATTCACTCGACTACAAATATTTTAGTCCTTTCCCAAGAATTTCATTTTTACCAAATTACCTCTACATTCAAAGAAACATATGCGAATATACGCATGTGTATATTTGGGTATTTTAAAACTTATACACGTATATTGATTCGCACAGAAATAATATCTGCCCCAAAACCAACTGCAAAAAATACTTAAACTGTAATAATCCTTTGTAAGGTTGGTGTGGAATTGGATAAAATTTCGAATCTTGTTTTCATCTCAAAATGGTGAACGCCGAAGCAGCCCCTGCCATCCAAATCAATCCCTTGAAGTATTTACACGGTCTCCCTGAATTTGACGGCAGGTCCGAAAACCTGCAAAACTTCATAAACCTTGTGGATAGAGTTAGCCCTATACTACAAGCTTATAATGAAGCATCGCATCTCCTTTTTAAGCGACATTATTAAAAGCAAATTGAAGGGCAGAGCCAAAGAGACAATAGCCATTAATTGTCATGCTACCCTTTGGCAAGACGTAAAACAGGTCCTTCAAAACAACTTTGGTGACCACCTAAACGTGGACGAACTTTACGACAATTTACGTAGCGTGACATTTAAAACTAACACCCTTGAATTTTATAACGAAATTAAAAGTAAGTTAAGGAGGCTGAATAATAAAACCTTAATAGTGCTAGGTACTGGAAATGCTACCAACGAATGTGCCCGCAATAACATGAGAACTGCTCTCAATATATTTAAAAACAAACTCCCAGAGCCCATGAAAACTATTTTATTTTGCAGGAATCCTGAATCCCTTGAATCAGCCATGGATATACTGTTCACTGCAGGATATGCCTATTATGGCTCAAATGGTCAAATTTACCACACGAAAAATAATCAAAATAATAGCAATAATAATAATAATAAACCTAACAATCATAATAATCGTAACAATAATAATAACAACAATAGACCTAATAATAATAACAATAGTAATAATAGTAACAACAATAGTAGTAACAATAGATTTAGTAACAACAACAACAATAGGTTTAACAACAATAATAATAATAATCACAATAGTAATAATTACAATAATAATAGAGCTCCTAATAATAATAACAACAATAACAGATTTAACAATAATAATAACAACAACAACCAACAAAATAAACGACAGAATAGACCTCACGAACCTAATTATAGACAAAATCCAACCGAAGCCCAACATTTTTATAACCCCAACGACTTCAGACAATCTCGATACTTCGAGCAACAGCCAACACTAGAACCAATGGACATAAATACGACAGAATTGGCCGAAAATTTTCCACCACAGGCCTCGGACGGAGACTACCATATATAACCCTGAAAACAAAAATTAAACCCCTGAAATTTATCATTGACACAGGAACTACCCACTCAATTATCAATCCTGGTCTTTGCCACCCGAAATGGCAAATCGAAATCCCAAACACTAATCTCAAAACCCTACAACATACAATCGACATTCACGAAAAAGTAAGAATCCCTCTCTTTGAAGAATTAGGAGATGCATCTCAACAACTTGAATTTTTTGTATGCAAATTTCACGAACTATATGATGGTATTTTAGGAAATAACATATTACAACAACTAGATATAATTATCGACTATAAGAAACAAATTTTACAAGCCGGTGAAAAGACTATCCCAATCCTCTTTGAACTTGAAGAGGAAAAACAATATTGCCTGTTCAATAAGGCCGGATGCTATGAAGTACCCGTGCCTGTAAACCAAGAAAATGGCTTGGTACACTTCCCTGGAAAGACCTCCAAAGATGAGATGGTCAAACTGGAGGAAGGTATTTATAACGTCGAAGATTCAAAAATGCTGGCCCTAGTAAAGATACTAGACGACCGCCCTGTGAAAGATAAATTCAAAACCCAGGAAACCATTCCCGTTACAACTGAAAATTTTAATATCATTGAAAATGAGTCAAGAGAACATTTTCCCATTTCTAACCAAATAAGGAAAGACCATCTTAGCGAGGAAGAAAAGCAAAAATTGATGCCAATTATAAACCATTTTTCAGATATATTTTATAACGAAGATTCTGACTTCACTTTTACTAATGCCATCAAGCACGAAATCCGAACCACAAACAATATTCCTATTGTCGCAAAAACTTACAGATATCCGTACGTTCATAAGGATGAAGTACGCCGACAAATCGAGGAAATGTTAGAAAAAAATATAATAAGGCCTAGCAAATCTCCCTATTCAGCACCAGTGTGGATAGTGCCAAAGAAAATGGACGCAAGTGGAAAACCAAAATGGAGACTTGTCATCGATTATCGTAAACTTAATGAAGTAACAATCGATGATAAATATCCAATTCCGAATATCGATGAAATATTGGAGAAACTCGGAAGATGCCAATATTTCACAACTCTAGATTTAGCAAAAGGGTTCTATCAAATAGAAATAATGGAAAAAGATATCCATAAAACTGCTTTCAGTGTAGAAGGAGGGCATTACGAATTTCTTCGAATGCCATTTGGTCTTAAGACAGCTCCTGCAACTTTCCAGCGTCTGATGAATAACGTACTCTCAGACTACATAAATAAAATATGTTTAGTATACTTAGATGACGTGATAATCTTTTCCACTTCCTTACAGGAACATATAGAATCCTTGAAAAAGATTTTTAAAAGATTCAGAGAAACCAATTTAAAAGTCCAGTTGGATAAGTCTGAATTTTTCAAGCGAGAAACTGCTTGCGTATTAAACCCAATCCACAAAAAGTGGAGTGTGTCCAAAAATGTCCAATCCCCAAGACCCAAAAACAAATAAGGCAATTCCTTGGTCTCGCTGGATATTATAGGAAATTTATTAAAGATTATTCAAAAATAATAAAACCTATGACCAAAAATTTAAAAAAGGATGCACAACTGAATATTCACGATCCCGAATATGTTCACGCCTTTGAGACCATAAAGACCCTTCTTATTAACGAACCAATTCTGGCTTATCCTGATTTTAATAAAACATTTGTGTTAACAACGGATGCAAGCAATTATGCTCTTGGTGCTGTGCTCTCACAAGAGGGACGACTACTTAGCTACGCTAGCTGCACCTTGAACGAACACCAGATCAACTATAGCACCATCGAAAAGGAACTATTAGCGATTGTTTGGGCCACCAAATACTTTCGGCCCTATCTATTTGGAAGAAAATTCATCATAGAAACAGACCATAGACCTTTAACCTGGCTTTTCTCAATTAAGGAACCAAATTCGAAACTTGTCAGATGGAGACTACGACTTTCTGAATTTGATTACACGATAAAATATAAAGAAGGTGCGAAAAATGTAAATGCTGATACGTTATCCAGGATACCCAGGCCCGATATAAATCTAGTTGAAAATCAAAACGATATTCCAATTAGTAATTCTTGTATCAACGTGTTTAAGAATCAAATAATCAAAATAATCATTCAGGATCGCTACGGATAAAAAAAGAAAAAATTTTCGATAAAAATAGGACTACGATCAATGCCAAACAATTTGACGATCAGGATGCAATCACAATTTAAAAAATCACTTCAACCCAAATGGTTTAAATGCCGTACTCATCGAAAATGAAGACTTCTTTCAAACCATCAATTCCGCATTTAGTAATAATTTTGTCACTACCGGTAAATTCAGAATCATCAGATGTAACACCCTTCTAGAAGATGTTACAGACGAAGAGAAATTAGCTAAAATTATCGAGGAAGAACACCTGAAAAATAACCATAGAGGAATCGAAGAAGTTACAAAAGAAATAAAACTAAAATATTACTGCCCAAAATTAAACGACAGAGTTACAACTTTCATTAACAACTGTGAGATCTGCAATTGTGAAAAGTACGTCCGAAATCCCCCTAAACCTCTATTAAAAATCACCGAAACCCCACAAAAGCCTAGGGAAATAATTCACGTAGACGTGTTTTACACTCTAGAAAAGTTTCTATTCCAGACAATAATCGACAAATTTTCCAAGCACGCATGTGCAATAAAGATCCTTGGAAGAACATGGACGGAGTTTAAAAGAGGGCTCGCATATTATTTCAGCCAATTTGGCACGGTGAAGAAAATTATAGTTGATAACGAATTAGGATTTAAAGCAATACCCTTAAAGGACTACCTCTCAAACGAAAATATAGAAATCCACTACACATCTAGCAGTAACCACACATCCAACGCAGATGTGGAAAGACTCCATAACACCATCAATGAACATATTCGCCTTTTGAAACAAAAAGAAATATCAAAACTTAGACCATCCAACAATTAAGTCAAAACTTAAAAAGAAAAGGAAGAAAAAGTCCCCCTTAATACCTCAACCCTCTTCTAGTAATTTAATTTAATAATTTATAATTCTTTCAGAAAAAATGTTACTACTACTAACAATAACTATCTGGACAATGACAACTGCACAGAAAATAGACTTCCAGGACCTAAACTTTAATAACGGATATATACCCATCAACATTGGCGACGAAAAACCTATCGACTACTACAATAATGTCCTACACATAATCAACACCTCGGAATACGAAAGAACAATGGAACTTATTCGGCAAAATATCAATACTCTGTCAGCATCTACAATTGAATCAAAAACTATTTTACAGACTACAAATAAGAACTTTGAATTAATAGAAACGAAAATAAACAATCTAACTCCCCACTCAAGACATAAACGCGGACTAATAAACATTTTAGGAAAAGGACTCAAATACGTTACCGGAACTATGGGCGATGACGACAGGACAAACATTGAAACTTCTATAAAGAAAATTTCTGGAAACGAAGACAAACTCATCGACAAATTTAAGAAAACTTTAACAACTAATAACTTTCTTTCGGCTCAAATAAAAAATATTACTCAACACATAAATACCCAACAAACACTAATAACAAACTATCTAAACACATTCAAAGATTTCAACCAAAACGGCATAGCAACCCTCCGAGAAGAAATTAACTTCCTTCAACATGTACATCAAATCGACAACGACATATCCCTGTTACGAAACCACTTAACGGACATCGAACAAATAATATTATCAAGCAAATTAGGTCTAATTACACGGAACATATTTACAAAGACTGAACTTGACCTTATAGACGATTTCGAACAATACCTGAACATAAAAACGGCTGTTTCGTCGAATAATAAAATTATTACTATCATTTTGGCAATACCAAAATACTCTAATGAAACATTGAGAAAAATCATTCTAGAACGAATTCCAACCATCCAGAATGGATCTTTGCCACTAAATTACAACATAATTCTATTAGACTCTAATAATAAAATTTATGATGTAAATATTGAAAACAATCTAAGAAACAACCTAAAAGAAATAAAAGACAGATGTATTAAGAGTATTATAGAACCAGGAGAAACCGATTGTAAAACAAAATCATTTGACCAAGAGGAAATAAAAGAAATTATACCTGGAATTATAATTTTCAAACATTTTTATAGAGAAATAGAGCACAACTGCAATACTGAAAAAAACCAATATAAAAGGAACCTTTATAGCAAGATATGAGAACTGTCAGATAAAAATACTAAATACAACTTACTCTAATTACTTCTTCAAAACTTATGATAAAATTGTACTTCCACAGCTTATTAAATCTATTAAAGAAAATAATACTATTCCTGACTTTAAAATTGAAGACTTATATTTAAAACAGATTGAAAATGAGAATACTATTGATACTATTTTATTTAGAACCAAAACAGATAATATTGTAAGCCTGGGGACAGATTTCATAATTGTATTCATAATATTATTAATTGTAATTATTGCATACCTAAACCGAAATAAACGTAAAGTAATCATTTCGTCGGAGCCTCAATTTAACGGTGGGGGTGTTACGATGCATCCCTTACATACTCCACTTTTCAGTCTAAATTAAATCCTTTAAATTGCTGATTCTAAAATTCTTACACGCGCATTTTTTATTAATTAAACCATTCTCGTTAATACATTCAATTACAAGAAATACATTTCCGCCACGCGCATTTTTTCTACATAGATTAAAATCGTCCCATTGAAAATATTCAATTGCAACGAATGCATTTCCGCCACACGCGTTTTTTATACATAGTGCATATGCACAGGTATCATATGCTCACCTTTTCGATCTTTCTGTTGCAGCAATTAGCAAGACCTAATTATTGCAACAGATCAGCATGTTTACACTATAAAAGAAATTCAATTAGAAAGTTCGGGTGGATAGTCATTTTCCGGTAGTAACAGAGTACGGGCAAGCCATAATACCCTCGTTACCCAATGTGAGGCTGCATTGGGGTACTCTTTCGGTTCGGTTTAGGTACAATAAAGTTATTGTGCGAAACGTATGTTGTAAAAGTGTCTAAATGTTGTAAAAGTGTCTAAATATTGTGAAAGTGAAAATAAAACATATAATTTAAGGATAAATTGTGTTTTTTTTTTTAATTCAGAGTTCTTAAAGCAAATAAATATTGTTACATGTACAAATATTTACATGTACAAATAATTCTGCGAGCTACTGTCGCAATTGTTTTCATCATCATTAAGAACGTCAACGAATGAATTCACTCGAACCCAACAAGCATGATCAACATCTGCAAGTGACGTCACTCCATTCATGAACTTGCTCGAACCTACCAGATACCTCTCGGTAGAACATTCGCCCATGTACGAGAAATGGGTGAATAGGTAGAGACCCTATATAAAGGCGAGCTGAATGAATGGGGGAATAATTCATTCGACCGCGATAAGAACTGCGAAAGTGTGTTTCGTAATAGTGAAGTAATTTAGAAGACAATCGCGATAAGAAATTTATGGACAAGTGTTAGATTTTTTGTAATAGTGAAGATTAAAATTAGTGAAAGTGTTAACTGATTATTGTGCATTAATTAAATAAACTCTTTTAACTTAAATTAAAAGACATTGCGTTTTCACTTTCCCGGAACGTTAAAATTATTGGCCGCGAACCGAAAACACGCGACAATGGTGTCAGAAGTGAGAAAGAAAATTTTGGAAGTGAAAACGATTAAACATTTTTGAAGTGCACAATTGTGAAAGTTAACGTGGAAAAATAGCCGAAACAATAAAAATGCCAGGAAATTTAAATCTAAAAATTAATCAATTGAGCATATCGGAGCTCAAAGTGGAGTTGGAACAACGAAATCTGGCTACACAAGGTACAAAGGCCATACTGATTGCACGCTTGCGTGATGCAATCGAGTCGGAAGGTGCGTATCTAGATTCGGGTGAGCCTACAGATGCAGAAAAAGGCGCAGAAGGTGGTGAAGCTAAAACAGTAAAGCCAAAGAAACCAGAAAATGCGCTGATGGAAATGTTAATGCTGATGCAGCAAGAACAGCGACAACAGTCATCCAATTTAACAGCGAAGTTAAATGAACAATCAGCGAAGCTAAATGAACAATCAGCGAAGCTAAATGAACAATCAGCGAAACTAGACCAACAAGCGTTCGAAATCAAGGCAGACATCACACAGAAGCTGGAAAAACAGTCAAACGAAATAAAAGCCGAGCTCAGTAGTCTCAACAGCCAAATTCAATGCGTCGAGGAAAAGATGTACCAGGTCGAGGAGAGAATCAACCTTGAGATCAGCCAGGTCGAGGAGAGAATCAACCATGAGATGGAAAAAGTGAAAAAGGACTTGCAAGCAGCAAAGGCAGTAGTAACCGCCCCACCAGCACCAATTATAACCGCAGCGCAAAGCTCATCTAGAAATGTATAAGCACCAATATTCGATGGGCAAACGGTCTGGACTATTTACAAAACCCAGTTTGAAGCTGCCGCAAGGGCAAATCACTGGAATGAGCAGGAACGAGCAACTGCACTGATTCTTGCTCTAAGAGGCCCAGCTGCCAAGCTTTTGCAGACGATCCCCGATGAATTGCACTCAAACCCGAATGCTATAATGAATGCGCTCGACATGCGTTATGGAGACGATCATCTAAAGCAGATTTATCGGTCACAGCTAAGGCATCGGGTGCAGAAGTCTGGTGAGACCCTACAGCAGCTAGCCCAAGACATTGAGCGACTAGCACTTTTGGCTTACCCAGCCTACGACCCAGAACATCGAGATGATGCAGCGTCAGAGGCATTCATCAGCGCACTAAAGGACACGGAATTGCAACAAGCCGTGCGTTTAGCTCAAAAGCAAACGGTTAAGGACGCATTGGCTTACAGTCTGAACTTTGAGGCAGCGAAAAATGTGACTCGTACCACTGCCCGGGTTCGTGAAGTAGTGACAGACGAGTGCAGGTGTGAACGCGTGGAAATCGAGCGAGACCCGCATGTAAATGGTGCGCCTAGATGCTGGAATTGCGGAGAGAAGGGGCACTTGCAAAGAGACTGCAAGAAGCGAAGAAAACCGAGCTATTGTCCAGGGTGTGCAGCTAGGAGGAGATCCAGACCGTGTCAGGAGCCTAGAATGGAGGCCCATCAAACTGCAAGGGCCAACTTCATGGGGCGAACGTTGGCCACGAGTATCGACATCCCCAGCACCGTGCCAAGGCAACATCGTGGAGAAGCAGACAGATACCTTCCTGGTCAAGTTTATGAAGAACAATGCACCCTAACAAACGACACTGGTGCAACCCGATCGACGATCCGACTAGACCTAGTGAGGCCCCAACTGCTCCACAAGGGCAGAGTTCATGGAATTGCTGACGCCCTATCTCGTCATCCATGTCCAGCTAACTGCAAACATTGCCAACGGATTGAGGAAAAGGAGCCGCCCGTTGGTCTGCGAGTGATAACGGCCGAATTCGATGAAGGTTGGTCATCGGAGGAGATTCGAAATGCCCAGTTAGCCGATGAAGATATCGGACCATTGCTCGTATGGAAGGAGAAGACTGGGCGACCGGAGTGGAAGGACGTTTCGATGCATGGCGCAACCCTGAAAAGCTATTGGGCACAATGGAACTCCCTACAGGTGGAGGGTGGCATACTCAAGCGGAAATGGGAAACGGCGGATGGCAGCTCCTATAGGATGCAAACTATACTACCCAAAAGCCGAATCCACGATGTGGTAAAGGAAATGCATGAAGGATCCTCGGGAGGCCATCTTGGTGTTAACAAAACCTTAGCGAAATTGCGGGAAAGATTCTACTGGCTTCACGCTCGAGAAGACGTAGAGGACTGGTGTCGCAGATGCACAATTTGCGCTTCCGTCAAAGGCCCAAAGCGACGACTGAGAGGACAAATGCAAACCTATAACGTAGGCGTGCCATTCGAAAGGATTGCTGTTGACAACGCTGGACCCTTTCCTGAATCTGAATGGGGAAATCGATACACGCTGGTTGTAGCTGATTATTTCAGCAAGTGGCCCGAGGTCTACCCCATTCCCAACCAGGAAGCAACTACTGTAGCCGAACAGCTAGTGTTAAATTGGATCAGCAGGTACGGCGTGCCTTGTGAACTACATTCGGATCAAGGCCGAAACTTTGAGTCACTAGTTTTTAGCGAAATGTGCGAGCTGCTCGGAATACGGAAAACGAGGACAACACCGCTGCATCCCCAATCCGATGGAATGGTCGAACGTTTCAACGGCACGCTCAATAAACACCTTGCCAAGATGGTTGACGAGAACCAAAGGGACTGGGACCGACATATCCCACTATTTTTAATGGCGTATAGAGCCGCTGAACATGCGTCGACGGGCCAAGCCCCAGCCAAAGTCATTTTTGGAAAGACCATTCGTTTGCCAGCCGATATAAAGTTCGGAACACCCCCTGAGAAACCCCAAACGATCTCGGAGTACGCAAGTGATCTAAGACAACGGTTGAACCAGATACATCGGACAGTGCGAAAACACCTCGAATCGGCTACTGACCGCATGAAGACCAGGTATGATCTAAAGGCTAATTCTACTGGCTTCCAGCAAGTTGACTTGGTGTGGCTTTATAACCCGCAACGGCGAAAGGGTAGGTCTCCAAAGTTGCAACATAATTGGGAGGGACCATACCGAGTTAGAAAGCGAATCAACGACGTCGTATACCGAATACAGGAACATCGTAAGCCGAGAGCTAAAATGAAAATCGTGCATCTGGACCATCTTGCCCCATATTACACCCAGGGAGAATTGACTACAACTGGCGACACATCTTTTCGGGGCGAAAAGAACTGAGGTGGGGGCAGTGTTACATGTACAAATATTTACATGTACAAATAATTCTGCGAGCTACTGTCGCAATTGTTTTCATCATCATTAAGAACGTCAACGAATGAATTTTCTCGAACCCAACAAGCATGATCAACATCTGCAAGTGACGTCACTCCATTCATGAACTTGCTCGAACCTACCAGATACCTCTCGGTAGAACATTCGCCCATGTACGAGAAATGGGTGAATAGGTAGAGACCCTATATAAAGGCGAGCTGAATGAATGGGGGAATAATTCATTCGACCGCGATAAGAACTGCGAAAGTGTGTTTCGTAATAGTGAAGTAATTTAGAAGACAATCGCGATAAGAAATTTATGGACAAGTGTTAGATTTTTTGTAATAGTGAAGATTAAAATTAGTGAAAGTGTTAACTGATTATTGTGCATTAATTAAATAAACTCTTTTAACTTAAATTAAAAGACATTGCGTTTTCACTTTCCCGGAACGTTAAAATTATTGGCCGGGAACCGAAAACACGCGACAATATTAATCTTTGAAGCCAAGGCTTTGCTTGAGCTGTCACATCATAGATGATAATGATGATATTCTGAACTACCCTCATAGTGTGGGAATCTTTCCAGTTACGTTTCAGATCTTGACTGGCCGACAATAGTGTTAATTGGAATAAAATCTTTTCGTAATTTTGCACATTCACTTTTATTCACATCGTTGAACATTTTCTAAAGGATTTTTCGACGACTAATGCCTGTCTATTGACTATATAGATAAATAGGTCATCAACTAATATCACTAATGATTAGCTTAGTTTCCAAAATATTTCTAAAGTTGCTTTCATTATCACATTAATGATCAAATGCCTGGCACGAAAATAAACTGGCAATTCGGCGTCAATTCTTATTTTTCTATGTGAGAATTTGGTGCTTGTTTCAGTGTCATACTAATATCAGGTAGCAAACTGATTGTGCAAGAAGTCTTAGGGCTCAAAGAGTCCTTTCCTCTCTCAAAGATCGGAAACGCGTTGGTCTTTTTCCATTCATTTGGGAAATGTGATTTGTTTAATACATTTTTGCAAAATATGCAACAGTTTCTAATAGCAACCTCATGAAAAGGCTGTAGTTCTGCATTCCGTCAATACCAGATAATTTATTGGTGTTTATTCTACCAAATTTGAGATAAAAGTCGCTCAAAGGCGATAAATATATTTGCGGATGCTTAAGTTAGAGTCCATGTCTCACACCCATAGCATAACACAGGTCTTATTATAGATTTGTATACTTGGAGCTTTGTTTTCCTGGGTAGGCTGCTGGTTTTCAAGAGAACTGAATAACATATTATTTTGTCTCTTTCATTACTGGTTCGCGTTACTTTGGTGCCTAAATACACAAATTCGTTCTTATTTTCGATACTGTATTTCCCAAGTGTGAAATATTGTGTATTTGAGGTATTTTTCCTCAACTGCGTCATGAGCTTTGTTTTATTTTCATTGATTCGTAGCCATACCAGTTTTGCTTCGCTGTTGAGTTTCAGGAACAGTTCTTTGGCGGTTGTTAATGGACGTGACAAAATTGTTGATGTCGTTTGCGTAGGCTACTACTTGGTTCGGCTTATATAGTAATGTACTTAGTGTGTTGATAGGTAGCTTCCTTAAGACGTACTCTAGAGCCAAATTGAATAGCAATGGGGCCAGCCCATCCCTCTCTCTTAGTCCAATATTTGTGTCGAAGGCATCGGTGAGTTGGTTATTGGTACGGACTTGGGAGGTCATCGACGTTTTTGTCATTTTGGTAAAGTGGACTGATTTGGCTGGGATGTTAAAGCAAAGCATTATTTGGTACAGTACATTACGATCAATACTGTCGTATGCTTGCTTGAAATCCACGAAAATTCGGTGTACGTCTATGTTGAACTCCCAGCATTTTTCAAGTTCCTGCTTGACTATGAACAATTGGTCTGTTGTTGATCTACCTGCTCTGAAGCCACCTTGATACTCCCCAATAATACTGTTAGCGTATGATTCGATTTTATTTTCTAAGATTTTAGAAAATATTTTGTACGCTGCATAAAGTAGTGATATGCTTCTATAATTTCCGCACTGTAGCTTATCACCTATTTTGTGCATAGGGAACGTAATTCATTGGCTGCACTCATACAGCATTCTTTCCAAATAAGCTGGTTGACTTTGTGAAAAGCTTTGTGAACATTGCTACAACCAAATTAGATGAGCTCCACTGGAACCTCATCGACGCCCGATGCTTTATCATTCTTTTGGGCTTTAATGATGGAACGCACTTAATTCAAAGTTGGTGGGGCCAATGGATGCTCCCAACTGGCATTTATCGGCCCCGATGTTGTGGAGCTATGCGGAGGATTAAGGTGATTCTTGAAATATGACGCACGTCTTTCCTTAATCTTGGTGTCATCATTGATGATATTGCCAATTTCATCACGACAGAGCGTAGTTTTGGGCTGATGACCACGTTTCAGGCTTTTCACTATTTTATATGCTTATCTCGTGTTGTTGCTTGTTAGACTTTTATCTCTACTTCTCAATTGGTGATCATAGTATTTTCTTTCCTTAATTTTAATTATCTTTTTTGCTACTCTTCTGAGATTTCCATAGCGCTCTCACTTCGTCCTGGTTTTCCTACCTACATATTCTTTGTATGCCCGATTCTTTTTGTCTAATGCATTCTGGCACTCATCATCAATCCAATCATTTCTCTTGCACTGGGCATAGCTGTCCGATCGTCTGTTCTGCCACGGTACTAAAAGCCGCTTTCACTTCCATCTAGAGCTCTTTGCTGTCTTTAACTAGGCGTCTAATAAGATGGGAGCGAGCTGGTTGTCGAGGGTCTCCAAGAAATGATTGGCCACAGCCACCGTTTGGAGCCTTTTGACGTCAAATATTCGTAGCGGGCTGGTCTTTGCTGAATATGCCTTTGACATTCGGCATCGATAGGTTAATATGATCAAATAATGGTCTGAGTTACAATTGACTCCTCGATGTGTACGGACGTCAAGTATGCTCGAGGCCCGTCGTTGTTAGATCAAAACAGGGTCCATCTGGTTTTGTGTGTTGCCATCTGGTGATACCCAGGTCATTTTATGAATGCGTCAATGTGGGAAGCAAGTAAAATGTATGACTAGATTTCTGGTGCATACAAAGCCAATCAGGTACTGGCCATTGTCATTTGTTTCATAGTGGAGGGTAGATCCTCTAACAGTTCCTCGATGAGATAGTTTATTGCCAACCTTAGCGTTAAAATCATCCAAATTTATTCTTCCCAGGTGATTGTAGAACGTTTCCTTCGTTTCTTTGTCCTTTTCTTTGGTCGGGACGTAAACATTAATCAGCCAGATTTTGAAGAATGCCGCTTTTATCGGACCACACACAACTGTTCCTTGACTGCCTTAAAATCAATAACGTGCGATTTAAGCTTCCTGTCCACAATGAAGGCCACTCCTGATTCTCGTTTTCAAGTAGGCTTCCCACTTTAGAATATTTTGTGCGATCTCATGTCTTGAATGTCATATCCAGTCCAATTCATTTCCTGTAATACCAGTACGTTTAATTGATATTGACTGGCTTGTTCTGAATCGTTTTTGACAGTAATTGGGTGATCCGGCATTCTAAGATCCAATCCTAAAGTCTTTTTTTGCTTGCGAAGTCGTTGCCGTGAGTTCAATTCACTCCGAGGCCCATCTGTAGGTTTCGAGACATTTTAAGGTTTTCCAGAGACAGAGAGTTAGCCCGGCGGCATGGTTATTACGTCGATTCCGTTATCAGGTGCTGAAAATTTGCCTTCACCCTCCTACGTCCCCACAAATGAGGTGTAAGTAGGATTTAGTAGCAGGGCTGTGGATGTATTTACAGCTATTAGCATTTCTTGGCATTTAGTGTCCCATTATTGGGGAAACAGTAAACCCAATATGCAACCCCGAGAGCATTTCCTACCATTCAATTGGGGGTTTGGGATGAGGGATCACGGAAGCTATGGATTAAGGAAACAAAGGGTTCCCTATTCCTTTCTAAAAAGAGCTTGGAACCGTCTACGGCGGAGTTCTATCACACTACTAGTGACTTTAAGACTCGACACATTCACTTGAGACTTCTTCAAAATATATTATTTACATTTGTGGACACATACCGTCCAGTTTTCCGCCCATTGCCTGCTGACTTCAGTTTTAAACAATGAATGGATTAAATTCTGGATATTCTTAAATGATTACTTTACCAAGGCCAATGAGGTATTGCTATAGTCCAAAGGTCACCGTTAAATATTGTTGATGCGTGTCAAAAGAACGTTTTTCAATCTTTTTGACCTTGCGTTGTTAATGTCTTATATATTTTAATATTGTTTCGATATTATATCTTGGGAACACTTTTTCAATGATTTCCAATGTCAGTTTCTGCAACTTCCCCCAAATATCCCTGTCAGAAGGAATAATTGGGAAAGTGTTCCCAAGTCAGAAGGTAAACATTACTTCTGTAATACCTAATTGAATCTCTTGTGAAATTTTTTCCAATGTGTTTTTTTTTAAACTAAGCTGATAACTTTCATTTTGAATTAAAATGAAAAAGACGTTAGCCTTTTGATGATTTGCCTCCATTGCAGTGACGAAACGATCGCTATCATAAAGAAGCACATGCAGTTTCTGTTGAGGATTGTTAAATCTGAATTTCAGCAGTATTGCAAACGTCCAAATATGAATTTTTTCTAGTGTGTGTTGGAAACTCTGACCCATATACAGCTTTTAAATCCCTTTTACTTCCATAAATGTGATTTATTGGAACTTCCAGAATATAAAGTTCTTTCCTTGAACTTCTTTAATTAAAATTTAAAGGTATCCGTATGAATTCATAGGGAAAAATATTATTAACAAAGATGAGTGAATTTCAATTCTTGAGGTGATGGTTATTATTGTACTGATAAGAGCTTACCACTTATCGAGGAAAATAACTTAAACCGTCTTTTGTTTTACGATAGCTAATTTCACTCATTGAACAGATTCTCGAAAATGTGCATGATAAACATCCTTCCTGAAATGTTCTTGCAAATCCTAAAAAGCCGGTAGTATCTCAGTGGATTGGAGGCCCATATTGCTGAATAGCAACATATTGTTGTCGTTGCAATGCCAAAAATCTAAACCACAATAACTTCGTTAAGTAGAACTCGATTCCTCTGTAATATTCATGGTTGATTTGGCTTATAAGTGGCCATGTATCTGTAAAATTCCATTGGACTTAAGGGTACCCTTTTGGTTTATACAATTAAATATAAAATTAATAGGTCATTCTATTTCTAATAAAGTTTAGCGAATTGTTGTTGTTGTACTCATTAAGAGCCACCTCAATGTTTTTCTTTTGAATTTTCGACCCACAGATATCTATTCGCGAGAATGGGACACAATTTATTCATGTTATTCCACTTTTCCTGCCTACTTCGTCATCTATTTTGTAATCATAAAGATATTAAAAGATCTCATCAAGACCTTTCAGATGGTACACTACTTGACTGTCATTGGCGAAAAGAAATTTGTTGGGGGGTCACATACATATATGGTGAGTCCCCCTTTAAAGCCTTCGAAATTTTTTTGACTACGAACTTTCATTAAGCAGAAGTTTATAAGCTGTTCACAAAAGTTGATGGCTGTAGCTTCTACAGTTCCTGAGAAAACTTGCAGTGGTGCTGATAAATAGCAGCCGAATCGTTATATCAAAGACATAAATAATGAAGAGAAACCTTTTAGCCAGTAAGACTAAAGTCCAAATGAAACTATGAATAACTGACATTGTAACCGCCATAAATATTGTACGTAGATATTTTAAAAACCCATACACTATCAAACCCCCAATAAATACAAAACAATTAAAGATTCATTATACTATGTTAAAAGGTACTATCGAAAACCGCATAGAAAAATAGATACAAAACAATTCCAATTTGTCAGCTTATTATACTTATAGGCACTATCAGAAACCTCATAGAATGATTATTTACGTCCCGGAATAAAAACAAACCCATGCGGTTGGACATGCAGCCGGGTGGCTAGGCAGTTAAAACTTAATCCCCGCAAGCGTTTAGTAGACTTTTGTTAGTAATTCTATGGAGAAAAAAATCAAATTGAAGAAAATGCAGGCTCAGCGTTTCGTCTGACATGAATTATTGAACTCTGTTCCATTCACCATTTTAACCAGCATGGAGTACTGAACTCTGTTCGTTAAAAGAAAATCGATTGGGGAAAATACACGGTCAGCAGAAATGAAATGTGGGGCTCTGATCGATCAGGAAAAAGATCAATAGCCCTGATCGGCAGCGTTAGAGCCTTACGTGTTTAAAATGCTCTTTTTGTTTTCCTAGCAATCGAACACGTCAGTTGGAATCTCGGCTTTAGGTTGACCACAATCAACATCAACCAAATTGGGTCCTTTGGCTTACGCCTGGCCCATCTGCTGTGTGTTGCTGCAATAGCATCGTTACATCTGCTTCTCGGCTTACACCTGGCCAGTCTTTATCACTGTTCACCGCTGGCCTGACCATTTAAAAGGACTCCTCGGCTTATACCTGATCCTGGGAATCCTTTCATTACATTGGCTGCTCGGCACTCTCCAGGCCTGGTCGATGGTAAGCGGCTTCAAAGGGCCTATCCACTTCCATCCTTGAAGCCTCCGATTCTCCTAGTTAACCACTCTGTTTATTTGCAGGCTCCCGTCAGTTCGAAAGGAACCAAGGAGTGTTCCGAGGCTCTGTACGCTGTCCTGCACCGCTCAGAAGCCCACCTGGCTATAGTACTACAGACAACCATCAGGTCCTTCTTAGACGTCGTTCTCACGGCGAAACCCCTATTGGCCCCCAAGCCCATCACTTTGGAAGAATAAAAGACTTAACAGCAGTGGAAACAATAGCCCACAGCTGGGCAAAACCGAGAAACCACCGAGCCCCCCTCGAAGCTACCCAGAGGAAGTCAGCAGATAAAATTGCGGCACCAACTGCGGTAGCTCCTACGTCTAGTACTAGTCAGCGTCACATCGGAGAAGAAAGCCCATTTCCGCGATCATGCATGAAACTTCGCAAGAAACAACGGGAAAATCACCTGCCTAGCTGCCCGGCTGCATGTCCAAATGTATGATTTTGTTTTTATTCTAGAGCGTAATTAATCATCCGCTTACGCGTTTTCCAACTACATATGATCGTGGCTGTATGCTTGAATGCATGGTCTGTTACTTCCGTGCGCCCTGCCCTTGGCTGTATTGGTCTTTCCCGACCTTGAATCGAATCGCTTTGACGTGCATTGGGTATCATTTTACTTTTGATACGATGTTCATGTGGGTATGCTTCAGCATATTTGTTTGTTGTTATCTTTGAATGCTTGTTTAGTTGATTTTGCATATAATTAGATTTTTTGCTCTATACAATATTCGATATTAATATAAATAGTTTATAAATTGTATTTTTTCATTGTTATTTGTTTCTATGTTCCATTGAGGTTTTGATAGAGCCTATAAATACAATTAGTTTGCAAGTTGTTATTGTTTTGTATTTATTTTTCTATGCGGTTTTTGATAGTGCCTCTTAGTATAATGAATCTTTAAATTGTAATTGTATTGTATCTATTTTTCTATGAGGTTTTTAATAGTGTATGGATTTTTAAAATATGTACGTGCTTTATTTGAGATTTAGTCTAACTGGCTAAAAGGTTTATCTTGTTTATTTACGTCTTTGATGTAACAATTTAGCTACTACGTAACAGTACACAAATGGTTGCACAAACAGGTACCGATGTTAAAAGGTTATTTAAAAAGCATTTCTTACAAAACCCAAAAAGTATGTAGCCTGTTCATTTCAAGTATTTTAAACAAGAATCGAGCTGCTCCGTGAATTTGAGGTTGTTTTTCATTGTTATATTAGCTAAGATAGCAAAGAGATTATCCCTACCTTGCAACGAAATTTTGATGATGGACGCTTCAAGAAATTTAAAAGTTAAGTTTTCAAATTTATCAATATGTTACAAAAGATAGGGTTTTCTATCTAAAATACCGGTACCATTTCCCCCATCACCGTTTATCTTTTCGTTTTTGACGAATTCAAAATTTTTGAATGTCTTTCAGGGCCTTTATCCTTAGTGAGAAGCAAGATACCGGCTTTTGCTTAACAATTAATTCAAAGGGATAGTCACGTCAAAGTAGAATCGAAATTGAGTTGACGTTGATTGAAATAAAGTGAAGCCCATCTACGAGAGTGAGGCTGAATGGCAAGTTATTTTAAGACATTCGAAAATTTTAAACGTTGAAAAACAAAGTTGATTTTTGAATCTTGTTTCTTGATTCTTTCCTATAAAGAATTAAATTGGTTGATTTTAGGAAGCGGTTCATTGTTCCTACTACATTACTTACTTTTAGGTCTTTGTAAAAATTTTTTTTACAAAGACCTACTAGTTTCGCGACCTGTCTGTCCGTCCGTCTGTCCGTCCGTCCGTCTGTCCGTCTGTCCGTGCGTCACAGCTGATTTCCTCAGAAACTAAAGAAGCTAGAATGCTCAAACTTCGTGAAAAGGTCAGAAGTGATGGTCTTTCAAAAGTTAAGGCCTTGACAAAAATTTAAGAAATGTTTAAGGGGGGTCCCCCCTAATAACGAATTGGCCCTTAAACATTTTTTTTAATCAAAGGTAGTCGAGTGGGATATCAAATGAAAGGTCTTGATTATAACTTTTAGAATCTGAAATAAATGAATTAGGGGGTCCACGGGAAGGCAAAACGTACCCAAAATTTGTGTCCCCCCCCCCCTCGCGATTGGACACCTTTCAGCCGAAAAATCTGAAAATTATCACGAATGTGGACCTTTATGAGTACAAGGGCAACAAATGCCTTAGAAATCGAAATTCACTCAACTTTGTTAATAATATTATGATTTGTAGATTTTACATTTTTGCCCATAAAATTAAAACGGTACTTTTAAACTTCTTGAAATTTTGCAATTATATAGACTGACATAAGATATATATGTTCACAAAATTTAATTGAGATCAAATCATAATCAATTGAGTTATAGCAATTTCAACTATATGGAATTACAACAACGATAACACGTGTTTATGGTTCATATAGGGTTTTCCAATAAGAGGTGTTATTTTGATATTAAAAGAAAAATGCCATTTTTTTAAATAAATGATCGGATGTTTAGTTCCTTATAAAGAAGAAGATATGCCGTTAATAGCAATAATTAACATGGGGCAAATAACTACTACGGCACGCTTACAGGACCATATCCTCTTCATGAAATTTTCCATAACCAAATCGCAAACTGGCTGCCCTATGTCCTCGATAGCCTCACGAATTTCATGTTTGAGATCTTGAATTGACCCTGGGCTATTGGCATAGGCCTTCTCTATCACGTGACTCCAAAGGAAGAAGTCGCAAAGTGTTAAATCAGAAGATCTATTCAAAATAACACCTCTTATTGGAAAACCCGATATATATTTAAAATTGACTTAGGTACTTTTATTTTCTTTCATTTTTCATGAAAATTTAAGGAATAGTGTTTAACTTGAACATGTTCAATCGGCCGAGCATTGAGAAAAATCATTTAAGCTAGATTAAAATGGCGGCTGCACTGTGCTTATGAAAGAAACTGTGCATCTTTTGTATAAATTTGAACGATTTCATATCCAAGTATTGGATGAATAATTCAAGTTATCGATTCACGCCATTAGAAAACTTGCTTCTAACCCTAGGATGTTTACAAAGACCTTCTGGTAGGAGCACTCTCCTGCTTACTCAACTTGTTTTACAGTACTATCTGTTGGCCTACCAGCATTGAGCGTGAAAAATATATATAGGGGGGTGTACTTACTTTTGTTTTGAAATAAATTTAACTTTTGCATCTTGATATCGGGACATTCTCAATATGATGCTGAATGACCAAATATGCTGCAGTTGACGCAGTACAATTTTTCTTTAGGCTCTCTTTGAGCCAATTAACAGCCCTTTTCTTCTTTGCATTTTAAGCACCAATAGCGCATGGTGCAGTTGGCGACCGAATTTCAAAATCGCAAACACCATGGACAATGGTTGATTTCTCTTTTCTGGAGATGTTTCTATAGGGTTTTTCAATAAGAGGTATTATTTTGATATTAAAAGAAAAATACCATTTTTTAATATAAATGATCGGATGTTTATTTCATTATAAAGAGGAAGGTATGTCATTAACAGTGAAAAATAACATCAGTCAAATTACCACCACGACCACGCCTACAGGACCATATCCTCTTCATAAAATTTTCCATAACCAAATCGCAAAGTGGCTACCCTATGTCCTCGATAGCCTCACGAACTCCATCTTTAAGGTCTTGAATCGACGCTGGGCTGTTGGCGTAGACCTTCTCTTTCACGTGGGCCCAAAGGAAGAAGTCGAAAGGTATTAAACCACAAGATCTTTTCAAAATAATACCTCTTATTGGAAAACCCTATACCTCAACATTCTGAAATTCAAATATCTTATCTATTGAAAGGCACTTGGATCGCTTTTATTGGAAGTTTGTACTAAATAGAGTATTAAAGTTTTCCTTGTTGGTGGTCAAACTTTTTGAAATAAATTCAATGGAAATGAATTCAATATCTGGTACAGCTTCTTTAATTACTTGAACGAGAGCTTGGGCAATAGACATTCCAGAGTTTCACTGACCCGATTTTGGCTGAACATATACAAGTACAATAATCTGAAAGTTTTTGTTTTGAGGAGAAAAATTCCAAGTTGGTGATAAATTCAAAACAAAACAGGATGAGTTTTGAATTTGCAAATCAAGCCCAGCCCCTTAAAACAGAACTGGATACTATCAACGCTAAATACTATGGCCGATCTAATAGGCACTGCCATCAGGTTATGTTTCGTTTCTCTCTTCCCTTTCGATGTGAGAGCCGCGTCTTCTAAGTAGCTTCCTAAATTTATACGGTTTTCGGTAATTCAGCAAATATTCTTACTCTTCTTTCCTATTTTTGGTCCAATTTGTTTATTTTAGTCTTAAAATACAACTTTATTCATCTACTAGATGATTGTTACTTAGTATTTGAAGTCATTTTAATGTAGGTCATTTTAAAGTAGCTCGTTACACCCGATTTCGATTTTATGCATACTTTTTAAGTCCCTTCCTTCTTTTTTGCAGATTTCCACCCAAAATGGATAGTCAGAATTATTATTTATCCAACCTCATTAATTTTGAGGCAATGAGAGAATTTCTCATGGAAGAAGATGAAAAACCTGGAGAAAATGAAGATAATGGGGAAGAAAGTGATATCGCTTCTCATGATGAAGTTAGGGAGCGTGAAGAACATTCAAATACCAAACAAGATGAGTTATCATCCGACGGAGAGGAACCATAAGATATAAATGAGCAATTTATTTAGCATAGGATAAAATAACCAAGTGGTATTAAAAAACAACCATCGAAAAAAGGACGTACCAGTATTGAAAATATTATAACGCACCTTTCTGGGGAAGTTGAAATTGCTAAGTCGGCTAAATTACCAATTGAGTGTTGGAGGAACCTGTTCACAGATGAAATTTCAGAAACGATTCTAAAATTTTTGAATCAATACATTGATACTATTAAGCATGAGTTCTTTATGCGGAGGGTATCAGGTAACCAGACCCAACTAGACTGAAGGCATTTATTGGGCTCTTGTACCTTGCAGGAACTTATAACTCAAATCATCAACTGCTAGAGGAACTTTCGAGGAAGGAATGAGAGAAAATTTGCTCTCGTTTTGAGTATAAAAAGGTTGAAAACCTTGATTCATGTCCTCTGACATAAAGACAAGAAAAATACATAAAGCATTTGGTCTACTTGCTCCCATTCTAAACGTTTTTCAAAAATTCGTTGCAAATTGCCAAAAAAGTTATTCCCTAGAGAAAATGTCTCGATAGATGACATGTTGCCTGGATTCTCCAAAAAATGTCTTTTTTTGGCAGTAAAGGCTAGCAAAACCGTCAAAGTCTGGTATAAAACTACTTGCGTAAGTCAATTCGAAAATGACATACACGTTTAATGTTGAAATATACTCCAGAGAAAAGCCAAGTGGTCCAATTTATGCAAGCAATAAACCCAATGATGAGATAATGAGATTGGTGAAACGATACTTGGCTATAGCAGAAACACCACTGCTAACAACTAGTTCAGCGACTTTAACCTCATCGATGAATTAAAATCGAAGAAGCTATCGTATGTGGGCATTGTCAGGAAAAATAAAAAGCAGTTGCCCTATGCTTTTGTTGATGTAAAGGAGAGAGCGCCCTACAGTCAAATGTTTGAATTTATTGAGAGGAGGCTTTAATTTTGTTCACATTATGTACAGGGAAAATCGTAATTTTTGATCTGCACTTCGTTTTGATGACACCATAGATCCAGAGACCGAAGAAGGGAAGAAACCAGAGGTGATGTCACATTGTAATGCGTCAAAAAGGGAGAAGGAATCCACGGATCAAATATGCGCCACATATAGCGTAACATCAAGTGTTAGCCAATGCTTATCTTCCTACTATACTGAACATTGGTGGTATCAATTTGCAAGTGATTTATTTGAAAATCAACCGAAACCTTCACGGCAAAGAATATTTTTGAAACATTGTCTCATACGTTGATCATTACAGAGCTGCAGCGAAGAAGTATGATCATATCTGGGCTCCACTTCAGCTTGCAATTCCGGCTAAGAAGATTTGTTCTACTGGATGAAAGTTGAAAATCACTATCATTTTCTCAAATACATACACAGGAAAATAAAGCTCCAAGGATACGAATCTGTAATAAGATATGTGTTATGCTATTGGTGTGAAACATGGACCCTAACCCAAGCATCCGCTAACATATTGAACGCCTCTAAAGCAGTTAAGAATGCAATGCAATCTTATTATTATATGATTGGAACCTTACTGCAACCTAATATTCCTAACCCTTTCTGGACATAAATTCGTTTCCAGAAAACAACATCCCATAATTCTAATATCTCTCATCGTATAACTGCCTAGCTTCTGATGGGCAAGCTATCTGTGTACGTGTAAATTTTCAAAATCCACTAAATACTCATCGTGTCCTTCCCTTTCCCGTATTATGCATTCAATAGTAACCTCTCCACCGAAAATCAAAGGCTTACGAGTAGTACTCATTTTTGATATTAATGGACGTCCGGGTCCTGGTGGAATAGCAGATCTGTTTTGAAAGTCATTATCTTCCCCATTTTCTACCCCACCGTCAATCATTTTCAACGTTAGCTTTTCTGACGTCTTAAAGCATGCTAACATCTTTCCAATCCGTGAGTCCGGAGATTGAAGTGAAATCTCAAACCGTCCGATTTTTTCGCTGAATGAATTGCGCATAATAGAATATTCAATGGTATAAGTTTCTTGTTTGCAAATGAACAACATGGCTTCATTAAGGGTCGTTCGACAATAATTTGTTAGAACTTAGGAATACCATGTCTGTTGCTTTAGACAAAAGCCAAAAAGTTGACGGCATATTTACAGATTTTGTTAAAGCCTTTGACAGTGTTGACTATGACCCTTTGGCTAACAAACTCCAATCATTCCGCGTTTCTGATTCAATCCTCTCTTGGGTTGTATCCTTTTTATCCCATTGGTCCTACACCGATGCATTTGTTTTTGTCAGCCTCATTTAATCCAAGAACCGGTGTTCCTCAAAGTCAATTTGAGGCCCTTTGCTATTTAACATTTTCATTAATCATCTTCCCCAATGCCTGTTCTCTAATTATCTTCTTTACGCTGATGATTTAAAACTTATCGTTCCATGAACTCCAGTAAAGATTGCACAAACCTTCAAAATGGTCTTGTGTCAAGGTCATTTACTTCCTCGTAATATTTAAAATGTTGTCACATAAGATTCACCAACAAAATTCATCCATTATTATATGAATACCGGATTGATTGATTGCTTAATGCACTTGTGGACAACCTTAAAGATTTGGGAGTAGTGTTTGACCCAGGTTTGAAATTTGACATCCATATTACATGCATAACTGCTGGAGCTTCACGTGTAACTGCAAGTATTTGAACATCTTAACCAGCGTCCATTTATTTGTACTCTTAGCCCGGTCAATCCTTGAGTATGCTTCCCAAGAATGGTCTTCTCACCATACCAATCTATCGGATTCTGGTGAGACTGTACAGCGTAAATTCAAACGATCTCCCTTACAGTTCCTCCAATGAGCGCTCACACATCCTCAATATCCCGTCACTCAAAAAAAAAAGGAGAGATTTCTTAGACCTGTGTTGCTTATTTAAAATATATCACAGTATTCTTTCATACAACCTTCGGAAAAGGCTTTACGTACGTCCCATCTCAAGAACGCGTTCAGCTGACATATTCATTGCGCCCTTTGCTCGAACCGATATTAATTTTTATTCGTTATTAGCAGGCGTATCAGGTCGCTACAATGACTTCCAGCTGGGTCCCTTGGCATATTCCTTAAACCCTTTTAAAAGCATATTACATAACATTCTCCTTAGCTTCTCATATTTTATACATGTACGTATTTTATATTCTTCTCTTTGCCTATTTATGTTGCCCACTTTGTTTTTGTTGCAGATACGAGTACTATATTTCAATTACTATTTTGTAATTGGATTCATGGATCTGTGAAAAACTGTGAATAAAGTAAAAACATAAAAAAGACAGGTCCTGGGACGGATAACTGGCGTAAAACTAGACGCAAAACAACGGTAAACTCAATACAATCATGAGCCGTATGAAATTTTTGACGAGCTGGAGGTTGCAACGATTATAAGACTGTGAAAGCTGCAATGAACTGGCCACATAAATCTTATGGACGAACAACGGATGCTCAAAAATGTATTCGATGGGAGAACGGAAGGACAGAGATCAATGAGGAAACCGAGGAAACGCTGGTCTGACTCAGTCAAACGAAGACAGTTCATCGCTGCTCGGATTTCAAAACTGGAGGAAGCGGTCAATGGACCGAGACAGTTGGAGGCAATTGCTGCAGGAAACGAAGGCCCAAAAGGGGTGTAGTACTACGAAGAAGAAGAAGAATTTTGTCTTGTAAGGCCAAAAAAATAGTTGCTATCCTTAGTTTGTATAAAGATCACTTATATGTTCAGTCTACACACTAGAGAAAAGAAAAATTTGTAGAGTTTCAGCACGGAGGAAAGTGCATGGTTATTATTTAAAAATTTTTCAATGGAAGCGACAATTAGTGATTTACTAAGCAAATGTAGATTGCTTTCCTCAGAAAACGCTTCTAGCGTGTAATTTCAACCAAATACATTTAGGGTATGATCATTTACGTAGTTTGATTTTCATTAATTTTGGCAGCATTTTTTGTTTTGCTGACTACTTGTCAAAGTTCGCAGTACACACTCTTCCTTTTACATCTATAGTTAATTACCTATGTAATCGCTTTGCCCGCATTTCCAAATAATAAAAGGATATCTTAATTTGATGTTTCTAGTCCTTGGCTACCCTCCCTTAAATGCAACCATTATAAATCACTAACGTGAAAAAATGAGAGATCATGAACAAAGTGTCACTATTCATTTGTTGTTGCACAGCTCATAAAAAGTTCATGAACTCCTTCTTCCAAGATACTATCCTCTTATCGTTTCAACTTCTAGTTTGGATTCCAACACACTGAACTGCTATTCCATATTCTGTCTATGTGCATAGAAGGACATTGTGTACCAAAGATCCCAAAGGAACAAAGTGGAATCGTTTATAACGTTCAAAGTGAATTACTTTTGCAATATTGCACTGACTCAAGTGCCTGTAGTACCTCTACATACTCGGAGTCCTTCAACAGGAAAGCTTAAGATGCTAACCACGGTAGAAAAATACACACTCGAAAGTATATAAGTTAATGTTTAAGGCTAAGGGTGCATATTATAACGGCAATGTGTGGTTCGTTATTAAGACAATGTTCATAGTATTAAACCACATGGATAATCCTTTATCATCCCAGGATGAAATTGGGTAACCCCTGATGAGTTGTCGTGAACAAGCTGTAGGAAATGAGTTTTTTAAAAATTTTTCTTAGTCGCTTCCCAAAACGAGAAATAATAAACATACTCGTATTTAACGAAAACATTATTCACATAGATATCTTTAATATAACTAAATATATGATTCCTTCTTATATAACATCAACCCTGCAGTAACTGCATTCAAATTCACATATTTTTCTCCACTGGATCCTGTTCACTTGAAAACAATAGAAAGTTTCTAGGGTTCTTTTGGGGCTTATAATTAAAATATATTTCGTATGCACCATGTTCGTGATCCTTTTACTTTTCCCAGCTAAGGCATATAAATCAGCGCTGGATGTCAGATGGGCGTGGAATGTTTAATCGTTCCGCAGATTTGCTTCCTCTTAACCATGATAACGACGACGTTCTTCGTCTGTTTTTTCGTTCTCGAATGCAGTAATTTATTCGAGATGCAATTCATTTCTCAAGAACTAAAAACTTGGTAGCTGTTAAGATGGCGACATTAACGACATTCTTGAACAATAATTCGAATGGATGGGAATTATCGTTAGAATGTAATTTGTATGTAAATGAGAATTTTATGAAATCCCATTTTAATTGACGTCAAAGTGTTTTTCATTTTATTTATTACCCAAATTTACATTAATCTAATTTAGATGTGAGGTTTGTTGTCAGCAATCACCCTAATCATTATGCTTTATCAAAAAAACGAAGAAAAGAAATTTAGTATTTATTTTATCATAGGAAAAAATCTTTAAGGCATACTTTCGCTCTCCTAAGTGCCAGTATAAAACGTGTTGAACAAGCAAGAGAAGACTTCACTCTTTAGATGACCTCAGTGGCTATTCCATTCTATATTTAAAATCAAACGACATCACCTTGTTTCAGCTGCTATAAATTTGTTCAATAGTTGGCCAAACCAAAATGTTAAAGTTAAAGTTAATTTTTGAAGTTAATTATTTTGTTTATTTGATATCCTCTGGCCAATTTTCTTTTTTCTTGAAAATCCGTCGGGCCTTGCTTGAGACGCTGAAGATGACTCAAAGGAGTCGAAACGTTTCAGCTCTCACAACAAAGCAAGGACCCACGGCTTTTTATGAAAAAATTCTTGAAGCTCTTATGAAAATTTGTAGAGTGTGTATTACAACCAGAACATGATTAATTTTTGTTGAAGTTTAAGATTATGCAAAAAGTCAAACCTCCCTTGATTATGAACCGATTTGAACATTTTTTTTTGCTACAAAGGTCTTATGTCTATGAAGATCAGTTTTAAGTTTGAAAAATGCAGTTACATTTCAATGAAGTAAAATAGATTAGACCACAGATACTCCTTTTGATTTTGATGCCATTTTGCAATTATTCCAGGAATTAATGACAAATAACCATCGAAGTTTCTGTTTGCCTAAATACAGCGGTAGTGGTTGAGTGTAGGGGCTTCATGGTTACAAGCGACTGGTCTAGCCACGAAACGCCTCACCGTCAACCTGAGAACGTAGCTTGGAACCGTTTGACACATTACTTCGGGCCAGCTCTCGTTTTGCTACGTCGTGAGATTCCTTCAATGCAAGGGATCATTTCTCTAGTAGAAAGAGAAGGAAGAAAAGTAATCTTCCACGCAAGCAATCCCCCAGCCTCGATATCCCTGGCTGCTGTGAGCCCCTTTCATGCTTTCTCATTGGCCAAACATTATGCGCCATATGGTTTCATTTATCAACCGATCCAAGCATCACCACGACTTCACTATCTGGCGTAAGCTCTTCCGTCTCCGTGCAGAGGTTCAGTCATAACCTATCCCGTTTTTGTATGCCAAAAAAGTGTGACAGGCATCATTTTCCTTTCCTAGACAAAATTGACAGTCATGGGACCGTGACTTACCAATTTCATTTGGGCAAGACTTAATGCATTAATGCCCGCTCAAAAGGTGGATCAGATAGAAGTCAGTTTCTCCATGCCTTCGCTTGCCACGCTCTCAGATTCAGGATGAGTCGCGCAATCCAACTTTCCTTCTTGCAATTCACACAAGGCTGCTTCTAGTCGTTGAGTGAGTGCTGCATCTTCTCGGTAGTTGTTTTCCCTGCGTCCACTCTCTAGCTAGAAAGGTGACTAGTATCATGGCTACTATAAGTTACCACCAAATCAAAGATTGTAGCGTTTCAATTTTTTTTTCTTTGTACGTACAAGGCACGGATGCCAATGTTCAGGCACAAGTTTCAGTGAGCTGTAAAAAAGACCGGGCTCAATTTAAAGGGCTTTGCCTGGTGAAACGCACGCGTGCTGGCAGCTAGCTTCTGTGGTGTTGTATGGTGGGTTCTATCAAAGAATATAGAACATAAAGAAGTCAAACGCTCGAACTCTTTTTCCTCCCGAAAATTTCATATGTGCTGGGCATGTGGGGGCAACGTAAGGACTCTTGCACGATCAGAGAGAAAACGAGCTTTCGCTTTTCCACTTTTTAACAACAAGAATGCACATCTCAATGATCTTACATGTTCTGTATGTAGCACATGTTCATGTTTGTGCAAAGCTTGTCGAGCGCTTTTTTCCCATCTGCACGGGAAATGATTTCTCATATAACATCAGGTATTACGTTGTTACGTTCATAATTTATGGATGCTGTAGACCTAATTGAAAATGTAATGAAATATTGAATATGGATGCAAAAATTCCAATATATTTTTTCAGATTGCTAATTAACAATATGCTTGTTTGATTCAAACTCTTTTGTTTGATTCAAAATCTTTTGTTTGAATTTCCACTAACAATTTAATTTGAATTAAGATGGGATTAATTTTGGTGTATCACCAAGATTGTTTTAGAGGAATGTGAAAAGGGCTAAGAACAATACACTATAATTTGGGTAGATTAAAATTAGATGATGTATAATCCACGAATAAATTTTTACACTGAGAGATTTTATTTATCCACTAATAATATTTGTGTTACAAAATAATAGCTTACGTTCTATCGTGGAAACACATTACAATTATTTAAATTCATAAGTCGTTCAATGCAAAAAATATGATTTCTTTGCTCTGGTGACGAGTTGGTAGACGCAAAATGCATGAAGTGCAAGGACTTGTGAAAATTCATGAGGATTGGTTATTGCTTTCATATTGAATTCTTTGCATATTTGAATTTAGAAAGCTGATATTGTTTTGAAAAATTGTAAATCGTTCTGATTATATTAGTTTGATTTTAGATAAACAAAACGTTAATTTTACAGATCTTGATATAAAAGTTGAACAAGATGAATGTAATTAATTTCAGATTTTAAAGCATGGTCGAATGAGCTTCATTCAATCGTTAAAATTGGCATTAAATAAATTTTATTCTCGTGTGATCTTTAGAGCCTGTGGTCTCGGTGTTGCTGTCATAAGGTGGTGACCTGGAATCAAGATCTTGCGCTGATGATAATTGTCCTCTTCTGAGAGTGGTGTAGTTGTTACAGCACTCGCCGCGGGAACACCAATTCCCATCGAGTTCACTGGAATCAGTGTTACAGCCTGGCGAGGGATACTGCACACCTTTGATTTGCCAGATCTTCTCGCCCTGCCTCCGGGAATACCGTTACGGTCATGAAATGAGATTATTCTACAGATCTCAACGCCCAGATCTATCTGGAATATTGCGTGAATACAGCACGAGAAATATGTTTTCCCAAATATTTGTCTTGCGATAGGCAATAATGTTTGAGGAAATGCGTGTATGTTTTCTCTATATAGTTCATTCATGATCATATTGGTAAACGAAGGTGCATATTGTAGCAGCACATGATGTTTGCTGTTGTAGCTAAGACTTGATGCTTTAATCTTTCCCTTTGTCATCAATGAAGGGCGTTAAGTGTACTCATACCATTAGATTTTGCTACTTCCCAGCAAACAAAACGAATCGCAGGGGTTGAGGCGAGTTGTGCTCTCGGACACTGCCACCATTTCCCCCTCGAAAATCGTCGTACTCTGGAGCACGACTAATAAATTGATTCGATTGATATTGATTCTGTTGCTCATAGTATTGGCTTTCAGAATTGTTATAACCACCATTTTCTCCGCCGTATTGACTTTAAGGTGCTTCTCGTTGGAATAATTGTTGTGGCGGATTATTTTGTGTGCGGGGCGTGGTTTGTATGGGCAAACCACGCGGGTATTACATGTTGCCTCAGTGAGGTATAAACAACCTACAGCTGGATTAGCCTTGCCTGGCGACGTATACGCGTACTAGCAGATAGCAGTCTGCGGTTTTATGGGGCCACTTTGTTCCGCAAGCGCAAAGTCCCACTTCAAATTAATTCACGCTCGCAGAAGCAGCATTCCACCACTACTGTCTTTTATGGATGAAATAACTCCTATTAACACTATACATGTAGTTCTTTAAAGCTAAGTTAGGCTCCAGTTGCTCTCTTTTCTCTTGCATTGATTCTGAGGTCTTGGTGTGGGGCTTAAGCTTAGGAGGTAGATGCTGTTAAGATCTGATGATAACATAGTTTTTATGTTCAGATGACGATGGATTTAAAAAAGGTGTTTGCTATATTTTCGTGAGAATTTGTAAAAAAAGTTGGCATTAGAGGTAAAATTGATTCTTGATGACGCCATTTTTCATCATGTCACAGTGAAGGTCTTTAGAACTCAGGTATTTATAGTGACAAAATTCACTTTGACTCTATCCCTTCTCTGCCAACCATTGTCCGCGACTGCTTATTTGTTATTCACAGTAACCTCCACAAGAAGGTCTTTCCCTATCCGCACCCTGGGGACGCGTTCGGTTTCCTGGTCTGAGGGCTTTTTCGAAAAATTCGAAAACCGAATGACATTGGACAATGGGATCAGAATGGATACTGAGCTATTTCAAAAAGAATTATTTAATCACTAATTCATTTCATCTTTTATCATATCCTCAATCATCATATCCCGATAGGACAAAAGATAATGGATGGGATCCCATAACCACACTCACAATACAAACATATTATTTTTTTATGATTTTTTTCAATAGCATGTATATAATAAACAAGTTGGGTAAACAGACCTTCGCTCATGTCAGAAGGGTTTTGTATTCAATTTTCAAAATGCAGTCACCAGATTGAATAAAGTCAAGAAGCATGTCAATGACAATTTTATTGGAGAAACTATGAAATTCGAAGATCATACTATTATTAACAAAGTTGAACGAATTTCGACTTCTGAGGTTTTTGTTATTGTTCTACTCATAAATATCTCCCTTGATAATTATTTCAGATGTCCATCCGCGAGGGAGGAAACACATTTTTCATGTATTTCCCCCCTGTGCCCCCACTGAAGCAAAAACTGACAGTTTAAGAACTGTTTTGAAAAGCTCCCATGAAAGCTATCATTTCATACTCATATCGGCTACGTTTGATGAATTTTTTTTCAGGGGCCACTCTCCTGTACTGTTATCATCGATTAATAGCCAATTTTTTCGAATCCTAGAGTTGTTACAAAGCCCTTTTGTTAGAAGCTCCCTCCCGCCTCCTTGACTTGTTTCACTTATGAGTATCAATTGTAGGTACTCAGCTTCAGTCATTCATTAAATTGAATCAAGTGTTCAAAGCATGCACCTTAAACGTTGAAGTTGGGAAAAAATAACTCAAAATTATTCAATCTTCGCATTTAAAACAGCCACTATTTTGTTTTACGATTACTGATACCATTAGCTCTCAAAGATATTCATGACACCTATCATTCCTGAAATTTTCATGCAGATCCTAGCAAAACTGTAGTGTCTGAGTCGGTAAAAAGCGCATGTTGTTCCATAGCCATATGTTGCCATAGTAATACATGCAGCGCATATTGTTCCATACTAATACAGGAAAATTCAAACCGCTATAACATCGCTAAATATGATTCAATCTTTATGAAGCTTTGAGAATAGATCAATCTTATAAATAGACATCCACGTACTGAATTTCATTGAATTTAAGGGTACCGTTAAGATTTTATTCAAGAAAACATAAAATCGATAAATCATACTATTACTAACAAAGTTGAGTGAATTGCGACTTCCCACGTATTTGTTGTTGTTGTACTCATCAAGGCCTACATTCTTGATTTTTTTCAGATTTTTCGGATCACAGGTGTCCAATCGCGAGGGGGGGGGGGGGGACACAAATTTTTCGTGTATTTCCCCTCCCTGTGTGCCCCTCGAAGCAAACTTTGCCAAATTAAGACCTGTTTTGAAAAGTTCTCATCAAGATCTTTCATTTGATACCCATATCGGCTACCTTCAATGAAATTTTTTTTTCGGGGGGTCACTCCCCTACATGGAGAGACCCCCCTTAAATACCTTATAAAATTTTTTAGTAGTTGAACTTTGAAGAGATCACCACTTTACACCTATATACAAAATTTGGTGCTTCTAGCTTAAGTAGTTTCCGAGAAAAACTGCTGTGACACACGGACGGACGGACGGACGGACGGACGGACGGACAGACGGACAGACAGGATGCGATTTTAGAAGGGTTTTGTAAAATTATTTTACAAAACCCTAAAAATGTAAATAAACATATAACTGGGGTGCAGGGTAACACAACTAGTTAGAGGGCGATTTCAGATTATTAAATACGCAAACAAAAAAGCAGAGATTAAGAGGATAAGAATACAATCAGCAAGAATGAAATTATCAAGAATATAATGACAGTAACAGTCATACCAAACACCATTGAGATAAAACTTCTGTTTTGAACTAAAAGCATCGGACCTACGAATTTTAGTGTGCGTAGTCATTATAATACCAGATTAGATTGCTATGGCAGACGGACGGAGAAACAGATCGGCTAACAGATGCATAGATAGGAAGTGATTACACTAGGGTTTTGAAATTTACTACAAAACTTCAGAAAATTTCAAATTTAAAATTAGTCTTAATTCATGATCGCTTTTCATATGTTTTGTATATACTTTTCGTGTTTAATCGGTAATGATTGGAAGTTTTTTGTTGGGTGTTTTTTTCGTTTCTCATCACAGCCCAGTAACAATTCTTTCTTAACAAAACTAAAATCAAAAATTCCAATCATTCAATTTTGTGATCATAGCACGAACCCACTTCACTGAACCAGTTTGGAGTAGCAAGCTTACATTTTGTGACAATTGTTTCTTTAATGTTCTTATTTGTGGTATTTTTTGGAAAATTTCTGCGAAACATATTACGTGGTGCTTGCAAACACTAAAGAACTCATCAGATGGAGCAAATAAATTCCCGAAATGGGATGAGGCTGTGTTGTAATTTTTTGCAAATATGAAATTTCTGACGGACACGACAAAACTTCGTGTGTTTTTCTTGTGGTTTTCTCACAAGCTACACAGTTCAGTTTCATCAGAACTTTGAAAGCCACATAGCCGATGAAATATCTCGTTGATGGAAGCTCTATCTGCATCTCAGAATCTTCAAACGTATTTTCAGCAATAAAATCAAAATATGTAGTCTGAGATACATCATTATGCTGGATCAAAAATTGATTGTCTTCATTTTCATTAAATCAGCAATTTCACCTTCTTCACATTCATTTAAATTTATTGAGAGCATAATATCACTATCATCTCCACAGTTGCTTTTATTGCTAAATTTAATTACGTTATAGGACATTATTTTAGATAATATTATATTCAATTCTGAAACTGAAGGGTTTCTATTATTACCACCTTTTTGGCGTATAATTGCAAAAAGATTTTCAAGAGGATCTTGTGATAATCGTTTTGTAAGTATGAAGAAAATCTCAGCATTTTCTTTCATTATGTTGTCCGCTAACATCAAAATCCTAGTTAATGTTTGCTTCATACCGTTAAGAAAATAAACCATTTTTGACATATTTTCGCCTCTAACACATGAAATATAAGAAATAAAGGTATCAATACATGTGTGGACTTCATTATCTAATGTTAAGCCACGCTTAAAAATATTGACATTTTTCAACGATCCACTATTTAAACAGTCAATGATTTTATCAATTCGTTCCACAAATAAAGCAGTTGATAACGCTATTTCATTGGAGCTGCTTGTAGCTAAATTTACCTGCATTTTTTCAAAAGAGTCCGGGTGAATGTGTTGAAATGTTAATTTTGTACACATTTTTGTTACTTTCTTTTGCTCAAGCTCCCATAGTTCTTTTATAACATCCTAGCTTACACGACAATCTGGTGTACAAACGATGGTGTTCAAGAGAAAATTTCTCAAAAATTTAATCAATTGAGTGAAATCAAATAGACATACAATGTTGTTTCCATCTACCAGCTAAAATGGTTTTTCAGGTGAAACTCCTAAATTGGTATAACATTTTCTGTATTTGAATCCTGGTCACATGCTATAACTCTAATCTTAAGACCCCAACTTGAAAGAGTTCTTTCGTTTTCTTTAAGAATTTCTTTCAAGCAGTCACACTTAATTCCATTTTGTGTAACGAAATAATTCAAGACACATTTCCACTTGCTGATAAGCCCTCTTATCATGAAAACACAGACTTACTTACCAATATTGTTTCTTCTGCTAAAACCTGTATCTTCTAGCCCATCTATTAAATCATGTGAAACATTATATCTTAATTCTTTTCTGATTGCAATTTCATCAAAAATTAAAACAACATATTTTTCTGTTTCACTCAAAAGTTGACATTTGTTTTTAATAAATGTAAATGCATTGTTGCTTAAACCTGGCTGCAATTGCTTAACAGGTGCCCAATTGTAAACTGTAGATGGATGCGGTAAATTAATGTTTAAATTGTTTCTCAAAAATTTGTATGTTGATTGAGATATATAAAAAATATTTTGAACCAAATTCTTTTCGTCGTTGTTGTATTTTTTTTTTTGTCATTAATGATTATTTTACAGAAAGTTTTACTTTCATTACTCATATGTTGTGAATCTATAAAAGATTCAATTGATATTTTAGCCGTGTTTTCTAAATTCTTTTTGTTATAATTATATCTGCGCTGAAAATTCCTTTTCTGTTTTTTATATTTTAATAATTTACTTTTTAATTTGACACACTCGGCCTTCAATTTATTATACTTTTTCGAGTAATAATGTTCATTCAAAATATGTTTTTCGCAATTCGCACAAATTTGTTAATAATCTTCGTTTTTTTTTGTGTTGGAGAATTTAAAAGATTCAAATCAGTTTGTTCATCTCCAGTTTCCGGAGATAAAAAAATGTTCGCACTGCACTTACCTTCAGTTTCCATTTTCCTATAAACTCTTCAACAAAATGACAATTGCAGATTCGTAATTTCTTACCAACTGCTACCGATTCGAAATTACAATTTTCGCGCCATAATATTCCCATCGGAGAATCATATGCCGGAAAATTTAACAATCGAACGTTCGGTTCCCTTTGAGACTTCTTACAGTGCTCCAAACTGCACTGTAGACCAGATTTTATTTTATTTTATTTTTCTGCATTGTAACAATTTCCACAATCACAATCAGAATCACCAAAGAATACAAGTATATTGTTTACAAACAGTCAATCGATCACGTTAGGAATGTTGCGATGCCTTCCTTTAGCATACCGCCAAATATGCATCATAAGCTTTTGAACAAAAGCTCTCTCTCTCTCTCAAAGAGATAACATTTAAGCTAAAGCTTGGTGGGTTCTAACATCAGAACCCGTCGTACGAAAATTCGTGAGTAGAAATTTCGTTCGCAATTCTACTTCTTCTAGTTCTATATTCTTTGGTTCTATCCATCAGTGCAAAACTATGCATACGAATTGAAAGATTTCAAAATCTGTAAGGATCAAACACCTATCTTTCTCAATGAACCAATTGATGTCAATAGGGGACCACGTTGTTTGCTATATTTTCGTATATTCAACTAGTACCATCGAAAATACAGTTCGTGAGGGACAATCGAAAAAATTAAATCCGATTAGAACTATCGGTGAAATTCAATTCAATGGATACAATTAGAAACAAGTTGGGTAGACAGACCTACGCTCATGCCAGAAGGGTTTAGTACTCAATTTACAAAATGCTGTCAACAACAACGAATAAAATCAAAGAACATGCCAAAGACGATTTTATTGGAGAAAATATGAAACTCCAAGATCATACTATCAACATCAAAGTTAAACGAATTTATACTTCTGAGGTATTTGTTTTTGTTATACTCATAAATATCTCTCTCGAGAGAAATTTACCTATTGTGGATATATATAACAAAATTGGTGACCACGCTAGAGGCTGAAATTTTGCTTCGATTTTCAACAAATTTTCAGGAAAAGTGTATTGGATAAATATCTCGGTTAAGTTCGTGAACCAGTTATATCGGCCGGGCAAAAACGAAATGGCGGCCATTTTAGACGAAAAATCGTGATTTCTGTTCTGACCAAAGTATAGCTCCGATTTGGATGAAATTCGGTACAAAGGTTCACTGATATATGTCATGAATCTCACAGTAAAAAGTCCAAAGTCAGTACAGCAGAAACAAAATGGCGGCCACTCAAATGTCGAAAAACGTGTAAAATTTTGTTGTTATAATAGTGATCAAAACTTTCAACAAATGTTCATCAAATTCGGCAGTTAGATAGAAATTATAAGTATCTAAAGAATTACATGAACAAACTTGACGTCAAGTAACAAAAAACAAAATGGCGGCCAGTTAAAACCCAAAACTTCAAAGGCTTCTAAAAGTCGCAATTTTGATTAGACATATGGTTTTAAGATAGGCATTACTTAGATCTACAGACTGATATTCTGGTGATCATGCATGTGCAAATTTCAAAATGGCGGTGGTTTAAATATGCGTTTTTTCAGGTTTTTGTGGCGCTCTAGCGGTCACATTTTCCACACTTGAGATTATGGATCTCTTTACTATGTTCTTGTATTATGCAGAAAATTATTAAAATTGAATGAAAAATAAAAAAAATTGAAAATTTAAAACCCAATAGTTTTAGCTGCCATTTTCACTATAAATTGAATAATTTTGCCCTATCTAGAGGGAAACTCCGATTTGAACGAGATTTGGCACATGATTGATGAGGTCCTAGCCCACGAAGATTTAAAAAAGTCCAAAATCAAATGCATGCATTCAAAATGGCGGCCCCCAAAGGTCAGGAGGCAAGCGCAATTTGCTATTTTAGTAGCAACTGAAATAATGAATTTTTTTCATGGAAACGTTTTAAATGACTTATCTTGAACGTATTTATAAATCAGAATATGTTTTAAATATGGTAAAATATTTATAATTAATACCCAAAAAAATTATAAAATCGCGACTTGTCTGTCTGTCCGTCCGTTTGTTCGTGCGTCACAAGGTTTCTCGCAAACCACATAAGCTAGAATGAGGAAATTTTCTACGTAGGTCAAAAGTGGTGCCTCTTGAAATTTGCAGCGTAAGAAAATATTTTAAAGTGTTTAAGGGGGTCTCCCGATACAGGTGGGACATAAACTTTTTTTTTTATTTCTGTAGCCCTCTAGCAGCTAAGTTTCTCAACAGATTCCGATAAAATTTGAAATTACAAGTTATTAAGGCAAGTTAATTTAATTTAATTATGCAAATCAGATGATAAATAAAAAATTCGAAAACTTACAGTTTAATATTTTTAACAGCCGTTTTCAATAAAAATTCAAAATGACGGCCCCTGGTGGCTCAAAAAAGAATCGAAAATGTATATATTAATGGCAATGCAAGTGCTGATTAAACTTTTATGAAAATCTTTTGAAATTAACTATTTGAGCTATTTAAGCCGACAAGTTATCACCTTTGTGTGGTAACCACTGTGAAATGTATAAAAAGCAAATGCGAGAAGGGCGAGACGAGTATAAAGATGTTGATAACAATTCATTACCCACCGATTTTCAATATGTGATCCATAAGTGTGCAACTCAATTTAATTAGCAATATATTTGCGTCTCTATGAAGGGTCTCCAAATACAAACGGCGGCAGATCCTTTCTGTTAATAAAAACCCATGTAGTGCTACAAAAATTGCAGTAAGAAGTCCAGTAGTAGGCAAGCCAAATTCTTTTTCGAAACCTTACGCTACATACAAGAAATTTACCTTTCCGGCTGGTGCTGCCAACCGGGCTTTCGTATATTAAACTGGAACCACCGAAAATACAGTTTGTGAGGGACAATCGTAAAAATTAAATCCGACTAAAACTATCGGTAAAATTCGATTCAATGGACACAATTAAACATCATAATTCAAAGTGATATACAAGGAACTTTCGAAAATAATCGAGACTTTTGACATAAATTTTTTTTTTGCGGTGCCATCTGTGAACAGAAAGTTATATTCCTCCCCGACTTTCAGTGAAAGTTTGGTGAAATTCGGTTCCGTGAAAGCGAAGTTTTTGCGTCTAAAGTGACAGTATGTTTGTGCCATCGGCACAAAAATGCGTTTCAAACAAAGAGCTAATATCAAATTTTGTTTTAAAATTGATAAAACGTTAACCAAAACGTTTGAATTGATGAAAAAAGTTTATGGCGGTGATTGTCTATCTCGTGCCAGAGTTCATGAGCGGTTTATACGTTTTGGAAATGGTTGTAAGGATATAAATGACAATGAACAAACGGGCTACCCAAAATCAATGATCTATGAAAATTCCATCGAAATTGTGCGTGAATTTATCAGAAATGAGCCGAAATTATCGTTCAAATTCATGGAATCGGAGTTGAATATCTCCAAAACATCGATTAATTGCATTTTAACCGATCGTTTGAGCTTACAAAAGGTCTATTAAGGTGCGTTCCAAAATAAACGAGACTTTTGTCATTAAAATTCACTCTTGTGACTGATTTTTTGACTAGAAATCGCATGTTAACCATCAATCACTCACCGTATTCGTCTGATATAGCTCCCTGTGACTTTTACCTATTCAGGAAATTGCATTTGGCCATGAAAAAAACGCTTCACGTCCGTTGAGGGCATGCAAAAGGCTTGTACCGACATTATGAAGGACATTCCGGTCAATGACCTAAAACACTCTTTCGAAAAGTTTTTGGATCACGTAAAACCGTGTTTTTAGGCCGCAAGAGACTATTTTGAATAAATAAATCCGGATTTATCAGAACAAAGCTCCTGTTGTTTCTATTTTAGGTCAGTCTCGTTTATTTCGGAACGCACCTTGCAATTAAAAATAAACATTGTTTTTGTACTGAACCATGACAATCAACGAGCACTCAATCAAAAAAATAAAATTGAGCAATTGTCGATAAATAGCAATCACACTTGTATGAGTTGAAAAAACACTCCCAAGAAATAATTTTTCAATATTTGAGCACAATTGGAAACACTTGGGCTTGAGCTTAAAAATCAGAAAACTAATTTTGTTTGTCAATGATAAGCCAAAATTGTAACAACTTTGATTTTTCGCCTGCACAACATGCAGATTAGTAGTACTTCAATAGTATGCAATGCCTTCATGTTTGGAGAAATCTAAGTGTATCCAAACTATACTTACCATCATCATCTATGGGGCAACAGTCCGAATCGGGTCGTGGCATCCAGGATTAATATCCTGTAATCATCACGGTTTCGCGCGACCTTATCCGCCAGCTGTTTACTTCCTGCAATCAGCTTTTATTGTGCCTTTGTATCGAGTCCTCGATCTTTCCGCTGGACGTCTACCTTGTGCTCTACCCTTCAATGTTCGATTCTTTCTACATGGCCCAACCATTGCATTTTACGTAACTTTACGTAAGTGGATTGTCAAAAAATTCATCCAACTCATTGTGGCAACATAGTCTCCACTATGTTCCACGTTTCACGAGGCCGTAGGTTTTCTGGAGCATTTTGCGTTTAAATACGTCGACTGCCTTTTCGAAGTCAGCTTTTAGGGTCCATATTTCACTTCCATATAACAGCACAGCGTTTTAAATGCGTAGCTTATTTTGCCTGTGCACCACTCTAGACCTTAAAATGGGAAGTGCCGGGTAGTAGACTTTATTTGCGTCGCTTGTGCGGTATCCAATCTCGTCTTCTTTGGCGGCTCTTAGTTTGGCTCCAAGAAGCTATCCACACATTCTAAGTTGTAGTCACTACGGTCAAGTTTTGTTCAATTGGACTTGTCTTCCTTATTTGAGTCATGAATATAGATTAGTTCCATTCGCTCGTAGTCCAATTTAATTTGCTCCAGATTCTAGACTCAAAAATGCTACTATGGCATCAAAGATTGAACGTGCTTTAATATTGACGTCATCAACATATGCTACCAATTGTGTGAACTTGAAACGGATTCGCTATTGTCTTCCTGATGACATACTCCAGTGAGATATGAAAGACCATTAGGACAAGTCCATACCCTTGTTTTAAGCCTGGTTCCACTATAAAGTAGTCCGTTGGTTCTTTTGTTACTTTGGCTTGGGACTCTGTGTTTAACACAATTCCGTTGAGACGCCAAAATCAAGCATTATTTTTTACAGCGTATTTCTATCGACACTGCCGTACGCTTGCGTGAAGTCTACGAAAAGTTTCTGCACATCGATATTATATTGGCAGCACGAAATCTCATCGAGCCGGAGGTCTCAACGATTGTAAGACTATGAAAGCTGCAATGGGCTGGCCACATGAATCGCATGGATGAACAACGGATACCCAAAAACGTATTCGTTGGGGGAACTGAATGCTGAAGACTAGTGGAGAAACCGAGGAAACGCTGGTTTGACTTAATTGACGAAAACAGTTCATTTCTGCTGAGATTTTGAAAACGGAGAACGCGGTCAATATACCAAGACAGTTGGAGGCGCAATTTGCAGGAAGTGAAGGCGCGAAAGGGCCTGTACTACTACAAAGAAGAAGAAATATAAGCAACAAAAAATCATGTGGTATTGAATGTGTACCTAATATACTATATTTGCCTAGGGTTAATGCTTAAGATTATTGCATGTTGTTCAATAACATGCATAAAAAATTCATGTTTCTTGAATCAGTAAAAAAGGCCAAGGTATTTTCGGTATTGAAGAAAGGAAAAAGATATTCATGCTCTAAAATTTATACCCCATCACCTGGCTGCTAACATCAGTAAAGTATTTGAAGTGATGCTGAAACAATTGTTAAATGACCATATTGTGAAATAGAAGCTGATGCCGGGTAGCCAACTAGGTTTCCATGCTAGGCATTTGACCATACATGCGTTAGCAAAAATAGACTTGGTGAGTTGTTAGTAACGAAATAACAGAGAATGTGTTTTGAGCATGTCTTATTGATATGAAGAAAGTTTTTGATAAGGCTTAGTTAGACGAAATGATATTTAAGCTCCTACAAGACCGGTCCCCCAGACACCTTGTCACCATGATGTGAAATATGTTGAATGGAAAATTGTTTCATGTAACTGATGGAAATCTAACAACAACAACAGGCGATTTTAAGCTCTTTAATAGTTTTCAGCCAGGATCAGTTACTGCACTTCTGCTCTTCCCCATATTCATCCGCTACAGGTCAATCGACTGTCAATAACACAATCATTGGTAGCGTTGGCAGATGACCTTGAAATTTATTTGGCAGACCAAAATACATCAGTCGTTCATAGTAATCTTCAGAAAATGTTGAAGAAGACACAAATGAAAGAGAATCGGCAGAAATGTGAAATAATTTTGTTTTGGATAATGCTGCAACTATCCAATCAAGACATAAATCGTAATTAGAAATGTTTTCACATTACGGCTGGTGAAAGTAGTTCAGAATGGATTCCACATAAATCCAATGTTCAATATGTCAGGTTTTTCTCAATTAGCATCTATACTATATTGAGCATGTCAAAATCATGCTCAGTCAAGTATTTAAAGTGTTTAATAAGACCAGACGACTGTTTCATTCCAGGAGCATTGATCAAAACGTCAAAATTATCTGTTATAAGGCTCCGGTTAGATCAGTTTTGATATATGGATGTCGAATTTGGTATAATCAGGGTGTTACTACAATGGAAATGCTAAGAGTTTTCTAATGGACATGTCTGTACAGAAGCCTGAGATGGACTCGCACCACTATTTATCGAATCAAACAATTTATCATACCGCCAAAGTGATGATAGTCAACACATTCGTTTTGAAGCTTGTTCAAAATGATCTTGCAAACTCTGTAACTGTAGATAAAAATCCCTGAATTTTGCAGCCGTTTCACCCTACTGACGGGTACTTTGAGATTTGTCTCACCACTGACTTCATTCCTCTAGAAGCATTCGTGTATTTGGACATAAATCGATATATTTCTGATTCCAATGGTGCCCCGATTATATATCATATACATATATATATATATATATATATATATATATATATATATATATATATATACGCGGGCTACCAATAAGAAGATAGAATATACTCCAAATTTAAGCTCACAGAATCAACGTATTCAGTAGAGATACTGTAGCAACCACGGAAGTGACCGCAGTTATAGACATTAAGTGGTAGCAGAGAGGTAATTAGCCTGGGGTGGCATGCTGAGGTTGCTAGTGAGGATCATCCGGGAAACCCTCTGCTGCAACTTAATATCTGCAACTGCGGTGACTTCCATGGTTGCTACAGAATGATGCCCAAGCGGCCAGGATGGAAGTCGCGATTCCACAGATCATGGAAATATTTTGTCATGCGACGGTTTCCCAAGCAAGCGTGCATTTGAATCACCAATGGCATCACACTTCTTCGGATCAACGCCACCTACTTGGAGTTTGCCAACAATTTAATGGTGTACCGGTGAATTCATACAATTACCAATTGTGTGAGTTACGCCTGCAAGAACCTTCGCAAACTACGGTGTCAACTATGCAAGACCACTCATTGTCAAATCATGGCACGGATGATCAGCCAAGCTGTACAATGCCAACATAGCGCTCTTTGTCTGTTTGGCGGAGAAGGTCATTCACATTGAAACATATACGAAATTGACTACAGAATGCTTTATAGTAGCTCTAAGGCAGTTTATATATCGGTGCGGCTGTCCTCACCACACTTATAGCAACAACGGAACCAACTTTATAGGAGCAAACAAAGAAATAGCATCAATGCGTTTGATGCTCAAATCTCGGAAGGCAGTGGACGACATCATGAATTTCACATCTTCAAAAAGCATCACCTAGCACTTGATTCCCCCGGCAGCCCCTCACTATGTAGGCCTTTGAAAGGCAGAAATCAAATCAGTTGAATTTCACTTAACCAGAGCGATAAGCAATATGACACTCACGTTTGAAGAACCCTACACTCTCCTCTGTCAAGTAGAGCATTATTTAAACAGTCAGTCGCTACGTGCTCTTTCAAGCGATTCCAGCGATGTCGATCCTTTGACACTAAATCATTTTTTCACTGGTATCAGCGACAAACTTTGACTGAACTTGGAAGAGTATTCATGCCACATCAACCACCTGCGAAGATAGAAATATATTCAGAAGCTAAACAACAATTTGTGGACACGTTGGACAAACGAATACTTGCAGCAACTACCATCACGGAACAAATGGGCTTCCCTTACCCCAGACATCATACTTGGAAGCTTGGTCATCGCAAAAGCGGACAACATACCACTGGCTACGTTGGACTAAGCTCGTATCATTAAGTTGCACCCAGGCAAAAATAATCACATCAGCGTAGTAAACCTTCTAAACCACCACGGAGAATTCAAGCGGCCCATCAACTAATTGATCCTTCTCTCAGTATCCACGGAAATGAATGTTGACAATTGGCTAATGTGTCAAGGCGGGCGGCATGTTTGTGTATTTTCATACCTCAAACGACAATATTCAAAATTACATCAAGGTGGCAGGCTTCTAATTTTTCGGAGTCTCGGACAGATGTCAGTTTACATGCTTCGCACTTTCGGAGTCTCGGAGTGATGTCAAACTTGAACTGTTATCATCTTAGAATTCACCGTACTTAGAATTCACCGTACACATGTATCTTGTTACGAGCGGTACGTTGGAGAGAAATGAAACGTACTTTCAAATCTAGAATCATCGGGTGTTTTTCTCGGTATAAATAACCATCAATAATCATGGCTACTCGTATATTGAGGTTAGCAAATTGAACATAAAATTTGCAGCAAATTAAAATACATAATAACCATGTATTGTATTTGTTTTCGAAGCCCAATTCATGGAATATATGTATGTGTTAGTCAAATTTCGATATTCAGCAGATGTTGTTTAATGTACTTATTATTTTACAATACCCTTCTGCCAGGGGGACTCTCCTGCTACCTTTTCTTTTTTTTGGGTTTTTTTTTGTAGATTATTACTGCCTTATTGATTTGTTTGTGGATTTCGATAGACGTGGACTTTGCTCGGTGTTTGATATAGGCCCTAATTTTACAATCTATTTCCCACAAAAGGTAACATATTTTGCTGACCGTGTGCTAAAAATCAAAGTTTAATTGCTCGTTACTCTCATGATAGGAAAATACTTTACGTTATCTGCACGGTTCTTCGATTCCTAGCTAGAGATTAGCTTGCACGACTATTCATTAACTATTAAAATCCCCGTCCCTTATTTAAAAGCATGCCAAGAGGCACGGTGATTAATGGGAAAAATAGCCCGTAACAACTTTTGAGAAACAAACATACTCTGAAATTTTAATCATAATTATTTCGTCTTAATTACAATAATGACATAACGGTTCGTAAAAATACATCCTTGTTGTCATAAAACCATGAACGCATGACACAGGATATGAATTACAGGTAAAACACAGGCAAACAAAAAATCTCTGTGTACCCACACACTTCATAGGGCTCCATACTTGACGGAAAACATAAGGAAATTCGACGTGGAAACAAATTAAAGTATGAAGTCCTTATTTATATATTTGTTACAACTAAGTGGTTACACGACGCAGGATGATAAGATCCTGTTTTGATAAAGCATAAATGATTTGATTGATGACATAAATATAATTTATCAGGACACTGAAAATGTCATGTCTTTGGGCCGGCAATGGGGAAAGTAAGCTTCTGGAATATGATTTATCGGTCAATGTGAGCACACATATGGGATACATGTGAATAAATGATTTTTTGGGGACAAATGAACCGGACAGAGGTGTTTTGTGAGAATATTTATTTCTATATTTATATTCCGTGCGTTTATGTGTGGGAAATGAAAAGATATAATTATTTAATTTATTTTAGAGATTACGCTTGTCAAGGCTGATGATAAATGAATTCAAATTATCAGAGATTAGATACTAAGGTAAAAAAAAATGAAATATACTGAATTGCCGTCCTTAGCCGTCTAATATTGAAAATTAAATTAAAGTGCATGCTTTCGCACTAGATTCTCCATCATTTCTCCCCAAACAACCCCCACACCGTTCTTGCACTTCATGAATAATTAAGCCGATCTTCCATTGCACACAACCAAATTCAATTAAGGAAGACAAATGTTCGCTTATCTATTATTCAACGCTTGAAGCCCTTATAAGGATATTGTGGATAAGCTTTATTCAGTTTATGTCTGGACAAAAATCGTTGGGGACAAAAAAAGGAAGAACATTAATAAAGAAACAAAGAGACATGAATACCTTAAAAGAAAAGTATGTTACGTCAATATAACTTCCAATGTCGGCACTATTCATCAACTTTCGATTCACTATTTTGATAAACATTCTTTTATCTCGGCCGCTCATTCGTACGCAAAATTCCACCTCAAAGACCAGAAATAATAGCATCAAAGATTTCTTGCGGGCAACCTAAGAGATTCCTATTGCGTTACAGTTTGGATTGAAATTGACCAGAAGGCAATTAATTTACTTTGTCTCCCAGTTCTAGGCCTCCTCATGCCGGGAATATCCTAATTAATGAATGAAACCAACCCCATCCGATTGCAAGGTTGTCTTTGTTACAGAATCAGAGACAGTAGAGTCCAGAAATTATCAACAAACGACCATTAGATGCCATTAACTAGGCAACAATGAATTGTTGTAGGAGGTAACTGGAAACTATCTTCGTATGTTATGATGGAAGAGTATGGTTGATGAAATGAAATTAATTGAAATGATTCTGTTTTTGGGGATTGCTGATCAGAGAGTGGTTTCTTTGCGGGCCATTCATCTACTTGGAATTGCCTAAAGCACAACCACGTTTTGAGTCCCAGAGTAACAATTGTTTTAGTGACAATATCGTTAACAGTGAGAAAAGCCGCAAAATACTTCGCTAAAGATTGAAAATTGAAGAATAAATACCTACATACTAAATATATTCGTATGTTCAATGAAAATCAAAGAAATTCATATCACATATTGTATGTTATTCTTTAATGGAAAATTTAAATACTTAAAAAAAATCTCAAGCATCCATGACCTTTAGAAATAAAAAAAAAAGAGCAAATCAAACATTCATCAGTTTATTATTGATCAAATTGACATAATTCTATCCAAAGTACTCTATGCAAATGCTAGAAGGTCGGACATACTCTATATTCAACAGTCAATCTGACAAACGTTATTGCAGTTCACAAGTTTCATTGTTGACCTCGTGGTACCGCTCCTATTTACATGTTACAATTGCCGGTAGACACAAATTTCAGGTCAATAATGTTAAACAAGTTGGGTAAACAGACCTACGCTCATGTCAGAAGGGTTTTGTATTCAATTTACAAAATGCAGTCACCAGATCGAATCAAATCAAGAAACATGTCAAAGACGATTTTATTGGAGAAAATTGAAATACGAAGATCATACTATTATTAACAAAGTTGAACGAATTTCGACTTCTGAGATTTTTGTTATTGTTATACTCATAAATATCTCCCTTGATAATTATTTCAGATGTCCATTCACGAGGGAGGAAACACATTTTTCATGTATTTCCCCCCTGTGCCCCCACTGAAGCAAAAACTGACAGTTTAAGAACTGTTTTGAAATGCTCCCATGAAAACGTTCATTTCATACTCATATCGGCTACGTCTGATGAATTTTTTTTCAGGGGCTATTCTCCTGTACTGTTATCATCGATTCATGGCCAATTTTTTCGAATCCTAGGATGTTTACAAAGCCCTTTTGCTAGGAGCTCTCTCCTGCCTCCTTGACTTGTTTCACTTATGAGCATTAATTGTAGGTACTCATCTTCAGCCATTCATTAAATTGAATCAAGTGTTCAAAGCATGCACCTTAAACGTTGAAGTTGGGAAAAAATAACTCAAAATTATCCAATCTTCGCATTTAAAACAGCCACTATTTTGTTTTACGATTACTGATACCACTAGCTGAACCGATTCTCAAAGATGTACATGACACCTATCATTCCCGAAATTTTCATGCAAATCCTAGCAAAACTGTAGTGTCTGAGTCGGTAAAAAGCGCATGTTGTTCCATAGCCATATGTTGCCATAGTAATAAATGCAGCGCATATTGTTCCATAGTAATACAGGAAAATTCAAACCACTATAACTTCGCTAAATATGATTCAATCTTTATGAAACTTGCAGGATAGATCAATCTTATAAATAGACATCTACGTGCTGAATTTCATTGAATTTAAGGGTACCGTTAAGATTTTATTCATGAAAACATAAAATCGGTAAATCATACTATTACTAACAAAGTTGAGTGAATTGCGACTTCTCACGTATTTGTTGTTGTTGTACTCACCAAGGCCTACATTCCTGATTTTTTTCAGATTTTTCGGATCACACGTGTCCAATCGCGAGGGGGGGGGACACAAATTTTTCGTGTATTTCCCCTCCCTGTGCGCCCCTCGAAGCGAACTTTGCCAAACTAAGACCTGTTTTGAGAAGTTCTCGTCAAGACCTTTCATTTGATACCCATATCGGCTACCTTCAATGAAATTTTTTTTTCGGGGGGTCACTCTCCTATAGGGGGAGACCCCCCTTAAATTTTTTTGTAGGTGAACTTTGAAGAGAACACCTTTTTACACCTACATATAAAATTTGACGTTTCTAGCTTAAGTAGTTTCCGAGAAAAACTGCTGTGACACACGGACGGACGGACGGACGGACGGACAGACAGACGGACAGACAGGACGCGATTTTAGAAGGGTTTTGTAAAATTATTTTACAAAACCCTAAAAAGTACGTCCATTGAGTGTTCATATTGTAAATCATAATATTGCTTGTCGATGGTGCACAATCTTTGGGTAAACAAGTTGGGTAAACAGACCTACGCTCATGTCAGAAGGGTTTTGTATTCAATTTACAAAATGCATTCACCAGATCGAATCAAATCAAGAAACATGTCAAAGACGATTTTATTGGAGAAAATATGAAATACGAAGATCATACTATTATTAACAAAGTTGAACGAATTTCGACTTCTGAGGTTTTTGGTATTGTTATACTCATAAATATCTCCCTTGATAATTGTTTCAGGTGTCCATTCGCGAGGGAGGAAACACATTTTTCATGTATTTCCCCCCTGTGCCCCCACTGAAGCAAAAACTGACAGTTTAAGAACTGTTTTGAAAAGCTCCCATGAAAAATTTCATTTTATACTCATACCGGCTACGTTTGATGAATTTTTTTTCATGGGCCACTCTCCTGTGCTGAAATCATCGATTCATGGCCAATTTTTTCGAATCCTAGAATGGTTACAAAACCCTTTTGCTAGGAGCTCTCTCCCACCTCCTTGACTTATTTCACTTTGAACATTAACTGTAGGTACTCATCTTCAGTCATTCATTAAATTGAATCAAGTGTTCAAAGCATGCACCTTAAACGTTGAAGTTGGGAAAAAATAACTCCAAATTATTCAATCTTCGCATTTAAAACAGCCACTGTCTTGTTTTACGATTACTGATACTACTAGCAGAACCGATTCTCAAAGATATACATGACACCTATCATTCCTGAAATTTTCATGCAAATCCTAGCAAAACTGTAGTGTCTGAGTCGGTAAAAAGCGCATGTTGTTCCATAGCCATATGTTGCCATAGTAATACATGCAGCGCATATTGTTCCATAGTAGTACAGGAAAATTCAAACCGCTATAACTTCGCTAAATATGATTTAATCTTTATAAAACTTTCAGGATAGATCAATCTTATAAATAGACATCTACGTGCTGAATTTCATTGAATTTAAGGGTACCGTTAAGATTTTATTCAAGAAAACATAAAATCGATAAATCATACTATTACTAACAAAGTTGAGTGAATTGCGACTTCTCACGTATTTGTTGTTATTGTACGCACCAAGGTCTACATCCCTGATTTTTTTCAGATTTTTCGGATCACAGGTGTCCAATCGCGAGGGGGGGGGACACAAATTTTTCGTGTATTTCCCCTCCCTGTGCGCCCCTCGAAGCAAATTTTGCCAAACTAAGACCTGTTTTGAAAAGTTCTCATCAAGACCTTTCATTTGATACCCATATCGGCTACCTTCAATGAAATTTTTTTTTCGGGGGGTCACTCCCCTATATGGGGAGACACCCCTTAAATACCTTATAAATTTTTTTTGGAGTTGAACTTTGAAGAGATCACCACTTTACACCTACACACAAAATTTGATGTTTCTAGCTTAAGTAGTTTCCGAGAAAAACTGCTGTGACACACGGACGGACGGACGGACGGACGGACGGACGGACGGACGGACGGACGGACAGACGGACAGACGGACAGACTGGTCGCGAAACTAGTAGGGTTTTGTAAAATTATTTTACAAAACCCTAAAAAAGGCAAAAGTAAAAAGAAATAGTCCAAAGATACCAAGACGAGTCCTGTCGATAAAAATGTCTTCTGTCGAGACTTGGTAATGTTTTAGTTTACTGCTGATGAAAACTATAAACATAAATTTCCAAAGATCTTTAGAAAACTAGAGGTATTCACGTATCATACACCTAATGGGGTTTGTATTAAAACAGCAGATCCAGATTCACCTGCATTCTACTTTGATCCCCTCTTCAATCCTATTTCACATCGACACGCAGTTAAAGAATGCTTGATGAATAAGTTGCTAACTAATTTTTTCACATTTTAAAACATTTTAGATCGTTGAAGCATTAACAGACGATGCCGAAGAGTATACGCTAGCAAAAGAAGTACAAGCGACTCTTCAAGACACCCGTCTATACACAGACAATACCGCCAAGGGAATTGCACTTTTGAGAGCACCACGACCATTTAATCTACAATCAGGGCGGACACGTTGCGCTATCAATATTCCATTGGTTAAGTCTTGGTACAAAGAACATTGTCTTCCTGGCAATCAAGTGAAGGTTCAAGTGAGTTATCAAAAGTTACTTTAATATTATGTATTGAATGCGCTCAAGCATCGCCAACCGAAACCACAGAAGAAACGGTAGGAGTGTTTAACAATAAATTCAATCTCCGATTAAACTTTTTATTTTTCTTTGAAGGTATTTATTCCTATCATTCAAAGCCACTAAATTTTTCGAAACTACAACACATGATTGGGTGGAGGCAGGATTACACGTTTGCTGGCAGAGATATAACATGCTGAACTTATTAATCGATCAAAAAAATCTAAACTATCTTCATTTGGACTACAACTTTCATCTGAAGTCTGTAAAAACACTGACAACGAAAAAAAGAAATAAATCTCGTTTTGGAAATGGTAAGTAGAATATGTTTCATGGCATTGTTGACTTGATGCCTGAAGGAATCAAACAAAATAAAGCGCGTACAGTATTACAGCATTTATCAGAAGCGTGGAGATGTTTGAAAACTAATATCCCCTGGAAAGTTCCTGGATTACCTATCCCTATAGAAAATATGATTCTCAGATATGTTAAGCTGAAAGCTGACTAGCGGACATGCACCGCACATTATAATTGAGAGAGAATTTACCGTGGTGCCACCATTGATAAGACTGTGTGCAAGAAAAATTTGGGCCGCTAGACCCGTTTGTATTTGAAGATCGAACAAGAAAGGCAACAAAGTTTCCTAAAGGATGGCCCATATATATCACCCAAAGAAGTTGTGGCGAACTATACAATAATCGTGCATTGGTTGGAATCAACATGTTTTGCAATCATTCCCTTCCCTTCCTTGTCATACAGGGTTATCCATTTCGTGGTTGTGAAAGTGTAACCCTGCAATTTGACATTTGTAAAGATTAAATGTCATCCAAAGCATGTTCCTTCATTGGTTTGCCATTTAGAAATATGGATTGTTTAACAGTCAAAGAATACGTTAAAATCATTAAATTTTATAATAAAAATGGTGATTCTACTGTATCAACATTTAGGACTTTACGAACCGGTTACGGTCGACATAATCGACCTACACAGCAAACAATTTCGAACACAGTGAGAAAATTTGGAGAGACCGGATCGATTATTGATATTGCAAGACCTATGCGTCATCGCATCATTCGTTCTGCTGAAAATATCGCTGTTGTTGCTCAAAGTGTGGAGGAAGACCCGAATTTGTCGATTCCTCGATGTGCTCAACATTTGGGCTTGTCTTACGGCTCATTGTGGCAGATTTTGCATTTGGATTTGCATCTGCATCCGTACGAAATCCAACTCACTCAAGAACTTAAGCTTCAAGACCATACACAACGCAGAATGTATGCAAATTGGGTGATTGAACAACAAGCCATAGATAACGATTTTTCGAACAAAATTTTCTTTAGTGATGAGGCTCATTTTTAGCTCAGTGGCTACGTAAATAAACAGAATTGCCGCATATGGGGCTCTCAAAATCCTCAGGTGATCGCAGAAAGGCCTTTGCATCCGGAAAAAGTGACCGTTTGGTGTGCAATATGGTCTGGTGGTGTTCTTGGCCCGTGTTTTTTTGAAAACAATCAAGGAAGAGCCATTACACTCAATTCTGACTGCTATGGATGGATGTTAACCGATTATTTTTGGAGAGAAATTGAAGATTATGATCTGGAAAACATGTGGTTCCAACAGAATGGAGCCACAGGCAACACAACACAGGCTAATTGAGCACTTTTGTAAGGGAAATTTCCAGGACGCGTAATTTCGAGATCGAGTGATGTCAATTGTCCGGCAAGATTCTGCGATCTAACACCTTTGGATTTCTTTTAATGGGGCTATGTGAAAGATCGTGTTTACGTGAACAATCTGTGTGCTCATCACCCGCACAATCCCGGACGGCTATCAAATTGGATTCCTCCAGGATTGCATTGCAACCCTTCACGGAATGTCAGTGTTCTCCGTAATCGACTTGCAAAAGGCGTATCATCGAGTTCCCATGGAACCCAATGACATCCCGGAAACTGCTATCATCACGCCGTTCGGATTGTACGAATTTATATACATGACGTTCGGACTGTGCAACGCAGGCCAGACGTTCCAGCACTTCATGCACGAGGTGATGCGAGGCTTGGGCAACGTATTCAGGCAAATCTGGAGCACGTGAAGGAAATGTTGGACCAACTAGCCAGATTCGATCTGATCATCAACACCCCTAAGGCCGATTCGGAAAATTGGAAGTCAAGCCCTTGGAACACGCCATCATCAAGCATGGAATGAAACTACCCAAAAAAACGGAGGGAGTTTCCACAACACAGAGGCCGAAGACCATGCACCAGCTGAAATCCTTCTTGGGGATGGTCAACTTATACCACCGCTTCCTCTCATACGCAGCTCACCACCAGCATGCCCTACTGTAGCTTATCACAGGAAACCACAAACGCGACCAAACACCGCTTGATTGGATGGGTGAAGCGATAGCCGCATTCGAGCAGACCAAAATAGACTTACGGAAAGCCCTGACCCTGGCTCATCCCAACTCCAACGCTATATGCACTTTCTGCGTTGACGCTTCAGACAACGGCATCGAAGCCGTACTACAGCAATCAAGAGGAGGGAGGGATTCTTCACCAGGAAGCTAGCAGACGCCCAACGAAACTACAGCACGTACAATCGGGAATTGGTAGCTGATAAGAGGAGATTCTGACATCTGGTCGAGGGCAGAGTTTTCGCCATTGTCACCAACTGCAAACCCCTGCAGTTCGCACTCCAGCAGCGCTCCGAAAAAGCATTGCCGAGACAACAATGCCAACTGGACTTTATATCGCAATTCAACACGGACATCCGACACATACTAGGCCGAGAGAATGCCATCTCTGACTACCTTTTAAGGGTGAATATTATTGAATGTATTGACTTTAACGCTATCACCCTTGCTCAGAAGGATGATTCCAAGCTTCAAGCACTATTAAGCAGCCAAGACAACAGAAGCTGACTGACTCCTCCCTAGCTCTTCACGGCGTCATCACTCAGAACAGGATACGACCATTTATTCCGTGGAAATTTTGAGCAAAAGTCATGCCGAACATCTTTTGCCTCTCTCACCCAGATACTCGAGCAACCAGGAAGATGATCACCGACCGCTACTTCTGGCCCTCGATGAACTCCAACATCAACCAGTTCGTCCGAGTCTGCCTGCCGTGCCATTGCAACAAAATTACTCGACACATTAAGCCACCATTGCAAAAATACAGCCTACCCAATGCAAGGTTCGAACACATCAACATCGATCTTATCGGACCACTCCCGCCAAGTGAAAGATTCAGGTACTGCCTCACCATCGTGGTTAGGTTCTCCCGTTGGCGCGAGGCAAAACCAATGGAGATGATCACGGCCACATTAGTGGCAGAGGTACTAATCAACAAATGGATCAGCCGTTTTGGAGTCCCCTTACGCATCATGACCTCGGTAGACAATTCGAGAGCCAGGTATTTAAGGAGCTAACCAGGCTACTCGGAGTCATGTACTTGCGGACGATGCCTTACCATCTGGCTTCCAATGGCATAGAGGAACAGTGGCATCGCGGTCAAAACCACGATCCGCTGCCATGACTCACCCCAATAGACCAAAGGACTCCCGATTGTCCTGCTACGACTGTGATCGACGCTGAAGGAGGACATCGAATCGTCGCCAGCCGATATGGTTTACGCCACGACGCTTCGACTACCTGGGGAATTTTTTAACACCTTCTAGGCTGCCGTGAATGATCCTAACTTCCTAACGGATCTCCGCTCAAGGATGGCTTTATTAACCCCGCACCATACGGTGCACCATAACACGAAGGACGGCACGACGCTTCAACTACCTGGGGAATTTTTTAACACCTTCTAGGCTGCCGTGAATGATCCCAACTTCCTAACGGATCTCCGCTCAAGGATGGCTTCATTAACCCCACACCATACGGTGCACCATAACACGAAGGACATCTTCGTGAATAACGACCTAGAAAACAGCACGCACACCATCGTCCAAAACGACAAGGTTAAGACCCCACTCACACCACCTTGTGACGGCCTGTACCCGGTATTAACACGGAAGGACAAATGCTATAATAGCCCAGTCATATTAGGGCTTTCACCTCGGAATGAAAGATAATAAGCTGCAAATTGGTATGAACCTTTGTTTTGTCATTCTAAATGTTGTCTCAAAAGTCTAAATCGTTATCGTGTTCGCGTCTCAAGATATTCAAGGTCAAAGGTCACAAAAATCGGTTTTTCGCGAATATCTGGCTTCCTATCGGTTAAATGAGATTTGCATTTATTATAAAAGTTGTAGGCTATAAAATTCCCTACAACTTTTGTTTAAACTTTTTTTTCATACGACCAACCGTTTTGAAGGTAGAGCGCGAAGAGTGCACATCGTACAGTCATATACGGCCTAATGCAAGGTCAAGCGTGAGTTATGGTTATCAGTACGTTATAAAGTCAATTATTTACTTGGAAATTATAATTATTAAACAATGCCTATTATTTATGTACTAACTATTAATTATTTATATTTAATTAAAGTAAGTAACTTGATTATTTATATATAATTATTCATATTTAACTATTTGACAAAACAAAGGTTCATACCAATTTGCAGCTTATTATCTTTCATTCCGAGGTTGACCCCTTTTTTTACCTAATATGACTGGGCTATAAGGTTAACGTGAGTAGATGACCAACTGCCATAACATATCCATCGACAGGCTGACGAGCAGCCCACCGCTTCGCATGTACCAACAACACGCCCAGGGCGAGAGATGCATACCAGTGCGATTCGCAACTTTGTTTCATCATATCGTGGCTCCGCCACTGCAGGGGGAGTACTGTGGCGGACCAGCCACCCACCATGCAAACGATATTGTTGGCAACATATCGCTTAATGATCGCATCAACAGCCGAATTATAAATAATTTTTTAATGGTGTAGGTTGGTCATAAAATATGTAATTATGTTAATTAATTTGAATTTCCTATAGTTTTTTAGCTAAAATGTGTTTCATGATTACGTATAAATTTAGAGAGCCTTTTGGGCCATTAAGTTTTTGTATTGTTATTGTTTGGAATTTGCTTTATATTCTTTTAAAATTTATAACGATTAGTATTGAATAAAGCACTTTTGACTTTTACTTTGACCCGCGAATTTCTGCAACATACGTCATACCATAAGAGGAATGAACTTGCTGATGCTGACGTCGTAGATAACGCGACGCAGGCGCATGACCACCGCCAGCGATGCAACAGATATGCGTGATCATTTTTGATGCATATAAGCATTGGTTCTCTCTCACGGCATAGAATCGTCGTCGTGACTTACCGACACAATTATCATTGTTTTTGAAAACTTCATTAAAAAAATTTATTTATAGGATAAAGCTGACTCTTTCACTCACCCCACGTATCCTATAAGCTCATTGCATTCTTAACTGTGTTGTGAATTATATGTGCGTGACAATTGACTTTCTCCAAGTTGGGGACTACATGTTATATATTTTTATACAGATAATGGTGGATACCATAGTTTGCATTGGTATTAACCGCGCTCAGAGCAGAAACTTTGTCAAAAGAAAGATTGTACACAGATAGTGATTTGCTTATGGCATCAAACATACCATTCGCGGATTCATCACAACTTTCATAAAAATCTAATAATTTATTTTGTATCCCATTCTTTGCATAAAAATATTGAACTGCTAAGGGAAATAATGTTATATTTTTCTTGTTGCTTGCATCTCAATATAAATCCGGAATATTCAAAGTATTCAACAAATTTTTTGAAGTATAAGGTCATAGAACTAATGCTTCTATTTTATATTTTCCATTGCATATTTAATGCGGTCTTTAAATCGTCGTATAAAATTTTATTTGATTTCACAGTGCAGTCCATACTATTGTATGATAAATTATGTTTCACTGTATCGTAAGTGAAAGCAAGCTCTCTGGCTGTAATTTCATCGAGATGAGAATTATACAAGGAATCACAAGCAGACAAAAACCATGAACCAAAAAACGATCTAATGAAGGAGTCTTCTTTGAGAACTACGCCTTTAGTTTGTGCTGCTTCGTTTCACCATGTTGTTTTATCTGCAATCAATTATCAAACGCTTAAAAGTGTCAAAAGAAAGCATTATATCAAATCAATTGAAAATTTATTTGAATTAACCCCCCGAAAAAGCCTTAAAGTAGAAGAAGGTTACATTCAAAATTTTGAATATTTAAAGATGAACCTTCACTTGATGTGAATCCATAATTAATTAAGAACTAAAAAAAAAATTTTTAACGATACAAAAATTTATTTAATGACTCACAACAACTGTTTCAATACTTCGTATCTTCATCAAGTAGAACTAATCAACTATGAAGTATCAAAACTGTTGTCGTGAGTGATTTACTGAAAAAGAGTAAATCGTTTAAAATCTTTGTGTTTTGATTCTTCATTTTAATTTTAAAATTCATAATTTGGTGCCATTTGAGTTTTGGGTAATGCTATTTACCCAAGAAAATTGTACATGTATTTTAAACTTAGTATCGAGTTCGAATGGAAATCCGTTTGGCATTTTTGCCTTTTATTTCTACACAAAAAGAGTTTATGGAGAGGAGTATGGAGAAAAAGTGAGTTAAAATTTAAAGCTGCTTTATATAATTAAATAAAGATTTTAAGTTGCAACATGAAACAAATTTCACGCGTATCAATAAAAACAAGTTGGGTAGACAGACCTACGCTCATGTCAGAAGGATTTTGTACTCAACTTCTCAGAAATGCAGTCACCAGCAACGAATAAAGTCAAGAAATATGTCAATGAGATGTGCACGTTTAGAAAAAAATCCATTGTTTTTCTATTTTCAACGGTCGCCATTTTGTTTCAAACTACCAAAAATCACTCAAATCATGAATTTAGAATAATATTAATGTTATTGACCTTATTCAAAAACTTCAAGAAGATCAAATTAGTTCAGTTTAAAACTATCTATACGATTTTATTGGCAAAAATGTGAAATTCGAATATCATACTATTATTAACAAAGTTGAGCGAATTTTGACTTCTAAGGTATTTGTTGGTGTTGTACTCATAAACACCTACCTCCATATTTGTGCAGATTTTTCGGATCACAGGTGTCCAATCGCAAGGGGGGTGGGCAAATTTTTCGTGTACTTCCCTTCCTGTGCGCCCGGCGAAGCAAAAACTATCAGTTTAAGGCCTGCTTTGAAAACTTCTTATCAACACCTTTCATTTGATACTCATATTGGCCACCTTTGATGATTTTTTTTCGGGGGCCACTCCCCTATATGGTGAGACCCCCTAAAATACCTTATAAAAGTTTGTTGTAGTTGAATTTTCAAGAAGCACCACTTTACACCTGCACACAAAATTTGATGTTTCTAGCTTAAGTAGTTTGCGAGTAAAAGTGCTGTGACACACGGACGGCCAGACGGACGAACGGATGGATGGACGGACGGACAGACAGGATGCAATTCTAGTAGGGTTTGGTAAAATTATTTTACAAAACCCAAAAAATTGATGCCCACTATAAATTTTTTGAATATTGTTGATAACAATTCACTCTACTTCCATGAATATTGATTTTAGTTAACCCAAAGCAACAATAACAAAATTATTGAAAATAGTCCTTCTTTAATAGTATTAAAATGATTCAAAGTTCACCAATTCAAAGATTATCAACTTAAAACAGCGCCAAATGAAATTTTGCAATAATATATTCTGAAACGACTACTTATCAGTGATGTGCAGTCATATTAAGCGATTCCAGACTGCTTGCCTTGCGAGATCTGCATTTGAAATAATTCTTTATGTAAATTCAAATTGTACTTACCAAAAATTTACTTTCAGCCCAAACTGTACTTTCCAATGCTTTTTCAAAAGTTTACCTCTTTAGACTTCATCGGAGCCTATAAATATGCAAAATATCAATTCATGAGGAAAAGCTGAGAGCATGATTGCACACAAGGAATGCTTTGCTTCCATACATGCTTAGGAACAAAATAGCATTCAAAGGCACATGTATCTTTGAATTCATTCAATGACACATGTATCTTTGAATTCATTCAAAGACACATGTATCTTTGAATTTGTTCATACATTTGCCGATTTTTTGCTTTCTTTATGGATTCATTTTTGTATGAGCATGACAAGCAAAGTTGGAAGCGCTTTTGTAGCTGATTTTTTCTTCCTCTGTAAAATGTAGCTTGCAGCATTTGTGCATCTCATACACATTTCAGGTTCTCTACTAGTAATATGTTGCAGGGAATGTAAAATTCGAGATGCTTAAGCTATTTTTTGTGCTTTCTGAGTGAAAATATACCATATTGTTACATGTACAAATAATTCTGCGAGCTACTGTCGCAATTGTTTTCACAACAATGAAGAACACGAATTTACTCGAAACCACGAGAACCCAACAAGCATGAACAACATCTGAAAGTGAATCACTGCTCCATTCATTTGCAGTCGCTCGAATGTTCCCGCGAACTCGCCAATGTACGAGAACTGGGTTGAATGACTACAGACCCTATATAAAGGCGAGCTGAATGAATGGGGGGATCATCATTCATTCGACCGCAATAAGAACTGCGATAGTGTGTTTCGTAATAGTGAAGTGATTTAGAAGACAATTGCGATAAGAAATTTATGGACAAGTGTTAGATTTTTTTAATAGTGAAAATTAAAATTAGTGAAAGTGTTAAACTGATTATTGTGCATTTTTGGTAATTAAATAAACTCTTTTAACTTAAATTAAAAGACATTGCGTTTTCACTTTCCCGGAACGTTAAAGTTATTGGCCGCGAACCAAAAACACGCGACAGTGGTGTCGAGAAGTGAGATTAAAATTTTTAAAGTGAAAATTTGAACATTTTTATAGTGCACAATTGTAAAATTTAAAGAAACATTGAAAATGCCACGAAGCCTAAACTTAAAAATTAATGAATTGACCATGTCGGAGCTTAAGGAAGAGTTGGAACAGCGAAACCTGGCTACGCAAGGTACAAAGGCCACACTGATTGCACGCTTGCGTGACGCAATTGAATCGGAAGGCGCGTATCTGGATTCGGGTGAGCCCTCAGATGCAGAAAAAGGCGCAGAAGGTGGTGAAGCAGAAACATCAAAACCAAAGGAACCAGAAAATGCGCTGATGCAAATGTCGATGCTGATGCAGCAAGAGCTGCGACAACAGTCATCTAATTTAACTGCGAAGCTAGATGAACAATCAGCGAAGCTTAATGAACAATCAGCGAAGCTGGATCAACAAGCGATCGAAATCAAGGCAGATTTTCAAAAGCATTCCACCGAAATAAAAGCGGAGCTCGGTAGTCTTAACAAACAAATTAAATGCGTCGAGGAAAAGGTTGACCAGGTCGAGGAAAAGGTCAGCAAGGTCGAGAGAAAGGTCAGCCAGGTCAAAGAGAGAATGAACCACGAGATGGAAAAAGTGAAAAAAGAATTGGAAGCTGCGAAGGCAGTAGCAACCACTTCACCAGCCCCGCTTATAACCACAGCGCTAAGCACATCCAGAAATGTGCAAGCACCAATATTCGATGGGCAAACGGTCTGGAGTATTTACAAGACCCAGTTTGGAGCTGCCGCAAGGGCAAATCACTGGAATGAACAGGACCAAGCAACTGCGCTGATTCTTGCTCTAAGAGGCCCAGCTGCCGAGCTGTTGCAGACGATCCCCGATGAATTGTACTCAAACCCGGCTGCTATAATGAATGCGCTCGACATGCGTTATGGAGACGATCATCTAAAGCAGATTTATCGGTCACAGCTAAGGCATCGGATGCAGAAGTCTGGTGAAACCCTACAGCAGCTAGCCCAAGACATTGAGCGACTAGCACTTTTGGCTTACCCAGCCTACGACCCAGAACATCGAGATGATGCAGCGACAGAAGCATTCATCAGCGCACTAAAGGACCCGGAATTGCAACAAGCCGTGCGTTTAGCTCAAAAGCAAACGGTTAAGGACGCATTGGCTTACAGTCTGAACTTTGAGGCAGCGAAAAATGTCACTCGTACCACTGCCCGGGTTCGTGAGGTAGTGACAGACGAGTGCAGGTGTGAGCGCGTCGAAATTGAGCGAGACCCGCATGTAAATGGTGCGCCTAGATGCTGGAATTGCGGAGAGAAGGGGCACCTACAAAGAGACTGCAAGAAGCGAAGAAAACCAAGCTATTGTCCAGGGTGTGCAGCTAGAAGGAGATCCAGACCGATTCAGGAGCCCAGAATGGAAGCCCTTCAAACAGAGGGGTCGGGAAACATGTAAGAGCCAACTTCGAGGGGCAGAGGTTGGCTAGGAGGATCAACGTCCCCAGCACCACCATTACCGTGTCAAGACCACATCGTGGAGAAGCGGACTTATGCCTTCTGGGTCAAGTTAACGGAGAAAACTGCACCATAACAATCGACACTGGTGCAACCCGATCGATTATCCGGCAAGACCTAGTTAGGCAGCAACAACTTCACAAGGGCAGAATTTTCTCACTACGGACAGCTACGGGAGAAACTGCACCTGTTCATGGAGAGGTCAGCCTCCAGATACAGTTGGGAGACCTTGTGTTCCGACACAATTTTCTGGTAGCAAATATTATGGATGACTGCATTCTCGGAATGGATTTTCTGCGACCACATGGAATCACGTTGGATTTGGGCAAACGTGTATTGAAATGGCAGAATGTCGAAGTACTGATGGAGGATCCCAGCGTCCAAATTCCCAAGATGAATGTAGTGGTATGTACTGACACTGATGTACCGAATTCTTCCGAAAGCATTGTATGGGCCAAGCTTGATGGTGATTCTGGAGACCACCGATCTTATCTGATAGAGCCAACGAAGACGTCCGCATTGCGCAGTTTGATTGTAGGACGAAGCCTTGTAAGATCTTTAAGGAACGGATATGTGCCGGTTAGAGTCCTTAACACCGCAGACTCAACCACGAGCATCAAAGTGGGAGAAGTCAGCGGCAGCTGCCAGCCTGTTTCCACCATCACCTCTTTGGAAGCCACTCACGACCATCATTGCATCAGGAGGCAAGACACAGACAAAGCCCGGGAATCAACGTCTGCAATATTGAAGCAGGTAAAATTGCCAGTGCAGCTATTCAAACGAGCCTCTGATCTGGTCACCAAGTACAGTGACATCTTCTCAACAAGCCCGGATGACCAAGGCCGAACGAGTCTGGTAACTCACGTCATAGATACACAGGGAGCCAAGCCGATTCGACAAGCACCCAGACGCCTCCCTATAGCCAAACAAGGAGAAGTGAGCGCGCTGATCTCGGACATGGAAAAACAAGGCGTTATTGAACCTTCTGTCAGTCCATGGGCCGCGCCTGTAGTTCTAGTAAAGAAAAAGGATGGTAGCACTCGTTTTTGTGTCGACTACAGGCAGCTTAACGACGTCACTAAGAAAGATAGTTACCCGCTCCCACGCATCGATGACATCATGGACACTTTAGCCGACGCAAAATGGTTTTCTACACTCGATCTCAAGAGTGGCTACTGGCAGGTAGAAATCGACAAGAAGGACCGAGAGAAGACCGCATTTTCAGTTGAGACCGGATTGTGGCAGTTTGTGGTGATGCCATTTGGGCTTTGCAATGCTCCAGCCACTTTCGAACGCTTGATGGAATACGTGCTACGTGGTCTAACCTGGAAAACCTGCTTGGTGTACCTAGATGACATCATTGTCATCGGGAGAACGTTCGAAGAGCATGTGCGGAACTTAGAAGAGGTTTTCTCCAGACTGCGACTGGCAAATTTGAAACTTAGTCCCAACAAGTGTACCCTTTTTGCAGCTGCAGTAAAATACCTGGGACACGTCGTATCAGCAGAAGGGGTCAAAACAGACCCTGAGAAGATTGAAGCCATGAAAGGCTGGCCAACACCAAACAACAAGCGCCAACTACGAAGTTTCCTGGGTCTGGCAACCTACTATCGAAGATTCGTCAAAGACTTTGCCAAAATAGCTAAGTGTCTCCATCAGCTAACCGAGAAAAATCGTCCGTATGTCTGAAACGAACAATGCCAGAAAGCCTTTGAGACCCTGAAGAAAAAGCTGTGTGAATCACCCGTGCTGGCATATCCGAAACCCGGAAAAATGTTTGTAGTTGACACTGATGCAAGCAACGGCGGTATTGGAGCTGTACTCTCCCAGCAGATCAATGGCGAAGAAAGAGTCCTCTCGTATTACAGTCGAGTTCTTTCAAAAAGTGAGAGGAACTACTGTATGACCAGGAAGGAGCTATTGGCTATAATAGAGGCCACTAAGCAGTTCCACAAATACCTATATGTCCAGAAATTTGTTCTTCGAACGGACCATGCATCGCTGAGATGGCTATTTAACTTCAAAAACCCCGAGGACAAGTTGCGAGATGGATCGAAAGATTGCAGTCTTACCACTACGAAATTGTTCATCGAAAGGGCGGAGTTCATGGAAATGCTGACGCCCTATCTCGTCGCCCATGTCCAGCTAACTGCAAGCATTGCCGACGAATTGAGGAAAAGCCCGTTGATCTGCGACTGATAACGGCCGAATTCGATGAAGGTTGGTCATCGGAGGAGATTCGAAATGCCCAGCTAGCCGATGAAGACATCGGACCATTGCTCGTATGGAAGGAGACGACTGGGCGACCGGAGTGGAAGGACGTTTCGATGCATGGCGCAACCCTGAAAAGCTATTGGGCACAATGGAACTCCCTTCAGGTGGAGGGTGGTGTACTCAAGCGGAAATGGGAAACGGCGGATGGCAGCTTCTATAGGATGCAAACTATACTACCCAAAAGCCGAATCCACGATGTGGTAAAGGAAATGCATGAAGGATCCTCGGGAGGCCATCTTGGTGTTAACAAAACCTTAGCGAAATTGCGGGAAAGGTTTTACTGGCTCCACGCTCGAGAAGATGTAGAGGACTGGTGTCGGAGATCCACAATTTGCGCTTCCATCAAAGGTCCAAAACGACGACTGAGAGGACAAATGCAAACCTATAACGTGGGGGTACCGTTTGAAAGGATTGCTGTTGACATCGCTGGACCCTTTCTTGAATCTGAATGGGGAAATCGATACACGCTGGTTGTAGCCGATTATTTCAGCAAGTGGCCCGAGGTCTACCCCATTCCCAACCAGGAAGCAACTACTGTAGCCGAACAGCTAGTGTTAAATTGGGTCAGTAGGTACGGCGTGCCTTGCGAAATACATTCGGATCAAGGCCGAAACTTTGAGTCACTAGTTTTTGGCGAAATGTGCGAGATGCTCGGAATACGGAAAACGAGGACAACACCGCTGCATCCCCAATCCGATGGAATGATCGAACGTTTCAACGGCACGCTCAATAAACACCTTGCCAAGATGGTTGACGAGAATCAAAGGGACTGGGACCGACATATCTCACTATTTTTGATGGCGTACAGAGCTGCCGAACATGCATCGACGGGCCAAGCCTCAGCCAAAGTCATTTTTGGAAAGACTATTCGTTTGCCAGCCGATATAAAGTTCGGAACACCCCCTGAGAAACCCCAAACGATCTCGGAGTACGCAAGTGATCTTAGACAACGGTTGAACCAGATACATCGGACAGTGCGAAAACACCTCGAATCGGCTACTGACCGCATGAAGACCAGGTATGATCTAAAGGCTAATTCTACTGGCTTCCAGCTAGATGACTTGGTGTGGCTATATAACCCGCAACGGCGAAAGGGTAGGTCTCCAAAGTTGCAACATAACTGGGAGGGACCATACCGAGTCACAAATCGAATCAACGACGTCGTATATCGCATACAGGAACACCGTAAACCGAGAGCCAAAATGAAAATCGTGCATCTAGACCGTCTTGCCCCATATAACACCCAGGGAGAATTGACTACAACTGGCGACACATCTTTTCGGGGCGAAAATAACTGCGGTGGGGGCAGTGTTACATGTACAAATAATTCTGCGAGCTACTGTCGCAATTGTTTTCACAACAATGAAGAACACGTATTTACTCAAAACCACGAGAACCCAACAAGCATGAACAACATCTGAAAGTGAGTCACTGCTCCATTCATTTGCAGTCGCTCGAATGTTCCCGCGAACTCGCCAATGTACGAGAACTGGGTTGAATGACTACAGACCCTATATAAAGGCGAGCTGAATGAATGGGGGGATCATCATTCATTCTACCGCGATAAGAACTGCGATAGTGTGTTTCGTAATAGTGAAGTGATTTAGAAGACAATTGCGATAAGAAATTTATGGACAAGTGTTAGATTTTTTAATAGTGAAAAATAAAATTAGTGAAAGCGTTAAACTGATTATTGTGCATTTTTGGTAATTAAATAAACTCTTTTAACTTAAATTAAAAGACATTGCGTTTTCACTTTCCCGGAACGTTAAAATTATTGGCCGCGAACCAAAAACACGCGAGGAAAAATATTAAAAAGAAAATTAGGGAAGCTTGGATCATTGGAAAATTAGGGGAGCCTGGATCATTTTACCATTAGCACACGCAACTGAAATTGTTAATTGTTTTGCATTCGGAAAGGAACCTTACAAGAGTGCTCGTGTGTTTAGTTTATCTAGTTTTCAACTATTCAACCCTGAATAGATTGATTCATTTAACTCGCGTTGTGTAGTGCTGATTTTAGGGGCATTTTTAAAATAAGAACTGGTAAGTTTTCCTTTCGTTTGATGTCGGAATTTCATTGTGCGACAGATTTTTTATTAAGGTCGGCATTTTCTACTCTTTCCTTCACGAAGAAAAAAGAAATTGTTGATTCCGATAGGCCGAAGCCTAAATTAAATTTAGAATATAAAACGAAAAATTTCACGTGAAAATTTCATTTAGAGTACTATGAAAAGTACGTTTGGCTGACGGGGAGTTGCAATGTAAACAAACTATTCTGTTGGTCATGCCTCCTTCTTGCTAGTGAACGATCGGTTTGGAATAATGGAGGATTTAGTGATTTAAATAATTTTACGGGATCAGCTGCAAAGCATTCCAGTACGAAAAAGCATTTGCAATCAATAATTAAATATATACATTCGGATCGCAACGAATAGAGTTGATGCTAAATGACCAAGTAGCATCTTCTATTCGTTTACATAACGAAAAAGTGGAGCGCAATCGTAACATTTTAAAACGTTTAATAGATTCCGCTTTCTTTCTGGGAAAACAAGAGCTTCCATTTAGAGGAAATAATGAACAATCGACTTCTAATAGTCGTGGAAATTTTATTGAAACAGTTAATTTTTTAAGTTTATATGATCCTTTGATAGAATCACATATAACATCTCTTACGACCAATGCAGCTTTTTCTGGTCTACCCAACAGGATTCAAAATGATATAATTAGCGCAATAGCCACAGTAGTTAAAACTAGAATCAATTTAAAAATAACAAAAGGTCCAATCGTTGCAATTACGGTCGACAAAACTTCGGATATTCGCCACCGTGAACAATTATCGATCATATTAAGATATACCTCAATTGACGGAATCAAAGAGAGATTCATTGAATTTGTAGATGTCAGTGATAGTCGCACAGCTGCAGTGCTTACTTCCTTAATTTTGCAGCGGGTGAACAATTTTAATATTGCAGTTATGAGCTCACAAATTCGAGGCGTTCAAACTCTAATTCGGGAAAAGCATAAATCAGCACTATTTGTTCCATGCTATGCGCACTCATTAAATCTTGTTTTGTCTAAAGCTGTTGAATCCATTCCAAAAATAAAAATATTTTTTGCACACATAAACAAAATTGCAGCATTTTTTAATAACTCCACCAAAAGATCAAAACTTTTTGCGAAAAAAGTTAAACGTCGTTTACCTTCTGTTTTCAGCATACGGTGGCACTAACATTCACGGGTAATAAATATTTTTTTTGAAAATAAAAATGAAATAGTCGAGGTTTTCGATAAAATTTAAAACGACTCGACTCGTTGGGATGGCGATTCTATAACTTTGCCCGATATTTATTCAGTTAAATTTTGCGAGTCGGATTTTCAACTTTATCTTTTAATTTTTCCCGAAACTGTTTCAAAAACTGATGTGCTATTCAATATAATTCAAAGTAAAGTAGTAAATATTGCGTATGCTATTCAAAAAATTATAGAATTTGAAAACTGGCTTGATAATGACTTTTCTCTTAAATTTGATGATTTTTATTTAACAATCACATCATAGTATCAGCCATCACGTAAAAAAAGTAGGAATGCACTAGAACCTTCGAAGAATCTTCTGAGAAATTATATACATTGTTCTTCAATAAATTCGTCAAAGATTTCAGAATTTCAGACACTTACTATTTTTGGAATTGCTCGAACCCAGCTACTTTCCTCAATTTAAGCAAAATTTTCCAAAAAAGAGTTTCCTTTTACTTATAGAGTACGATGAAGAGTTTTTTGATACTAGCCAATTAAAAAATCAGCTAAAGGTAATCTATACATCCGATGAATTCAAAGATGCAAACGCGAATAAAATTCCTGAATATTTTATAAGTCGACCATATGTCACTAATGGCTTTCAACAAATATGCACTTTAGCGAATTTGATAGCTACAATTCCGGTAACAGTAGCAACTGCAGAGAGGTCATTTTCAACATTGAAACGTTTGTATACATTTTTAAGAAATCGCAAGTCTCAAGATCGACTTTCTGAACTCGCTTTAATTGCTATCGAGAAAGAACTTGTTATACAAATGCGAAGGGAAAACGATTTTTTTTTTGATAATATTATTAAAGAATTTATGTGTAAAGAAAGGCACATTGACTTAGAATATAAATAAAACCCTGTATTCTTTTAAAACAATACATTATTGAAGCAAATTCTTGTTTTATTTTTCGCTGGAACGGCTTAAGTTATAAATTTATTTTTATTTGTATTGTAAGTCCATGCGCAAATATTATTTTGGTCACTTGTATAGTTTCTTCCGTGAGTCTCAAACCCGATTGAATTAAAAGTTTTTCAGCCTGTATTCATTCTAATATTTAGTCTGTAAATATTTATTCCAAACGCATTGCTTGCCTATCAAAAATTTTCACTGCACGTCACTGCTACTTATGAGTAATTTACTTGTCCAATGCCACTTTTTGCGATTGAAATTACAATATTACATATTCAAGTTGTGTTCCAAAATAAACGAGACTTTTTGTCATTTTTTTTAGTAGCGCCGTCTGTTACATCCCTTTCTGATTCCCAGTGAAATTTTGGTGCCATTCGGTTCAGCAGAAGCGAAGTTATTGCGTCTAAAGTGACAGTATGTTTGTGTCATCGGCACAAAAATGAGTTTCGAACAAAGAGCTAACATCAAATTTTATTTTAAAATCAGTAAAACTTATGCCGAAACATTTGAATTGATAAAAAACGTTTATAGCGATTATTTTCCATCTCGTGCTAGAGTTCATGAGTGGTTTACACGTTTCAGAGATGGTCGTGAGGACATAAGTGACGATGAACATACAGTGATCACAGAAAACTCCATCGAAATTGTGCGTGAATTTATCAAAAATGAGCCGAAATCATCGTTGAAATTCATGGAATCGGAGTTGAATATCTCCAAAATATCGATTTATTGCATTTCAACTGATCATTAGGGCTTACAAAGGGTCTGTGCACATTTTGTCCCTCACAAGTTAACTGATGACCAAAAATTGAATCGATCTATTCTTGTGACTGATTTTTTGACTAGAAATCGCATTTCAACCATCAATCACTCACCGTATTGGCCTGATATGGCTCCCTGTGACTTTTACCTATTCGAAAAATTGCATTTGGCTATAAAAGGAAAAAGCTTTGCGTCCGTAGAGGGCATCCAAAAGACGTGTACCGAGCTGTGTTAAGACGCGTTTTATAATGGGCACGTAATGGTGGCTGAATTAAAGTAATCGAGCGTAATCCATTTAAAAGACCTGCGACCGAAATCCGCCCCGAACTAGCTGGCCGAAACGCAGCCACCACGAAATGGAATACGAAGAAGAATTGCATATTAAAATCCTATCCCATAAAATAATCATTCATTAACATTCGAAATAATCCAAAATATTTGAAAACGCAATTTCCTGAAAATATAGACCCATACTTCTAGTGCAAAATACATTTAATATTGATTTTGAAGATTAAATCCAAATTTATGAATAAAACACCAAATGCACCCACCACCGTTTAAGAAAAAACAATTCCACTTTAAAATATCTGAAAAGGAAATCAATAGCAACGTCTTCAGGATGCTAACGTTGCTACTTTGGAAAAAGTTTGGAAAGTTTGTTTATTTTTTCATTTTTTTCTCAGATGATATAAAATTGTTCGAAACTTTTCAAGTTCCTATTGGCTTTACAAAACAAGTTGGGTAAACAGACCTGCGCTCATGTCAGAAGGGTTTTGTATTCAATTTACAAAATGCAGTCACCAGATCGAATCAAATCAAGAAACATGTCAAAGACGATTTTATTGGAGGAAATAGGAACTACGAAGATCATACTATTTTTAACAAAGTTGAACGAATTTCGACTTCTGAGGTTTTTGTTTTTGTTATACTTATAAATATCTCCCTTGATAATTATTTCAGATGTCTATCCGTGAGGGAGGAAACACAATTTGTTCGAATCCTAGAATGGTTACAAAACCCTTTTGCTAGGAGCTCTCTCCCGCCTCCTTGACTTGTTTCACTTATGAGCATCAATTGTAGGTACTCATTTTCAGTCATTCATTAAATTGAATCAAGTGTTCAAAGCATGCACCTTAAACGTTGAAATTGGGAAAAATAACTCAAAATTATTCAATCTTCGCATTTAAAACAGCCACTATTTGGTTTTACGATTACTGATACCACTAGCTGAACCGATTCTCAAAGACATACATGACACCTATCATTCCTGAAATTTTCATGCAAATCCTAGCAAAACTGTAGTGTCTATGTCGGTAAAAAGCGCATTTTGTTCCATAGCCATATGTTGCCATAGTAACAAATGCAGCGCATATTGTTCCATAGTAATACAGGGAATTTCAAACCGCTATAACTTCGCTAAATATGATAAAATCTTTATGAAACTTTCAGGATAGATCAATCTTATAAATAGTCATCTGTATACTAAATTTCATAGAATTTGAGGGTACCGTTAAGATTTTATTCAAGAAAACATAAAATCGATAAATCATACTATTACTAACAAAGTTGAGTGAATTTTGACTTCTCATGTATTTGTTGTTGTTGTACTCACCAAGACCTACATTCCTGATTTTTTTCAGATTTTTCGGATCACAGGTGTCCAATCGCGAGGGGGGGGGACACAAATTTTTCGTGTATTTCCCCTCCCTGTGCGCCCCTCGAAGCAAACTTTGCCAAACTAAGACCTGTTTTGAAAAGTTCTCATCAAGACCTTTCATTTGATACCCATATCGGCTACCTTCAATGAAATTTTTCTTTCGGGGGTCACTCCCCTATATGGGGAGACCCCCCTTAAATACCTTACAAAAATTTTGTTGTAGTTGAACTTTGAAGAGATCACCACTTTACACCTACATACAAAATTTGATGTTTCTAGCTTAAGTAGTTTCCGAGAAAAACTGCTGTGACACACGGACGGACGGACGGACGGACGGACAGACGGACAGACAGACGGACAGACGGACAGACAGGACGCGATTTTAGAAGGGTTTTGTAAAATTATTTTACAAAACCCTAAAAAGAGATCCAACGTAAGGAGCAGTCTACAAGAAAATGTCCTTTGTTTGGCTTATATCTTTTCTTGTAGGAAGAATTGTTGTTTTCTGATGATTCACTCAAGCAGAAGAGGAAAAGGCCAATATTAAGGATATCATAAAATACGTGAAATTATATCATAAATAATTGACAAAAGACACAGCGGCTTAGTTGTTATTAAGTCTCATATATCTTTTATATGAAATAATTATTGTTGAATATTCATTTAATAACTGCCTAATGATCTCAACAAGTGTAATTGGTTTGCGCTCAATTAATTGTAGTCTTCATTCCCCATTCCGACAGGATTTCAAATTTCTTAAACTTTCACCCTTGCATTTTAACCACTTTATCCTATAGGTTTTTGCGTCTATGTTCAAAGTCCGCACATCATTATCCCCCAGCGAGATTCAATTACAACGTGTTATGAAGTTCTTACATATTACGGGATAATCCTTTGATACACGGAAACACCCATGAAGATACACATGTGCTAATATTCGTGGAGCCTGTAGCCGGCCACTACGCTGGCAACGAGGCATACCATGGACGGTTCGTTAAACATATCCACAAAAATGATCCAGGTGCACCAAAAATATGTACAACATGTTACACGTTGGATGCAAGCTCGTACTGAAAATTGGTTCCTAACTATGTTTGAAATTACACTGTTAGAATGGAGGTGGTGTTTGGCATTTGCATAGTACAATAGTTCACATTCTAAAAGTAGTAGAGCGAAAATTTGGCCATGAGCTTATTAATTAGGGCGCGAGTTTACTGATGTAGTTTAGAATTTTTGCGAATGTAACACATTTGAATTAGTTTTTGCATAAACACAAAATGCTAAACTTCAATAGCTACCATTGAAAAATTCTATCAATTTAGAAAGAGACCAACTGTATTACTTGAATGTATCCTTTTACCCCAGTACACCTACTTTGAATGAACTTCTTATAAATTGAAAATTTTCCGCCACATTTTCACCTGTTCAAGTACATTCAGAATAATGGCTACACGACTGGTGAGGAGATCCTTTCATTCGGCCATTTCTACTTCTAACATTGAATTTTACAATAATGCTGGAAATGTTTGCATGCAACGCTGGTCGGGATAGATTTTTAGTACTTTATTACCGGAACGTTTTGAGTTTCAACAATTTTAATGCCGAAAAATATGCCCAGAACTCATTTCTGGAATGTTGCACGTGCTGCGGCTGGCGTTATTGTATACATTCATACATGTGTACATTGAAATGAATAATATGTCTAGACTTGAAGATTGGCGAGTTCTTAAAATATATCATTGAAGGAAATTGTGAAACATATGAGTCTTTTCCGGCGAAGAGCTTTATTAGACATGGTAATGGAATGATTCTGAGCCATGGTAAGTGGCTTGGTAATAAGAGGAAAATGTTCCAGAAGATGAAGATGTTAATGATATGAAAACGTTGAATTTAGTTTATTCCTTACCAATCAAAGTCGACAAATTTTATTAAGACGCCAGGTCCAGTGACGCGGAAGTTTTTATATTCACACGAACAATTTCGTGCTACTTTTGACCCGCTTACAACTCAAAAAGTACTTAACATACAGATGGTAATAATCTTACTTAAGATACCAAGAATATCAAATTTCAGGGATGCAGCCCATACAGTCATTGACTCACTCATCAAAACCCTAAACTACTTCAAAATGGTTGAGAAACTAGAATATCAGCATAAAGGTAGATCATTAGGCAAAAACTAAGGCAAAATCCGAAACACTCGAAATTTTCGATCGTCTCGAACTTAGGCGATCCATAGAAGATCAATCATGTTGCATTATATTGTCGCGTGTTATGGTTCGCGGCCAATAGTTTTAATGATCCGGGAAAGTGAAAACGCAATGTCTTTTAATTTAAGTTAAAAGAGTTTATTTAATTACAAAAGTGCACAATGATCAATTTAACACTTTCTCTAATTTTAATTTTCACTTTTAAAATTCTAACACTTGTCCCTAAATTTCTTATCGCGATTGTCTTCTAAATCACTTCACTATTACGAAACACACTTTTCTACTACTCGAATAATATCGCTTCCCACACACAATCGCAGTTCTTATCGCGGTTGAATGAATGAATGAATCTCCCCCATTCATTCAGCTCGCCTTTATATAGGGTCTCTACCTATTCACCCATTTCTCGTACATTGGCGAATGTTCTACCGAGAGGTACCTGGTAGATTCGAGCAAATTAATGAATGGAGTGACGTCACTTGCAGATGTTGATCATGCTTGTTGGGTTCTCGTGGGTTCGAGTAAGTTCATTTGTTGACGTGAAAACAATTGCGACAGTAGCTCGCAGAATTATTTGTACATGTAAATATTTGTACATGTAACAATATTTATGATTGTGTAATGTTATTGATCGTCTAGAGCAAGGTGGGAGACCTGCGACCTCGAGTCCGCGTGCGGCCCCTAAAGGATTATTGTGCAGTCTCCAAGCATTAGAAGAAAATCGTTATCAAAACATTAATTTCACACAAAAACATGTTCAAGCGGCAGGAGAGTGCTCCTGCCAGAAGGTTTTTTTTGCATATCAAAACTTGACTTATATACAGATTCAATAAATTGAGTTCGTAAAACTTTATCCTGGTTATTATGCATTGAAATTTTCCGCCATTTTGTTTCTAGTATTGAACCCGTTGCTTGGTTAGTCATGATAAAAGATCAATATTACAAGCCATTTCTAAAATTTTTATCAAAATTCCTGCATATTTGTGGTGTCTAGGTCCGTTCCAATAGTGCCTCTTCCTAGTACCTCGTGTTAGTGTTGTTGTAAATTTTCAAAATTAAATTGGCTGTAACTTAGCTGTTTGCTGTAAGATTATTGTGAAATTTTCAGGATGCATATAATTGCTATCAGAAAACTTAAATTGTTGCTTTTGGAAAATATTAGGATCCCGTTTTGATGATATAAGCAAAAACGTAAAATTTAGATAATCTACTATTATTAACAAGGTTGATCGAACTTTGACTTTTCAGGTATTTTTTGCACTTGTGCTCCTAAAGACTTAGCTATGTGATTTTTTGGTTCAATGGTTCAAATCGCGAGAAGAGGGGGATACCAAACTTTCGCAAATTTCCCCTTCTCCTGCACCCCTCAAAGCAAAACTTGTCATTTTAAGACATGTTTTGAAAAGTTCTCATTAATACCTTTCAATTGATACCCATTTTTTCAGGAGCCGCTCCTCTGTATGGAGACATCCCCTTAAACACCCAATAAATTTTCTTTGTGGTAATATTTTGAAAATGGTGGAACTTTACATCTACTTAGAAAATCTTATGTTTCTAGCTTATCTAGTTTGCGAGAAAAAGTGGTGTGACACACGAACGGACGGACAGACAGGATGCAATTTTAGTAGAGGTTTGTTAAAATTATTTTAGAAATCCCTGAAAAAATAAGAAAAACAAATAAGCAACAACAACAATAACTTGTTCTGTAACATAAAGTTCACTCCTTCCTAGATCTTACAATTTTGAATCACAATTGCCTCACTTCGAAATCTGAAATTCTTTTAAATATTTGGTGGTTGAGACTAAACGTTACCAACTTCACTCTGTTGTTATTTGTTTAGTTGTCATTTCCGCGCGTCAATTTTTTAACAGATTGAAGTTTGGTTAGTTGTTTACATGTGGTCAAAAAAGACTTGTTCTAAATTAATATCTTCATAAAAAAAATCGTAATGGAATTGAGACGTTATGGTGTAATTGCACTGTATTTGGTTGGAAATTCACAAACAGCAATAGTTCGTCAGCTCCAGTATTTGAATGTGAATAAAATGTTTGTGTATCGAACCATAACTCAACACAACGAAACAGGTAGCATCGCTAAACGCAACAGAAGCGGTCTTTAAAAGACAACAACATCAAAAGAAATGATTCGAAAGGTGAAGAAACGAATCCAACGAAATTTTCGTCAAAGTGCCAATCAATTAGCAGCACGTCTGCATGTTTCACAATACAGCATTCAAACTATATTGAAAAATGAACTACACTTGAAGCCTTACAAGATACAAAAAGTTCAAGGTCTTACGAAGGCACAAAAAAAAGTTAGGCTTGAAAGAACACGAGCATTGAAGGCCTTGGCCGAACGTGATGAGATTCCAAAAATTGTCTTTCCTGATGAGAAAATTTTCACCATTCAGCAGTATGTGAATAAACCAAATGATCGTGTTTGGTTAGAGCACATGTTCAATAATAATTTGGACGCAAGAGTTGCCATGCGCAAGCAATCAGCAGCTTCTGTTATGGTTTGGGCTGCAGTGACTGCGGATGGACGCACTCCTCTGATTTTCATCGAACAGGGAGTCAAGGTAAACCAAGAGGTGTACTGCCAATAGATCCTAAACGATGCACTTTGGTACGAACTGTTGGACATTCCAACAGGACTCGGCACCGTCACACAAAGCTCGAGCGACGCAGCGATTTTTACGAAATTGCGTTCCGTGGCTGATTTCGTCGAAAGAATGGCCACCATATTCACCGGACTTGAATCCCATAGATTTCTCCATATTGTCCATTTTGCAGAGTAAGGTGTCCACTAAAAAATACGAAAATAATGATGCATTGAAGTCAGCTCTTGTTCGAGAATGGAATAAAATTCCGCAAGACCACGTTTGGTCAGCATGCAATGCTTTCTAGGAAGACTGTATCAAATAATCGGAGACAAAGGAGGTCATATTGAGCATTAACTTGTTTTTCATAAAATTTAATATTCTTTTTATATATTCCATGACATTCCAATTAAAAATCATCAAAATTAAAAAAAAAATAATAGCGTTTTCATTTGGTAACACTTGGTCTCAGCATTTAATTAATTACAGCAATTGTAATTAATTAAATGTATTAGCATTTAATTAATGACAATTGTTGAATTTATATTGTAATACATTTATAATTTTAAATTTGAGATTCGTTAAGTCTATGTTGTTCAAGTTGTAAAGTTATGGTTCATCGTAGATCCTGAATTTTATTTTTGACAACTCTAGTAGGTATACAAATTCTAAAAACTAAAAAGTCTCCGATAGTGAGTTTGCTAATGAACATGAAGTGATAATAAGTAGTGTCGCGTGTTGCAGTTCGCGGCCGATAAGTTCAATGTCCCGGGAAAGTGCAATCGCACTGTCTTTTAAATTAAATTAGAAAAGTTTATTTACTAAAAATGTACAAAAATTAACTTCCCTATTTTACAAATTGCACATTGATTCACTTTTTACTTGTACCATTATCAATTTTAGTTTCAACTGGCATCAAATCTATGACGAAAAACTTCTATTTCACTATCAACCAATATCGCTTTCAATTCGCGCTCTTGTCTCATCGCAGTTTTACTATTTCCCCCATTCATTCAGCTCGGCTTTATATAGGATCTCTAGTCATTTAATCCATTTGTCGTTTATTGGCAAATATTCTGACAAAAACTACCAGGGAGATTCTGAACCAACGCAGTGACGTCACTTGTTTACTTTCAGATATTGATCATGGAACTACTTGGTCCATTCTTGCGCTTTCAAGTAAAGCTATTGACGGCATTTGTTTTACTTTTTGTGGTTGCTTTTTTTCAATCAACGTTGATCATGATGTTATTAACAGTTGCGACTAAAATTGTGACAGTAATTCGCAGAATTGTCTGGACATGTAACGCTGCCCCCATCTCAGTTCTTTTCGCCCCGAAAAGATGTGTCGCCAGTTGTAGTTAAGTATCCCTGGTTGTAATATGGGGCAAGACGGTCCAGGTGCACGACTTTCATTTTGGCTTTTGGCTTACGGTGTGCCTGTATGCGATATACGACAACATTGATTCGCTTTGTAACACCAATTTTGAGTGCAAATCAATTGGGGTAGTCTGCAAAAGCTCAAAAGCAAGAATTAATGCAGTTGCTCGTTCCCGCTCATTCCAGTGATTTAACCTAGGGGTGGCTTTAAACTGGATTTTGTGGATACTCTAGACCGTTTGCCCGTCGAATAGTGGTGCTTTTACGTTCATGGATGCGCTTTGCGCTGCGGTTATAAGTGGGACTGCCTTTGCTGCTTCGAGTTCCCTTTCCATTATAAGGGTTTCGTTAAATCATTTTATAAAACCCTACTGAATTCGCGACCTGTCCGTCCGTCTGTCCGTTCGTATGTCACAGCACTTTTTCTCGCAAAGTACTTAAGCTAGAAATATCTGATTTTACATGTAGGTGTAAAGTGGTGCTCTCTTGAAAGTAAAACTACAAAAAAAATTATATGCGGTATTTAAGGGGGGTCTCCCCATATAGGGGAGTGACCCTCGAAAAAAATCGTTAAAGGTAGTCAATATGGGCATCATATGAAAAGTCTTGATGAGAACTTTACAAAACAGGTCTTAAACTGAAATTTTTTGCCTCAGGGGGTGAACACGAATGGGAAATACACAAAATATGTGTCCCCCCCCCCCTCGCGATTGGACACCTGTCATCCGAAAAATCTGAAAAAAACAAAGAGGTAGATGTTTATGAGTACAACAACAACAAATACCTTAGAAGTCGAAATTCACTCAACTTTTTTAATAATAGTATGATCTTCGAATTCCACATTTTCCCCAATAAAATCGTATATGTCCCTTTAAACGCAACGAAATTCGATATTTAAGTAGTTACACATAAGGACTAAACACTTGACGAGTTTGATGAAAATCAAATAATATTCGCAGAAGTTATAGCCATTTGCAATTTCTGCAATAACAACAACAATCACACACGGTTTTGGTATTTTATGGACTTCCCATCCGTTCAGACACTACAACTTTGATTTGATCTTCTAAAAATTTCCAGATAAGATTTATAACAATTTCGGAATTCATGATTTGAGTGATTTTTGTTAGTTTGGAGTAAAATGGCGACCGTTGAAAATGGAGAAACAATGGATTTTCCTTTAAATGTGCACATCTCTTTGGCATGTTTCTTGACTTTATTTGTTTCTGGTGACCGTATTTTGGGAGGTTGGGTACAAAACCCTTCTGACATGACCGTAGGTCTATCTACCATCTCATAATTGATTTTCGCCTCGACCTGGCTAATCTTATGGTTGACTCTCTTTTTGACCTGGTTGACCTGCTTCTTGACCTGCTCAACCTTTTTCTCGACGCATTCAATTTGATAATTCAGACGACTGAGCTTCGTTTTTATTTCGGTTGACTGTTTTTGCAAATATGCCTTGATTTCGATTGCCTGTTTTTCCAATTTTGCTGATTGTTCATGTTCACAGTTCGTAGCACTACAGCCCCTATCGAGCCTTTGCTTAGAGATAGTTAGAGTATTTCATTGTCATGATCGAATGTGTCGGCACTCCACAAGGTGATATGATCATTATCACGCTTCCGTCCACCCAGCTGCGGTACGTTTTGATTTTAAACCAGCACGTATCACACCTGAACAGGGTTATAGTCCGTTTGAAGAATCACTCGAATTAAATCTCGTTGAGGCCAACGAAACTCAAACCAGAGACCTTTGGCTTACGGGCTTGGTGCTCTATCCACTACACCACGCGGACTATTGATTGTCCATTTAGCTTCACAGTTAATCTGGATGACCGTTGTCACTGCTCTTGCTGCACCAGCGCATTGTCCGGTTCCTTTAATTTTTGTGTTTCTGCTTCTCCCTTAAGGTCCGACATAGTCAAATCATTAATTTTTAAACGTAAGCTTTGTGGTATTTTTATTATTTCTGCATTTATTTTTTTTCACAGTTTCCACACTACATTTCACTATTGTGTATTTTAGAAAAAATGTTTAAAAGTTGTCACTTTAAAAATATTCATTCCCACTTCTGACACTACAGCCGTGTATTATGGTTCGCGGCCGATAAGTTTAATGTGAAAATGCGCTGTCTTTTAAATTAAGTTAAAAAAGTTTATTTACTAAAAATGCACAATAATTAACTTCACTATTTTACAAATCACTCTAGTGTTTATTTTTCGATATTGCCTTCAACTCGCGCTCTTTACTTATCACAGTTTTTACTATCGCTTGGCTTTATATAGGGTGACTAGTCATTCAATCCATTTCTCATAAATTGGTGAATGTTCTGACGAGCACTACCTGGAATATTCGAGCAATCCTGAATACCCGAGTGATGTCACTTTCAGATATTGATCATGGATCTACTTGTTCCATTCTTGTGATTTCGAGTACAATCATCAATCATGATGTTATTAATAGATGCGACAATAATTGCGACAGTGGCTCGCAGAATTGTTTGGACATCCTTGAATGCTTTGGCCCATTTAAACACAGCAGCCCTACTCAAGTACTCACTTCGAACTGATTTCGCAAACGAAGAAAAATTTCTGTGTTTTTAACGCCTTCCCAAACTAAAAATAAAAGACAATACGTTGCGCAACGGCGGTCGGCACTTTACGTTCACTCATAGTCGTAGCGCGCGCATGAAACATACCCTCCCGATGAAAACTATGCCACACTGTTTGTAAGGTACCCAGCTATCGCATACTCAAGCCATGACCTTCAAAACATACATGCAACCACCCTCGTATATATACGAGTATATATATATATATATATATATATTTATATATATATATATATATATATATATATATACACATATGTATATATATACATATGTATATATAAAGGCAGACCAACGCTCATGTCAGAACGGGTTTGTACTCAATTTCTCAGAAATGCAGTCACTAGCAACGAATAAAGTCAAGAAATATGTCAAAGAGATGTGCACGTTTAAAATAAAATCCATTGTTTTTTCAATTTCAACGGTTGCCATTTTGTTGCAAACCAAGAAAAATCATTCTAACCATTAATTCCCGAAAATATTAATGTTATTGCCCTTTTTTGATATTTTCAAGAAGATCAAATCAAAGGTGCAGGTTCTGTTTCGATGGAAAGCCCATAAAATACCAAAATCATGTGTTATTGTTGTTATAGTTGGAGTAATTTCAAATGGCTATAACTTCCGTGTTTATTATTCGAATTTTATCAAGCTTACAAAGTTTAAGGACCATTTGCAAGGCTACCTAAATAACGAATTACGTTCAGTTTAGCAGTACTTATTCGATTTTATTGGGGAAAATGAGAAATTCGAAGATCATACTATTATTAACAAAGCTGAGCGGATTTCGACTTCTCAGGTATTTCTTGTTGTCGTACCCATAAACACCTACCTCCATAGTTTTTTTCAGACTTTTCGGATCACAGGGGGGGGGGGAGGACACACATTTTTCGTGCAAATCCTCTCCCTGTGCACCCCTCGAAGCAAAAAGTGTCAAATTAAAACCTGTTTAGGAAAGTTTTCATCAACACCTTTCATTTGATACCCGTATCGACTACCTTCGATGAATTTATATTTTCGGAGACCACTCCCCTATATGGGGAGACCCCCCTAAATACCATATAATTTTTTTTTGCAGTTGAACTTTGAAGGGAGCATTACTTTATACCTGCATACAAAATTTGATGATCGTAGCTTTGGTAGTTTACGAGAAAAAGGGCTGTTACACACCGACGGACGGACGGACGGACGGACGGACGGACGGATAGACGGGCAGACAGGACGTGATTTAAGTAGGGTTTTGTTAAAATTATTTTACAAAACCCTGAAAAGGGATGTGAAGTCTTTCACCAGTCACAACACAAGCAAAAGTTTGAAAATATCGATGTTTCTAAGCTCTTTTGCCCGCCGTAGACGGTCTAAAGTTCGTTTGAGAAAGGAGAAGGGAACTTCTTGTTTCCTCAACAAACAGCTTTCACAATTCCACGTCATATGCTCCACGATTGAATGGTAGTAAATGTTCTTGGAGTTGCACGTTGGGTTTACTGGTTCCCCAATAATGGAACATTAAACGCCGAGAAATGTTAATTACTGTAAAAACATCTACAGCTCTGCTACTAAATCGTACCTACATCCCCTTTGTAGGAACTTTAGAAGGTGTAGGCATGTCTTCGGCACCTGATAATGGAATCGAAGTTGAAAGCATACCTCCGGAATGGAGGGTTAATTTTCTGCTCCTGTAAAACCCTACAATGTTTCGAAACCTGCAGAAGGGCCTCGGAATGGATTGGATTTATGGCAAAGACCTCTTAAACGAAAAAAAGACTCTGGGACTGGATCCTAGAATCTCAGATCACTCAATCACCCTGGTGGTGTTAAGGACCTTTTACAACAGGCCAGTCAATATAAATTAAAAATACTGGCAATGTAAGAAATGAACTGAGCTGGAAATGATTTTCAAGCTATGAGATTGCACACAATTTTCAAAAGTTGAAAGCCTTTTGCAAAACGAGAATTTAGAGCGGCCTTTATTGTGGATAGGGATTTCAAATTGCACGTGATTGTTTTAAAGGCAATTAATGAACCATTGTATGTAATTCGTATAAAACCTAACGTCTTCTAAATCTGGCTGATAAATATACACGCTCTAAATGTAGGAAAAATAAAGGAAACGTTCTACAATCTCCTAGAAAGACTAGTCTACCCACTGTCTACAAACGACACAAAAATTATTCTGGATAATTTCAAGGCTATGATTGAAAATGAGGTATCTTATCAGGAATGACTAGAGGACATAGACTCTACGATGAAACAAATGACAACGGCCAGCGCCTGATCGACTTTGCACGTAGCAGAAAGTGACGGATTCATAAAATGCCCTGGGTTTCACTGGATCGCAACACACAAAATCATATCGACCAACAACGTTGGGCCTCGAGCATACTTGATACCGAGGAGCCAATTATCACTCAGATCATTACTTAAACAAACTTATGTCGTGTGTCAAAGGTATATTCAGCGAAAGCTAGTCTGCTAAGAAAATTCGACATTGAATGGCTCTAAATGGCGTCTGTGGCCAAAAATTCCACGGAGACCCTCGACAACAAGCTGGCTCCCATCTTATCAGAATCATCTTTGGAAACAAGCAACGAGCTCTGGATGGAAGTGAACGCGGCTATTTAGAGCGTGACAGAACACACAATCGGACATCATGCCCGATGCAAGAGAAACGATTGGTTTGACGCTGAGTGCCAGAATGCGTTAGACAGAAAGAATCAGACTTACAAAGAATACGTAGGTAGGAGAACTAGGATGAAGAGAGAAAATTATTAAAATCTCAGAAGAGTAGCAAATAAGATAATTAGAACTCAGAAAAGAAAATACTATGATAACCAATGGTATAGGACCGATGAAACTCGAGCATATAACAACACAAGACGAGCACAGAAAGTATTGAAATGGCTATCAGCCCAAAACTACGCTCTGTCATGATGATATTGGCAATATTGTCGCGTGTTATGGTTCGAGGCCAACAATTTTAATGTTCTGGGAAAGTGAAACCGAAATGTTTATTCACCAAGAATGCAAAATCATCAATTTAACTTGCATTTAAACTAATTTTCACTGTCACTGCACTTAAACTCATTTTCACTGTCTATGAATTTTTGCTTTAACTGTCTTCACTTTCAACGAAAATCACTTCGTAGTACTCAACCAATATCGCTTTTCAATTCGCATTCCATACTATCGCAGTTTTACTATCACGGTTGTAATAATAATCCCCCATTCCTTCAGCTCGCCTTAATATAGGGTCTCTAGTCATTCAATCCATTTCTCGTACATTGGCGAACTAACTGGAATATTTGAGCAATACTGAATGGGCAGTGACGTATCATCCATCAATTATGAAATCAAGATTAAGGAAAATGGGCATCATATTTCAAGAACTTCCTTAATCTTTCGCATGTCTCTAAAACTTTGGAGCCTATAGATGTGTCGGAGGGACTTTATTGGCTCCACCAAGTCTGGATGAAGTGTATTTTTCATCAAAGCACAAAAGAATAATGTAGCACCAAACATAGATGAGATTCGAATGGCGCTCATCAAAAATGGTGGCAGGATTGTTCATAAACTATTCACAAAGTGATCCAGCACATTTAGTAACATGAACATATGCCAAACGGGTGGAGTTAATCTACTATATTCCCTACCGAAAAAAAGGTGACAAGCTACCGTGCGAAAATTATAGAGGCATAACACTACTTTGTACGGCGTACAAAATATTTTTAAGGATCTTAGAAAATAAAATAGAATCATACGCCAACAGTATTATTGGGGAGTATCAAGGTAGCCTAAGAGCAAGTAGATTGACAATAGACCAATTGTTCACAGTCTTGAAAATACTGGGAGTTCAATAAAGATGTATACCATCTTTTCGTTGATTTTAAGTAAGCATACGACAATGTTGCTTGTACCATACTGTACCAAGTAATTATTTGCTTTGACATTGCCGCCAAATTAGTCCGTCTCACCAAAATGACAATGAAGTCGATGACGTCTAAGTCTGCAACAATAATCAACTCACCGATGCCTTTGGCGGAAATATCGGACTAAAACAGGAGATGGGCTGGCCACATTGCTATTAAATTTTGCTTTGAAGCACGTCATAAGGAAGTTACCTGTCGAAAAGTGAGGGACATTACTATACAAGTTGACCCAAAGGAATAATTGTTACTTTGTAATAACTATCCCTTAATATTTACTTTGAATATTAGTTTTTTAAATGACATACGAGTATATACATGTAAGTGTTTAATTTGTTTAACAACATAATTTTTTTCTATTTAGAGGGCATTTCCTTTTCAGGTTTTGTAAAATAATTTTGCAAAACCCCCTCATAAAATTGAGGCCTGTCTGTCCGTCCGTCCGTCCGTGTGGCACAGCACTTTTTCTCGCAAACTACTTAAGCTAGAGACATCAAATTTTGTATGCAGGTGTAAGGTGGTGCTCTCTTCAAAGTTCAACTACAAAAAATTTTATAAGGTATTTAAGGGGGGGTCTCACCATATAGGGGAGTGGCCTCCGAAAAAAAAAATTCATCAAAGGCAGCCAATATGGGTATCAAATGAAAGGTCTTGATGAAAACTTTTTAAAACAGGTTTTAATTTGAGACTCCTTGCTTCAAGGGACGCGCATGGAGGGGAATTTTTCGAAAAATTTGTGTCCCCCCCTCGTGTGGTCGGAGTTTATGAGCACAACAACACCAAACACCTTAGAAGTCGAAACTCGCTCAACTTTGTAATAGTATGATATTCGAATTTCACATTTTCCCCAATAAAATCGCATAGGCACCCTTAAACTGAACAAAATTCGACATTCACGTAGTCCTGCTAAGGGTTTTTAAACTTTGTAAGTTTGATATGATGTATACGGAAGTTATAGCCGTTTGAAATTTCTCCAATTACAACAACAATAACACATGATTTTGGTATTTTCTGGACTTTCCATCGAATCAGTCACTGCAGTTTTGACTTGACCTTCTTGAAATTTTTCAATACGTCGATAACATTAATATTTTTGAGAATTTATGATTTGAGTGATTTTTGTCAGTTTGCAACAAAATGGCGACCGTTCAAAATAGAAAAACAATGGATTTTCTTTTGAACGTGCCCATCTCTTTCTTGAAGTTATTCATTGCTGGTGACTGCATTTCTGAGAAGTTGGGTACAAAACCTTTCTGACATGAGCGTAGGTCTGTTTACCTACCTTGTTTTGACTCGGATTTGAATTCATTATACAAAACCTTACTTCAATAAGGAGACTTGATCTGAGGGTACACGCACTGAGAAAGGTGGATACAAACGCCAATGAGTAAATAAACCAGCAAAATATTGGTAAGTCTAAAAAGTGTTGAGCCTTTTTTGCATCACATCACAATCCATCACATTCTTTAGATTGAGTTTCTCCTTGCTACAAGTGAATTGTTATTTTTTTAAGCATAGAGCTGTTTCGCATAGACTGATTCAAATGTCAGTTACCAGTGATGTCAAAGCTTATACTGCCAGGAATAATTCAAGGGTTTCCTGTTCTGATTTATGAGTCTCCGGCTTCAAAAAAAATATGACAACGTTAGCCTGGAAAGCATTGCTGCATGGTTGCAACTTTTTCCTCATTCCGGAAATTTTGAAGTGTGACTATCATGTTTTTTAAAGACGCACTTGAAACTATGTAGATTTTATGTGCTTAAATATGTAAATAAATTTTACTTTTCAAAATTATATAGATATGTCAGTTTCATGTAAAACTATACTCACTCAATCCAATCGGAAATGTTTATGATCGGTGAACAGAATCAATGTCAGGTTGGCTTAAAAGATTGTAAATAATTGCGATGGATATCACAAGATTTCAATTTGCTGCTGGATAAGGACCGATATAGGACCATGGCAGCTGGTTCTCCCATTCATCCTTAACCCTTGGATTATTGATTGCGCAAAAGCGTGGAGATGCAATATTCGCTTCCTGAATGCACTTTTGTATAAAAAGTCCTCCCGTTGATTATGCAACGGCAATCGAAGGGGACGCAACTGTATGTTCTGAAAAATTAAATTTAAGGGATTCAAATTTCAACTCAAGAACAAATTCACTACCTCTTCCTCTTCCACCCATGAACCGCAATAACAGGACTCCTTTCCACGTGTGAAACCTCTTTTTATCCATTGTCAATCCAGGGCAACAATATATGTAAATCAAACTAACTGGGCCCAAGTAATGGATTGAAAATGAAGTCACTTGATAGCCCGAAGTAATGTGAACTTTAGTTACTATTCACGAATTACACCGGAATTACGCGATCATACAAATCGCTAATCAAAAATAAATTTGGAAATTTTATAGCCACGACATAGCCAGTTGGCCACTTTGCCACACTGTCAACGTCAAGTGGCGGTTCAGTAGAAGATATTTATCATCTAACCTTACCAGCTAACCGTAATTGTGTAGGGATGACAGATCTCTGTCGTGTATTGCTCTGCGGGGTGGAAAGTTAGAACAAGTATTGAAAATGTGATTGAATTAGTGTATTTAGGTGTCAACATAATGAGAGCCGCTAACGAGTGGAATAAATTCAACCATTCCCTGGAACGCCGAATCACAAGGGAACCCCCTTCAAAAACTCCACTACGAAACAGTCTAATTTTTAGGAGTGTCACCAGGTGAACTCCTAAAAAAAGTTGCCCAATTCTGGCCGAAAAACGATGGTACGCCAACACAGGGCAAGCTAGTTTTGTTCATTGCGCTATTCCTCAACCTGTATGGGGGGAAATAACCTGACTACTATCTGTCTCAACATAAACTCTTTTTTTTCCATGACAAAAGATTATTCGTGTCTAGCCTTACAAAATCCATTCAACTAGACATAGTTTTCATTAACGAAACAGTCCTGAAACCGACACACAAGGTCCGAATAGAAAACTACAAAGTACTTAGAAACGACATAGGCAGAGGCACCACCATTCTATATCGAGACCACCGATCAGTCAACCAAATAAACTTTAACCATCCTGACATTTCCTGCACACTAGCAACTTTAAACATGCGAAGACACAATGGTGGTCATGGAAAAATACTAATTACGTCTATCTACATCCCAGGAAACCTGGGACCTTCAATAGAACTGACCCTTAATAGAATACTAGCAATAGCTGCTAACCACGACTCTATCCTCCTCGGCGGAGACCTCAACGCGAGACATGAGCACTGGGGTGATTCCACACGGAACCCAAATGGTCAAAAAATATATCAATGGTTCCTGTCGAGCACATGTCTAACATGCGCCATCGTCAATGCAGGTTTCCCGTCATACTCAAGAAGCAGCTCCTCCTTCGACAATTTTCTAGTGTCACAAGACCTACCAACTGGAACCACAACTTCCTACCAATGTGCGACACTTCCATCGATATCCGATCACTATTGTTTGAAACTAACCCTTCACCTGAATGATCAAACCACTATTTTAAATATACCGAAAAAATTTCGCTCCTATGCCTCTGTGGGTTGGGCAGAGTTCAGAAAAGACCTCGAAGACGATTTACCCCCAAACCCACCCCCCCCCCTCCCTGTAAACCCCTCCCTGTAAACCGAATCCTATCCAACCAGCAAACTGATATCCACATCCAGAACCTAACCGAGTCTATACTAAAACGAATAGATGCACATGCGGCGGAAGGAAAACCAAAACAATGGCTATACAGATGCCTTACGCAAGACACCAAAGCACAGATCTCTAAACCAAACTGTGATGGAGACGTATAAAACTTCAGACCAATCTCCTTATTTTACAATATTGGCAAAATTTTGGAAAGAATCATTCTACAAAGCTTTAGAGCATTTTCGATGAAGCTAATTCCCGAGTTTCAGTTCGGATTCCAACCCGAAAAATCCACAGAGCATGCCATTATGCTGGTGCATGACACCGTCGTAAGAAACTCGCGCAAAAAACAATGCACAGTCACATGCGCGCTAGACTTACAAAAAGCGTTGGACTCCGTTTGGCAGAAATTCAAACTCATGTATTCCAACTGTCCCCTGGCCCTCACGCGTATCCTTGATAGCTTCCTACAAAATAAACACTAAACAACTGAAATATCCTACCGAACTTCAACACCTATACCTATCCTGTCTGGAGTCCCACAAGGATCCATATTGGGACCAAACCTTTTCAACTTCTACCTAAACGACATCCCACATACCGCCGCCACAAACACAATCCAAAACATCCCCAGTAACCCGAACATGATCATATACGCGGATGATATTCCAATTTTAGCCAGCCGCAATCTTCCCATTTCCGCCATGGAAATGGTGCAAAGAGAAGCTGACCTTATAGCACGCTATTTAAAGGATTGGGGCTCCAAATCAACGCTGCTACATCGGAAATAGTATGTGGTAAAGGGCACAAGCTAGGTGTGCAGCAAAGCAAACTGATGAGGGCGGTTATCAAAGGGGACGCGGTGAGCCCAAAAGATAACATAAGGTATTTGGGAGTGAACCTCAACAACAGGTTCAAAATGAGCCCACATGCAAGAAAAGCAATAAAAAAAGCCAAAGGAGCTGCTGCATTAATCTCACCCTTCCTATCCTTTAAATCCGTCTTCCCCAATGTGAAACTCTTCATGTATAAAACCCTAATTCGCCCTATCATCACATACTCCTTCCCAGCCTGGCTGACAATTTCACCAACAGTAGCCGAAGAATTGAAAATATTTGAGCGGAGCATACTCCGAAAGTGTATATCGAAATACCGATGCCCCAATAAAAAATACTATAAAAACAGCGTTCTTTACCAAGAAACTAAAGTAATCCCCATCCTGCAATACATGCTTGAAAACAGCAAAAAGCGAATAGCTAAATGGCAGTCACACGAATCAAACCTAATCCGGGACGTCTTCAATAGTACCCCCCTCCCCCTCTCTGAAAACCCATATTATCTCTCTCCATAAGAATCCTCCAAGACTTCCAGATTAACATCGAGCCCCAACCAAACCCCCTAAAACCTATCTTCTATTATATACCGTCCCCTAATACCTACAGGGGCTAAACCAACTTGAATTTCTATCGGGAAAAAAATAATAACCAAACAAACAATGATTGAGTAACCAACTAAAGAAATAAAAAATAACTTCCGTATATCCTGAAGACCAGGTCAGTAGGAACTATGCTTTTTCTGAAACGCGGTGTTGGATGTAACGCTTGGAGAGAACACTCGACCAACCAAAACTACAAAGAAGAGTTACAATGTTATTAGGCTAAGAATAAAATAAGTTCGGTTAGTTTAGGTTTTAATCTGTAAATAAACAACTAAAAGACAATAACCGTAAGAGCAAACGGTATAGAAAAATTACATTAGCACTTCAAAAACTGTAAAGTTTAGACCTAGGTCGTATAAAGGACGTTTGACAAAACTGTCACTGCCACACAAATCGTAACATTAAAAATAAGTTACTACTACTACGAAAACCGCTAATTAAAGACACGAAATACGCCAAAGAATAATTTTTTTCAGTTTTGACGATCTTGAAGACCAGCTGCATACACAAGAAAACAGAGTTCTGTGATAAGACCTGTGTTATGCTACGGGTTTGAAACATTGACCCTAACCCAAGCAAACGAAAATAATTGAAGGCTTTTGAGCGACGGATGGTGAGGTGAATAATCGGAGGGAAACTAGATGGGGACAAATGGTGAATTTGATATACATGAGCTGTATGAAATTTTCGACGAGCCAGAGATCTTAACGATTGTAAGACTGTAGAAGCTACAGTGGGCAGGCCACATGAATTGTATGGACGAACAATGTGTAATGAATCATTCGAGGCCGCTGGCGACCACTACCAATACATCCTGCTGCCATGTGGCTTTCCATCTCATGTTTGTTGTGACGGCTTCACATCCCACGTCAGTTTTCTCGTGGGATGTCAAAGTCAAATGACTGCCACATGGTAGCAGAGTGTAGGAGTAGTGAAGGCCATCGGATGAAAAGTGGAAGGGTTAGTGCAAGATTTAGTGAGTGTGCAATGATTTTCCCTTTGATTCCGTCTCACAGTGCTCTGACCAAGAAATCAAAACCACGTCGCAATTCTTGTGGTTGCAATTTGTAAAGCTCTTCCGCGCTACCGTCACAATTGAAAGTTCCTCCAAGAATCTCAACGACCCAACGGCTGATGACTGTAGAAATTTCCATCACTTGCTACCCGGGTAAGCGAGTTTGCATTCCAATTGCATCAAAACTTGTATTTGCACCTAACAGCAGCCCTCTTTATCCAATTAGATCATCTCATCGCGCAATACATATGCGGTGACTGGGGGCCTATTTCAGAGAAGCCAACAAAGATACTATGAAAGTGTCTATCATCAACATCCAGGGAAAAAAATAAACTGTTCACTGTGAAATGCCCGACTCGATGACACAACCATATCATAAACTTTACTCGTGAATTGTGTCATATTGGAACGTCGACCATTGTTTGGATTGGTAATTGCATTAACATTATGCGTATCGATATGTAGAATATCATTGCAGGAATTGGCAATTACAGTGACGGAAGTCAGACAACAGAGCACCTAGAACCACTATTGTGTCTACTCACAGTCGGAAGTGCAAACGCCACAGCTGAAAAAGTGGCCGGGGACCGGTTGTAAGAACGAGAGACCCGGGTAATGCACTTGAGGAAAAATTCAAGTCTGATTGTAAGTAGCAATTGTATTTGTGTACGACGAAAAGTTGGTTAGCATGCCGGTCTTTATCATGCCGGTCTTTATCAGAATCTGCGGATGTACAGCAAGTCTGATACTCGTACAAATTAAATAAGTTCTTATCGAAGAATGAAAGATACGGAGACCGAAACACCAATATCGTCGAATTATTTATTTTCTACAAGAATCAGTATATGTAAATATATAAAAATATGAGTTACATAATATCTGAAACAATAAGCTAATGGATTATTTTAAGTGAAAAAAGGGAAATAAGAATACAAATCATTGTAAAGATATGGTGAAGGAAACGAACTGTAGAACTATCGAAAAGCATATCACGTAAATTGCTAGAAGACGAGACTGGCAAACAGACAGTTCTTTTTCCACGTAGTTTTTGAAAAAGCTTTTGGAAACATTGTTTTAAATAGGGGATTTAAATCAATGCAGGACATTTATTAATACAAATGGAAATATAAGAAAACTCTACTAACTGAAATATGCAACAGTTACGGACACTAATATAGTTAGCTAATTCTCGGAATTAACCCTAGATCACTAATCATATTTTCGAGTTACGTTATCACTAGATATTAACTAACAAAATAAAACTTAATTATTTGTTTTTTATTCGTTTTTATTAATTGAAAAGTAAACAAGATGGATGAATATTTATCAAATTTAACTGATTATAATGAAAAAACTTTTAAAAATTATTCTTTGCACTCATTGCAGACTACGACAGTATGTTCTCCGCAAATTGCCTTTCCACAGGCATGGCACGCGAATTTTATCATTCTGTGCTTTTGATAGGGACAAAAAGCGCAAATTTTGCGCTTATTTGATTGTGCGTGAGAGGTACCTGCTGTGATGTTTTCAATTTTTAAAATATCTTTGATACTTGCTCTAATATCCCTCCTCAAAGTCACAGTATTGTAGCGCTCTCGTAACCACGGTCCAGTGAGCTCATCCACCAGTCATTGAACAAACTCTCGTCTTTTTTGCGGCTTTTGTCTCATCCTTACCAAGTTGGACACATAAAGTACATATGTGTTTGCCATGCACAAGTTCAAAATATTATAAAATATGCATTGAGGCCATCTATTGGTCTTACGACTGCAACTCATGACTGTACACATTTGGTCTATGGTATCAATCGCTCCTTTAGTACTATTGTAGAAATGAATCACTTCTTGTTTTTTTTTGAATCAGGGTTTATATCCGGCTGGTCATGAGCAGTCGATAGTAAATAAACTACTTTATTGGACTTAGGCTTATACGAAACCAAAGTCTTTTCTGAATCGAAAGCAAACAAGTAAGTGCCGATATTCCGTGTTTTCGAATTTTTCATCTCTGTAGGGATTTCTTGTTTATTGTTGCGCAACGTACCGACGATAGTTAATTTGTAAGGAGATTGTAATAACTCTGAAGCAAGTGGGACAGAAGTAAACCAGTTATCCATGGTTATATTTTGGTTTGTTCCGTATATAGGTTCACAAAGCTGCTTCACGAAATATGTAGCCAGGGGTATGTTACCACTATTTGTCCCTTTTCCTAAATATGGCATAGCATTATATATGTACTTTGAATTTGAATCAGCAACCATGACAATCTTTATGCCATATTTATTTGGCTTATTAGGCATATACATGCGAAATGGACAGCGCCCTCGGAAGCCAACTAGTTGCTCATTAATAGTTTAATAAGAACTAGGTTCGTAAGATTTCCTACAATTATCAATGAATTTCTCCCAAAATTCTCCCATCGGTGCGAATCTACCTGATTGTATTCTCTGCTGTCTGTTGGAAGAAGACCCCATAATGCTTTCATTTCATTACTTGTTGTATAAGAAGTAGTATGAGACAGTTGCTTATACTTGTCTCGTTTTATTCCAATTTCAGCATTTGTGTACAATACAACCTCATCAATCATTGCATTGGATATAAACAAATTAAATAATGAAATCGGTTCAATTGTATCTCTCACTCCATTCACAGGTCCAGGTATAAAGTAGGTAATATTACGAGCTGATGTACGAGTACTCGAATTACGTGGGTTAGATGCCCACTTATGTTTATTCTTTCCATAAATGTAGCTCTTACCTGGATGTACTACATAGCTTGATCGTGACGATGAAGCTGAAGGTTGATGGGACTCCCCACTGAGAGGAGAATCATCATCCGTGTCTTCTATACGATTTATATTTCGATCATGTCTGATAACAAGAAAATCCTCATCCGATGAAACTGATGACTCATTTCGACTTTCGTCAGTCGATCAATGTAACTCGATTTCCACGTTGTCTTCACATTCTGAATCTGAAACACCACATATTTGCCGATGAACTTCTTCATCGGTCTCGCTGTCAGACTGATTCAAAATTTGTAAAATCTTTTCTTGATTTCCTGCCAAATTCATCTATGCAAAAAAAACACGCCGTCATAAATTTTATAGCTCCTAGAAATAACCATAATAATAATAAAAATTCCACCATTACATTTTACATACATGTTTTATGAATAATAACAAGAAATAATTTAATTCAAAAATAATTTATTTACACACAAAAAAAATTAAAAAATAACAATAACATGTAACATACCTTGGCTCAATTTTCACTCGTAGTCACTATATATTAGTCGAGAAACTAATATTTTTCAAAATCTCGAAAACGAAACAACGTACACGCGTAATGATAACCGGCGGGTCACTGAATAGCTAATTAAGGAAGGTACTGTGTGCGGTGGGGTGGGCAAGGATTGAGAAGATGCATAAATATCGTAACCGTGTGGGGTGTGTAGTCAGAGAGACTAATATTTAGTGATGCAGGGTTAAAACATGTGTTACTTTGATGTGAGGAGTATAATTTATTATATATGTATTGTTAATCGTTCAGTAGAAAAACAATTATGTTTGGTAGTTGGAAAAGAATGAACTTCAGTTAAACAAAAGCAGCAGAAGAAAACAAAATTATAGTTCTAATAGTGATAATGCAACAATAATTTAAATAACAGAAATAACGCTAGAATGATATTCACTTTTGCATATTATTTTATTTAATTATATTTATTTGCGTTACTTAAATTAGGAAAAAGCCTATGCTATCATGTCTTACTGAAATGATGGCCCAATACATACAAAAAAATTTAGGACGAACGAAATAAATAAATCATTGTACCGAACTGAACGAAAGTAGAGGAATTTAATGTAATGGAAATCCGTTTAAATATTTGACAGAAGTAAAATTAAGGCTGAAGTTGGGTGAGAACTTCCTTTCTCCGCCATTTTTCCCAAAGTTCAAAATATTCCTTTCCCCGCTTCCTTTTTTTATCTCGTGGTAACTAGCAAAGGATTTGATCTTTAGTCATATTTCTATTATATATATTATATCTCATTTTAATATTGATGTTATTTATCAATTAAAGTTAAACATATGAAAAATAATTATTATAACAAGGAAACATAATCGGGTCGCCATCAAATTCTTGGAGATGTCAATCCGATTATGAGCTGTTCTTTTTGTAACTATTCGAATGAAAAAAAGACAAAAACTTAAAAGTCTTAAGGTGTAATTGTAAAACGAATATTTCAGATTAGGTTTCAAGAGTAAAGGGAATCAATTAAATTTAAACTTTAAATGAAATCAGCTTTGATAGGATTCAATAAAAAACCATGAATTGCTAAAATTAATAACGACTTTCCTTTCCGGTGGTCCTTTTTTTCCAGAGGCAGTGAGAGTGCAGGGTAAGTATGCCGAGGAGAGGGTAGGGTTTGAAAAACTCCGCTAAGGTCAGTTTCGCGTCGCGCGCGGTACGTGGTACCTTTGTTGGTTTGACTTTTTCTTTAGCGTAGCTTTCGTCGGGTTCAAGTTAACGTAGTGTATTTTTCGGTACCGCGTCAGTAAAATTCGGGGACGCGGAATGGAAATTAGATTTTTGTACTTTGACTGGATTGATGAGGAAATACGGAGTAACGTACAGTAGGTTTCTTCTCCGTATGATTGTGTTTTCGACGCGTTTGAAACGGGCGTTTAATGGTGGCTGAAAAATGTAAATGAGCGTAATCCATTTTAAGACCCGCGACCGAAATCCTCTCCGATCTAGCTAGCCGACAAGCAGCCACCGCGTGAATGGGTTACGGTGCATGGATTGGTTGACCGGTTGGTACCATCCGTTGGCACTACTCAGACTTAACGTCTAGAACCGATGAGAGGTCGGTTCCGACTTTGTTCGTGAATTTAGACGTAAAAATCATTACAAACGGATATCCAAAAAGGTATTCGTTGAGAAAACTGAAGGCCGGAGACCAGCAGGGAAACCGAGAAAACGATGGTCTGAACCGATCGACGAAGACAGTTCCTCGCTGCTTGGATTTCAAAACTGGAAGACGCGGTCGATGGATTGGGATAGTTGGAGGTGCTATTTGCAGGAAGGAAAGTTCCGTGAGGGGCTGTTGTATTACGAAGAAGAGAACCTTAAAATGTTTGGGTTTGCAGAAATTGAACTCTCAGAAAGTCTACAATTTATGGTTTCAATCACTTTAATTTCGTAAAAGCTATAAATACGTTATACACAATGCTTTCCTCTTACTTTTAAACAATGATTTTGAAACTTATACGTTTTAACAATATAATCTTAAAGACAACTCTTTATTTCTTTGATCCATAAACTCTTCATTTCTTTAATCCATGAAAAGGAAACTCAAATAAAAATAAATAGCCAAGCAACCTCTAGTACAGCAATTTTTCGCCCGACATCAGATTTTCGGGCAATTGAATTGCTCTACTTTAAGAAGGATGCAAGTATCTCCCAAAGGCAACGATATTGCTTCCGTCAATCACATTACCACTCACATTATGCTGGAACATACAACAAGCCATCCATGATGGCTCCCCTATTATATTTCCAGGAAACACGTTGAAGGAGACTTCCTAGGGGAAACTCATCAATTTGGAGAAGAGCTCCACCATCCAGTGGAATGTGGAAATTTTTCACTAGACACAAGAATCCTTCTACGGAATATTTCCAATCGTACGTGAACTCTTTGGTTCGTAGGAGTCAAGTTCAGTCTGTTGCAACATTTCCTTCAGGATGTATAGGCGCCTGAGACTTATTCAATTATTCTCTGGTCTGCGTCTCTCAACCTATATACAATCAAGAGATAATTAAAATCAATTTCCATCGAGTATTGACGTTGGAGTCTCCGTCTCCTATAATGGCCTTTTGGCTAGTGATTGTGTACAAGGACAAATGTCGTCAATTTAAATGGAATTAATTTAATTTTTAAATGAAAGCGTCAAACTCGGAAAAGCTCGTGGACTCAAGTGGATTTGAAGGCAATTATATTTGGGTCGCCATATGGGTCTATGGTTTTGTTGATTACATTCGTTATGACTATTCTGGAAGTCTACGAGATATGTATCTTGAAGGAACTTAAAAAATATTACAATATATATTAAGTTTTAAGAATTTCAGACAAGTTGCTTAAAGTGAAACATGTAATCGATCGAAAACTGAAGATTGGTGTATGTTGAAAATAGTGTAATTGGTCAGTGATAATTCAGGATGTGGAGCAAAACTTCCAAATGCTTCAAGGATATTCAGCTTATGTTGCTTACCACTTGAAAATACTTCATGCATCTTTTACTACTGATAAGCTCTTAAGCTTGGTAAATGTGCTTCTAACTCTTCAAATAAAACACATTTCTCAATTTTCATCCAACTCACGTTTGCCAAATTTCTGCCAACTTTTAATGAGAGCATTCTATCGACACATTCCCTTTCTTATTGTATTCTATAGCTCCGAACCTCAATTTCTCGCTGCTGAGCTTGTCGAAGCGTGGAAGCACTTAATCAATGAGAGATAGCTGAACATCGCGACACGGTACGTTGAAAAATAAAATGTTTCGGGCATTTTATCAAATTTTCGTCGACAACGTTGACAACAACAGCAGAAGGAATTAATTAAAACGTTCGAGATTAAGAAGAAAGGATAGGGATGAGCTTGGTATTAAGTAATTCAAACACGGGTTGGTTTTCTCGATTGTACCTAAGAAAAAGGTTTCAGACAGACGACTGATATCTGGGCAAAGAAATGGAGCTACTTTATATATGTGTGCGGATGTATGTGTACTATACAGGCTTACAGAGGGATTTTGAAGCCAGAAGTTACAACAGGACGTGAAGAGAATGTATTCAAGACAAACAATATTTTGGTATCCTTGTTGTCTTTGGTGGGATGAAATGATGATGAGGAAAGGATTAAGTAGAGATGATGATAATATTTCTGAATTGGGCAGACTTTTTGATGTTGAAGAGCTTAAGTGGTTATACTGGGGTCAAGGATATTATAATCACAGTGAAAAGAAAATATTCTAAGTAATTGTGGCTTTGTTTCGAATTCAAAAAATAGAGAAAAGTATGCTTTTGATGAATGGGATTCAAATTTGAACGACAAGGTGTAAAGGCTAATTCATAGTCATTAATTAGCAGGGTTTGCAAAAATCCGATATTTATAATAAACATCGAAAAATCCGATATTTGATATACATCCGACATATTGGATATATATCACGTTTACGAAAAGTTAGCATTTCCCAGTCTGTAATTTATTTGAAACTGTCAAAATGGAAAAATAATAAACATTAGCCTGAATATTTCACTTTTTATTCCTAAAGTAACAAAAAAGTGAGTAAAAATTTGATTAATCAATTAAAATCAGTGCCGATTGTCAGGTACAGATTTTCAATAGGTACATCATCGTCTGACTCCCACTCAAATTGGCCTCCGGAATCTACGCCCAGTATTTCTTCTTGCATTTCCATATTCGCATTGGATTTCCAAATCCAGTCCATGTTGCCTGTAGGAACTGTACGACAAATTATCTTATGGGAATGGTTGAAAGTCTTGAAGATATGGACTAATTTATGGGATTTCTTGATTCTTAATCGGTTGCGTATCTTCTACTTCACAAGAACGAAGCTAGAGAATACTCTTTCGAGACCAGCTGTTGATGCTAATGCGGACAGTAATTGTTCACATCGTATTCGAAATCTTTCTTTGCCATCCCAGTTGAGCAATCGATTATCGTTTGTGTTTATATTTAGAAGCTTTCACGATTCTAAAGGTGGAGTCAGCTTAAAATTTTCTCCAAAAAGATACTTAGGAAACATTGATGATTGCGTCAGCAATGACGTTACAATAGGCATGAAATCGGGTGACATTTCAGCAAAAACTTTATCTCTTTGATCATTGCTCAAATTTTCACCCAGATATCATATTAGCCGAAAAATAAACAGACTTCAATGCCATGTCACGTAAATACCGAAATAAATTCCTGACTTCTAATGCCTCATTTTCTAAATCCTTTTCTAGCCGGTGCCATATTTCCACTACCACCGATATTCTTGTTTCAAATGAACTATACCTATTTTAAGTTCAATCTAGCACTCGTTGCGTGTAGACGTGTTTTTAATCGCTCCTGTCATTAATTTTAAAAATTAATTAACTTTTCGCAAAAGTCAGTTTCAAACAATTGCAATATTTTTTTACGAGCCAGTCAAAAGCAAATTTTGATTTTATTGGGAAAACCATCATCGTTGAATTATTCGAGCATTTATCGAATACCTGAAATTCATTTCCTGAAGAAATATCAAAAGTGGAAATACGTTCAAGGGAAGTCCCGGTCTGAGAACATTCCCTCTAGCCTCGCTGCAAAAGCAACGAGATGGAGGAGCCCAATGGCTTCAGCCATCAATCAGAAGGATCATGCCCATCGCCAATGATGACGGGCGAAAAAAACAAAAAAGAAGTTACGAGAATAAAACAGAAAAACCGACAATCCTATCGGTTATCGAAATCGAACAGCTTATCCAAGAAAAAGAGAAAACTGAAAAAATCGAAAAAGAAAATGAAGAACTCAAGCTTCGAGTTAAATCGTTAGAAGCACTTGTTGGAACGTTAACGTTCAACAAGGATAAAGAAACCAAGAAAGGCCGACAAGCAAACCCAAAAACCGAAGACAAGAAAATTAAAAGCCACAGGAAGAAGCTAATCAAGAGGATGTCCTCAGCGCAGGAGGCGCAAACGACAGCAGAAATTATTATTCAGCGCTAGCTGGTCTTGAAGAAACGATGAACATTGAAGAGGATACAGGTAAAACGTCAAAATTAGAAAATGATTTCATTGAATATTTTAAAATTAAAAATCGGGAGAAAAAACCAAAAGGTTTGTCTGCTGGTCCGTCCGTTAACATTAATAAAAAAAAAGAAAAAGTCCCACCAATCAATGTGTTTGGGCAAACGGGCAAAGATATGGTTGGGCTTTTGGCAGCAGAAAAAAAGCTAAAAGATTTTCAGATAAAAAGAGTCAATGCCGATAAGTTGACGATAAGGACTAAGTCGCTGGTTGATTTCCAGGCAACAAAAAGTGCCTTAAATTCTGGAGATGTTTCGCATTTCACATATACCCCGAAAAGCGAAAAGAACCAAACCTTTTAATTGAAGGGTCTGGACTGTTGTGAGGACACAGTCCATCTCCTTCAGGTGCTCCAGAAATACAGTTTATTTCAGTTAAAAACTTTGCAACGAGAAGATCGATTGTGAAGCGCAAAAACTTGCCTCACTACTTAGTCCGAATTTCCAGCAAAAGTAGTTCGAGTGCCCTGCAGAAAATACGGTACTTGAACTTACGCGTGGTGAGGTGAGAACGCCTCCAGAAAAGTGAGGTCAACCAGTGCTACAGGTGTCAAAGATTCGGGCATTCGGCTGCCAATTGCGCCATGAAATATAGGTGTGTTAAATGCAAAGACATTCATGCTCCCGGCTAGTGCAAATTGGCTCAGGCGGAGCCAAAAGAAAAACTATATTGTATGAACTGCGGTGCCTTTGGTCATCCAGCATCATATCGAGGATGCCCCGGTATCAAGATGCAAAGGTTAAAGTCACTCCAAAACAAAGTCAAGCACACCGCAGTGTGATACCTACCAACTTCGTCAAGCCCGGGGTGTCATTTGCACTTGCTGCGAGAGGACCAGCAGACAATGTAAATAAAATAAATAATGTAAGTGGCAATAATGAGCTGCTCCTTACAATTCATCAGCAATTAAATTCCTTATCGGAGCGAATCGATAAACAGGATTCTAAAATTAACATTGTTTTTCAGCGTTTAGGACTTTCAAATGCCTCAAAATAAGTTGTCATCCAGCCACATTCCCACGGATAGGATTCGTCTCATCTCGATCAACGTCAACTCCATTATTACTTTACATTAGCGTGATTATCTCCTTGAATTCATTGTCAGATAAAAGCCTGACATCGTGCTTCTCACCGAAACCAACCTCAGTTCATGGAACTCCATGAGATTCAAGGATTTTGAGTTCGTTAGAAACGATAGGGTAACAGGTGATAGGGGAGATGGCACCGGGATATTGGTTCGAAGACCCTATCGTTTCCAAAATATTGAAAAAGTCGAATTCAAAAGCTTTGAAACTCTTGAAGTGTCCGTTATCAAAATCTCACTGCCAGGTGGGGATAACTTCTACGTTATCTCTGCCTATGCAACTGGTGGAACTGTTCTCAAGCTCAAGAAGGAACTCAATCCCTTGTTTGAAATACTCGAATTGAACAGGCTGCATAACTATTATATTCTTGCTGGTGACCTGAACGCCAAGCATACATCATGGCTGAACGCCACCAATAATCCAAGAGGTGTATTCCTGAAATCGTGGATAACAGAGAACCAAATTGAATACAGGTGCACTCTATATGGGTCGGAGTTCCCAACATACCCTAGGACAAATTCATATTTGGACCTTTGCATTGCTGACGCAAGACTAGAATTCAGCTTTAATAGTCCTCAACGGAAACTGCAGGTGCTTCCTTATGGTAGCGACCATAACGCAATCGTAATGGAAATTTATCATCACAGGGATGATTTCTTCCTCATTCCAGTTCAACATGAAAACCATCGGTTGAATTTCAAAAAAACAGACTGGGGAAAGTTTCAAAAGAAGTTTAATCGGGAGTACCAGAAGCAATGTCCTCTTTCTGATGGTGGCATATCTTGCTCAATGGTTCCTAATGACAGGAATCTAACTAACGATGAAATAGATGTCTATTTGTTGAAGTTAGAGAAGCTGACGTTGGAAACGATTGAGAAAGTAGTTCCCAAGATAAAACATCGAAACAATATGGAAGGATATGAAACACCAACCATCGCAAGGTTGAAAAGATTGAAAAGCCTCCTTCTCACACGCGTCAACAATATTTATCGGCGATTTTTGGACTACAACCATCCCTCGTTGTCTTTGTTGAAATTACATCTGAAGAATGTCCGGAACTTAATCCGGTCACATTTCAGGATTGAGGTCAGCAATCAATGGGCGGAAAAATTGCGGGGTATTAGCCCACAGGACCCAGATGGCGTTTTCGCGAAAGTGAACAGCATATTCCGCAAGAAGTCTCGAGTGAAGGTATCGAATCTTGAAGTCACTAGTGATGAGATAAATCTTCTCGATAGGGATAGTATCGAAATTGATAGTACGACTCCGGATAGAAATGGAAACAGGATTATTTGTGAAGGATTGGATAAACTTGCCCTGATTGGAACATATTTTGAATTGGTTCATCTACCAAACACTCAGAGGGAACGAAATATTTTCAGAGGTCGTTGAAGCAAAAGTTTCCGACTTCAAATCAAGCCTGAACGGCCAATCAATTCTTCATTTCAATGAAACATTAACATCTGACCTCATACCAAGCTTGAAACTTATTGATTATTTTGTCAGCTATGAAGACTTGTGTTTCATATTTCGCAGGATAAACAACAAGAAATCATGTGGTACTGATGGTATTCCAAATGTAGTTCTCCGACATTTGCCTGAGGTTGCTATTAGGAACTATTGCATATTGTTCAACAACATGTTGAGCAATTCATATTTCCCAAATGAGTGGAAAAAAGCTAAGGTATTTCCGATCTTGAAGAAAGGAAAAGAATCTTCATGGCCGAAAAGCTATCGCCCAATCAGCTTGCTGCCTAACATCAGCAACGTGTTTGAAGTGATACTCAACAGAGCATTAAACGCCCACATTGAGGAAAATGAGTTGATGCCGAATAGCCAATTTGGTTTTCGTGCCAGGCATTCGACCACACATGCAATAACGAAAGTAACCTCAGACATCTGTTGGAAACTAAATGATAGACAATGTGTTGGAGCATGTCTCATTGATATGGAGAAAGCCTTTGATACGGTATGGTTAGATGGACTAATTTTTAAACTCCTTCAGGACAAGTTCCCCAGACACCTTGTCGCCATGATGTGTAATATGTTATACGGGAAATCATTTGTTGTAACTGATGGAAATCTGACAACAATGCGTGAGTTCAAGGTCTTGAATGGCCTACAGCAGGGAATAGTTACTGTGCCTCTGCTCTTCTCAATCTTCATTCGCAAGCTATTGAACGGCTTTGATTTTAAGTCTCGCCAACGCGATCATTGGTAGCGTTTGCTGATGATCTGATCATCTATACGGCAGACTGAAAAGCTACAATAGTTCAGAACAATCTCCAAAAAATGTTCAATGATCTACAGCTGTACACTGACAATTAACGAATGAAAATCAATGCGCAGAAGTGTGAAACAATCTTGTTTCGGACAACGCTGCTGTAATTGGAAAGATTTCCACATCATGGCTAGTGAGAGTAGTCTAGAACGGGTTCCACATAAATCCTGTGTTCGATACCTCGGTGTTTATCTCGATCAGTATCGTACTATACTGAACATGTGAAAATCATGCTCAGTAAGGCACTAAAAGTAGTCATGGCCCTTCGAAAACTCTTTCATTCCAGATACATTGATCAAAAGGTCAAAATTATCTGTTACAAGACACTGGTTAGACCAGTTTTGACATATGGATGTCAGATCTGGTACAACCAGAGCGCTAGTACTATGGAAAAATTAAGAGTTTTCGAAAGAAAATGTCTTCGTGCATGTACTGGTTTGTACAGAAAGCCTGCGACGGATTGGAAACATTATATATCGAATAGAAGAATTTATCAAACTGCTGAAGTGACGAGGGTCGATATCTTCATATTGAAACTTCTTCGGAATCATATCGCAAGATCTGTAACTGTGAGTGAAAACCCTTGGATTTCACAGCCGTTCCACCCTACAGACGGGTATATAGCGCTTGCCTCGCTACTGGTTTCATTCCTCCAGAAGCATTCGTGTATTTGGACATGAATCGATATGTTTTTGATTCTGACGGCGTCCCAGTCATATATCACATATATCGACGGGCCACCGATAAGAAGATAAAATATCCTCCTAATTTGAGTTCACGAGACCAACAATTTCAATGGAGATACTCATTTGCTAGATTCGTTGAAGCTGATCGAGTTGAGACGGCGCAATCCAGGTATTGGTGGCTGAATGACAATGTCTAAATTATTCGTGTTTATTTTCAGTTTTGGTGTTTTTCGTTATTTAGTTTTTGAGTTTCAGCTCATTATTGCTACATTTAGTATTGTTGTTTTTTTTTGTTAAAAATTAGGTATAGGTTAGGTATATGTAATGTTTACTATATTCCGTTAGAAATAAGATTAAACACTTAGGTTAGGAACATTGTTACAGAATTATTTTAGTATAAGATAAAGTTTTTGATTGTATTTTATTAGAAATAAGTTACAACATATTAGGTGAAGGATCAAAGTTTCACTATTGTGTTTTAATTATAAATAATTTAAGGATAGCGTTGGTTGGTTTTTTCTCCTTTTTCCAATTAAATTTTAAAAAATATGTTATAATCGTAATTAATTAAATTTGCTATAGTTTTTTTTTTTGATGAAATGAGTTAATGATAACGTACAAATTTAGAGAGCCATTTGGGCCATTTAGTTTTTTGATTGTTATTGTTTGGAATTTGCTTTGTATTCTTTTAAAATTTATAACGATTAGTATTAAATAAAGCGCTTTTGATTTTGACTTTGACCGATACTCTTGTTCCATTTCTTTGGGCTTTTTCTAAGGCTCTAGCTATTGGGTCGAAACATGACAAGAGTTGAGTTGCATTGTTCGTGATTTGTGCATCATTCACGATTTCGAGTATGTTTTTGTCAACTTAATTTTTATTTTTTGGCATATTTGTACCAAAATGTCTCGATTGGCAAGGTAAGAGCTAATATAGTCTCTCGTTGTATTCCATCGAACGGGAACGGGCATTATGAACTTTTTACCACCGGCAGTCTTGTACCAACTTGCGGGCAGATGTTTATTCCTAAAATATTTGATCACCTTAATTATGTTTCCAGAAACGCCTTTGATTTCCACATCTTGCGCTAGCAGGTTTAGTATATGCACACAGCAACCATATTGAATTATGCTATTACTATCTTTATATGTATAATTCGTGCCTGATTTTTTCACGCTAGCTGGATTGTCGGTACCGAAACTCTTAACAATCACTTTGAAGTTTTTGTTGGCATTTGTAATTTTATCCGTAGCAATTTCTTTTAAATAATCAGCAGTATAACGATGGTCTGATGTATCAGTATCAACTAGTTTCGATTGTTCTTCGGGTGTAGTGGGGCTGCAACAAACTATAGGCTCACTGTGAACGTTAGACCAACCATCCAAAGACAAAGACATGGCCTTGCCCTTGATTTCATCTTTTTGTTTTTGTAAGGTATCAGCATAACTTTCTTTTAGGATATGGCCTCCTATTTGAAGAGATGTGGGAGGTTTATAGCCTGGACAAAGTGCCATGATCATTTCTTTAAAGTTCAAGTAATCAGCATGTAAAAACGGTGTATTGGTGGCATAGAAAAAGTTTGTGACCGCGAAATCAATATTTTTGCTTGGGATTCCGATGTAACAATTACTTTTTAGGTAAATTTCTCGAGAGAAATTTACCTATTGCGGAGAGCATCATATATATATATATATATATATATATATATATATATATATATATATATATATATATATATATATATATATATATATATGGGATATAAGCAAATTTGTGACCACGCTAGAGGTTGCAATTTTGCTTCGATTTTCACTAAATTTTGAGAAAAGGTGTATTGGGTACTTATCTCGGTTAAGTTCGTGAACCAGCTATATCGTCCGGGCAAAAACAAAATGGCGGCCATTTTAGACGAAAAATCGTGATTTCTGTTCTGACCAAAGTATAGCTCCGATTTGGATGAAATTTGGTACGAAGGTTTAATGATGTATGTGATGAATCTCACAATAAAAAATCCAAAGTCGGTATGGCAGAAACAAAATGGCGGCCGCTCAAAGGTCAAAAAACGTGCAAAATTTTGTTGTTGTAATAGTGGTCAAAGCTTTCCACAGATTTTCATGTGATTCGGCAGTTAGATAGAAATTATGTGTATCTAAAGAATTACGTAAAAGAACTGGAGGTCAGGTTGCAAAAAACAAAATGGCGGCCAGTTGAAGGTCAAAATTTCAAAGGCTTTTAAAAAACGCAATTTTGATCCGACATATATGAAACTTGATTTTGAGATAGACATTACTTACACCTACAGTCTCTGATATTTTGGTGACCATGCATGGGCAAATTTCAAAATGGCGGCCGTTTAAATATGCGTTTTTTCATGTTTTTGTGGCCCTCTAGCGGTCACATTTTCCAACGGATTTTGATGAAACTTGAGATTATGAATGTCTGTACTATGTTCTTGTATTTTGCAGGAATCTATTAAAATTGAAAGAAAAATAAAAAAGTCGAAAATTTTAAGCCTAATATTTTTAGCTGCCATTACCTTTAAAAATTGAATTATTTTGCCCTGTCTAGAGTGAAACTCCTATTTGAACGAGATAGTACATTGATTGATGAGGTCCTAGCATACAAAGATTTAAAATAATCCAAAATCAAATGCATGCATTCAAAATGGCGGCCCCCAAAGGTCTGAGGGCAAGCGCAATTCGCTATTTTAGTGCCAACTGAAATTATGAATATTTTTCATGGAAACGTTTTAAATGACTTTACTTGAAAGAACTTATAAACCAGATCATTTTTAAGATATTGTAAAATATTTTTAACAATACCCTAAAAAATTATAAAATCGCGACTTGTCTGTCTGTCCGTCCGTCCGCCCGTTTGTTCGTGCGTCATAACAAGTTTTCTCGCAAACCACATGAGCTAGAATGAGGAAATTTTCTACGTAGGTCAAAAGTGGTGCCTCTTGAAATTCGCAGTGCAAGAAAATATTTTAAGGTATTTAAGGGGGGTCTCCCCATACAGGCGGGTCTTCCCCTACAGGGGGGCGGCATACAATTTTTTTTATTTCTGTAGCCCTCTAGCAGCCAAGATTCTCAACAGATTCCGTTGAAACTTGAAATTATAAATTATTAAGGCAAGTTAATTTAATTTAATTATGCAAATCGAATGACAAATAAAAAAGTCAAAAATTTATAGCTTAATATTTTTAGCAGCCGATTTCAATAAAAATCGATATGACGGCCCTCATAGTTCAGAAAAAAATTGAAAATGTATATATTAATGGCAATGCAAGTGCTGATTAAACTTTTATGGAAATCTTTTGAAATTAACTATTTGAGCTATTAAAGCCAACAAGTTATCACCTTTGTGTGGTAGCCACTATGAAATGTATAAACAGCAAATGTGAGAAGGGCGAAACGAGTATAAATATGTTTATAACAATTTATTACCCGCCGATTTTCAATATGTGATCCATACGTGTGTAACTCAATTTAATTGGCAAAATATTTGCGCCTCTATGGGGTGTCTCCATATACAAACGGCGGCAGATCCTTTTTGTTAATAAAAACCCATGTAGTGCTACCGAAATTGCAGTAAGAAGTTAAGTAGTAGGCAAGCCAAATTTTTTTTCCGAAACCTTACGCTACATACGAGAAATTTACCTTTCCGACTGGTGCTGCCAACGGGGATTTTTCTAATATGTTGAATGATGGTCCACCAGTCGACCACGTGCGTTGTTTTTTGCCACTGATTCAATCCTGGTGTCATTTGAAGTTAGGGGTGGGTATCATGAACAGAATCTAAAGGTGGCACATATGAGCTAGAAGCCCTTGACACTGGACAAACATTCACATGTTTCAAAAGCCGCACAGGAATGCCTTGCAGCTCTTTCTTGCACTTTTTACATCAAGCCCATCTGCCACTGTTCCCCATCTTTGAAATAATATTAAATTTTCCCCATACAGCATTTGCAGTTTTCGGCATTGCTCTAATTATTTCGAGTACTGTGGAAAAACACTTCAGCTCAACGATCTGATAACTTGTATGGTATTCACACTGCCTTTAAACTTATCGTTCAATAGGTCAATTATCTATTTCAATGAATATCGCACAGCAGATGAACGCAAAGATCACTGCACTACACCAACTAAATGAAATACAAAAGGAAACTTGTAGCATTAACCTCATAAACTACCTAAGCATTTCTAAGGTAGATATTAAATTGACTGTATACTTGAGTTAACAATTGTCAAATGCCAATCCGCGTGTACGTAAGCAAAACGAGGAGCCCCCAAACTTCTGATGAGATATTTTGGGGAAAATAATCTAAATTTAAGTTTTTATTTTAGCGTTGCCAAGATGCTAGATAGAAAATATCAATTGATATATATCCACATAAATATCAAATGATATATATCGATTCAACATTTATTTATTTTATTTATTTATTTATTTATTTACAAAACTATCTTACAGAATGAAATTTCAATTACAAGGTAGTTTCTTAATAAGAAAAAAGAACTTTAAAAAGAAAAAATCCATAAAAATTAAGCACATTTCAAGGAAAAAGAGATACTTACATTATAAAAAGACAAAAAAGAATTAAATTTCTAGATGGCAGAGTATTCTCCGCAGCTTTAGTTTGAAGCTCGCAATCGAGTCTAAAGGAGGACCAAGCTGGAGACGATGATGATCTCTAACCATTCGAACTAATGGAGGTTGACGATACGTTTCTGTTCTAGCCTACGGTAATATATAGTACTGAAAGGATCTGGTTCGGGAAAGTGGGCGTGTGCTTATCGCGTTGATTAAGTTAGATGAAAGTAAACCACTGGCAAGTTTAAAGAGAAAGCATTGGTCGAGGAAGAGCCTCCTCGCTTGAAGCGAAGGCATGAACAGGAAACTCAGGCGGTCATCGTAAGGACGATACGGAACCTTATGCTGGAAGAGGAGCGTGCGTGTGAATTTTCGCTGAACAGATTCCACTGCGTCTGAGGGATAAATTAGGTGCGGTGACCACACCTGACATGCATATTCTAGAATCGGGCGCACAAGCATAGAGAACAGACGTATTCCGGTTTGAATACTGAAATATTTATGAGAAGAGCGTAAAACAAAGCCTGCAACTCTAGAGGCGTTAGATGTCATTTGAAGTATGTGGATGTCGAACTTCAGATGGGGGTCAAACGTTTCGCCTAGATCCTTAAACCTATCGACGCAAACGAGCACTGAGTGGTCGATTGAGTAAGCGAAGGAAATGCGATTTGCTTTCCTGGAAAAGCACATCCAATAACACTTAGAGATGTTAAGAGTGAGTTGATTATTTCGACACCATGAGTTTAAGAGGTCTAAGTCATTTTGAAGATCCAGGCAATCTTGATTTGAACTGATGACTCTCAAAATTTTCAAGTCGTCCGCATATAATAGGGATTTAGAAGTAAAAATAGACGGGAGATCATTAATGAATAGATTGAAGAGGAGAGGACTTAGAATAGAACCTTGTGGAACGCCAGAAGTGGGACTGAAAGAATATGAAGTTTGTCCACCCCAAATCACCGTACAGGATCTATTTTTGAAAAACGAGTCCAGCCATGCCAGTTGGAGTTTTGCAATCAAAATGTTGTGATCTACGCTATCAAATGCTTTAGCGAAATCTGTGTAAATCACATCCACTTGACCACCTGAGTCAAGTGCAGAGGCAATAGTATCTGTAATTTCAAGTAAATTGGTTACAGTGGAACGCCCCTTTATGAAACCATGTTGCCTATCGGAGAAATTTAGCCGTGAAGCATCATAAATCCTCAAATGCACAATACGTTCTAGGATTTCGCCAAAGCAGGATAACAGAGAAATGGGTCGATAATTATGAGCAGAGGAGCGGTCTCCTGCCTTATGGATAGGGAGGATGTTGGCTCGCTTCCAGATGTCAGGGAAAATCCCTGTTGCCAGACTCGTATCAAAGATAAGGGCAAGTGGAACACTCAAGGAAGAAGCGGGCGATTTAATGAAAACGTTTGGGACCCCGTCCGGACCAACTGCGCTGCTAGCGTTTATCAACGCGATGACAGCAGCATCTTCAGAAGGGCACGTAGAAAAAACAACAAATTGACAAGATATCGTGACATATATCATGATATATATCCTCTGATATACTACTGTGTGTTTTTATAGATTGGTAGTACTGTCAGTGACATCTATGTCAAATTTACATGTCAAAATATTCATTAGTGTTTGAGATACGCATCGTTTGCGGGATGGCCTTCAGTTCTGTCTTCGCTGCGGCTTGAATCTCCTCTATCGTATCAAAACAGTGTCCCCGGAGCGGTCGTTTGAGCTTGCTGAACAGTCAGAAGTCACATGGCGTCGGATCAGGCAAATACGGTGGTTGCGGAACGATATGGGTTAAGTTTTTGGCGAAATGATCACATATCATGAGCGCAGTATGGGATGGTGCATTATAGTGGTGTTAAAACCAAGAATTGTCTTTCCACAATTCCGGCCTTTTCAGGCGGATAGCCGTACGCAAATGACGCATAACGTTCAAATAATATTCCTTGTTGACTGTTTGGCCTGGCGGAAGGAATTCATAATGCACAACACCACGATAATCGAAGAGGAGAAGAGGTTGATGGTTGCCCAGGACGCTCTTCGTCTTCGACACGTTTACGGCTGGCTTGGAACTCACTAAACCACTTGTAAACATTTTGATTGCACATAAGCTCATCACCAAAGGACCAGAAAATTGATCCCGCGAACAAAATTTGATGCAAACTCAACAAATTTCGATATCGCAAAAAACGAAAAACTCACTTTTAGCAGCTCACAAAACGACGCGTATCTTAAACACTAATGAATATTTTGACATGTAAATTTGACATGGACGTCACTGACAGTACTACCAAGCTAAAAAAACTCTGAAATCCTTCGATGCGCGCAGTTTAAATTCAAATGTCACCTTATTTTTTGGTTACAGTAGTATATCGGCGAACCCTGTTTGAAACTCAGAAACTTTTTCAGTTGCATTTACACAGAAAACGCTTCCATTGCAAGACGTCATCATTTTGCCTTTGTATTGTTAAGAGCCTTTGAGTATATCATACATATATGCTAAATCTACGGTGCCTGCGATTCAAATAAAGCGCATATCGGGAATAAACCCGTAACCTAGCTATTAAACATTTGATGGACTTATAATTTGGAAATATTTGATGGCCCTATAATTTATGTTAAAGATCTATTGAATAAAATAAAACTAACTTAAAGGTCCCGAAAAATATCTTGTTAATTTGTAAGGACAAAACGAGAAACTGTTTTGGTGTAGAGTAGTAATGCAAAGATAATCACTAAAAACATGTATTTAGCTCTATTTGGTACAAATAAGTAACAAATTTCACGGTATTTTCTTATAATGTCTTCTCATATTTCCCATCAAAAGTGCAACTTCTTTTCTGAAAACTTAGATCAATAACTTCAAATCACATTAGATTTTGTTGATCTATTGGGTTGTTCGATAAAAGATAACGTGAAGTGATTGTATGGCTTATATAATTAAATACTATTTTAAAGATTAGACTTTGAATATCTTCAGTCAAAAACTGAGCGTCATTATGTAACAATAGGTTCATTAAAATGGACCATCAAAGAGAGCATTATCAGCATATTTTATTGTTTTACTTCCGAAAGGGCAAGCTTCCGGTGTAAGCTGGGCAGAAATTGTGTAAGTTTATGGTGTGGACTGCCTTACAGAATGCCAGTGTTAGCGTTGGCCTACTCGCTTTCATTCTAGAAGTTTTGTTGTGCAAAATGCACCACTTACCGGTCGTCTAACCACTACTGATGACGGCGTTTGACCAGTAGCGTAGTATGGGGGTGCCTGGGGGGGCCGTTGCCCCGGGCGGCAAGCGCCATAAGTTTTTCTACAAAATAACAGCAATTCATTTTTCGAAATACATCCGCGCTAACCCGAGCCTTCAACGAGCTCTTAGTGAAAATTTTTGCAATCTCTTTATTACTCACACAAATGCAAAGAGCCAAATGTAACATTTCCTCCTCCTATTATTTCACCATCAGTTCAGAATATAAGACATAGTGCTACATCTTCTGGAATGATGAAACAATTTTCTCAATTTCATCGCAAGAAAAAATTTCAACCACTACAGCAGGAACACTTTTACCCCATTTAATTCTTCTAATTTTTCTTGTAACGGTTTGAACGAACTGTTTTTTGCAAAACGAAAGTAAATTTAATATTTTCTGGAAAATTTTTGAAGACTTGTAGAAAATTAAATGTCGTGCCAAGGAGACCTATGGTGAAAGTGAAGTCGCATTTACCTGGAGTAGAAAAATACAAGCAAGAACTACAATGGAGACTGATCACCAATAGCATAAACCGTCTCTACGCTAAATCATTGGAATTGCAACTGAGAGCGTACAATGTCCACCTAAAGCTGACGAACCAAACAGTAGGTATAAAAGGAACAACCGAGGAATGGCTAGACAAAGTACAAAGGACGTTTGAACTGCTCTCATATACGTCCAATTTCCGATTGTTGCTCACGTTTTGGATTACCTCTAGATCATCCCAATTAATTGCGTGATTACTTTCTACAATGTGCTTGGCAACGGCGGACTCAGCTGTATCAATTGGTGCTTTCCTTGACTTTAGCTTCTCTGCTCCCTTGATATGTTCACTGAACTTTGTTTTGACTGATCACTTAGTTTGTCTAATGTACGATCTCTGGCATGGCTGGCAGGTATGATTTTATATGTGACACATTTTTCATCCTTCTGCTTCCTGTCCTTCGGTGTACCTAGTCTGGATCCCATTTTGAATTTCCGGCTCATGGGTACCGCTGTTATGTCGACTTTCTTCAGGATTTTCCCGATCTTCCCAAAGATCTTTGAATACGTAATTGCTGCTCTTTGATTTTATTCTAGGTTCCGGTTTTGTTAATGGAGAGTGGTTAGTGATGCCGCTTTTAGTCTTGTTTTTATTTTCCTTTGTATTGACATGATTTCGCTTTCCTTGTATCCATTCACCTTCATTGTACTCAAAATAAAAGTCTTCTCTTGCTCATATCGCTGTTTAGTTAATGGAGTCGTCAGAATTCGGTACATCTAACTGTTGAACGTTGCCATCTTGGTTTGGTGCGATTGGTGTGATGTGGCTGGTATCATCCTCTGAGTATTCGTAGGTTTCCTGAAAATATCAAACTCTGAAGCATTATTGTTTCTTATTATTTTAATATCTAGTAAAGGTATTTCGTTGTTGCTCTCCACTTTCATTGTGAAGGTGATGTTTTTATGTATTTCATTGATTTTCTTTAATGTCTCTTCAATTTTATCCTTCTTCACTATTGCGAGAACGTCGCCAACATAGCGAACCCACATCCTTGGAAAGACGCACTCTTCAGCTATTCTTTGTTCTACCCATCCCATAAAAATTTCACTTAAGAGGGGAGACAATGGGCTCCCCATCGCTACGCCAGACTTTTGCTTGAAATATCTTCCTCTAAAGATAAAATAGGTCTCTGACGTGCAAAGAGTTGCCAATTTTTAGAAACATCTTACTCGCTTCTTTGATGTTTTGAAATCGCTCTGGTTAGTTAGCCAATCCTCGAGCAAAGCCAACGCCTGCTTTACTGGGACACTTGGGAAAAGTGCTTTCACATCGAAAAATACTAGTATTTCGTCTGCTTTGATGCGCTTTGCTGTCATTAACTTCTCGATCAATTCACCTCTGTTTCTCACTGAGTAGTTGCTTGTGGGTTTTTCACATTTATTGCATTTCTCTACTAGCCATGTCGCGATTTTGCTTGTGGGGGCATCCCTGCAGGTTATGGTTACAAGCATCTCGTTACCTGCTTTGTGGATCTTTAGCAAGCATTTAATTCCTGGAAGTACTGGATTTGACAGCCTTAACGCGATTTTGCTAGGTATCACTTCCCGGCAATCCGTCAGGGGTTTCTCCATTAATCCGCCATCAAATATCTGCTGACAGAAAATAAACAAGTAGTAAAGAAGGAGACATAGAAGCCGTAAAAGCAACGAAGTTGAACATCAGAAACAATGAGTACAGCGTTGTGAAGAAATTGAAGGAAAAGCCGGTGTTCCACCTTAAAGCCAACAAGGGGTATGAGATTGTTGTAATGGATAAACCAAAATCTGACCAACGAATTTTTGAGAAGCTGAATAGTGGAGAATATTATGAATTGAGGAAAAACCTTTTGTCAGACTCAATCAAAAGAATGGAGAAAGCCCTGATGGATTGCCAGGATGTGATACCTAGCCAAATTGCGTTATGGGCGACAAATCCAGTACTTCCAGGAATTAAATGCCTGCCAAAGATCCACAAAGCAGGTAACGAGATGCGTAAAACCATAACCTGCAGGGACGTCCCCACAAGCAAAATCGCGACATGGCTAGTGGAGAAATGCAATAAATGTGAAAAACCCACAAGCAACTACTCAGTGAAAAACAGAGGTGAATTGATCAAGAAGTTAATGACAGCAAAACGCATCAAAGCAGACGAAATACTAGTATTTTTTGATGTGAAAGCACTTTTTCCAAGTGTTCCAGTAAAGCAGGTGTTGGCTTTGCTCGAGGATTGGCTAACAAACCAGAATGATTTCAAAACATCAAAGAAGCGAGTAAGATGTTTCTAAAAATTGGCAACTTTTTGCATGTCAGAGACCTATTTTATCTTTAGAGGAAGATATTTCAAGCAAAAGTCTGGCGTGGCGATGGGGAGCCCATTGCCTCCCCTCTTGAGTGAAATTTTTATGGGATGAGTAGAACAAAGAATAGCTGAAGAGTGCGTTCTTCCAAGGATGTGGATTCGTTATGTTGACAACGTTCTCGCGATAGTGAAGAGGCATAGAATTGAAGAGACATTAAATAAAATCAATGAAATACATAAAAATATCACCTTCACAATGGAAATGGAGAGCAACACCGAAATACATTTTCTAGACATTAAGATAATAAGAAATAATAATGCTTTAGAGTTCGATATTTTCAGGAAACCCACGGATACTCAGAGGATGATACCAACCACATCACACCAATCGCACCAAACCAAGATGGCAACGTTCAACAGTTGGATATACCGAATTCTGACGACTCCATTAACGAAACAGCGATATGAGCAAGAGAAGACTTTTATTTCGAGTACAGCGAAGATGAATGGATACAAGGAAAGCGAAATCTTGTCAATACAAAGCAAAATAAAAACAAGATTAAAAGCGGCATCACTAACCACTCTCCATGAACAAAACTGAAACCTAGAACAACATCAAAGAGCAGCAATTACGTATTCAAAGATCTTTGGAAAGATCGGGAAAATCCTGAAGAAAGTCGACATAACAGCGGCACCCATGAGCCGGAAATTTAAAATGGGATCCAGACTAGGTACACCGAAGGATAGGAAGCAGAAGCATGAAAAATGTGGCAGGTATAAAATTACCTGCCAGCCATGCCAGATATCGTACATTGGACAAACTAAGCGATCAGTCAAAACAAAGTTCAGTGAATATATTAAGGAAGCAGAGAAGCTAAAGTCAAGGAAAGCGCCAAGTGATACAGCTAAGTCCAGCGTCACCAAGCGTATTGTAGAAAATAATCATGCAATTAATTGGGATGATCTAGAGGTAATACAAGACGTGAGCAAAAATCGGAAATTGGACGTATATGAGAGCCTCTGGATTATACACAACCGGAAAGCGCACGACTCAATGAAGATGTGGGCAACGTATACTCAAAGGTATCAGAGCTAATTAAATCTAAATCATATTTAAAATATATTGAACAAATTATAATAGCAGTAGTAAAAACAAAAAAGTCCCAGGTTCAAATCTCGTTGGGAGCAACGTGATTTAGTTCAGGGGATTTTTCGGGCAGACTATGAGTGTTCACTCAGTGGTGATATGTACTAATTTAATCAGATCATATCATAGCTGAGCAAGCACACGGGAGCGTGGTACTGACGAACCAACTTCCGAAAAAATCAATACGGTCATGAAAATGAGATACTCTAACTATCTCTAATCGAAGGCCCAAGAGGGGCTGCAGTGCTACAAAGAAGAAGAAGAAGTAAAAACAAAAACGCAATAAGTAAAGCAATAAATGATACCTCTTAAGTAGGGATGATAAAATATAAAAAGTATATAGGTTAAGTGATAGGTCTCAAAGACGGAAACAGGTAAAATGTAAGGGATGTAAAAAGTGGATAATATTTGGAACTAAGCGATAACAAAAAATACTGAAGAAGGAGGAACTCTTACCTCCGAAATATATATTTAAATTGGAGGAACATTGATTTGGAGAATTTTTAAACTGCGCAAAAACACCGAGATAATGAAGAATTTGGAATAATTATGTTGGCTTGGTGTTCTGGATAACATAAAAAAATGATGGTGCTGCTTTGTTGTTCTGATTGCTTTATCACGACACTTTAAAACTAGGTTCGATGAGTTTCAAATCACTGATCGAGAAATTATTAATTTTGAAAACTAAGTCAAAGTGAAGTAAGTTGAATAGTTTGATTTTGTTTCAAATGAAATTTCTACGGAAAAACTCTCGGACAAAACCAAAGGAGTTAAGGTAAGTAAATATATTGTGATAGAAATTTGCTTTCTATTATAGACTTTCTATTATAGATTTCTTTTGCTTTCGATTATAGACATGAAATATCTTTGTCTCTGCCACGGTATTTTTTCTTTTCATTTATAGCTAATCCAGCTGAAGATGAAAAGAACAAAAGAAAGTGGAGCGTTTTATCGCAATTCAAACAAGTTGGATAAACAGACCTACGCTTATGTCAGAAGAGTTTTGCATCCAATTTCTCAGAAATGCAGTCACCAGCAATGAATAACGTCAAGAAATATCTCAAAGAGATGTGCACGTTCAAAAGAAAAGCCATTGTTTTTCTATTTTCAACGATCGCCATTTTGTTGCAAACCAACAAAAATCACTCAAATTATGAATTCTCGAAAATATTAATGTTATTGACCTTGTTGGAAAATTTGAAGAAGATCAAGTCAAAACTGCAGTGACTGTTTGGATGGAAAGTCCAGAAAATACCAAAATTATGTGTTATTGTTGTTGTAATTGGAGAAACTTCAAACGGCTATAACTTCCGTATATATCATTCGATTTTCATCAAACTTAAAAATTAAAGAACCCTTAGTAGTACTATGTGAATATCGAATTTCGTTCGGTTTAAGGGTACCTATGCGATTTTATTGGGGAAAATATGAAATTTGAATATCATACTATTACAAAGTTGAGCGAATTTCGACTTCTAAGATATTTGCTGTTGTTGTACTCATAAACACCGTCCACCATAATTTTTTCAGATTTTTGGGAGCACAGGTGTCCAAACACGAGGGGGGACACAAATTTTTCGAGTAATTCCCCTCCCTGCGCGTCCCTTGAAAACTTGATGTCTCTAGCTTAAGTAGTTTGCGAGAAAAAGTGCTGTGACATACGGACGGACGGCCGGACTGACGGACAGACAGGCCGCAATTTCAGTAGGTTTTGGTAAAATTACTTTATAAAACCCCTAAAAAGAAAATGCCCTCTAAATAGAAAAAATTTATGTTGTTAAACAAATTAAGCACTTATATGTATATACTCGTATGTTATTTAAAAAACTAATATTCATAGTAAATATTAAAGGGTGGTTATTACAAAGTAAAAATTTTTCTTTTGGGTCAACTTGTATAGTGATGTCCCTCACTAATCGACAGGTAGCTTCCTTATGACGTGCTTCAAAGCAAAATTCAATAGCAATGGGGCCAACCCATCCCCTAGTTTAGCCCGATATTTCCGCCAAAGGCATCGGTGAGTTGATAATTGTTGCGGACTTAGGACGTCATCGACTTCATTGTCATTTTGGTGAGACGGACTAATTTGGCGGCAATGTCAAAGCAAATAATTGTTTGGTACAGTATGTTACAAGCAACACTGTCGTAGGCTTACTTAAAATCAACGACAAGTTGGTATACATCTTTATTGAACTTCCAGTATTTTCAAGACTGTGAACAATTGGTCTTTTGTCAATCTACTTGCTCTTAGGCCACCTTGATACTCCCCCATTAAATTGTTGGCGTATGATCCTATTTTATTTTCTTGGATCCTTAAAAATATTTTTTACGCCGTACAAAGTAGTGTTGTGCCTCTATAATTTTCGCACGGTAGCTTGTCACCTTTTTTTCGGTAGGGAATATAGTAGATTAGCTCCACTCGTTTGGCATATGTTCATGTTACCAAATGTGCTGGATCACTTTGTGAATAGTTTATGAACAATCCTGACACCATTTTCGATGAGCGCCAATGGAATCTCATCTATGTTTGGTGCTATATTATTCTTTTGCGCTTTGATGGAAAACACACTTCATCCAGACTTGGTGGAGCCAATAAAGGCCCTCCGACACATCTATAGGCTCCAAAGTTTTAGAGGCATATGGAAGATTGAGGAAGTTCTTGAAATATGATGCCCATTTTTCTTAATCTTGATTTCATAATTAATGATATTGTTACATGTACAAATAATTCTGCGAGTTACTGTCGCAATTGTTTTCACAACGATTAAGAACATCATGATCAACAAAACAAACGTACTCAAAACCACAAGAACCCATCAAACATGATCAACATCTGAAAGGGACGTCACTGCCCATTCAGTATTGCTCAAATATTCCAGGTAGTTCGCCAATGTACGAGAAATGAATTGAATGACTAGAGACCCCATATAAAGGCAAGCTGAAGGAATGGGGGATTATTATTACAACCGCGATAGTAAAACTGCGATAGTGTGGAGTGCGAATTGGTAAGCGATATTGATTGTATATCATTCGATTTTCATCAAACTTACAAAGTTTAAGAACCCTTAGTAGGACTACGTGAATGTCGAATTTCGTGCAGTTTAAGAGTACCGATGCGATATTATTAGGGAAAATGTAAAATTCGAATATCATACTATTATTAACAAAGTTGAGTGAATTTCGACTTCTAAGGTATTTGTTGTTGTTGTGCTCATAAACACCTACCACCATAATTTTTTCAGATTTTTCGGATCACAGGTGTCCAATCGCGAGGGAGAGGGACACAAAATTTTCGTATATTTTCCCACCTTGCGCGTCCCTTGAAACAAAAAGTATCAAATCAAGACCTGTTTTCAAAAGTTCTCATCAAGACCTTACTTTTGATACCCATATCGGCTACCTTTGATGAAATTTTTTTTTCGAGGGCCACTCCCCTATATGGGGAGAACCCCCTTAAATACCTTATAAAATTTTTGTAGTTGAACTTTAAAGAGAGCATCACTTTACACCTGCATGCGAAATTTGATGTTTCTAGCTTAAGTAGTTTGCGAGAAAAAGTGGTGTGACACACGGACGGACGGACGGACAGACAGGTCGCGAAACTAGTAGGGCTTGTAAAATTATTTTAAAAACCCTAAAAAACAAGAAAAGTTAAGTAATTTTCTGGTCTTATAATGAAACATCTTATTTTCTCTTTTAATTCTTCGCATGTGAAAGAGAAAAATGATTCACGACTAATTTTCCTTAGTGAGAAAAGAAAATATTGGCACCGGAACATTAGTGCTAATTTATTATGCTGTTTCATATTACAGTTGCCTTGGTGTTTTTAACCGATTCTGCAGCGTTTTTTTTCAAATTCGCTATTTTATTATTTATTAAGCTCCTTTTTCAATATGTCCCAAAAGAAAAGCTAGAAAAAAACTAGATAATCAAAATAATAGCATCTTTAGAAAAGCGAATAAGTTCATAATTACACTAATGACCTCTGAATCAGAATTTTCAAATTTAATTTAATGTTTAACTTGAAGCTTATGCTTATTTTCTGTCGTCCGTCGTGGTGTACTAGGTAGGAGGCTAGTCGCGAATGCGACAGGTGCTATGTTCGAACCCCGGTGTCACGAGTTCTCGATGTCAGTATCTGTTAAGGGACTTCCAGTTCACTCAGCTGTGATGGGTACTGAGTAAAATTAGGTAATAATCACCCGGTCAAGCGTGATGCCGACCATATCACCTTCCAAGATCCGTTATGGTCATCAAATGAGATGCTCGACTTCGTCTGAACGCCCAGGTTTAATTTGGACTGTAGCGCGATTATGATTATTATTATTCTTATTATTATTTATTCTGCTGATTATCTAGAGATGATTTTCTTCTGTTTATTTTTTATGTTAAAGCTTTTGTTAAATGTAGCATTCTTTCACTAGCTGGAGGAGCGTTATTTTCTTACTCTATTAATGTCATGTTTTCAAAAGCTTAATTATTTTGCTTACAAATAAAAGCTTATCACTAAATAATTTGTAGTTGGTATAATTCGTCATATGATTTTGCATTAAGGATACTTTTAACGGACTCTAAATACAAATCTGTCTCCAAAAAAGGAGGGCGACAAGTCCCCGGTCGGCCCCGGGCGTCAAAAACTCACGCTACGCCGCTGCATATGACAAGTTGAGAGATACAAGAGATGCTCGACATATCAAATTCAACCCTTTATTTGCACTTACAGCAGCTTGGTTACGTAAGCATACTGAATGTTTGGGTTCCTCACGAAGAGATATTCGTTGGGAGAGCTGAGAACTGATGTTCGTTGGGAGAACTGAAGGGTGGAGACCAGTGGGTAAAGCGATGAAATGCTGGTCTGACTCGGCCGACGATGGCATTTCATTCCTACTCGGTATTCAAAATTGTAGGACGTAGTCAATGGACTTGTTGCAGGAAGCGAAAGCCCAAGAGGGGCTGTAGTGCTACGAAGAAGAAGATTACGAGTAAATATGTCAACGGAAATATTGAGGATAATCTCTTCTTGCCCCGTCCACATACTTACAGTTCTTTCAACATCGCTTGCAACGCAACAGTGATAGATGCATAAATTTAAGACGCAATAGTTTCATTTATAGTGTGGATGGCTCGTGGTTCGGATATTTGCAAACTAACAGTATTCGATTTTTTTTTATGGTAAGTCGTCGTTTGCGTCCAAAACAAAATGCGTTTTAGACTTTCCTATTGAAACTTTTCGTGAGTTAAAAAATGCTGATGCAGCTTGTGCGCGATAAGATATTGCCCCGCACAAGCATGCATGCCTTGTTAATCGATGAACCCGCGTGATCAGCATGGAACGCCAACATAGTTACGCGCGATAAGATTTCATCGCGCACAAGAATGTTTGCGTGGTTAATCGATGTACGTGCGTGGTCAGATGGAGCCCAACAAAGTTGAGCACGATAAGATTTTATCGCACACAGGTATGCACGTTAGTCGATATGTTGCGGTTGATGTGCTTGGTGACTGCTCCATTACAGTCCTCCCCTTGCAATGGTGGGGCCACAATGGCATCATTCAAAGCGTATGGGTAGTAGGATTTTGCATCCACTACTCGTGGTTGTCGTCGGTTCGCTGGTGAGGGGCCTCACCGTCGTAGCAGATTTAGGCGTGAGGAATGCAGGTTTGAGCCTATCGATTGGAATTGAATCGAGGTGTCCATTGACGCCAACCTTGAGATATTTGTCCTTCCTGCTCAGAGTAGTACGGATCGTCATATCGTGGTATGAGCGATGATTTAAGTTTGATTTTCTGTATGAAGACGTGCGTATTGTTGCATAATGCTTGGTGTATGAAAGTCGGGGCGGTGCTGTGATGCGTGGTATCTTGAATTTGCTGTTTTGTCGTATTTGACCTGAGAGCATGCAGTAAGTTCGTTTCGTTGATGCTTGGCTTCCCCAAAAAGCCATCAGCTGGTGCTATAGACTATGTATACAAGTGAAGCATTGGTGTCTACCTTTAAAGCAGTGCGCAGGGCTTTGAGCACAAGAGAAAGCACTTGTGTCCATTCGACTGTTATGTGGTAGCGTATGGCAGCTTTGACTGTGCGATGCCATCTTGCGATGATTCCGTTGGTGGCAGGATGGTACGGGGTGATCCGCAGGCTATTGATTCCCAGAATACGGGTTAGCTCAGCGAAGATCTGTCTTTCTTAGGTTGGTAGTGACTTTTGCTGGCGTCTTAGGTTGGTAGTGACTTTTGCTGGCACTGCAAAGCGGCTAATCCATGCATTGATTAGCGCCTCAGCGACTGCTGTTACGGTGATATTCAGGATCGAAACGGACTCAGACCAACGTGTGGGCCTGTTAATGATGATTAGGTAATAGCAGTGACTATTGTTCGGGGACAGTGGTTAAATGTGGTAGATTTTGATGTGCTCGAAACTCTCATGAGTAGGCTACATTTTTGCAGTGGTGACTCCGTGTGCCGAGTGATTTTGTTTCACTGGCATAGCAAGCAGGCTCGGATGAACTTGTTGATATTGGAGCTCATCAAGAACCAGAAGTAGTGTTTGGAGATCATCTTCCTGGTTGCTCAAGTGCCCAAGTTAGAAAGAGTATGAACATTCTGCACGACTATTGGGCGATAGTTTTGCGGGATAAATGGTCGTATATTTTCGACAGTGATGACACAGTGTAGAGTAAGAGAAGAGTCGTCCACCCTCTGTTGTTTCCATTCAAAAGGCTCGTTGCTGCTACATAATAAATTTTTAAGCCCTGGGTCATACTTCTGAGCTAGAGCAATAGTGGTAAAGTCAATGGGTTCAATTACATTAACCTTGGAAGATTGTCAGCGATAGTGTTGTCTCGGCCTGGAATGTGTCGGATGTCCGTGGTGAATTGTGAAATGGAATCCAGCTGGCTTTGTTGCCTCGGTGATGCTTTTTTGGAGTGCTGCTGGAGTGCCAATTACAAGTGCTTGTAGCCAGTGAAGACGGTGAACACTATGCCTTCGACTATGTGTTGAGAGTGCCGAACTGCCTCATGTACAGTCAACAGTTCCCAATCGTACGCGCTGTACTTTCGTTAGGCATCTGTTAGCTCCCAGGAGAAGATTCCAAGTGGCGTTGCGCTTCCTCCCTTCGAATGTTGTACAACGGCTCCGATGCCGCTGTCTGAGGCAGAGAGACCATATGGCATTGGAGTCGGGATGGGCCAGGATCGGTGCTTTCCCTAAGTCTGACTTGACTGCTTGAATGCGGTTATCGCTTCGTCTATCTGCTTGAGAGGCATATGGTTGCGTTTGCACTTTTCCGTGATCAGTTGCGGTAGAGCGTGCTGGTGTTGAGCGGCATTTGGGAGGAAGTGGTGATAGAAGTTCGCCATCCCGAGAAAAGATTTCAGTTGGTGCACGATCTTTGGTCTTGGCGTTGCAGAAAATCGCCCCGTTTTTCAACGCAAGGGTTCAATCCGTGTTTGTTGATATCGTGTCCCAAGAACTTCACTTCCGGTTTATCAAAATGGCACTTGGGGGTGTTGGTGATAAGACCCAATTTCACAACTCAGTCCAACACTTGCTTTACGTGCTAAAAATGCTTCTGCTCGTCCGGCGAAAAAATCAGGATGTTATCGAGGTAAACAGATGCATGAAGCGTTGAAACGTCTGACCTGCATTGCAAATTCCAAATATCATGTACATGAATTCGTGCAATCCGAACGGTGTGGTAATGGCAGTCTTCAGGAGGTTACTCGGTTCGACGGGGACTTGGTGGTCGTCATTCCGCGGAAGGCTGCGGTACAACCCTGGAGAAATCCAATTGGATAATGGTCTGGGATTGTGTGGACATTGAGCGCATGGTAGTCTCCACACGGCCAGCAATCTTCATTTGGTTTCTTTACCATATGCCAGGGGCTACTCCGGGTGCTTTTTGATGGACGGCAAATCCTATGTCTGTTCAGGTCATTGAATTTGGCTTTTGCTGCTGCTAGCTTGTCGGAGGAGAGTCTTTATGCCTTAGCGTTAACTGGCGGTCCCTTGGTTTGGATGTGCTGGGTGGTTTCGCACTTTATGTTTGGTCTTTGCTCACTGTCTGTAAGGTTTATATAGTCCAGTAACGGCGATCGCAACTTGTCCCTGACATCCGATGGAAATTGCTCGGCTTAGGGTTGCTGCTTATTAATATGGACGATAATCGTTTTATGCCTGTGCGCTCGATGAGCCGCCTCTCTTTCATGTCAATAAGAGGCCATACTGTTTGATGAAATCAACTCCAATGATCGGAATTTAACATTGGCGTTCTTGAAGGTCCATTTGGATGCCATTGCAAATCCCAATTTCAATTGCACTTCTTGTTTACCAAAAGTATGAATTCGGGAACCATTGGCAGCAACTAAACTACAGACAGCATCGGAGGTGCGTCGATCCCGGATGGTTGGCGGAATAACCAAAATGTCCGCAGCTGTGTGGATCAGGAAAGCATCTTTGCTGATATTGTCGCGGATCCTTAGTTGTTAAATTGTGCGATGGGTGGCCACTACGTGTGGACAATGAGTGGTAAGTTTTTAGGTAAATTTCTCGAGAGAAATTTACCTATTGCGGAGAGCATCATATATATATATATATATATATATATATATATATATATATATATATATATATATATATATATATATATATATATATATATATATATATATGGGATATAACGAAATTTGTGACCACGCTAGAGGTTGCAATTTTGCTTCGATTTTCACCAAATTTTCAGGAAAGGTGTATTGGGTTATTAACTCGGTTAAGCTCGTGAACCAGCTATATCGGCCGGGCAAAACAAAATGGCGGCCATTTTAGACGAAAAATCGTGATTTCTGTTCTGACCGAAGTATAGCTCCGATTTGGATGAAATTTGGTACAAAGGTTCATTGATGTATGTGATGAATCTCACAATAAAAAATCCAAAGTCGGTACGGCAGAAACAAAATGGCGGCCGCTCAAAAGTCGAAAAACGTGCAAAGTTTTGTTGTTGTAATAGTGGTCAAAGCTTTCAACAGATTTTCATGAAATTCGGTAATTTGATAGAAATTATGAGTATCTAAAGAATTACGTAAAAAACTGGAGGTCAGGTTGCAAAAAACAAAATGGCGGCCAGTTGAAGGTCAAAATTTCAAAGGCTTTTAAAAGTCGCAATTTTGATCCGACATATATGAAACTTGGTTTCAAGATAGACATTACTTGGACCTACAGTCTTTGATATTTTAGTGATCATGCATTTGCAAATTTCAAAATGGCGGCCGTTTAAATATGCGTTTTTTTTCATGTTTTTGTGGCCCTCTAGCGGTCACATTTTCCAACGGATTTTGATGAAACTTGAGATTATGAATCTCTGGACTATGTTCTTGTATTTTGCAGGAAATTATTAAAATTGAATGAATAAGAAAAAAGTCGAAAATTTTAAGCCTAATATTTTTAGCTGCCATTTTCTTTAAAAATTGAATTATTTTGCCCTGTCTAGAGTGAAACTCCTATTTGAACGAGATAGTACATTGATTGATGAGGTCCTAGCATACAAAGATTTAAAATAATCCAAAATCAAATGCATGCATTCAAAATGGCGGCCCCCATAGGTCTGAAGGCAAGCGCAATTCGCTATTTTAGTGCCAACTGAAATAATGAATATTTTTCATGGAAACGCTTTAAATGACTTTACTTGAAAGAACGTATAAACCAGATCATTTTTAAGATATTGTAAAATATTTTTAACAATACCCTAAAAAATTATAAAATCGTGATTTGTCTGTCTGTCCGTCCGTCCGCCCGTTTGTTCGTGCGTCATAACAAGTTTCCTCGCAAACCACATGAGCTAGAATGAGGAAATTTTCTACATAGGTCAAAAGTGGTGCCTCTTGAAATTTGCAGTGCAAGAAAATATTTTTAGGGATTTAAGGGGGGTCTCCCCATACAGGCGGGTCTCCCCATACAGGGGGGTGGCATACAATTTTTTTATTTCTGTAGCCCTCTAGCAGCCAAGATTCTCAACAGATTCCGTTGAAACTTGAAATTATAAGTTATTAAGGCAAGTTAATTTAATTTAATTATGCAAATCGAATGACATTTAAAAAAGTCGAAAATTTACAGGTTAATATTTTTAGCAGCCGATTTCAATAAAAATCGAAATGACGGCCCTCATAGTTCAGAAAAAAATTGAAAATGTATATATTAATGGCAACGCAAGTGCTGATTAAACTTTCATGGAAATCTTTTGAAATTAACTATTCGAGCTATTTAAGCCTTTGTGTGGTTACCACTGTGAACTGTGTAAACAGCAAATGCGAGAATGGTGAAACCGGTATTTATATGCTTACAACAATTTATGATCCGCCGATTTTCAATATGTAATCCATACGCGTGCAACTCAATTTAATTAGCAAAATATTTGCGCCTCGATAAAAGGTCTCTAAAAACGAACGTGACCAGATTTTTTTTATGTTAATAAATACCCATGTGGTACTACAAAAATTGCAGAAAGAAGTTTAGTAGTAGGCAAGCCAAATTCTGTTTCGAAACTTTACGCTACATACGAGAAATTTACCTTTCCGACTGGTGCTGCCAACGGGGATTTTTTGTTTTGAGCAAGTTTGCGGAAATTTTTTTGATTCTGTGAGTTTGTTTGTCGTCCCGATGCGGCGTGTTGGTGGTTCCAGTTGTTACGTAGGCTGTATGTAACGTTTATTGTGTCGCGAGGCTAACCGCCCGCTGTCTATTGCCTAGAGTGCATCCTCTATCTTCGTCATTCGATGGCTGAGGTCACGCCCTGTGAAAGAAAGGCTGCTCATCTCACTAGTGATTCGCAGTGCTGGTGGAATGATGTGCCATGGCTCATTGTCCCTCACAATTGCAGCCACTGACTGTACGGTGGCTTCATGCACGCGATCAGGGACCGTTGCGAGATCCGAAAGTGGGGCGTCGTTTACTGATAGGATGCTTTTAGCGTAAAATCGAGGTAGTTGAGCCACATCTGCTGTGGCAAAGGGTCGGATACGTTTCCGTAGGCAAGCTTGCGCATCTGTTTGAGGAGCTGTCAAGAGCACTGGTCTCCTAGCTCGGTTTCCGAAAGGAGCTTTTGTATGTGCTGCTGAGCTGAATCAGCGTAGTTGGCTGACATGGTGTTTTTAGTGCGCTGTATTTATCCTCCGCTGGTGGACTCGTCACAATATTGCACACTTGCTGCATTGCTCTGGTGTAAAGATTTGCCACAAGCAAATTGAACTTGGTTGGTTTGTCGGTGACGTGGCTCGTGGCCAAATTTTCCAAAGCTCCACGCCCTTTGGCCATAAGGGTGGAACTCTAAATATGACGCATGTCATCCCGTTCGTATCGTCGGGCTCCTCCTTTGGCACTGGCCAGGCGGGCATCGGCGTTGATGATAGTGCTGGTGTGGCCATCTTAGATGGGTCAGATGGTCAGTGCTGCATGACGTCCGACTCCTCGAACGTGGCAAGGGCAATCGGGTTGATGCACAACATCAGTTCCAGTAAGAGTTCGATTTTCGAACTCTGGAACTGCAACTCCAATTTCACCACTAGTGCGTTGGTGGTATCCCCTTTGATGGGCGGTGGTTTCGTATTGCCCATCCGTGGATCGTCTGTTGTGATGTTCTTCGTGGACCTTGAAGCTCCATCGCCTCTATAGGGTGGCTGGTCGTGGTTTGGATGAAAACCCGAGTACTTTTCTATACGAAAATGTGCTTTATTTTATTTGGAAATGAAAAATTAATAATATTCGATATTTTTATGGTGCGTCGTCTTTCGCATTCAAAAGAAACTGCATTTCAGACTTTCCTGTTGAAACCATTTTTTTGTAAAAAAAATGCTATCACCGCGCACAAGCATGCATGCTTGGTTGATCGATGAACGCGCGTGGTCAGCATGAAACGCCAACATAGTTACGCGCGATAAGATTTCATCGCGCACAAGTCCGCACGTTGGTGGATATGTTGTGGTCAATGTGCTTGGTGGCTGCTCCACTACACGTTCTACAAACTGGCCTTCTACCGCTTCAGAACCTCTTTCTGTACTGGTTGTTGTTGATTTCGAAAGTTCATGTCACATTTAGAGTATTAAACCCCCTGGAGTCTATCAAAAGATACGTTATTGTAAAGCAGAGTTTTGGAACACCTGTAAACCTACAAAAATTGACGCGTAAGGATCTGAATACGTAAAAAATTTTATCGGTTCACATCAAGAGCTAAGGAAATAATAAAGAAATGCTTTGTACTAACCTTTGGCACTCAAGCGTTTTTGCCAAAAGATTCAATTCTCAAGTAAAAAAAAAAGTTGTGCAGACGCCCACCTGGATGAAGTAAAAACAATTTCATTATTAATTAATTACCGAAATATCTTGACACTAGTGACTGGTAGTCCGCAAAATTTAGTAATCAGAGTACCTGCTGTGTAAGCTGAAGGCCCCTAGCTTGAATGCCGTTAGTGACAGCGAGATTTGTTTCGAATTGTTCTTTGGACAAACTATACGTCCCTGCAGTTATGATACGTAGTGGTTTAAAATTAAAGAATATTGTAGCTGGGTGCATGGGTTAACGGCCATGGTTTTTCATTAAGGGCATAACAAGAAATAAATAAATCGATTGTTAGGCATGCTGTGTGGCTACCGGCACCGTCTTGTTGAAACCGCAATCGTTGATGCTCAAGTGTTATTGAGCAACGCCCAATTCTTGAGAAAAGGAACTATTACTGACGATGTAGGATCTATTAAATTGCATCTGATGGAATTTTCCATTTCACCAATTCTGGACTAGATGAAGATATTTTCGATAATGGGATTCAGCACTTCCGAAATGTTTTTCTAAAAGATTATAACTGTATTAGATGGTGGTGGGGCTATGAACGGTGTACATCGATATTTTTTTCTGCTTCACCTTGTGATTATTAGCTTTTGACACTTATGGAATGTATTTTTGTGGCCATTTTCCTAACTTTGCTGGTATGACATTAGTCCTGTCAGCTTATGCTCTGTTAGTTAGTCGAGGAATGTATGAACGATTTTTCGTAGAAGTTACACTTACGAGTACTTCTTAAATTGAACTTTATCCTCACCGGCCTCCAATTTTTACCCTAAGTTTTGGTTTTCTCGGTAAAATTCTAGAGACTCTGTCATGTAATATGAATACGAGTATATCTGTATTGCAGATAGAAATAAAATCAGTGTCTTTTCTCGTTTCGAAGTTGGTAAATAATTTGCCTACAGTCGATCTTCCGCATGCAAAAAGTAATTTTAGGTTTATAGTAATCATCCAGACAGACAGACAAATGGCGCATATTGCTGGCTCATATGGAGTAGAATTTCAAAGTAGCAGTCGAGCTGTGTCAAGGTGATTGATAGTGGCACTTCCTCATGAGGAATGGGTCACCTTGCGAAATTTCTTTTCCTCTGTCCTTGTTATATAACAGCCTTTCTTTAGAAGAAGGTGACGGTCGCCTTTTAGTTTGATATTTGTTTTAACATTTTTAGCTACCGTATCCTAGTTTTAACAAGATCAAAAAATTGTTCGGCTTAAAGAGTGATGAATGATTTCGTAGTGAAGCTTCATGGCATGATAAAAAACCCACCCCAAATGATCCTGCGAATAGCTAGCCGACTAGCACGTGATCGCAAAGTGAAATTAGTCAGCGAACTCGGTTTTCTTTTATAGCTCGCACTGACCTTTGTGCCAGAACATCGACATCTTAGTCGCGCGTGGAGTTTAGGATCGCACATTTCACTACAATTTCCTGTTCCACTAATTTGTAAAATAACTACCAACAAGCTCGTGTAATCAAAAACTTTACATTAATTCTTACAAAAATTTAGCAAACTACCTGACACTTGCTCGTTTGCTGTGAGTATGCTAATTGAGGAACCTTTACATAATATGTGAACAAAATTCCTCTCAATGCCATGAAAACAATAAGGCTTCACGCATCAATAGCAATTTTCTCCAAACTTCCTTGAGGAGCTTATTAAATCTTTTGACATGGCAAACACTCTCCACACAATCTATTTACTTCAAAATATATCTCCATCACAAGGATACTCATTAAATATCTCTACAGTATCACTCAAAAGAAGATATCTTACCGCAATCACTACCAAGAAAACCATCCAAAAGAATAACTCATACCATATGTAATTTTCGAAGATATTCTATTCAAGTTTATGAAAGCATCTTTTCCTTCAATCTATTCAACATTTATGAATATATATTCAAGGAGAAGATTTTTTTATGTACGCTATCTACGTGTGTGAAAAGTGAATGAAAACCTATTCATATTTCAGGCCTGAAAAATTCCAGGAACATCTTAGGGGGAAATTTCCAAGGATACTTGTCACAATAGGAAAAGTTAAGTGAGGTTTCAAGCACAAAACTTAATTTTGTTTACGTCTAGAAAGGAAATTTCGTATTATCTTATATAGAGGGTATATATTTGGATATCAGTTGGTTTTTGTACAGTAAATTTTTTGGGGCTAAATGGTTTTAAGTTGGAATATTGATTTTCAACTATACATACTATATTTACCATGTAGAATCGATTGTCACAACTAATATCTAATGATAGTTGTTAAGAAAATAGCTCAAAAACCATTATTACAAAACCTTAATTATCATTTCTCTCCTAATTATATGAATATATTATGTTAAAACCAATCAATAACAAGTTGGGTAAACAGACCTACGCTCATGTCAGGAGGGTTTTGTATTCAATTTGCAAAATGCAGTCACCAGATCGAATCAAATCAAGAAACATGTCAAAGACGCTTTTATTGGAGAAAATATGAAATACGAAGATCATACTATTATTAACAAAGTTAAACGAATTTCAACTTCTGAGGTTTTTAGTATTGTTATACTCATAAACATCTCCCTTGATAATTATTTCAGATGTCCATCCGCGACGGAGGAAACACATTTTTCATGCATTTCCTCCCTGTGCCCCCACTGAAGCAAAAACTGACAGTTTAACAACTGTTTTGAAAAGCTCCCATGAAAACTTTCATTTCATACTCATACCGACTACGTTTGATGAATGTTTTTTTTCAGGGGCCACTCTCCTGTACTGTTATCATCGATTCATGGCCAATTTTCTCGAATCCTAGAGTTGTTACAAAGCCCTTTTGCTAGGAGCTCTCTCCCACCTCCTTGACTTGTTTCACTTATGAGCATTAATTGTAGGTACTCAGCTTCAGTCGTTCATTAAATTGAATCAAGTGTTCAAAGCATGCACCTTAAACGTTGAAGTTGGCAAAAAATAACTCAAAGTTATTCAATCTTCGCATTTAAAACAGCCACAATTTTGTTTTACGATTACTGATACCACTAGCTGAACCGATTCTCAAAGATATACATGACACCTATCATTCCTGAAATTTTCATGCAAATCCTAGCAAAACTGTAGTGTTTGAGTCGGTAAAAAGCGCATGTTGTTCCATAGCCATATGTTGCCATAGTAATAAATGCAGCGCATATTGTTCCATAGTAATGCAGGAAAATTCAAACCACTATAACTTCGCTAAATATGATTCAATCTTTATGAAATTTTCAGGATAGATCAATCTTATAAATAGACATCTACGCATTGAATTTCATTGAATTTAAGGGTACCGTTAAGATTTTATTCAAGAAAACATAAAATCGATAAATCATACTATTACTAACAAAGTTGAGTGAATTCCGACTTCTCACGTATTTGTTGTTGTTGTACTCACCAAGGCCTACATTCCTGATTTTTTTCAGATTTTTCGGATCACAGGTGTCCAATCGCGAGGGGGGGGGACACAAATTTTTCGTGTATTTCCCCTCCCTGTGCGCCCCTCGAAGCAAACTTTGCCAAACTAAGACCTGTTTTGAAAAGTTCCCATCAAGACCTTTCATTTGATACCCATATCGGCTACCTTCAATGAAATTTTTTTTCGGGGGGTCACTCTTCTATAAGGGGAGACCCCCTTGAATACCTTAAAAAAAATTTTTGTAGTTGAACTTTGAAGAGATCACCACTTTACACCTACACACAAAATTTGATGTTTCTAGCTTAAGTAGTTTCCGAGAAAAACTGCTGTGACACACGGACGGACGGACGGACGGACGGACGGACAGACGGACAGACGGACAGACTGGTCGCGAAACTAGTAGGGTTTTGTAAAATTATTTTACAAAACCCTAAAAATGATAACTTAACGAATTCCTCGAAAGTACAAAGTACCTTAAACTGCATAAATCATGAGGTGAACGCCTTGCAATGTATTTTATGCAAGTGAACAATTTGCTCAATCAAGCAAAGTAAAGTTCAATCACACAACCCAATTATATGAAGTTAATGTAAGGCAAAAAATGCACATTTGCAAAAATTATGTATAAAAGAAATGAATGGAAGAATAAAGTCATTGTTTTTTGCAATCATTGAACTATAGCATTTTAATCTTCTTCTTCTTTGTAGCACTACAGCCCCTCTCGGGCCTTCGCTTAGAGATAGTTAGAGTATCTCATTTTCATGACCGTATTGATTTTTTCGGAAAATGGTTTGGTCAGTACCATGCTCCCGGATGCGTGCTCAGGTATGATATGATCTGATTAAATCAGTACATATCACCACTGAGTGAACACTCGTAGTCTGTCCGAAAAATCCCCTGAACTAAATCACATTGCTCCCAACGAGACTTGAATCTGGGACCTTCAGCTTATAGCATTTTAAAAGCATTCATATATTTCACTTTGAAATGTACATGGTCCGTCGAGCCGGATCCTGGAGATACAACCAAGGATTTTAGCCTGGAAGATTAAACCAAGGACTTCGATAAGGAAGATTCAGATGGTGCCAGCTTGTCATTGAGCAGACTGTAAGATAGGGCTTCCTTTTCGAACATCAGTGCCAATCATTAGTGGGCGATCGGAACATCAATGGCAAACATTATTGGGCCATTCGAACATCAGTGGGTGATACTTGTAACCAGCAATCTCTCGTAGTGGTCGAAGTGACTTCGCTAGATACAGCCTCGCGTATTTCCGGACAAGACAGGAGAAATTAAAAGCCTTCTGGGCTACAGGTGAAGGACCGCATGAAGCACAATGCAGTCATTTAAAGCAAGATGCAAAAAAGTTAAGTCAGTATACGAAGGAGTTCGAGGGCGCTAAAGAGCTAGTGATGGATTACCTCCCTGTCTTCCAAGTAAAAATAAACCACTATACATCTGGATGCACAATGTAAACGCGAAGCGATGCCATCAAACTAGAAAGGGTAAAAACCTTTTTTTACCGGAACCTACGCCGATTGGTATGTATTTCGCGATCTGTTCAAATGCATGATCTACAACATTATTCAGCTTTCTAATGCCCAGAAGCTACAGTACCTACGCAGCGCATTCCGTGGGGAAGCAGAGCAGTTAATCAACTACCTAACAATCACCGATGCAAATTACGAGCCTGCATAGAAATTGCTCTGTGAACTGTGCGACAACCGTCGGGCTATCGCTCAGGACATGATGCAGCGGTTCTTCAATATTGGAAACTATACTCGCAATGATCCAACAGCGCTGAGACATATGCTCGAATCAATGAACTAACTTTAAGCTGGTCTAAGCATGCTGAGAATGGATGCATTCTCTTTGACTACCATATTTTTGTTGAATTAGAAACTTGACGAAGAGTCAAAGAGAGAATGGCAAAAAATAATTGCAGATTCTTCATAAATTCCTTCATTACATCAGCTCCTTGAATTTTTGAAACAACGCTTCTCCATGCTAGAACCCTTGTCAACAGGAAAACCAAAATTGAAAACAATCAAAGTCGATACAACCAGCATTGGATCCAAATTGACTTGTCCGATGTGCAAAGCAGGTCATAAACTGTTTAAATGCAGCTCATTTAAGTGAGCAAGCATCCAGAACCACAGAGATATAGTTAGAAAAGCTGAGCAAGGCTTCAATTGTCTGCAAGCACAACACCGAGCAAACAAGTGCTCATCAAAACATGGATGCAAAGTTTTTTGTCAAAAAACAAAACACTACTTCATCCAGAAGAGATAGACACCTCGAATCAGTCCAAAGCAATAAGCTCTGCACCTGTACAAGGACACAGTGCATATACTGGCAAAAATTATGTGCTTTTAGCAACAGCACTGATAAAGGCGAGCAGTCAAGATGGAGATGTTATAACATTCCGTGCATTGCTTGATTCCGGAGCACAGCGATCGTTCATCAGTGAATCGCCTGTGCAGCTGCTGTAAACTAAGCGTAAAGGGTATCGAGTCAAAGTCAGTGGAATCGATGCAGTTGAAAATGTTACGTCAAGGGAAGAGACCAAGATTTTCGTGATGGTCCAAACTGAACATGGTAGCTAAGAAAAACTTATGTTCACTCCACTCATCTTCACGACAATTACAGCGCCATTGCCATGCACAAGAGTATCATTCAACATTTCAGTGGGACTGACGGTTCTAGATCTTGCAGATCCCTGTTACTATCAACTCACATACTGACATTCTCATAGGGGCTGACCTATACAGTAGATTGTTATTGCCAGGTTTGCTCCCTGGACAATCATATGCTCAAAGAACAAAAGTGGGATGGACTCTGCTCGGATTTGTTCCTTGCAAAACAACAAAGGCATCCTTTACCAAACCAGATGAAGCATTAAGAAAACTTTGGGAGACCGAAGAGCTTCCAGCCACTAAACATCTAACAAGAGAAGAGAAGCAAAATGAGGAATTTTACACACAATCTGTAATCTGACCACCCAATGGAACTTATTCCCTAGGCTCACCATTCAAAAGTCAAGTAGATCCCTTCAACGACATAAGTGATACCAGAGACAACGTATTCAAGAAGTTAAGACAACTAGAGCATCGATTCAAGAGCAATCCAACGCTCCACGAGGAATACCGCAAATTCATGGAGGAGTATATCGACTTAAGTCACATGCCAAAAGTCCCCGCTGAACGAGTAAAAATGACGACAGCATACTAAACCTTCCCTACCTTGCTGTAGTCAGAGAAACCAGCAATACGACCAATCTGAGAGTGGTATTGAATGCCTCGCAAAAAGGATCAAAGGGAAAAACACTGAATGAGCTCCTTCACACAATACAGAGGAATTTGCTTCATTTGTTGATGTGATGGAGGCAGCACAGGTACGCCAATATAGAGAAAATTTACCGAAAAATTTCCAAAGGATTTTATGGCGACCTATACCTAATGGGCCGATCCAGCACTTTCATTTGAACACGGTTACTTATGGGACGGCTTGTGCACCTTACTTAGCGATCAGAATATTGCATTAATTAGCCACAGATGAGTCTTCTACATTTCTTGAAGCAGCACAAATGTTAACGAGAGACTTTTATGTTGACGAGGTGTTGACTGAATTGAACAACATCGAAAGCCTTGTTCAATTATAAACCGATTTGCGAAGACTTCTGAAAAAAGGAGGATTTCACCTAAGGAAGTGGTCTTCCAATCATCCACGAGTATTAAAACGAGTCCCAGAATCAGAACGTGAAACACAGCTTCCCTTACATATAGCAGTCACGGAAAATGTAAAGACTTTGGGCATCCAGTGGCATCCAGTGGCATCCAGCAACCGAAGAACAGACTTTCAAGCCAAATTCTCCAAACGAAACATACTAGCTGAAGTTTCAAAGCTATTTGACCCTATTAGGTGGCTACAGCTGTGCATGATCATTGGGAGAGTGACACCATGACAGCTATGGGAAGAAGATAACGGTTGGGATGATGACGTTGAACGTAGTACAGTAAAGAAATGGGTAAAATTACGAGTCAACTCCCGCAGCTAGAAAAACTACGAATCACGCGGTGGATCCAATTTACTTCTTCTCACCAATTTGAGCTAGATTGCTTTTGCGACTCATCTTAAACCGTGTACGCCGCAGTCGTATAAATTCGAGTCACATCCCCAACATCAACCAAGGTGACAGTTGTCACGGCGAAATCAAAAGTCACTCCAGTGAAAGTCAAGTCCGTATTAAGGCTAGAACTCAATGGAGCAGTTATTTTAGTCAAACTCATGGATGAAGTCATCAAAGTGCATAAATGGGCAAGCATCCCTCGATGTTATTGGCCTGACTTAACCACCGTCCTTGTCTGGACTCAAAAACCAGCAGCGAAGTGAGAAGTTTACGTGGCAAATTGCGTTAGCATCATTCAACAACACAGCTCTGTTGAACTTTGCCATCATGTCACGACAACAGACAACCCAGCTGATATCGTATCCAACGAAATGTACCCAAAGGAGTTGCTAACATCAAAACTCTGGTGAAATGGACCGAAATGGTTAATTGCCTGAACCATTCAAATTCCTCAATCAAAGCTTCAACCAACTACAAAAGACGAAAGAAAAGTTATATCGTTGACAGTCGATGTAGCAGAGCTTCCAGAATTCCTCGGAAGATACTCATCATTTTACATACTTAAAAGAATAGTGGCATGGTATCAGCGATTCATGTTTAACGCTAGAGGACCAATGACGACACGAAAGGGAAATTTAACTGAAGTTAAACTTGGAAGAGCATTGAACACATGCATCTGCATTTCGCAATACCACAGTCATCGCGAAGAAATTCATCAACTTTCAAAACGCAACAGTGTCCACAGAACCAGCCACTTAAAAACCTTGGCATCTAAAATGGATCACGAAAGCGTCCTAAGGGAAGGCGGTCGGATTATCGGAGAAGCAGCAAAACATCCAGCAATCATTTCAAAGGGTCCTCTCGCTAAATTGTTGATAAAAGAGGCTTACCATCTAACTCTGCATGGAGGATGTCAGCTGACCCTCGCTACTCTTCGCCTTACATACTAGATAATATCAGGGCAAACAGCAGTAAAACAAGCGCTAAAAGAGTGCATGACTTGCTTCAGAATGACCGCTAAACCCAACACACAGCTGATGGGAAACTTACCAGCTGTCAGGGTACAGCTAGAAAAGCCATTTTTGAGCACTGGCATTGACTATGCCGGACCAATTATCATCAAATGGAATGGAGGACGTGGTGCTAAGGCGACCAAAGCCTATATTGCAGTATTTGTCTATATGGCAACGAAAGCGTTTCATTTGGAATTTGTATCAAATTTAACGAAAAACGCCTGCATAGCAGCGCTATGAAGGTTCATCGCAAGACGAGGAAAATGCCAGTCCATCTACAGTGACCGTGATTCTAGCTTCCTTAGTACAAATAAACAACTTCAAGCAATATACTGAGTTTCGATGCAAGCATGCAGTGCTGAAGTTACTAGTCAAGACATACAGTGGAAGTTCATTTCCCCCAGTAGCCCTCATTTCGGAGGACTCTGGAAACCCGGCGCGAAATTGATGAAAGCACATCTTCACAGAACCATCGGAAAACAAATTTTAAACGTCGAAGGGATGAACACATTATTGGCTCACATTGAAGCATGCACAAACTCTCGGCCACATACACAAACCAGCAAGGATCCAAACGACTTAGCCACACTGACACCTGGGCATTTCTGAACAGGTACAAACCTTTTCGCAATAAAAAGTGACCCCAGTGAGTTGAGCTGTACTTTGTTAAATAGATGGAATCTGGGTTAACAAATGAAACAATCCTCCTGAAATATGGTCAGAAGGGTATTTAAAATGCCTACAACAACGATCAAAATGGCTTCAGAGCCAAGAGAACTTCAAGGTAGGCGAGCTCGTGTTAGTTAAAATCAATCACATGCCATCAATGCAATGGCCGCTTGCAAAGATCTCGGCAACACACCCAGACCAGATGGAATACGCCAACAGTATTATTGGGGAGTATCAGGGTGGTTTTAGGGTAAGTAGATTGACAATAGATCAATCATTCACAGTTAAGTAGGTTCTTGAAAAATGCTGGGAGTTCAAGATAGACGTACACCAAATCTACGTTGACTTTAAGCAAACATACAACAGTATTGATCGTAACGTACTGTACCAAATAGTGCCTTGCTTTGGCATTCCAGGCACATTTGCCCAAATTACTAAAATTACAATGACGTCAACAACCTTCTAAGTCCACATCGATAAACAACTCACCGATGCCTTTGAACAAATAAAGGACAAAGGCAGTGAGATGGGCTGGTACCATTGTTATTCAATTTGGCTCTGGCGTACGCCATAAGGAAGCTACCTGTCGATACACGAGATACATTTGTATGCAAATCGAGTCAAGTTGTAGCCTATACGGATGACATCAACATTTTGTCACGGTCTTTAACCGCTGCCAAAGCTTTTCCTAAAACTTGACAATGTAGCAAAACTAGTAGGGCTAGAAATCAATGAACATAAAACAAAGCTCAAAACACAGTCGAAGAATATACCTGAGAAACACAAAATTTCACACTTGGCGCATACAATATCAAAAATGTGAGCAAGTTTGTATTTTAGGCACCAAAATAACGAGAGCCGCTAACGAAGGAGACAAAACACGCCGAAGAATACAGCTCGCATATAAAATATTTTACTCAGTTTTGACGATCTTGAAGAACAGCTGCATACACAGGAAAACAAAGCTCCAAGTACTCAAATCTGTAATACTTGTAGATACGTGTTATGCTCTGGATGTGAAACATGGATCCTAACCCGAGCATCCGCAAATATATTGAAGAAATTTGAGCGACGGGTCTTCAGGTGATTAACCGTAGCCAAGCTAGACGGGAACTAATGGCGAATTCAAAATAGCCATGAGTTGTTTGAAATTATTGAAGAGCCGGAGGTCTCAACAATTGTAAGACTACAGAAGCTCCAACGGGCTAGCCACATGAACCGTATGAACGAACAAAAGACACCTTAAAAGGTATTCGTTAGGAAAACTGAAGGGCAGAGACCCTTGGGGAAACCGAGGAAACACTGGTCTGACTCGGTCGAGGAAGACAGTTCATCTATGCTGAAAATTCAAAATTGTAAGATGCGGTCAATGGACCATGAAAGTTGAATGCACATGTTGCAGGAAGTGAAGGAGAAAAGTAACGGTGATCAGTATTTTAGACGTTATAATTGAATTGAAGCCAATGGCGAAGAGCCTGGGCAACGGCTGAGAAGGTTGCTTCGGACGTATTGGCTCTGATTTTACTTATGCTCAACGTAAGGGGACTCAACCCATCAAAAAGACGTCTTTTGATGAGTGCTTAGGAATCAGTGCTACTGTATCGAACAGAAATATTAGTCGGCACTCTCAGCAGGGAGGTATAATTAAAACCTGAAGATGCTGAGGACTGCATCTTCAAATCCAATAGTCTCTGATTTTGCGGTGGGAGTTATTGTGGATGTAATATCTTTTACCCTCCCTGCTAAAGAGCGCCACGCTATTCATCTTCGTCAAAGCGAGGGAGGCAGTTGCCCGTAAGGAGAGACGGCACTCATTCAATGATTGGTAGCAGTCTTGAGTGAATTGCATGAAAAAAAGGTGGACTGCGTAGCTTACCCCAGACCTAAAACCATGACTGAATAGAAGGCATGGTGAGACTGACTTATATCTGAACCATTTTTGAACACGCATGGGTGCTTTCAGTCTAACCTGCACTAGATTGGTAAGTTACGGTGCAGCAACTGTAGATTTTGCCCAAAAGAGGAAGGCGATAGCTGCCACACATATTTTGCATGGAAGAAATGGGGTCGTTTGCAATGAGACTTCTAAACGGAAATAGAAGTGCTCATTTTGGATAGTATAGTCGTACTTGGATCGGTTAACAAGTGAAATCACGTGGCCCATCATGTTCAGGCAGTTCTAAAAGATAAAAGGGACTCACAGCAGCTCAGGGTTTTCAGGCTGGCGGATTGCTTCTTTGGCAATTCTGTTTCTTCCTTCACATCCAGCTGGAGGAACGTTCCCCCAATTTAAAGGCACCTCACAGTTTAGCAAAAGAGGTTGACTGGGGAAGGGTTTGTTGGGTCATCCAGTTGCTCACAAGCATGAAAACCCCACAGTCAAATAGCATTCACCTATCAACCATAGAAAAAAATGCGCACATGTAAGAAGGATAATCTAACCAGTGCTGCCGCTTTTAATAATTTTTGATTTCTTTTAGAGTTTGAATTCTTATCTTCTTTGGAACTTTTTCATAAGCTTTCAAAATTTTAAGAAATATATTCTTAGCCATTTGCTAAAGCGATAACTTTTCGTCTACTTTGCTTTCACTATCTAGACAAACATGCAATCCAAATTTCAGGTAAGTAAATCTTGAATTTTGTGTTGTGTGTGACAATTTCAGATGATATTTGAGAATACAATATGTTTACACCATTATTTTAGGTCAACCAACAAGAAAGATATAGGGCAGATTTCCGGTCTAATTTTTTTTTTTTTTTTGATTAGGAGGTACAGCAAGAGTTCTTTACTTCCCAAAAAACACCTCCTCTGTTAACCTGAGAATCTAGCCTGAAACTGTTTGATACATTACTTCAGGCTAAGCCTCGTTTTGCTACACCGTGGAAGCCTTTCAAGTTGGGGGATCCTTCCTCTAGTGGGAAAAAAGGGAGTATTAGAAAAGTAAGCCCCAACGTCTTCAACTGCTGTGAATCTTAATTTCTTGAATATAATGCGCCACGTGGTTCCATTTTTTTACCAGTCTAAGCATCTTTCCGATTAGTCTATCTAAAGAGAGCGCTCCTGAATCTTTTTAGAGGTGCAGGCAAACAAATTTACGGTAAGCATCATGTTGCTCTCTTACCCAAAACCTACAGTCGGGGGGCGGGACTTACCAGTTTTGTATAGCTAAGACTGGAAGCACCCATGTTCACTCAAGAAATAGGTCAGATAGAAGTCAGTCTCATCATACATTCAATTGAACCCCAATTTCAGATCAGGAATGAGGTGTGCAGTCCGTCTTCCCTTCGTGCTATTTTCTCAGGACTGCTGCCAATCAATGAGGGAGCGTTGCCTCTCTTCATGGGTAACTTACTCCCTCGTTTGTTCATTTCGACGCAAACAGTACGGCACTTTCTAGCAAAATGGACGATAGGTACTGAATCAGACATTTACCTATATGACGATGCAAGTCTCAGTGCTCTTCTTCTTCAAACCTGTGCCAAACGTTTTTGTTACAGCTCCCTGCTGAGCGTATCACCCCATACTTTTGCTTGGTTTAGCAGATTCAGAGTCAAAATAATTCTTTAGGAATGTGTGCTTTGAACTTTTTAAAAATCTATTGCTTTAAATAACTAGCCGAATTCGAGAGATTCCTTGCTTCAGTCCATTTCATATTTGACGGCAAAAAAGTTCAAACTCGACATCTTATTTTGAGAAATCCTCAGGAGAAGCAAAAAAGCCTGCAATCCAAGCTAATTTCTTGAATGATAAATACCACCATCAACAACAGCCAATTACAAACGAGACGCTTGAGGTGCTCCTCAAAGCAACAATGCCATCTTTCAATAAATTGTTACATTAAATAGCCCCAAGCATCACTAAATCCTTTTTGCTACTCAACTGAAAGTATTTCTACTCCTTCATTTCCTAACAGGCTGTATCTGATTTGGGACACGAATCCTTAACAAGAACACTTGCCTTCACCACTAGCTTTAATAAGGCATCCTTTTTCACCAAGACAACCAGTACCAACTTTGCCTTTGTCATTTCCGAAAAAAATTAACGTAAAGCTTCACAAAACAAGCTTAAGGACAAGAATTTCCTAGTCTCATTTCAACACCACTCAACTTGATGAGAAACAAAAGAAAAGCAGAAAAAATAAGATGAAGAAAAATCCTGAGAAAGATTCCATCATCCGGGCGTATACTCTGTTTTAATTCCCTAAGAAAATTGTCATCATATTCATTTTCACGACATATCTTGTCTTTTTCTAGATTCTCTCGATGATGGCATCTAACGGTGTAGTGGTTGGGTTTATTTGTTCCATTTTCACTCTACTGTCAGTGTGCTCCCCTTTTAAATCAGTTTGTTATGAAACAAAAGGATATCAACTGTGCAGTTCTCAAGAAAACTTCATTAACACGAGATTGTGGGTTATGTCATTTTCTTTACCTATTCGTTATCTTTGTCTACTTTGTTCGCTTTCTCTAATTGCCAAGAGGCAACCTAGTGGTTGAATGGAAATATGTCAATTGCAAATGTGCCAGTTATGAGTTTTTTCAGTTCTTTTATGAGGAATTTTGAGCAGTCTAAACGGAACCAATGGTGTTAATTATCGTTTGGTGTTAAAGATTTTGAGAAAGTGTTATCGATTGAGAATAACAAAATTGCCTCCTTTTTTCTTAAATAAGGTATCGGTTTAGATAGATACATTTAACAGAAGTGTCAAATAGAGTGGCACATACACGGAACGAAAAAATTTCTGAAATCCAATCAAATAGACAACCGTTTCAAAAAAATAGAGAACGATTTTGAGCTTCGTAATTAAAGGATCATTACAAGTGGTTCGACTATGACTCCAGAAAATCAAATGTACAAGTTATAATTTCATCTTGACTTCTATTTTTCTTAGTAGCTAGAAAGCAAGGATCATTTTAATAGTGATTTTTCTGACACCTAGTAATTCATAACAAGAAAATTGCGCATAAGATAAGTAAATTTTGCTTCATTGTAAGAAACACGTTCTCAATTCATTCTTGTTAATAGTTGTTTTAAGTAGGTCTTCGGGATGCATATGACAAGAAAATATTTCTTGAACCCTTCTTTCCTTTCTGAAAAAAGGTAAGATTTTATTGGCATAAGAGTGAAATAAAACATTTTTAAATCGTGTCATTCATTATTATTTTTTATAAAACATATCGATTCATTATTTCACAAATTCCTTCCTTTGAAATATCTTCTACCATCTGGCAAAGTGCTCAAATTAATTGGCTTCTCTGTGTTTACATTATCAATATCCATAATGTTATACAATTCAAGTTCTTCACCAACAATAAAACAGTTCAAATGTTTAACATGTTCAAGAATATCTACTTTCTTTAATATTAAACATGATATCTTGCTTCCTTTTGATGCTATTGATATAATATCAACTATTTTGAAATATTGCTCTAACATGTCGAAAAAGCAATTATTTTTGTACCCCGTGCGTTTAATTTTCAAATAAGAATAAATTACATAATTTTTGTTATTTAATTACGATGTGATTCAGTTAAAGTATTCTTCGTTCTCAATTTTATTGCAGATTTTTTCATTTAAAAAATTCGATATCAATAGTTTTGTCAAATTTATATTGTAGTTAAAAGTAACTACACTTCATAGCACATTTTTTGCCACCGGAAGGGCTAAATTTTTACGAGAAGAGCAAATATTGGTATATCGTTCGAGCTCTAGATATCGTTAGAGCTCTAGATGTTTGGATTCAAACCTCATTGCCCACAAATACTCTGGTGGTCCGCATTGAATAATGACGGAAGAATAATGTGTCAGAATATGGTGTTTAAGTTTTGAGCTATCATTAAAGAGTATATAACGAATGGTGTTCTGAAATTTTAGCCTTCAGATTTTCAATGTCCTCATAAATGAACGATGGTGATCATAACATTTGAAGCAGGTCGTACAATATCTTTGTATATTTCCACACAACGTCGCCATGAGGAATGTAGTCTCCAACAAAAAGATCGCATCCCAAAGTTCAGACGCCATCACCTTACTGGCCGGATTCGTTTCATCGACTGCTTTCCACTCAGCTGACTGTCTTTTGGATTCTGGTGTGTAATAGTGAAGCTATCTTTCATCCATTGTCACATATCGACGGTAAAACTCGATTTTATTGCGATTGAACAGCGCCAAACATTTCTCAGAAGCATCAAGGCGTTGTTGTTTTTGGTCGACTGTGAGTTCACGTGGCACCCACTTTGCACAGAGCTTTCGCATACCCAAATGTTTGCATAAAATGGTAAAAACACTACTATCTGATATCTTTATGATGTCAGCTACTTCAAGCACCTTCAATTTGTGATCATTCAAGGCGGATTTTTGGATTTTTTTATGTTTTCTGGAATAACAGCCTCATTTGGGCGTACACTGCGCTCTGCATCATTTGTGCTGGTACGACCACGTTTATATTCAGCAATCCAAGTCTCTACCATTTGTCTCGATAGAACAGAGTCCAGATAATGTTTATGAAGCTATTGTTTGGTTTCAACTTTTTTTTTCATCAAAAACAATGCTTTATTTTTAATAAAGCATTGCTTTTTGGTGAAAAAAAGTTCACGTTATTCCATTTTCCTTCAATAACAAGAGTCACATCGCACAAAATTCTGAGACTCACGAATTGATTGCTGTTAAATTTATTCACGTATCGTTTGAAGGTTAGTACTAATAAAAAATCATATGGGAAAAATTTTAGTAACGTCTATGTGTCATCCTACGGACTTATTGAATGGACTATTACATTATGAAAAATATTAGAGCAAGATTCTAAAAAAATTGTGATTTCTGATTATATTGACAGAAGACTCTTTAGCAATGGTCGCGTCGTTTAGTAGCACATTGGTCGTCGCGTTGTATCTGTGAGATACATGATTTATCGGTCATTCTTAACGTGGATCAACTTAAGGTTTTGAGTTGTAAAAAACATAAAATGTTACAAAGAACACATGTAAATTTAATGATAGTCAAATAATCATCAACTGATAATAAGTAAGGAATATTTCGCTGGTTTTTAAAAATAACAAATTTCACTGAGCAAAAAAATAGACACAACTTCAAAAGTGCAAAACAACTGCATTTTCATTTTTAAATTCAAAAAAAACATTGAATTTGAGTTTAAACATAATATTATCCATAAATCAACACAAGAAAACAGAATAAATCTACTTCAATCATTGATTTCAACATCTACATTTACATCTATATCACATCAATTGGTACAAGAAAATTCGCAGTCTTATAGGCATAAATATTGGCCACAATCTTTGCATCTGTACTGAGTAAGTCTTGAAATCTTCTTTCCCCAACATACATGGCAACAATTGGTACCACGCTTTAGGGAAGGAGCTCCCGAAGGCTGCAAGAGATTGTCCGAGGCAGACGGGGAAGTTTCGAGTGACTTATTAGCTACTCATTCGTGAGTACTTTCCCCAGATTGCGTAGAAAGATACGGTGAGGAGGTAGGTCACTTAAATTTCCTAAACAAATAACTTGGCTGTTTATACCAGCAACATCCAGCAAAGAATAAAAAACCACCATTGGCCACCTTCTTGTACCTCGTTGAACGTTATAAGCTGAGCACATTTTATCCACTACATCGACCCCGATTTTATGCCGATTGTAATAGGATATCATTTCAAGCTTTTTTTTTTTACAACCCTGTTACTTCGTCTATTATTGGGTCTGTATGCATGCTGGATATCACCAGGACGTTCTTTTTATTTTTTTATTTTGCGGGACACATGAGACCATAGTACCCTCTTTGCGGAAAGCAAAAACCCACACTGTCTTATATCCTTTAATTCGTTAGGAATCTGCCATTTGTTTTTTTTTTCAATGTTCCAACATATGACAAGTTATATTTTGCGGTTAAGTTGTGAAGGAGTGTAACATCGCTGAACCAATTGTCTGCCGTAATATTCCTGCCAGAGTTTTGAAGTGGAGCAATTAAGCGTTCGACAACATCAACTGGTTTATTACTAGTTTGGAAAGGACCATCCGGCTGCTTTCCTGCGTAAATTTTCAAATTACAGGTATAGTCAACACTTGAAATTACTGCCGCAAATATTTTTATCCCATACTTTGCGGGTTTGGATGGAATATATTGTATAAAACCACACTTTTCTCTGAAGGCTTCAAGCTTTTCATCAATAGTTACGTCTTCTCCAACGTAATAGCACTGTTGGCAGTTTCTTAACAAACTTTCCAAAAACTTCTTGAATAGGAGCAAGACGATCGATAGCATTCCGCTCCTCCCTGCTTTCCCTGTCATCAAACCTTTACACGCGAAGCAAAAACCGGAATCGTTGGAGACTCATAGTGAGTCGAAAAATTTCTATACCAAATCCATCGTTGGTCCATAGATCCTCCAGATTTAGTTTTAAAGATTTATGAATTCCAGCTATATACAAAAGACCGATTAATGCTTTCAGCTTTATTGTATCGGTGAAGCTGACATCTCTTTCTCGTGAGTACTTTTGTTTAATATTTTCGATGTATTGATTTGTAAATTTCACGAGGCCCAGGAATCTTCCATAAAAAGTTTTGTGTTCCCCTTTTTGAAGAGCAATTGGAGATTTTTTCCATACAAGAGAGTTGATTATTTTCTTTCCGCTCTTTTTCTGCGCGATATAGGAATCTTCAACTTCTTCCTCCTCCGATGCTGAATCTACGCCACTTTGTTCCGTTTCTGAATCCTCCCGTTCTTCTATGATTTCGTCAGCATCCGTCTCGCTATCTTCTTCTGGCACTTCATATATCGTTCTATTTGATGGATGTAAAAACAGGCCTGAAGAACCCGGTGACGGATCCGCAAAACCAGGCTCATCATCATCATAGTCAAATAGAATTTGATATATTTTTGCAATGTCTGTCGGATTGTTTCGGTTAGAAATCATTTTTTCAGCCATATTAACCTGCAAAAAATAAATGAAGACACATTGCAAGACTTAAAAAAATTACAGATTTTGGTAGAAAGAAAGAAAAGCTCAACCTAGTAAAATAATGATAAGTGTATGTCATATTACTATAACTGAAATGCGTGCTATCAAGCTAGGGTAGAATCCTAAAAAAGTTTGGTAACTACGAAATGTATTGAAAAAAATTTAATGACTGCTTACTGCATTATAAGTGGTAGTGGTTTCGGAAAACACCGCATAACAAAAAAAGCCGCGTTGTATCTGAGAGATGCACGCTCAGATTCGCTCAAATAAAAATGTAAGGATTGAATTTGGGAGATGAAAATAATCAATACGGTTCAGAGAACGTGAACACAGGAATACAATTAAAAATAAAAGAAAACTTAGTTAATTGATAATCTAGTCACGTCGTATAATTATACTTTCAAAACTTTACATTAAAACACGTCTTTCATAGACTTTAAAATATTTTTATGCCGTTCAAAACCCTTCTTGCCTACTTACAGAACATACTTTGCTATTTATAGTTTTCTGATCTTATCCTTTTTCTTATCTCAACCTGAACTATTTTCCGAAAACATCTGTGCACAATATTGCATCGTAAAAGTAGTTACATTGGTATTAGAAAAAGGGATAACGAAAGGAAAAAGGGACGTGTAATAAAACAATAATATTTAAAGTAATGAAAAAGGATCATCACGTGTAGTTAGTGTGAAAATGAAAGGTAATATATATATATATATATATATATATATATATATATATATATATATATATATATATATATATATATATATATATATATATATATATATATATATATATGTACTTTGAAGGATGTAATTAGCCAGAGTGATATAACTGTATCTAGGAGATACAAAATGGCACCAATCACATAATTTTTCACTTTGAACGTCACCGAACGACTGCTGCTTTCAAAGCATCTAGCATGAGAAATACATGACATAAAGCATTGATGCGCCTGCACTTCAGCGTGCAATCTCTATGTTAAGTTGCCATGTATCTGTGAGATCACACGCGACCATTGGAGTGAGTTTTGAGTTTCATAATGAAATGTACCCAAGAACTTAAAAAGGAATCTTGTCAATTTTCTTTTTCAAAATTACAATTGGGTACATCGTGGCTTATTTCATCTTCAATTTCGTTTGTACTAAGATCGTACGATACCTGATTAGCGCAAGTATCGTTTTTATCTGTTTCAATATTCTGGTCGTTTAAATGAGAATTTTTAACAATGCCTTTTAAATGCAGCAAAAGTCGAAACAATTTACGGGCAATTTTTATATGGACAAGTAAATATTTGTATGCTTTAAAGATTATGAGTGAATTTGTAATGAACAAACAATTGATCGACATTTTCCAGTGTTCTTTCACATAAATTGCATTGCATTATGTTGTACACTACAAATTCAAGTTACGAGTACAATGGTATGGTAAATTTTAAATCAGTTCATACGCTCAATCCTAATTTCTTTTTACAAAGAGCTAATTTCACTAAGGAAGCCTGACACTGAAGGTGATATGTTCAGTTCATTTTTAAAGAAGAATGCTTGCAAAAACTCCCAAATAAATTTGCATTCCTCTTGGTATTTTAAATTAAATACGTAAATTATTTTATAGGTGGAGGAGATTGCTCCTCTTACAGTGTTGAATTTATCCAAATGGTTATCAAATACCGAAAATGCATTTAAAATATCATCTTCGTTAGATTCAACTACTACCATAAACGGTTGGCATTTTAAATGTGGATATTGCAAGTACTTATCCTTGCGCAATATAATTGATCTCTGTAAGTCGGAGACAATATTTATTTTTAACACGTAGGCTTCTTGGCTGTCTGCTATGCTGTATTTCCATCTTTTCCTGTCCTTACCTTTGGTCTGTCCGGTAGGTATAAGAAATTGATGAAGCCCATTTAATATGATGATGTCTTGCATATTTGTTTTCTTGCTGACTGAAAATGGACTTTATCAGGATCTATTTTCAAAATAATTAGTATTCAAGTACGTTTTCCAAGTTCCTCTCGATATGGTCCTCTTAGGGTTCTTTCCATATATGCAAAGATTTTGACCACAAATGACTACCACTCTGCCAAAAGGCTATTGCTGTTTAAAAAGTTGGCCTCAAAATCAATGCCAATCTAAAATCAAAGAAATAAGTTTAATTTTAACTGCAGAAAAACATAAAGTTACCAATTTATCTCTGTTTTGCTTCTTATATGCTGACCACTCTTCAAGGATTTCGCGGAGAGATACATATTGTACATTGAAGGATTCAAGTCTAGCTTTAGATGTCTCACGCCACTTTATTTCTACAGTTTCCCATGGCGTTTCATAAAACTTCAACCATTCTATGTTGTTTAAATAAGTTTTATCATTAAAATTTGGAACATGGACAGCTTTTAGTATTCCTTTTCGAGACTTTCTTCTTGCCTTTTCGAGACGAAACAGACCAACTTTACTGGCAGTGTTCTTATATTTGTAATACAATCGACTTTGCCGAATATTACAAGATAAATGAAAGCAGAAATCCTTAAATTGTTCATTTGTAATCTTCGATAAATAATTTTAAATGATTTGATATGTTACCTTTCCTTCGCTTGAAAATTTATTTACTATTTGGTCAGAGATTTGCAGGTAGTCCCTGTCTTTCATGAAAGCATTGTGAGTTATATATGCCTTCACAATGTCATCCACGACCTTCTCCCTAGTGAAATTGCTCAGAGTTTTATTATCGTTCCAGGCTTAAAAAACTGCGTATCCATCAGATGATGATAAATAATTATCTGATTTTTGTTTTAACATGAAAACTAGTAAAAATTATTTTAATATACAGTATGTGATTGTGATCTATTTCAAAGTCAGAAAAAGTATTCCTGGAGCTCACTTTTGGTGGCGTTAGAGATGATGTGCCGCTACATTCACACAGACGATGGTCGTGATAATGAATTAGATTCAGTGTTTTTACTTAGCCAGTCGTGAACCAAAAAATTAGGAATTGCAGGTAACTAAAATAAAATTTTTACATGGAATGTATACTTTGATTCCGGGCAAATATACAAAAAAAGAGATATATCTTCATTGTCCCTTTACTATTTCAATAAATTATATCAGGCTTTTGCTAATAAGCCTATATTACGGGGGTAAATTTTTTCTAAATCTTGTGGGATGATATATTTCAATGTTTCGAAGCCAATTCCAAAACCTTAACAAAGAAATAATCTTGCATATTAAAAACTCTACAAGGAAATATGTTTCTTACTGTTGTATAAATCTATCTCAGACTCCATTCCCAACTCTACTAACACATCATATAATAACTGCCTATCTTGTTGCTAGCTGTTTTCATTGCCATTTTGAACTTGCTGATGTCAAAATATTGAAATTCGCTTCCATTTTGAATAAACTTAATTTGAATGAAGAAGCATATCTTAGTGATATCACCAGAAAAAATTCATATTTCTTCTGAACTGCATGTATTCTTGAGTATCTTCCGAAATCAGATCGTTTGGATTTAATTAAAAATATCTTTCTGTCTCAATGCATTTTTTCATAAATTAGTGCCTTATTGCAGGGCCAGCAAAATTACTAAATAACGGCATATCTTCGAGGATATAGAACTAAATAACGATATTCAAAATTTCTACTCATGATGTGAGTGAACCGCGTTTTTATGAGAAAATCAAACGCTTGATATTTTGTCAGACTTCCACTAGTTTGCCGTGTCAAATTTTGTAGAAAATGCCCAAGATCAATAGAATACAAGGTCTGTTCCAAACGCCAGTTGTTGAAATTAGCTGAATGAAGTCTTCTGGGCAAAATTATCATCTATTATTGTTAATGTACAATAGCGGAAAAATTTGAACAGAAAAAGTATCAAATGGACCTTGAGTTGAAATCAATTTTCTGTATTCTGTTCAAATTAAAATTTTCCCACTACCCAGATGATATTACAGCACTCATTCAGGTAAGCTGATTTCGATAACTGGCATTCAGAAGAGACCCTTTATCCTATTGGCCTTGAAAAATACTCAGTTAATACTCAATTGAATGGTTACGTTTTATTAAACCACTAAACACAAAGCGCATTTTACTTACCGGCCCAAATGTTTAAAATGAAGATTCAATTGTCACACATATTACACAATGATTAATGACGACCGAAAGAAGTCAACTGAACAAAAATGTCCCGGAGAATCAGAAAATATTTCCAATTTTTAGAAAATTTTAGAAAAAGAAAATTTTTCTTGTCGATGCAATTTCTAGTTTTCAGGAAATTGTGAGGACTATTTTCTTGAAGAGAGTAATTACATATATTTTCTGAATACTAGAAACTAGCTAGGAAATAACTTTTTCGACATTATTCAACCCTAAACTTCCATATAAATACTCAAATTCTGGAATCGTGAAGTCAGTTCTTATAATAAGAAAATGATACTATTCTGAAAATGATTTTAGAATATTGATATGTTATTTTATTGATTGAATCGACCGTTAAGGGATCGATGTAAGAAGAAAATACTAAAAATTTGGTTTTCTTGTCATAAGAAATTTATTTCTATGCATTTAGAATTTTTTTTTCCCTGTAGATACACTGGAACACATATTGAAATCATGATGAAAATGACGAGATAAAATAGACACGCATATTCACATGACACACAAATGCCAATAGTACACCATGTACTGATGCAGTTTGTATGTGATGGTCCCCCGTCTTAATACTGTCCGCAACCATACTGCTCATGTACTTGAACGATCCAGCATGGCTAAATTAATTGACGAGAACCTACTTGGATTCAAATGAAAACAATAGAGCAAACAAAAAATTTAAACTTTTAACTTGAATCGAAAAGGAATTTCATACAGATTATAAATTTTAGCTTTAGGAAGTTTCTCTTCTATTTATCAATAGAAATTTCAATCATTTTGGACAAGAAATCAATCTAACTTGCATTCAAACAAATATAGACAAGTAGACTCCTTCCTGGATATCTATGGTAAACGTTCTTATTCATCTTGATCTTCTCTTTTCACCAAGAGCAAATATTTACCATGCATCAAACGAGACCACTAGACCAAACATCAAACCGGAACTTCACTTAAGATTGTTGTCATAGATGATAGCAAAATGATTCTGATCACATGTCTTCTTCGCTTTCAATATCAAAGGACTATAAAAGTTTCCAATAATAATTGACTCATGAAAATAAACTTTCAACCTTCCAACATAGCCGCAGTGGATGGGTTGAAAATAAAACGAGGAAGGATATATCTTTGCATGATTGTTTTCATCTCGCAAAAGTGATATCATAAAATTCATTCAGAAGACGTTATCTTTGTGGTGTTTCTTAAAAGATGAGGTCATACTGCATGGATAAAGTGATTGTTTGGTGAAGAATTGCATTTCTCGATGGATTGGATATTGAATATGAGATTTTCAAGAGACTGGATGTTACTTAATCAAACATACTACAAACTTAATTGAATGGAATGAGATGGAACGCTTAATTACATGTTCAAACAAAATTATCATTTCAATCGTTATCACTTTCAATTCTTTCAGTATTTGTTCCTTGTAATTAAACTTTTTTCATTTAAATTTTTTCCAATTTGATTTATTTTGTGTTTTTCATTTATTTTTCGTTGGAAATTTGATTTGCACGTTAAATTTTATTTCAATAGCACATGACCATTTATAACACCAGTTCGGATATTATTTTATTTATGCCTCTATTCTCTACCAATCTCCGCCGCTCTTTCTTCGTCGCACAACGCTCGTGCAACCTGCATTTACCTCTCAGCGCTTTGTCATGGGCGCCACTCAGACAATGTTCAATACATCGGTATAATAGAGCACACAAAATAATGTGAATACCCAAAAAAGCTAACCTGCGTCAAATTGACGAACACCCAATAGACATCGATCTCACGCACACTCAGTGACCACCCAGCTGCGTTGCGTAATAGTTGTGTTTAGCCAGAAAACATTTTCATTTTTGAGTTAATCATTTTGACGAATGAGTTACATTATAACATATCATAAAATATCCGTCGCTACGTAAAAGCATACATGTCATAAAACATCCGTCGCCACGTAAAAGAACAGGCGACGGGAAACAAATACCCATAATTATTATAATATAAAAGTAATAAAACATCCTTCGCCCTGTAATAGACAGGACGCGGGAAAATCCCATTATGTATTAAGGATGAGATTTCTCTTAAGTGTTTAGAGTTGTCTTCAAATCCAGCGCTGAAACCTGAAACAAAAAAAAGCACAAGGAATCGTTTTTTCTTTTATATTTAAATTAGAAAACTTATCTGAATTTGATGTTGTTTACACTCCCAATCAATATTGATAGACGTTTCTGACATCTGATTGTCAACAATGACTGAAGATTACGGTGATGATTTTATCAGAAATGATATATTGTGAATTTAAAGTTACGATATTGTCAGTTTGAAATTCACTGATAGCGAATTAGAAAGTACCGAATTCCTTTGTTTTTGAAAATTGCGGTACAGCAAAAAATCTGTACATAATATCTCATTAGTTTCCTGAATGTGAATGTGAACGGTCGAAAAGTAAATTTGAAGATGAATTCAAAGTAAAATCAATAAGTTTTGTAGTTGAATTTAAATTAGAAAATAATAAGTTTGTGATTGAATTTAATTAGAAAATAATAAGGTGAAATAAAAAGTAGTTTTGTTCTTTCAATTCAAAAGGTGTTTATATCCGGAACATTTTTGGTCCGTTGAGCCGGATATAAGAATTCGTATAGATAATCGAATCCGGTACCAATTAATTATTTGATGTGGTAAAATTGAATATAGTGACAGTTTCTTTAGTGGTATTATTTAAATTCCATTATTTAAATTCCGGGCCGCACGGTGAATTAAATCCAAGACCTACGGCAAGGAGGTCTGGTAAGTTTTTTTCCATTTTCTTATTCATCCTATGTTTGAAAAGGTTCATAGTGCTGTGCGTCAAAGAGACGAAAATATTAACATTGTTTCGAATTTTATTTTTCATTTTTCTTATATGACATATCTGTTTGAAAGTTTCTCAATTCTGGGCGTTTAAAGACGCCAAACAAAACTTTGTTTGCAGTTTTTGGGCATAAATGTGATAACTGTAGATTGCTTCAACTTTAATTTTGAGCAGTTGGTGTTTAGAAACGCACAAATTAAACTGTGCGAAGTGTTTGACGTAGTATTCAAGCACTTACATAAGCAACATCAACCGTTTGAATAATAGTGACCGAATATTCATAATAGGAGATAGCATATTATAGGTCGAATTCGGTCGTCGCACACAAAGAAATTGTAAGCCGAACGCAATCTGCCGACTTTAACACGTACTCTTCCTAGTACAGTATTTTAAAACTACGGCAGGCTGCAAAAATGGAACGTTTAGTAGCGCAACAAGATGTACTAAACGAGCAAACACATAAAATGTACAATAATTTCCGAAAGGACTTCAAAGCCCGTAAAACGTTGGCGTACGTCAATAAATTAATACAACGGGTACAAGAGGTCCGTCGATCATTTATTCAAACTCATGATCAAATATTCGCATTTGTTCAAGGGAAGGATGATTTGACACTGGAATATTTTACGAAGAATGTGTATGTTACCTTCGAAGAGTTCAATTTGAATTTTGAAACGGAGTTGGAGGAATAGTGTATAGAACATGAATCGCAAGGAATGCAAGGTAATCAGAATACACAAAATCAACCCTCGAAGGCTTCAGAAGAGACAGACGTTCAACTCCCGAGAATAAATTTACCCAAATTCAGTGGGGAATACAGTGATTGGACAGCATTCAAGGACCTATTCACATCGTTAATTCACAGCAAAACAAATATCGCCAAAGTGGAAAAGCTGCACTATTTGAAATGTAGTCTTTCAGGAGAAGCTGAGCAGCTACTGAAACATTATTCAGTCACCGATGACAATTACGACTCGGTATGGAAGCTTCTACTAGAACGATACGATGACAAACAGGTCCTCCTGAACGTAAAGTTGAAAAGGTTACTAACGTTAAACAACGCAAATGAATCTGCTTCGTCAATATAGCTACTACTGGATAGAACGCTTGATTATGTTCAAGCAATAAATAACTTGAAAATTGACGATAAGTGGGATGCGATGTTGATTCATCTCACCACACAACGTTTGGCAACTGATTCACGCCAATTGTGGGAACAACAGCAAGCCTTGCTTCCTGAACCACCGTCATTTCAAAAGCTGAAAGATTTCATGTAATCTCGTTTCAGAGCGTTGGAGGCTGCTGGAGTGGATAAATAAAGACCAAACAGAACTGTTCATAATGTATTGATAAGTAAAACAGGTCAACGATTGAATTGTACCTCTGCAAGGGTTCACATCATCTCAGACAATGTACAGAGTTTCAACAAGCTAGTCACTCAATAAAATTTGATACCGTTAAAAGGAATGGCTTATGTCTGAATTGTTTGGAAAAGGGACACTTGGTTGGGCAATGCCCTAGCAAAACTAGATGCTTTCGCTGTATGAAAGCACATCACACGCTCTTCACAGGTCTGAAATGGCAAGCAATACCGACGTCAGCCATCGAACATACATGTCACCTAGATACGAAACTCAGGGATCGAATTCTGGAATTTTCAATGAGCAACAACAAATGGCAGCACCTAATGAACAACCCACTATGGCATTTACACATAGCACACAATCACAGATGTTGGATGTGTCCGGAAACCTCTTATCGAATAAATCACCAACAGCCGCTATAATGGACACTCCGATTTTGGACAATATGCAAACGGTATTATTAGCGACAGCTTTAGTGAATGTAGAGACTTCAAATAGAGACATGACACTCCGTGCTTTACAAGATCAAGGGTCACAAATGTCAATCATTTCGGAATGCGCAGCCCAAAGATTATGACTTAAATGAAGATCCACAAATACCACTATAGCAGGTATTGGGAAATCAAAGGGTATTTCGACAAATGGAAAATTGAGAATGAAGTTATATCTCAGAAATAATGAACATTTGACCATAGAAGCTATCATCTTAAATAAATTGACTAACTTTATTCCATCACAGACTATTTCTATGCCCATAAGAAAACAAATTGAACACTTAGACCTCGCTGATCCTCACTTTGATAGACCCAGCAAAATTGTTCTGCTATTAAGAGCAGACATTCATGCACAAATAATCCTCGGAGGTATAAGAAATTTGAAACAAGGGCCAGTACTCCAATTTACCAAATTAGGCTGGATAATATCTGGGAAAGTTGACATAGGCGACACCCAAATATTACATACATTTGCAATTGAAACAAACCGAAACTTAAAAATCAGCGAAGAATTGAAAAGATTTTGCGAAATTGAAGAAGTCGGAACAAGCCAAGCCATGACACAGGAAGAAGAAGCTTGCAAGCAACACTATAGAACTCACGTACAAAGGGAGTCAAACGGACGATATCAGGTCCGATTACCTTTCAAAAATATGGATTGCCAGCATCAGTTAGGAACCTCTAGAATAAGAGCAGTAACAAGCCTATCGAAATTTGAAAAACGTTTTGCCGTGAACAAAGAACTTTATGCAGAATACTCAACCGTAATCTAGGAATACATCAACTTGGGCCACATGAAGGAAGTTCCTTATTGTGAAGAATCAGTTTTCGAAGCTGGAAGGAAAATCACCACAGCCAATTTTCTCCCATATCACGCTGTATATAAAGAAAGTATCTCAATCAAATAACCCGTAGTGTTTGACGCGTCAAGGAAAACGAGTTCTTGAGTGTCACTCAACGATATTTTGTTGACTGGACCATCTATTCAAAAGAGCATGACGTCAATTATCATCCGATGGAGGTTGAAGCAGTTTGCAATGATGGCTGACATGACAAAGATGTGTAGACAGGTGAACATGCATCCTCAAGGTGCGAATTTTCAAAAGATTGTCTGGAGGTCTCAACCGAATGAACCAATCAAAGACTGCTGCCTTACAACAGTGACTTTTGGAACTACGTCTGCCCCGTTTCTTGTAATACGCACGCTAAACCAACTGGCGATGGACGGAAAAGAAAAATTTCCTGTTGCTTGCGAATCGATACTGAACGAATTTTATGTGGATGATTTGCTATCCGGAGGATACAGCCTACAAGAATGCATCACCAAAAGAAATCAATTGTCTGAACTACTGAGCTCTGGTGGTTTTCAATTACGAAAATGGATAGCAAATAACAAACAAATTTCGCAAGGAGTCCCAACACAGGATATAGAGATGAAGGAAGCAATCGACTTCAATATGGATCAAGGTTACAAATCGTTAGGAGTTAAGTGGTTTCCATTGATGAATTACTTCACGTATCGACTGAAGAAGCATGAACAACTAACAACGTACACAAAACGCGCTATTGTATCAGAAGTAGCACGTCTATATGATCCGCTTTCATAATAGTGGCGAAAATATTACTTCAAAGTCTTTAGTTGTCTGGGCAAGACTAGGACGACCAAATACCAAGTCATCTAAACACAGAATGGATTACTTTGTGGAAGCAGCTGCCTGCAATTGAACATATTAAAATAACAAGATGGGTGACATATCAACCAGACGCACTTGTATCTCTCCATGGATTCTGTGACGCTTCTCAAAGGGCGTACGCGGCTGCGGTTTACTTAGTCACACAATCAGGTCCAACGGTCACCTCTCATCTTCTTGCAGCCAAAACCAAGGTGGCACCAGTAAAACCAGTGACTCTTCCCCGTTTAGAGTTATGTGGACCAGTATTATTGTCTCGGTTAGTAAATGAACTAACAACAGCATTAGAATTGGAAAAGATGTCCACGTAGTTATGGACCGACTCAGAGATCGTTTTAGCTTGGTTGAGAGGTCATCCCACCCGATGGTCTATCGTCGTCAGCAATAGAACGGCTAACATTGTTGAAAATGTTGGCAACGTGCCGTGGCGTTATGTGCCGTCAAAATACAATCCAGGTGATGTAGCTTCGAGGGGAACTCAACCCGATGAGCTGGTCAATAATAAACTATGGTGGCGCGGACCAAGCTGGTTAACTGCACCGATCGACGATTGGCCTGAAAATAAAGATATACCATCAACTGATATCGAACAATAATAATAATGGAATAATAAAGTACAATTTTTTGGATGACCTATTGAAAAATACTCAACACTAACAAGGTTAATAAGAATCACCGCTTATTGTTTTCGTGCGATTAAACCGAAATTGAATCGACAAACCTCTCAAACATATCTCACTAGCGATGAACTAAAACATGCTCTTGAATTCTGGGTCAGACATGCTCAACAAATGGAATGCTCGGCAGAGTTATCAAATCTTCAAAAATTGAAAACAGTTGGAAATAAAGGTCAATTAGCTAATCTGAATCCATTTATAGATAAAAAGGGCATAATGAGGGTTGGAGGTTGCCTACAACACGCTCAACTCTCTATCGATGAAACATATCCAAGAATCTTACCTCAGGGTGGAAAATTTACCGAACTAATTCTAAATCAGATACACCAATCAACAATGCATGGACAAACGCAGTTAATGCTAAATAATTTGAGAAGAAAATTCTGGTTACTAAGCGGACGCAAACAAATTAAAAAATTCATACGCCGATATGTCCGCTGTTTTCGTGCTAATGCAAAGCGTTTGACGCAACTAATGGGAGATCTGCCAGAAGCTCGAGTAACTACATCACGCCCGTTCACACACACAGGTATCGATTTCTGTGGCCCATTCAATCTCAAAGATCGCCGTGGAAGAGGGTGCAAAATATCAAAGGGCTATGTGGCAATATTTATCTGCCTGGCTATGAAGGCTATACATATAGAAGTCGTTAGTGATCTTTCTACACCAACATTTCCAGCAACACTGCACAGATTCATGGCAAGAAGAGGAGTTTGCAAACACATTTATTCCGATTGTGGGACAAATTTTGTTGGAGCAGCTGCTGAGCTAAAAATCATGATGAAAATAAATGCTGATGCGGCTGAGACCTAAGCAAATGATGGAGTAAAATGGCATTTCAACTCACCAGCTTCCCCTCATTGTGGTGGGCTCTGGGAAGCCGGAGTGCGTTCAATTAAATTGCACTTACGTCGAATAGTAGGCAACGTACCTTTAACATATGAAGAGCTTTTTACAGCGTTAGTTAAGATAGAAGCTTGTCTTAACTCTCGTCCTGTATGCCCTTTAACTGACGACCCTAGCGATATCACTGCATTGACTCCAGCCCATTTTCTCATCGGTGATATTATGGGAGTACCACCTGAAAGGGAATTCGAAATGGCCAGAACAGATTGACGAAAAGGAACCGCCCGTTGATCTGCGATTGATAACGGCCAAATTTGATGAATGTTGGTCATCGGAGGAGATTCGAAATGCCCAGTTAGCCGATGAAGACATCGGACCATTGCTCGCATGGAAGGAGACGACTGGGCGACCTGAGTGGAAAGACGTTTTGATGCACGGCGCCACCCTGAAAAGTTATTGGGCCCAATGAAGCTCCCTTTAGGTGGAGGATGGCGTAATCAAGCGGAAATGAGAAACAGCGGATGGCAGCTCCTACAGGATGCAAACTATGCCGAATCCACGATGTGGTTAGGGAAATGCACGAAGGATACTCGGGAGACCACCTTGGTGTTAACAAGACCTTAGTGAAATTGCGGGAAAGTTTCTACTGGCTCCACACTCGAGAAGGCGTAGAGGACTGGAGTGGCAGATGCACAATTTCCGCTTCCGTCAAAGGTCCGAAGCGACGACTGAGAGGACAAATGCAAACCTGTAACGTGGGGGTACCGTTTGAAAGGATTGCTGTTAACATCACAGGGCCCTTTCCTGAATCCAAATGGGGAAATCGATACACGCTGGCTGTGGCCGATTATTTCAGCAAGTGGCCCAAGGTCAACCCCATTCCCAACCGGGAGCCAACTACTGTAGCCGAACAGCTAGTATTAAACTGGGTCAGTAGGTACGGCGTTCCTTGCGAACTACATTCGGACCAAGGCCGATACTTTGAGTCACTAGTTTTTGGCGAAATGTGCGAACTACTGGGAATACGGAAAACAGGAACAACACTGCTGCATCCTCAATTCGATGGAATGGTCGAACGTTTCAACGGTACGCTCAATGAACACCTGGCCGAGATGGTTGACGAGAACCAAAAGGACTTGGGCCGACAGATCCCACTTTTTTTTATGGCGTACAGAGCTGCCAAACATGCATCGACGGGCCAAGCCCCCGCCAAAGTCATTGCCCCATATTACATCCAGGGAGACTTGACTACAACTGGCGACACATATTTCGGGGCGAAAAGAACTGAGGTGGGGGCAGTGTTACATGTACAAATATTTTGCAAGCTACTGTCGCAATTGTTTTCACAACCATTAGGAACATCATGATCAACAAACAAATATACTCGAAAACCCACCAAGCATGATCAACATCTGAAAGTGACGTCACTGCCCATTCAGTATTGCTCGAATATTCCAGGTAGTTCACCAATGAACGAGAAATGGACTGAATGACTAGAGACCCTATATAAAAGCGAGCTGAATGAATGGGTAGATTATTATTACAACCGCGATATAGTTAAACTGCGATAGGGTTGAGTGCTAATTAAAAGCTTTATTGATTGTGAAGTGATAGACAGTTGAAGTAAAAATTGATAGACAAGTTGTAAAATAGTGAAATCAATGATTGTGCAGTTTTAGTAAACTCTTTTAACTTAATTTAAAAGATAATGCGTTTTCACTTTTTCAGAACATTAAAATTATCAGCCGCGAACCATAACACCCGACAATATTTACATCCAAAGCCTGGAACTTAAAATAAATAAATAAACCAATTTCATTTTTTTAAATAAATTGTCTTAATAATATGGAAAAATCGAGGACGATTTTAATTATAAGGGATGGAGTGGTTACATTATAACTTATCTTAAAATATCCGTGGCTACGTAAAAGAACAGGTGACGGGAAACAAATACTCGTAATTATTATAGTATGTATACATGTTATAAAACATCCTTCGCCCTGTAATAGACAGGACGCGTGAAAAACCCATTATGTATTAAGGATGGGCTTTCTTTTAAAATAAGAATGTAAACAAACTAAGTAGGGACGAAATTGTTATAGTATTTAAGCCGAGATAATTTAAGTTCTTCCCTCAGTTTAATATTGTATCTCATATACATAATTAGTCATACTTTTTTTCGTTAAAACATTTCTTCAAAGTTTTTAAGTCGTTATTTAATGAAAAGGAAAAGAAAAGTTCAGAAAAGAAGGTGGTGGACGGTAAAATTTCACAGATATCGTACCAGGTGCATATTGTCCGATATCAGTGCGATGCCAGATGAAAAATGTTTGCATTTTTTATCTGGTATTAATTTGCTTTTTGAATAAATGTATATAATTGAACTAAATTGTTTTTCTGCAGGAACTTCGTGGATGAAAAATTTGCAGAATTTCTTCATGAACCGTCTGGAGAGTTCGATAACTTCTGTCGGATGAGCTTTATTGACTTTGAAATTTTGAGGTGTAAAATCGCTCCGGTAATTTCCAAGCACGACACCGATTTCAGAGAAGCTTTTCCAGCTACAATTCGACTTGACCCTTAGATATGTAGCACCTGGCAATAGCTTCAGTGGTCTAAACTAATATATCTGTTTAAAGTGTCCAAAGCATCTATATCAGGAATCATATGGGAAGTCTCTAGAGGTCTTAATGAAGCCTAAAAGGATAAAGTAAACGTAAAGTACATTTTCAAGTTTTTTATTGACACAATAACCATCAGAGTACTGCAAGTTACTTATCAAAATAATAGATACATACGAAAATAGTGCACAGAGACAAATTAATTCTTTGAATCATAGAATCTACGGCTTTCCATTATTTTAAGATATAATTATCAGAAACTGTTAATTTTTTAGCACAATCATAGAATATCTTCATAGGATTATACAGGGTGCGCCAGAGAAACTTACTTATTTGAAAGGTCAATAAAAACAAAAGTACTTCAGTTATTGTTTTAATTTTTTTTTATTTGAGAATACAATATCCCAATTTTTTTTCATTCAGTCTTGAAAATGACATCGGATAAATGGCGACCCCCATTGCGCATACACTGATGAAGTCGATTTTTGAAATTCGTATCCGCTCTTTGCAGCATATCAATCAGTATGTTGTCAATGGCGTCGCGAATGTTGTTCTTGAGGTGTGCTATGGTCCGTGGTCGATCGACATAAACCAGGGATTTCAAATAAACCCATAAAAAGAAATCGAATAGAGTCAAATCTGGAGAGCGTGCTGGCCATTAGAGATCGCCTCTGAGAGAGATGAGGCGGTCGGGGGAATGTTGTCGCAACAAATTCATTGAGTCTCGTGCTGTGACTCCATCTTGCTGAAACCACACGTTCCTAACGTTCATTTCTTCGAGTCTTGGAAGAAAAAATTCCTCGATCGTGTTCCTGTAACGAGCTCCATTCACGGTAACTGCGCGTTCGTTTTCTTCAAAAAAATAAGGACCAATTATTCCCATTACCGACATTGCACACCAAACAGTAACTTGCTTGACTGGAGGGAGAAACAAACTTGGGAACTTCCCCCTCCAGATGCACCCCCTCTCGCCCCTCTACCCGCCTAACTCACCGCGCGGGAATTTTTTCAAATAAGTAAGTTTATCTGGCGTACCCTGTATAATCTCAGACTACGGAATTCGCAATATGTGAGAATTAGAGTGTATAACCAGAAATCATATTATGTATGGTGATTCATTTTATGATTTTCGGTCATACATTAAAATTTTTTGATATTTTGAATTCCATCGATAAGATTTTATGATCCGTAGAATATATTCCATGAAAGTGCTTAGGAGTTTATTATTTTTGTGAATTATTTTTAAAAATCATGGAATTCTATATGATTCGAAGATTTAAAGAATTTTTTTTCGGCTGTATGAGGGATGAAGACACTGCCCAATTAATGCCGCAACTGTATAATAATCGATTCACGTTCATCATCAGATTCAAATGTTTCAAATAAATTTGATAGAGCAATTCGTAAAATGCTTAATTTTGGAATCATTTTGGTCACTGCATAATTATAGGATTGTACAGGTGGAGATTGAACTAAGTAGGTGCTTGCGGATTGCACAGGTGGAAGGTGGACAGAGTAGCTGTTTGCAGTTTGCATAGGTGAAGGGTAGACTGAGTAGGTGCTTGCGGATTGCACAGGTGGAGGGTGGACAAAATAGATGAGTGGACTGAGTAGGTGTTGTGTAAAAAAAAAAAAAAAAAAATATATATATATATATATATATATATATATATATATATATATATATATATATATATATATATATATATATATATATGTTTATATATATATATATATATATATATATATATATATATATATATATTGTATATATATATATATATATATATATATATATATATATCGATGGTCTAGAATGAAAACCTCGTACCTCAAAAAAACCTAAAATAACTTTTATATGTTATTATATGGAAAACCTCGTTTCTCACATTACTCGACAGTCAAACAAAATTAAATTTAAACATGCTGCGCTCTACCGACAAAAAATCAAACCTTGTTTCTTTCTCAGTTGTCATTTTGAGTGCGATAACCGCGTATGTTGTGTGAAGTCTAGTGCTCAATAAACCTGTTGATAGTGTACCCTCCTGTTGCTAGTAGGCAACAAGATTTCGCATTGTGATCAGGTAAGTGGAATTTCTATTCTATAATATTGAAAAATAAATATTTCTTCTAAATCAAGAGGGTTTTTATCACCCTAAGTTAAGGTTGTATCAAGGAAAACCACGTATATAAGTGGACAGTGGCCAAGCCATAATGTGAAATACTCGTAAGTCAAAGATACGAGGATTTCACTTTAAAACATCTACAGGCCGCTATCTGAATATTCATTGCTACAGTATTTTACTATTGAGTTTCAAGGTTTGATCTTGTAATAAATGTGAAGAGGCTTCTTTACAATGTTTATTTATCAACATCATGATCATCTATAGTGCGACAGCCCAAGTCGGGCATTGGCCTCCAGGATTAAACTCCTCCTATCATCGCAGTTCTGCGACGTCGTTCACCAATTGATCTCTCCTAACAAGGATCTGTTGTCAGCTGCTATTGCGTCCTCCCATCGAGTCCTTGGTCTTCTAGCTGGACATTTGCCTTACGCTTTACCCTTTACTATTCTTCTGGGTAGCCAGTTTTTTCCATTCTTTCTACATGGCCCGCCCATTGTAATTCGCGCATTTTTGCGCACTTGGATATAGGTGGTTCATAAAATAATTAATATAACTCGTCGTTGTAACGTAGCCTCTACTCTATTCCTTTTTTCACAGTACTTTGCGTTCAAAGATGTCCACTGCCTTTTCAAATTCGCCCGTGAAGGTTCATTTTTCGCTTCTATATAGCAGCACAAGTTTGACTAGAGATTTATAAATACGAAGCATTATTTTCCTGTGCATATCTCTGGATCTTAGAATGGAAAGCACGGAGTAGAAGCCTTGGTTTGTGGCGTTTATATGGCGTCCGATCTCGTCCTTATCATCAAATACAGGCATAATCAAAAAAATAATAATAACGCAAGAGATTCACAATAAAGCAATGTTTCTTCTTCTTCTTCTTCGTAGCACTACAGCCCCTCTCAGGCCTTCGCTTTCTGCAGGCAGTGCCTCCAACGACCATGTCCTCCAATTTCGAAACCCACTTCGTTGACGGAGTCGGACCAGCGTTTCAGTTCTCCCAACAAATACCTTTTTGGGTACTCGTTGTTCGTCCATTCGATTCACGTGGCCATCCCATTGAAACTTCCGCAATTTTATAATCTTCGAGACTTCCGGCTCGTTAAATATTTCATACAGCTCATGGTTGTATCGGATACGCCATTGTTTCTTCTTCTTTTTAGCACTACAGCCCCTCTCGGGCCTTCGCTTAGAGATAGTTAGAGTATCTTGTTTACTTAAAGTGAATTTCTAGAGCGCTATGTTCCTTGCTTATTTCTACATTTGGATCATGAAATTTTTTTTATCTCTTTGGTATTTTATTTAGTGAAAACTGCATTCTATAATCTTCTACAAATGGAAGAAAAAAATACAAATCACGAGGCTTGAGGCTCGTAGAATTGGCACTAAAACAAACCACAAGGCGAGGCGATGAAGAAAAAGGTTAAGATTTTTTTAATTCGTATGATGTTTGAATATCTGGTTTTATTCCTGTCATTTAGTTTTCATGTTAAATAACATTTCCAGGCGGAGAATGTCGTGAAACCAGAGCTCCAGCATTATTCCAACCTCAAGAAGAAAACAAGGAGCCCATAGTTATTGTTATACCCGCAGATCCAAATGAAACTTATAATAATCAATTTGAAAATGTATTAAGTTTACCTTATATTTTAAATAACTCATCAAACATCATCAATGTTGATAGCTTCTTCCAAGATGAAGCTAGACCACAATTCAATTTTGCTCTAAATGCTGCGCTGATCTCCATTGCTCCTTACGACAATTTGAATGGAATTGAACGCAATGAAACCCCTGGCTTAGAGCCGGACAAAGAATCTGGACTTGATCTGGAAGAAAAAAATTCCTATGAACCAAATTCAGGTGAGTGCAATTCGAATCCTCAAAATATAACCAACAGCAGTGCTGCATTGAATTTGAATGAGAGTGATCAAGATGAAACTAGTCCACAACTAAATTTGCCTCTAAATGCTGAGCTGATCTCCATTGTCCCTTACGACAATTTGAATGGAATTGCATGTAATGCGAGCCCTGGTTTAGAGCCGGACAAAGAATCTGGACTGGCTGTAGCAGAAAAAAAACTCCTATGAACTAAATTCAAGTGAGGGTAATTCGAATTCTCGAAATGTAACCAACGACAGCGCCGCATTGAATTTGAGTGAGAGTGATCAAGATGCAACTCACAGCAAAATATCATACCAAAAACGCAAAAGGTCCAAACGGGGAAAAGCTGATAAGAAATCAGGGGTCGCTGATAGCATTAAAATTAAAAGAATGAAAGGAGAAGAATACAAAGGGCGAAGAAAGAATGAAGATGGGAAAACAGTCTTTGACGTTGACCGTCAAAAAAGGCAGCTAAAACCACGATGTTGTTGCAAAATAACGAAAAGAAATAAGTTCAAATGTATGCTGATCACAGAAAAAAGAAGAAGGGAAATTTTTGAATATTTTTGGAACTTAGATTGGGGACAAAGAAAGATGAAAGTAAACCATCTTGTCGTTAGGACTCATGTCCACCAGAGAACTGTACCCAGTATCGAGTCAAGAAGAAGTAAATCCTTACAATACAATCTGAAGCAGATTAAACACGGAGAAAGAATTCGAGTGTGCAAGAAAATGTTTTTAAACTGTATTGGCCTGCGTGAATGGACGGTTCTGAATTGGGTCTTGAAAAATCAGCTAGAACAGCAAAATAAAAATGATCCGACCAGAAATGCTGAAGGGAGTAATGAAACTGCTAATTCAAAAACAAGACGGGGACTTTTTTCTCCTAAGAAAGATCAGTGTGATCAATGTTGTGCTTACAAACAAGGTAATGTTTCTGAAGAAGAATACAATATTCACATAAGAAGAAAATATGAAGCCAGAGAAGAAAAATCTAAAGACAAGGAGAAATGCAATCAAAATACTGCAGTATACACGATGGATATTCAAGCTGTATTGTTGTGCCCTTATCTTAAAGCTTCTGCGCTCTACTATAGAAGAAAACTAAAATTACACAACTTTACTTTGTACAATCTAAAAACAGGAGAAGGCTACTGTTATCTTTGGGATGAAATTGAAGGGGGCGTAAACGCTGATGAATTTGCAACCATACTCACGCATTTTATTACAACCGAAATCAATGTAGATGTTATCAAACATGTAATCATTTATAGTGATGGCTGTACCAACCAAAATAGAAATGTCATCATGGCAAATGCGTTGCTAACATGAATTCGGGATTAAAATAACTCAAAAATACTTAGAAAAGGGTCATACCCAAATGGAATGTGATGATAGCATTCATAGCAATATCGAAAAACAAATGAAGAACAGGGAAATATATTCTCCAGCAGGCTATGTTGAAATAATAAGGACAGCTAGATTGAATCCTCAACCGTACAAAGTATTCCAGCTACATTTTTCATTTTTTAAGCGCTTCAATAAAATCAACCTCCTCACATCAATAAGACCAGGTAAAAAGAAGGGAGAGCCTGTAGTAACCGACCTAAGATGTATTCAGTACACGCCAAAAGGCAGCATCCAAGTAAAACTCAGTCCCAAAGATGAATTTTTTAACATACCCCGAAGGATTAAAACGGTTTCTACTAGGATTGAAGAGCTTCACCAGTTGTATGATGCTCCACTACCAATTGAAGGCATTAAGTTTCGTCATCTTCAAGAGCTCAAACAAGTTATACCAAAAGACGTTCATGCATTTTATGACAACTTACCCCACCATCCTTAGTATTTACAGTTGTTTGTATTTGAGTAATTTTGCTTTATTTCCAGCCCTATTTAGTTTATAAATTCACAATGTGCAATTTTGAACATTTAATATAGTATGTTAACAAGACATGTGCTTTATTGTTAAGAAAACCTCTTATATCTAACAAGGTTATAAGTGATAAATACTCGTAACTAAAAATTAAGGTGGAATATCTTTTAACTCATTTTCTTTACAAGTAAGAAAACCTTGTAAGTCATAATTAAAAACAAATAAAAAAAATTTCATATTTGATTGTATTATGCATACTTGTTACAAAATACAACAAATATTCGTACTGGATTCTGAGTAAGTATTGTTACTTATTAATAACTGGTACGTTTTTTGCTTCTCCTGTAAAGTTAGATTTTTTTTCGTTACGTGGTTATCATTCTAGGCCATCGATATATATATATATATATATATATATATATATATATATATATATATATATATATATATATATATATATATATATATATATATATATATATTCAACGCCATTAAGTTTTCAGTTGTTTAAGTATAATACTTTTGGTGGACTAGTTAATTAAGATAGCAACATACATATGAGTAAAAACTTTTATGTTTCTCGCTTAAATCGTTTACGAGAAAAATTGCTGCGAAGCACGGACGGACAGATGGGCAGACGGACAGACGCATCGCGATTTTAATAAGGATTTGTAAAATTATTTTACAAACCCTAAATGCCATTGAAAAAAAACAAGTCATGCTAATTGTTCTTGGCCTTACCCAGGACGAACCTAAAGGAGGCGACTAACATTGCAACCCACATACATACTAGACCTGCTAAGATGATTTGGAATGCTTCAATCCAAAAAAACTGTTGTATTTAAGAGCTAATTTTTAAGGACGTTCGTTAAATGAGCATCTAAACAATGCAAATTTAATTAGAGGAACAAAGCAAACATATACTGATAATATTTATAAACAATTACACCATCAAAATAAACAGAAAATAAAAACTAATTGGAACTGAAAAACTTACCCTTTATGAATATTCAAATATAAATTTATTGATAAAAGGACACTATCTCTTATACATTTCATTTATTTCAAATACAAATACTGTATTACTAACATAAATATCACATAACAAAAATATTTACGCTAATTGGTAACAATGCCTTTTTAAACTAGAGGTATTTTGAGACTTTCATAAAAATATTAAATTTCTATTCTACATTCCCAGGAAGGGTGTGAACTTGTTAATCCGAAATCAATATATAACTTACTGACAAGCTTAACCTTTCTTTCAGCCCCCTCTAACCTAACATAGGAATCAAGCAAGGGTACACTTCAATTATAATTGTCTACTGTGTAACAATAAACTCTGATGGAGTTATACTGGTAGAAAAATAGAAATCACTTGCAACTTCTAGTGAAATTTAATAAAAGACTATTTACCCCCAAGTAAAGTTCTAACTTTCTCTTCAACCCTCATTGTAAGTACAATTTATTTTGTTATATTTCCTGCACAAAACTTAAGAACTAATCCTAATACTCGTCACAAGCTTAACGACCGAAATGAAGTGCTCTATGTGTATGTGTCGACAAGGACTACTTTTATGGATAACTGTGCGTACTCATAGAGTAGTTCGTTGTATGTAATTTTACAAGAGACATAGGGATTCATTTAATGAGAACAAGAAACGTGGACATTCCTAATGGATTGAAGAGTGTGAATTACAAGAATGTAAGTATCGTGGAGTAAATGTATGTTTGGATTATGCTAGGATACTATAGTGTGGATTGAGCTTCTTGGAAAAATTATTCAAAAAATAAATAAATAGTTTATAATGACTTATTTAATGTTATCTATATGCAAAAATAACAGCTGTATTATCTCCAATTCTTGAAGCACACACTCTTTACTCCAGAAAATTGCAATTCTCTGCTTGGTCTGAAATTCAATGGCACAATTGGCTAAAACTTTGCAGTCGTTTTAACAATGGCATTCTAGTAGATTTCTAAATCTTAAGCATGTACGCACTGCATGAACAATGATATACTATTATTACCTGTTTGTAGAAGTAGCATATTGTTTGTTTTTTTTTTCTTACATTCCTTACTGACTACATCCCTTGTTTTAAATTAGAAGGTCCCATGGTTTCTGCTGTACATGTTGTCATATGTGAGAATGTAGGGATTCTCTTTAGTTGGACAAAGAAATTTTTTATGTGGAGACACCCATGTGGCATCCTTTTCACCATCACGTTCGAATAAACTGTTCCAAAGCGTTGAACCAGCCCATCTGTAATGATAGAATAATTGAAATTTTCTTGTGTAAAGGAAAACTAAATTTTTTAATGTAATTGAGGAGCAGATAAAATATTGTGAAACTATCCAGAAAAATTTATTGTATTTTATTTATTTGAGGAGGGGGCTTACATATTATTTTAATTTAAACCTATTTAAAAAATTGAAGCATATTCAATGCAAATATTTCGTCACGATAACAATCATAAATTTCATTTTCGAGCTTTTTCACATTTTCATTGGCCAATTAAAACTGCTGATCAGTTTACTACTGAAAGCAAATGGAATATTTTGCATGAATCGTAACTGATTTAAATATAATATTATAGTCTGTTTTAAAGTTCAACCCAGACGGTATAATTACAGTGAGCGCACATGTATGACGTAACCTATTTGATTTGACATTTCCAAACGTATTTCAAGTCATTCAAAAAGGGAACTCAATAACGACTTATTTGCCTGAAAATGGAGAAGTATTTTCGAATATTTTCGAAAACTTATATTGTATGTCTCCTGGCGCATCGAATGCTGCCGTGGATAAAAATGAAGAGATGGTTGTGCAGGAAGCTGAAGAAACCTTATTAATAGAGTAAGTACTGAAATAATTTCTTCTAGTTCTCAAACCTAATTATCGGCAGCTTTAGTACAGGTCTGATCAACCCGAATATTTCGTGGCGCCTATTTATAGAATGTGGTCCTTCTAAGAAGAAATAGCATTCTATTACACTCTTTCCTCCATTTTGAAATCCATCTTGTTATTTTGAATTAATTTATCAAGGTCCTTTGTCTGGATAAAAGCTTTACAAAGGCCATTTGACGGTAGCTTTGCAAAGTAAATATTTTTTGTGAACAACAAAGGAAGAAGTTAAAATAATTATTGCTTAAAAACAAATGAAAGGCCAAAGATAATGACGTGGCGGTTCACATTGGTTACACGAAGAAAGTGTTGGACAGGCCTGTGCATACACAGTGACCACTTTTAATTAGGCAGCAACAATTAACATTTTTACTTTGCATAGGACTGATATCAATGAAAAATGTACTGACGGTATGAAAATTGGTCGTCGAATAGTCAACGTTGATCACTTTTTTGAGCAACTTCAAGAGATCGCATCTCATGGCCCTATGCAATGTGGGCTAGCAAATATAGTAATTGCAAATGAAAAACGCAATGGCATGAATTCATCTTTCAAACTATTTTGCAAAATGTGTAATCTGTCATTTTTAGGGTTTTGTAAAATAATTTTACAAAACCCTTCTAAAATCGCGTCCTGTCTGTCCGTCTGTCCGTCTGTCTGTCTGTCCGTCCGTCCGTCCGTCCGTGTGTCACAGCACTTTTTCTCGGAAACTACTTAAGCTAGAAGCATCAAATTTTGTATACAGGTGTAAAATGGTGATCTCTTCAAAGTTCAACTACTAAACAATTTTATAAGGTATTTAAGGGGGGTCTCCCCATGTAGGGGAGTGACCCCCCGAAAAAAAAATTTCATTGAAGGTAGCCGATATGGGTATCAAATGAAAGGTCTTGATGAGAACCTTCCAAAACAGGTCTTAGTTTGGCAAAGTTTGCGTCGAGGGGCGCACAGGGAGGGGAAATACACGAAAAATTTGTGTCCCCCCCCCTCGCGATTGGACACCTTCCATCCGAAAAATCTGAAAAAAATCAAGAATGTAGGCCTTGATGAGTACAACAACAACAAATACGTGAGAAGTCGCAATTCACTCAACTTTGTTAATAATAGTATGATTTATCGATTTTATGTTTTATTGAATAAAATCTTAATGTACCCTCAGTGAAATTCAGTACACAGATGTCTATTTATAAGATTGATTAACCCTGCAAGTTTCATAAAGATTGCATCATATTTAGCGAAGTTATAGTGGTTTGAATTTTCCTGTTTTTCTATGGAACAATATGCGCTGCATGTATTACTATGGCAACATATGGCTATGGAACAACATGCGCTTTTTACCGACTCAGACACTACAGTTTTGCTAGGATTTGCATGAAAATTTCAGGAATGATAGGTGTCATGTATATCTTTGAGAATCGGTTCAGCTAGTGGTATCAGTAATCGTAAAACAAAATGGTGGCTGTTTTAAATGCGAAGATTGAATAATTTTGAGTTATTTTTCCCAACTTCAACCTTCAAGGTGCATGCTTTGAACACTTGATTCAATTTAATGAATGACTGAAGATGAGTACCTACAATTGATACTCATAAGTGAAACAAGTCAAGGAGGTGGGAGAGAGCTCCTAGCAAAAGGGCTTTGTAACAACTCTAGAATTCGAAAAAATTGGCCATGAATCGATGATAACAGTACAGGAGGGTGGCCCCTGAAAAAAAAATTCATCAAACGCAGCCGATATGAGTATGAAATGAAAGTTTTCATGGGAGCTTTTCAAAACAGTTCTTAAACTGTCAGTTTCGGCTTCAGTGGGGCACAGGGGGGGAATACATGAAAAATGTAGTTTCCTCCCTCACGAATGGACATCTGAAATAATCATCAAGGGAGATATTTATGACCTCAAAAGTCTAAATTCGTTAAACTTTGTTAATAATAGTATGATCTTCGAATTTCATATTTTCTCCAATAAAATCGTCATTGACATGCTTCTTGACTTTATTCAATCTGGTGACTGCATTTTGTAAATTGAATACAAAACCCTTCTGACATGAGCGTAGGTCTGTTTACCCAACTTGTTTGTTACTGCTGATGAGACCAATGATATGGATTTGAACATGTGTGCGGTCGCCGGAGCGATGAGCACAGGATGTGGTCTTTCGCAGCTTCAAGAGCTGCATGCAAGTTTCAATTTGCCTTCACTATCCGAAAAAAATTTCAACGACAATGTTAAAATTTTGGAGGATATCTGGGGAAAGGACTTGTTAAAAAGTATAAGTGAGGCTGCAGAAGAAGAAAGATGCGCAGCCATAGAAGAAGGTCAAGTAAATAGTGAAGGCATCCCTATAATAGATGTGATCGCAGATGGTTGCTGGGCTAAAAGGTCATACAGGAAAAATTACTGCTCACTGTCAGGAGCAGCGACTATAATTGGTAGAAGGAGCCAAAAAATTTTATTCATGTCGGTGAGAAACAAGTACTGCTGCATTTGTACTTTAGCTGAGCGAGATAGCAAGCCAGTCAGTGAACACAAGTGCTACAAAAACTTTGAAGGTATATATAAATTCGTGATAGCTTTACATCCATTGTTATTACCGAAAATCTCACTTTCTTAATGAATTTTTTTAAAGAGGACTAACACATATGCCAGCATAAGATATTTGGCCAGGCTTGAGTTGCTCTTTACAAAATTAAAATATTATTCAGTAGAGTAAAGATAAGGAGTAAAGTATAATATTTGGAAGTAAATGTCTCTCTTGGACGAAATCATAGCTGAATTTTCATATCGTTTTATCTGTTTAAAATGTTATTTTTTACTTTCTCACGCATATCGTCAATCAAATAGTAATCGAATACTTTTTTGCCACAGTTTTTGCATAAGTGTACAGAGTTTCAAAATATTTGCCTTAGTTTAACATACTTTCGGTAACACTCGGAAATTTTATCGATCTGATCAGTTATTTAATTTTTAAGGTATTTTCAGTAATTTGTAACATAAACACAAAATATTGATCAGTTTTCGATACCAATCATCATCATCGGAGTTATTTTTAGAACTCATATAAACAATTGCTAGTGATTCTTTAAGTAGATTGGTTCAAATGCTTTGCGAAAATTAAAATTATACAGACATTTATTTAACGATAAAAGTTATGGGAAAAAAGCAGTGTCAGAAAAACGTGATCGTTAATAGAACTAGAAGTTAATAAAAACAGTTAATTTTCCAAGCGGGTCAGTCCTTTAAAAAAGCTTATGTAAAGAAATTGAATTTTATATGTTTTGCGAATTGTATGAGTATATGAGGAATGTCAACATTTTGTTTTAGGTCCCTCATCAGGAATGGAATCCGACATCATTCTAGAAGGGTTTTCGAAATCTCTAGAAATGCATAATTTGATATATGGCCGTATAATTTCGGATGGTGACTCCAACACCTATTCTAAGTTACTAGGAAGAAGGCCATATGCAAATTACACTATAGAGAAAATTGAATGCCGAAATCATCTTCTCCGAAATTTATGTAATAAAATGCAGGCACTCAAAACAGATACCAAGTACCCAATAAAATATCGCAAACTAATCACCCAGAAAAGAATCTTAGCAATGAGACGAGTGGTGACAAAGGCAATAGCAGAGCATAAAGCGTTTCTCGGTGTTGCTAATAACGATGCCATAAATAATTTGCATGATGCAATTTTAATTGCACCATTCCATGCATTTGATAGTCATACTAAATGCCAATACTACTTTTGTACAGAGCAAAAGGAAGAAAATGTATCTTGAGTAGATATTTTTTGTAGTAGTTTTTGGCAAAAAGTCATACTGATTTTTACAAGTTTGGCAGGCCACTCACGATCGCTTATACAAGACGTGGACAGTAATGTTGTTGAGCGGTACCACAGTGTCATTGCTAAGATTGTTGGTGGAAAAAGAATAAACTTTTGTCAAAGAAACCAATACAAAATAAGATGTAGAGCGGCATCTATTAAATTCAATTCATCAAAACTGCTGAGCTCATTGAAGAAATCGGTCACGGGTAAAAGCCCATCGGTTGTCATTAAAAGGTTTGAGCGAAAAAGACAAAAAAAGCTGGAGAAAAGGCACTCACTGAAGAAGAGAAAACTATTTCCTGCCAACCAAGAAGAAAAAAACTATGGGGATACATGTGAAAAGCCAGATATGACCAACGAAGAGCTAGAAACGGCCAAAGAAATTTTTCTCCTTAACCTAAGGAGGTCTAAGGAGGAAAGGTTTACAATTTGGAAGGAAACTATACTGCAAAGTGAAAGCAGTGAATGGCTTGAACTCCGAAGAAACCTACTAACAGCATCAAATTTTGGGAGAATTGCAAAACAGAGAAGTTCCACTAGCAGCGCCAATCTTGTTAAACAATTACTTTACAAAAATAACATACAGCACGTACGCGCAGTCAAACATGGGAAACAAAATGAGAAAGTAGCTCTCAAACAGCTTGAGCAACAAGAAAACGTTACAATAAAACCTAGTGGCCTTTTCTTAGATGAAGAAATACCATTTCTGGGAGCTTCACCTGATGGTTTAATAGAAGCCAAAGATATGCTAGTTGAAATAAAATGTCCTTATAGCGCCTATAAATTGGGGTTTGATCAGGCAATGGCTCTTAAAAAACTTCCATTTTTCAAAAAGGATTCAGCTGGGACTATCACCATTAATAAGAATCATGATTGGTACTTTCAGGTTCAAGGGCAATTACATATCGCACAGAAAAATCAATGTTTGTTAGCTGTATGGTATGGTGAGGCAGAAAAATTAACTACTGTGGTGATTAGTAAGGACGATTGTTTCTGGCGTACTGTAATGGTAGCAAAATTGAAGTTTTTTTACATGAACTGTCTTTTGCCTGAGATCATCGATCCAAGATATGCGAGGAATATGCCAATCAGGAATTCCACAGCCACTAAGGCAGTTAACGCTGAAAGTTGAACTACCTTCTATTATTTTTGTTTCAGCTTGTGTACTTACCACAAATCATATCAAGTCAATCGCTAATTTTGCGCAAATGGAACTCTCATACATTTTTTAAGTTACTTGACAAGTTTTAGAAACAATGAAAAATATAAAAATCTGATTTAATAATCCTGCGGTTAAATCAAAGACAAGTGAACTTCAAGGGAATTACTCTTTTTTAAAAATGTATTCAACGTGAACTGCCTTTCACATGGATTAGGCCTCTAGGGGAAACCGTGCATTCTACCGCCATGGTGGTGTGGAAAAGAATGTATTAGTTCTTCGCTGATTTGAAGTAAGAATTTCAAACTTTTCACGTTAAAAATTCAAATTTTCACGTTAAAAATTCTTTGATTTTAATTTCAAGAACTATTGATGACTTTATTCTAGCACATATGCAATTAATAATCATAAATAATTGAACAGAATCTAAATCACCAATTTTTGTTCAAAGCAGTAGCTAATAAAATTACAAATTAAAACTTCAACTTTTCGATCTATCCTCCGATTACAAAAAACTAATCAAAACTAGCAAAACATTTCTCCTGTTATAAAATTCATGCATTTTCCACTAGCAATTGAATAGCCCATCCATCGTCTGTAAAGCATCTTACACAATCTGCCGTTGAAATGGTGCGCGCGGCAGCAACACGTAGCCAATTTGTGTGGCAAATAATGCAAAGAAGATGTATGCGCTTCTGTTTGCGACGACTTTTCCCATGGCAAACGGGCGACACTGGCGCTCGCTGTAATAATTATCACCTGTGCAGACTTTCATGCTTTATGCAGGCAGAATCGAGCAGATTGTGTGTGCATGATTGAGTCGAGGGTTTGCAGTGTGTGCAGCCAAAGTGCTTTGTGCAGAATCCGGAAAATTCATTCAGTCGGGGCTGCGCCTTATAATATCGCGTCGTCAGTTGGAAGTTCGAGGAAGCAAGATTCGGAGATTCTGTCTAAGGTGGGAAAGATTGAGGACAGTTTAAGCACAATGGCATAAGGGATATAGCGATATAGTCAGCAAAATACGATTTCTGGAAATTCACATGAAACGAAATCAAGTGAATTGATTAGTGAAAAGCTACCTTTAAGAACAACGACTAAATCGAAAGAGCCACTACAGGCATCTTCACATGCTTCAAAATCTGAATATGTGTATAAACTGGGAACTTTCTGGTCGAAAAAAGATTGAAAGAAAAGAATTGAGCGGCTAAATCATGTGAGCTCAAATAATGACCTATGTTCCACAAATGATCAGTCAGAGTACAGCATTTTCTTCATGCAGAAAGCTTCAAAAAACTGCAATGCAGCTAAAATCCAGAAGATGATTGAAAATGACCTCACCACTAAAGGTTACAAAGTTGAAATGATACCTCAGAAGAACAAACGGAAGCCCCGGTTCAAAGTTTACATCCCATCGAGATACGCCTGGTTGTTCTCCAACATGATGAAAAGAAGCGGTAGCTACTCCTGCTATGGCATGGTATTTAAGCAATGGAGAACCATCAGCAGCTCGACATCACCTAATTTTAGCTTTAAATACCAAAAAGTATGTACATCCACTAATGCTTCTTATGCTACTAACTAAACTTTACCCATGATCATTTTTAAATTTTCCTCAACACCTAACTCATTGCAAGGTACTGCTGTTATTGCAAATATGGTAGCATTGGCAACACAAGATGACTCTAAAAATAGTAGCATGTCACAAAAAATAGTTAACTTAGAGTCGAAAGATAGCCAAAATGTCTCCAAATCGATTGAAACTCTGGCCATGGTGGAGAAATCCTCTCAACCACAATGTGAATATAAAAATTCGTAAACGACGGAGTCGATAATCGTCTTCTCCCAATCAATCTTCTTGACAGTCAGGATTTTTATTTGATGAGTACTTTTTATGGCAACGATTTGCAGCAAATCCCTCCGACGCCCAACCAAAATGGAAATTGGTTAGACCTAATTTTTACTATCGCATATGACGATGCAGTGGTCAATCTAACTGATGACAAAGAGAACTTTTCTTGGCGTTTCTAACCCTATTTTATACAATAAATCAATTGTATATGACTTTTGCAATGCTGATTATGAAAACTTCTTTTTGCTATTGATTGGACTGGTACACTTTCGACGTTAGATTTAGAAGAAGCGTTATTCTGTTTTTATCAAATAACTCCTCACGCCGTCAAAAAGTATGTACTTAAACTTAAGAAAAAAGATAAATTGTCTAAACCTCGGTTAAATAAGATATTTACGAAATCAAAAAAACAAATATTATAGAATTGTCGAAACCAAGAAAGATGTCAGAAATGATAATAAATCAAAATCCAATCCAAACGAAATATCGGGAAGCATATGAAGTAGATGTTAATTTGATTGGTAAAAATATTATTGAAGACCCAAAAAATTCTACCCTTCATCTATGTTTTTCAAGGATTCAGTTTTTTGTTCCCCATAGCGAATCTGCGAGTTTTTTGCGAATTACTTTAAAGAAGTTTATTTTAATCCTGAGAACCCATTAAATTCCGTTTCAGAAGTGGCTCCACAACATTGATTAACGAAGTTTAAATTTCTGAGGATGAAATTGCTCATCCGATTGGCAATTAGGATGCCAATAAGGAACCTAGTGCCAATCTTATTCTTCATAGTTTTCTAATCCAGTGCAAAGAACAATTAACCAGGCCATTCTCCATCATTTTCAACAAATTACTCCCTAGTGGCATTTTTCCTTCTTACTGGAAATCTTCTTACTTAATAGCAATCCATAAGAAAAATGATAAACGGTGTATTCAAAATCATAGAAGTATTGCCAAATTATCATCCATTCCAAAGCTTTTTGAAAAAATACTTTGCAAGAAGATCTCCCCTTTATAGAACTGCGGCTTAGTGAAGAGCAGCATGGGTTCAGAAAAAAATAGATCTACTACCACTCATCTCCTCATCAGGACATCAAGTATCCTGTGTGAGATCGAAAAAAGTCACCAAATTGATGCAATGTATACCGATTTCAGCAAAGCACTTGATCGTGTAAACTATGAAGTTATTTTGGAATGACTGGCCATTTACTCAGTTGGATCCATTCTTACCTTAAAGTCCACACTCAAGTTGTCATATTTAAAGGACGATTGTCGAAACAAATTCAGGTCCTCTCTTGGGTTCCCCAGGGATGTCATTCTGGGCCTCTTGTGTTTAATATCTTCATATCTGATCTCTAAGCAGTTTTACATGATGTACCTCATATTTTTCATGCAGATGGCCTTAAAGTTTACCGCGTCATATCATCTCTATCCTAAATGATGTTTCTCCAGTCCAAGCTTAATCCTCTTTCTGAATGGTGTTATAACAAAAATCTCTCTCTAAACCTGGAAAAATGCCAGGTGATAAATTTTTCAAGAAAACGGAACCTTCTTCTGTTTGACTATCACATCAACAACACAACACCTAGTGGAGTCGATAGCATTGTGGGCCTTGGTGTCGTTCTGGACATAAACCTTCGTTCTAAGCTACAGTATGATGGAGTTGTATCCAGGGCTAATACGACGCTAGGATTCATCAAATGAATAGCTAAAGACTTCAAGGATATTTGGGTTACTAAATCACTACATGTCTCATTAGTATGTCGTATTCATGAATACGCCAGCCTGATTTGGAGCCCTGTTTTAGATATTTACGCTGACAGGTTACAATCCGTCCAGATATAATTTCTACTTTTTGTCCTCAGATCCCTTTACGATGCTAGAAACTTCCTCAGCCTACCATCATATAACTATCGGCTCCATGTACTAAATATGGCATCACTATATTCTAGGAGAATGATTACGCCTGCATGTATCGCATTCGATGCCCTCAGAGACAATGAGTCATGTGATTAACGTGAGTACCTGCCCCCCAAGTTCGGTACCAGTTCACATTGAGGGAACTCCCAACTTTCATGCTGGTAGATCCGAGACTTAGCTGTATCTGACGCTATAAGGTCAACGCCAACCTTTGTTTTTAATAACCAGCCACCACGATACTCCCCAAAGGGCCGCAACCAATCAGCTGGGTATCTGGAGATGGAGGCTCATCAGCTGTCCGTGGTACCTGAGTATACCTCCAGGGTTGAGGTTCACAGCAACGAGTTGATCTTGTTATCGAATTATCCCAAAGCCACTATGTTTCGGATCAAGTTCCTGTCCTAGTATTTTTACTAAGCGATTCAGATATCCGGGGAATACCAGTCCCCGTCAGCTTCACTGGAATCGGAGACGACAACCCAACAATAGCAGTTCTACCCCTTTAAATTACCAGATCAGTTCCACCCTGGGGGCTACCTCAGAGACAATATTAAAGTTCAGGATATAACAAAAAAAATTACTCTGAATGAACCCCTAAGAATCACAAGACTTTCACCAATGCTTACCATAGGTTGCCATCACACTACTAATGCAGACAATGAGCCAATAAAGAGATGTTGTAAGGCATTAAACAAGTTTAGTAAATATTACTCCCCATCCATTTCCAAAGCCTCAAATAAAAATAATACCTTGAAATCCTTTCATTTCTCAATATAATTGTACGTTAAAATTACAGTACCAAGAAAATGTATTGTTTTAAAGTTTTTTTTGTGTAATTTTATGCTATAAGGATATGTTCTGTCTGGCAAAATAAATAAATATTACTTTCAATGGTATACAGCTCATTAATTGGCATAATAACGAGTGATGGATATAGAATCACTGTTTAGAAAAAAATTAATAGAAAACCAGAATGGATCGTAAATCAAAGATATAAGCTTCAGCTGTTCACAAAAATTTGGCCTTAAAAATATGGAGTTGTCCGGAAACTGGCATTTGGATAGAATTAATTGATTTTAAATTTATGTTAATGAGTAAAACAACTGAAAAATATAAATGCCACCTAAATGATTTCAACGTCAAAAATCATGGAGAGTCGGAAACAAATTATATAAAGCAAACTGAAGATTTTTAGATAGAGCTCGGAAAAGCCCTGACACCTGTAGACTATTACAAAGAAATTTTTGCCAGCAAATGTACATTGGGGGAACAAGTAAATAGAGAAGAAGTTTCGTTTTCCATAAAGGTGTTACAAACCAAATTTAAAAACGATGCCTATAAATTGTTAGTAGCCAAACTGTATGAATTAGCATCGCAATACAAAGAAATATAACCAACGTGAGAAATCGTTGTACGTTTAGCGACAATACTTGCAAGATTTCGTGAAATCGGAACGATTAGCTCAAAAATGTGTTGTTATTGTCGTAAAACAATTCCAATTGGATTGAATTGAATCTGTTTCGGTAAAAATATTGTCATTGACGGCTGGCGGCAACAGGGAGTTGCTAGGAGGTCATGAACGACAAAGGACTCGGGAAGATATAAGGAAAGAACGGGGTTGATGGATTGCTTAAGAAGTGCACGGAGTGGAAAATGTGCGAATCCGTATCTTGTGGACGGGAACTGTATGGTGTGAGGTTTCGCGAAATGAATCATCTTCAATGTGCTCACGATCAATAATATCACATATTAATTCAAAATTAATAGTGAATTAGTTGAAGTATACATATATTTTTGTGGAAATATTTCGTACACGTATAATGAAAAAGCGTTGCTCACAGAATTACATCTAGTGTTTAATCACAAATCCCATCAATAGTATAACAATGTTCATATGAATAGCAGTTATTTATCATAATTCACTTCAACACACATACTAGTCTGAATTTTGGATTAAAATAAGAGCAGAAAAAGGCGCATACGACTAGACTGATACCTCTAAGGTTATGTATGTAAGTGTATTCTAAAATTCGTTCTTTTATTATTTAAAGCCCCATGCTAGTCAAACGCAAATTATATTTTAGTTAAAATAGAGATTGTTCTTTCAAAAGTAATCGACAATCCATTTAAATGTTCACGCAAACAATTCTTCTTGTCTTTGTAATGGATCCTTCGCGGTTTACGGATGATAATCAACACAATGTGATATACCAATTGATTTTTGACGAACCGAAAAATGTCTTCCCGCAATTAAAGAATTTTTACGAGATGGTCACAGAGGATGGTTACATGTATATCATGTCCCATAACAATGTCCTGATTTTAACTCTACGGCTTTACAATCAAGGAGTCATTACAATCAATGTCGAGTTTTTATACATCATCCAAACATCCATGTAGTTTATTCAAGCAAAGCATTTGTTAAATCAAAAATGGGGAAATTTGATTTGGAAACATTTTTCTTAGTGACAATATTGAATAAACTTTCAATGGGCATTGCTTGCCTATCAGTCTTCATTTATTTCATCTTGCCTTTGCCTTGTACATTTATTTGAATGGTTGCTGGGTTACAAAAACCCCGAAATATAATTGCAATTCATAAATGAAGAAAACAATCATGTTGTAACTTACAATTTCCTTTTGCACACCTATATACTAGTAAATGTGTGAGTAACAGCTATGATGAAATGTTCCGTCCAGCAGAAAGCTTTTTCCATGTTTACCGAGACTGATTTTTACTTGCTGTAGGTGACTCAGTAAGAATAACACTGCTATTTTGCTTAGCAGTGTAAACAGGGAACGTTTTTTTCTTTATAAATAATATTCAGTTTGAAATTACGAAAATAATATGTGCAAAAGAGTATTATTATCAACCTTGTCGAACTGTGCCAAAACATTCTGTATGCACTGGAATACGTTCAACAATAAACAATCCAAAATGACAACCAAGTGAAATACATAAATAAAAGCATATGCATATGTTAAGTAAAATTTCTCTCCCAAAACCTTAGTGCAAGGCCGTGCTTGGTGCGATTGTACGAGGGCGGTTCAAATGTGATCGAAACAAATGCTCTGATCCGTTTATTTACTATCAAAAAAATTTACAAAAATTTACAGTTTTTCTAGGTACTCGCCCTTACAAATTACGCATTTTGTCCACCTTTCCGGAAGCTTTTGATGCCGATATTGAAGAATTCCTTGGACAGCCATGTGCGCACGAACTCCTCTACCTCGTCGTTGATGTTGAGTCTTTGACCTCCGAGGACTTTTTTCAGTGGTCCAAGCATGTAGTAGTCACAAGGAGATAAATCTGGACTGTAGGGGAAGTATTCTAGTAACTCCTACCCCAATTCCGATATTGTATCGAGCGTGAGACGTGCGGTATGAGGACGCGCGTTACTCTGGAGAAAAATCGCACTTCGTGCTGGGTTAGGAACCCATCGCGCCGTTATTCTGCGATATTGAAGGTTTTTATGGATGACAAACTCTACACTACCAATACTACTGCTGAGTTTAGTTGGAATATCTCGAACATTCATCCTACGGTCCTCCAAAATGAGTTGTTTTACACGGACAATGTTGTCTGGTGTGATGCTGGTTCGCAGTCAACGATTATGTGGCTCATTCTCTACGGTTTTGTGACCATCATTGAATGCTTTAGCCCATTTAAACATAGCAGCCCTACTCGGGCACATATTACCGGAACTGGTCTTGCAAACGCAGAAAAAGTTCCGTGTTTTTAACGCCTTCCGTCACTAAAAATGAACGACAATACGTTGCGCAACGGCAGTCGCCACTTGACGTTCACTCGTGGTCGTAGCACGCGCGTGAAACATGCAGTTCCAAAGAAAACTTTCCACACTGTTTGTAAGGTACCCAGCTATCACATACTCAAGCCACGACCTTTAAAACATAATGCGTGCCATTTCCCTCCCTCGTATTTTTATATTTACGATACTTAGCACTCTTGTTGCAATACCTTACGGAACAAATTCTATTGTTATGCCTTTCTACTCGAGTACGGAAAATCCAGACAATTTCACTGATGAAATTAAGAATTGCTCAGAAAGCTAAACATTGAAAAACTCAAGTTAAAACGTACAGTGTATGCTTGCAACTTTGTAATAGTAGATACATTATAGTATCATAATAAGTTTATTGAAATTTGTTGCACTTGTTCAGAAACAGCGATGAATTTAACCAGTTTTACAAGATTTCAGGTAAACTTACCCCCAATAACGAGCACTGACCTCACGACACTTTTCATTGCTAATATATCTGTTTTCCATTCAAATTCACTGCCGTCGCGCAGCTTTTTTCACCATTACGATCCCTCTGTAACTCTACTAAATTTCGCCCCCAAGAAGTAAAGGCTTTCTTGTGTTGGCTTCTTCCAAGACGTCCACCATAAGAAAATCGCACCGACTAATTTTTTCGTAAATTGCTCATGACCAGTACAATTTTCTTATCAGTGTATGAAATGTAGGTATCTCTTCCACATCGACAAATATCAACCATTCGACTCAGAAAACGATTGAAAAAATCTAACTTTTGACTAATCTACGCTTACCGGCGCGGTTCTCGTGGCGTACGCTCTGTGTGACGATCCGTAACACACTTGCTAGACCCAAGCAGATCTCCCTACTTGTGGCGATCAGCCACAGACCTGTTCTTGTCACAACGGGGTTCCTTGACGAGCGCGCTCATCCATCCAATGTAGTTTGCATTGCAAGACAATGCAATTTGTGCATAAGCTGCGTTATAAAGGGGTTCCGTGTCCAAATTTTAATCCTAAATTCAAATAATTATTTTTTTTTAATTTACATTAAAATTGGATCAGCATGATGATGGTTTTCGAGGAGTTTGCCTAGGCAACTGCTCGATTATTACAAAGTCTTTTGTTTGTTGTGACTATTTGTAATACGATTCCGAATGTATGTCACAGTGTACTTTAACTCCGCCCATGAGTTTTTTAGAAGACCGCTTACTTGAATTTGTGACCTGACTAAATCCATTAATGTTCTGTTTTATTGCTCAGTAATGCCATTTTGCTGCAGTGCAAAGGTCATGATCATTACATGTTTAATTTTCGTAAGCTCGCAAAAACTCATTGGGCTTTTTTACACGTGGCGTTAGAAATAGAGGCGAAAAACCGATTTTTCGCCGATGTTCTCTGCCCGAAAGAGGTTGTAGTGCTACAAAGAAGAAGAAGATGTGGCAAAAATTTTTGCAAATAGTTTATGATTCACAAGAAATTCAACCTGAGCACGATTCTTTGGTATAAAAACAGAAACAGTTTGCATTAAAAAATTTATTTTCCCACCACAGTGGTGGACATCATCCAAGTGTCATTAATACGGTGCTCTGATGGGAATTATATAACACGTTGAAACCACCCTCTACCAGTTTTGCTCTAATAATTTCCAAAGCTTAATTGAGTTAAAATTAACAACCACGGATTTTATACTCTTCCAGAATCTTTCTATGCTATTCCAATTGATGTTTGATTTGCGTCCAAATAAAATGATGCTCGAAACAGAAAATTTCAGACACTAAGCATGGACTTTCTTCAATTTATTTCAACCACGAAGATACGATAAATTGATACCCGTTTTCCCATTTAAACTTCTTTGCAATTCATTTTTCTAAAAAACATCAAGACATCCAACCAAAACGAGCAAATAAGCCCTTAAAATCTCGTTATCCTTTGGAATTCAACCGCATATACATAATAGTATAGAGAAACCGCAATAAATTCTTTTTCCTGCCATCTATATTCCCTAATTTATACAAAAAGCATTCGCATAATTCTTTCTTCAAGAGCATAAGACATACATATAAAAATAATGTTTTCAATTTTCTTAAGCTTATACATATACATAAAAAGGCACTTACGCATTTCCTTTCTGGCTCATATGAAAGCAGTCGTACGCCAAAAGAGAATAATCGACCTTAGCATCCTCCGTTTCCATCTGTCATTGAGTATTTTTTTCATTTATTCCACCGAAAAAGTACACACGTCACCATAATATGTGTGTGATGAAAGGGATATAAAGAGAGCATGGAAAAAAATAAGATTTATTTAATTTTTACCTCTCCTTTATTTCGTTTGTATTTTATTTGAGTTACAAAAGGAAATGATAAAGTTATTACTCGTGGTTGTATGAGTAAATTGAAAATTTTCAAAAGAAATTAATTTAATGAAACTTACCGAAAAGTTTCGAGTCAATGGTTGAAATACAACCGCAAATTCTTGCAAGCCTCGAAATTCAGGATCTCGGGAAACTTCCTCTTCTACTCGCGAGAATTCTTCATGAATGCGACGATATCTGAAAGACATTTGCAGAAGCTTGAGGCAATAATCGAAATTTAGGCAATTTAATTTAATGATTGGATGAGTCTATTAAATTTTTTAGAACTAATATTTATCGATTGTCTAGACAGTAACTTTAAGTGGGCACATTCTTCGCGTTTGTATTTTGAGATTGATTGGATGGGCAAATATACTACAAAAGTAATCAATTGTGTAGTTTGATATGTTTATAATTTATATTTGTTGGGAAAGTTTTCCCACAATTCTCATTGGTTAAAAGTTTATGAAAATGGTCTAATGCATGATAATGTGTGAAGATTGTTGGTGAGTAATCAATATTTCAAAGACTACATTATTAAAAGCTCTTGTCCTATAAAGGGGACGTTTTTGAGTGACTTCATGGAACTAAAATTTTAGGTTTTTTTCTTCCTGAATAATTCTATTTTTGGGATTTCTGAAATGTGAGCCAAAATAACATGTTGCGGAAAAGAAGAATATTGTCGCGTGTTATTGGTTCGCGGCCTATAATTTCAACGTTCCGGGAAAGTGAAAACGCAATGTCTTTTAATTTAAGTTAAAAGAGTTTATTTAATTAAATAAAATGCACAATAATCAGTTAACACTTTCACTAATTTTAATTGTCACTATTAAAAAAAATCTAACACTTGTCCATAAATTTATTATCGCAATTGTCTTCTAAATTACTTCACTATTACGAAACACACTTTTCTATTCGCTTTCCACACACTATCGCAGTTCTTATCACGGTCGAATGAATGAATCCCCCCATTCATTCAGCTCGCCTTTATATAGGGTCTCTACCTATTCACCCATTTCTCGTACATTATCGAATGTTCTACCGAGAGGTACCTGGTAGATTCGAGCAAATTAATGAATGGAGTGACGTCACTTGCAGATGTTGATCATGCTTGTTGGGTTCTCGTGGGTTCGAGTAAATTCATTTGTTGACGTTGATTATGAAAACAATTGCGACAGCAGCTCGCAGAATTATTTGTACATGTTATTATTTGTACATGTAACAATATAACTTAAATAATCAAAAAGTGAAAATTATAATTAAAGTATCTAGAGAAAAGTAAAAATGCCGATGATATACAAGTTGAAATTTGTAATTTATCAACATCTCTAGAGAAATTGAATTATTATAATAGCCAAAAAACGCCCTGAAAACCACTTTTAAATTCGATATAGGAACAAGCTGAGACGCTAGAAGTATGCTTCTGATGAAAAGTTTCGGATTCAACAATGGAAATTTAGGCACATATGTTACGCAACTTATACTCGTATGTTTGAAGCAAAATCTGTACTAGATCAATTTGAGCACCTGCCAATTTATTAAAGTTTAATACAGATCCACTTCATTACAGCCTTCTTGGGCGTTCGCTTCCGACAAACAGTGCTTCCACTTGTCTCGGACCATCTACTGCGTCCTCCAATGTCGACATCCAAGCAGCGATAAACTGTCCTCATCTCCCAACATATATTTTTTTGGATATCCGCTGTTCGTCCATGCGATGCACTTGGCCAGCCCTTTGCAGCTTCAGAAGTCTTACAATCGTTTATACCTCTAGCTCGTCAAAAATTTCATGCAGCTTATGATTGTATCGAATTGGCCATTGGCCCCCGTCTAGCTTTGCTGCAATTGTTTTCTGTGACCACATGGAATCACGTTGGATTTGGGTAAACGAGTATTGAAATGGCGGAATGTCGAAGTATTGATGGAGGACCCAAGTGTCCAAATTCCCAAGATGAATGTAGTAGTAGGTACCGACACTGATGTACCGAATCCTGCCGAAAGCATTGTATGGGCCAAGCTTGATGGTAATTCTGGAGACCATCGATCTTTTCTGATAGAGCCAACGAAGACGTCCGCATTGCGCAGTTTGATTGCAGGACGATGTCTTGTAAGATCTATAAGGAACGGATACGTGCCGGTTAGAGTCCCTAACACTGCAGACTCAACCACAGGCATCAAAGCGGGAGAAGTCATCGGCAGCTGCCAGCCTGTTTCCAGCATCACCTCTTTGGAAGCTACTCACGACCATCATGGGAAAAGGGGGCTAGACACAGACAAAGCCCGGGAATCCACGTCTGCAATATTGAAGCAGGTCAAATTGCCAGCGAGCCTCTGATCTAGCCACCAAGTACAGTGACATCTTCACAACAAGCCCGGATGATCAAGGCCGAACGAGTATGGTAACTCACGTCATAGATAAACACGGAGCCAAGCCAATCCGACAAGCACCGAGACGTCTTCCTATAGCCAAACAAGGAGAAGTGAACACACTGATCTCGGACATGGAAAAACAAGGCATCATCGAACCTTCTGTCAGTCCATGGGCCGCGCCAGTAGTTCTATTAAAGAAAAATGATGGTAGCACTCGTTTTTGTATCGACTATAGGCAGCTTAACGACGTCACTAAGAAAGATAGTTACCCGCTCCCATGCATCGATGACATCATGGACACTTTAGCCGACGCAAAATGGTTTTCTACACTCGATCTCAAGGGTGGCTACTGGCAGGTAAAAATCGACAAGCAGGACCGAGAGAAAACAGCGTTTTCAGTTGAGAGCAGATTGTGGCAATTTGTGGTGATGCCATTTGGACTTTGCAATGCTGCTTGGTGTATCAGATGACATCATTGTTATCGGAAGAACGTTCAAAGAGCATGAGCGAAACTTCGAAGAGGTTTTCTTCCGATTCCGACTGGCGAGTTTGAAACTTAGTCCCGACAAGTGTACCCTTTTGCAGCTGAAGTAAAATACATGGGACACGTTGTATCAGCAGAAGGGGTCCAAACAGGCTCTGAGAAGATTGGAGCCGAGAAAAGCTGGCCAACACTAAGCAACAAGCGCCAACTATGAAGTTTTCTACTATCGAAGATTCGTCAGACTTTGCCCAAATACCTAACCGAGAAAAAACTTCCGTATGTCTGGAATGAACAATGCTAGGTAGCCTTTGAGACCTTGAAAGAGAGGTTGTGCGAATCACCCGTGCTGTCATATCCGAAACCCGGGAAAATGCTTGTAGTTGACACCGATGCGAGCGACGGCGGTATTGGAGCTGTACTCTCCCAGCAAATCAATGGCGAAGAAGGAGTCCTCTCGTATTACAGTCGAGATCTCTCAAAAAGTGAGAAGAACTACTGCGTGACCGGGAAGGAGCTATTGGCTATAATAGAGGCCACCAAACAGTTCCACAAGTACCTTTATGGCTAGAAATTTTCTTCGAACGGACCATGCATCGCTGAGATGGCTGCTTAACTTCAAAAACCCCGAGGGACAAGTTGCGAGATGGATCAAAAGATTGGAGTCATATGACTATGAAAATGTTCATCGGAAGGGTGGAGTTCATGGAAATATTGACGCCCTATCTCATCGTCGAAGTCCAGCTAATTGTAAGCATTGCCGACGGATTGAAGAAAAGGAGCCGCCCGTTGATCTGTGATTGATAACGGCGGAATCCGATGAAGGTTGGTCACCGGAGGAGATTTGAAATGCCCATTAGCCTATGAAGCCATCGAACCATTGCTCGTATGGAAGGAGACAACTGAGCGACCTGAGTGGAAAGACGTTTCAATGCATGGCCAACCCTGAAAAGCTATTGGGCACAATGGAACTCCCTTCAGGTGGAGGGTGGCATTATCAAGCAGAAATGGGAAACGGCGGATGACAGCTCCTACAGGATGCAAACTATACTCCCCAAAAGCCGAATCCTCGATGTGGTTAAGATAATGCATGAAAGATCCTCGGGAGGCCACCTTGGTGTTAACAAGACCTTAATGAAATTGCGGGAAAGATTTTACTGGGTCCACGCTCGAGAAGACGTAGAGGACTGGTGCTGTAGATGCACCATTTACAGTTCCGTCAAAGGGCCAAAGCGACGACTGAGGGGACAAATGCAAACTTTGAGTGACGACTCGTTTTTGGCGAAATGTGCGAACTACTGGGAATACGGAAAACGAGGACAACACCACTGCATCCCCAACCCGATGGAATGGTCGAACGTTTCAACGGCACGCTCAATTAACACCTTGCCAAGATGGTTGGTGAGAACCAAAGGGACTGGGACCGACATATCCCGCTATTTTTGACGGCGTACATAGCTGCCGAACATGCATCGACGGGCCAAGCCCAGCCAAAGTCATTTTTGGAAAGACTGTTCGTCTACCGGCTGATATAAAGTTTGGAATAACTCCGGAGAAATGGTTGAATAAGATACATCGGACAGTGTGAAAACACCTCGAGTCGGCTACTGACCGCATGAAGACCAGGTATGATCTAAAGGCAAATTCTACTGGCTTCCAGCAAGATGAATTGGTGTGGCTATATAGCCCACAGCGACGGTAGGGTAGGTCTTCAAAGTTACAGCATAATTGGGAGGGACCATACCGGACTATAAAGTGAAACAAGGACGTCGTATATCGCATACAAGAACACCGTAAGCCGAGAGCCAAAATGAAAATCGTGCACCTGGACCGTCTTGCCCCATATTACATCCAGGGAGATTTGACTACAACTGGCGACAGATATTTTCGGGGCGAAAAGTACTGAAGGGGGGGGGGGGGGCAGTGTTACATGTACAACTAATTCTGCGAGCTACTGTCGTAGTTGTTTTCACAACATCATGATCAACAAAAGAATGTACTCGAAAACCCGCCAAACATGATCAACATCTGAAAGTGACGTCACTGCCCCATTCATTAAGCTGCTCGAATATTCCAGGTAATTCGCCAATGTACGAGAAATGAATTGAATGACTAGAGACCCTATATAAACCCAAGCTGAATGAATGGGGGGATTCATTACAACCGCGATAGTAAAAACTGTGATAGAGTGGAGTGCGAGGCAAAGGCGATACTGATTGAGTGATTGTGAAGTGATTTTAGTGGGCAATTTAATTAAAAATTTAAAAACCAAGTAAAAAATAAAATTGGTGAAATTCTTGAATTAATTATTGTGCATTTTTAGTAATTAAACTCTTTTTACTTAACTTAAAAGACAGTGCGTTTTCACTTTCCCGGAACATTAAAATTATTGGCCGCGAACCATAATACGCGACAATATGTTGGCGAATGCTTATGTTGGAGTACATGTTTCACATCCACATCATAGCATAGGTCTTATCACGGATTTGTATACTTGAAGCTTGGTTTTTTTGCAGCTAGTTTTCAAGATCGTCAAACTTGAATCAAATGTTTTGTCTGTGAGCAGTATTCTTTGGTGTATTTCATCTCTTCATTACTGGTCCTCGGTTTTTTGGCGCCTTAATAAACAAATTTGCTCACATTTTCGATATTATATTTACCTGGTTTGATATTATGTGTATTTGAGGCTTTTTTCCTCAACTACGTAATGAGCTTTGTTTTAATCTCATTGATTTGGAATCCTACTAGTTTTGCTCCGATCTCGAGTTTCAGGAAAAGCTCTTTGAGAGTTGACTAAATGTTGATGCCGTCCACATAGATCACCACTTGGCTCGACTTGTATAAAAACGTACCTCTTATATCGACATGTAGCTTTCTGATGACATAGTTCAGAGCCAACTTGAAAGCCGTGGAGCCAGCCCTATCTCCCTACTTTAGTTCGATATTTGACTCAAAGGAATTGGTTATTGATACAGAATTGGGGAGTCGTTGACGTCATTGCTATTTTGGTAATACGGACTAATTTGGTTGGGTTCCAAAGCAAAGCATTATCTGGTATAGTACGATACAGTCAATACTGTCGTCTGCTTGCTTAAAGCCAACGAAAATTTGGTGTACGTGTGTTGAACTCCCAGCATTTCGTTAGCAGCTGCTTGACTGAAAAGCATTGTTCCAACGTCCATCTACTTGCTCGAAGGCCACCTTGATACTCCCCAATAACACTGTTGGCGTGTGATCCGATTTCATTTCCTAAGATTATAATGAAATGGGTAGAAAAAAAGTTCGTAAAGGGCTGCAGTGACGGTCTGCTGCCTCAGCGGATGAGAGTATTGGGATCCGCCGAGATTGGCCTTGTCTGGGGACGCGTGAATGCGCTAGCAGGCTAGCGATGCGGTGTCGCGGGTGGGTTTTTTCCCCAACATAAGGGCCCACTGCGAAAGAATTTCACATCCACGATTTTCTGGGATCAAGCAAACGTCGACCGAATTCGAAAAGGAGGTAATCAACTAAGGATCGGAAATTGCTGACACAAAGGACAAACTGGACCTGGGGAAGAATGACGGACTTAAAGGGACTTCATCGGTACCGACGATTCCGATGGCCCACAAATAATAGTGGGGCATCCACATGGAAGTAGTGCCCCCTCGCACCCTCCCAAACCGGAACAAGATCCAAACATAGACGTGGCCATGCATTTCCCATTGGAGTGTAAAATTCAAGCAGAAGCACTTTAAATGACTCTTTCCTTCAAATGAGAAATATAAACGTAACCGATTTATGCTATAGCGTTATGTAATGAAATCACATAGCCCTATATCATAAATGGGCTCGTGAGCAGATGGCCACTCTACCCTGTTAAACAACAAAAAAAAATGGAGGAGCGCGCCCGATGGCTAGCCCATGATATGGGAGGAGCCTGCCATCATTGCGGGTCCTATACCCGGTCAGGAAAAACGAAATGGAAAGACCGAGTTTTTAATTTTAAACAATTCATTTTTATTCTTTTTACTTCATTAGAATTAATATTATCACAAGAAGATGTACGATGTTTCGATATTTGAACTGACATAAAATGAATGTGAAATTTAATTGCTATTATGGAAGATATTTACTTTACTCAAAAGATTAATTGAAGTTGTTCTTGAATTCGCTGCAGTTTTGAAAAACGTAAACTTTGTAATTTGTAAAATGCCACGTATGCTTTTTGGCCAAAAAGAAAAACGTTTGACTACTTGTTCTGTTCATGAAGTATTTACTGCGGTTATTTTTACTAGCTCCAGTAATTGCAACAAAATATATTTTTTGTTAAAAGACCTAAAGTTAACTATGAATAAGAAGAACTAAATCTTTGAAGTACGTATCCAAAAATTGTTGCCTCAAATCATGCCGAATAAATGGTTAAAATTACAACTCAACTTTCTAACCAATCATTTCTAAAAAGGAAATCTTTTCAAAAATATTTAAATTCTGTTTGCGCGTAGTTGTGAAATTCTCAATTGATCAAGTCCTTTGAATCTCGCTCATGATATATCTCAATTATTCTTACTCCTTTCCAACTTTCGTAACGCATTTGAAGATTTAAACACTTCATGTGGCAAGTCACGCAAGTTATTATGGCTTAAATGCAATTCGAGCAATGCACTCAGATGTTCAAAAGCACCTGGCAAAACTTGTGGCTTGTGATTATTATTTCTTCTTCTTAGCACTGCAGCCCCTCTCGGGCCTTCGCTTCCTGCAAATAGCGCCTCCAACTGTCTGAGTCTATTGACCGCGTCATTCAATTCCTTAACCCGAGCAGCGATGAAAAGTCTTCGTCGACCAAGCTAGACCAGCGTCTCCGGCCCTCAGTTCTCCCAACGAATATCTTTTTGGAGTTCCGTTGTTCGTCGATACCATTTATGTAGCCAGCCCATTGCTGCTTCCGCAGCCTTACAATCGTTGAGACTTCCAGTTCGTCAACGATTTCATACAGCTCATGGTTGTATAAAATTCACCATTGGTCCCCGTCTAGCTTCACTCCGGTTATTTGCTAGGACTGTTCGCTCAAAGGCGTTCAATATATTCGCGGATGCTTGGGTGAGAGTCCATGTTTCACACCCATAGTATAGCACAGGTCTTATCACAGATTTGTGTACTCGGAGCTTTGTTTTCCTGTGTATGCAGCTGATCTTCAAGATCGTCAATACTGAATAATATATATTATTTGCGAGCTATATTCTTCGGCGTATTTCATTTGTTTCATTACTCGTTTTCATTATTTTGGCGCCTAAATGCACAAATTCGCTCTTATTTTCAATACTGTATTCGCCAAGTGTGATATTTTGTGTATTTATTACTATTCAGGTTCAGTGAAATGATGTTATTCTGTGTTGGAAAGCATTCAGTACTGATAATTTTCATACAATTTTTCACTAAATTTAACTCTTTTAGTTCAGATAATGACGAGAGGGCAACATTTGAAATCGCTTGAATGCGGTTATGGGCTAGGTTTAGTTTAGTTTGGTATTTTTGTAAGATGGTTCCTCTTCAGACCTAAATTCGTTAACGAAATTAGATCAGCGACAGCTTCTTGAACACTGGCATCCAATTTGCTTCCAGTCAAATCCAGACTTCTTACCCATTCCGGCAACGGTGGAACATGATGAAGGTTTTGTTTTTTGCATTCAAAGTGGCTGCCAAGGTAGGCACGTAGTGATGAACAATAGTCAATAACTAATTCACTAGACCTTACTTTTTCTAATAAATTGCAAGCATCCCACTTTCCGTCATTTATTTGGACATTTATAAAACAATCCGGCCCTGAAGTCGCTGATTAGATGTCGTTTACAGCAGCGACCAAACTTGTGAGCAACCATGAGAAATTCAGCGCAGCAAACACAAATACAATGTTGATGTTCAGTAGCCAGTGAAAGAAGTCAATCATGCTGCACACAACACAGCACAGTACATTTTAAAGGGCTTATTCTACGAAGATTAACAATCCCCATCAAAATCAAATTGCGACATCGAAAAACAAATGGTGGTGGCATGATACATTTTCCGACTAGCAAAGCACTTGTCAATATCAACTCACTTGCATAACATTTTTGCAGCGCGTGTTTTCTATGTACAAACGACTTAAAAGTCTTGAGTTATATTTTCCAACTTTTCATCGCCGAAACCCCGAGTTTTATATCACCTGGTCTTGTCAACACTAATTCTTGACAATGAGTCTCGCAATAACTTATACTTATAAATCCGTGCTGTGGCTGTCACAGCGCAGCCAACAATTTACGACGGTGGCCGTTTTCTACATTTTTGCCGGTTTGCGGTCTTCAGTGGACTCCCCACATCAATTCCGACCAGTTATCGTTGTTATCTTTAGAACAGTGGGCGATCGCCTGCGTTCTCCTCTATTTTCTTATTTGCACGGCACAGTGAAACCCACAACGAAACGCAATTCCGTACAAACCATGAACATTTTCGATGTTTACTCCCGCCTAAGTTTTTTTTTCGACGTCGCAAAGTGACTTCCGTGAAGGTGCATACTAGACTCCCCGATCCGGCCAAAATCAGTCTCTCTTTTTCATTACCGCGTACATGGTAAATCGCATCAGCTGGATTCGATTGCCTTCGCCAATGTAAAAAACGGGGGGGGTGTACAAGATCAGCATTCCCATACTCTAAATTTTATGTGGGAGATTTGAAATTAAAAACAAAATTTAATGGAAGTAAAGAAAAATGAAGACGATTTGAAATAGTAACAAAAGTTGAATCTCATAACGAATATAATTAAAGGGAAATATTTAAATTTAGTATAAAGGAAAATTGATATAAAGTTACATTTAATATTAATAATAAGAAAGAAAACTATTTTACAAACTACGATTATGAATGGAAGTGGTTAAATATTTTTCTGAATCTGCCTCTAAAATTTTGAATAGGAGATAGGAAAGTTTTCGAGCAGTTTGCTTGTGTGACTGCTTGATTAGTACAAAATCTTTGAAAATATTTTTCACGTCGTACATACTAACGATATGCCCCTATAGTTTTCCTTTTGTATCCTACCCCTTTTTTATGGATAGGGAATATAATTAATTGGCTGCACTTATTCAGCATATTTTGTTGATGCCAAATGTGCTGAAAAGCTTTCTGGAAACCATTGCTACCATGTTTGATGAGCTCCACTGGAATTTCATCGATCTGTGGAAATTTTTTATTCTTTCAGGCTTTGATGGTGGGACAGAGTTCATCCAAAGTATGTTGAGCCAATTAAAGCTCTCTGGAAATATCTATAGGCTCCCATAATCTCTGTGCAGAGAACTTAGGAGGTTTTTGAAATCTGATGTCCATCTTTCATTTATCCTGTTTTTATCAGCTGAAATTTTGCCAGTGTCATCCCAGTAAGGTGTCGTCTTGGACTGATAATCTCGTTTTAGGCTTTTCACTACTTTGCATGCTTGCCTTCTGTTGTTGCTCGATAGACTTATCCTAGTACTTCTCAATTGGTCATCATAGTATTTTTTTTCTTAATTCTGATTATCTTATTCGCTTCTTCTTCTTTTTGTAGCACTACAGCCCCTCTCGGGCCTTCGCATAGAGATAGTTAGAGCATCTCATTCTTATGATCGTATTGATTTTTTTCGGAAGTTGGTTTGGTCAGTACCATGCTCCCGTGTGCTTGCTCAGCTATGATATGATCTGATTAAATCAGTACATATCACCAATGAGTGAACACTCGTAGTCTGTCCGAAAAATCCCCTGAGCTAAATCACGTTGCTCCCAACGAGATTTGAACCTGGGACCTTCGGCTTATGCGTTCATGCTCAAACCACTAGACCACACAGACTACATCTTATACGCTACTCCTCAGATATTTTCAAAGTGTTCTCTCTTCGTCCTGGTTTTCCCATTTAAATACTGTCTGGACACCTGGTTCTTTTTGTCTAGCGTATTTTGGCACTCATCATCGAATCAGTCATTTTTTTTGCGCCGGGCTTGATGTTCAATCGTTAACTTGGCCGTGAATTAAGCTGCCGCTTTCAGTTTCATTCTGAGCTCTTTGCTTTTTTTCAGCGATGCGTCTGATAAGATGGGAGCTAGCTAGATGTCTAGGGTCTCCATGAAATTTATAGCCACAGACGCCGTTTGGAGCCTTTTGATGTCAAATTTTTGCAGAGGGCTGTTCTTTGCTGAGTACGCTTTTGACAGTCGACATCGAAAGGACAATTTGATCAAATAAAGATCCGAGTTACGATTGGCTCTTCGGTATGTACGGACGTCAATTATGATCACGGTCCAAAGTTGTTGGATCAGAACATGGTTGATCTGGTTTTGTGTGTTGCCATCCGGTGATAAACAGGTAATTTTGTGTATCCACCCATGTGAAAAGTAAGTCAAACATATAAATAGGTCTTTGCTTCATGCACAGTCAATCAGGCGCTGGTGGTTGTCATTGGTTTCATCGTGGAGGCTTTATCCTCCAGTTGTTCTCCGATGGAATATCTCATTACCAATCTTATTTTTATAACCACCCAGAACTATTTTTGTGTCGTTTGTAGGCAATGAGTCGACCAGTCTTTCCAGATAATTGTAGAATATGTTCTTTGTTTCTTCATTCTTTTCTTCGATCAGGGCGTGTACACCTATTAGCCAGATTTTGAAAAATTTCAGTTTTATATAAATCGCACACGACCGTTCACTAACTGCCTTAAAATCAATAACTTACGATTTGATATCCCTTTCCACAATGAAGGCTCTCCAAATTTTAACCTTGTATTTGGATTCCTCTAAAGCCTTCGACCCAGTAAAACACATTTTTTGCTAAAAAAAACTTTAATTTGTTAACGTTCCTGATTATTTGCTTGACTGGTTATCCTCTTACTTACACAAGCTTATTAGTCAGGTATCGTTTCAAGGCTGTTTTTACCTTTCTCTTCTATCCATCTTCGGGTATTTGTCAACAATCTATTCTTGGCACACTATTGTTCAATATATTTATAAATGACTTGCTATCTGTTGTCATCAACTCCTCATGCCTTTTAAATGCAAACGACGTCAAGGTTTTCAAAGTAGTTTCATCTAACGATGACTGTTTCTTGCTTCAAAAAGATTTAGATTCCATTGTATTTTGGAGTTCTTATAAGCAGCTTACGCTAAATGTTTTTAAGTGCATTCATCTACCATTTTTTGATAACCCTAGTCTTTTAAGCTTTCAATTTTCATTCAATGATTCTTACCTAAGTACAGTGATACATTTCAGGGACTTAGGTCTCTTTTCGGCTCTAAGTTGAAGCTCGACGCTCATATTTTTGGAATTACTTCTAAAGCCTCTCGAATTTGTTACTTGATCTTAAAAAATTCTTATATTTTTTCCGATCCTTTATCGTGTATTAAATACTATTCTAGTTTGCTTCGTCCCATCTTTGAGTACTATTCGCCTGTTTGGTCGCCTTATTCGAAGTGTTTGAAGTTTACACTAGAAGCTGCACAGAAAATATTTACCTGGATCGTCTTCTTGAAATCCCGGATTCTCTACTTTTATTACGAATCGCGCTTATCCATCCTCAATATTTCTTCGCTAGAAAAGCGTCAACTCTACCTTGATTAATGTTTCCTTTACAGGCTTTGCCGTGTTTTGCATGATACTCGCCTAGTCAACCAGGTTCCAGTGAGGCACGTTCCGCGTTCTAGAAGATCGTCTAATATCTTTGATGTTCCATTCGCACGTAGCTTGGTGTATTATCACTCACCTATACTCCGAATACTACGTACTCATGATGACTTTGGTCATGAGCTTGGGCCTTTCCCCTTCTCATATTTATTTTCTGAAAAATATGTCAACTCTCGTCTTCTTAGTTCGAAGTAAATTTTTCCTCGGAGAGTAAGCGTATACGTAAGTCTGCCATATAGTTCGTGCTCGTTGAGTTGGTTTTGCATTCACCACCCCATGAAGGCACACTAAATACTAAATACGAAAACTTCTCGAAAAGCTTAAGCACGAGAGAAAGCAACGTAAATATTTCCCAAATAATCCACCTCCCCAACCTATTCATAATATTGATCGTTATTTTGGTGGACTAAGCAAAGAAGTCAATGCACCCAATAACAGATTTGATTGATCGACAAAACAAGTAAACTTGAGGTAAGCAATATTTCTACATAAGTTTTCAAAGCCTTCAACAGAAAGGTGACTCTTGATATTACGTTTATTCTATTAAAAACCCTTGCCAAAGTAGGATTGTCTCAAGGCAATTAGTCCAAAGTTGACAGAATTCAAGAGCTATTGTGGGGATCCAAGCAGTTCTAACCAAGTTTCTCGCGATTTGTTTGACCGACTTCAAGGCAAATAATGATGATTTTCTGCAATATTTGCCTAGTAAGCTACTATGCTCCCACTTAAAATAATGAAGAAGTAGCCAAGGGTGAGTTTCACAGTTTGTTGAAACATACCATCACCGGAAGGCCCTCACATAACACCAAAATCTCTCTAGGGAACTTTAACGCCCGAATGTTTTGGAAGCTGGCTGACAGAGAACTAACAACAAGGCACAGTCTCCACATAGAGACCCAAACCAACAGCCTGCAGGGGTAATGCCGATCAACAAGAATACTTTTGGAGGGTAGCATTCTTTAGGTAGCGTCGGTCCCATGGATCCGAGGATACGAAGGTCACCGTGATGTTAACGGGTGACAGAATCCAGACTAGGTTTCGGACAATGAACTTGAATCGATGCTTTGAGCTGGTGGACATGATGGTTTGGACCTAGATGCTTTGCACGGTAGCGTTGAAATGACATTTATGCGTGAAGGGCTCCAATGCAACTATCGTACCGTTTCAATCCCGGTAAAACCTTGGCAAGCCTCGGAATAAGTTCGATGTTTGCACCATTAGGTTGGTGGTGAAGGTTCGGTTGAGACAGACTGTTGATTAGCACTGGTCTGGTTCTGAGCTTTTTTCATCATAAGATAACAGTGGGACCAAAAAGGCAGCTACACACATAAACGAAGAAGCTGCTCTGAGAGGGAACTCAATCAAACTGCAGTTGTGTAAACTAAAAACTTAAAAGAAAGATAAAAAAAAGTAAAAATATCAACGACCGCAAAATTAACAGTTACAGTCACGATGTTAACATAACATTGAAAATGGTACAAATAACGACGAATATGATGACAAATACTACGATAGTGAAGATGGACGAAAAACAAAGAGTAACGGACATCCTTGTCCAAACTGAAATTCCTGCAGCGTTTGAGCGCAGCAAAAAAAATGTTGTGAATACCAGAGCATTCTAAAAAGTCAGAGCGGGGAATCCCGCAGGATGCACAAGATGTTCGCATGATGGGGGAAAAGATAAAAAACATCGAGAATTTGATGGTTACTGCTTTGAGTGTTTCCAAAGCAGCGATAGTAACGAACTATCCTCTCTGAAGTACACAGGGTGATCATGGCATCAAAAGAGGGAAGTGATCATTTCACCACTACTGTTGGAAATATGGCTGAGCTACTGTTCTCAGATATGGTAGCCGATAGCCTCTCTCAAGCAAGAAGGTTACAAAGTACAATCTGAAACAAATAAAATCCGCATCCGATTTGCCAAAAATCAGTGAAGAGAAACATAATGCCGAAAAAGATCCGAAGGCCAAAGCAACGCTGAGGGCTAAGCCTAAAAGGCAGATGCAGATAGCTCCACTATCATACATCAATAAAGGAATGACATCTAGCTCAATCGAAGAAGATTGAGATTAAAGATAGACAAAAAAGACCACTCTCCACTGAGGATCACGTCTTCATATCCGGCAGTTTCTTATTCGATGGTGAGAGTTATTGCAGCCATTATACCTGTTGCCCTCCTTGCCAAAGAGCGCCGCACTATTTATCTGCAATGAAGCGAGGACACCAGGGAGATGGTTGCACGTGAGAGGAGACCACACTCACTCAATGATTGTATGCAGCCATGGGTGAATTATACGAAGGAAGGGTGGACTGCGTGGTGAATGCAGGATCTAAGACCATGGCTCAATCGAAGAAATGATGAGACTGAATTATATCTGAACCGGCTTTTGAGCAGCATAGATGTTCTCAATTTCAGCTCAAGAAAATTAGTAAGTTATGGCTTTCCGACTGTTGGCTTTGCACAGGAGATGAGGACGATGGCTGCCACACATTTTTTGTGTGCAAAAATGGGACAGGCTACAACAGGATCTCTACTGGGGGATAGGAGAACTCACCCCGGATTGTATAGTTGCAGTAATGCTTGGATTACTTGATAAATGGAACCGTATGGCACATTTTGTTCGAGCAGTCTTAAAAGATAAAAGAGATTCACCGCAGCTGGGGACATCGGGGTAGGTAGGATTGTTTGTCTGGCAATAAAAATTGAGTATTTTTTGTCCTGTCTAAAGTAAAACTTTGACTTGAAGGATATTTGCCACAGTTATTGATAAGATTTTGTCACAGAATATTTAAAAATAATCCAAAATCAAATGCATAAATTCAAAACAGGGATCCCTAAAGGTGAAAAATAAGGCACAATTCCCGACAATGCCACTTATTTCGTTGGTGCTAATAACTAGTTGAAAGAGCTGTAAGATTCAATCCTCTCGCGCAACGCTAAAGAACTCATCAATGACTTCACTGCCAACCGAAGTATCCAATTCAAATTCATACCGCAGAGATTGCCCCACCACGGAGGCTTATGGGAAGCCACCCTCAATTCGGTAAATGAGCTCCCAAAGAAGACGATTGGCATTAAAACACTCAAGCATGACGCATTTACGGTCATAGCAGTAGAAATCGAATCGATACTAAATTCAAGCCCATTAACATCCGAATCCAGTGATACTAATGATTTGGCGGTGTTAATACCAGGGCACTTCTTGATCAGCGTACTAGTCAACGCAACCGTAGACCCAAACTCCGAGATCGCATTAACCCTACTACCAGATTTGTCTAAGGAGCTGGCTAAAATTGAGTTCTGGGGACAGTGGCGCCTCGAGTACCTGAGCCAGCTACAGGAGAGTCATAAATGGAAGACGACCCAAAATAACGTTGAACCTGAAGCCTCCTCTTGGCCATTGGGTAGAATCATAAGAACTATACTAAGCAAGGACCGTAAGGTAAGAACAGCAGAGATTCGATTAGGTCGCAGAATATTTACCAGGGTTTTACATAACCTAGCGCCACTCCTCATAGTCTATGGTCATGATGCAATACACGCAATGGATGAGGGCCCAGCTGTACGCAACAAAGAATTGAGGCCTAGCGCAAGCCAACCAACAACTGGCATAAACAAAGCAATGAAAAAGAAAAGACAGACAAATACCAGTCTTATAACGACGATTATTATACTGTGTTGCGTATTTCCCGCAAGAACTGCGAAGGAAATAAAACGAACCCCAATCAACAACGAACCGGGCTTATACTTCGAGAACTTAGGCTTGGCTTCACTGATGAAGGAAGAGTAGACCCTGATTGCCTACTACAATATGACCTCATTTTGGAAGGAACACAAATTGATCACCCAAGGAGTAGCCAATCTGCAGACGTTATGCACTTTGGTTCAACAAGCACACTGCAGGAACAGTTGAGCACTTTAACCTCGCTCTTGGTAAGATTGCAATGAAGAACGAATTTCTGTATCATACGCGAAGATCAAGACATTAGCCTTTTGACCTGATTAGAAGCGTCACTAACGCTCTACTTGGAGTATTAGATTCCATGTATGCAGAACAAATAGCCCAAACTTTCACCGAGTTGAAATCAGTCGATCACCATTCCCAGACTCTTATTATAAATCAAACCAGCATAATCGATGCCATGCAAAATATAATTACCAAATCAGCGGAGATCACTCATCGACAGCTGGTCAAGATGCATCAAACACTGAACAACTCGATTGACACACTCAACTCCATCAACCAGGATCTAGACACTCTTAAAACAATGGAGGCTGTCAATGCATTGTCAGTCAGGCTGATCCTAACTATCTCGGAGTTCCTATAGATGCAGGATCTCATGATCAAAGTGCTGGTGGATACGGAATATGAAAAGGTGACTACTCTACTTCTTTCACCTCAGCAACTGCAGACTCAAGCACAGCTAATAAAAAATCAACTGCCATTACACCTCATGCTTCCATCTCAAGGATAAAGCCTTGCAGAACTCTACCAGCTAGTATTGCCATCGATGTCATCGAATTTCAAATTATGCTTCCATTGCTATGCGCCGGCACCATGGACGTGATGTCAGTTACAGCTGTCCCTATCATCCGCAAAAACAATCTGTTACGCATCATTCCTAGAAGACTCATTATGCCAGTTAACGTACAAGAGAAGCATTATTATCCAGTGGCCCCATCAGAGCTTCTCAATTAATGCCCAAATTACCGTTCCATTGGATAACTGTGTCGCTTCAAAGAGCCCAGTATCAAAAACATGAGATGGGATAGCTGTGAAGTACGAATACTATTACATAAATCCACACGATGGTCCACGTTGGCAAAGGCGCAGCTAATCCAAAAAATTGCTCTTCACTATCCCAAGGGAAGACGTCATAGCCACAATATGTGACCTATCAATATGTGACCTATCAGTGGGATAGGAATCATCATCATCTTGGTTGGATGTGCCATAAAGGATGGCACATGAACCATCGAATCAACCCAATTCACCAACGATCGTTCCAAGGATGAATATAAGTGAGGCTCAAATCAACCCAATCCACGACCGAATCGAGGGAATAGCAATGCTGAAAGTCAACATATCATTGGAGCTAGAGAATCTTCAACTTCATATTGATGAATTCCAGGAAGCCACGCTACTGGACGCTCGCGTTTCAAGCCACGATAGTCATCAACACAGTGTTTCGCACATGGTCATAGCGCTGATCCTCCTGGTACCAACCTGCTAGGAAATCTGTAGGATAAGCAAACATTTGTATATATTGTTTTTGACTGTGATGAATAAATTATTGTAAGTCTCCTTAGACCTTACTACCGGTGAGACTATCAGTGGCGTTGTTGGGTTGGTATGTTAAGTGGTTTGTTGGTGAAGCCCGGCTAAGATGCTGCTGTGCAATTGGCAATTCCGCTTATTGCATGGAGGTCTTGACTAGGCTTCGCTGGTTGATCCCACAGGCGATGTGCCACTGAGGTTCGGCTATTAAGCTTCTGTACAATTGGCGTTTCTGCTAATTGCATTCAGGCCTTTAGTTGAGCTTCACTGACTGATCGCCCAACCTATAAGGCACTCAGTGCAGGATGCAACAAGATTGAACAGGTGCTTCTACCAATTCACTGCCATTCCCGCACCCTGCAATGCTTGCCCTTTCCCCCCGTGACCCTAGAATTCTGCCACATTGGCTGTGTGTTCTTGGTGGTGGACTAGACGATTCGGCTTAGCTCGAAGTACCATCTGGAGGTGCCACCAGTGTGGAGTCTACCATTACCGATTCTGCGGTTTATTGGGAACAATTATCTTATTTAAATGTTGACCGCTACTACGCCATAAATGGTCTATCCTGAGGGTCCAATTTTGGACGACACGTTCCAGCATAGCGACCTGTATCTCGCGAATGACATGAGTGATGTTGGCTTCCATAGCGTCGATTAAAGTTTGCATATCCCTGAAGACCAGAGATTTCATGTAACCCCAAAGAAAATAATCTTAATAATAATTAATAATTTACTGGTCCGAAACGTAAAATCATGTTCTCAGCAGAATGATTTCTCAATAAGCCCATTGTTTCTCTCGCGTAGTACAGCTGAACAATTTGGATACGCTGTTGCGGTGTAAGTCTTTCCATGATGAGTTTTCAAGCAATACTGAATAAAATTTAAATTAAAGTTTGACAAGAGTCATCCGCAACCTGTCAAAAAAAGCCTTTTGAAAATCAAACCTTATAATGAATCATAGTTGCGGTGAGCCAATTTGGAGTATTTCTTGGTTCAGTTCTCAGAAGTATACCATATCATCTCACGCCTTCAAATTAAATCCATAGTTAATTTATGGTAGCAGTGTTTTGCAGCTTTATATGATCTCATTTCATAGAAATTATAACCAATTTTTTAATTGCTAAGAGAATCAAATTTTCTTACTTCTTTAAGATGTCTTTCTCCACATGTTCATACAAAGTTATTCATCTCAGAAAACTACAGAATTCATTTTTTAACAAACTCGATCTTTTAAACATTCGAATCATTTATCAGAGTTCAAAATTAATTTCCTCAATTGCACAAGATCCAAACAGACCTTCAATCTTTGTCTTACCTTTTCTCTCATCATAGCTACATACCTTTCAATTGTCTCCGCCGTTGTATTATACAAGTTTCCAATAAAACAGGAGCATTCCAAATGATTAATCATCTTGCAAAATCTCGAATTCGTTTTTCTGGTTACAACGTTGTGTGGTGATGGTTCTGTTACCACGTTGACAAATGTTCTACAAAAGATAAAAAGATAAATTTAAAAAGGGAATAATCATATTCTATGAAATTGTAATGTCGCCATCGTAAATGTTGTAAACGAGTGTCAAGCACTCAAGTGGCATTTTGTGTCTATTTAAAGACTTCGGTCGAAATTGGTGTGATAAGGATGCGAAACATGATTTGCGATAGAAGGAACATTAAACAGGCAATAGAAAAATTGGGGGTTGTAATATATCAGACGGGATACAAGTGAAAGAAAGTTGAATAATTTTAACTCTCTGCTGAAATCAATAAAAATTAATGATTGTATGATACTTCGATGTTTCCAAAGGAATGCTAGCCTCATTCCATATTATTGAGACATGACAAAAGATACAAGAAAACAGATTAAACTACAGTGCAATCCAAGCTTCATCTAGACTATAAAATGAATGAAAATAGTAAACAACTTCATTGCTGTCTAACGCCACCAAAAGAAGGAATTGCTTACTCATTCCCAGAGTATCTTGGCAAAAGGCTACGCAAAATGAGCTGGAAGTAAGCTTTAGTCATGCACCTGTCACGGATTTGAAAAATGATTCTGCAAAATGGAACTGTCAGCTCTGCTCGAGGGGAAGGCAATGAGAGTTTTTCAATGAGATGCTGCTACTGCCGCTGCTGCATTGACGGATCAATCATTTTCCCGGTTCTAGTTGAGGAGGAAATCCTTAGGCAATGACAGATACTATACGCCTTTAATTTCCTGCATAGTATTCGGAATTCTGTTGGAATTCACTCATAAGTCAGAAGCAGAATGACGGTGACAAAACTGATGATGATTGTGGGTATCAATTTAAATGAAACGTACGCTTACGAATTCCCAGCGAAATTGCAAAAGAATTATAGGGATTCAGTGGATGGAACATGAATACCTTAATCGCATTATACTCATGAGTTAACTTGTTAGGCATATCGATGTTTGTGAATTTTTTTGAAATTTCTTTGAAAAAACTTGAAGAAAATTGGGAATAATAGCTTTTCGTTATTTCTGAAAATGTTACCAGTTAATTTATCATTCAAAATAAAGACACCAGCGGGACACTAATATAAAGACCATTTTCCCAAATTCACCCCATGACATATGTATGTTTTGTTGTACAGTAAAGGAATAAATATGAAATCAACTTACCTAGGCATATTATCTCTAATGTATCTTAAAGCGTTCTTCAGATTCTTTCGATGAAGTTCCGGCAATATTTCAGGATTTTTGACGGTGCAAATAAAAGTGCAAAAATCGTTTCCACCTGAAATAAAGGAAATATTTATTCCATAGAAATAATATAATTACATATTTGCGTGGGCAATGATTCAAAAATAAGCATCTAAAACATGCTGAAGTACATTCAAAATGAGGCTTGTTTCATTTACAGCAGATTTCATCAACACATACTCCTCACTCGTTATCTTTCACTGAGCAAACAATGTACTAAATAAGGTAGCGTTGTCCTTTTCACGAACCTCACCTATTTGCTCTGTTGCTTTAGCAGCCATAAATTGGGGCTGTCGAAAAGTGATAAATATCATGAGGTTTTACGTTTTTTCCTCTTCTTTTTTCCGGGTTTCTGAATTTCGTACTGAAGCACACGCAACTGGGAGAAAATTGGGTGTAGAAAAAAGTTTAGCCTGCTCGACTAACTGTTGATAATCCATTTATTCTGCCTAGGTGGTAAGCACACACATTCCAATTGGTAGGTACACATACAAGTATTATAAAGCCTGGCACGCACATATGGTCAAATGATTCATCCGTTGAAGGGATGAAGGATAAGATCTATGAGCTTTGGTTAATCCCTGAATTCTTTGGACAGGAAATAATTTATCGTTAGATTGAGTATTTAAATAGCTGAATACTTCACAAACAGATCAAAGTGTTATACTGTTCTTTTTCAGTAAGTAATTTGTGGTTTTGATTGAATGAATGAAGGTAAATCAGCTTTTCTAATTTTACTTTGAAGTATTATTTCGCGGAAAGCATTATTTTTATTTTATAAGGCAAAAAATAAACGACAATTCTAGAAGTAGTTTTAATGTAGTAAGGATCTTCAAGACTAGCTCCAGACTGAGGTAATTATAGAAAGATAACCAATTAAGGTCAAATAAACAAAATGAAAAAGGTTAGCAACCAATCAATATTTTTATTGTAATTTCAATTGTAATCCAATTTATCGTAGATGCTTTGTGACTACCAGGGATAATGCTATATCTCTTAGTCTTTCTAATATAATTATCCAAACCATTCAGAAGCAAGGCCCAGATTTTATCTACAGCGTTTTCTTTGATTTCTCTTTTCGTATTTTCAGCCTGGAACATTTTAGTGTTAGGCAATTCATTTTTGCCCAGATAAAACCACAGCCGATTTTCGAGAACGGATCGTTTGGAAGAAAGTGCACCAATATCAAAAGTTAGTGAAGGATAATGATTGTCTTTGAATAACTATCCTTGCCAAGCAGATGATAGGATTTGTATGCACCAGAGCCAGAGTAAGGTGGATATCATGAGGACCAGATAAGACAATTTTCAAACCAATTAAATACAAGAGTAGAGCGAAATTCTCTGTAATGGAGATGTTTAAAATTAACTTTAAGTAGTGAACTTTGTCCAGCAGAGCAAGACTCACGATTTGTACAAAACAAGTTGGGTAGCCGCTCATATCAGAAGGGTTTTGTACTTAACCTACAATATGTAGAATGATTTAATTCAAGATAAACTTTCATGACATGCACAAAAATTTATTCTTACTTTCCATTTTAACTAGCCTACATTTCGATCAACGGTATTTTTCATGTAATTTAGTTATTCATCTTATCTGAAAACTTGGAGGGCATCCAATTTAAAGTGTAGTGTCTGGTTCCATGGAAAGCGCATGTAATAGAAAAATAGTATATGAGTGTTCTAACCGGAGGAAATTCAAATCTCTATAGGTTTTGTAAATTTTATTGAAACTTATTGTATATAAGGATCTTTTAAAAATGACTGATTTCATCCAATTTAATAATATTAATACAGTTTTACTGATGAAAATGCTAAATCCTACTCTCATCAGTAAATTTCAGTGAATTCCGATCTCCAGATTATTTGCTACTGGATGTTTCTCCATCATTTTCAGGGCTTTTTGAAAGAAACTTTGCAAAAACTTACTCGTTTCGAATCCTGTCTATCAATTCGTCCGTCTATGTATTTTATTCAGAAACTATTAAAGCAATAAAGCTCAAACCTTGTGGTTGTCTCTCAAAAGTTTAGGTCTTATCAAATTTTTCAAATTTTTTTAAGGAAGCTCACCCCTCACAACAAAGTGGCCTTTAACAATTTTTTTCATGAAATGCAGGTGAGTAGGGTATTTAATGAAAAGTCTCAGCAATTTTAAAAATATGAAAAAGTGATTTTTTGCATCAGGGTGCCAAGGAGGAGGCAAAATGTACGAACAATATCTATGTCCCCTCCTCAGGCGATTGGGCACCTTTGAGTCAAAAAACCAGAAAAACATAACGATGATGGGTCTTTATGAATAAATGGGCAACAAAAACCCTAGGAATCAAAATTTACTCAACGGTGTTAATAATAGTATGATCTGTAAATATCACATTCCCGCCAAAAATCGTAGCAGCGCCCTTCAGCTCCTTAAAATTTTTCAGTTATGTAGGTTGATCTAAAGCCTTTAAGCCTACGAAATTTTATGGAAACCCAATCATAATTAAGTGAGTTATCACCATTTCAATTGTATGGAATTATAACAACAATAACGCATGTTGATGGCTGACCTAGGTAGTCTTATTTTCTTCGGGTTTTCATGAAAATATCAGTAATATTTTTTAATTGAAGAATCTTCTATTGGCAGAGCATTCGGAAAAATTATTTAATCTGGAGCAAAATTGCGCCTGTTATGTACTTATGAAAGAAAATCTGTGGCTTTTGGATAAATTTGAATGATTTGTTATTCAAGTATTAGATGAATAATTCAAGTCATCAATTCATGCTATCAGATAACTTATTTCAAACGCTAGGATGGTTATAAAGCCCTTCTGGTAGGAGCACTCTCCTACTAACTGATCCCGTGTTACCTCTAAATTGTAGGTACTTAAATTTAATCAAGCGTTAATATCATGTACCTCAAATGTTGAAGTTGGGGAAAAATTACACAAATTTATTCAATCTTCTCATTTAAAACAGCCGCCATTTCGTTTTATAATTACTGATGTCACTAGTTGAACAAACCCTCAAAGATATTCATGATACGTATCGTTCCTGAAACTTTCATGCAAATCCTAGCAAACCCGTAATGTCTGAGTCGGTAAAAAGCGTGTATTGTTTCATAGCAATAGGGTTCCTTAGTAATACAGAGCATATTGTTGCATAGTAATGGAGAAAAATTCAAACCGCTATAACTTCGTTGAATACGATTGAATCTTTTTTAAACTTTCAGCGTAGATCGACCTTATATATGGTCATTTGTGTAAATTTCATTGAATTTAAAGATACCATTACGGTTTTATAGAAGAAAATGTAAAATTGAGATATCATAGTATTACTAACAAAGTTGATCGAATTGCAACTTCTGACATATTTGTTGTTGTCGCACTCATAAACGCCAACATTCATCATTTTTTCAGACTTTTCGGATGAACAGTGTCCAACCGCGAGGGAGGTACGCCAAAATTTCGTACATTTCCCCTTCCCCTGCCCTTTTTGGTAATAATATGGTGATTTTAAGACTTGTTTTGGAATGATCTCAGGCCGTACCAATGACACCCTACTCGACTACCAACGGTGAAAATTTTTTTTTGATGGGTCACCTCCCTATATGGAGAGTCTCCCGTTTACTCCCCAAAACTTTCAAGAAGTCACCGTTTGTGATTCGTGCACAAAATTTCATGGCTATAGCTTCTATATCTTTGGAGAAAAAATGGTGTGACGTAAAGATGGACAAACGGACGGACGGATTGACACAGGTTCATTTCAATAGAGTTTTGTATTTTAGTGCAAAAATTTTAAAAAGGCCAGTCTGTAATGACATAAGCCCAGTACTTAGGTCCCATTATATGCCAATAAAATTGATCTGGATAAAATAAATGGCATTGATGAGTTTTTGTGTTAAAAACTGCTAAGCAGTTGCTCGCTTCTTATGTGCCAGTACTGAGGATTTATTTGGAATTACGCCGCTGTTTCATTGCCTCTGGCTGTTATGGTATAGAATGGTTCTAAGTTCGTCTAGTCTGAGTTCAGTCTAAGGGCTTTAAATGCTGATAATAGCTCCCGTGCTTCACAGTCTTAATTGATCAAGCCCTTCTAAATCAATTCTGACGCCGGCAGTTTTGACACAGGTAACTGAAGCCACTGAGATGTCTGAAATATCTCATAGTTACACTAGGCTCAAAGGTTTCACACCACTTTGGAACACGTGAGCCATCTTTTCGAAATTTTCACTGATAATGCCTCACTAAAATGGCTCGCAAGTCAATTTAGCATGGATGACTATTTGACTAGAAAGTTCTTCAAATTGTAAGGCTTTGCCTGGAGTGTTCGATAAAAGAAAGGAGTGCAATGTAGCTGATTCCATCTGTCAGGTTAATACCTTTGCGTTTCACGCTGCTTTGAAATTATTCATTTTTGGTGCCGAAAACCTTTTATCAATAGTTTATTTACTGTCTGGTCAGTTATTTTGATTGGTAGTGTGCAGTGATCTACTGAGTAAGTACTTGCATGAAAAAAAAGTGGATAATTTTTTGATTTTATTTTTGGAAAACTTGGATTTTTAACGCATAGTTTGTTTACTTTTTAAGTTCATAATAGTTAATGATTAAAGTGCCATCTACCGTGATTTAGACTGTAAATGTTTTTATTTTACGAAGTTAGCACCCATTTTACGTTTTTTTTTTTCATTTACAGCCAATTGACTTTAGTGGCATCTTGAGTGAAATATACTCTTGATATTTTATTGTAGTGTATATTTCTCCCTATAAAAGAGCTAAGCTAGTCTATCAACCTTGAAGTTTATTCTTGTTTGATAAAAGTTACTATTGACAATGGCATATTGTACAGCTAGAGTTTGCAATGATGAGGCCAATAAAAACTCATCAATAACTTGTTTTGGCTTCTGTGGGCTGCTTTTTTATGCCAAATGTATATGTGTTTCTGTACCAGTGGCAGATTTTGTAACCAAGGTGGATCCCGGTCTTCATTGGTTCTGCGAGAATTGCCGAGATAACTTTATTACTACATACGTTAATAGACTTTGTGGTGCTGAACCGACCATAGACTTACTACTGGACGCATTTAAAAACTTCATGAAAAGCTAGAGGTTGCTAAGTCTGATACTTCCAAACTAGTTTAAGTTGCTGATGTGGAACAGCCTACGACACCACCGAGACCTCCTCAATTGCTTTTCGTACGTTATACTACTTCTACTCGTGCAATGATTATGGCTTTCATTCAAGCTCAGCGTCAGACGTCTCATCAGAATCAATCTTCCCTATTGCTGCAGTAGTCTTAACAAAATAAAAGTTCTTCTGAAGCTATACAAGAGAGTGCAAATTTACTGATGATAAGGATCCTCTCTTTATTGTGTTACCGCCTATTCGCGTTTTTGTTTCACATTTTAGCCCTTTAACTTCCACTGACCAAATATTAAACTTTATTCGTCGGAAGCAGAACTCCATTTATACTCACTTGTAGGAAATTAACGGACAAAAAACGGTATTTATCTTCTTTTGACATTGACATTTTTGCGGACGCTTCTGTACACCTGAAATCGGAGCTCTGACCTAGTAGAGTCTTTCTGAACGAGTTTGTTCCCGATAAAAGAAAATCCCGGAAGCGAAGGTAACAAACGTTTTCCATCGAGATGATGACATTTTTTGTGTTTCGGGATCCTGACTGAACGATTCGGTGAGTGCCTTTGATTTATCTGCTATACATAATATCTTCCGTCGTGATCACGGTTCTAGTGTGTCTCATTAATCTGACGGTGGTGGAGTTCTTCTTGGCGTAAAGCGTTGTTTTTCTTCTACTGCCTGTTGTGACTTTTTGCTCTAAACCCCCGATTGTATGTATATTATTGAGAATCTTCTTTACTTATTAGTGTTTCCCATTTATATTCTTTGCAATTCCCAATTGAACATATATGTCACGTTTTTTATTAAACTGTCCAGCAATATTCTAACCAGGTTCCCTCAAGGCAGTCTTTTTTTATGCGGCAATATTAATGCACCGGTCATTCCTTGTAACCTCTCTGAGTTTCCAAATATCATGTCAAAACGTCAACTCTCTAACTATTTTGCGTCATTTGTTTCTTACTGCTGCCTCACTCAAATGAATTGTTTCAGTAATATAAATAATCGGTTACTTGATCTTATATTCACTAACTCTTTCGTTTCAAATATTACTCGTATGTCTATTTCTTCCATTGATCTACTATATATGTTTCGTTTGACCCCCATCATCCTCCTTTCAGTTTTGGGTTGTATTTTTCCGATACTCTTTGCAAAAAATCGTCCCTCCCTCTATCTTGAAATTTTAAGAAAGCTAGCTTTCAAATCTTATCTGATGGCCTCAACTCGGTAACTTGGTCTGATTTTTTCTCTGGCCTATCTTGTGATGACGCCACTTCCAAGTTTTATTGTCTACTGAAGCAGTTAATAGTTGATTACACACCCGTCCGTCGTCAAAAAAAAAGGCAGATGCTCCTTAGCTAACTTCTGAGGTTTGTCGTGCTACTAAAAGCAAATATAGAGCCAGAATGAAGTTTATGTTACACGGGTCTGCCAAAACTTACGATGATTATTGTAAATGATGCTCCATCGCCAAAACTAAGATTAAACGAGCGCTTCATAATTATTATATTTTAATCGAGCAATCTATTTGCACTAATCAACCAAATCCATTCTGTTCTTACACTCGCTCTCTTATGTCCTCCCCCTTATACCTGACAATGTTTTCTTCGGAAAATTAACAGGCTCTACTCCAAATGTTTGCTAACTTCTTCTTTTCTTCATTTAATACTTAACTAGCCGTGTATAACTTTTCTCCGAACTTTTTCGATCCTAAGCTCCCGTCTAGTTTTTCAATAAGTCCCTCTGAAACCGAAACGGTCATCAACAGTTTGACTTGATGCATTGACTCTGGCTCTGATGGAATTCCCTGCTTTTTCATCAAATCCCTTTCTTCTGAGCTGTCTCTTCCCTTTCCATTTTGTTCAACTTGAGCTTATCTTCGGGCCAATTCCCTGCATGTTAGAAAGTAGCATATATCACAGCAATTTTAAAGTCCGGTGATGCCCGTTATGTTTCCAATTATAGACCTATATCAAAACTCTCTGGTTTTCCCAAAATCCTCGAAAGAATTTTGCACACCAAACTTATTCCTATTTTATCTCCTTTTACAGAAAAATCAACTATTAGGAACTTACTAGAGTTCTCGGATTTTGTTGCCAGACCACTTGACTCTCATGCTCAAACCGACGTCCTATATACCAACTTTCGTAAAGAGTTTGATACAGTCCCACATAATATGCTCCTAATTAAGCTGAAATATTATGGTTTCCCTGAAACTTTGCTTTCCTGGTTCGAATCTTAATTAACTTTCCGTTTTTGTTGCATTTTGTTTGCACAAATTAAGCTCTTCTTACTTCTGCCCACTTTTTGGTGTTCCTCATGGTTATATTCTTAGTCCACTCCTATTTGCTTTATTTATAAATGACCTTACATCTAGTTTAAGTTCCTACTCTTTGCTTAATGCTGACGATATAAAACTCTTCAGACGAATTGTAAATGTTGATGACTGCAGAATTCTCGAAGATAACTTAAGTTTCCTTAATGATTGGTGTCACTTAAATAACCTTGACTTAAATATCTCTTAATGTTTAGTTGTGTCTTTTACATTGAAATGTAGTCCCCTTTTATTCAATTATTCTATTAATGACTTACCCCTTTCTTGTGTTCTTCTTCTTAGCACTACAGCCCCTTTCTGGCCTTCGCTTCCTGCAAACAGCGCCTCCAACTGTCTCGGTCCGTTGATCGCGTCATCCAATTCCGAAATCCGAGCAGCGATGAACTGTCTTCGTCGACCGAGTCAGACCAGCGTTTCCTCGGTTTCCCCACTGGCCACTGGCCTTCAGTTCTCCCTACGAATACCTTCTTGGGTATCCGTTGCTCGTCCATACGATTCATGTGTCCAGCCCATTGCAGCTTCCGCAGTCTTACAATCGTTGAGACCTCCGGTTCGTCAAAAATTTCATACAGCTCATGGTTGTATCGAATTCGCCATTGGTCCCCATCTAGCTTTGCTCCGATTATTCACCTCAGGACCCGTCGCTCAAAGGCGTTCAGCGGATGGTTTGGTTAGGGTCCATGTTTCACACCCATAGCAGAACACAGGTCTTATCACAGATTTGTATACTTGGAGCTTTGTTTTCCTGTGTATGCAGCTGGTCTTCAAGACCGTCAATACTGAATAAAATATTTTATTTGCGAGCTGTATTCTTCGGCGTATTTCGTCTCTGTCATTGCCCATTTTCATTATTTTGGTACCTAAATACACAAATTCGCTCACATTTTCGATACTGTATTTGCCAAGTGAGATATTTTGTGTCTTTGGGGTATTTTTCCTCGACTGCGTCATAAGCTTTGTTTTATTTTCGTTGATTTGTAGCTCTACTAGTTTTGCTTCGCTGTCGAGTTTCAGGAAGAGTTCTTTGGCAGTTGATAATGACCGTGACAGAATGTTGATGTCGTCTGCATAGGCTACTACCTGGCTCGACTTGTTTAGTAGCGTACCTCGCATATCGACAGGTAGCTTCCGTATGACCTACTCCAGAGCCAAATTGAAGGGCAATGGGGCCAGCCCATCGCCCTGCTTTAGTCCGATATTTGTGTCAAAGGCATCGGTGAGTTGGTTATTGAGGCGGAGTTGGGAGATCGTCGACGTCATTGTCATTTTGGTAAGACGGACTTATTTGGCTGGGATGCCAAAGCAAAATATTATTTGGTACAGTACGTTGCGATCAATACAGTCGTATGCTTGCTTGAAGTCAACGAAAATTTGGTGTACGTCTATGTTGAACTCCCAGCATTTTTCAAGTACCTGCTTGACTGTGAACAATCGGTCTGTTGTTGATGTACCTGCCCTAAAACTACCTTGATACTCCCCAATAATACTGTTGGCGTATGATCCGATTTTATTTTCTAAGATTTTAGAAAATATTTTGTACGCCGTACAAAGTAGCGATACGCCTCTCTAATTTTCGCACTGTAGCTTGTCACCTTTTTTGTGGATAGGGAATATAATTGATTGGCTCCACTCTTTCGGCATATATTATTGTTGCCAAATGTACTGGGTGACTTTGTGAATAGCTTGATGAACACTGCTGCCACCATATTTGATGAGCTCCACTGGAATCTCATCAATGTCCGGCGCTTTATTATTCTTTCGGGCTTTGATGATGGAACAAACTTCATCCAGATTTGGTGGGGCCAATGGAAGCTCTCCACAGGCATCTATAGGGTGCGATTTTTTCGGGGCTGTGCGAAGGATTAAAGAGGTTCTTGAAATATGATGCCCATCTTTCCTTAATCTTGATTTCATCAGCGATTATATTACCGCTGTCATCACGGCAGAGCGTGGTTTTGGGCTGATAACCACGTTTTAAGCTTTTCACTACTTTGTATGCTTGTCTTGTGTTATTGCTCGCTAAACTTACATCTATACTTCTCAATAGGTCGTCATAATATTTTCTTTTCTTAATTCTAACTAACTTATTCGCTACTCTTCTGAGATTTTTATAGTGTTCTCTCTTCGTCCTGGTTTTCCTACTTACGTATTCTTTGTACGCCTGATTCTTTTTATATAACGCATTCTGGCACTCATCATCGAACCAATCATTCCTCTTACGCTGGGTTGATGTCCGATCGTCTGTTCCTTTCTTGTGTTACGCAAACTCAAATTTGACATTCATATTCAGCACATCACAAATAAAGCATTGAAGGTGTCTGGTTTCATTCTTCGCCATGTACACATAACATATTTCATGGTATTCATTCTGCTACTATACTATATGTCTCCCTTGTTTGTAGCATCTTAGAATGTGTATGCTTCCCAAGTCTGGACGCCTCATCAAGAATACCTTATTTCTTCTCTTCGGAGAGTCCAGAAGCAATTTACTAAAGTTTTGTTTCATAAATTCAATTTTCCTTCATATTCCTATCTTGGACGACTCTCCATTCTTAACTTACCCACTTTGTGTTCTCATCGTATTTATTTAGATGTGTGTTTTCTATTGAAACTTCATCACCGTTTGATTAAGTCGCAGCTAGCACATAATATTGAATGGCGGATCCCTGTTAGGAATACTTGCACCAATCAGTTATTAATTACCGCTTTCGAACGAACTGACATTTATTTTCACTCAGCCATGGTGTATCTTCCCAGAATACATAACAATCAAGAACTGGTTCATTTGCTCACTCAATTTTCATTTTCAAATCTTTGCTTAAATTTAAAATTCTGAGCTTTTAATACTTTTCAAAACTTCCAAATTTTTTAGGGTTTTGTAAAATAATTTTACAAAACCCTACTAAAATCGCGTCTTGTCTGTCCGTCTGTCTGTCCGTCCGTCCGTGGGTCACAGCAGTTTTGCTCGGAAACTACTTAAGCTAGAAACATCAAATCTTGTATGTAGGTGTAAAGTGGTGTTCTCTTCAAAGTTCATTTACAAAAAAAATTTATAAGGTATTTAAGGGGGGTCTCCCCGTATAGGGGAGTGAACCCCCAAAAAAAAAATTCATTGTAAGTAGCCGATATGGGTATCAAATGAAAGGTCTTGATGAGAACTTTTCAAAACAGGTCTTAATTTGGCAAAGTTCGCTTCGAGGGGTGCACAGGGAGGGGTAATACATGAAAAATTTGTGTCCCTCCCCTCGCAATTGGACACCTGTGATCCGAAAAATCTGAAAAAATCAGGAATGTAGGCCTTGATGAGTACAACAACAACAAATACGTGAGAAGTCGCAATTCACTCAACTTTGTTAGTAATAGTATGATTTATCGATTTTATGTTTTCTTGAATAAAATCTTAAAAGTACCCTTAAATTCTATGAAATTCAGTACGTAGATGACTGTTTATAAGATTGATCTATCCTGGAAGTTTCATAAAGATTGAATCATACTGAGCGAAGTTATAGCGGTTTGAATTTTCCTGTATTAGTATGGAACAATATGCGCTGCATTTATTACTATGGCAACATATGGCTATGGAACAACATGCGCTTTTTACAGACTCAGACACTACAGTTTTGCTAGGATTTGCATGAAAATTGCAGGAATGATAGGTGTCATGTTGATCTTAGAAAATCGGTTCAGCTAGTGGTATCAGTAATCGTAAAACAAAAAAGTGGCTGTTTTAAATGCGAAGATTGAATAATTTTGAGTTATTTTTTCCCAACTTCAACGTTTAAGGTGCATGCTTTGAACACTTGATTTAATTTAATGAATGACTGAATATGAGTACCTACAATTAATGCTCATAAGTGAAACAAGTCAAAGAGGCGGGAGAGAGCTCCTAGCAAAAGGGCTTTGTAACCATTCTAGGATTCGAAAAAATTGGCCATGAATCGATGATAACAGTACAGGAGAATAACCCCTGAGAAAAAAATCATCAAACGTAGCCGATATGAGTATGAAATGAAAGTTTTCATGGGAGCATTTCAAAACAGTTCTTAAACTGTCAGCTTTTGCTTCAGTGGGGGTACAGGGGGGAAATACATGAAAAATGTGTTTCTTCCATCGCGAATGGACATCTGAAATAATTATCAAGAGAGATATTTATGAGTATAACAATAACAAAAGCCTCAGAAGTCAAAATTCGTTCAACTTTGTTAATAATAGTATGATCTTCGTATTTCATATTTTCTCCAATAAAATCGTCTTTGACATGTATCTTGATTTGATTCGATCTGGTGACTGCATTTTGTAAATTGAATACAAAACCCTTCTGACATGAGCGTAGGTCTGTTTACCCAACTGGTTTATTTAACTATTGGTTTAACTTTCTGAATTTTTTAACTTTTCTTTTGTCTTTTCTTACGCTGGTTTCATTTTTGATTATTAAACCTTGTAAATAAATAAAAAAACGTGGTCTCCAAAATATTGTCTGGAATACTTTCCCCAGATGATGCAAAATTGATTCAGGACGGAGGAAGCTTAATTCAGAACAAGCTAAATAGCCCTCACTTTGTGCTTCATATGAGCAGGACGTGCACAGGGTACCAAACATTTATACATCTAGCTTGTAACCCAGGTCCCGCGAATCCCTTATGACCAGCCCTTGTTAGCAGCAGCAGTTTGTTGCTGTTGATCAGTCTGTGAAAGCATTTGCCGCCTCATTTCAACTTTACGCGCTCTAAGCTTCACGTGGAAGTTTGTTACACTTCCATCGCAATGCAGGATTTTCAAAGCAACACCGGTTGATTATAGGCATGCTTGACTGGAGTGACCTATAGATAACTTGCAAGCAGACGTGATGGCAATCACCGTTGAGTTCACCACTTCTTCAGCTTTCAATCATTCACTACCTGGCGAGTCTTCCAGCAGCAATGCCTCCATCGCAACAGCATCGATGAATCTTCCAGCCCACGACAATTGGAACGCGGAAGTTGCAAAGTATAGTTTTAGTCATTTGCTGAATAGGCTTCTTGTGCTCTCTAATTGTATATCTTAGATACTAGGGACTTCAAAACAAATTTCATATTCCGTATGATCCCAACATAGCCTGTGAAACTTTGGCGTAGAATCAACATTCAACACACCGAGTTGCATTTCGGCCACTATCTCGAGGACTCTTTTCCAATCATTGGCTATAGTGTTTACTCGTAGATTTTTTTCAATGTGAGCCTGGTCACCTGTGCCAAAAGCAATCTTGTCGTTTGTACTTGAAACAGTATTTTCAAAAGTATTGAGTTTGATATTAAGAGATAGTATCAGTTTGGTTGGCATATTAGAAGTCCGTTTTTCCGATATACAGACTTTTATGCGACAAAAATTGCAATTGAACGTTGCAAGTGCCTTATAAGAATGAGCCAATGCTTTCCATTTCTGTGTATAATGTACAACAAATTTAGGATCAAATGCCATTCCGCGATATGTTAGCATACTAATCCCACTAGAAATCACGTCAGGCATTCCTAACAGGGATATTGTGGCCTACTGGCAGAATAGTGCGGAATACAAAATAAAAGATGCCTAATGCTCGTCTAATGAGGGCCTAGTGCAGTTTATCAATTCCGTTTCATGTAATGAAGGAAAGACATGACGAATTTAACATTTTCAAATTTTACTAAGTTTTTAAAGCTGTCGGGCCTTGCTTTGTTGTGTGAGCAGACGCTTTTCGACTGCCTTGTGTTGAAGGGAATGACTTTATATAGTCGTAGGATGGGTTAAGCCAGTAGTACTAAATAGGTCTGGTACTAAGTTCGGTCAGCTGCTAAGTTCGGTCATGTAGAGTGATTTTCATCGGCGAGTGTGGTCAAGTACTGAAAAAATTGCGTCGGAATTTGTAATAAGCTGTTCGTTGGTGATGGCACGGGTACCCTTTTTCTATGTTTATATATTTCAAGCCTTTCTAAGATGTCAACTGTCAGTCCTTTGCTATTTTTGCGTAGCAATGTCAAAGAGTTTGTCATAGCGTCAGGCTCGTGTGCGTAGCTTTGCAGGTACATCGCATAATTGTAGTCTGTCTTCTTTTGTTAGTATCATAAGACCATAAGTGCTCTTTGTATCTTGTCATTAGTTTCCATGTTGTCCTTCCTATGTACACAATGTTCCGGTCCTTGCATGTCAGTTTGTATATACTGCTGTTCTCTTAGATTTATATGTCATTGAGTTTTACTTTCAGTTTGTTTCCGATGTTGTTATATAGTTAGTTTTGAATTCAGTTTGCAGTTGGTATTTCCTAAGAAAGTTTGATAGTTTGAATGTCTCTTTGCCTTCGTATGTTAACGAAATTCACTGTTGATCATTCTTATGGGTTTTAGGCGGTTGTTATTTCTGTTTTGGTTTGTACTGGGTAACAAGTATGACGCTGTGGCAAATTCCATGATATTGCTACACAAACAAAGCAAAGAACCGAGACTTGACATGGTAGAAAGGCTCGAAATATATAAACATAAAAAAACAGACGGTAACATTATCAAAGAACAACTTATTATAAATTCTGACGCAATTTTCTCAGTACTAGACCACATTCTCGACGAAAACGGAACCGAGATCAAATAAAACAAACGGACATCCAATGATCCCAAAAATAAAAACCTAATATCCCACTACCTATCCTAATTTAGCACCTGATCTAATTTAGTGCATCAAATAAACAAAATAATTACTAAATTTTACTAAGATTATTAAGTGAGCCAATTATTTGAGGCAGAATTCTTCAAACGCCAACTTTTTATGATAGGAATCTTATATTACTTGCCTTGCATTTGCTGGATTCTACTTCTAGCATTTAAATCGTTTTGGTGTTTTTTTCAATTGTGTTTTCAAATAATAATTTTCTGGCTACATATTCGAACAAAGAATAAAAACGGATAACGATGATGGAACCTTAGGTTATTCAGTGAATTTTCACAAAAAAAAGTATGTAAGAGTATGTATAAATACAAAAAAATAGTAAGAGAAACCAAAAAAAACAAAATGGGTGAACAGATCTACGCTCATGTCAGAAGGGTTTTGTATTCAATTTACAAAATGCAGTCACCAGATCGAATGAAACCAAGAAACATGTCAAAGACGATATTATTGGAGAAAATATGAAATACGAAGATCATACTATTATTAACAAAGTTGAACGAAATTCGACTTCTGAGGTTTTTGTTATTGTTATACTCATAAATATCTCCCTTGGTAATTATTTCAGATGTCCATTCGCGAGGAAAGAAACACATTTTTCATGTATTTCCCCCCTGTACCCCCACTGAAGCAAAAACGGACAGTTTAAGAACTGTTTTGAAAAGCTCCCATGAAAACTTTCATTTCATACTCATATCGGCTACGTTTGATGCGTTTTTTTCAGGGGCCGCTCCGCTGTACTGTTATCATCGATTCATGGCCAATTTTTTTCGAATCCTAGAGTGTTTACAAATCCCATTTGCGAGGAGCTGAGTATTAAATGTAGGTACTCATCTTTAGTCATCCATTAAATTGAATCAAGTGTTCAAAGCATGCACCTTAAACGTTGAAGTTGGGAAAAAATAACTCAAAATTATTCAATCTTCGCATTTAAAACAGCCACTTTTTTGTTTTACGATTACTGATACCACTAGCTGAACCGATTCTCAAAAATCTACATGACACCTATCATTCCTGCAATTTTCATGCAGATCCTAGCAAAACTGTAGTGTCTGAGTCGGTAAAAAGCGCATGTTGTTCCATAGCCATATGTTGCCATAGTAATAAATGCAGCGCATATTGTTCCATACTAATACAGGAAAATTCAAACCACTATAACTTCGCTCAATATGATTCAATCTTTATGAAACTTCCAGGATAAATCAATCTTATAAACAGTCATCTACGTACTGAATTTCATTGAATTTAAGAAAACATAAATTCGATAAATCATACTATTACTAACAAAGTTGAGTGAATTGCGACTTCTAAGGTATTTGTTGTTGTTGTACTCAGCAAGGCCTACATTTCTGATTTTATTCAGATTTGTCGGATCACAGGTGTCCAATTGCGAGGGGGGACACAAATTTTTCGTGTATTTCTCCTCCCTGTGCGCCCGTCGAAGCGAACTTTGCCAAACTAAGACCTGTTTTGAAAAGTTCTCATCAAGACCCCATATCGGCTACCTTCAATGAAATTTTTTTTCAAGGGGTCACTTCCCTATATGGTGAGACCCCCCTTAAATACCTTTTAAAAAATTTTTCGTATATTTCCCCTCCCTGTGCACTCTTTGAAGCAAATTTTGCCAAACTACGACCTGTTTTGAAAAGTTCTCATCAAGACCTTTCATTTGATACCCATATCCAAATGCCCAATACCCGATTTGTTTTCGGGGAGTCACTCCCTTGTATGGGGAGGCCCCCCTTAAATACCTTATAAATTTTTTTTGTAGTTGGACTTTGAAGAGAACACCACTTTACACCTACATACAAAATTTGATGTTTCTAGGTTAAGTAGTTTCCGAGAAAAAGTGCTGCGACACACAGAAAGACAGACGGACAGACAGGACGCGATTTTAGTAGGGTTTTGTAAAATTATTTTACAAAACCCTAAAAAACCAAGCATAAATAAAAGCCAAATTGCAAAAACTAATACTGATAATAATATAATGGAAAAATCCTCCCAGAAATGTATTTAGACAAGGTGATGCTGACATGGCTAGAGTATTGTTAGCCAAGTGTTGCACTAGAGATTTCATTATACATAGAAAGATTAAATAATACTTAAATCGCAATTAAAATCAAGTCATTAGCTAATTCAAAACTGCAATGAAAATGTATAAGTACAAGTATATGTACCACATTTCACTAACCGTCCCAAATCGCAAAAAATTATACATTTCTGCTAAAAAGTCAAGACTATGAGGAGAATACAGATGACCTTCTTGAAAATTTTGCAAGAACAATAAAATGAAATTGAATTTATTCACGTGAATAGATTTGATACAAAGGTATCATCTGCAGAGGAATCGCTACCAATTTTCTTGGTGAAGATTTTCATGATCAGCATTGCCCTTAAATAGCTTAAATACTTGACAGTAAGATGGCCACAGCTTTTTAAAAATATCGTCAGACAAACTTCTAGGAGCAAAAGATTTGGCCGGTCAGAAGCAGAGCAAGAGCACTAACCAAAAAAGAAGTACAGGCAGCAGTGAGGGACCTAAGAATAAGACTGCAGGAATAGATAGAATACCATCAGAACTACTCTAGAGAGGGTGTCCCCATCCAAGTAACCAAGTGGTATGCGAAAACTAAAATTTTAAGCTGCAACTAGATGGAGCCGGAATGCTGACCCTGCAACCAGATTGTGTGATGAAACACGATTCAATCACCATTTCAGGGCACAACATCATTTCAAGTCAAGTCAACAGCTCATTTAAGACCAGGAATATTGTCATTGAAATCCCATCACATATTCCAACGATTTTAATTCCTGGAGACGACGAAGAGTATCAGCCACAACGAGGCCTGTTGAATAACTTACAACAGACCCTACGCAAGGAGACTTTTGAGTTTCCAGCTTATACAAGCCATCAATATGTTTCGTACCACGCCATCTCTGTATACTTAAATCATGCTGATTTTGGTTATTATGAGTGGAGTATTCTGGAAGTGCCGAAACAGCCCCGCGCATACAATAAACCAGATTTTTCAATCTTTTATAGATGAATATGTAAAACTCGTAATATGTACTACTATCAACGAATTCGATGGAGTTTTGGCTTTTGACGTATATATTTGTTGCTCTTGTACTCATAAATACCTACCTTTATGATTTTTTTCTGTCCAAAGATGCCCAATCGTGAGGGGACAGGACACAAATTTTCCATACATTTCCCCTCCTCTCGCACCATCCGAAGTGAAAATTGTCAGTTTAAGAGCTGTTTTGAGAAGTTCTTATCAAGGCTTTTGATTTGATGCCCATATCGACCACCAATCTCTTAAAACCTTATAAAAATTATTTTATACGGCAGCTTTCAAGAGGGCATCACTTTCAACCTACCCACTAAATTTTATGTTTCTTGGTTGTGTGGTCTCCGAGAAAACTTACTGTGACACACGGGCGGACGGACCGACGGGCAGACATGTCACGATTTTAGAAGAGGATCGTAAAAAAAAAAAATTTTGCAATGCCCTTAAAAATAATTTTTGATATGACGGAACCTATTCTTAAAACGTACACGAAACTAATACGAAGAATGCTTGATTTATCGAACCAATTTAAGTGCATTACTTATGCGACGAAAAATTTTGTGAAATTGGTTGCTGATTGACTAAAGTGATCTTAATTAATTAGCTTTAAGAAAGGCAATTCACTCGTACAATTAAATTCCAATTGATTTGTTCCAATTGTTCCATTAAAAAATGATGCGTGAATTTTTCAAGTTTTCATTTTTCATAAGCATATCTTTAATATTGTAAACTGCAACTATTCCCAGTTTACTTCACCCATACCTACAGATGAACTATTACCTGAAAGTATTTCTTCTAAGGTTAAGATTAATGATCTTGCATCACTAACCCTAAGACACGATAAACCGTTTGGAAGCAAAAGTTCATTGAAAGTTCCAGCCAAAGCCACAGACAAATACCTGAACAAATTGTCTTAAGAATGAACGCCATGCAGTCACCTATAGGAACTCAACCGCCGGATATACATCCTGAATATCTTTAAAGAATTGACCAGATAATCATCTGTAGGAATAAAGCTTTTCTCCATAGTTTAACCTTCATCAATTTATCATCCCTTCGCCCGACAAGGAGAGAACCGACAACAAACACGATGGCCAAAGTTTTGTAATCGATTGTTTTCTTTCCCGAAGACATGATCATACAATGTAATTACAACTTTTGTCAGATGCACTTTGTCTACATAGTTGACTTTTATTTATGCAAACTAGCTTTAACTTTGAATATATTGTCCTTCAGTCGACAGGAATTGTTTGAAAGTTTATGGGAGAAGTTGCGAAATTAGGGAATTAGACATCAATGGCTGAAGGCAGTTCAGTTGGAATAATTTTGCGTTTGAGTGCAATCTTAAAATATAACTTAATATAAGCTTTATCAAGATACTCAACACTACCTCAACATAGAGTCTTAAATTTCAAATTAGAAGTAGAAACTCAAGTGAAGCTTACTCGAGAATTTCTACGAAATGAAAACACATACGAGTACTCGATATGCTGGGGATGACTTTGATTTGTAAACAGTATACAAGTCAAATATGAAGCACTTTCATGAATATAGATTCAATTTCATCTGATACTAAGTCAATATACGGAAGTTCTTGGAAAGAAGGAAGCCAAAAGCGTCTCACTTGCACACTTCAAATATTTCCATTAGGGTAAGTTCCAAAGGTAATTGTTGGTGGTATGTGCCTTCACACCTTTAATATCTACAAGAGCATATAACCAGGTTCCTGGAGTAAACTTCATTCAGATGCTTACTCATCTAGGAAAAGGTATATACAATACATAGAATGCAAATAAGCAGGTGAATTTCTTGACGTGTAGATTTATGCTTAAGTATTGGAAAATATACGTAGGGAGTGCAATGCATCTAGGTAAAGCACTGGTGAAAGTGCATTAAAATTTTTAAAAACTGTATTTGTTTTCGATAGTGTAATATAATCTCACCAATCTAGAATATTTAATCGTTTTACTTTTTGCAGAAAACTTTGTGAAATGATAGTGAAATCGATTCAACTTCAGTCATTATCAGACAAACCCGCCAAATCGTAATGCTGCTCCAATTACGATTTGTTTTTAGTCAACAATTCATTTTTAGTTCTAGGGACAGATAGAACCACTCCGCCTGATATCGGTCAATCTGGTAAAATGCCATTGCTGGACTTCAACCCCAAAATTTATAGAGTGGTCCAAACATAATGCTTCGTGCCCGTTGAGCCTCACGCCGAAGCTTGTGAGGCTCCCTTCATTTTTCAGCGATTTCAGTTGACCACCAGTACACTGGGGGCTTGCCGTGCCAGGTTTTTTGACGGGGCATAGAAGCTTTGTGAGCAGTCGTGATGATGCTCATAGTTGAGTTTACCACGTGTTGAGCTGCCAGTTCCCCCGTCCCCTCCGAAGCTCCCTACAGCGGTGCACCTGCTGTGAGAATCTCCACGAACCTCTCAGCGTCAATCCTTCCGATGTTCCTTCCAATTGTAGAAAGCTGAGAGCACGGACGTCGGGAGACAACATCGCTTATCTCAAGCAGAACGTACTAATGATCACTGGCTGAGTAGCCCTCTAATACTCTCCCGTTGTGTATGCTCCATACTAAGGACTCCGGGGCAAATGACACGTCCGGTATGGTTCCATCACAGTCAATACGAAGGAAGGTCGGCGTATTGCCGGTGTTTAGTACGATAAGCACCATCCTGGCTGCCATTACTAGGACTAGTTTTACCCCCTGGATCTGTTTGAGGCATGCCCCATTCGCGTTGAAGTCTCCCCTAAAGAGCACGTTCCCGTTGGGGTTCGAGACAGCGCCCTCCAGAACGTTGAGCTTGGCTTGAAAAGATGATATCAATTTGTTCAGTATTAGGTACACACTAAATAAGGTGGTCCCTGAGTGGCGAACCCACACAAAGCCATCCCCACGTCCACAGCTCTCCAACTGGAAATCACTATTTCGAACACAGATGGCGGCGGTACCAGTTTTGTCAGGATATAATGATCCTGATCTTTTATTATGATGTTGCTCACTCAGCAGCAAAAAGTCTGCTTTCATGTCCCTGGCAAACTGCTCAAGCATATTTTGGGCGGTTGAACTGCGGTGTGGGCTTAGCTACAGGGTGCGGGTCGTCGAAGTTCTGGCTAGTGCTTCCTGGAAACCCGGCATTTTCCTGATCCCAAGACGTGTCCAAAATCATGTCTTCGATTAACGTCCTTGCAAAGAATACAGTGTGCCTCCTCCGTAGACTCTTTTCTTTTATATCCCGTTTCAAGGCACTTGTAACATAGAGAACTCCTATTGAGTCCTTTGCATACTTGTACGGTATGACCATAGCCAAGGCATTTGAAACATTAAAGAGGCGTTGCTCTTTGCCGTGTCCTAAAGACGACCATCAAAAGGGATTCCCTCTGCTAGGGAATCCCTTTTGATGGCCTCTACCACCTCGGCCAGATCCGTAACGCAGCCAATGTTTCTTCTTTCGATCGTTGCCATCGAGTCGAGCAAGGCTATAGCTGTGCTTTTTCTGAGGGATTTCTTTACTGCATCGCAGAATGCTTCATTATTCTTGGGCTTTGCTCCAAATTCGATCAGTATGTGGCCCGACCACGTTGGTTGTACTGCTTTAATAGCAGTGTAAGTGTCTTTGGGCCTTACGTTCCCCCTGATGACCCACAGCACTTCCACGTAGGATTGACCATCTTGGGGTTTGAAGAGCAGTGCCTGTTGCCGGGGTCTTCGTCGGGGCTTCTAACTCTCCTGTTTTGCATCAGATCTTTTTTCTCCTTTGGCGTCCGTGCAAGCTTTACTTTCTGGAACTTGTCTAAGGAGATTCTTTGCGGCTTTCTTCACTCCTGTTGTAAGCACTGTCTGAAACCCCTGATCTCGTGTTCTGCACCCATCAAGTGCCTCTTCCATCCTTCTTTTATCCCGATCTCCCTTGATTGGGTTGGATGCCATTCTTTTATTAATTTTTAATTGTGGAGCTGTCAGCACGTGCCCTCTAGATTTCGCCCTAGCGTTTTTTAGCCTTTTGCTTTTCTTCGACCTTCTTGTTCTCTTCGGCCTTTAACCAGCTCCTCCGATAGTGCCCAATGCGGTCTAGGAATTCCTCTAGATCAAGGATTCCAATCCTAACTGCTTTGGTGATTTTTGGCGAGTCGCATGCAGATTGTATTCTTTTTAGAACAACTCCCGCTTTTTGGAATAGCCTTCCTTCTTCATATCGCTGGGCGGCAATTGTACTTTGCGGCCATCATCCTTGGGAGAGGTTATCGGCTTTTGTTTCCGAATACAGTACTTCCGCCACCTTTTTGACGTTGGGGATGAGATCCACATCGTCGGTTTATTTGCCTGGCAGCTCGTTTCTTTTCCTCCCGTAATCTCGTCGTTGACTTTAGGATGGTTTTTCACTAATTCGGGATTTACGACCCTTGCTTTAATCGCTTCAGTAGCGATCGCAGCAGTGATCATCGAATTCTCGAGCCGCTTTATATTTTCCTCCATCGCTCGAACATCTGGCGCGTCCTGTAGAATTTCCCGCTTTTCCTTCGTAGGACGCTCTGGCGTTTGCAAAATTTTTTTGCTGCGCCCGAATGCCGCAGGAACCTCAGGCTGGACCAGACTGTCTGTTGATCTCCATTTTTTGTCCGTCTTCAATGTCTTTGTTAGTACCGCTCGCGACGTGGTTTTAACATCGTGGCTGGTATCGCTGATTGCGTTGTCGTTATTGTTATTGTTTTGTAATGTATAATAGCTTTCCTTCTAATTACTCTGAAGAACTGATAAGCTAATGGTGTGAAAGTATTAAGTATCTGAATATGCATTCACTTCCCAATTACAAACAAAATCGAAGTTGAGACATACTTTTTATGCTACCATAGAATAGCATGTTCGACAAGTATTGGTGAGCAAAAGGTCAAATAAAATGGGCAAAATTGTAATTCCCATTACCCAGAAATTATATTTTTTAGGGCTTTGTAAAGAAAATTTTTACAAAGGGCTACAAGTCTTACGTCTTGTTTTTCCTATTTGTTAATCCGTCTGTTCATGCTGTAGTGGTTGAAGGGTAATCTAATGTTCCCAAAGGACTGCAGAGATAGTTTGCTGCCTCGGCAAGCGAAGATATTAGTGCTCGCCAGAATTGGCCTTGTCTGAGGACGCGTGAATGCGATGGCCGCCTAGCATTGTGGCGTCGTGGAGCCGTTTTTTTTCCAGCACAAGGGTCCGATACAACAAAATTTCAGATTCACGAATTAAAAGATAGACTCGCGATTCGGTGGTGTCGAGGCCGAGGTAACCTACTAAGATACGACTGATCGAGCATGAATAACGCGCGCGGGACTCGAGAGAATCTCGTCTTTACTAGTCGATATTTAAGGCCCCCAAATAAGAGTGTGGCATCTAGGTGGAAGCGGTGCCCCCTCGCACCCCCATCCAGATAAAGATCCATTGTGGACGTGGCCGTATGTTTTCCATTCAAATGAAAATTTCATGCAAAAATAATTCGCGTGAACTTTTCCTTTAAATGAAAAAAAAGAATATTTCAGATTTATAGTAAAGTCTTATATAATGAATTCACATAATACTTTAACATAATTGGGAAACCCAAGCGAAATGCCACTCTAACCTGCAAGAGCATCTGCAACGACAAATAAAACAGGGGTGAGCTCACCCGATGGCTAGGTCATGAGTAGAGGGGCCAGCTAACGTGACGGGTCGCATACCTATTCAGGATTCTAGAGAAGTGGAAAGACCAAGGTTTGGGTTTTAACAATTCATTATTCTAGCCGAATCCATTACAAGATAAAAAAAAGCGTTTTTCTCTCAGTTGCGACAAGGAAAGAAATTGATGAAAGACTTGTCTCTATAAACACAATGCAGAAATTTATAAATATGTAATTCTTGAATATATATATATATATATATATATATATATATATATATATATATATATATATATATATATATATATATATAGACATTATGAGATCAAACTAAAATATACGCTTGTCTGTATGGGTACTAACCCAGTCCTTCTCTGACGAGTGCTTGTTGTTGGGGCGGGTAAGGATCTTTATTGAGAATGGTGCCTCGATGTTTGTCAATAAATTACTATTTATATTTAATACTAATACTTTCATATTAAACTCCTTCACTTTCGCTTTAAACAGAAAAGAGAATCAAATCAAATTATTTGCATGGCTATTTTTCGTTTTGGCTTAATTCCAAATACTAAACTAGCAGACATCAACGTTTCCAACACTAACGCTTTCACAACTTAAAATTTTCACACCAAATTTATATAATCTAACCGTTGGCTCGAATAGAGCTTGTGATTTATCTTTTATTTGTTTTAGTAATCTTCAGAAACATATACATACTAGTATATAAATGTTTAGAATCGCGTATTGGCCAGTAAAAAACCGGTATTTCCCAAACAATCGTAACATATTCTCGCATATGTTGAGGAAAACTTTACACATGGTAACGATAACTTTTGCACATTGTCCACCATGACGAAACAATTCATCTGTTTTGTACTAAGCGATGAGCTGGAAAATGTAAAATGACACCAAATACAATTTTTCCAGCACAGATGTTTCATGAAAAACTTCAAATAGACACCGGTGAAAAAATTTCGTACAATTCATAAATTTTCCTCCATGTATTGTAAATATATCATCACACGTTCGAACTTAAAAGCATTATTGAATAATTTCTGCCCCACAAGTACAACAAATAAACTACTCAAAAAACGTAAACTATTTTTCGTCGTAGAGTCATGCTTTTAAATATAACATGAACGTTTTTGAAACTTTGATTGCCATTGGACAGAATGGAACCCGTGTAAAAAACTTTCCCGATTTCCACACTCGCGTTATTTAGAACATCTATGAGAATAAATTTTGCAGTAATGCCACTAATCCATTGAGCTGCCGCAAAAAGAATGGGATACTTGAAAGGACACAATTCAGTGTATTCACTAATTGTACAATCACAAACTTGCATCCGGTGCATTGCGATTTCGTCAATGTAAACTTTTAGACAAAATCAAAGGAAATGCCGCGAAATCATTTCGGTTTGGATGAAAAGTACTTTTAAATCTCATTTTCTTAAAGAAAAACTGTTGAAAAATCGATGACTCTCCATCAGTTATAAGAACGGGATCGCGAGATGTTAGTTAGTTCCGAACTCCCACACGATCGTTTGCCTTCTTTCGTGGGACACATCTCAAGCCATCGCACAACCCAACCCGTTGCTGTCCTCCACCGGAAGGCTCGTTTTTTATCTATCCATCTTTGCCTTTACCACCTCTCTCGATGAGCCTCTACATGACGGTATTCTAGCAATTGTTTCACTAGATCGTGTTGCAATGCCATTATCGATTTTTTATTTAATCTTTATATAAATTTTTTTTTTGTTTTGGAAAATTTTTCTATCGATAATGGTAGCGGTGTCAGTGGCGTGGTTTATTTTGGGTTAGTAATAATAATGTTAACAAGTTGCGTACCAAATTGTTCCACACTTGTTGCGTAGATATTATTATAAAGTCGTCTTTTCTTCGTAAAGTTCCCTTAAGCAGTTTGCCTAGGTAGGCGGCTAAATTACTACAGTGCGTTACAGAAATTGTTCTCAATAACGATAGAAGTTACAAAGTACCTGTCCCTTCTTATACCGAAGTGACCAAGAAATATTTTTTTTCAAACCCAGGTAGTGAAGTGGGTTATTGAATAGATTGCATCTTTTGAAATCTGAAATGAAAAAGTCGACTCGTGCATCAACTAGTCCGGGAGCAAGCAAAATATACGAAGAATGTTTGCATCTGTACACGGTTTTTCGGAAGGTAAATCGAAAAATAATTCAACACGCACTTTCATTTTAGGCATAAACCGACGCTACTGTAATGGAAATTTAACTCCTGAAGTGAAAGTATAATGTAGAAATTACTTCAGCTATTTTTCTTCGTCCAACTAAGTTGCTCATGTGATCAGTGAGGCTCCTCAGCAGAATCATTGCTACAACTGGAAAATAACTCAAAAAACATAAGAAAAACACCTTCTACCACTAACCAATTTGAAGTAGCAGGAGATTGCTCCTGTCTGAAAAGTTTTGCAATATAATTAGTAGCTCAAACATTGTTTTTGATTATCAACACTTGAACCATACACATATTCTATAAAATGAGCTCAGAAAACAAATGTACGGTTATTATGTATATCAATTCACCGCTATTTATTTTTTGAGTAATCATAAGAGCATATCAATGTTGAATTGCATGTCTTAAACTTTCATCAAAGCAGTGTCTGCACCTCCTTCCAAATGCATATCTTCACAATATAACGTGTTATTGTCATTGTAATTGATAAATTTTCAATGTACTGTTACCTAGTTCTTTGAGGTATGATTTTTATAAAATTTACAGAAAACATGCTTTCAATATCAAATCAATAATATACAAATTTTTGGCAAATTTAATACACGAAACCGTAAAATTCACATAATGTATTCTTTTGATAAAGTTGATCAAATTTTGACTTCTGAGCTATTTTTGGCCTTACAATAAAAAGGATAGGCTTTCTTGATTTAAAGATGTCATATTGCGAGGGATCAACACAAATTTTTCGTACGTTTCCTCTACGCCTGCACTTTAAGACCAGCTTTGAAAAGCTCTCGTCCATGCCTTTCATTTGATACCCATATTGGCTACGTTTGATGAAATTTTCATTCAAGGCCAGTCTCCTTTACATCAAGTGCAGTACACGAAAAATTATTGGTTCGATGATGATTGACAGACTGTGTTAGACAAAAAGAATCAAGCGTACAAAGAATACTCGTACGTAGATAGGAAAACCAGAACGAAGAAAGAACACTATGAAAATCTCAGAACAGTAGCAAATAAGATAATTAGAACCAAGAAAAGAAAATATTCTGACGACAAATTGAGAAGTATAGCTGTAAGTCTAACGAGCAATAGCACAAGGCAAGCGTAAAAAGTAATGAAAAGCCTGAAACGTGGTTATCAGCCCAAAATCACGTTCTGTCATGACGACGTCGGCAATATCATCGCTGATGAAACATATATTTCGGGAAGATGGGCATAATATTTCAAGAACCTCCTGAATCCTCCATACAGCCCCAGAGCAGCGGAGCCTATAAATGTCTGCGAAGAGCTTCTATTGGCCCCACTAACTCTGAATTAAGTTTGTTCCATCATCAAAGTCCATAAAAATAGTATAGGGCTGGGTATCGATGAGATTCCAGTGGAGCTCATCAAATATGGTGGCAGTAGTGCTCATCAAGCTATTCACAAAGTCATCTAGCACATTTGGCAACAAGAACATATGCCGAAAGAGTGGAGCCAATCAATTATATTCCCTATCCACAAAAAAGGTGACAAGCCACAGTGCGAAACTTATAGAGACATATTACTACTTTGTACGGCATACAAAATATTTTCAAAAATAACATCAGATCATACGCCAACGTATTATTGGGGAGTATCAAGGTGGTTTTAGAGCAGGTAAATTGAAAATGGACCAATTGTTCACAATCAAGCAGTTACTTGAAAAATGCAGGGAGTTCAACATGAACGTACAACATTTTCGTTGACTTTAAGCAAGCAAACGACAGTATCGATTGTAACTCGCTGTACCAAATAATGCTTTGCTTTGGTATCCCTGCCAAAGGACTCTTCCTGAAACTTGATAGCAAAACAAAACTAGTAGGGCTACAAATCAATGGAAATTAAACAAAACTCATGACGTAGTCGAGAAAAAAAACCTCAAATACAGAAAATATCACACTTGGTGAATGCAGACTTGAAAATATGAGCGTATTTAGGCACCAAAATAATGAAAACGAGTAACGAAAGAGACGAAACACACCGAGGAATACAGCTCGCAAATAAAATATTTGATTCAGTCTTGACGATCTTGAAGACTAGCTGGAAACACACGAAAACAAATCTCCATGTTTACAAATCTGTGATAAGACATGTGTTATGCTATGGGTATAAACATGAACCCTAACCCAAGCATCCGCAAATATACTGAACGCTTTTGAGTGACGGTTCTTGGTGCAAATAATCGGAGCGTAGCTAGACGCAGATCAATCGTGAATTCGGTACAACCATGAGCTGTATAAAATTTTTGAAGAACTGGAGGTCTCAATGATTGTAAAACCGTGGAAGCTGCAATATGCTGGACACCTGAATCAGATGGACAAACAACGGATACCCAAAAAGGTATTTTTTGGGAGAACTGAAGGGTGGATACCAGCGGGAAGACCGAGGAAATTCTGGTCTTAGTGGGTCGACCTTGCTGGGATTTTTAAAATTAGATGACGCGGCCAATAGACCGAGACAGTGTGAGGCGCTATTTGTAGGAAGCGAAGGCCAGAGAGGAGCTAAAGTGCTGCGAAGAAGAAGATTCCTCTTTAAGTACCTTATAAAAATTATTTCATTTTGGAACATTTAAGAGGTCACCAATTTACACCTAGTCACCAAATTTCATGTTTCTTGCTGAAGTAGTACAAAGCCCATGACGCATTCTATGAAAAATACCTCAAATGCACCAAATATTACACTTGGCAAATACAGTGTCAAGAATGTTGGCGAATTTGTGTATCCAAAATAACGAAGACGGGTAAGGAAAGGGACGAAATACGCCGAAGAATACAGCTCGCAAATAAAATATCTTATTTTATTTTGACGATGTTGAAGACCAGCTGCGTACACAGGAAAACAAAGCCCCAAGTATACAAACCTATGATAAGATCTGTGTTATGCTATGGGTATGAAATATGGACCCTAACCCAAGCATCCGCAAATACATTAAACGCCTTTGAGCGATGGGTCCTGACGCGAATAATTGGAGGAAAGCTAGACGGGAACCAATGATGAATTCGATACAAACATGAGTTGTATGAAATTTTTGACGAACCGGAGGTCTCAACGATTGTGAGACTGCAGAAGCTGCAATGGGCTGCGTACATGAAACGTATGGACGTACAATGGATACCCAACAAGGTATTCGTTCCACCAAAGAACTTCAACTTACGCATTGCTCTGAGGTGAGCATTCTTGCATTGAATTTTGGTAAGTGGCTTATAGCCCACTGTAGAGGAGCTTTTAGGCACAGTTATCACCTCTGAAGGATCAGCTGACACTGTCACTTCATCGTAAGATACTCCTGTACATGCGCCTGCGTCTCATTTAAGTAGGCGGTAACGAGTTTCCCCATAGCTGACACCAGGCTCGTCAGAGTAGTAGTTAAGAATTTTCGTTATAGCTTTTCTCTCCGATAAGGGCCACAACACGGAGACAAACTTTATGACATTGTTACAGAAACAGAGCAAATGGCCCAGACTTGACATTCTAGAAGGACTAGATATATATAAACACAGAAAGATGGATGTTAACATTAAAAAAGAGCAACTTATTACAAAAAAATTACATCTTCCGATGAAAATGGAAATGAGACTAACTATAACAAACAGACATCCAGCAACACAAAAACAAAAACCCCTTTGCTGGGCCTAACTTGAAGCCTACCTGCTTAATAGCTTTTGACACCGAAGACGACTCAAAGGATTCGAAATGCATCTGCTTGCTCAAAAAAGCAAGGCCCGATGGCTTTTCAAGAAATAAAGACAATTGGTCTACGGATATCAAATAAACAAAATAATTGACAATTAGGATCATCATTCTGATGAAGCGGAAAATAACGATTGTTATACCTATGGCAGCTGACTCTGCCAAGGGCTAAACCCATAAGCTGGTCAGGTATTTGGGAGTAATTTTGATTAGCAGGCTGACCTTACGGATGAACATCTGCAATCATGCGGTAAAGAATGAGTAAGCTGTTAGCAAACGTAAGTGGCTACTATGAAATGAAGCGTAGCTACTCTATGGTATCAAAATCTGGCCTAACGCCTTGAAATTGAGCTTAAATAGTAAAATTGCAAACTCCACTGTAAATCGTCACAGGCCTGTTTGAGAAAGGAGGAGGGAGCACCCGTGTTTCCTTAATATACAGTTTTCATGATTCTTGATGCTGAACTCCACAATTTAGTGGTAGCAAATGTTTTCGGGGTCGAACATTGGGTCTACTGGTTCCCTAATGATGGGACATTAAATGCTAAGAAATGCTAACAACTGTCAATACATCTACAGCTCTGCTACCTAATTCTACTGACGCCCGCTTTGTGGGGACGTATGAGGGTGAAAGCATGTCTTCCATGCCTGAAAAAAGAATGGAAGTAATAATCATGCCGCCGAAATGGAGGTTGGGTTACGGGCTAACTCGCTGTCCCTGCAAAACCCTACAATATTTAGAAACCGGCAGAAGGGCCTCGGAATGGATTGGCCTTACGGCAACAACCTCGCAAAAGGAGCAAAGACTATTGCATTGGATCCTGGAATGTCAGATCACTCAACCACCATTGCGCTGTTAAGGACCTTTTATAACAGGCCAGTCAATATAAATTTAAAATACTGGTAATCCAGGAAGCGAACTGGACTGGAAATGATATTTAAGACATGAGATCGAACAAAATATTGAAAAGTGGGAAGCCTATTGGAAAAACGAGGATTCGGGGTACCCTTCATTGTGAATGGGGAGCTCATATCGGACGTTATTGATTTTAAGCCAGTTAATGACCGGCTGTGTGCGATCCGTATTAAAGTGAAATTCTTCAAAACTGAGCTGAAAAACGTACATCTCCAGACCGAAGAAAGGACGAAGAAACGGAGGAAAAGTTTTACAGTCACCTGGAAAGAATAGTCGACTCATTACCTCCAAACGACACAAAACTAGTTCTGGGTGATTTCAACGCTATTGTTGGCAATGAGTTATCTCATCGGGGAATGACTGGAGGATATAGCCTCCTCAATGAAATGAATGATAACGGCCAGCACGTGATTGACTTTGTATGCAACAGAAATCAAATCATACGCTCGGCTTATTTCCCACATCGACGCATTTATAAAATGACCTGCATATTACCGGATGGCAACACACAAAACCAGATTGAGTATGCTCTGATCCATCAACCATCGAGCATACTTCACGTCCATACATACCGAGGAGCCAGTTGTAACTCAGATACCTACTTGATCAAATTAACCTATCGGTGTCGTATGTCAGAGGCATATTTGATGAAGACCAGCTCACAGAAAAAATTTGACATCAAATGGCCCCAAACGGCGCCTGTGGCAAAAAATTTCACGGAGACCCTCACCAACCAGCTGGCTCCCATCTTAGCAGACGCATCGCTGAAAACAAGAAACGAGCTCTGAGTGAAAATAAAAGTGGCTATTAAGACCATGGCAGAACACACAATTGGACATCAGGCTAGGCGCAAGAGTAATGATTGGTTCGATGAATGCTTTAGATAAAAAGAATCAGGGGTAAAAGGAATATATAGGTAGGAAAACCAAGATGAGGATAGAACACCATGAAAATCTCGGAAGAGTAGTAAATAAGACAAATAGAATTAAGAAAAGAACAAACTATTGCGGCCAATTGCGAAGTAAACACGTAAGTTTAGCGAGCAACAACACAAGCCAAGTAAACAAAATATTGAAAAGCCTGAAACTTGGTTATCTGCCGAAAACCAGGCTCTGTCGTCATGACATCGGCAATATCATCGCTATTGAAACCAAGAGTAAAGAAAGATGGGCATCGTATTTCAAGAACCTCCTTTATTCTCCGCACAGCTCCAGAGCACCGGAGCCTATAGATGTTTTTGGAAAGCTTTCATCCACCTCACCAACTCATATGCTGAACGATTGTATCGAATCAATTATACGAACGATTGTATCGAATCAATTATATTCCATAACCACAAAAAAAGTGAGAAGCTACAGTGCGAAAATTATGGAGGCGTATCACTACTTTGTGGATCGTACAAAATATTTCCAAAGGCGTTAGAAACTCAAATCAGATAATACGCCAACAGTATAAATGGGGAGTATCAAAGTAGATCGATTATGACCAATTGTTCACTGTCAAGCAGGTCCTTGAAAAATGCTGGGATTTCAACATACAACTTCCTTTAACTTTAAGCAAGTATGCGATAGCATTGATCGTAACGAACTGTACCAAGTAATGCTTTGCCTTGGAGTCCATGCCAAATTAGTCCATCTTACCAAAATTACAATGACGTTGACAACCTCCCAAATCTTCGCCAATAACCAACTCACCGATGCCTTTGACACAAATATCGAACTAAGGCATGGAGATGGGCTGGCCCCATTGTTACGTCATAAGGAACTAGCAGCCTCTTTGGGCAACATTTTCTCACGGCCGTTAACAACTGCCAAGGAACTCTTCCTGAAACATGACAGCAAAGCAAGACTAGTAGGCTTACAAATCAATGAGAACAAAATAAAATTTCATGACGCAGTCAAGGAAAGCTACTCCAAGTACACAAAATATCACATTTGGCGAGTACAGTATCAAATATGGGAGTGAATTTGTGTACTAAGGTTTCAAAATAATAAGAATCGGCAATGAAAGTGACGAAATCCACCGAACGATACAGCTTGCAAATAAAATATTTTATTCAGTTTTGACGATTTTGAAGACCAGCTGCATATACAGGAAAACAAAGCTCCAAGTACACAAATCTGTGACAAACCTGTGTTTAGCTATGAGTGTGAAACATGGACCCTAACCCAAGCATCCGAAGATATACTGAACGCCTTTTAGCGATGGGTCCTGTGCGAATAATCACAGCAAAGCTAGACAAGGACCAATGGTGAATTCGATATAACCAAGACCTGTATGAAATATTTGACGAGCCAGAGGTCTCAACGATTGTAAGACTGTGGAAGCACAATGGGCTGGCCGCATGAATCGTGTGGACAAACCACGGATACCCAAAAAGGTATTCGCTGGGAGAACTGAAGCTCAGAGACCAGTGGGGAGCCCGAGGAAATTCTGGTCTGACTTGGTTGAATAAAACAGTTCATCGCTGCTTGGATTTCAGAATTTGAGGACGCGGGCAATATACCGTGACAGTTAGAGGAGCTACTTGCATGAAACGAAGGCACGAGGGGAGCTGTAGTGCTACGGAGAAGGGAAGTAAGTATGCAAAGATAGGGAGCAATGTAAACCATAAGCAGTTACCACACTGCCTCTGTAGAAACAATGGTTTGAATAGGTCTGCTATTATCAAAACAATTTGAAAAGCTAAGGAATAGTTCGGCGATGGGTGACATGAACCTTCAGCTAAAATTCAAGCCGGAGCAGTGCAGCGCGTGACCAAAAGTGGTTATGGTAGTTATGGTTCATGGTTCAGTTTGAGACACAATGGCATATATTTCTATTCTACGTTACCTGATTTCTTACAAGAAATGGATATTCCCGTGAATGATTGTAAAAAGGGACAAGGATAAGGCACTTTTTTATCGTTTTCTGTAGTGAGAAAATAACGCATTTCTCATTTTTCTCAACAGCCAACATTTTCCCATCGATAGAAACACTCCTATCTCTGCGGCAGATCAGGTTAATTCTGGCTCGACTAAGGAAGCGATCGGAATATTTGTAGAATACGACAGCTAGTCCTTAGACTGGAGAGGTATGAATCCTGTCTGACTGCAATAACAGTGCCTGCACAGGTTAACTAAGGTGGCCTAAAATAAAACAGAAGGTAATTTACCCTAAAGTAATGCGTGAGCGTCCCTAGGGTGGGGCAGAGTCCTTATTAAAGCTGTAAGAAAGCACTTGTTAATAGGAAGTCCTGGAGGTTCCTGGTTCGAATCCTGTTTGCAACTACTAGATTAATTTTGAGTGGTTCTTCGGACGGTTTATACGCCCGTTCAGTTACGATACGTGCTGGTTTAAAATCAGATTATATAGCAGCTATGTTGACTAACACATGGCCAAAGCATGGTACCGACCATGCCACCTTCCTGAGTGCTGATAAATTTGATAAAGATAATGAAATACTCTAACTGTCTCCAACCAAAGGCCCGAAAGAGGCTGTAGTACTAAAGCAAAAAAAAATTATAAAGTTCTACATACTAGGACTGTAAAGGTTTAATGGTGCGTCAGGTATCTTTTACCTCTATTGCTGCTAAAATTGTGGATATATAATAAGTTTGAAACAACGAGAAAATGGAATCTTTTGAAATATTTGAGACAGTTTCTTATGCTTAAAAAACATTCATTATATATATTTTCTTATAACTTTTATATTAATGTTTTTAGTGCTGGACTCCAATCAGCATTGCAAATTTAATGCGATCCTCGCTTCTATTTTTTTCTGTTCAGACAATTTTCAAGTTTTATAATAAACTAAATTACATTAAATATGAATTTTTTTTGGATAAGTAGGTTGCAATGAAAATATTAACAAACATAATCAGTGAAATCACAGACTTCTCACCTGCATTTTCTTTTATAAAATATAATTTTCAACATACAAACAGTCTCATCTCAAGGATACATCTCACGTGGCTACTGTCAAGTATATGTCAAGAGCTTTCACATAGCGGAAGAGGAGACATCTTATGTGCAACTTTTCCTCATCTATACCATTTAGACTACATCCCATCTCAACTCACTCTTGCACTCACATAAACATACTCACCCATGCATATCGTTAGCATTTTCCAACTCTTCTTGAAATTGACTCGACGATCCCTTTTGATGCGGCGCACCAGCACTTTAGCCATAAACGGAAGATCTGCCGAGACGGCACCAATTTCCGCCACGTTGAATTGTGAGTCCTTGTGGAACGGAAAAGCGTCATTACGTGAATAGCCAACTAACTACGAGAGGAGAGAAAAAGAAGCGATGATACAACAAGACCAGCGACAATGCCCGGAAAATTGAAATTGAATATATTGAGACCAATTACTGGGGACACTGGGTTAGTAATTACCTTTGGGTTGAACACTTTGAGTATATTTGGAAGTGTTGTCACGTTACGCCAATTGTACTGTCCACCAATGCTCCACGACAAACCGCGATTTTCCATAAAGAGGTCCGCGAACGAGTTGGAATTCGCTCCCGAGGCAGCCGTTAGAGAATCACCCATTGCAGCAATCACGTCAATGTCACCTGCAATTGATAGATTCAAGTTGCACGGTTAAAATAGCATTGCAGAAGGACATTTGGTTTGATTGGCGAGATGCACATTCCTGGAGTGCTTGGAATTAACGAAGCTGAAGTTACAAGTGCACGACATCAACGAGGAGTGTATGAACTCCATCAGTCATAGTAAACCACTTTAGCAGGCTTTTCCCGAAAGGATAAAAGTTTCACCGAATTCGCAGTGAGAAGAAAAACCCTCACGAAAACAAGGATATTATCCCCTGGTTCCATAGATTAAACTCTTCCACTCCAACAGCCATTGATAGAACTATCATTTCGAGCTAAAGTGCAAACCAACGAGTCACGGCATCATGATTACCTACCTGGTCGTAATTTATGGACATTGGTCGGCGTTTCAGGACTTCTCGTATTATTCAATCCACAGGGAAATGGTTGGCTGTCCGGAAACGGTTTTTGCAGGAAGTATCCATGCGTTTTCTCACTTGTTCGTCCCACACTGCGGAAAACGTAATTGCGAAAAGCATGGAACAGCGAGCGATAGTTCAAGTCATCGAATATCGTTGGTTGCGTGAATGCTTTTGCCAATCGTACAGGACAATTGTGATTGGAACTAAGCCCCAAATAGATGACTAGTATTACGATCCAACGATTCTTTAGCATTTCTTTTATTTATTTTATTTCTCACTAGTGGATTCCGTCGTCGATTGCTTCGTACATTTATCCTGGATGTCTTGAATGATGCGTTAGATTCGATGATGGTGTAGGGGGTTGTGGTGGTAGTGGTGGCGGCGATGGTGTGTGTATGTCATTTATCTGGAGGATCCCTAAGGAGTTTCAACGTCTAGCTGTGATGTGTAGAAATTGCGGAACAGAAACGACCTGCAAGATAATAGAAAACGATAAAATGAATATTTTGTTTAGATTTGTTGAGGATATGAATGGGGAGGTTTATCTCAGACAAGGGAATATCTAATTGAAAAGTCGGCAACTGAAGAAAAATTGAATTCTCTTTAAATTAACTCGAGAAAATTTTCCTAGCAAAATAAGGGGAGCACAAACTTTGTCTAAGTTGATTATATTTCTCAATTCATATTTTAATTCATTCAAACAAGATTTCAGGACACATGATAACATGCATATGTTAAGCTAAGTTTGTTCTGGATTACAAAATAAGAAACACTAAATAAAGATTTGTATTTTATGTGACTAAAACCGATTGTCTGCGAAATTTTGTGGTCAGGGAAATAATACGAAAGATTTGTTCTGGTACCACAGTTCGAACGATGAGTTCGTAACATTTTTTAAATTTAGTATTATTTATTTTCAGGATACATCAAATGTATCGGAATTAGCTTAGTCTGAATATACTTAAGATTTGTATGAAAGTCCGTCATTTTGTTGGCTGGTTGCATTCGTTTATGGAATCAAATGAAATAAAAATGGTTACTAACAGTATGATGCATCGTTTTTTAGGGTTTTGTACTAAAATACAAAACCCTATTGCAATCACGACCTGTGTCCGTCCGTCCGTCTGTATGTCACAGAACTTTTTCTCCGAAACTATAGAGGTTACAGCCATGAAACTTTGTGGAAAGGTCAGAAGTGGTGACCTCTTGAAACTTCAAGGGTGAAAAAATTTTTCAAAGGGGTTTAAGGGGGGTCTCCCCATATAGGGAGTTGACCCCTCAAAAAAAACTTTTCACCATTGCTAGTCGAGTAGAGTGTCGTTGGAAAGGTCTCAATGAGATCTTTTCAAAACAGGTCTTAAAATTGCCTTATAAGTACCGAAGGGAGCAGGGGAAGGGGAAATGTACGAACTTTTCGCGTACACCCCCCCCCCCCTCGCGATTGGACACCTTCCATCCGAAAAATCTGAAAAAAATCATGAATGTAGGACTTAACGAGTACAACAACAACAAATACATGAGAAGTCGAAATTCACTCAAATTTGTTAGTAATAGTATGATTTATCGATTTTATGTTTTCTCGAATAAAATCTAAATGGTACCCTTAAATTCAATGAAATTTAGCAAAAAGATGACCATTTATAAGATTGATCTTTTCTGAAAGTTTCATAAAGATCGAATAGTATTTAACGAAGTTATAGCGATTTGAATTTTCCCGTATTACTATGGAACAATGTGCCCTGTATTACTATGGAAACATATGGCTATGGAACCATATGCGTTTTTTACCGACTTAGACACTACAGCTTTGCTAGGATTTGCATGAAAATTTCAGGAATGATAGATATCATGAGGATGACTACATACAAGTAAAACAAGTCGAAGAGGCAGGAGAGAGCTCCTAGCAAAAGGGCTTTGTAGCCATTCTAGGATTCGAAAAATAGGCCATGAATCGATGCTTACAGTACAAAGGAGTGGCCCCTGAAAAAAGTTTCATAAAAGGTAGCCGATATGAGTATGAAATGAAAGTTCTCTATGAGAGCTTTTCAAAACAGTTCTTAAACTGACAGTTTTTGCTTCAGTGGGGGCACAGAGAGGGGGGGAAGTACATGAAAAATGTGTTTTCTCCCTCGCGAATGGACACCCGTGATCTAAAAAAAATCTGAAAAAATTATCAAGCGAAATATTTATGGGTATAATTTTAACAAATACATCAGAATTAAAAAATTCTTTCAACTTAGTTAATAATAGCATGATCCTCAGACATGACGTGTTTCTTAATTTTATTCGTTGCTGGTTACGGCATTTTGTAAGTTGAGTACAAAACCCTTCTGACATGAGCATAGGTCTGTCTACCCAACTTGTTTATAATTAAGGGTTCGAATTGAATAAGAAGCCGATACTAAGGGTAAGTAACTGGAATGTGTTATACTACCAACATATTTTTATTATTTCTTCTATGATTTTAAATTGTAATCTTTAAATTTTGCCAGTTAAATACTGTTAAAAGCATTTAAGAAGTATAATGTACTAAATAAAGCCTACTTTTGAAGTAGGCCTTATTTCTTACCCTTGGTCTTAATAGGAATTATGTTGAATTTTAACTTTATTATGTGTACGATTATTTACAGATTGATTATCTTAGTATATCGCATCCAAGACCAAAATGGGCTACGTGGTCCGAAGAAAGCTTGCGTTGTATTTTACATAAGAGTTTAGGGATAAACGCTATATTTACGAAAGAGCAAAAAAAGGTTTCGTCAAATGATTCAGATTCAAGCATTTGTTTTTTATGACAATAATTTCAACAAAGAAACAGGAATTGCAGGAAAAGGCTGGTTGATATTATTTATAAATCGAAATCCAAGCTAAGCAAAACAAAAAGTACTCTTACGATTCCTGAACCAAGCTCGAGCCCAGTAATTCAATAAAATACATCATTTCAATGAAGTTCATCCATACGATTCATGTGGCAAGTCCATTGCAGCTTCTGCAGTCATACAATCGTTGAGCCTTCTAGTTCGTCAAAAATTTGATGCAGTTCATTGCATTGGTCCCTTGTAGCTTCACTCCGATAATTCGCCTTAGGACCCGTCGCTACAAGGCGTTCGATATATTTGCGGAAGCTTGAGTTAGGGTCCATGTTTCACAACCATAGCGTATCACAGGTCCTGTGTATGTAACTAGTCTTCAGGATCGTCCTTAAAATATTTTATTAGCGAGTAGTATTCTTCGGCGTATTTTGTCTCTTACATTACTCGTTTTCGTTATTTTGACGCCTAATTACACAAATTCATTCCGATTTACGATACCGCATTCGCTCAGTTTGAGATTTTGTGTATTTGAGGTGTTTTTTCTCGACTGCGTCATAAGTAGGTATTGTTTTATTTTTATTAATTTGTAGCCCTACAAGTTTTGCCTCGCTGTCGAGTTTCAGGAAGAGTTTTTTGGCAGTTGTTAGTGACCTTATCAAAATTTTGATGTCCGATATTTATGTCAAAGGCATCGCTGAGTAGGTTATTGATGCAGACTTAGGAGGCCGTCGACGTCATTGTTATTTTGGCAAGACAGGCTAATTTGACTGGGATGCCAAAGCAAACAATTATTTGGTAAAATACGTTAAAGTCAACGAAAATTGGGTGCACGTCTATGTTGAACTCCCAGAAATTTTCAAGGACCTGCATGACTGTGAAAAATTGGTCTCTTGTCGATCTACCTTCTCTAAAACCTGATACTCTCCAATATACTGTTGGCGTATGATCTGATCTTATTTTTTTAAGATTTTTGAAAAGATTTTGTATGCTGTACAAAGTAGTAATATGCCTCTATAATTTTCGCACTGTAACTTGTCACCTTTTTGTGGATAGCGAATATAATTGATTGGCTCTGCTTTTTCGGCATATGTTCTTGTTGCCAAATGTGCGGGATGAATTTGTGAATAGCTTTATGAATGCTGCTGCCACCATGTTTGATGAGCTCCACTGGAATCTCATAGATGCCCGGCACTTTATTATTCTTTTGGGCTTTGATGATGGAACAAACTTCACCCAGAGTTGGTGGGCCAGTGGTAGCTCTACGCAGACATCTTTAAACTCCGATGTTCTGAAGTTCTGTGGAGGATTAAGAAGGTTCTTGAAATATTATGCTCACCTTTATTTAATGTTAGTTACATCAGCGATGATATTGCCCATGTCATCACGACAGAGGCTGATTTCGGGTTGATAACCAGGTTTCAGGCTTTTCACAACATTGTCTTGTGCTGTTACTCGCTAAATTTATATTAATACTTCGCAATTGGTAGAGTACTTAGCAAGATATAAATCCCCTGAAAAATTCGTCTTCTTCTTCGACCATTTGATACTGTGACTTTCAAAAATATGAAAATGTAAAAAAAAATTATTGATGAGAAAAAACTGAAGGGTGATCCAACCATATTGCACGATGGTATTTGTGAGTCGCACCTTTACGCCCAACTTAATTTGAAATTTTTTTTGCTTCTGTGTTTGACAAATTCAATCATGGAGAGGTACACAATTGAGTGGCACGCCAAGGTTATTGAAGCCTTTGATGAAAATGAGTGTTCAAATCAAAATGCATTTCGTGCACTTCGTGATTTTTTTGGTCAGCATAATCGACCAAATGTGTCCACAATCGGGAGAATTGTGCGCAAATTCCAGCAAACCAGGTCTGTATGAAATGTTAATTTTCAATAAATCAAGAACAATTCAAGAGCCAAGGGATGAGATAATTCAGGACATTAACGACATCGAACCTCAATTATGTCTCAGAGTCATTGAAAATATGGACCATCGGATAGAAGTGTACCATCGTAGCCGTGGAGAGCATTTGGGAGATGTTTTGTTTTGCACATAATTGACATAGATCCTTCTATTATAATAAAAAATATTAACATAATTCTCTGAAAACGTTTTATTTACTTTACAATTAACATCGTGCGTTTTAGTTGGACCACCTTTGATAGCATATAATATTCAAAAGTAGTAAACCTGCTGGAAAACAAAAATTCAGAATCGCCTTCATTGTAGTTAGGGAGTTATATCGGACGTTATTGATATTAAAGCAGCCAATGAACAGTTGTGTGCGATCCGTATGAAAGCAAAATTCTTCAAAATCTGGCTGATTATTATTCCCGCAATGATCAAAGCAAAGGAGGAAGAATCGAAGGAAATATACTACAATCAACTGGAAAGAATAGTCAACTCATTGCCCATAAACAACACAAAAATAATTCTGGGTGATTTCAACGCCAAGGTTGGCAATGAGCTATCTCATCAGGAAACGACTGGAGGATGTAGCCTCCACGATGAAACAAATGACTACTGATTGAATTTTTATGTAGCAGAAATCTAGTCATACGTTTGAATTGCTACCCACATTAATGCGTTCATAAAATTACCGGTTTATCACTGGATGGCAACACACAAAATCAAATCGACCATATTCTGAACCAACAACGTTAGGCTTCGAACACACTTGATGTTCGTACATACCGAGGAGCCAGTTGTAACTCAGATCATTACTTGATCAAATTAACATATCGCTGCCGTATGTCAAAAGCATATGCGGCAAAGGCCAGTCCGCTGCAAAGATTTGACATCGAAAGGCTCCAAACGGTGTCTGTGGCTTAAAATTTCATGGAGAACCTTAACAACCAACTGGCACCCATCTTATCAGACGCATCGGAACAGACAAACACCGAACTCTGGATAGAAGCGCAACAGATTCCTGGCGCAAGAGACATAATTGGTTCGACGATAAGTGCCAGAATGCGTTAGACAAAAAGAATCGGGCGAAAAAGATTAAGTGGGTAGGAAAACCAGGACGAAAAGAGAACACTATGAAAATCTCAGAAGAGTAGTGAATAAGATAGTTAGAATACAGAAAAGAAAATACTATAACGACTGATTGAGAAGAATAGATGTAAGTTTAGCAGGCAACAACATGAAACAAGCATACAAAGCATTGAAAAGCCTTAAGCGTGGATTTCAGCCCGAAACCACGCTCTGTCGTGATGACATCGGCAATATCATCACTGATAAAATGAAGATTAAGGAAAGATGTGTATCATATTTTAAGAACCTCCTTAATTCTCTGTACAGCTCCAAAACATTGTGGTCTATATATGATTGCGGAGAGCGTCCATTGGCCCTACCCACTCTGGATGAAATTTGTTCCATCATCAAAGCGCAAATGAATAATTACGCACCGAGCATCCATGGAATTCCAGTAAAGCTTACCAAATATGGTTGCAGCAATGATCATAAAGCTATTTACACATTTATCCCACACATTAACAAGAATATATGCCAAAATGCTGGAGCGAATCAATTATATACCCTATCCACAAAAAAAGTGACAAGTTACAGTGCGAAAGTTATAGAGGCATATCACTACTTCGCACGGCGTTCGAAATATTTTCAAAAATCTTAAAAAATAAGATCGGATCTTACACCATATTATTGGGGAGTAGCAAGGTGGCTTCAGAGTAGGCAAATCTACAATAGACCAATTGTTCGCAGTCAAGCAGTTACTTAAAAATTGATGGGAGTTTAACATAGACGTGCACCAAATTTTTTATGACTTTAAGCAAGCATATGACAGTATTGATTGTAACGTTTTGTACCAAATAATGCTTTGCTTTGGCATCCCAGCCAAGTTGACGACCTCACAAGCCCGCATCAATAACCAACTCCCCGATGCCTTTGACACAAATATCAGACTAAAGCAGGAGATAGGCTCACCCCATTCTTATTCAATTTGGCACCGGAATATGTCATGAGGAAGCTACAGGTCGATACACGCGGTACATTACTATACAAGCCGAGCAAAGTGGTAACCTATGCGGAGGATATCAACATTTTATCACGGTCATTAACAACTGCCAAAAAACTCTTCTTGAAACTCGGCAGCGAGGCAAAACTAGTAGGGCTACAAATCATCGAAAATAAAACAAAGCTCGTGAGGCAGTCGAGGAAAAATACATCAAATACACAAAATATTACACTTGGTGAATACGTTATCGAAAATGTGAGTGCATTTGTTTTTTTTCGGCGCCAAAATAACGCAAACGGGTACTGAAAGGGACGAAATACGCCAAAGAGTACAACTCGCAAATAAAATATTTTATTCAGTATTGACGATCTTGAAGACAAGCCACATACACAGATAAGCAAAGCTCTAAGTATACAAATCTGTTATAAGACCTGCGTCATGCTATGGGTGTGAAATATGGATCCTAACTCAAGCATCCGCAAACACATTGAAGGTCTACAAGCGATGGGTCTTGAGGCAAATTAGAGGAGCCAAGCTTGACGGGGACCAATGGTGAATTCGATACAACCATGAGCTGTATGAAATTTTTTACGAACTGGAAGTCTCAACGATTGCAAGACTACGGCAACTGCAATGGGCTGGACACATGAATCGTATGGACGAACAACTGATACCCAAAAATGTATTGGTGGGGAGAACTGAAGGCCGGCGACCAGTGGGAAAACCGAGGAAACGCTGGTCTGACTCGGTCGACGAAGACAGTTCATGGCTGCTTGGATTTTGGAATTGGAGAATGTGGTCAATGGGCCGAAATAGGACAAGCCGCTGTTTGTAGGGAGCAAAGTGCCGAGAGGGGCTGCAGTGCTACGAAAAAGAAGAAGAAGAAAAAGGAATCTAAATATTTCCTAAAACCAGAAGAAAATTTCAATCTTCAATGTGCTTCAACTCGATTTATAAAGTCTTGCACTTGATTTTTTTTCAATTATCTAGAACAATTTGATGGTTTTCTAAGCATCGGCGGAATACTATCAATTTATTAGCTAGTTTCGTTACGTGGTTGGATATAGTACCACCTGAAACTTCACGCCAATGTTATATGTTCTTGAACCAGTGCAATGATCGTTTATCAATCGCGCTAATATTTCTTCTGCTTTGTCTTGTACAGCTACTTTTAATGTGTCTTGTTTCCATTCACAAACTTTCTTTCCAGTTTCCAAAGATGCTTTCAAATGGCACTGCTTTTTTTCTTTTACAGCAACAAATCATTCAATTTTTAATCTTTATTTTTAAGCGATTCGTTTTGCTGTTCTAACCCATCTACTGCTTCATTGTTTTCAGGGTATTGCAGAATCATTTTACAATACCCTACTTAAATCGCGTTCTGTCTGTCCGTCTGTCTGTCCGTCCGTGCGTCACACCACTTTTTCTCGCAAACTACATAAGCTAGAAACATAAGATTTTGTAAGTAAGTGCGAAGTGACGCCCACTTCAAAGTTTCACCACGAAAAGAAATTTATAAGGTCCTAAGGGAGGGGGTGTGTGCTCTCCATACAGGGAAGTTGCCCCGGAAAAAAAATGTCATCGCATGTAGGCAATATTGGTATCAAATGAAAGATCTTAGTAAGAACTTTTCAAAACAGATCTTAATGCAACAAGTTTTGCTTTGAGGGGTGCAAGGGAAGGGGTAATGTACAAAAATGTTGTGTCCCCCCTCGCAAACCTTTGACCCAAAAAATCTGAAAAAATCACAGAGATATGACTTTGGGAGTACAAGGGCAACAAATACCAAGTCAAAATTCGATCAACTTTGTTAATGATAGTACATCTTATAAATTTTACATTTTTGCCTATATAATCAAGACAGGACCCTTTAATTCCCCAAACCTACAATTTAAGTTTTCTTAAAGTTATTGTATGTGCTCCGAAAATTTCACAATAATCGAACAATAAACAGCTAAGTTACCGCCGATTGAATATTTAACAATTACAACATTAACACGTGATACCAGGGACCAAAAACAGAAACGGAAACTAGCCATTCAAATAATGAAAACACAAAAATACACAGCATGCCAAGAGAAAAATCAAAAAACCGTCATGAAGCTAAATGAAAAGCCTGTATACTTTAACTGAGCGGATAAGGGATATAATGTTGTTATTATGAACAAAGATGACTATGAACAACCAGTACTCAGCAAACTCGATAAGGGTAATTATTTTAAATTTAGAAAAGATCCTTTACTAGATTCGATACGAAGGATAGATAAAGCCCTAAAAGAAGCGTGTGTTGAATTCCCGGATATCAATATAAAAAATTAACGGCTCTCTTTATGAATGAGAATTATTTCATTTGAGCGAAATTTTTATGGAAGCATTTGAAAATAAATTGGACGATTCGAAAATTACTCTGCGTATTTGGGTAAGATCGGCAGATGACGTATTCGCAGTGGTCAAGCAGGACGAACTACAAACAATATTCAATAAACTGAATGGGGTCCACAATAAAATTCAGTTCACGATGGAGATACAACAAAATAATCAGCTTCCATATTTGGACTTGATGATACATCGATCGGATAATCAGCTTGAATTTAGTATACATGGGAAACCTTCAACAACGCAGAGGACTATTCCAGCAACATCGAATCATTGCCACCGACAAAAATCTTCAGCGTATCACAGCATGGCACACCGATTACTTACCATCCCGATGAATAAAGTGAGATTCAACGAGGAATTAAAATTAATTTACGATACAGCGAACAAGATTGGATAAAGTGAAACGAGGGTCGACAACATACAGCTTGACGTCCCTCTTTAGGCAGGAAAGAATGTTGAATGAAAGGAAGAAGGCGTCCATCGGATTTTGAGATACAGGGGCCAAAATTAGTCCAGCGATGAAAATAGCGGGTATCGACATAATAACATGCAGCAGGCGTATCCAGCTCAAACTAAACTGAAATCAGTAAAGGACAAAATGACGATGCCAGAAGGTAGTGGAGTGTACAAAATCTCATGCCCCCAATGCCTTAAAGTTTATATTGGCCAAACAAAAAGACTGGTGACAACACACTTCAAAGAAAACCAAAAAAGAGCGGAAATATGGCAGAAAAATAACAGAAGGGCAACAACAGGTCTCAGGTCAACGGTCGCACGGCATGTCATCGAAGAGGATCATCCACTATCAATTCAGGACGTAGAAGTAATAAAAAGATTAAGAACCCCATTTAAATTAGAAGCGTAGGAAAGTATCAGTATTTCCAAACTACCTGAAGAATGTAGAATGAAAACAGATTCAGGAAAAATACCTTCCAAACTAATTAGTTTTATTATCTGAAACTAATTGGTTTTATTGCCTGAAATTATCCCTTTAAAGGTCATACCAAAAAAGTTTTAGATATATATAGTTTGTGAAAGCAGGTGTAAAGATTAATTAAGTAATTACACTGATGAAGGGAACAAGTGGTTCCCGAAATACGTATTTGTAAAATAAATTAGATTTAGTGGAATAAAGGGCATTTTTTTAAATAATAATATAAATAATATCTATGTATGTTGTGTATTTTCAACTACCACGGAGCTTACTTATTTTTGTTTTAGAATAATCTGTTCCACTTCTTTTTATTTAATGATGGTTACTTCCATTTCTTAATTGCAAAGCAATTTAGTAATGTTTAAAAAATTATTAAAAATTACTACTGAACTCTAAGTCGTTGGTCGCAACATTCAGAGCGCTCACTCCAATTTTTGGCTGTAATAATCGTCACACCCGACAGGCTGTGCATTCTTTAGTGGACGTTTCGATGCCAGAAAGATGTTGTACCAATCAAAGCGAAGGAAATATCACAGCCGTAAGTGCCTCGATTCAAAAAGAGCCAGATCAGTCATTTCCACGTTGCGTCGTTTTCAAGAATTGTGCATCACTCAATCGACGCTGTGGCATATTTTGGAAAAGAGCTTGGCCTAAATGGTTGCAAGATCAAATTTACTCAAGACCTAGAATGACTAGATCATTCGAAATGCCGAAACTTTTCCAATTGGGCTCTGGCAAAGCTTAAAGAAAACGAAGAATTTCATCGAAAAATCATCTTCAGCTCATTTTTGCTTCAATGGCTTTAATAAGCCAAATATGCATTACCGGTCAGCAATAAATCGACATATGATTCTTGAGACACCGTTGCATCTGCAAAAAATTACTGTTTGGTGCGGTTTTCATACCGGAGGGGTGATTGTACCGTATTTCGTCGTGGATGAAAACGACCGTCAATAAAAATTGCTATCGTGTTATGTTAGAAGATTATTTGTGGAAAGAATTGGATAAATCATTAACAATATGTGGTTTCAACAAGACGGTACCACTAGCCGCGAAGCATGCCTCACAATCGATTTATTGAAAGGCATATTTGGTGCGATCGATTGGTGTAGTGCAGTGATCTTTGCGTTCATCTGCTGCGCGATATTCATTGAAGTAGATATCTGACCTATTGAACGATAAGTTTGAAGGCAGTGTAAAAACAATACAAGTTTTCAGATCAGATAACTGTTTTTCTTTCTACATTTAATTTTTTCACAGTACTCGATGAAATTTGAGCCATGCCGAAACCTGCGAATGCTGTATGGGGAAAATTTAATATTGCTTCAAAGGTGGGGAACAGAAGCGAATGGGCTCAATGTAAATAGTGCAAGAAAGAGCTGTAAGGCATTCCTGTGCGGCTATTGAAACATGTGAATGTTTGTTCAGTGTCAAGGGCTTCTAGCTCATACGAGTATGTGCCACTTTCAGATTTTGCTCAGGATACCTACCGCTCAACATCAAATGGCACCAAATCAAATCAGTGGTAAAAAACACGAGCATTGTCAACTGGCCGACCATCAGTCAACATATTAGAAAAAGTAATTGTTGCATCGGAATCTCAAGCAAAAAACAATGTTTTGGCGGTCGCAAACTTTTTCTGTGCCACCAATACACCGTTTTTGCACACTGATTACTTGAAGTTTGAAGAAATGATCATTAAACTTCGTCCAGGCTATAAGCCTCCCACATCTCGTCAAATAACAGGCCGTCTCCTAGAAGAAAGTGTAACGATTTCCTACCTCCGTCTCGTTCGATTGCAATTAGAACCGACCTCTCATGGGTTCGAGACGTGCAGTCTTGTAAGTGACAACGGGCTGTACCCTTCAGGTCAACAAGTCCGGTCACACTTAGTCTACTCCGTGGTGGCTGCTTGTAGGCTAGCTAGTTCGGAGAGGAGTTTCGATTGCGGGTCTTACGCGAGCAGACTAAGTCCGAGTTACGTAGCTCAGCCACCGATTCACATGCCCGATTTACAAACGCGTCAACAACTACTCATCCAGAACAGGAAACCTACGTTGCGTTAGTTCTGGAGGTGATCTCTCCACAGATCTCAATTCAAAATACTACAAAATCTAAAACCATAGGCGCGTTACCAAATCACCGACGCGGTACCAGAAAACAAGCTAAGCTACCTCAAGTCCAAAGTAACCTACTCTAATCAAAAAAAACGAGCGCAAACATGGGTACCGCGGACCGTAACCGACTCGTAATCAATCATCCGCAGATTATAAAAACATAACCCCCTTCAAGACATACTTACCCTCAGTCATCACTTCCGCTGTAAAAGAAAGAGCATGCGGAACGGAAAGGCTTAAGCCTCCTTTAGTACTTCATTTTATTACTCCTTGCTTATCTATTATATTCATTTACAATAATTAAGCTAAGGTTTTCCTATAAAATAAATTAAATATAAACATTTGCTCTTCTGATTTTTAAAGAAAGGATTTTTTTTTCATATCTTTAATTGTATTCACATATGAGCGTTTTAATATATTTTCGTTAGTATTACTATTAAAAAATACATTACATCCTTTTTATCCGATTAATTCCATCTATCTTGTTCACAAGGATGGTTTCGTAAAAAAAAAAAGTTTTAAGAATTCAAAGGCATAAATTTAATCAATCAGAATAATAAATACGATAGAAATTTAAGTGCACACAAAACGCTTGTTTCTTTTCTTCAAAACTTTGTAAAATATACAACTAGGCTTTACTAAAATTAGCAAAATGATGTTGAATTATTTCATACCTTGAAAATTATTATCTTCTATTGCGCTTCATTTTTAGTCTCGAATTACTCTTCTTCTACTTATTTTCATGAAAAACTTTCGAGCGGAAATATTTTGTAATAAAAGTCACTCAAAAAAATAGAACCTAACATCGATGTAAATATAAAATCAAACAATTTCATTAACTTCTAGTTATTAAGCGTTTTCGTTCTTGTAATCCTACTAATTATGGTGAATATAAATCCAAGAGAAATGCCTACACTTGTGTAACATTATTATAGTAATAACTTTCTTATTCGCTCAGACTCAGCTCACTACCTATATAGATCTCAGTTCTAAACGCTATACGCTATACGCTAAATATACTATTTACTAACTGCTTTTTTGCATCATTATCGCTACCATCGTAATTCTAAAATATTCAAAATATTTCCATGAACAGCCGAACAGCCATTTCAAGAGAATAGTACATTACACTATCCAAACGACACAATCGCGGATTTTTTTAAATTTACGAGTACGAATCCGATTTACAATTCTTCCAATGTTTGTTTTGAAAATTTTCATACACCGTCCACGATTTCATGCGACTCTAAGATTATGTATTGTAAAAACACCCAAATTGAATCATAGATGATATGCAAATTTGAATATGCAAAGGATAAAGCGGTAATATTAAAGCATGTGCGCTCTGTGTGCTTAATACGAGTTATTGTTCTTTCTTTTTTTTTTCAACGAAATGAGCACATCAAAGTATGTTATTGTACAGGGTATTGGAACTTTAAATAATAGGACATAGGATGCGTAAGATATATCTATCATCACATTATATTACACTGCTAAAAACATTATTTATGTCTGTTGACCGTTTGCGTTTCAATCAAACCGAATTGTCGTAATTCATAATAAACTTTGACCTTATACGCAATTTTTAATTCCTTAATACTTTCGCATCTCTTACTAATAAGCATTTGTTCCATATGAATATTTGTTTGAACAATCAGATAAACTTGATACTATTTTAAATTTTAGAGTAGTAATTCTGAAAGTATAGTCTTGACAGACAAATTAGGGATAGAATACAATTTTCAAATAAAGCTCAATATATTAAACTTAACTCACTACACTCCATCCGCTGAGAAAGACAAATTTATTCACATTAAAAAAATTAAAGAAACTCATGCAACTTTATGTATATCTATGTTTATCTATACATGCACTTAAATTATCTAAAAATTCCCTAATATTTATATAATGGGAAAACTTAACTTTTGCAGTCATTGTACCCGTTAATCATTAGGAGGAAACATATACGCGAATTACTTTAAGCATTTATGTTTTCTAAACGGAGTATTTTGTGAATTTAAATTTTTTTTTTTCTTTTTTAAAAATATATATTTAGTTTACCTTTCATCCGTCATCTTTTTTTTTTCTTATCTAAATTAGAAACAACCTTTCCCTAAAAATCAATCAATTATGGGCACTGCCATTATCTTTCAAACAGAAGAGCCACAATGTGGGCAAATAAATCCTTGATCCGCCATCAAATTTCCTTCTAAGCAATAATAACAAAATATATGTCCGCATCACATATGGTGAGGGAGACTTGGTCGATCTCCACAATAGGCACATATAGTTCTCACATTCATAACAGGCATTATTGGCTTAGTGTTTAAGAATTCTGTTTTTCTTCCAAAAAACCTCTTTGCATTCCTTTGCAACTTCTTGTAATTAAGTAGAGGAAGCACAATCATTAGAAGTTCCATAAATCCATTCCATATTAGTTCCTTTGTGATATGACTATAGCCAACATCACGTCTCCTGCTACTATGCGACGTAATATAATCCAATCCAAGTAGAAAATCTATCAATGTGGGTTTCTTTCCCGATTTTAAAAAACAAACGAAGTTTATCACTGCCAGGATAAGCAATGTGTTTGCCGTCCACGAAAGTGCGGTATTAATCCACTCTTTTCCAACAAACCGATGATCAACATTCTGTTTTGCATATTTCGGTAGTATTGTGAGTATAAAATGCAAACAAAGCCTTGATCGGGTTAATTCATCTTTATCGTAGCAAATTAAAAGCAATTGTTGACCAAACGATGCAAATTGTTTGCCGATGGATCCCAGCCAAACAGCTGATTGAAGCAGTAGTTCAAATTCTGGTTGCAACCGGGCAAGTATTGATGGCGAAAGACTCTGGATCGTAGAAAAGAATTGCTCTCGTAAAATCTTTATGATATCCTTGTCAAATTGTATGGCATCAAACTGGTTAACACGTGCTACATAACTACTTTTACTATGGCTACTCTAACCTGGAATTAAGTCGCCTGCCTATTACACTCTGCTGTATCCGTCACTCGAATCATCTGATGACCGCGTATTAATGAGCATTGCGGTAGATTCGAAACGTGTTTCTCCAAGCCGCTCGCTATGTTTTTTTTTCCTGTCCAGTGCAGCTTGACTCCCAAAACACGGTTCATAGGCTCGCCAAGTCCTCTATTTGCTACCTCCTCCTGTGGGTAAATTTAGATTGCGTTATATGCACGCCACGCTAATTTTTTTTTGGGCTTACCGCTAATCCGCTAACCCTCGCGAGAATTTTAATTCGACGGACAGCTAACCGGCGAACACGTTCTGCCTGTTTGACATTTGGATGGCAATTCGTGGGAGGCATTGCCAGATAGATATGCTTCGAAATGTATCAGAGTTTTACTTCAGCGGCTCACATTGACAGAAAATATTTTTCCACAAATATAAATATTTGAAGAAAAATATATTCGGCGCAATGACGGCTGCACGAAAGATAAAGTCTGCTTGCATTTCGAAGTCATACATATCTGGCCGGGTGCCAAGGTTCGGGATCGGAATCACTCCGATTCCCGGGCGTAGGCGTCACATTATAAAAATTATGCTGATACCTTACAAAAACAAAAGGATGAAATCGAGGGCAAGGCCGTATCTTTGTCTTTGGACGGTTGGTTCGATATTCACAATGAGCGTATAATTTGTTGCAGTCTCACTACACCCGAAGGATTATCGATACTAGTTGATACTATCAACACATTAGGCCATCCGTATACTGCTGATTATTTAGGAGTAATCGCTACGGATATAATTACAAATACCAAAAAAAAACTTCAAAGTGATTATTAAAAGCTTCGTTGCCGACAATGCACCTAATGTCAAAAAAGAGGCACGAATTATGTAAAGATGGTTAGGCATTCAATGAACGAAAAACGAAATTTTTCAAAATCTGCCTGATCAATATTCACAACCTGACCGAAGAAAAGGACGAAGAAACGAAGGAAACGTTCCACAATCACCTGGAAAGACTAGTCAACTCATTGCTCACAAACAAAAAAAAAATAATTCTGGGTGATTTCAACGCTAAGGTTGGCAATGAGCTATCCAATTGTGGAACAAATGGAGGGTATAGCCTCCCCAATGAAACAAACGACAACGGCCAGCGCCTGATTGACTTTGCATGTAGCAAAAATCTAGTCATACATTAGACTTGCTTGCCACATCGAAAACGACCTGCGTTTCACCGGATGGCAACACACAAAACCAAATCGATCATTAACTCAGATCATTACTTTATTAAATTAACCTATCGATGTCGGATTTTCAGCGAAGACCAGCCCGCTGCCAAAATTTGACACCGAACGGCTCTAAACGCATCGTTAAAGACGAGTAACGAGCTCTGGATGGAAGTGAAAGCGGCTATCAGGACCGTTGGCAGAACAGACGATTGGAGATCAAGCCTTGCGCAAGAAGAATGATTGGTTCAATGGTGAAAGCCAGAATTCGTTGGATAAAAAGAATCAGGCGTACAAAAAGTACGTAGGTAGGAAAACCAGGACAAAGAGAGAACACTATAAAAATCTCACAAGAGTAGCAAATAAGATAATTACAATTAAGAAAAGGAAATACTAAGACAAGCAATTGAGAAGTATAGATGTAAGTTTAACGAGCAACAACAAAAGAGAAGCATACAAAGTAGTGAAAAGCCTGCAACGTGGTTATCAGCCAAAACCACGCTTTGTCGTGATGATATGGGCAATATCATCGCTGATGAAACAAAGATTAAGGAAAAATGGGCATCATATTTCAAAAACCTCCCTAATCCTCCGCATAGCTCCAGAATATTGGAGCCTATAGATGTCTGCGGAGAGTTTCCATTGGTCCCACCAATCCTGGATGAAGTTTGTTCTATTATCAAGGCCCAAAGAAATAATAATGCGCCGGGCATCGATGAGATTCCAGTGGAGCTCATCGAATATGGTGGCAGTAGTGCTCATCAAGCTATTCACAAAATCAACCAGTACATTTGGCAACAAGAACATATGCCAAAAGAGCAGAGCAGATCAATTATATTCCCTATCCACAAGAAAGGTGACAAGCTACACTGCGAAAATTATAGAGGAATATCACTACTTTGTACGGCGTACAAAATATTTTCTAAAATCTTAGAAAATAAAATCGAATCATACGCCAACAGTATTATTACGTAGTATCAAGGCGGCTTTAGGGCAGGCAGATCAACAATAGACAAATTGTTTACCGTCAAGCAGGTACTTGAAAAGTGCTGGTAGTTCAACAAAGACGAACACCAAGTTTTTGTTGACTTCAAGCAAGCGTAAGACAGTATTGATCGAAACGTACTGTACCAAAAAATGCTTCGCTTTGGCATCCCAGCCAAATCTGTCCGTCTTACCAAAATCACAATGACATCGACAACCTCCCATGTCCGTATTAATAACCAACTCACCGATGCCTTTGACACAAATATCGGACTAAAGCAGGGAGATGGGCTGGCTGCATTGCTCTTTAATTTGGCTCTGGAGTACGTCATACGGAAGCTACCTGTCGATACGCTAAGTACATTTCTATACAGGTCGAGCCAAGTAGTAGCCTTTGTGGACAACGTCAACATTCTGTCACGGTCATTAAAAACTGCCAAAGAACTTTTCCAGAAACTCGACAGCGAAGCAAAACTAGTAGGACTACAAATCAATGAAAATAAAACAAAACTCATGACACAGTCCAGAAAAATACCTCAGATACACAAAATATCACACTCGGTGAATACAGTATCGAGAATGTTAGCGAATTTGTGTATTTGGGCGCCAAAATAACGAAGACAGGAAATGAAAAAGATGAAATACGCCATAGAATACTGTTCGCAAATGAAATATTTTATTCAGTTTCGACGATCTTGAAGACCAGCTGCATACAAAGGAAAACAAAGCTCCAAGTATACAAATCTGTGATAAGACCTGTGTTATGCTATGGGTGTAGAACATGGACCTCAGCCCAAGCATCCGCAAATATATTGAACGCCTTTGAGCGACGGGTCCTGAGGCGAATAATTGGAGCGAGGCTAGACGGGAACTAATGGTGAATTCGATATAACCATGAGCTGTATGAAATTTTGACGATCCGGAGGTCTCAACGATTGCAAGACTGCGGAAGCTGCAATAAGCTGGACACATGAATCGTATGGATGAACAACGGATACCCAAAAAGGTATTCGTTGGGAGAACTGAAGCCCGGAGACCAGTGGGGAAACCGAAGAAACGCTGGTCTGACTCGGTCGACGAAGACAGTTCATTGCTGCTCGGATTTCGGAATTGAAAGACGCGGTTAATCGACCGAGACAGTTGGAGGCACTGTTTGCCGGAAGAGAAGGCCCGAGAGGGGCTGCAGTGTTAAGAAGAAGAAGTAATAGCATAATTCAATATGGTTGCCGTGGGCATATACTGAACATGCTAGCGCAAGATGTGGAAATCAAATACGTTTCTGGAAACATAATTAAGGTGATCAAATATTTTAGGAATAAACATCTACCCGCAAATTGAAACAAGGCTGCCGGGAGTAAAAAGTTCTTAATGCCCATAAACGTTCGATGGAATTCAACGAGAGACTTTATTAGCTCTTGCCTTGCTAATCGAAGAATATTAGTACAAATATGCCAAAATAATAAAAATGAAGTTGACAAAAATTTACTCGAAATCGTAAATGATGCATAGATCACGAACAATGCAATTCAACTCTTGTCACGCCTGGATCCAATAGCTAGAGCCTCAGACAGAGCCTTAGACAGAGCCTACAGATATGGAACAACAATATCGGTGGCAGTAGAAATATGGTACCGGCTAGAGAAGGATTTAGAAAATGAAACATTAGAAGTCAAGAATTTATTTTCGTATCGACGTGACATGGCATTAAAGTCATAATTTTTTGGCTAATATGTTGGATCACCGATTCCTGGGCAAAAATTTGAGCAATGATCAAACCGATAACGTTTTTGCTGAAATGCCACCCAATTTCATGCCAATGTAACGTCTTTGCTGACGCAATCATCAGTGTTTCCTCAGTATTTTTTGGGGGGAATTTTTAAATAGACTCCACCTTTAGAATGATTGAAGCTCCAAAATATGAACACAAACGATAATCGATGACTCAACTGGGATGACAAAGAAAGATTTCAAATACTATGTGAACAATTACTGTCAGCAGTAGCATCATCAGCTTGTCTCGAAAGAATATTCTCTACCTTCCGATTAGCGATCGAGAAAGTCCATAAATTAGTCCATATCTTCAGGACTTTCAACCATACCCATAAGATAATTTGTCGTACGGTTCCTTCATACAATATGGACTGTGTTTGGGAATCCAATGCGAATATGGAATTACGAGAAGAAATATTGGGCGTAGATTCCGGAGGCCAATTTGAGTGGGAGGCAGACGATGATGTACCACTTATAGATTTGTGCCTGACAATTGACCCTGATTTAAATTGATCAATAAAATTTTTACTCACGTCTTTGTTACTATAGGAATAAAAAGGGAAATATTCAGACTAATTTTTAATATTATTCCATTTTGACAGTTTCAAATAAATTACAGACGGGAAAACACTTACTTTTCATAAACGTGATACATATTCGATATATATCAAATATCGGATTTTCAAATATTTATTATAAATAACGGATTTTTGAAATTGTTTGCTTGTTTGAACTACAGCTGTACAACATAATTTCATCAAACTGCACATAAAATAGGTATGCACTACTGTTACTAACCACTAAATAATGTTAGGAACTTTAAGTTATTTAGAGCGATTGTTTTTCAATTATTTATTGATGGCTGGTAACAGCATAAAATTAAATCTTCTAACCGCGTTTGTTTTAACAGCTCCAACATCAATTCTATGTCTCAGCACGCCATGCAACTATTTTCTTGAGACGAACTATTAAATGAAATTGCCAATAAATGCCGGCTTTAAAAAATAAGCCAGTCTATGCAAAGGAATTGTCTAATAAATTTAATGCAACATTACTTCGTGATCTGTAGTGAAAGTATTTATCCGCATATTAGCGGTAACTAGATTTGCTGAAACTTAATAACATACATACATCACATACCACGCCAAATGACATAATATCAACTGAAACAATGCAACACGATGACAATACGTCGACTAAATCGAAAAATCAATTTCTTGTAATCCACTCAATTGCACAGCACACACTCACATGTGCATAGAAATTAAGCACGTATTGTACTCGTTTCTGAGACGCTATGTAACCGATTTTTGCACAACAAATATGTATGCTTTAAATTCGTCCAAACACCCGCATCATTAATAATTCACCTCACAACATCCCCGTTCGGGTGACAAAAACCCAGCTGGTCACTTTTGGGCCAAAATATCTTGTTTGGAGGTCAAATCCATCTAAATTCGTATGTTACCTTTCCCAGGATTGTTAAGGTTTGAATGCTCAAGGCTCTGATAGAAATCATATCAGACGTGCGTATATGTAAGCCATTTATGTTTCTGTGTTCGTCAACGACGACTTACAAATTTATCCAGCCTAAGATGCGACAAGATAGATCTCATTGAACGAATCCAGCTGTAAATAGTGCGTGGGCTGTGCGAATTTAGGTTTCGCGTCGGCATACATCAGAGATAGCTCATTTGCGGCTCTTAGTATGTCCTTTGCGTGCTTAGCACAACCGTGAAAATCAAAAGTCATCGTTTAATGGAAAGAGTTCGCGTCTTTCTATTTTAAGGCAGTTTCAATGTCAGCATGTGGATGACGAAGTATGAACGTAATGGACGATAATCGACATTTTATTCATGAATGTGATTATATCAGCCGATCCACTTTTCATTCCCAGCATTTAGTGGATTGGTAAGGAAAGTGGAAGTAATATATAGTTCTACGTATAGAAGACGGAAACGATATAGACTGACCTATTAGGTGTAGAATTCAAGAATGTCATTGCCGTTTGCTATGGAAAAGAGAAACCAACATTTTTTGGTGAACAGGTAAAACGTGACTACTCCTTCTGGTCATGCATCGCGACATGCATTCTAATGAATCTTATGTTCAAGCGTCTAAGCAAAGCATAACAAAAGAAGATTCAAAGAAAGAAGTATTTATGTATATTTTTGCACTATAGTATGTTTATTTTGATATCATTAGGAATAATTGAATCGTTTATTTCACAAACCACCTAAGTGCGCCTTTTGTAACTTTTGGAAAACTAAACAAAACTATTTTGCAGCTTAAGTATAGGTCTAGTCTCCTTCAGATATTTTTTTACCAAATCAAAAACATACCATTGGGATAATCTATTTTTTTAATTTTTTTTCCTTTACGATTTTGAGTTGTAAATTTTTGAAAAAATTGCACTTGGTTTCCGCAATAAACGAGTAATAGGGTAAGCCCGGGATAGTTGGACCATGTTTTTCTAAAGCTATTTTTTCCGAAATTTCGCAATGTCTAGGATAAGTTTTATATTTTTTTAATAAGTATATATGTCTTTAAACAATTGTAAGGAAGTTTGCAGTTGTTAAGCTTATCACACCGGGAGTTATGATGTTTTTTGGTTTTGCTCGATGGTCCGTCTATCCCAAACATACTCGGGTTAGATGGACCACCTAATAGGGATTGATGGACCTATATTTTACGTGACTGAATCAGGATATAAGACAAGAAATACATGTTATCAAAGGTATGAAGACTATTTATTCCAAGCTATAAAGTGAAGGTATAGAGTAATAAACTATTTGATATGATTAATAGATTTGACAATCAAAATAGTTAAAAAATGGAGCTAGTAAAACTCAGTTTCTAGAAATTTGAATCATTCAGCAGTCATCTTATTTGGAGAATCTTGCTTTGCGCAGTAATCGCATTTATCCTCGAATCTTGTACAGCCTTCATGTGTCCAGCGGGAGCATGACGCAAACTTAATCCAATCTTCATCTCGTTTTGTTTCGTTGTAGTTCTCTTTATAGCCCAGTCATATTAGGTAAAAAAAGGGGTCAACCTCGGAATGAAAGATAATAAGCTGCAAATTGGTATGAACCTTTGTTTTGTCATTCTAAATGTTGTCTCAAAAGTCACAATCGTTATCGTGTTCCCGTCTCAAGATATTCAAGGTCAAAGGTCACAAAAATCGGTTTTTCGCGAATATCTGGCTTCCTATCGGTTAAATGAGATTTGCATTTATTATAAAAGTTGTAGGCTATAAAATTCCCTACAACTTTTGTTTAAACCTTTTTTTCATACGACCAACCGTTTTGAAGGTAGAGCGCGAAGAGTGCACATCGTACAGTCATATACCGCCTAATGCAAGGTCAAGCGTGAGTTATGGTTATCAGTACGTTATAAAGTCAATTATTTACTTGGAAATTATAATTATTAAACAATGCCTATTATTTATGTACTAACTATTAATTATTTATATTTAATTAAAGTAGAACCTAAAGAATGGGGCTGGATGCTTGAAAATGAAATCCTGGAGCCCATACGAACGTTATTACCTCCAGCACCAGCCGAACTACTAAACGTAATATTTTGCAATTGCAAAAATGGTTGTGGTTCCCGCTGTGGATGCAGAAAATCAGGGCTACAATGTTCTTTAGCTTGCGGCCAGTGCAACGGACAAGCTTGCCTCAACGCTTCACTGTATCCAAGTAATCCCGATGAAGAAAATACATATGATCCCGATATTCTGGAAGGTTTGGAGATGAACATGACAGATAATGAGGATGATGACAATGAATCGAACATTTTTGAGCGACAAGAAGAAGAATTCATTGTCATCATCCTCATTATCTGTCATGTTCATCTCCAAACCTTCCAGAATATCGGGATCATATGTATTTTCTTCATCGGGATTACTTGGATGTTTGCATATTGATCTCATTTCTTTTCTCTAGCTTCTTTTTCAACTTTTCTCTTTTCTTTCCCTCTCGGCCTTTCTATTTTTCCTCCCTGGCTTTCTTCTTTTATTTTAATTTTTGACCCTTTCTCATTTTTTTTTCTTTTTCAGAGCAGTTATGTTTTCTGGAGAGCTTAACACTATTGATATAGTTTGAATTTTTCTTTTCACAGTCTGAACTTTGTTGACACAAGGCACTGGATGTAGTTTGTCCAATAATTTTGAAGGGATCTCAATTTCAGATTTATTCTGGTGCTTTTCAGAAGGTCCAAGTAAAGGAACATTTTCAAAGCTTCTTGAAGTACCAGCACTACAACCGCTTCTTGAGGAATTAGAGCCTGCCACAGCAACATCATCACTTGGGCTATTAGGACCAGCAGCAGTGGTATCATTTTTTGAACTACCGGAGCCAGCAACATCAACACCAGCCATAACGTTTTCGAAAACAAGAGACGTATCTGGAGGCCTGGAGTCTATTGATTCTGACAAAAAAGCGTAGTCTGGTATCGCATCAGATTCAAATGGAATGATTCCACACGTTCTAAATCCACTTATTCCATTTTCTGCGTTTGCTGACTTACCCCAAGCTATGCTAAGAAGCGCACTAAACTGCAGTCGAGTTGACCAAGCAGAATAATAGTTCATTTTTAAAGACTTGAAGAAAGCGCGGTCTAACGATTGAAGCCAATGACTGGTGTGGGGAGAAATACTCATCAAAATTACTTGATTATTTTCTGCAAACTCTAGCATTTCAACGCAGCTAGTGTGTGATGTATATCCACCTAAAAGAAGAAGCACCTTTCCTGCTGGTTTTCTTGGAGTGAAATGATTTTTCAGCCAATCAAAAAACAAATCGCTTTTTACATAGCCAGACTTTGGCGACATTTTTACTTCAGGGCCAGGTGGTAAACCGTCACAAAACTCCTGCTTTAGGTTCTTTCCTTTCATTATGCAAAAAGGTGTTAAGAATGTACCCTCTCCATTCACACTTGCCAATGCAGATATGGTTTCGCCCTTTTCTCCTGAAGTAACAGAAGTTACATTCTTGGAACCTTTCAAAGCAACTACCTTCCCTGGTTTGTTATTTAGCTGTAAACCTGTTTCGTCCATGTTAAAAATATCGCCAGGTTTATCTTTAAGACCATTTTCTTCCAAAACATACTTTGAGAGGTCAAAATACGCTTTGACATCTATTTTATTCAGACCTTTTGCTCTTGCAATAGACACACATTCAGATTGCCGAATGGACAGTTCAGGATTGCGTACAAGAAAAGAAAAAAGCCAGTGGTAGCCTGTTTGCTTTGTTTCATGATTGAAACTATGCTTCAATTGCAGGTTTTCAGCTAAATAGTAAGCCATAGAATGTACTGAGTCTCTGGTTGGAGTAAACCCCCTCGATTGTAATTTTTTTATGTGTACTACAATTTTTTTTCATTTTCAACTCCTAGCAATCAGTTTTTTCCCATGGAACCTTTACTAAAGCTTTGTAGCTTGATACGTCTTTTCAAAGTTGTTTTCGGCCTTCCAAACACCTTCGTTGCAGCATTAACTCCCATTTCTTACTTTGAACAGCTTAGGCTGCATTTTCCAAGCTACGTTCAGACCATTCTCCCCTCCCAGACATGCGTTTTCTGGTATAGAACGTAGGCATTTTCCTATAACATGAAAAAAAATCCCCGTTGGCAGCACCAGTCGGAAAGGTAAATTTCTCGTATGTAGCGTAAGTTTTCGAAAAAGAAATTGGCTTATCTACTACTGGACTTCTTATTGCAATTTTTGTATTACTACATGGGTATTTATTAAGAGAAAGGATCTGAAGCCGTTCGTATTTGGAGACCCTTCATAGAGGCGCAAATATTTTGCTAATTAAATTGAGTTGCACGCGTATGGATTACATATTGAAAATCGGCGGATCATAAATTGTTGTAAACATATAAATACCGGTTTCGCCCTTCTCGTATTTGCTGTTTACACAGTTCACAGTGGTAACAACACAAAGGCTTAAATAGCTCGAATAGTTAATTTCAAAAGATTTCCATAAAAGTTTAATCAGCACTTGCGTTGCACTTAATATATACATTTTCAATTTTTTTCTGAACTGTGAGGGCCGTCATTTCGATTTTTATTAAAATCGGCTGCTAAAAATATTAAGCTGTAAATTTTCGACTGTTTTATTTGTCATTCAATTTGCATAATTAAATTAACTTGCCTTAATAACTTATAATTTCAAGTTTCAACGGAATCTGTTGAGAATCTTGGCTGCTGGAGAGCTACAGAAATAAAAAAATTGTATGCCATCCCCCTGTATGGGGAGACCCGCCTGTATGGGGAGACCCCCCTTAAATACCTTAAAATATTTTCTTGCACTGCAAATTTCAAGAGGCACCACTTTTGACCTACGTAGAAAATTTCCTCATTCTAGCTCATGTGGTTTGCGAGAAAACTTGATATGACGCACGAACAAACGGGCGGACGGACGGACAGACAGACAAGTCGCGATTTTATAATTTTTAAGGGTATTGTTAAAAATATTTTACAATATCTTAAAAATGATCTGGTTTATAAGTTCTTTCAAGTCAAGTCATTTAAAACGTTTCCATGAAAAATATTCATTATTTCAGTTGGCACTAAAATAGCGAATTACGCTTGCCTTCAGAACTTTGGGGGCCGCCATTTTGAATGCATGCATTTGATTTTGAATTATTTTAAATCTTTGTATGCTAGGACCTCATCAATCAATGTACTATCTCGTTCAAATAGGAGTTTCACTCTAGACAGGGTAAAATAATTCAATTTTTAAAGAAAATGGCAGCTAAAAATATTAGGCTAAATTTTCGACGTTTTTATTTTTCATTCAATTTTAATGATTTCCTGCAAAATACAAGAACATAGTACAGAGATTCATAATCTCAAGTTTCATCAAAATCCGTTGGAAAATGTGACCGCTAGAGGGCCACAAAGACATGAAAAAAAACGCATATTTAAACGGCCGCGTTTTTGAAATTTACACATGCATGGTCATCAAAATATCAAAGACTGTATGTCTAAGTAATGTCTATCTTGAAACCAAGTTTCATATATGTCGGATAAAAATTGTGACTTTTAAAATCCTTTGAAATTTTGACCTTCAACTGGCCGCCATTTTGGTTTTTGCAACCTGACCTCCAGTTTTTTTACGGAATTCTTTAGGTACATATAATTTCTATCTAACTGCCGAATTTCATGAGAATCTGTTGAAAGCTTTGACCACTATTACAACAACAAAATTTTGCACGTTTTTCGACATTTGAGCGGCCGCCATTTTGTTTCTGCCGTACCGACTTTGGATTTTTTATTGTGAGATTCATCATATACATCAATGAACCTTTGTACCAAATTTCATCCAAATCGGAGCTATACTTCGGTCAGAACAGAAATCGCGATTTTTCGTCTAAAATAGCCGCCATTTTGTTTTTGCCCGGCTGATATAGCTGGTTCACGAACCCAACCGAGATAATTACCCAATACACCTTTCCTGAAAATTTGGTGAAAATCGAAGCAAAATTGCAACCTCTAGCGTGGTCACAAATTTCGTTATATCCCATATATATATATATATATATATATATATATATATATATATATATATATATATATATATATATATATATATATATATATATATATATATATATATATATATATATATATATATATATATATATATATATGTATATATATGATGCTCTCCGCAATAGGTAAATTTCTCTCGAGAAATTTACCTAAAACTAACTTATCAGGACAGACCCTTGTGTTTAAAATAATGTTGATAAGTATCATTTAATTTATATTAGAAGTAAAGTCCTAATAGGAAATATGGTCCTACTATTCCAGGTTCTTTTCAAGTGGGCCAACTATCCCAGTTGTCACAGATTCATCTATCCCAATTTTCAGGGATGGATGGGCCAGCTTCTCATTCAGACAAACAACGCTACTGGAGCACAATTTTAGGTTAAGACCTTACTCAACTATACAATCGAGCTATAGCATTGATCTTACGTCAAAATCAATTAAACTAACTTAACCACATAACAATAAAATCCAGGGAAAAATATTTTTCAACTCACCAAAAGAAATAAACAAAGTTTTTTTCTTAAAAAACATGTGACACTCATTAGTAAAACTAAACGTGTTAACGTCTGCACGAGTGAAAACATACTAACCAACGAATGCGGCACTGCTGTGGCAGACGAGCGAAATATTCGAATAGTCCGTCTATACCGGTGGTCCATCTATCCCGGACTTGCCCTATATGGATAATCCAAAGTGATTTTTTTTTATTTTTATTGAAATTAAGTCAAACCACTAATTTTTACCTGTTTTGGTATCAAAGGTAACTAACAGACACACTTAAGTATAAACAAGATGTGGAGACAGACCTACGCTCATGTCAGAAGGGTTTTGTACTCAACTTACAAAATGCAGTCACTAACAACGAATAAAATGATGAAACATGTCAAAGACGTATCCTGTGTTTTCATTTTCCATTTAAACGCTATTATTTTGGTTTTTCCGACAAATATATATTTCGGGAGTAAATTGCTCCCTTCTTCAGTGTCAATTATTTTCTGAGATTACAAGGCTTTTTCGAGGATATTTATACTAACCAAATTCTAATTACCTAAGGTCTAATTGCTTAAGGCCTTTGCTATTAGGTTTTATTACCTTTATATCTTCATATTATTCTTAGCTCAATTATTAAGTCTTCTTTTTTTATTATTTTATTATTGCTTAAGGTCTAATTATTATTATTTATTACATGAGTAATTTTAATTATTATTAGTACAATAGAAAACAATCTAACGCTATTTCACCATATCCAGGAGCCTAGAGTATCCATTTCCTAGGTCATCGTTGAGTCTCGTTTCGGTTGGCTGTCTCATGATCCACAATGATTCGTACACGTCCAGTTTTCACATGTTTCTTACTCCCTTAACTACCGTTACGTCGTTTCATTCTATTCGATGTCCTTGGCAAATGTGTTTCGCTACTGAAGGTTTATCGTTGCTCGTGGTTCCTCGCTTCATCTCCGATTGTGCCTCCTTAATCTTATTTCAACCGTTCTCCTCAAATCTTATTTTAACCGTTCGTTTTATTTGTCCAATGTATGTTTTATCACAGTGTTTGCATTTAATTTTGTATGCGTCGCACTTCTCATCTTTCTTCTTGCTATTATTTGCATTTGTGAGCCTACTTTTAAGTTGAAACTGGACGCTGCTTGAAATTAGCTGGATGTTAATTTGCTTGAGTAATCTGCTTAAGTCTCCGGTTCGTTCTGAGTTTACGACCGTGTGGAACGCAGTAAAGCTATCTCGTGCTCTCCTTTGTTCAATCTTCTTCATCATACCTGAGATCAACCCTGCTTCATATCCGTTTTTCTTCGCTGTAGCTAGGATATAACTTATTTCCTTGATCCGGTTTTCCATACTCAGTGCTACTGACAGCATCCTACGTATGCATGCTCGGAAAGGTGCCATTTTTTGTGAGTATGCATGATTTGATGTTCTTGGTACGGTCCTTTGAGTACTTGTATTTTTTCGATATGTGTCCAATTCTAATTTCCCGCTAACCCTCATAATTTTCAAAACGAGGAAAGTTAGTTCGTTGTTCGTTTCTTCCTCAATTGTAAAATTGATGTTTTTGTGGATGTTATTTAATTTCGACAGCAATTCATTTAATACCGTCTACATATCGAACCCAAAATTTGGGCATTATGCCATTTCGCTCTATAATTTGTTCAATCCAGGACATAAACAGGACATCTTGCTTTTCTTTCCACTGTCGAGTCTTTTGAAATAAGTTGATCTTCCAAGAGCTCGAGAACTTGTTTCACTGGTATGCTTGGAAACAGAGCCTTGACGTCAAAGGACACCATTTTATCCTCATTTTATAAACGATTGTACTTCATAAGCTTTTTAATTAATTCATCTCGGCTTTTGACGGAGTATTTGTTGGTCGAAATCCCCATATGTTTTCTACAATTTTCTGACGATGAAGAAGGCCCAGGGAAGAATGAGCGAGGATATCAATTTATTAAAGACTTACTTTAAGTTTAAAATAGTGCCTTAGAGTCATAAGATGTTATGGGTGAACATTGAGACTCCATAGCGTTGCTCACCCGAACACTACCATACGCAATTTCGTAAGAGTCTAACCTACGCAAAACCGAGCCGCACTTTATTAATTTTTTTTTCTGGTAGTCCGATGATGTAAGTATCAATAAGTAGTTTAAACTTCCATTCACAAAAGGATTACTGATTAAATTATGAACAGAAAGCCACACAATAATTTTAAGTTTAATAATTGTTTAAATTACGAACAGAAAGCCACATAATAATTTTAAGTTTAATAATTGTTTAAATTGCGAACAGGAAGCCACATATTAATTTTGCTTGTAACTTAATGTAAGTAAACTCATGTAGCTAGGTCACTTCCGTTTCACACGCCACAATTATGGACAACGCAACCAGCAGCAAGCGGTGAAGGCATCAAGCACCAGTGCGAGCTCGAAAACGAAAGGCAAAATACACACGGTAGCGGAACATTCGTCATCCAATCAACATATGCGACAAAACATGTAGTCAGGCAACGCAATTGCATCGTCATAAGGCTTTGTACTCTAATCCTGCTCTATTCCAATGCAATGTTTGCGCACTCAAGTGTGAGGACAATGATTCTGGCAGATATTATAAAACATCCAAAACTTTAAAGACACATCGTATCGTACATACCGAGCCTTATAGGCGAAAGTGCAACTTCGGCGGTAAATTATTCGATAATGCTCACAATGCTAAGAGACATGAAAAGTTACATTCAAATCCCAATGATAGTTGGGACAAATTTCTAAGCAATCGGAAAGGTTAAAAGAACATCAAATCCTACATTCTGGCCAGAAAAGTTTTCATGTGAGCTTGAAGGTGAATATTAATAGTGATTCCAACGCCGCGATATTAAAGTACAAATTCCAATGAAAACCGCAATTACGTCCGATTAAAATGGTTGCTTTCATCATTCACGTTACATTGTAGTGTAAATTGCCAATTTGTGGGTAGTTTCTATTCTCATCTTAATACAAAATAATTTCACTGTAAGGCTATATCAAAGACCTTACCATAACATCAACAACACCTCCATTGACTGATGAAAATAAACATACAAATGAGTATGATAAAAGAAAGAAATTCATGGAAAAAAATTAAAACATGCAGGCAAGAAAACTCTTGTTACAGCTAAATCAATTAAAGATTCAGATGATTGGTATCATCGAATCATCATCAGTAGCCGAAGACGACACAGCAGACAAACAAACGACAAGTGATGCTGCACTCGTATCGTCGGGTGACGTGAATGATTAAGCGAACCGTGAATCAACAATAACAGGCAATGGAGATAAAGTCAATGCATTCAGCGCGTAGTACATTCGATTTCCAATAGGATCGCCACCAAGTGGAATGTAGGTTGAGTGGAACCAAATGAGGGGAATTACTCGCTTCAATGGAGCAAAAGTCACTCAAAACAAGTTTTCCTCGGTGGATGGAAGGGAAAAACGTTATTCAGTGAGTTTATTTAAGCCGGGAAGATTGGCGCGATCTTTCTTTTTGGACGGTGAAGTGTTTTTTTGGGATGTGCGAACAACGGTGGTGCTCCGGAAAGTAAAGTTACTTTTGAAACATTATCGAATTTGTGCGAGCAACGGTGGTGCTGCGGAAAGTAAAGTTACCTTCGAAACATCAATTTTGGACGTGCGAACAACGGTGGTGCAGCGGAAAGTAAAGTTACATTTGAAACATTATCAATTTTGTGCAAACAACGGTGGTGCTGCGGAAAGTATACTTACCTTCGAAACATTATCAATTTTGGATGTGCGAACATCGGTGGAGCTGCGAAAAGTAAAATTACCTTCGAAACATCATCAATTTTGGAAATTCATTACTTCATTACAAACGTTGACGAGACGGCGGTGGAAATCTGGTGGAAATCTCGGGGGAACGGAAGCGAGGGGCTCCTTCCTAGGCTAAGAAGTAAAAGTAAGTGGCTCTCTTTGTCATTCAGATTGTTGAATCGTTTTTTATTTCGATAAATAAAGTTAACATAGGCTTAATTATCCGATTTTTCTTTCCTCATATCGCGGATCAAATATTTAACTTTTTCTTTCAGTTGTGAGGAGTGCGGTCGGGAAACCTTTCCCCGGGGGGCGGTGGCCAGGCAAGAAGACCTGAAAGATTTAACTGTGGTGGTAGTGTTCGACGAGGGTAGTGAATGTGAGTGTCGTCGCAACCCTATCTCGGTTTTCGGTGTTAGGCGTAGTTTCAGTTGCCGGGTGTGGGGAATCAAGGGTTTTGGGTAGCGGCGTTATCTTCAACTCACCCTAAGTGGTAGGGTCCTTGGAAGGGGGTCCTCACGGCTTAGTGCTCAAGCGATAGTTTTTTTTTGCTCCAGCGATCGTCTTCTCGTTCAGATGACCCCTTGGGAGGTTCGAAAAGCGAACGAGTGGCGCCCACGCCTGTCTTTGGGTGAGCTAGATTAGGGACGGTGGAGCCTCCGCTAGAGTAGCCACAATAAAGTGGTGGCCATTACGGGGGAATTAGAGAATCCGGCGGTTAAAATTTTCCCCCTTTGGATATTTGCGGGTAATATTTGGCGCCCAACGTGGGGCGGAGGATTTGGCGGAGGAGTTCGCGCAGGTGGTGGTGGTGGTTCAATGGGCGGTGGCGGCAACGGAGATCGTGATGGAGGTGGCCATAGTAGATTCTATAGAAAAGACGGCGGTGGGGGAGGTGGTTATGATAGGCAAGATGGAGGTGGCCAAGATGGCGGTATGAGAGGCTCAGGTGGACCACCAGGTGGTTTTACAATTGAGGAAGAAACGAACAACAAACTACCTTTCCTCGATTTGAAAATTATAAGGGTTAGCGGAAAATTAGAATTGGACATATACCAGAAAAATGCAATCGTACCAAGAATATCAAATCATGCATACTCACAAAAAATGGCATCTTTCTGAGCATGGATACATAGGATGCTGTCAGTAGCATTGAGTATGGAAAACCGGATGAAGGAAATAAGTTATATCCTAGATACAGTGAAGAAAAATGGATATGAAGCAGAAATAAACAAAGGAGAGCACGAGATAGCTTAACTACGCTCCACACGCAAAAAAGAAGGCAACAACAAAGAGCAGCGGTCGTAAACTCAGAACAAACCGGAGACTTAAGCAGATTACTCAAGCAAGTTAACATCCAGCTAATTTCAAGCAGCGTCCAGTTTCAACTTAAAAGTAGGCTCACAAATGCAAATAATAGCAAGAAGAAAGATGAGAAGTGCGACGCATACAAAATCAAATGCAAACACTGTGATAAAACAAACATTGGACAGAAAAAACGAACGGTTTAAAATAAGATTCGAGGAGCACACTAAGGAGGCACAATCGGCGATGAAGCGAGAAACCACGAGCAACGATAAACCTTCAGTAGCGAAACACATTTGCGAAGGACATCAAATAGAATGGGATGACCTAACGGTAGTGAAGGGAGTAAGAAACATGCGAAAACTGGACGTGTACGAATCATTGTGGATCATGAGGCAGCCAACCGAAACAAGACTCAACGATGACCTAGGAAATGGATACTCTAGGCTCCTGGATATGGTGAAATAGCGTTGGATTGTTTTCTATTGTACTAATAATAATTAAAATTACTCATGTAATAAATAATAATAATTAGACCTTAAGCAATAATAAAACAAGTTGGGTAGACAGACCTATGCTCATGTCAGAAGGGTTTTGTACTCAACTTACAAAATGCAGTAACCAGCAACGAATAAAATCAAGAAACATGTCAAAGACGATTTTATTGGAGAAAATGTGAAATTCGAGGATCATACTATTATTAACAAAGTTGAAAGAGTTTTGACTTCTGAGGTATTTGTTATAGTTATACCCATAAATATCTCCCTTGATAATTTTTTCAGATTTTTTAAGATCACGGGTGTCCATTCGCGAGAGAGGAAACACATTTTTCATGTATTTCCCCCCCTGTGCCCCCACTGAAGCAAAAACTGTCAGTTTGAGAACAGTTTTGAAAAGCTCTCATAGAGAACTTTCAGTTGATACTCATATCGACTACCTTTCATGAAATTTTTTCCCAGGGGTCACTTCTCTGTACTGTAATCATCGATTCATGGCCTATTTTTTCGAATCCTAGAATGGTTACAAAGCCCTTTTGCTAGGAGCTCTCTCCTGCCTCTTCGACTTGTTTCAATTATATGTACTCATCTTCATGATACCTATCATTCCTGCAATTTTCATGCAAATCCTAGCAAAGCTGTAGTGTCTAAGTCGGTAAAAAGCGCATATGGCTCCATAGCCATATGTTTCCATAGTAATACAGGGCACATTGTTCCATAGTAATACAGGAAAATTCAAATCGCTATAACTTCGTCAAATACTATTCGATCTTTATGAAACTTTCAGAAAAGATCAATCCAATAAAAAGTCATCTGTTTGCCAAATTTTATTGAATTTAAGGGTACCGTTTAGATTTTATTCAAGAAAACATAAAATCGATAAATCATACTATTACTAACAAATTTGAGTGAATTTCGACTTCTCATGTATTTGTTGTTGTTGTACTCATTAAGGCCTACATTCATGATTTTTTTCAGATTTTTCGGATGGAAGGTGTCCAATCGCGAGGGGGGGGGGGTACGCGAAAAGTTCGTACATTTCCCCTTCCCCTGCCCCCCTCGGTACTCATAAGGCAATTTTAAGACCTGTTTTGAAAAGATCTCATTGAGACCTTTCCAACGACACCCTACTCGACTACCAATGGTGAAAATTTTTTTTTGAGGGGTCACATCCCTATATGGGGAGACCCCCCTTAAACCCCTTTAAATAATTTTTTCACCCTTGAACTTTCAAGAGGTCACCACTTCTGACCTTTCTACAAAGTTTCATGGCTGTAGCCTTTATAGTTTCGGAGAAAAAGTGCTGTGACATACAGACGGACGGACGGACGGACGGACGGACGGACAGATGGACACAGGTCGTGATTGCAATAGGGTTTTGTATTTTAGTACAAAACCCTAAAAAGACTAAATAGTTCAGCTAAGAATAATATAAATATATAAACGTAATAAAACCCAATAGCAATCATATCTTGAGCAATTAGAAATTAGGCAATTAGACCTTAGGTAATTAGAATTTGGCTAGTATAAATATCCTCGAAAAAGCCTTGTAGTCTCAGAAAATAATTGACACTGAAGAAGGGACCAACTTACTCAAGAAATATATATTTGTCAGAAAAAACAAAATAATAGCGTTTAAATGGGAAAAATGAAAACACAGGATAGTCTGGAAGCGCTTAACATGGAAAAATACACAAAGTATGTCAAAGACGATTTTATTGAAGAAAATATGAAATTCGAGGATCATACTCTTGTGAACAAAGTTGAACGAATTTTGACTTCTGAGGTATTTGTTATTGTTATACTTAAAAAAATCTCCCGTGAAAATATTTTGATTTATTAGATCACAGGTGTCCAATCGTGAGGGAGGAAGTTTATTTTTCAAACAAATCAGGGCAACGGTAGAATAAGATGTTTCAGTTACTCGGCTCTTTAATTAACTTATGGTCAACGTAGGCGACTTTTTTTGAGGCCTGTAGTGTCAGTGCTACTAAATGGAGCAGAAATATGGAGCGACGTTCTCAGCAAGGAGCTACACTGAAAACGCTTGACACAGCTTAAGAAAAGAAGAGCACTGAGGATTGCATCTCCTTATCCAAAGTCTCTAATTCAGCGGTGCTAGTCATTGCAAGCGTGATACCTATCGCCTTCCTCGCTAGAGAGTGCCATATTATATACCTGTGCCAAAACGCCGACGCAAAAGATACAGTTACCAGCAAGGAGAGACAATGCTCACTTAGTGAGTGATTACCAGTAATCATGAGTGAACAGCGCGAAGAAAAGATGGATTGCGCACGTCATTCGTGGTAGAAAACCGTGATTCAATTGAACGCTTGGTAACACTGGCTTCTACATAACCCAGCTCTTGAGTGGGCATGCGTGTTTTCAGTTTTACTTGCTCTAGACTTGCAAGTCATGGGCCTTTGCTCTACGTACACTATGCCACCAACATATTTTTTTCATGCAAAAGATAAAACAGGCTACGCCAGGATCTCTATAAAACATAGGAGGGCACTTTCCAGATAGTCTTTATTGGGAAATGCTTAGATCGGTCAATAAATGGAGCCATGTGGCACATTATGTTCGGGCAGTCGCAAACCCAAAATGCTCACTATCACAGGGGATGTCAGAGTCAGCGGGCCACTTTACTAGCAATACCTCTTTCTTTCTCCCCTCCCACTAGAGGAAAGATTTTCCAACTTGAAGGCACTCTGCAACAAAACAAAACTAGGCTAAGCCCGATATAATGTGTTAATCGAGTCCAGGCTACGTTTTGTCCTATGTTACAAGACCCTATTAAACTTGTGACCTTTGTATTACAGAAGTTTTTTTTCGAAATCATAGTAGCACAGACTCGAGACTTGGTAGATACAATATATCAAACGTTACTGACTTTTGAATGTTTTGAGCATAAAAAAAATTACAAAGGCTTTTAAGGGGGCTGTCTTCATTTAGGAAGGAGACCCTTAATTTTTCTTTATGTAAGGTAGTTATATGGCGTATCTGATGAATGGTTTTATGATGCGTTTTGGCGATGTTTGAAAAGACAGGCACAGAGCAAGGGGATATGTACAAAAAATATGTATCCTCCACTCGTGCATTGAGATACTTGTGATCCGAACCATTTAAAAAAGTATCATGGAGGTAGATCTTAATAAGTACAACAACGAAAAGTCATAATCGACTCAGTTTCATCAAAAACAGTATGAATTCCATATTTAACATTTTTCCCAATAAACCCGTGTGGGTACCCTTAGATTTAATGAAGTCTGGCAGTTGCCACTATAAAAATTTTTTATATTCTTTAAGTAACAAAAAATCCAGCCTTATTTACGGAGGTTAGAGCCATTTAAATTATCTACGATTACAACAGAAAAAACGCACTGTTTTGCTACATTATGGAATTTATTTTGAACCAGACACTACAGTTTAGAATGAATCTCCTGAAAATTTCAAGCTTAGATGTAAAACATGTATACCACAAAAAACTCACCCATCTATTAATATCAGAAATGTTCCAAAAATATCGGGCACTCAAAATGGAGGTCAATGGTAATTCTACGTCTAGCACTCGTTGCGTATTGACGTGTTTTTAGTCGCTCCTGTCATTAATTTTAAAAATTAATCAATTTTTCACAAAAGTCAGTTTCAAAAAATTAAATTAATTTTTTATCTCAGTCCAAAGCAAATTTTGATTTTTACTGGAGAGAGCATTTATTGTCGAAGGAATCAACCCACAGAATCATATCCAATTAACTGACTTCGATAAATCGACAAAAGCAAATAAGCCAAAGACTAGCAGGGACTGTTGTAAAGAGGAGCCCGATGGCTTCCCGCCGTTGGGGGGCCCGGGGAGAGTAGCAATACGAAATCGGCGGCAAGCGTCAATGAAAGAAGATAAACGAGCAACCGGGACTCCGCAGATGGCGGGCGTAAGACTCAAACAGTCGAAAATGAACAAGAAGTGAGTTGACTTTAAGCTAAAATTCAGGAATTGAGACTACGACTAAAAATGTTTGGAGATATGTACAAGAGAGGCAAGAAAACCAAGAAGCAGAACCGGTAAGGCCAATGAATGTGGAAGCTTAGGTGAAAAAAGCTGTCAAATAAGTCATTCCGGAACAAGCACTAAGTGCTGGAGGCACTAACGACAGCCGAAACTACTATACAGCGCTGAGCGGACTCCAACAAGAAATGGACGTTGAAGAAAGTATTGAAGGTAATATTAATCAAGATAACAATGATAATTTTATCCTTTACTTAAAAAATAAAAATAAAGAGAAAAAACCAGCTCACAGTTCTGTTGGTCCTTCTCAAAAAGCTGCCAAAAATACAGAGAAACTCCCGCCAATTAATGGCGTCGTTCAAAGCGGAAAGGATATTGTTTGGCTATTGGCAGCCGAAAATAAATAAACGAATTTTGAGATTAAAATAATTAATGCCGAAAAATGAGCAATCAGAATGAAATCACTGGTTGATTCCAAATCAGCTTAAAAATGCACTGAATTTGTGGGAAGTTCCACACTTCACCTATACCCCGAAAAGTGGGAAGAGCCAAACCTTTTTGTTGAAGGGTTTCGACTACGAAGAGAATACCGTCGATCTTCGTCAGGTGCTCAAGGAGGCACCACCTGAAATTGAGTTTATTTCCGTTAAAACATTCGCGACAAGAAGGTAGACGGTAGAAAAAAAAGTTGACTACTTTACTTGGTAAAGATTTCACATAACAACAGTCCAAGTGCTCTTCAACAAATAACAAACTTGAACTTCCAAGTGGTGAGGTGGGAACACCTCCAGACAAGAGATGTCAACTAGTGTTATCGGTGTCAAAGTTTTGGACATTTGGCTGCCAACTGCGCCATTCATTATCGATGCGTCAAATGCAAGAACGTTCATGCTCCAGGTGAGTGTAAATTGGCTCAGACGGAGCCAAAAGAGAAATTATATTGTGTAAACTGCGGTGTTTTTGGTCACCCAGGGTCGTATGAAGTATGCTCCCGATATCATGATGCGAGAGTAAAATTTGTCCCAAAGCAAACCCAATTACACCGCAGTGTCTTATCTCCGAACTTCGTCAAGCCCGGAGTATCATTTGCACTCGCCGGTAGAGGACCAGCAGAAAATGCGGTAAATAATGTAAATAACGTGAGCTGCTTCTCAAAATTTACCAGCAATTAAATTCTTTGTCTGAGAGAATCAATGAACAAAATACAAAAATCAATGTTGTCTTTCAGCGTTTAGCGTCGTTGAGGTAAAAGTTTCCGACTTGAAATCAAGCCTGAACGGCCAATCAATTCTTCATTTCAATGAAACATTAACATCTGACCTCATACCGAGCTTGAATCTTATTGATTAGTTTTTCAGCTATGAATATTTGTGTTTCATTCTTCACAGGATAAACAACTAGAAATCATGTGGTACTGATGGTATTCCAAATGTGTTTCTCCGACATTTGTCTGAGGTTGCTATTAAGAATTATTGCATATTGTTATACAACTTGTTGAGCAATTCATATTTCCCAAATAAGTGGAAAAAGGCTAAGGTATTTCCAATCTTGAAAAAAGGAAAAGAATTTTCATGCTTTAAAAGCTATCGCCAAATCAGCTTGCTGCCTAATATCAGCAAGGTATTTGAAGAAATACTCAACAGAGCATTAAACGCCCACTTTGAGAAATATGAGTTGACGCCAAATTGCCAATTTGATTTTCGTGCCAGGCGTTCGACAACACATACAATAAGGAAAGCTTCCTCAGACATTTGTTGGAGCTTAAACAAGAGAGAATGTGTTGGAGCGTGTCTCATTGATATGGAGAAAGCCTTCGATACGGTGGGGTTAGATGGACTAGTTTTTAAACTCCTTCAGGACAAGTTCCCCAGTCACCTCGTCACCATGATTTGCAATATGTTATATGGGAAATCGTTCATTGTAACTGATGGAGATCTGACAACAATGCGTAGATTAAAGGTCTTGAATGGTCTACAGCAGGGAACAGGTACTGGGCCTTTGATCTTCTCAATATTCATTCGCAAGCTATTGAACGGCTTAGATTTTAACGTCCCACCAACGTGATTATAAGTAGCGTTTGCCGATGATTTGATCATATATACGGCAGATCAAAAAGCTACAATAGTTCAGAGCAATCTCCAAAAAATGTTCAATGATTTGCAGCTGTACACTATCAATTGACAAATGAAAATCAATGTGCAGAAGTGTGTAACAATTTTGTTTCTGACAACGTTGCAGGGGGACAGTCAAAACCTGAAACGTAATTGGAAGGATTTCCACATCATGGCTGGTGAGGATAGTTCAGAACGCGTTCCACATAAATCCTGTTCTTGACACCTCGGTGTTTTTTTAAATACCTCCATTCCCTACCACTCTCTCCATCACTCCTACATCGTTGCACAACGCTCGTGCGATCTGCACTTCGCACGTCGCCAATTCCTACGTGTGCCTCCAGACAATGCTAAAACGTCGATATAAGAGGCACACCAAATGCTGTGAAGTACTCTTTTCCTGCTAGTCTTGTCCGATAGTTCGATAGTTATAATACGACGCAGTAAAAAAAACTCTGAGTTTATAAAAACTAGCTTTCTTTAAGTATCTCGACGTTAGGGTCTAAAATGCCCTAAGATACTGCATTTTCAATCCTCCGGACTTATCATTAATTTGAATTTATTAGATGTTCCTTAAGTCTTTTCTTAAAAACCAATAATGAGTTTACATTTTCCACTGTTTCTCGAAGATTGTTGTATACACGCAAAGCATCATTCGTTGCATCGTTCTTTAGTCTATCAGTTCTAGCGGAAGGTATTCCATAATTGTTGGTATTTCTTGAATTATATGGATTTATTTGTGACACTTTTATAAAGAGACTTCGTTCCGATTGACTGGAAATTAGACATTTGAAGATAATTTCAGCTTTCTCCATAGTAACGACTTGACTGAAAGTGAGTGCATTGGTCCGCTGATACACTCGTCTTGTTGGAGTGAGAATTGGAACGTTTAGAATATTTTTGTAGGCTTTAGTTAGCATCTTAGATATTATATTAACGTTTTGCATTTACGATTGAGTCCAAACGACCACCATAATGTAGCTTTATCGGTAGTAATGCATTTAATACAAGCTTCTTTATATCCATATCTTCTCAACACTCCTATCATTGGTGCTAGTTGTCTCCTCAAATTTTTTATATGTGGCAACCATGTCAAACGATGATTAATAAGATATTTAATTTCAAACACTCTTTGCAAATTCTTCGTTATCTCGGTTTTTTTGTGCCATTTAAAAAATTCTCCAAATAAATGTTATAACAAAAAACACTGAAGAAGGAGGAACTCTTACCTCCGAAATATATATTTGTTTAGCATTAAATTTACAATATTTGCGTTTTTCTGGAAAAGTTGGAGGAACATTTATTTAGAGAACGCTTTGCAAGTTTTCGCCGTTAATTTTTAGGTCAACTTCTATGTCTTCCATATTCTTCTGTTTAAAAATCATGTATTTTGTCTTTATAGTATTCAATGCTAGCTTGTTTTTGATAAGCCATAAGGGACAATTATCTAGATCCTCGTTGACAATATTCTCCATGGCAACTTTATCATGTCCTGAATAAAGAAGTACAGTATCATCAGCAATAATGTGTGGTGAGCTTTCAATTAACACATATTCAAATTATTGGTGTGTAGCAAAAACAAGGTTGGTCCAAGTATGGATCCTTGAGAAACCCTCGATTTCACTGGCATTAGATTGCTCAAGACATTATTAACTGATGTTCTTTAGAATCTACCTCCCAAATAACTTTTTAAAAGTTGTCTCGGTTTTCCTTTTATACCACAAGTTTTTGAAGTAACAGGTCATGATCAACCGTATCAAAAGCTTTCTTCAGGTCCACAAAAATTGCAAGAACATAATCTCCTTTATCAAGGCTTTCGTTGATGTAACGTGAGACAGAAAGTATCGCATCGAAAGTACTCTTGTTCTTGTGAAAGCGAAACTGCTCTGGATTAATGATGGAATTGTCAATTAAGAAAGATTTTAAACGATTATATATAAGTTTTTCGAATATTTTACTAAAGGCTGTCGAAAGTGCAACAGGGTATTAATAATTCGGGTCCAGATAATCTCCGCCTTTGAGTATTGGAATTATTTTTGCCAGTTTCTCTTCTATTTCTAATATGCTCGTTTATAAAATTTGCAAGTGGTTCAGCTTTCTCCTCTTTGACTAGAATAAATTCATGTGTGGCGATGTTGTCAATACCTAGTGCTGCGTTTAATTTAAATTTTTGATTGTATTTAATACTTCTCTTTTAATCGTTTGATGAATGTGAAAGATGGACTTAGGTGGGCTATTTGTGATATTGAAAAAGCTAGTTGACTTTTCACCAAGCTCCCTGGCAATTTTTTCACCAATTGTTGAAAAAAAGTGGTTGGCGAGTTCGCTATTCCACATGAGCGCGCTGCATTGTTAGAGTCCATGCCAAAAAATTTAGCACTTGATGACATGATCCAGGGTGATGAATTATCTTTTACTTCATTTATTATTTTCCATATTTCGTGTGACTTGTCCGCAGCTGTTAACAATCTTCTGGAGTAATATGAAAATTTAGTTTCTTTTATGAAACTTTTTGATTCTTTTAGGGCTTGGTTATACATATGTTTAAGTGCTTGATCTTCAGGGTTCTTTTTGTATTTTTTATAAGGCTTTCTTTTGTTAATACTAGCCTCAATAACTTTCTTTGTTATCCATGTATGTTGTCGACATCTGATCTTTTCTTCAATGGTAGAATCGTGTTTGGAGTCTGTAATCACATTTTTGAGCTCCATAAGGTTTTCTGGTTTTTGGGTTGTTAGCAGCTGTTGAAATTTTGATTTGAAAAGATTCTTGTCTAAATATCTGAATATTTTGTGAGTAGCTTTTTGCTTACTGAGACTTCTTCCATGGACGATAATTTTTACGACACGATGATCTAACTCCGGCCAGTCTGCAGGTGTGAATTCAATCTTTTCAGCAATTGTTTTATCATTTTTTGCTATGTTCCCAAAGCAGATACTTGAAGTCGGGCGAGTAATTTAGTCCTTATTGACAATGACGGCTCGGTTTGTTTCCAGGGTATCTTTGTACATTCTCGATTCTGGAGGTTAGGCAATCAGGTCTATTTTCGTGTCAGCAACTGTGATTAATTTTTTTTCAGTAAAGTATACTGCATCTATTACTGTGCAGAAGTCCTGCGCATTGAGATGATTGGGATTATAGTAAGTAACGATTTTTAGTTTTTTATCTGCGCAGGTAATTTCAATTATTATTATATTATATATGTCAGATGTTACTCTCTTTGTCACGAGATAAATTGTATTTTTTCTATGAATTGCTGTACCCCCTCCCCTTCCGGGCCTGCAGGAGAAAACGGGGCTATATCCCGGAATATTCTAATACTTTGCTTCTTCAGGATAGATCCATACTTTGTTTAGTATAATCAGATCCGTTTCAGGATTTTGCTGCAGATTAATTTGAATTTCACTCACCTTGTGTCGTGAGCTTCTTATATTGCATAAAAGATAGTTAATTTATCGCTTGATTGAATTTCGGGATTAACAATCATCATCGAAATTGTAGTCAGTACTCCTACTAGGAATCACAAGCCTTCTTTGACACTCGGGGTACTCCCACGAGTCTGCTCTGTGGGAGTGATCAGTATTCTTATTATTACCCATACAATTGTGACAGAGCTCATGTGTGCTTTTGCATTCCTTGAGCTCATGCTTTCCCCCACATTTCACACAGATTTGTTCCCCTTCGCATTTCGCGTCTTATAGTTATAGATCGGTTATTCATATTGCAAGGCCTGTGCATCATCGCAACATTCGTTCTGCTGAAAATATCGTTGTCGTTCTCAATATGTGGAGGAAAGCCCGAATTTGTCGATTCCTCGACGTGCTCAACATTTGGGCTTGTCTTACGGCTCATTGTGGCGGATTTTGCATTTGGATTTGCATCTCCATCCGTACAAAATCCAACTCAATCAAGAACTTAAGCCTCAAGACCATACACAACGCAGAATGTATGCGAATTGGGTGATTGAACAACAAGCCATTGATAACGATTTTTCGAACAAAATTTTCTCTAGTGATGAGGCTCATTTTTCGCTCAGTGGTTACGTAAATAAACAGAATGGCCGCATATGGGGCTTTCAAAATCCTCAAGTTATCGCAGAAAGGCCTTGCATCCGGAAAAAGTGACCGTTTGGTATGCATTATAGTCTGGTGGTGTTATTGGCCCGTATTTTTTTGAAAACGATCAAGGAAGAGCCATTACAGTCAATTATGACCGCTATGGACGGATGTTAACCGATTACTTTTGGAAAAAATTGAAGATTATGATCTGGAGAACATGTGGTTCCAACAGGACGGAGCCACAAGCCACACAAAACAGGCTAATCCAGCACTTTTGCAAGATAAATTTTCAGGACGCGTAATTTTGAGATTGAGTGATGTCAATTGGCCCGCAAGATCCTGCGACCTAACACCTTTGGATTTCTTTTGATGGTGCTATGCGAAAGATCGTGTTTACGCGAACAATCCTCAAGATCTTGAGCAATTGAAAATCAATATTCGTGAAGTTATGGCCGAAATATTGCCGGAAATGTGCGAAAAAGTCATTGAAAATTACCTCAAAAGGATTGAGGCCTGTAAGAGGTTCCATGGAAGACATTTGAATGATGTAGTAATTTACGTATAATGGCAAGGTTTAATCTTTATACTGAACAAAAAACGTCTGTTCCATCTGAATATTTTATGTGTTTATTTTAGCTTTACTTTCCCAAGCGTAAAATGGCTAACCCTATGTATGGTTCTATTTGCCTCAATAACGTGTAACCATTTTCCGTTTTTTGTCTGTTTGGCATGAATGAACTCAATTTTTCCTCCATTCTCAACATCAAGGTTACGCGCCTGTATCAGTATCTGTACTGTACATGTCAAAATCATTCTCAGTAAGGCACAAAAAGTAGTCATGGCCCTACGAAGACTCTTTCATTCCAGATACATTGATCAAAAGGTCAAAATTACCTGTTACAAGACTCTGGTTGGACCAGTTTTGACATATAGATGTAAAATGTGGTACAGCCAGAGTGCTAGTACTATGGAAAAATTAAGAGTTTTCGAAAGGAAATGACTTCGTGCATGGACTGGTTTGTATAGAAAGCCTGAAACGGATTGGAAGCATTTTATATCCAATTGACAAAATTTATCAAACTGCTCAACTGACAAGAGTCGATATCTTCATATTGAAACTTCTTCGGAATCATATCGCAAGATCTGTACCTGTGAGTGGAAACCCTTGGATTTCAGCCTACAGACGGGTATATTGCGACTTGCCTCGTTACTGGCTTCGTTCCTCCAGAAGCGTTCGTTTTATTTGGACATGAATTGATATGTTTTTGATTCTGACGGCGTACCAATCATGTATCACATATATAGACGGGCCACCGATAAGAAGATAAAATATCCTCCGAATTTGAGTTCACAAAAACAACAATTCCAATGGTGATACTCATTTTTAGGGTTTTGTACTAAAATACAAAACCCTATTGCAATCACGACCTGTGTCCGTCTGTATGTCACAGCAGTTTTTCTCCGAAACTATAGAGGCTACAGCCATGAAACTTTGTAGAAAGGTCAGAAATGATGACCTCTTGAAAGTTTAAGGGTGGAAAAATTTTTCAAAGGGGTTTAAGGGGGGTCTCCCCATACAAGGAGGTGACCCCTCAAAAAAAAATTTTCACCATTGGTAGTCGAGTAGGGTGTCATTGGAAAGGTCTCAATAGGATCTTTTCAAAACAAGTCTTAAAATTGCCCTATAAGTAACGAGGGGAGCAGAGGAAGGGGAAATGTACGAACTTTTCGCGTACCCCCCCCTCGCGATTGGACACCTTCCATCCGAAAAATCTGAAAAAACTCATGAATGTAGGCCTTTATGAGTACAACAACAACAAATACATGAGAAGTCAAAATTCACTCAACTTTGTTAGTAATAGTATGATTTATCGATTTTCTGTTTTCTTGATTAAAATCTAAACGGTACCTTTAAACTCAATAAAATTTAGCAAAAAGATGACTATTTATTAGATTGATCATTTTTGTAAGTTTCATAAAGATCGAATAGTATTTACCGAAGTTATAGCGATTTGAGTTTTCCTGTATTACTATGGACCAATATGCCCTGTATTACTATGGAAACATATGGCTATGGAGCCATATGTGCTTTTTAACGACTTAGACATTACAGCTTTGCTAGAATTTGCGTGAACATTTCAGGAGTGATAGGTATCATAAAGATGAGTATATACAATTGAAACAAGTAAAGAGGCAGGAGAGAACTCCTAGCAAAAGGGCTTTGTAACCATTCTAGGATTCGAAAAAACCGGCCATGAATCGATGATTACAGTACAGAGGAGTGGCCCCTGAAAATAAATTTCATGAAAGGTAGCCGATATGAGTATCTATGAGAGCTTTTCAAAAAGAATTCTTAAACTGACAGTTTTTGCTTCAGTGGGAGCACAGGGGGGGGGGGAATACATGAATAATGTGTTTCCTCCCTCGCGCATTGACACCCGTGATCTAAAAAAGCTGAAAAAATTATCAAAGGAGATATTTATGGGTATAACTATAACAAACACCTCAGAAGTCAATATTCGTTCAATTTTGTTAATAATAGTATGATCCTAAAATTGCACATTTTCTCCAATAAAATCGTCTTTGACATGTTTCTTGATTTTATTCGTTGCTGGTTACTGCATTTTGTAAGTTGAGTACAAAACCCTTCTGACATGAGCATAGGTCTGTCTACCCAACTTGTTTAGATTCGTTGAAGGTGATCGAGCTGAGACGGGACAATCTAGGTGGCTGAATGACAATGTCTAAATTATTCGATTAGTTAAGTTTAAGTTATGTTATGTTTATTATATTATGTTTAGAGATAAGGTTAAACGCGTAGGTTAGGAATATTGTGATAGAATTTTTAGGGCTTCGTTTTACCAAACCCTACTGAAATCGCGCCTGTCTGTTCGTCTGTCCGTCCGTTCGTGTGTCACAGCTCTTTTTCTCACAAACCCTATAAGCTACAAACATAAAATTTTTTTCTTCAAAGTTTCACTACAAACAATTTTTTACAAAGGAGGGTTTCCCCATGTAGGGGATTGGCCCTTGAAAAAAAATTTCATCAAAAGTAGCCGATATGGGTAACAAATGAAAAGTCTTAATGAGAACTTTTCAAAACAGGACTTAAATTGGTATTTTTTGTATCAAGGGTTACACAGGAAGGGGAAATACACGAACAATTTGTGTCCCTCCCCCTCCCGATTGGACACCTGTGATCCGAAAAATCTGAAAAAAATTATGGAGATCGGTCTTTATAAGTACAACAACAAAAATACCTCAGAAGTCAAAATTCACTCAACTTTGTTAATCAGTGATGTTTAAGTTTTTGTCTTATTTTTATTTTCAGTGAAAATATCTAATTATGTGGCTTCTATTTATTTCTTAAGAATATAAGTCTCATAATCTCTCATTTTAAAAAACTACCAGTAGCGAAAAGATAGTATCATACACTTGGTAGGTAGGAGGAAATTAAAACTGATCAAAAAAGATTATATACAATATTAAAAGCTTCTGAGACCCAAAAAATGTTTCTGTATACCTAAATTGTGATATCCACTAGCTCACTCTCAGAAAAGTAAGTAGGAAAGGAAATGAAAAGTGAGTACTATATTCAAAACAGCTGTCCAACTTACAAATAAAATAACAATTATCAAACGCTTCTTCGTTTCAGTATCCAATTCCCGCATAAATCACTAGAAAACTAGTAAGCACAGCTCATCTCTATTTCAATCACATGTTCCTACTGATAAATCACCATAACACATCACTACATCACCAATATAAAATCCACATTACTTCACAAGGAAGCCCACCGAACAGGCACTTCACTCTTATGCGGCACGCGTTTCCACAATAATCCCAACTATTTTTTGCGAATCCACTAGTGGAGGTGCAACAAGTGTCCCGCAGTCTTAGAGACTATCGTAAGTAATAAGAAAGATACAATTTACTTCTGACGCACTTGACTCCACCAAGAGTCCGTCCTCACATGTGTTCTTGAAGAAAACTTGGCAACTTACGCCGCTCGAGTACTTCCCACCAAGAAATCATTCATTTTGCATTTGTATGGCACAAGACATTACGCGAAACCACGCCGCCGATGATGATATGACGCGTTTTATTGAAATTGAAACTTCAATTGACTGAATGATTATGTGACGATTGTTGACGGTGGTGTTTGCACCCAAAGCGGATTAAGTTACCATGTATGAATCACAGGTGCATACTTATGAGTTGATGTGTCGTAAAATTATCAATCAATATGTGGTTGTTACTTTGAAAGAGGTTAAACGGTTGATTTGGGAGGAATTGTGGTTTATTCCAGGAAATGTTCATGCTTTAAAGCTTTTGGCAGAAATTGTGGTTTGCTCATCAACGATTCGCAAATTCTTATATCAAGATTCATCCTAGGGATGGAAATTTGGTAGAGCATCTCACATGAAAAATCATATGATAAATATCTCGCTTGGCCATGTGGGGATTACCTGATTTTTGATCAGCATTCTTCACACGTTGGTGGAATCAAATAGAAAAGGCTTTGAATTTTCACACAGGGGCTTAAATCAGTGAGTTACCGCACAAGAGGTTAGGGTTTTAGTTACTAGACTAAGTCGAATATGAAAATAAAATGGACTATTGCTGAAATAACATCAAGCAAATTTATACATTATTTCTCTGCTACCCTCCAAGAAAAGGCTCCAGTAGTCTAGTTAAAATGAGAAAACCAAATATTTAAATCAGATGGTCGAAGATATTCCTGGGCCTCATTGATTCTAAAGTTCCTCGTAAACCGCTCAATGTGTCTAAAGTTTTCAAATTTCGATTCATTTTGCGATACAAATCTGCATTTATAGTAACTTTGTTCTAATTTTTCTGAGATAAGATATTTTTTTAAATTCAGAATAGAAAAGAAAGAAACTAAAGTTAATGTATGTCAATTTAATAATACAATACCAAAAATGTGGGCGAATTTCTCTGTCTAGGCCTAAAAATAATGAGAACCGCTAAGGAAAGGGATGAAATATGCCGAAGAATACAGCTCGCAAATAAAGTGTTTTATTCGATTCTGAAGATGTTAAAGACCACCTGCATGCACGGAAAAATAAAGCGTCATGTATACAAATACAAAAATGTGATAAGACCTGTCTTATGCTATAAGTGTAAAACATGGGCCATAACTCAGAGGCAAATAATCGAAGCGAAGCTAGACGGGGACCAATAGCGAATTCGATACAACCAAGAGCTGTATGAAATTTTTGACGAGCCGGAGGTCTCGACTGTAAGACTGCGGAAACTACAATGGGTTGGCCACGCAAATCGTATGGACGCAAGACAGTCGAGAGGGGCTGGAGTGCTATGAAGAAGAAGAAGAATTTAATATATGAACTCATCTTGAGCTAAATTTATACTTTGGGAAAACTGATTAAAAAATTTTTATTTAAAATTTATTTCATAATGTAGCAGAAAAGTGATTGGATGTTTTCATAATTGGTCTTCTACTTTCTAACTGTTGGATCAGAATCCAATATAATTATGAAACATCAATTATTATTTGTAAAACTAACTAAGCTATGCACTCCAATGGACATTATTTTGAATTCGTTCGCGCCAATAAATGCGCAATCCAAACTGTACTAATTATATTTTACAATTAGCTTATAACTTCACTTAGTATACGAAAATATAAACATGATAGCGTGCAGTTCGTTTTGTGATTCGAGGAAGGAAGGTCGGACTCGCCGACTAAAACTTGTAACCTAAAATCCGTGTAAATTAAAACCTTTAGTAAAATAAAATAATAAATAGAAAAGCCTATTTATTTCAATTCATTTTTGGTCCGTCGAGCCGGATACGGCAGTTTCGTTTGTAGTTCGATTTCGATAATCGATCGGGATCAAAAAAGACATTTTTTCGTCGGGAATAGTTCACTAAAAACCTAACAGTAAGATTTCGGTAATCGATTGGAATCTGAAAAGAACAGTTTTTTCGTCGTGAACAGTTCAATTAAAACTACTAGTCGATTTCGGTAATCGGTCGGGATCCGAAAGGAAAGTTATTTTTCGTGGGCATTTGTATAAAAACTCAAACTGTACGTGATCGAACGTAACCTAGTGAATTTTAGAGGTCAAATCGTGACATTAAACAGTTTGATTGTGTGAAGATGACTAGTGAGTCTGAAGACAATGGAGATGATCGGAAAGTTCTCGAATCAGTAAATAAACTGAAAAGAAAGCGGGCCGCTGCGCAAGAAAGCATCACACGCGTTAAACGGATCATTGATTCAAAGGGTGAGAAATTAAATATTCATGAGCTTAACACGAGGCTCGAGCTCTTGGAGAGTTCGTTTACGATGGCTATGGAGACCCATCTTGAAATCGAAGATCTTGATGATGATGCAGCCCAAAACGCAACTAAACTCGCGGAACTGGAAGATTTATATTTTGGAACTAAGGCAGCCATTCTTGGGTACTTAAATCGATCAAGACCAAGTAAGGATGTTTCTAATACGACAGGCACATTTTTAACAGCTCGATCGCGGTCTAAAAATCTTCCGCGTCTCAAATTGCCACTTTTTAATGGTGAGCCTACGTCATACTTAGAAATTTGGAACAAGTTTAAGTCATTGGTTGATAATGATGACGAGTTAGAGGATTTCAAAAAATTCCAGCATTTAATCAGTTGCTTAGGCGAGAAGGTGCGAAAAATTATCGAACTTTTAGAAGCGACTCCTGAAAATTACACGCGTGCGAAAACGTTATTGGACAAACGGTTCAATAATCCCGCATTAATACTGACGGGTCATGTTCGACAGTTATTCGACCTTCCTGCAGTAAATTCGACAGCAGCGTCTCAGCTACGACAATTATCTGATAGTGTTATGACCCATATTCAGTCAATGTCGTCATTAGCTAAGCCCGAGCAAATATATCACGGTTTATTATTGCATCTGGCATTACAAAAAGTCGACTCGGAGACGCGACTAAAATGGGACGAGATTCGTGATTTAAAACGTTTTCCTGAATGGGATGAATTTTCGGAATTTTCAAACAATGTCAAATTCTTGAAGCTCGTGCGATGGATGGCAGTAATCATCAAAATGAATCGGCTTCGGCACCGCGGCCATCTCGTTCTAACGCAAAAAATCGCACAGTACTCATATCGGCGCGGAGTTCGTGTATCATTTGTAGTGCAACAGACCATTGCATTCAAAAATGCCCACAGTTCACAGCGAAATCACCCGTCGAACGGTATTGGGAGGTAAAACGACGATCGCTTTGCATTAACTGCTTAACAAAGGGTCATACGACCAAAAACTGCACAAGGTTGAAATGTCGAATTTGTGCAGGTGCTCACTGTACCTTATTACATCGGGATCAATCGAAGCAAGTGGAAAACGTTAATTCGGACGTCAAGGTTGTGCGTTCAGAGCACGACGTTAGCACAAGTCATGCAAATAATTCACCGTTGATCATATCGTCGTCGTCGTCATCAGAATTTTATGTGAGTTGCGACAATGAAATAAACCACGTAATTTTAGCAACTGCAGTAATCTATATAAAGGATAAAGTGGGATCTTTCGTGCCCTGCAGAGCGCTCTTAGACTCAGCTTCGCAGTTAAACTATACAGGCCGAGCTTTTCGATATTCTCATTCGTTTCCGTTTTCATAAATATGCTTTAACCGCGGATATATCGAAAATGTATCGTAAAATAATTATAGATGACGATGACAAATACACTCAGTGTATTATCTGGAGAGATCACTCATCAGAAAATACGTCATTACAAGCTAAACACAGTTACTTATGGTACAGCCACAGCCCCATTCCTAGCTACTCGTTGTCTGCAGGAACTTTCAAACTTATATGGAAAGGATTATCCAGCCGGTGCAACTACTTTTCGTCGTGATTTCTACATGGATGATCTCATAACCGGGGCTGACTCGACCAAAGAGCTTTCAAAGATTAAATCGGAGGTAAAGTATATTCTATCAAAGGCAAAGTTTGATTTGAGAAAATGGTGTTCGAACGATGAATACTTGCTGAAAGGCGATCCGGTAGAGGATCTAGCAATGAGTTGCTCATTCGAAAAGTCGACTAGTACTAAAACTTTGGGAATTGTTTGGCAACCCGTACCAGACTTATTTAGTTGCTACTATAAACACAATATCGATGGAAGAAAATAACAAAACGCACAGTTTTATCGGATGCTGCGAAAATTTATGATCCATTGGGAATCATTAATCCTGTAACAGTCATAGCCAAAATATTCCTACAAGACCTCTGGAAATTAAAAATAAATTGGGACGAGTCATTGCCTACAAGTTATCATCAACATTGGGAAACATTTAAGGGAAAGCTAAGTTTAATACAAAATATAAAAATTCCTCGTTTAGTACTTGCAGATCCGGAAAAAACAACCTTGGAGTTACATGGATTTGCCGATGCCTCGCTCAAAGCATATGGTTGCTGTATATACGTTCGTTGCATCGCATCTTCTGGAGCAATATCTGTAAAATTGTTATGTGCGAAGTCTCGAGTAGCGCCGGTGAAATCGATCACCATACCTCGATTGGAACTCTGTGGAGCTCTACTTTTGGTGGAGCTAATGGACCGAGTTCAAAAAATCATCAATAGACCTATTCAGGATGTTTTCTGCTGGACTGACTCTACGATTGTCCTGGCATGGCTTGCTGATCATCCGTTTAGTTGGAATACTTTCATGGCGCATAGAGTTGCCAATATACAAGCATTGTCATCGAACATGAGATGGAAACATGTACCCACAACTTCTAATCCTGCGGACATTGTTTCCAGAGGCATGCTCCCCGAATCGCTCGTAGATTCAACTCTTTGGTTCAATGGGCCTGATTTTTTAATGGAATCCTTTGATAAATGGCCTATTAGAAATCAATCGACAGCGAATGTTCTGGAATCCAGAAGAGTGAAGATCGTCCTCGCCGCAACTATAGTTGATCGGGAAGACTTAACATCAAATGTAAAATTTATAAACGACTATCAAAAACTTCGTCGCGTATTTGGATTCATTTTGCGATTTGTGAACAACTCGAGGCGAACAGAAGATAGGAAAATAGGTCCTCTTTCAGCGGAAGAGCTCGACACTTCGCTACATCGAATTATTTGGATCGTTCAGAATCAGGAATTCGCTAAAGAAATTAGACTACTTCAAAGTCAATTGAAAAGTCCTTTAAGGAGTTCTATCGCAAATTTAAACCCTTTCCTAGATAGCAGTTCCAAGATAAAACTACTAAGAGTAGGAGGACGTCTACAAAATGCAGACATTACCTATGAATCGAAACACCCAATCCTTTTGCCTAAAAACCATCCATTTGTCCTTTCTCTTCTCAAACATTATCATGAACAAAATTTTCATGCAGGTCCTCAAGAGTTAGTTGCTGCCATCCGCCACAAATATTAGATCGTTAACGCCAGAAGCTTTGCAAGACAAATAGTGCATCAGTGCTATCGTTGTTTTCGTTCACGGCCGCAAGTCTCACATCAACTAATGGGCAATCTTCCAGCTTCTCGCTTAAAACCAACTCGGCTTTTTCTTGTTTCTGGAGTCGATTTTTGTGGTCCAATTTGCGTGCATCAAAAGGGCAGAGGAAATCGTTCGTATAAGGTTTATATTGCAGTGTTTGTTTGCTTCGCAGTCAAGGCGGTACATTTAGAGGTCGTCTCGCACTTGACATAGCAAGCCTTCATTGCGGCTCTAAAAAAATTTATCGCTCGAAGAGGTCACTGCCGTCACCTGTACTGCGTTGGAGCAAAGAGAGAGATAAGAGAGCTTCATCAACGTTTCAACAGTCAGCAAACTCAAGAGTCGATTATCCAGCTGTGTGCCGATGACGGAATCGAGTTTCATCACATACCTCCTCGAGCACCACATTTCGGCGGACTCTGGGAGGCGGCGGTTAAGATGGCTGAGACGCATTTATATCGTACTTTTGGACTTGCCTCTCTGACCTATGAAGAATTGTCGACGGCAGTAACTCAAATCGAAGCGATCCTAAATTCTCGGCCGTTAACTCCACTTTCGTCAGATCCGAATGATCTGAACCCACTAACGCCAGCACATTTTTTAATTGGCGAACCGTTGAACTCGCCAGCCGAACCCGATGTTACCAACGTTAACATTTCTCGTCTATCTCGTTGGCAGCAATTATCCTGGTTACAGCAGCAGTTTTGGTTACGTTGGTCCAAAGAATATCTCTTACAACTGCAACAAAGAGGCAAATGGCATACAGAAACGAAAAACATCCAATTGGGTCGATTAGTCGTCGTCGTCGATTCCAGTCTACCACCACAACGATGGCTACTAGGTCGTATAATTGAACTCCACCCAGGTGCGGACGGGCTAGTCAGAGTGGTTTCCCTTAAAACCAAGTTAGGAACTCTGCGTCGGCCAATCGCCAAGGTATGTCCTTTACCAAGTAGCGATCTGGAGAATTGAAGGCAGTAGCCGTTCAAGGTTGGCGGAATGTTGGATCAGAATCCAATATAATTATGAAACATCAATTATTATTTTTTTTAAAACTAACTAAGCTATGCACTCCAATGGACATTATTTTGAATTCGTTCGCGCCAATAAATGCGCAATCCAAGCTGTACTAATTATATTTTACAATTAGCTTATAACTCCACTTAGTATACGAAAATATAAACATGACAGCGTGCAGTTCGTTTTGTGATTCGAGGAAGGAAGATCGGACTCGCCTACTAAAACTTGTAACCTAAAATCCGTGTAAATTAAAACCTTTAGTAAAATAAAATAATAAATAGAAAAGCCTATTTATTTCAATTCACTAACAAAACAATTAAATAAGTGTTATTTTAGTTTTTTACTTTATTACAAACAACGGATTTTAAGTCAACTATTGCAAATTTTCAGATCAACTTGGTGAAGCAATGAGTTTCAATTGCACTTTTCAGTTATTCTCATAGTTTACAACCCATTAATATATTTACGGATGCTTGGGTTAGAGTACATGCTTTACACTCGTAGTATAACATTGGCTCAATTACAGATTTATTTATTTAGAGTTTTGTTTTCCTGTGTATGCAGCTGGTCTTTTGTACCGTAAAAACCGAATCAAATATTTATTACTGAACTGTGTTCTTTAGAGTGTGTTCAACAATTGAATTCACATTTTGTCCGTCAAGCCGGATCTGAACCAGCGACCTATGGATAATCCAGCCGATTGCGCTTCTAGAGGCAGCAGTCCAAAGTAACTTCTCAAGCAACATTTGTGATGGAATGGTCCAAGTTGGTAACAGATCCTTGCACCGATATCTAAATTGTTTCGATAGTAACAAAAGCGGAAGACAGAAGCAACATTTTTGAACGTTACTCCGATTTTAATAAACTAGTAAGTATTAATCAGAACTGTACGACACAAAAATCAAACCCTAAAACCGGACGGCTAGAAGCAAAGGAACTCGAAATAACACAAAAAGTCATTATAATGACTCAGAAAACACAGTTTTCAGATGAAATTTCTGAACTAAGGAGTAACAAGGAATTGAAGTAAACACTCAGGACTAAATCCCTTACTAGATGCCCATAGTATTCTGCAAGTTGGCGGTAGGCTCCGAAATGCAAGCATTCCTGAAGAAACAAAGCATCCGATTTTGCTACCCCAGTGTCATCAAGTGACATATCTAATTGTGAGGCAAGCCCACTTGAAAACTATGGACGGAGGGGCACAACTGGTGCGCAATTACTTGAGAATGCGATACTGGATCATAAATGATTAGAAAGTAATTCGGTACGTTACCCGACTGTTAAAACTCATCAATTAGTGGGTGATTTGGGTGCCATACGCGTAACACCTGAAAAAGCTTTCACTCATTGCGGAGCAGACTACGCATTCTCTTTCACCATACGAATGTCCAAGGGAAGAGGAGCAGTGGTCGTAAAGGCCTACATTGCCTAGTTTCTATGCATGGTAACAAAAGCCATACATCTCGAGCTTGTGAAAGACATGTCAACAGAAGCATGCTTTGCAGCATTCAAACGGTTCACAAACCGAAGAGGACTTTGTCGGGAGATCTTTAGTGACAGCGGCTAGACAAGGATCTAGAAGAAGCAATAAAGAGAGCAAGTAGTGAGTCAGCACAGATAACTGCAAAAGACGTAATCGCCTGGAAGTTCATACCAGTGTGCGCACCTCATTTCAGTGGGCTTTGTGAAATCGGTCAAGAATCACATTAACTGCATTTCGGACGAGCAAAATATCGTCACAACATTTGAGGAATTCAAAAGGATACTTTACCAAATTGAAGCATTCTTAAATTCCAGGCCAATAACTCCTATATCAAGCAACCTAAATGATCTTGAAGCCCTTACTCCAGGGTACTTTCTTATTGGACGACTTCTCCTGGCTATTCCAGAACCTGATACCTCGTGTAGAACACTACACCAGCGCTGGAAAATATTAACTAACATACATCAAGTATTCTTAAAAACGATGGGTGACAGAGTACTTCCAACATCTGCAAAAACGTACGAATTGAACGAGCGTAAGCGAAAATCCCAGAATTGATCAGCTTGTTCTCATTAAGGAAAGGGACACGCCACCAGTGAAGTGGTCACTGGAGAGAATACATAGCATGCAACCAGGTAGAGATGGAATATGCTGAAGCAAGTAGCGATCACCAATTTATGTAAACTACGGGTAAAAATACCCGACAACTCTACCAGCAATCCAACAGTAATAGCACCAGTAGTGAAAACCGCTGCAAATATCGAATTGACAAAACCAAAATCATTTCCTGACAAATGCGAAGAACGCTTAACTTCGCGGAAAATTGTGGCAGGACGAAGACGGATTGCACTTATGGACAAACCTAACCGAGCAAAAAGACCAAGAATTTCACCATGTATGTGGGCGTTAGCTCCTCTAAATACAGCAATATTCGCGTCTGTTATGATACCACCAGAAGCTTTGAACGTTAAAAACAGCTCCAACCAGCATAATTATAACATCTTCAGGCCGAAATCAGGTTTTTATATCGAAAAGCAGGGCATAGTACCTAGCATTCGTGGCGGACTAAGACTTGAGGCAAATTTTTCGATTGCAGAAGTGATTCAGGATGAGAAACATATTCTAGCCATAGGTAAACAGATAGAAGATATGTGTCAACACACAAAAGAGTTTACCGACTATACCCTCTGCAATGGCCTTCTGAACCATCTACAGTTTAAACAAAAGGAGCTCCTTCAACAAACGGAAAAGTTACGAACGATAAGAGAAAAAAGAGAGGCTTGGTTGGAGACCTCCTTACCACAGTTTTTGGTGTTAATGATAAGGTCTACACTGACATTGACGCCCTCGATAAAAATCAAACACAATATTACAAGTCTTAAATCAACAAAGCGTAGAATTGAACGTACGCATAATAAGCATCAACCATCGCACTGACGCCCAGCTTTCACAAGTTACAATGAAATTAAATCAAGGGGTAGATTCAATCAACGAAATGCAAAAATGGTTCGCAAAGATTGATAGCAACGAAATTGGCTTACAAGTCATATCCACTCATCTCATGGCGATTTTTTTTTGAGGAGCTCCAGGTGAAATACCAAAAGCTATTAGGGGTACCGGTTAAGTCGTGCGGTTTTCTAACAGATGGCGTAACTTGATTTTTATTTCAGTGATTCACCTTTTCAAATATGTGTTGGAAAGCTACTATCATATAGTTTCAGAATCAGTATGTGTCATTTAGCTGAAGCGTAAACAACAATACTTTTTTTACTATGAAAATGTCGAATTTTGTGCCGAATTAAGTGTCATCGTATTTTTATGGAAGTGTGTGGTGTGCATGCACTAGCTGAACGTACGTACCAGAAGTGGTTTGCACGGTTTAAAAGTGGCAATTTTGACTTGGAGGACGATGAACAGACCAGACAGCCAAAAAAGTTTGAAGATCACGAATCGGAGACATTGCTCGACCAAGGTCTATCCCAAACGCAAGAAGAACTTGCAAAATCACTTGGCGTTGCTCAACAAACCATTTTCGATCGTCTAAAAGCAATGGGAATTATCCGGAAGGTAGGCCATTGGGTGCCGTATGAATTGAAACCAAGCGACGTCGAACGCCGATTTTTTCGCGTGTGAACAACTGCTTCAACGGCACAAAAGAAAACGTTTTTTGCATCGAATTGTCACTGGCGATGAAAATGGGTCCATCACGATAATCTAAAACGTCAGGCAACGTATGGATACCATGGCTATGCATCATCATCGACGGCCGATCAGAATATTCATGGCCTGAAAGTTATGCTGTGTATTTGGTGGGACCAGCTGGGTGTGATCTGTTATGAGCTGTTGCAACTGAATGAAGCAATCACAGGAAAAGTCTACGGATAACAACTGATGTGTTTGAGCCGAGCACTGTGCAAAAAATGGCCGGAATATGAACAAAGGCACGGCAAGGTAATTTTGCGACATGACAATGCTCGGCCACATGTTGCACAGGTCATCAAAACCTACCTTGAAACGCTCAAATGGGATGTCCTACCCCACCCGCCGTATAGTTCAGACCTTGCGCCATCTAATTACTATCATTTCCGGTTAATGCAACATGGCCTGGCTGACCAGCACTTCTCCAATTATGAAGAAGTCAAAAATTGGATTGATTCATGGATAGCGGAGAAGCTGGCCAAATTTTTCAGAGAGGGGATTCGTGAATTGCCAGAAAAATGGGAAAAAGTTATAGCTAGCGATGGACAATACCTTGAATATTAAATTTGTAACCGCACGAATTAACAGGTACCTCTATCAGTAACCATCATCTATGGATCCGAAAGCTTTCCACAGTTCGTTTCAATTGAAACAATGATGAACACAATCGAAAAGGTGTCATCAAAGATTGGCTCTCATTTTGAGATTCTGCATACTCCAGTAATAGCAACGACGGACGCACGCACCGATGAAAATATCATCATCTATGGTTACTTCCTTATAATCGAAAGGGATAGATACGAGCTAATTCATGTCACTGCAATTCCGTTTGAATCAGGTGTGCATCAATATCTGGTTCCTGTCGTAAAAACTCTAACCTTGGCGGTTAACTTCAATCAACTAACGTATTTCAAATTGGGCATGCACAATTAAGGACGAATGGTACCTATGTACTCCCAGCATGATCAACAATATGGATGCAAACCCGAACTGTATTATCAATGAACTATACAGTAGTCATAAGAAACAACCATGCCCAAGCGTTGAGGTAACATCTCCTCAAACAACACGGAAGGAGCTTATTATGAATAACGCATGGCTATTTGTTGCAAGCACACCAAGCACAGCCTTTGTTATCTGCAAATATGATAGAGAGGAGATTTTACTAGAGAACAATGGAATCATCCGCACCAAAGAGAATTGTGCTATCCAAACCGACCGATTCATTCTATGTTCAGCAAAGAGTACTGACGAGCTTCGCAAAAGAAATGGCCCAAGCTAAGTTTGGAGACAAGGAGTACCACGCAAAATCTATGGACCCAATAGCAATAGTAAAGGAGCAAATTTTCGATAGTGATTCTTTCAAGCCAGAGCCGATTGCGATTTCAACTACCTTACAACCGTTACGCAAGCACACGGTACCGCTGACATCAATAATGCTGATCATCATCACGATCTGTATAGCTAGCGTCTACATCAGAAGCATACTGAAGACGACAAGGATGCCCCTAGAAATTACAGGAGTCCATATCAACTGCGTCAGAAGAAAACGTGCCGCTTAAGGAAAGATTCAACATTTTTCTTTCCTGTGGTGACCTAACATGTTCAACAATTGAACAGAGTTCACAACAGTAGTCAATGTGCATTCGCCCAGTCATCCCTCCTAACAATATTGAAATATAATTGACCCACTTTCAGCCACGAATTTGCCTACCTGAGCTTCTAAGCAAAAAATGTTTACACTCTGAACGGACATTAACTACAACATAAGCAGTTATTGTATAATATGAATTTTTATTTATGTTTAATTGACTTCAATTATTAGCATTGCATTGTAAGCATTTGATTCGAATTTGCAATTATTGGCATACGAAAAGTATTATTGTCTACAATGTAATTTTCTTTTAATAGACATTGACTTCGATTATTGTATTGTTCAAGTGTACATAATAATAAATTCATTCCTCCATACGACGACAAAATGAGCGCATTTTCATCTGTGTTAATTTTGCACTAAGTAAAAGTAATTATTTATCAACAACGGCTGGTGTGTACAATTTACAGGGTGTTTCATCTCTTTCATTAGCAGTTTTAATTATTTTGGCACCTAAATACACAAACTCGTCACGCTTTTCACACCCTACTCGCCAAGTATAATATTTTGAGTCATTGAGGTATTTTCACTTGAATACATCATGACGTTTTATTCTCATTGATTTGTAGATTTACTAACTTTGTTTTGCTGACGAGTTTCAGTCCTTTTACTGTTGTTAACGACCGTGACAAAATATTTACGTATTCCACATAGGCCACCGCTTACCTTGACTTGTATAGTAAAGTTTTTCTCGTATCGACAGATAGCTTTCTTATGACGTATGCCAAATTGAATAGCAATGGGGCCATTCCATCTCCTCGCTTTAGTCGTATATTTGTATCAAAGGCATCGGTAAATTGGTTATTGACTTGGAAGGTCGTCGGTATTACTATCATTTTGGTAAGACGGAACGGTAGTACCGATGTACTGAGTGACTGACGTATGGAAGGACCGAAGAAGCAGATGGCCGGAAGGGAGAAGTGGAACTGAGCGAAAGGAGTAGTGAACCTATTAGCGAGGGGAAGCGGAGACCTGAATGTTTGCTAGCTGATGGGAAAAGTGAAACTGGACGAATAGCGTGGCCTAGTAGAAAGGGGAAGCGACTTACCTTGAGGCATGTTGGGTGATGGTGCATGATGGCTTAAGGGAGAAATTGAGCCGCGCGAAAGGAGTAGTTCACCTAGTAGCGAGGGGAGGCATAGAGTTGGAGGCGAGGTGGCTGAAGGGAGAAATGGAACTAAGCGAAAGGAGTCGTGAAACTAGAAGTAAAGAGAAACTCAGACGTGAGGCGTATTGACTGACCGGAGAAGTTGAACCCGATGAACGGCGTAGCCTAGTAGAAAGGGGAAGCGATATTCCTTAAGGCATGATTGCTGTAGTGTATGGTGACTGAAGGCAGAAGTTGAACTGAACGAAAGAAGCCAAAGCCTAGTAGTGAATGGAAGCGGAGACCTGGAGGTAAGGTGGCTAAAGGGAGAAGTGGAACTGAGCGGAAGGTGTGGTTATTCTAGTAGCGAAGGGAAGTGTAGATCTGAGGTGTGTTGGCTGATGGGAGAAGTGGAACCCGACAAACGGTGTAACCTAGTGGGAAGGGGAAGCGATGTACCTTGATGCATATTGGGTAGTGGTGCATGATGACTGAAGGGAGAAAATGAACTGAGTGAGCGGAGCCAAAACCTAGTAGTGAAGGGAAGCGGAGACCTGGAGGTGAGGTGGCTAAAGGGAAAAATGAAGCTTAACGAACGCCACGAGCTTAGTTGGGAGTTGAAGTGAAGGACCTGGGGGCGTGAGGGTGTTTGACTGTGCTTGCAGTCAGTGGCTCGTACTTTATAAGGAGCAGAATTAAAGAGAGGGCTGAAAATTGTAGCCCGCGACTACTTTTTTTGGCCCTAAACAATAAGATGCTTGTCAGTTTGAAATACGGTTGTCAAAAGTGTAAGAGGGCTTGCTGAACTCTGAGAGAAATTCTCAGAAAGTACTTGTCTTTGAAGAAGATCACCCCCACCCACTGGAGACAAGGCAACCTACTTTGAAGCCACATAGGCAGTGTCACTTAGTCCAAATGTCACAAAAAGCTGAGCAGAGCTTTGATCTATACCATGAGCTAGGGGGAGCCCAAGATACCCCCTGCACGGTTGAGGAGTCTGTCCTGTCTGAAACATGCTGGCTGTGGCTTAAACAGCGTAGAAAGCAGGTTCGGGGCACACACCAGATATTGCGGGTATCCCAAAACGGAGGGTAAACTGGGAACCCAACTTTTGGGCTGCGGGGCGTTGATTGGCGCTCCAAACTAATTCCCGTCTAATGGAGACCGCCAGATTAGGCCTATTCGTGGCAGGTACTCACGTGAAACTTTTCGACTCTATGGACGCCTATATTGAACTCCCAGGATTTCTTAAGTACTTACCGTATTATCAACAGTTGTTCTATCATCGATCTACCTGCTGTAAAGCCACGTATAGTAATGAAGCAGTCCTCATAAGCCAAATGGGAAGCTTTTAACAAAGAAGTTATGTAGAGTTTTTGATTTATTTTCTGAACAATCTATAAATATTCTAATCTATAGTTATTTTGAAAGTAAAATAAAATTCTTCTTGACTACGATATTGTAGAATTGAGGTTCATTCTTAAATCGGTTGGGTTTCATTTGAAGTAAAAGTTGAAAAACTGAATGTGCAGAGAATAAGAAAGCTCAGGCCGATCCAACTTGCCTTGCCATGCATCCGGGCATAAGATCCTATTTGTTTTATCATCAAATCAATGTATGTGTCCACTTAAGCCATTGAAAAACAGTTTGGTAAAGTTTATCTCGGTGTTAACTGAAAATTGAATGATAAATCAGAATTATCTCATATATTTTACACAAAAATAGACATTTTAAATTTTACCGAAAATCTCAATCTCAACGAAGAGCATAAATAGTGTTGTTCCAACCCTAACAACATCAACACTAACACCAACAACTACGTAATATTGAACGTGATTTTATTGAATTAACATCTGAACCACCCACATTGATGCCATATTTAGTTGATTTCGTACCAATAATTGTGCCAAGTAATTTTCAAGATTGTCTTATTTATTTATTTCTATTTAACAGTAAAAATCCAATTACAAAATAGATAAACTAATAGCACGGCAAAATAAATTAAGTAATAGCACAGCATGCAAATAGCAAAATAAATGTAATAAAGAATGCAAAAACTAGTAGAAAATAAATAAGAAAAATTACTAAAAGCTGAGAAGAAGACAGTAGACAAATCTTTTATAAACTTAATACGAGAGGGGGAAGGGCCCAAGCTGAAGGTCATCATAGTTACGAGGTAATCTGAGCATGGGTGAGTGAAAATACACCAAACCACGTGCAAATGGAACATCAAAGATATTAGACGATCTTGTAGAACGCATAACGCGCCTCATTGGAATGTGGTTGACAAGGCGAGTATCTTGCAAACCATGGCAAAGCCTGTAAATGAAACATTCATCAAGGTAGAGTCGACGCATTCCCAGCAAAGGAATATTAAAGATAGCTAAGCGTGATTCATGAAAAACGTAGGGAATCTGGAATTTCAAGAGGACGATCCTGGTAAATCTTTTTTTTACAGCTTCTAGCATGAACTTCAAACACTTCAATTGAGGCGGCCAAACTGGTGAACAGTACTCAAAGATGGGACGAACCAAACTAGAATATAGTTTAACACATGGCAAAGGATTGGAAAATATAGGAGAAGTAATTTCAGAAACATGAACGTCGAATTTTAATTTAGAGTCAAGTCTTGAGGTGAGTCTTGATAGTAAAAGTCTTGATGATAAAAGTATAGGATCACGAGAATCATTATCATAAGCATCATAGCATACACCATTATCAAATGTGGAAAATTCAACCACAACAACAGATAATTCAAACAATGCATCAATTCTAACCAACTGTTCAAAATCATTTTCCACATTTTTCAATCATTTTCCACAACCATCAACAGCCAATGCAAAAAACCTCAACAGCTCTAGAACGAGTTCATCATCTGGTGCAATGCGTAAAAATTTATGCGGTCATTGCCCAACCCAGCCATCAAATTTAAACCCAGAAGTAGCGAAAAAGCGTAAAATACTTCGTGGACATAATAAATTAACAGCAGCAAGATTTTGAAAACGACAGGGAGGTCTAACCAATGAACTGATGGCTAAAGAGCAAGAACTCAACCAAGAAAAACAGTAAATACATTACTCAAAACAAACGTATACTCATGTATAGAAAATAAAGAATATTTTCGAAGCACAATACTACTACCCAGATATGAAGTGCCTGTTCCATGAAAAAGGAAAGAACCCGTTCCGGCAAGCAACGGGTATAGGAGGTCACTGAGAAACCGATTGCTGCTAAGCCACGAATGGAGATGAACTCCGGAGGACACGCACAGCCATGAATGATTGTGGGACTAGAATTCTAAAGAGGAAATTCATTTTGAATTTGCATGAAATTATCATTGCGGTTAATTGGGAGAAAATATATTAGATTAGATGATCGACTTTTGAATTTTTTTTTTTTGTTGTTGGCGATACGGAGACGAGGTGGCGTTTCTACATGCACCACAGAAATTTTCGTGACGCAATAGCCGCTTATGATTTAGCCGAGTCGTGATACGTTACACTCACATCAGGGATGTGCATCCTGGTTTTTAATCGAAATAACATACAAGAATAATTTCATCAAATCAAAAATTAAAACCTTTAAACTGCAATTAGATGAGGAGTCCCGCACCTTACACGATCAAATTTCACAGAAAAATTTGGCAGAGCTGCACTTAGTTATTCTTAATCTTTTGTACTGCCAATCCAATTCAAATCGAGGGCAGGATTTGGTCCGATGCAAGCAGATTAACCTGCCAAACACAGCAATGTCAACTCATTCTGGGCTGAATCCTCCCTTTTGTTCAGTCCCAATCTATAGTTTCATCCAAATTCGTTTACAAAGCACAACAATCTCATCATTCTCCAAAAACTGCACTTTATATGCATAGTAGAAGGAATAATTAGTGGGTCGGCAGTGCCATAGTGATTCTAAATAAAGATAAGTACGACGAGATGGTGATCAATTGTTTATCAAGCGGGCACTATCACGAGCTAAAGAGTAAACCTCTTCCGGGCTCGATGAAAAGAGTGGAAAAAACTTTAAAAGAATTTAAATATCTTATAAATATAAAAAAAAATGCGAGTGCCAAATCCAGGACTTCTTCACATCAAAATTTAGCCAAAAATTTGCAAAAAGAACAATGATATTCACAAAATTATACTGGACCCAAACTCTCCAACATATAATCTAGCAAAATGGCTAACAATGGAGATCAAACAAATAAAAATGAAGATGAGTCAGAGGACAGTATTAAACTCAGAAGAAGTGATCGATAAACTAAGCAATATAACACATCGTTCAATAAGTCCCGAGACTAACAGCGAAAACAACATTTTTTTTTCAAAAATCATTTTTATTCATCAATATAATCTCCTTTTAGGGTGGTACAAGCTTTTCAACGCCTTTCCAACATTTCTATACCATGTTTATAGAAAGATTTATCCTTTGCTTCAAAATAGGCTTCAGTTTCGGCAATGACCTCCTCATTCAAGCCAATTTTTTTCCCTGGAGCATTTTTTGAGATCAGCAAAGAGCCAGACCGCTGGAGGCTAAATCTGGCGAATACAGGGGGTGGAGAAGCAAATCAACGCCCAATTCGTTCAATTTGCCATTGCTTTCATGGAGTTGTGGCATGGTGCATTGGTGCAATCGCGGCACCCACTTGGAAAAAACCTTTTTCATGCTCAATTTTTCATGAAGGATTGTAAATACGCTTCCAGATGACATCTGTGTCATTTCTACAACCTTACGGACCTTCACTTTTCGATTACCAATCACAATTTTTAGCACTTCACTCACATTTGCCCGTGTAACGGCTTCCAATGGCCTAACTGAACGTTCTGCATCGTTTGTGCCCGTACGACCACGTTTAAACTCAGCATACCAATGACAAATCGTTGGTTTTGATGGAGAGGAGTCCGGGTAATGTTTTTCAAGTAATTGCTGGGCTTCTACGGTGTTTTCACCTATTAAAAAACAATGTTTTATCAACACGTGAAACTCGCTTTTTTCCATTTTTCAAACAAATTACAAAGTGACTTTACTCTGACCACAATAACTCTGCTGTCTGTGATCCCATCGACGTAAAATTTTTACACTTTCACGTAACGGTTTGCACTCTATGGAAACGTGGCCAGTTTGGTACTACTAGCACCATCTCTGGGTTAGTCTCGGGAATTATTGAATGATATGTTATGCCAAGGTGCGATAATGGTTTCATTCGACGTGAAATCATTATTCCCTAGTGTTCCAGTAAAAGAAGTAATACATTTGTTTCAAGAATGGCTGCTGCAAATTGACGGTACCAAAGAGTGGAGAGAAAAAATGAAGTGCTACGTGAAACTATTAAAGATGTGTATGCAAGAAACTTATTTTATATTTCAAATTAGATATTTCAAAAACAAATCGGGAGTTGCAATGGGCAATCAGCTTCCCACACTTAAAAGTGAGATATTTATGACATGAATGGAAGATATAATTGAGCAAGAACGATTGATGCCACGATTTTGGGTTCGATAGGTCGACGATATGTTTGCAATTATTTCAAAGGAAGAGCTGGTAAACATATTTCGGAAAATCAATGAAATCCATCCAAGAATTACTTTCACAATGGAAATAGAGGAAGATAATGAAATACCGTTCTTGTAGATTAAAATCATCAAAAACAATGGGATACTAGAATTCGATATATATCGCAAACCAACGAGTACACCACGTACAATCACAAATGACACCTTCCACAGCTACCCGCACAAAATGGCAGCATACCATTCAATGACCCACCGGCTCTTGACAGTAGCATTGAATGAAAAAATATTCGAAAAAGAAATGTCCTTCATACTACAAGCCGCAATAATAAATGGATTCGAACCAACAACGATTAAGCAGATCATTCGGAAAAAGGAAGCAAAGCTACAAAAAAAAAAAAATCCCCGTTGGCAGTACCAGCCGGAAAAGTAAATTTTTCGTATGTAGCGTAAGGTTTCGGAAAAGAATTTGGCTTGCCTACTACTTAACTTCTTACTGCGATTTCGGTAGCACTACATGGGTTTTTATTAACGAAAAGGATCTGCCGCCGTTCGTATTTGGAGACACTTCATAGAGGCGCAAATATTTTGCTAATTAAATAGAGTTACACACGTATGGATCACATATTGAAAATCGGTGGGTAATAAATTGTTATACACATATTTATACTCGGTTCGCCCTTCTCACATTTGCTGTTTATACATTTCACAGTGGTTACCACACAAAGGTGATAACTTGTCGGCTTTAATAGCTCAAATAGTTAATTTTAAAAGATTTCCATAAAAGTTTAATCAGCACTTGCATTGCCATTAATGTATACATTTTCGATTTTTTTCTGAACCATCAGGGGCCGTCATTTTGAGTTTTATTGAAAACGGCTACTAAAAATATTAAGCTATAAATTTTCGAATTTTTTATTGGTCATCGGATTTGCATGGTTAAATTAAATTAGCTTGCTTTCATAACTTCGAATTCCAAGTTTTGTCGGAATCTGTTGAGAAACTTGGCTGCTAGAGGGCTACAGAAATAAAAAAAAAATTTAAGTCGCCCCCTGTATGGGGAGGCCCCCCTTAAGCACTTTAAAATATTTTCTTACACTGCGAATTTCAAGAGGCACCACTTTTGACCTACGTAGAAAATTTCCTCATTCTAGCTTTTGTGGTTTGCTAGAAAACTTGTTGTGATGCACGAACAAACGGATGGACAGACAGACAAGTCGCGGTTTTATAATTTTTAAGAGGATTGTTGAAAATATTTTAAAATATTGCAAAAAAAGTCTGATTCATAAATACGTTCAAGATAAGTCATTTAAAACGATTCCATGAAGAAAAAAATCATTATTTCAGTTGCTCTTAAAATAACGAATTGCGCTTGCCTTCTGACCTTTGGGGGCCGCATTTGATTTTGGTCTATTTTAAATTTTTGTGGGCTAGGACCTTATCAATGAATGTGCCAAATCTCGTTCAAATCGGAGTTTTACGCTAGGCAGGGCAAAATAATTCAATTTTTAGTGTAAATGGCAGCTAAAAATATTGGGTTTTAAATTTTCGACTATTTTATTTTTCATCCAATTTTATAAATTATCTGCATAATGCAAGAACATTTACAGAGTTTTATAATCTCAAGTTTCATCGAAATCCGCTGGAAAATGTGACCGCTAGAGCGCCACAAAAACCTGAAAAGACGCATATTTAAACCGCCGCCATTTTGAAATTTGCGCATGCATGATCACCAAAATATCTCAGTCTGTAGATCTAAAAAATGTCTATTTTGAGACCAAGTTTCATATACGTCGAATCAAAATTGCGACTTTTAGAAGCCTTTGAAATTTTGAGTTTTTCTGCAGTTTTTTCACGGAATTCCTTAGATACTTATAATTTCTATCTAACTGCCGAATTTCTTGAAAATCTGTTTAAAGCTTTGACCACTATTACAACAACAAAGTTTTGCACGTTTTCCGACATTTGAGCGGCCGCCATTTGGTTTCTGCCGTACCGACTTTGGATTTTTTATTGTGAGATCCATCACATACATAAGTGAACCTTTGTTCCAAATTTTTGCCAAATCGGAGCTATACTTTGGTCAGAACAGAAATCACGATTTTTCGTCTAAAATGGCCGCCATATCGTTTTTGCCCGGCCGATACAGCTGGTTCACGAACTCAACCGAGATATTTACCCAATACACCTTTCCTGAAAATTTGGTGGAAATCGGAGGAAAATTGCAACCTCTAGCGTGGTCACAAATTTCGTTATATCCCATATATATATATATATATATATATATATATATATATATATATATATATATATATATATATATATATATATATATGTATATATATGATGCTCTCCGCAATAGGTAAATTTCTCTCGAGAAATTTACCTAAAAGTGACGACACTAACACAACAATCAGACCTGACCTGCAGTTTTTTCACGGAATTCCTTAGATACTTATAATTTCTATCTAACTGCCGAATTTCTTGAAAATCTATTACAACAACAAAAATTTGCACGTTTTTCGACCTTTGAGCGGCCGCAATTTTCTTTCTGCCATACCGACTTTGGATTTTTTATTGTGAGATTCATCACATACATCAGTGAACCTTTGTATTAAATTTCATCCAAATCCGAGCTATACTTTGGTCAGAACAGAAATCACGATTTTTCGTCTAAAATGGCCGCCATTTTGTTTTTGCCCGGCCGATATAGCTGGTTATATATATATGATGCTCTCCGCAATAGGTAAATTTCTCTGGAGAAATTTACCTAAAAGTGACGTCACTAACACAACAATCAGAAGATTTAAGGCAAGTAATAATAACAAATTCTTTTTTTTTCTAGGGAAATTGGAAAAATAATGAACCGGAACGGATTTGACACCATCACAACAAGCCGGAATATTACCGTAAAATCAAAGCTAGGATCAGCCAAGAACACGAAATCATTCGGTAAAACGAGTGGAGTGTATAAATTAACATGCAAGGAACGCCCAAAAATTTACGTGGGACAAACAAAACGGTTGATCCCGATAAGAGCAAGGTAACACTTCAGAGAAGCGGATATTGCTCGGAAGAATCTTGGAAAAGTGATCAGATTAACGGTCGCAAAGCATATTATCGAGAAAAACCACCACATCGGTGACAAAAATGTCATGATAATAAGACGAGTGGAAGACCGCTATAGAGTCACACTGCAAATTGTGCAGATACCTGAGGCACTGAAAATGAATACGAATCAAGGAAATTGTAACTCAGTTTTGTTTAATTTAATAAAACAGAACATTCAAATGTAGAGTAATTAGGTGCAATAAAATCATCACAATAGCATTAGAATAGTTAAAAGTCGCATGTATAAATAGGTCAACTAAAACTGAAATTGTTCATAATACTGAAGAATACTAGAAATAGTAATCGAAAACGCGTTCTATAGTAAATAAATATTTATTTGATGTTAAAAGAAAAAAAAGATATTTTATATATTTACTTTAATTTAAAAAAATCGAAAAAAGGAACTCTTATTTGTAGAATTCTATGTTTTGTCGAAATACGTTAGAGAACATGGCCACTAGACACCCACAAAAATCTGAAAAAATAGGTTGTACGAGCCACCAGTATTTTGAAACTCACACATAGATAATTAACGAATACAAGGTAACTTAATCAGCTCTTTCTTTTCAGTAGTGTTCAGATTTTCAGAAGGAATGGGAGCATCACGTGACTTTGTTTAAGGATGAGGGGTTTGTCGTAGTTTGTCGGTTTTTTCCTTAGAATAGTTTATGCGAGCGGGTATTTTATGTTCAACGTTGCAACAGTACTTGGATTTAGGGACGCGGACGGTAATTTTTTCGTTGTTTGACATTTGGTTGAATGAGATAAAATAAAAGTAGAGTAAAAATGGTAAAGTATTTTTGTGACGCATCTTGACAAAAATTGGGCATTCGGTGCCTGAATTAACGTAATTGAGTGACTGGTCTACTAGTGGACCAAATCTTCACTGAACTAGCTAGCCTACGAGTAGCCGTCAAATTGTTTCTTTATTTCCTTCCCCCCTACACTCTACAAAGCTAGTAGCACTGTTTTGGAAAGCTCTCATTAAGACCCTTAATTCGACACTCCATATGACTAGCTTTGTTAAAAAAAAAAATTTTAGCTCTCTTTCTGATATGGGACGACCCCCTTTCTAACCGTTGAAAAATTGATACCTAAACTTTCAAGTAGTCATCACTTTTGATCAACATACAAAATTTAGTATCTGTAGCGACTATAATTTCAGAGAAAAACCAATGTGACATACAGATACACGGACCGATAAAACCAACTTATATAGGGTTTTGTACGTAGGACAAAGTCATAAAAAGAGAAATTTATCTAAATTTGAGGAAACGAGTTCCAAAAGTCTATTGAAAAATCATGAAATTCTGTAGACGATGTTGCAAGATGATAACTAATAGTTTTTCAAAAAGATTAAGTTATCTGCCACTTAATGTCAGAAGTCTTTTCAAATTAATCAAATTGGCACTTTTTACTGTATGTTTTGTGTAAAATAAAAAGGAAAAAAAACTTTTCATGTCTCTGTAATACGTCAATTAGGTGTCAATAAATAGAAAATTTGTAAGTTTCCCTGCATAACATTTTAAATAGCTCTCCTCAATTGAAGTGTCAGCTTTTATCTTGCGAATGAATTGTTTACATAGTACCATTGCTAGTCCGCACAAATTTTTTGGATTTGGGCATCAGCATTTTCATCGATTTCTTGTGGCATACTGATAAAGTGTCAATAATTGAGAAGGCACTGTATGCCAATTTTTCCTATAATATGTACAATATCATTTATTATCCAGATCAAGTTTAAAGAAGGAAAAAAAATCAAAAAAAATTTCAAGATCTATAACCAGGTTAGCTTAGTTTGAAAAATCAGTTCATTATTTTGCCCTTGAAAAGATATAGAATTGGGTTCGTGCATAATTTTTAGGTTCCATGAAATTTTATGCAGTGAATACCTGAATCGATTAGAAAGGTTTTAAAAAAAAAAAACCAAATGGAATACAATGTATGAACTACTTAGCTATGTCAATAGAACATTGGCAAAGTCGCAATTTTTCTATTTTTAACAGTACATGTCCTCAAAGTCAAAGTCAAAGTCAAAAGCGCTTTATTTAATACTAATCGTTATAAATTTTAAAAGAATATAAAGCAAATTCCAAACAATAACAATCAAAAAACTTAATGGCCCAAATGGCTCTCTAAATTTGTACGTTATCGTTAACTCATATCATCAAAAAAAAAAAACCATAGCAAATTAAATTAATTACGATTATTACATATTTTTAAAATTTAATTGGAAAAAGGAGAAAAAACCAACCAACACTATCCTAAAATTATTTATAATCAAAACACAACAGTGAGTGAAACTTTGATCCAACACCTAATATGTTGTAACTTATTTCTAATAAAATACAATCAAAAACTTTAACTTATACTAAAAAAATCAATAACAATGTTCCTAACCTAAGTGTTTAATCTTATCTCTAACGGAATATAGTAAACATTACATATACCTAACCTATACCTAATTTTTAACAAAAATAAACAACAACACTAAATGTAGCAATAATGAGCTGAAACTCAAAAACTAAATAACGAAGAACACCAAAACTGAAAATAAACACGAATAATTTAGACATTGTCATTCAGCCACCAATACCTAGATTGCCCCGTCTCAACTCGATCAGCTTCAACGAATCTAGCAAATGAGTATCTCCATTGAAATCGTTGGTCTCGTGAACTCAAATTAGGAGGATATTTTACCTTCTTATCGGTGGCCCGTCGATATATGTGATATATGACTGGGACGCCGTCAGAATCAAAAACATATCGATTCATGTCCAAATACACGAATGCTTCTGGAGGAATGAAGCCAGTAGCAAGGCAAGTCGCTATATACCCGTCTGTAGGGTGGAACGGCTGTGAAATCCAAGGGCTTTCACTCACAGTCACAGATCTTGCGATATGATTCCGAAGAAGTTTCAATATGAAGATATCGACCCTCGCCACTTCAGCAGTTTGATAAATTCTTCTATTCGATATAAAATGCTTCCAATCCGTCTCAGGCTTTCTGTACAAACCAGTCCATGCACGAAGACATTTCCTTTCGAAAACCCTTAATTTTTCCATAGTACTAGCACTCTGGTTGTACCAGATCTGACATCCATATGTCAAAACTGGTCTAACCAGTGTCTTGTAACAGATAATTTTGACCTTTTGATCAATGTATCTGGAATGAAAGAGCTTTCGAAGGGCCATGACTCCTTTGAGTGCCTTACTGAGCATGGTTTTCACATGTTCAGTATAGTACAGATACTGATCGAGATAAACACCGAGGTATCGAACACAGGATTTATGTGGAACCCGTTCAAGACTACCCTCACCAGCCATGATGTGAAAATCTTTCCAATTACGTTTCAGGTCTTGACTGACCCCCTGCAGCGTTGTCCGAAACAAGATTGTTTCACACTTTTGCGCATTGATTTTCATTCGCCAATTGTCAGTGTACAGCTGTACATCATTGAACATTTTTTGGAGATTGCTCTGAACTATCGTAGCTTATTGGTCTGCCGTATAGATGATCAGATCACCAGCAAACGCTACCAATGATCGCGTTGGCGAGACGTTAAAATCAAAGCCGTTCAATAGCTTGCGAATGAAGATTGAAAAGAGCAGAGGCGCAGTAACTGTTCCCTGCTGTAGACCATTCGAGACCTTGAACTCGCGCATTGTTGTCAGATTTCCATCAGTTACAACAAACGATTTCCCGCATAACATATTACACATCATGGCGACAAGGTGTCTGGGGAACTTGTCCTGTAGGAGTTTAAAAATAAGTCCATCTAACCATACCGTATCAAAGGCTTTCTCCATATCAATGAGACATGCTCCAACACATTATCTATCATCTAGTTTCCAACAGATGTCTGAGGTTACTTTCGTTATTGCATGTGTGGTCAAATGCCTGGCACGAAAACCAAATTGGCAATTCGGCATCAACTCATTTTCCTCAATGTGGGCGTTTAATGCTCTGTTGAGTATCACTTCAAACACCTTGCTGATGTTAGGCAGCAAGCTAATTTGGCGATAGCTTTTGAGGCATGAAGATTCTTTTCCTTTCTTCAAGATCGGAAATACCTTAGCCTTTTTCCACTCATTTGGGAAATATGAATTGCTCAACATGTTGTTGAACAATATGCAATAGTTCCTAATAGCAACCTCAGGCAAATGTCGGAGAACTATATTTGTAATACCATCAGTACCACATGATTTCTTGTTGTTTATCTTGCGAAATATGAAACACAAGTCTTCATAGCTGACAAAATAATCAATAAGATTCAAGCTCGGTATGAGGTCAGATGTTAATGTTTCATTGAAATGAAGAATTGATTGGCCGTTCAGGCTTGATTTGAAGTCGGAAACTTTTGCTTCAACGACCTCTGAAAAAATTTCGTTCCCTCTCTCAGGGTTTGGTAGATGAACCAATTTAAAATGTGTTCCAATCAGGGCAAGTTTATCCAATCCTTCACAAATAATCCTGTTTCCATTTCTATCCGGAGTCGTACTATCAATTTCGATACCAGCCCTATCGAGAAGATTTATCTCATCACTAGTGACTTCAAGATTCGATACCTTCACTCGAGACTTCTTGCGGAATATGCTTTTCACTTTCGCAAACATGCCATCTGGGTCCTGTGGGCTAATATCCGGATTAAGTTCCGGACATTCTTCAGATGTAATTTCAACAAAGCCAACGAGGGATGGTTGTAATCCAAAAATCGTCGATAAATATTGTTGACGCGTGTGAGAAGAAGGCTTTTCAATCTTTCCAACCTTGCGATGGTTGGTGTTTCATATCCTTCCATATTGTTTCGAAGTTTAATCTTGGGAACTACTTTCTCAATCGTTTCCAACGTCGGCTTCTCTAACTTCGACAAATAGAGATCTATTTCATCGTTAGTTAGATTTCTGTTATTACGAACCATTGCGCAAGAGTTGCCACTATCAGAAGGGGGACATTGCTTCTGGTACTCCCGATTAAACTTCTTTTGAAACTTTCCCCAGTCTGTTTTTTTGAAGTTCAACCGATGATTTTCGTGTTGAACTGGAATGAGGAAGAAATCATCCCTGTGATGATTGATTTCCATTACGATTGCGTTATGGTCGCTATCATAAGGAAGCACCTACAGTTTCCGTTGAGGACTATTAAAGCTGAATTCGAGTCTTGCGTCAGCAATGCAAAGGTCCAAATATGAATTTGTCCTAGGGTATGTTGGGAGCTCCGACCCATATAGAGTGCACCTGTATTCAATTTGGTTCTCTGTTATCCATGATTTCAGGAATACACCTCTTGGATTATTGGTGGCGTTCAGCCATGATGTATGCTTGGCGTTCAGGTCACCAGCAAGAATTTAATAGTTATGCAGCCTGTTCAATTCGGGTATTTCAAACAAGGAATTGAGTTCCTCCTTGAGCTTGAGAACAGTTCCACCAGTTGCATAGGCAGAGATAACGAAGAGGTTATCCCCACCTGGCAGTGAGATTTTGATAACGGACACTTCAAGAGATTCAAAGCTTTTGAATTCGACTTTTTCAATATTTTGGAAACGATATGGTCTTCGTACCAATATCCCAGTGCCACCTCCCCCATCACCTATTACCCTATCGTTTCTTACGAATTCAAAATCCTTGAATGGAGTGCCATGAATTGAGGTGGGTTTCGGTTAGAAGTAGGATGTCAGGCTTTTGTCTGGCAATGAATTCAAGGAGATAATCACGCCGATGTAAAGTAACAATGGAGTTGACGTTGATCGAGATGAGACGAATCCTATCCGTGGGAATGTGGCTGGATGACAAATTATTTTGAGGCATTTGAAAGCCCTAAACGCTGAAAAACAATGTTAATTTTCGAATCTTGTTTATCGATTCGCTCTGATAAGGAATTTAGTTGCTGATAAATTTTAAGGAGCAGCTCATTATTGCCGCTTAAATTATTCATTTTATTTACATTGTCTGCTGGTCCTCTCGCAGCAAGTGCAAATGACACCCCGGGCTTGACGAAGTTGGTAGGTATCACACTGCGGTGTGCTTGACTTTGTTTCGGAGTGACTTTGATCTTTGCATCTTGATACCGGGGGCATCCTCGATATGATGCTGGATGACCAAAGGCAGCGCAGTTCACACAATATAGTTTTTCTTTTGGCTCCGCCTGAGCCAATTTGCACTCGCCGGGAGCATGAATGTCTTTGCATTTGACACACCTATATTTCATGGCGCAATTGGCAGCCGAATGCCCGAATCTTTGACACCTGTAGCACTGGTTGACCTCACTTTTCTGGAGGCGTTCCCACCTCACTATGCGGAAGTTCAAGTACCGTATTTTCTGCAGGGCACTCGAACTACTTTTGCACGAAATCTGGACTAAGTAGTGTGGCAAGTTTTTGCGCTCCACAATCGATCTCCTCGTTGAAAAGTTTTTGACTGTAATAAATTGTATTTCTGGTGCAGCTTCTTGGAGCACCTGAAGGAGATCGACTGTGTCCTCACCACAGTCCAGACCCTTCAATAAAAAAGTTTGGTTCTTCTCGCTTTTCGGGGTGTACGTGAAATGCGGAACATCTCCAGAATTTAAGGCACTTTTTGTTGCCTGGAAATCAACCAGCGACTTAGTCCTTATTGTCAATTTATCGGCATTGACTCTTTTTATCTGAAAATCTTTTAGTTTATTTTCGGCTGCCAAAAGCCGAACCATATCTTTGCCCGTTTGCCCAAACACATTGATTGGTGGGAGTTTTTCTTTTTTTTCATTAATGTTAACGAACGAACCAGCAGACAAACCTTTTGGTTTTTTCTCCCGATATTTAACTCTAAGATATTCAATGAAATCATTATCTAATTTTGACGTTTTACCTGTATCCTCTTCAACGTTCATTGTTTCTTCCAGACCAGCTAGCGCTGCATAATAATTTCTGCTTTCGTTTGCGCCTCCTGCGCTGAGGACATCCTCTTGATTAGCTTCTTCCTGTGGCTTTTTAATTTTCTTCTCTTCAGTTTTTGGGGTTGCTTGTCGGCTTTTCTTGCTTTCTTTATCTTTGTTGAACGTTAACGTTCCAACAAGTGCTTCTAAAGATTTAACTCGAAGCTTGAGTTCTTCATTTCCTTTTTCGATTTTTTCAGCTTTCTCTTTTTCTTGGATAAGCTGTTCGATTTCCATAACCGATAGGATTGTCGGGTTTTGTTCTTGATTCTCGTATTTTCTTTTAAGTTTTTTTTCGCCCATCATCATTGGCGATGGGCATGGTCCTTCCGATTGATGGCTGAAGCCATCGGGCCCCTCCATCTCGTTGCTTTCGCAGCGAGACTAGAGGGAATGTTCTCAGACCGGGACTTCCCTTGAACGTATTTCCACTTTTGATATTTCTTCAGGAAATGAATTTCAGGTATTCGATAAGTGCTCGAATAATTCGACGGTGATGGTTTTCCCAATAAAATCAAAATTTGCTTTTGACTGGCTCGTAAAAAAATATTGCAATTGTTTGAAACAGACTTTTGCGAAAAATTAATTAATTTTTAAAATTAATGACAGGAGCGATTAAAAACACGTCTACACGCAACGAGTGCTAGACGTAGAATTTTCCAGTACATGTCCTCGGTTCAGGTTAAATAATCATATGCTTTGTATAAGACTTGAATAATGTGCTAAACCCTGTGTCGCTGCTATCGAACTCATCAAGCTTTTGATATTCATGATAATCTGCCTTTCTATAGAAGTCAGCCGAAAATTAAATTGAACTTAATTAAAAGTATCAAAATAAACCCTGCATTCAAAATTTACCTGTAATATTGAACATTCAGTGGTAACTTGTACTGTTGAATCTCCAAGTGCCCTCATTAAACAATAATATCAACGTAAGTAATCTCTTTCAACAATTAAAATTTCTGGAATTTCTTGACTCTATCCAAAGTAATGGAAATGATGAGTCTTGCAAACCAAATTATTACTACATGATTCCGAATCGAGAGATATTTTCGTGTGAACCAGTCCCTGAATCATTTCTTCATTGTGACATTTATATTTTTGGGTTGATTAATAAATAAATTTGCTTATTGTCAGTGCAGACAACAGGTAAATACCTAGTTCCGTTGAGCAAAAATCGCAACTTAACAAATACTCGATAATCTTTACTTGCAAATAAGAAAGTTCACGAATGAGTGATATTTGCATATTGAATTATGCCAAGAGCATGGTAATGACCGGGAGATTTGACCAAAAGGCGTTGGTAAGTGTAAACAAGATTAAAATTAAGTGTGGACATTCACACGCGGTTATTTATCTGTAAACGTTGCTAGAGTCAAACGTTATTGCAATCAAATATTAATACATTAGTTTTCAATAGAAAGGCTTTGACTTTGTAAAATTAAAAGCAAAGATACTCATTGTTTTTTGGCTCAATTTGAACAACGAGTTTGAATCAAATGAAAAATTCTTATGGGGAGTTTATAACAGATAAATATATTCGAGCGTTCAATTTTCTACACATGAAATGGTTGTTAAAAAGTTTAATAATTTTATTAACTTCAACTAGTGTGCTTTTAAAAATTCAAATTCAAATGTGCTTTGTTGATCCAATCGTTATAAATTTTATAAAAATTTCAAGCAAGTTTTAAAACATCAAAGTATTCAAAAAAAATAATGGCGCAAATGGCACGCTAAATTTGAGCAATATTCAATCAAAGAAATTAGTCAAAATAATAACAATATCATATGTTATCAAATGATATTATCAATTGGAAGAAGGAGGAAAAAACCAACAATTTTTATGGAACATTACTTATAACTAAAACACACACTAAAAGAGTGTACTTTGAGCTTAAAATTGCAGTATGATAGCTTAGTTTTAATTAATGTTGCAAAAACAACGTTAACTTATTTAAAAGAACAATCTTACAATATTTCTGACCTGCATGTTACACTAATCAAATTACAATCAAAAGTAACGTAGGAATAATAAGGTAAGAGCCAGTTGCTACCTGACATAAGATCAAAGCCAAAGATGCTCTATTCAATACTAGTCGTTCTAAATTTTCAAAGAATATATAACAAATTTCAAACAATTCAAACACTAAAACTTAATGGCTCAAGTGGCTCTCTAAATTTATACATTATCAAGTTAAAACCTTTAATCAAAAAACAATTTCAACTTCAATTTCATTGAAATCATTGCATAATTTATGGTTCAATTGGAAACAGAAGGTAAACTCAACCAATGCTAGCCAAAATTTAATAATAATATTAACACAACAGTGACATTTTATACTACAACTAATATGTCATAACCTAATTCTAATTAAATTCAACCAAAAAACTTTATCTTATAGTAATACAATCCTGACACAATATTCCTAACCTAAACATTAAACCTCATCTCTAAACATAATATAATAAACATAAAATACACCTATCCTAAATATTGAAGCCTATCCTTAATTTTTTACACAAAAAACAATACTAAATGATTCTACATCCAGCACTCATTGCGTGTAGACGTATTTTTAACTGCTCTTTTCATTAATTTTAAAAACTAATTAATTTTTCTCAAAAGTCAGTTTCAAAAAATTAAATTAATTTTTTTAAAGTCAGTCAAAAGAAAATTTTGATTTTTATTGGAAAAAGCATTTAAGGTCGAATGAATTGGCCCACGGAATCATATCGAATATTATTTTACTTCAATAAATCAACAACAGCATATAGGCCAAAAACTAACTCGGAACTGCTGTATGGAGGAGCCCGACGGCTTCCCTCCGGTGGGAGACCCCGGGGAGAGTAGCAATACGAAATTGGCGGCAATCGTCAATAAAAGAAGACACACGAGTAACTAGGAGACCGTAGATGGCGGGCGTAAATTTCAATTAGTCGAAGACAAACAAGAAATGATTCGACTTCTAGCTGAAAATCAGTAATTGAAACTACGACTAAAAACCCTCAAAGATATGTACAAGAGAGGGTAGAAAACTCAAAATGCAGAACCGGTAAGGCCAATAAATACGGAAACTAAGGCAAAGAACGCTATTAAACAAAAAATTCTAGAAGAAACACTAAGTGCTGGAGGCACTAATGACAGCCAAAACTGCTATGCAGCGCTGGATGGACTCCAACAAGAAATGGACGTTGAAGAAAGTATGGAAGGTAATGTTAATAAAGAGAACAATGATAATTTTATCCTTTATTTAAAAAATGAAAATAAGGAGAAGAAACCAGCTCACAGTTCTGCTGGTTCTTCTTAAAAAGTTTCTAAAAATACAGAGAAAGTTCCGCCGGTAAATGTGTTCGGTCAAAGCGAAAAGGATATGGTTTGGCTACTGAGAGCTGAAAATAAATCAACCAATTTTGAGATCGAAAGAGTTGATATCAAAAAATTAACAATCAGAACGATATCACTGATTAATTTCAAATAAGCTAAAAATGCACTAAATTTTGGGGAGGTTCGACACTTCACATATACCCCAAAAAGTAAGAAGAACCAGACCTTTTTATTGAAGGGCTTGGACTTTGGAGAAGATACCGTCGATCTTCTTCAGGTGCTCAAGGAGGCAGCACCAGAAATTGAATTTATTTCAGTTAAAACATTTCCGACAAGAAGGTCAATGGTAGAAAAAAATGTTTTAACTTTATTTGGTACAGATTTCAAGAAAGAGCAGTCCGCTCTTGAACAAATAAGATACTGGAACTTCCAAGTAGTGAGGTGGGAATGCCTGCAGAAAGTCAACCAGTGTTATCAGTGCCAAAAATTTGGACATTCGGCTGCCAACTGCGCCATGGATTATCGATGCAACAAATGCAAGGACATTCATGCTCCCGGTCAGTGCAAATAAGCTCAGATGGAGCCAAAAGAGAAATTATACTGTGTGAACTGTGGTGTTTTTGGTCAACTGGCATCATATCGAGGATGCTCCCGATATCAAGGTGCGAGAGTAAAATTTGTCCCAAAGCAAACACAATTATACCGCAGTGTCTTAGCTCCAAACTTCTTCAAACCCGGAGTATCATTTGCACTCGCCGCTAGAGGATCAGCAGAAAATACGGTAAATAATGTAAGTGGCAATGATGAGCTGCTTCTCAAAATTTACCAGCAATTAAATTTCTTATCGGAGAGAATCGATAAACGAGATAAGAAAATAAATCTTGTTTTTTATCGTTTAGGGGTTTCAAATGCCTCAAAATAACTTGTCATCCAGTCACATTCCCATGGATAGGATTGATCCTTCCTCGATCAACGTCAGCTCCATTCTTACTTCACACCCGTGTGACTATCTCCTCGAAGGAATTGTTAAGCAAAAGCTGACATCACTGAAACCCTCATAAATTCATGGACTCCATGACATTCAAGGATTTTGAATTCATAAAAAACGATGGCGTAATAGGTGATAGGCGAGGTGGCACCGGTATATTGGTTTGAAGGCCCTATTGTATCCGGAATATTGAAAATGCCGAGCTCAAAAGCTCTGAATCGCTTGAAGTGTCCGTTATCAAAATCTCACTACCTGACGGAGATAACCTCATCGTTATATCTGCCTATGCAACTGGTGGTACTGTTCTCAAGATCCAGGAGGAACTCAATCCCATGTTTGAAATACTCGAATTGAAAAGGCTGCATAATTATTATACTCTTGCTGGTGACCTGAACGCCAAGCATACATCATGGCTGAACACCACCAATATCCAAGAGGTTTATTCCTGAAATCGTGGATAACAGAGAACCGAATCGAAAATAGGTGCAATTTATATGAGTCGAAGTTTCCAACATACCCTAGGACAAATTCATATTTGGATTTCTGCATTGCTGACGCAAGACTTGAACTAAACTTGAATAGTCCTCAACGGAAACTGCAGGTGCTTCCTTATGATAGCAACCATAACGCAATCGTAATGGAAATCAATCATCAAAGGGCTGATCTCTTCCTGATTCCAGTTCAACACGAAACTCATCGGTTGAATTTCAGAAAAATAGACTGGGGACATTTTCAAAAGAAGTTTCATCGGGAGTGCTAGGAGTAATGTCCCCTTATGATGATGGCAACTCTTGCTCAATGGTTCCTGATGACAGGAATCTAACAAACGATGAGATATATCTCTATTATTTGAAGCTAGAGAAGATGCCGTTGGAAACGATTGAGAAAGTAGTTCCCAAGATTAAACATCGAAACAATATGGAAGGAAATGGAACACCAACCATTGTAAGGTTCAAAGGATTGAAAAACCTTCTTCTCACATGCGTCAATAACAATTTTTGGCGATTTTTGGACTACAACCATCCCTCGCTGGCTTTGTTGAAATTACACCTGAAGAATGTCCGGAACTTAATCCGTTCATCAATGAATTTAATCGGTTCACAGTAATCAATGGGCAGAAAAGCTGAGTGGTATTCCCTCACGGAACTGAAATGGCGTTTTCATGAAAGTAGACAGAATCTTGGAGTCGCTAGTGATGAGATAAATCTTCTCGATAGGGCTGGTATCGAAATTGATAGTACGACTCCGTATAGAAATTGAAACAGGATTATATGCGAGGGATCGCATAAACTTGCCCTGATTGGAACACATTTTAAGTGGGTCATCTGCTAAACTCTGAGAGAGGGCACGAAATTTTTTCAGAAGTCGTTGAAGCCAAAGCTCCCGACTTAAAATCAAGCCTGAACTGTGAAACCATTCTTTAATTTAATGAAACATTAACATCTGACCTCAGACCAAACTTGAATCTTATTGATTACTTCGTCAGCTATGAAGACTTGTGTTCCATATTTGGCAGGATGAACAACAAGAAATCATGTGGTACTAATGGTATTCCAAATATAGTTCTCCGACATTTGCCTGAGGTTGCTATTAGGAACTATTGCATATTGTTCAACAACATGTTGAGCAATTAATATTTCCCAAATGAATGAAAAAAGGCTGAGGTATTCCCAATCTTGAAGAAAGGAAAAGAATCTTCACGCCGTAAAAGCTATTGCCTAATCATCATCAGCAAGGTTTTTGAAGTGATACTAAACAAAGTATTAAACGCCCATATTGAGAAATATGAGTTGATGTTGGATTGCCAATTTGGTTTTTGTGCCAGGCATTCGACCATAAAAGCAATAACGAAAGTAACCTCAGATATCGGTTGAAAATTAAGCAACAAAGAATGTGTTGGAGCGGTTCTCATTGATATGGAGAAAGCCTTCGATACGGTGTGGTTAGATGGACCAGTTTTTAAATTTCTTCAGGATAAGTTCTCCCGGACACCTTGTCGACATGATGTGCAATATTTTGTATAAGAAATCGTTTATTGTAATAAATAGAACTCTGACAACGATGCGCGTATTCAAGGTCTTGAATGGTCTACAGCAGGAAACAGCTACTGCACCTCTGCTCTTCTCAATATTCAGTCGCAAGCTATTAAACAGCTTTGATTTTAACGTCTCGCCATCGCGATCCCTGCTAGCGTTTGCTGATGATCTGATCATCTATACGGCAGACCGGGAAACTACAATAGCTCTGAGCAATCTCCAAAAAATGTTCAATGATGTGCAGCTGTACACTAATAGTTGGCAAATGAAAATCAATGCGCAGAAGTGTGAAACAATCTTGTTTCGGACAACGCTGAAGCATAATTGGAAGGATTTCCACATCATGGCTGGCGAGGGTAGTTCAGAACGGGTTTCACATAAATTTTGTGTTCGATGCCTTGGTTTTCATCTCGATCAGTATCTGTACTATACTGAAAACCGAAAAAGTAGTCATGGTCCTAAAAAGACTCTTTCATTCTAGAAACATTGATCAAAAAGCCAAAATTATCTGTTACAAGACCCTGGTTAGACCAATTTCGACATATGGACGCCAGATGTGGTACAACAGATGTGCTAGTACTATGGAAAGATTAAGAGCCTGAGATGGATTGGAAGCATTATATATCGATTAGAAGAATTTATCAAACTGCTCAAGTGACAAGAGTCGATATCTTCATATTGAAACTTCTTCGGAATCATACCGCAAGATCTGTAACTGTGAGTGAAATGCCTCGCTACTGGCGTTCCTCCAGAAGCATTCGTATATTTGGACATGAGTAGATATGTTTTTGATTCTGATGGCATCCCAATCATATGTCACATGTATAGACGGGCCACCGATAAGAAGATAAAATATCCTCCGAATTTAAGTTCACGGGACCAACAATTCCAATGGAGATACTCATTTGCTACATCCGTTGAAGCTGATCGAGCTGAGACGGAGCAATCTAGGTATTGGTGGCTGAATGACAATGTCTAAATTATTCGTGTTTATTACCAGTTTTTGTGTATTTCGTCTCTTCGTTTTTGAGTTTTAGTTCATTATTGCTACATTTAGTGTTGTTGTTTATTTGCGTTAGAAAATAGGGATAGGTTAGGTGTATGTTATGATTATTATATTTAGTTTCGAGATAAGGTTTAACGCGTAGGTGAGGAATATTGTGATAGAGTTTTTGAGCATAAGACAAAGGTTTTGATTGAATTTCATTAGAACTAGGTGATGACATATTAAGTGTCGGATAAAAATTCACTGTTGTGTTAAAATTATAAATAATTATGGAATAGTTTTGTTTGGTTTTTTTCTCCTTTTTCCAATTAAATCATAAAATATGTAATAATCTTAATTAATTTGAATTTGCTATAGGTTTTTTTGACAAAATGTGTTTATCTGATAACGTATAAATTTAGAGAGCTATTTGGGCCATTCAGTTTTTAGGGTTTTGTACTAAAATACAAAACCGTCCGTCCGTCTGTATGTCACAGCACTTTTTCTCCGAAAATATAGAGGCTACAGCCATGAAACTTTGTGAAAAGGTCAGAAGTGGTGACTTCTTGATATTTCATGGGTGGACAAATTTTTCAAAGGGGTTTAAGAGGGTCTCCCCATATAGGGAGGTGACCCCAAAACATTTTTTTTCACCATTGGTAGTCGAGTAGGTGTCATTGGAAAGGTCTCAATGAGATCTTTTCAAAACAAGTCCAAAAATTGCCTTATGAGTACCGAAGGGGGCAGGGGAAGGGGAAATGTACGAACTTTTCACGTAGCCCCCCTCGCGATTGGACACGTTCCATCCGAAAAATCTGAAAAAAATCATGAATGCAGGCCATTATAAGTATAACAGCAGCAAATGCATGAGAAGTCGAAATTCACTCAACTTTGTTAGTAATAGTATGATTTATCGATCTTGTGTTTTCTTGAATAAAATCTAAACGGTACCCTTAATTTCAATAAAATTTAGCAAACGGATGACTAGATTGATCTTTTCTGAAAGTTTCATAAAGATCGAATGATATTTGACGAAGTTATAGTGATTTGAATTTTCATGTATTACTAGGGAACAATATGCCCTGTTTTACTATGGAAACATATGGCTATGGAGCCAAATGCGCTTTTTACCGACTTAGACACTACAGCTTTGCTAGGATTTGCATGAAGATTTCAGGAATGATAGGTATCATGAAGATGAGTACAAACAATTCAAACAAGTCGAAGAGGCAGGAGAGAGCTCCTAGCAAAAGGGCTTTGTAACCATTCTAAGATTCGAAAAAACAGGCCATGAATCGATGATTACAGTACAGAGGAGTGGCCCCTGAAAAAAAAATTCATGAAAGGTAGCCGATATGAGTGTCAACTGAAAGTTCTCTATGAGAGCTTTTCAAAACATTTCTTAAACTGACAGTTTTTGCTTCAGTGGGGGCACAGGGCGGAAATACTTGTAAAATGTGTTTCCTCCCTCGCGAATGGTCACCCGTGATCTTAAAAAATCTGAAAAAATTATCAAGGGAGAAATTTATGGGTATAACTATAACAAAAACCTCAGAAGACAAAATTCTTTCAACTTTGATAGTAATAGTATGATCCTCGAACATGACATGTCTCTTGATTTTATTCGTTACTGGTTACTGCATTTCGTAAGTAGAATACAAAACCCTTCCGACATGAGCATAGGTCTGTCTACCCAACTTGTTTATTGTTATTGTTTGGAATTTGTTTTATGTCCTTTTAAAATTTGTAACGATTAGTATTGAATAAAGTGCTTTTGACTTTGTTTTTGACTTTGAACATTACTAAATGTAGCAACAATGAGCTGATACTCAAAAGAAATAATGAAAAATACAAAATCAGGAAACAAAAACGAATTATCTAGATATTGTGATTCAACCACCAATTCCAAGATTGCTCTATCTCTGCTCGACCAGCCTAAACGGATCTAGAAAAAGAGTATCTCCATTGGAATTGTTGGTCTCGTGAACTCAAATTTGGAGGATATTTTATCTTCTTATCGGTGGCCCATCTATATATGTGATATATGATTAAGACATCATCAGAATCAAAAACATATCGACTCATGTCCAAATATAGGAATTCTTTAGGAGGAATGGAGCCAGTAGCGAGACACGTGGAACGGCTGTGAAATCCAGGGATTTTCACTCATAGTTACAGATCTTGTGATATGAATCTGATGAAGTTTTAGTATGAAGATATCGACTCTTGTCACTTAAAAAGCTTGAAAAATTTATTCTATTCGATATGTAGTGCTTCCAATCTATCTCAGGCTTTCTGTAATATCCAGTACATGCACAAAGACAATTCCGAAACCTCTTAATCTTTCAATAGTACCAGTACTTTAGTTGTACCAGAACTGACATCCATATATCAAAACTGGTCTAACCATGGTCTTGTAGCAGATAATTTTGACCTTTTGATCAATGTATCTGGAATGAAAGAGTCCTCGAAAGCCCATGACTACTTTTTCGGTCTTACTCAGCATGATTTTGACATGTTCAGTATAGTACAGATACTGATCGAGATGAACACCCTGTTATCGAGCGCAAGAGTTATGTGGAACCTGTTCTGAACTACCTTTGCCAGCCATGATGTGGATATCCTTCCAATTAAATTTCAAATCTTGACTGATGCTTTGCAGCGTTGTCCAAAAAAAAATTGTTTTACACTTCTGCGCATTGACTTTCATTCGCCAATTGTCGGTGTAGATTTACACATCATCCAGATTGAAGATTGTTATAAACTTTTGTAACTTTTTAGTCTGCTGTTTACGTGATCAGATCATCAGCAAACGTTACCAATGATCTCGTTGGTGAGGTGTTAAAATCAAAGCCGTTTAATGTCTTGCAAATGAATATTGAGAAGAGCAGAGGTGCACTAACTGTTCCTTGCTGTAGACTATTCAAGACCTGAAAGCTGCGCATTGTCGTTAGATTTCCATCAGTTCCAATTATGATTTCCTATACAGCATATTACACATCATGGCGACAAGGTGTCTGGGGAACCTGTCCTGAAGGAGTTTAAAAATTAGTCCGTCTAACCACATCATATCGAAGGCTTTCTCCATATCAATGTGACACGCCCCAACTTATTCTCTGTTGCTTTGTTTCCAACAGGTGTCTGTGGATACTTTCGTTATTGCTTTTAGGGTCGAATGCCTGGCACGAAAGCCAAATTGGCAATTTGAGAAATATGAGTCTTAATGTGGGCGTTTGATACTTTATTCAATATCACTTCAAAAAACGAGCTGATGTTTTGCAGCAAGCTAGTTGGGCAGTAGCTTTTACGGCTTGAAGAAGGTTGGGAATACCTCAGCCTTTTTCCACTTTTGGGAAGTATGAATTGCCCAACAAGTTGCTGAACAATATGCAATAATTCTTAATAGCAACCTCAGGCATATGTCGGAGAACTATACTTGGAACACCGTCAATAGGACATGATTTTTTTTTGTTTATCCTGCCAAATATGAAACACAAGTCGTTAAAGCTGACAAAATGATCAATAAGATTCAAGTTCAGTATAACGTCAGATGTTAATGTTTCATTGAAATAAAGAATTGATTCGCCGTTCAGGCTTGCTTTAAGTCGGAAACTTTTGTTTTAACGACCTCTGAAAATATTTGATTCTCTCTCTCTCTCTGGATTTGGTAGATGAACTTATTCAAAATGTGTTCCAATCAGGGCAAATTTCTTCAATCCACCACTTATAATCCTGTTTCCATTTATATCCGGAGTCTTACTATGAATTTTGACACCAGCCTTATCAAGAAGAGTTATCTCATCACTAGCAACTCCAAGATTCGATAGCTTCACTCGAAACTTCTTAAGGAATATGCTATTCACTTTCGTGAAAACGCTATCTGGGTCCTGTGAGCTAACAGTCCTCAGTTTTCCCGCCCATTGAGTGCTGACCTCACTCCTGAAGTATGAACGGATTAAGTTCCGGACATTCTTCAGGTGTAATTTTAGCAAATTCAACGAGGGATGATTGTAGTTCAAAAACCGCCGATAAATATTATTGACACGTGTTAGAAGAAGGCTTTTTAATCTTTTTAACCTTGTTATGGTTGGTGTTACATATCCTTCCATATTGCTCCGATGTTTAATCTTGGGAACTACTTTCTCAATCGTTTCCTATGTCAGCGTCTCTAATTCCGACGAATAGAGATCTATTTCATCGTTAGTTAGATTTCTGTTCTTGGAAACCATTGAGCAAGCGTTGCCATGATCAGAAAGATAACATTGCTTCTAGTAGTCTTGATTATACTTCTTTTGAAACATTCCCCAATCCATTTGTGAGGGTTTTGTAAGATCATTTTACAATACCCTACTAAAATCGCGTCCTGTCTGCCACAAACATAAGTAAGTAGCAGTAAGTAGATGCAAAGTGACGCCCTCTTCAATGTTTCACCACAAAAAGAGATTTATAAGGTATTTGAAGGGGGTCTCCCATATAGGGGAGTGGCCCCTAAAAAAAAATTTCATCGCATGAAGGCAATATGAGTACCAAATGAAAGGTCTTGATGAGAACTTTTCAAAACAGGTCCTAAACCAACAATTTTTGCTTTGAGGGGTGCAGGGCAAAGAGAAATATACGAGAATTTTGTGTCTCCCCCTTCGCGACTTGACACCTTTGACCCAAAAAATCTGAAAAAAATCACGGAGGTATGGCTTTAGGAGTACGATGGCAAAAATACTTCAGAAGTCGCAATTCGATCAACTTTGTTAACAAAAGTACATTTTATGAATTGTACATTTTTGCCGGTATAAGCAAAATCGGACCCTTAAATTTCCCAAAAGCTACAGTTTAAGTTTTTTGATAGCAATTGTAAGTGTTCTAAAGACCTCACAATAATCGAACCATAAACAGCTAAGTTACAGCCGATTGAATATTTAACAATTACAATAATATTAACACGTCACGCTAGAGAGACACACGTTTGCAACGGATCTAGACACTACAAATGTGTAGGAATTTGGATAAAAATTTTAGAAATGGTTTTGTAATATTGATGTGTTATAATGATTAATTAAGTGACGGAGTCAAAATACTTGAAACGAAATGGCGGTGAATTAAAAAAAATAATAACCATAATTATTTTTTGAACTCAATTTATGGAATCTGTACATTATTTAAGTTTTGATATGCAGAATATATTGTTTTAGTTACTAATTGTTTTACAAAAACTCTTCTGACAGTAGCATACTCCTGCTACTCCAACTTGTGTTTAATTCAACCGATGATTTTCATGTTGAACTGGAATGGAAGACATCATTCTTTTGATGTTTCATTTCAATTACAATTGCGTTATGGTCGCCATCATAAGAAAGAACCTGCAATTTCCGTTGAGGACTATTAAAGCTGAGTTCAAGTCTTGTGTCAGCATTGCAAAGATCCAAATATGAATTTGTCCTAGGGTATGTTGAAAACTCCGACCCATATAGATTGCACGTGTATTCGATACGGTTCTCTGTTATCCACAGTTTCAGGAAAACACCTCTTGGATTATTGGTGGCGTTCAGCCAGGATGTATGCTTGGCATTCAGATCACCGGCAAGAATATATTCACTATGCAGCCCGTTCACTTCAAGTATTTCAAACAAGGAATTGAGCTGAATTGAATATTTCGACCAGTTGTATAGGCAGAGATAACGAAGAGGTTATCCCCACCTGGCAGTGACATTTTGAAAACGGGCACTTCAAGAGATTAAAATTTTTTTGATTCGACTTTACCGTCATTTTGAAAACAATAGAGTCTTCTGACCAATATCCCGGTGCCACCTCCCCCATCACCGTTTACTTTATTGTTTTTTACGAATTCAAAATCCTTGAATGTTATGGATTGCCATGAACTTAGGCGGCTTTCTCAAACTTAGTCCGTAAATGGCATTCATATCTCAACCACAAAAAAAAATGAAATTTAATTTTTCCTCCGGTATCTCAGTATAATCTAGAGGATGCTCAATAAATTTTATGATTAAATTATGTTCTAATTAAAAGTATTAAATTCAAATCCAACGAACATGTGATTACATATATATGCATATATATATACCTGGTGCGTACGGGATTTGAGGACAACTTGAGAGTAAAATTAATTAGCTTGTATTTTTAACAAAATTTAATGAAATTTCAGGAATGTTTTATACAACGTTAAATTAATGTATGGCTATAAAGTTATTCAATAAAATCGCCATTAGCAGCAATAACCTCTTCGATCCGGGTCCGGAAACGATTACATGCCCGAATCAAATGCTCCTTGTTCATATTGACCATAACGGCATTAATAGCAGTCTTCGGCAAAGAAGTGGTATTATGAGGACGCTTATTGGTCTCACGCTCAACTACGCCCCATACGTAATAATCCAAAGAATTATGGTCTGGGGGGCTAGTGTTACAAACCAGTATACCCTATGTATACTGGTAAGAACTGGGAGCTCATTTGATGTGTATCCAATATACATCATCAAGGCTCCCGGGGAAAGAACTCGCTGTTAACACCACTTACCTGCTACTCTGACCATCAAAACCAGAACAACATAGGCGAGGGTTAACTTTTGAGAATGAATTTTATTACACTATCCATTTTTAAAAATTTAATTACAATTGAATTTATTAATGACATTTCCACTTAATTAATTATTTTAAACTTCTACCTATCAGCCAGCCTGAAGAGGGAAACAACTTGTCGTATTAATGGTTCGGGGTGGCCACACGGCGTTAAGCGCCAAAGGGCCGGTTGAGGATCGCGGCGCAAGCCAACACCTCACCCCTCACCATTTGATTAACCACTGAACAGCACTTCGAACTCGAACTTGAATCGCGTTATTGGACGTAAGATTAAACTTCTGGAATTGAATACACACTCCCTGGTATAAGACTGCCCAAGAACATTAAATACCATTCTTTCGTGAGCTTTCAACCTAAATTCTCTTTAAATGTGCTGAGTAGCCGAACACGTGCGCTCTCGTTCCACGAAAGTTTTTCCTACCCGCTTCGTCTCGCTTGCTCGGCTGGTGAATATGCGAAACTGGGGAAATTGAGCGAAAGAGTGTTTTTCGCTTAAGCTTTCGACTTCGAAAGAGTGCTTTCAGTTTAAGCTTCCGGCTTTCCCAAGATCTCTTGAGGTAAAATAGCGAAACTGGGGACATTGAGCGAAAGAGTGTTTATGCTGGAACTTTCGGTTTTCCTTTCCGCTTACCTCTCTTCGAAGCACCCCGTTCGTTCACGATGTGAATATCGTTGCGGGTTGAACTTTCTCGTTCACTTAACTGCTCGCTTATTTACTTGCGCATGTGTTTCCATGGCTAATTTTCATTGGCGAAGTGCGAGTACATAGGTATTGTTTGCTCGCTACTATTGCAGTAATGAAGCGGGAATATATCCGAGTATGTTTATGTGTTCACTCGCAACATTCCTCCGGCAGTTGAAAAAAGGATTTAGTGTACTTGGAGAGTACAATAAATCGTCGCTCTACTCCGGTGATCTGAATTACTTAATATACCCCAATAGATTACGCTCACTCTTGGTTTTTCGCAATTTTTGTTGTTGGTTGAGTCTCGCTACATTCCTTTTTGTGCAAATCATTCGTACTTATATCTCGCGCTGTTATCGCCATTGGTATTGTCCACTGTACTTCTCGCAACTTATTATTAACCGTTGTTTTGCTGCTAATTTATGCGTAATTTACTAGATGCGAACGCGCCAATGTTATAATTCTATCCAATTGACGTTACTTAATATGTTGTTACAAGTCAACGTTAGAATTGTAAATTTCCACATTTATGAATTAATGAGTTAATATTTGGTTTGATAATATTCAATGTTTTGTTTGATTCAATCATAAATTAATATAATAATATTTCGTTCGGTACCATAAGTTGATGCTAATTAATATGTATTAAATGTCAGTGTTGTATTTGCAAATTACTACAATCAAAAATTACTAAGTTAAGATTTGATTTTATACAATTATGTATCATATTTTCCTATTCTGTTTGGTACCTTGAGTTAATGTTAATTAATAAGTATTACATATCCATGTTGCTTTCATAAACTACTACAATTATAAATTAATAATTTGAAGTTTGATTTCATACAATGTTTTGTTTGATTTAATCATAAGTTACTGTAATGATGGATACAATGAGCGAAGATCCTGTTTGGTTTAATAATTTGTTTGCTTCAAACATTAAGATGTTACTATTTCATTTGATTCTATGCAATAATGGAATAGTGCTAAATTTGCTTCTGACGTAAATTACAGGATTATAGATTATTTCGTTTTACTATAATATTGAAAACCATACTGAACATATTTTTTCCGACCTTAAATTGTTTTTTCTTGACAATGAACTATTATTTTACAATCGAAAAATAGCGGACTACAATTTCTTCTTTTAATTGGTTTTACTTAATAATATGGTTACAACTTCTTTTAAGATTCATATTCAATGCCGATCATTTTTTTATATTTGGAAGTTAATGGTTTTCTCTTATTTTTAACATTACTTATCATCTTGAAATTTTTATTCTACTCGTATATTTTTTGGCTTTTAATTTCCTCATTTCTTTCAAATAGTATTAAAGTTCTCTTGCGTATATTCAAATATTTTAATTACTAATTAATTCGATGTTGCTTTTGGTTAGTGATTATTACTCGTATTAGGGTGTTACTATTTGTTTAGTACAGGTTTTAGTAAATTATAACAGTTAGCGTTAGTGAGGATTTAATGTGGACGGCTTTCAAAATAGTTTAAATGTGCAAAGAAATTCGTTTTTTATTCCATTCATGGTTTATTAATATTCTATTAAATTACTTTCATTAATGCTATAAAAAAGCTCTTTATGTAAGCTTCTGCTAGCATTTTATTAAATTGTGTATTGTGCGAATAGGTTAGTAGGGAAGTTTCAATAGGAAATATTGTTAAAGCTTTAGCGGTAATTTATTGCGAATAAGTTAATATGTAAACGGGGAATGAATATTTCACACGATCGTTACGTTCGGGCATTGCTTCGCTTCGGAAGAAGATTTGCCGAGAGAATAGCTTTCCATTTATGTAGCTTGGGAGTCGTCTTTGTTGTATTCCCAAGACTTTAGTATAAGCTATCTTGGCTTTATAGGGTGCGAGTGAGCGTGATAAATAAACTTTCCCCTTAATACGCATGGTTAATGGTGTTAATGGGAATGGGAGTCATGGATTGAAGGTTTATGTGATTGTTTTTGCTCGCCGCTAACGAGTTTTGAAGATATGATTAGCATTGCTTCTGCAATGATGCATGAGATAATTGAATGAAGCGATGTATTGTAGCTTTTACATGCGCTGATTGCTAGGAAGTATGTGAAGTATATGATGTGTATGTACTAATTCGTGGTTGGCTGGTAATTGCCTTGAAGAGCATTTGTTTTTAATTAAGTTGGCTTAATGCATTTCGTAGTGGGCAGGGCTTTTAATTCATCTATGCTATACGATTGTGTAGGAGGAAGAGCTTTTAAGGTATATGCATTTAATTGTCGTTTAATTGGCTTAAGTCGTAAATTACATACTTGTTTATTCATTTGTAGTTGTAAAAAGGGAGGGTTATTAGAAATGTATTCAGCAGTATGTGTAAATAGTTGTGGATTATTTATAAATCGGAATTATTATGTACGTTTTTTTATTAAGTATAGAAATGTTTAATGAGTTAATATGAATGAATTCGACCTTTTTCTCAAACTGAAATTAGAAGGAGTGATTTTGAGCTCTGTTTTATACTTTTATTGATTTTAGTGAATTGTTAAATAGATATACTGCATTGAAAATTTCTTGCGAGAAATTATTGTAAAAGATGATCGAAGCGACACAATCACTATATGGGCTTGGGAACATATAGTTTCGGTCTTCATTCAAGACCCTATATGTGTTCCGTCTAATTTTTCCCTAGTGTGTGTCTAAAAGATGATCGAAGCGACACAATCACTATATGGGCTTGGGAACATATAGTTTCGGTCTTCATTCAAGACCCTATATGTGTTCCGTCTAATTTTTCCCTAGTGTGTGTGTCCACTAAGTTTGGCATAATGCTGTCCTGGACCTTACTAGAAGACAGTACAGTGCCGTGCGAGGTCACTTCATTAGCCGTTAATAAATTTCTGATCTCGATCTTGAAAAAACGATTGTTTAAAACATCTTGAAGTATATATTATAGCATTCTAAGACGCTATTTGGTATTTTCGCCATATATGAAGTAAAAGGGTGGGAAATGGGTGGGTTTTGAATTGTCTTGCGCTTTCTACAGGGATTTTATTTGTGACTTTTTTCTAATAGTTAGCAGTTATATAATGCATTCATTGTGCAAGGAAACGTAGTGGCTTGTTTAAAGGGTACATGGTTGATAGTGTGTTGTAAACCCTTTTGGATCAACAGCTCAGCGGCTACGACTGGATGGTAAATTGATGTCTCTTTTGCATATGACTTAATACTATATGTAGCGTGTCTGCCGAAAGTTGAAATCGGGCAGCTCAGAGGCTCAGAGGGACTTATAACTAAAAATAGCGTGTCCGTCGACAGCTAATGCCAACGGCTCAGGGGCTGTTGTTAAATTTACTGGTTTTCATTCCAGTGATTGTGCAATTAGACATAGAAAAAGCGTGTCTGCTGATAGTTTTGCCTGCCACTTTTCCCGTTTCCTTAACATGATGGAGTTGCAGTGGATTTTGTAAGAGATAATTTGTTTTGGGGTAAAATCGTTTGCATTGTGCATTGTTCTTATAACTAAAATTCTGTTGTTTCAAATTTCCCATACTTTAATTGTTTCAGTGTAACTTGAAATTAAATTAGTTTCATGTTTATTTGCGTTGGAAAATTGCCGTTCTCATGTAAATTATTTTTTTTTATTTGTTTAGCGCAGTTAATTTATTTAGTTTGCTCTTCAATGTTTTTGCATTTAAAAATATTGCCCAGATGTCTATCTATTCAATTTGCAGTTAAATGTTTGTTTTTGTTTGCTCTTTTAATTATGCTTCAGTTAATTCGAATGCTCATTCAATTCAAGAGATAAGACTTTAATATGCATGTGGGTACGCGTATTGTCCAAGCAGTCGGAGTGATAAGTGGTATCATATTTCGATAACAATGGGCACGCGTTTGTTTGCTCGTATTAAGTTTTCGTTTTGCTTATTTGTGTTTAATATTTACTTGTAATGTTTTGTGTTTTGCATGTTAGTTGATTGAAACTTTATATCTTTATAAATTCTACGTTGGGTTTGAACGAGTTAGGAGTTAGTTCGAATGACTTTCAGATAAGAAAGATGAGATTTAAGATATATGAATGAGGGAGTAAATGAATGAAGAATTAAATGTTCAAGATGACTTTTTGATTTTAGGACTGGTCTTATTTGATGGATATTATGAGTAGAAATATTATTATATTTGAATGTTGATATTATGTTTTAGTTATTAAAATGATCAATAGGATTTTTTGTTTCGATTAAGGAGTGATCTGGGTAGATGACCAGTATGGGTAGCGTTAAACTGATATTATGTTTTTGTTGTTTAAACGATTAACATGATCCCATATTTTTTAGAGGACTGGTGAAGTTTCATACTTTCTTTTTGTTATTTAAATGATTGAAATAATTATTTGATTTTTTTTTTTCGTTTTAAGAAGGTTGATTTAGTTTTATGCACTGTATTAGTAGCGTTGTTATGATGTGGGGATATTGATACAATATTTTTGTTTTTTTAAAATGATTAAAATTATTAGTTGATTTTTTTTTAGGAAAGCTGATCTAGTTTGATGGACTGTTTGAATAATATTGATATTATTATATTTAAATAATGAACATTATCTTTTGATTTTTTTTTAAAGAAGGTTGATCCAGTTTGATGGACAGTATGAGTAGCAATGGTGTCTTACAGGAGTTGAATGGTTTGAGATATCGGCTGGGTGAATAGATTTTACAGCCCATTTAAATTTGCTACACAGCGCACTACACTGTGGTCTCTGCAAAACCGATATCCTACCGGCTGCGCCAATTTTGTTACAAACCAGTATACCCTATGTATACTGGTAAGAACTGGGAGCTCATTTGATGTGTATCCAATATACATCATCAAGGCTCCCGGGGAAAGAACTCGCTGTTAACACCACTTACCTGCTACTCTGACCATCAAAACCAGAACAACATAGGCGAGGGTTAACTTTTGAGAATGAATTTTATTACACTATCCATTTTTAAAAATTTAATTACAATTGAATTTATTAATGACATTTCCACTTAATTAATTATTTTAAACTTCTACCTATCAGCCAGCCTGAAGAGGGAAACAACTTGTCGTATTAATGGTTCGGGGTGGCCACACGGCGTTAAGCGCCAAAGGGCCGGTTGAGGATCGCGGCGCAAGCCAACACCTCACCCCTCACCATTTGATTAACCACTGAACAGCACTTCGAACTCGAACTTGAATCGCGTTATTGGACGTAAGATTAAACTTCTGGAATTGAATACACACTCCCTGGTATAAGACTGCCCAAGAACATTAAATACCATTCTTTCGTGAGCTTTCAACCTAAATTCTCTTTAAATGTGCTGAGTAGCCGAACACGTGCGCTCTCGTTCCACGAAAGTTTTTCCTACCCGCTTCGTCTCGCTTGCTCGGCTGGTGAATATGCGAAACTGGGGAAATTGAGCGAAAGAGTGTTTTTCGCTTAAGCTTTCGACTTCGAAAGAGTGCTTTCAGTTTAAGCTTCCGGCTTTCCCAAGATCTCTTGAGGTAAAATAGCGAAACTGGGGACATTGAGCGAAAGAGTGTTTATGCTGGAACTTTCGGTTTTCCTTTCCGCTTACCTCTCTTCGAAGCACCCCGTTCGTTCACGATGTGAATATCGTTGCGGGTTGAACTTTCTCGTTCACTTAACTGCTCGCTTATTTACTTGCGCATGTGTTTCCATGGCTAATTTTCATTGGCGAAGTGCGAGTACATAGGTATTGTTTGCTCGCTACTATTGCAGTAATGAAGCGGGAATATATCCGAGTATGTTTATGTGTTCACTCGCAACACTAGGTGGCATTAGGTTCTGTGTTATGCGGCCATGAAAATTTTTGGCCATCCAATCTTGTGTCGCCATCGCTTAATGTGAAGGAGCAGAGGCTTGTTGAAAAATGCATGCTCTGCGTCCGCTTACATTGTTTCACTACCGTCTCCAAAGCCTCGATGTATGCAGCAGAGTTCACCCGAAGTCCTTGAGTGAAAAAGTGTGATGGCATAACATGCCCTTCGTTGCTGACAACACCTTAAGCCATAACACTGGCTGGAAATTTTGTGTGCATAACAACAGGAACCTCCGTAGGATTTGAACATAGCCATCTGTCATTTCTGTGATTGGTCTTTTGATCTTGGTCAAAATTTTTTTCGACGGAAAAAAACCAGAACTTTTTGTGTGCCTGAAGGTGTTTGATTTTGTTCCAAAGACGTTTTGATCGGAGAACTCTCTGTTCCCGTGTTTGTTCGTGCTTTTTGCGTTTTTTAACCGATTCTGTATCGCCTCTTGATGCTTCCAATTCACGGCCTAAGTACATGCACACTTGTACATTCACATCTTACCACTCTGTATATTGTTTAATTATGGCTTTTGCTGCTTTAGTTTTTCTACCTTTGAAATGGCCACATTCTATTAATTCTATCAAAAGTATTGAACGTAGCTGCGATTGCAATGCCAATATTTCAATTTCAATTTTGAATACAAATAAACAAAATTATTGACAACAACACTGCCAGCCAGGCAAAACTGTTGCGATCATTCCACAACGTTACCCTAAAACTTCATCGAACAATAGCAAAGATATGGTTCAATAAATAGTGCTTCAAAAACAACATAACACCAGCATTTGCAAGAATCGTAATAATGTTGCGAGTGAACACATAAACATACTCGGTTCACGATGTGAATATCGTTGCGGGTTGAACTTTCTCGTTCACTTAACTGCTCGCTTATTTACTTGCGCATGTGTTTCCATGGCTAATTTTCATTGGCGAAGTGCGAGTACATAGGTATTGTTTGCTCGCTACTATTGCAGTAATGAAGCGGGAATATATCCGAGTATGTTTATGTGTTCACTCGCAACATTATTACGATTCTTGCAAATGCTGGTGTTATGTTGTTTTTGAAGCACTATTTATTGAACCATATCTTTGCTATTGTTCGATGAAGTTTTAGGGTAACGTTGTGGAATGATCGCAACAGTTTTGCCTGGCTGGCAGTGTTGTTGTCAATAATTTTGTTTATTTGTATTCAAAATTGAAATTGAAATATTGGCATTGCAATCGCAGCTACGTTCAATACTTTTGATAGAATTAATAGAATGTGGCCATTTCAAAGGTAGAAAAACTAAAGCAGCAAAAGCCATAATTAAACAATATACAGAGTGGTAAGATGTGAATGTACAAGTGTGCATGTACTTAGGCCGTGAATTGGAAGCATCAAGAGGCGATACAGAATCGGTTAAAAAACGCAAAAAGCACGAACAAACACGGGAACAGAGAGTTCTCCGATCAAAACGTCTTTGGAACAAAATCAAACACCTTCAGGCACACAAAAAGTTCTGGTTTTTTTCCGTCGAAAAAAATTTTGACCAAGATCAAAAGACCAATCACAGAAATGACAGATGGCTATGTTCAAATCCTACGGAGGTTCCTGTTGTTATGCACACAAAATTTCCAGCCAGTGTTATGGCTTAAGGTGTTGTCAGCAACGAAGGGCATGTTATGCCATCACACTTTTTCACTCAAGGACTTCGGGTGAACTCTGCTGCATACATCGAGGCTTTGGAGACGGTAGTGAAACAATGTAAGCGGACGCAGAGCATGCATTTTTCAACAAGCCTCTGCTCCTTCACATTAAGCGATGGCGACACAAGATTGGATGGCCAAAAATTTTCATGGCCGCATAACACAGAACCTAATGCCACCTAGTGTTGCGAGTTAACACATAAACATACTCGGATATATTCCCGCTTCATTACTGCAATAGTAGCGAGCAAACAATACCTATGTACTCGCACTTCGCCAATGAAAATTAGCCATGGAAACACATGCGCAAGTAAATAAGCGAGCAGTTAAGTGAACGAGAAAGTTCAACCCGCAACGATATTCACATCGTGAACGAACGGGGTGCTTCGAAGAGAGGTAAGCGGAAAGGAAAACCGAAAGTTCCAGCATAAACACTCTTTCGCTCAATGTCCCCAGTTTCGCTATTTTACCTCAAGAGATCTTGGGAAAGCCGGAAGCTTAAACTGAAAGCACTCTTTCGAAGTCGAAAGCTTAAGCGAAAAACACTCTTTCGCTCAATTTCCCCAGTTTCGCATATTCACCAGCCGAGCAAGCGAGACGAAGCGGGTAGGAAAAACTTTCGTGGAACGAGAGCGCACGTGTTCGGCTACTCAGCACATTTAAAGAGAATTTAGGTTGAAAGCTCACGAAAGAATGGTATTTAATGTTCTTGGGCAGTCTTATACCAGGGAGTGTGTATTCAATTCCAGAAGTTTAATCTTACGTCCAATAACGCGATTCAAGTTCGAGTTCGAAGTGCTGTTCAGTGGTTAATCAAATGGTGAGGGGTGAGGTGTTGGCTTGCGCCGCGATCCTCAACCGGCCCTTTGGCGCTTAACGCCGTGTGGCCACCCCGAACCATTAATACGACAAGTTGTTTCCCTCTTCAGGCTGGCTGATAGGTAGAAGTTTAAAATAATTAATTAAGTGGAAATGTCATTAATAAATTCAATTGTAATTAAATTTTTAAAAATGGATAGTGTAATAAAATTCATTCTCAAAAGTTAACCCTCGCCTATGTTGTTCTGGTTTTGATGGTCAGAGTAGCAGGTAAGTGGTGTTAACAGCGAGTTCTTTCCCCGGGAGCCTTGATGATGTATATTGGATACACATCAAATGAGCTCCCAGTTCTTACCAGTATACATAGGGTATACTGGTTTGTAACAGCCTGAGAGGACAAATGCAAACCTATAACGTAGGGGTACCGTTTGAAAGGATTGCTGTTGACATCGCTGGACCCTTTCCTGAATCTGAATCGGGAAATCGATACACGCTGGTTGTAGCCGATTATTTCAGCAAGTGGCCCGAGGTCTACCCCATTCCCAACCAGGAAGCAACTACTGTAGCTGAACAGCTAGTGTTAAATTGGGTCAGTAGGTACGGCGTACCCGGCGAACTACATTCGGATCAAGGCCGAAACTTTGAGTCACTAGTTTTTGGCGAAATGTGCGAGCTGCTCGGAATACGGAAAACGAGGACAACACCGCTGCATCCCCAATCCGATGGAATGGTCGAACGTTTCAACGGCACGCTCAATAAACACCTTGCCAAAATGGTTGACGAGAACCAAAGGGACACATCTTTTCGGGGCGAAAAGAACTGAGGTGGGGGCAGTGTTACATGTACAAATAATTCTGCGAGCTACTGTCGCAATTGTTTTCACAACAATGAAGAACACGAATTCACTCGAAACCACGAGAACCCAACGAGCATGATCAACATCTGCAAGTGACGTCACTCCATTCATTAATTTTCTCGAATCTACCAGCTAGAACATTCGCCAATAAACGAGAAATGGGTGAATAGCTAGAGACCCTATATAAAGGCGAGCTGAATGAATGGGGGGATCATCATTCATTCGACCGCGATAAGAAAACTGCGATATAGTGGAACGCGAAGTAAAGACAATTGATTGTTTGAGTGCAAAGTGTGTTTTGTAATAGTGAAGTGATTTAGAAGACAATTGCGATAAGAAATTCATGGACAAGTGTTAGATTTAAAAATTAAGTAAAAATTAAAATTAGTGAAAGTGTAGATTGATCATTGTGCAATTAAATAAACTCTTTTAACTTAAATTAAAAGACATTGCGTTTTCTTTTTCCCGGAACATTAAAGTTATTGGCCGCGAACCAATAACACGCGACAATATAATTTTCGCGGGTTACGTATATTCGAATTTCGATTTTTTTGTGGCGTTATGTTGGTACTCATGTCTGTCACTTATGCCGACAAGCTCGGCCATTTTGAATGTTCACTTGATTGGTGATAGCTGCTTCACTTGCACGTGTTTTCAATCGTCTTCGATTTTTACTTATTCAAAAAAATGGATCAAAGAACGTGTATCAAATTTTGTGTGAAAAACGAAATTGAGTGCGCGGATGCATTCCGAATGTTGACTGTGGCATACGGAGAAGCTACCTTGAACCGAAGCAACGTTTATCGGTGGTACGAAATGTTTTTAGAAGGCCGAGAAGATGTGAACGACGAAGAGCGTGCCGGACGCCCGAGCACTTCAACAACAGACGAAAAAATTAATGAAGTGGAGAAAATGGTATTGGCCAATCGTCAAATCACCGTTAGAGAAGTTGCTGAGGACCTAAACATATCGATTGGCTCGTGCCATTCGATTTTTATCAACGATTTGGGCATGAGACGGGTCGCCGCGAAATTCGTACCAAAATTGCTCAATTGCGACCAAAAACAGCAACGCATGAACATTGCTAATGAGATGTTAAACTCTGTCCGCGACGAACCAAATTTGCTCCAGAGGGTCATAACTGGCGACAAATCGTGGGTTTATGGTTATGACGTGGAAACCAAAGCTTAATCATCTCAATGGAAGCTGCCGCATGGACCAAGACCGAAAAAAGCGCGCCAAGTTCGGTCGAATGTGAAAGTTTTGCTGACAGTTTTCTTCGATTGCAGGGGCGTGGTGCATCATGAGTTCTTGCCACGGGGAAGAACGGTCAATAAGGAATATTACCTGCAAGTTATGCGCAATTTGCGCGAAGCAATCCGCCAGAAACGCCCGGACTTATGGGAGAACAAAAATTGGCTTTTGCACCACGATAACGCCCCTGCTCACACATCGTTGCTTGTGCGCGACTTTTTGGCCAAAAACAACACACTAATGATGCCGCAGCCACCGTATCCCCCAGATCTGGCCCCCTGTGACTTTTTATTGTTTCTTAAACTGAAGAGGCCCATGAAAGGACGACGTTACGCGACGCTTGACGAGATAAAGACGGCATCGAAGGAGGAGCTGAACAAGATTGAAAAAAATGATTTTTTGAAGTGCTTCGAAGATTGGAAAAACCGTTGGCACAAGTGTATAATATCTCATGAGGATTACTTTGAAGGGGACAAAATAGATATTCATGAATAAATAAATAATTTTTGAAAAAAACAAAATTCGTGATATTTTTTGAACACACCTCGTATGCCGGTGTTTTCGTATATTGATGTGTCATTCAGTTTGGTTTCAGTTTGTTTCCAATGTTGTTGTTCATTTTGAATGGAGTTTTCAATTTGTATTTTCTAAGGACGTATGTTAACGAAACCCACTGGTGGTCGTTTTTATGAGTTTCAGTCGGTTGGCGCTCCAGTTTTTTGTTTGTACTGTGTGACAAGTGGATGGGTTTCATACATATAGTTAAGTAGTTTGTCTCGTTTTTTTTGTTCTGAGTCAATAACGATGACACAGTCATCCACATATCGTCTGTAAAATATTACATTGAATTGTTTGACAACTTTGGGTATAAAGACTTCTCCCAAAGATTGTATGAATATTTCTGACATTATTGAGGACATTGGATGTCCCATACCCAGACCGTCCTTGGCAATGTATGTCTTGCTATTGAACTTAAAATAGTTTTGCTTGATTGTGGTCTTTATGAGATTGAGCAGTTTATCTGTGAATCGTCGGTTGTTGTTGAAGGAAAGTTTTTCTTTTAGTATGGCCAGTGTTCCATCGACGGGTATAGACGTATAGAGGTTGGTGATGTCTAGTGATAAAAGTCGACAGAAAGTGGTAGGGTTTGCTAGCTAGCGGCTGTTCTTTAATGCATATTTTAGGTCAAGGTGCATGACATCAGAAATTATCGTTGCCAAGTACCGTGCTAATTGGTATGCAGGAGCTAGGCGGTAGTTGATGACAGGAAGGGTAGGAATGATGGGTTTGTAGAGCTTAGGTTCTGCTTTAAGGGGTGGTGTGCATGGGTTCGGGTTTATGTAGCGTTGCTTAGTTTGAGGAAGAATAATTAGTGGGGACTGTATAGTGACAGTACGAAAGTTCACTTGGAACTTATTGATGGGGTCTTAGTTTACTAGTTTGTATCCGTTGACGTTAATGAAGTCTATCAATTTTTGCACGTAGTCCGTTGTTTTTAAGATCACCGTTGTATGTCCTTTGTCAGCCTTTGTCTTTGATTATCCGCAAGCTTTTTCTGAATGTGTCTTAATATCTTATGGTCTTCATTGAAATCCATTTTGTTTATGCTAGTGCGTATTTTTGTAGTAGCATATATCTACTGCAGTATGCCTTGCATGTGTCTGTTGCTCCTGCGGCAGTTTGTTAATGGCCATTCCAGTGTCGATTACTAGTTGTCCTAGGTCTTTGCTGCGGTTTGTATTATATAAGTTGTGTTTCAGTCCCTTATTTAACAGCTCCATTTCTTGTGTCGCAAAAGACGTATTTGATAGGTTTACAGTCCGTGGATAGAAAGCTCTGTTCGCTGGTGTGGTCATTATGTTTTGTTTTTACATCATTTTGTCAAGTTTCATTGTCATGGTCTCAGATTTAGTTTTGAGCTGAATATCAATATTTTGTCTCACGCCATTGTAAAGCTGAAGAAGTTTTTCAGTTTGTATAATGTTAGTCAATTGTTAGTGTGAATGTAAGAGTTGTCGGTTGATTTCCTTCTTTTTTATGTACAGTGTTCTTATTTCATTTTTAATGCAGAGTATTTGTGCGCTACGTTGTGTGTTTTGTGCAATAATTGTGTTTTGTTTTATTGTTGCGAGTGAACACATAAACATACTCGGATATATTCCCGCTTCATTACTGCAATAGTAGCGAGCAAACAATACCTATGTACTCGCACTTCGCCAATGAAAATTAGCCATGGAAACACATGCGCAAGTAAATAAGCGAGCAGTTAAGTGAACGAGAAAGTTCAACCCGCAACGATATTCACATCGTGAACGAACGGGGTGCTTCGAAGAGAGGTAAGCGGAAAGGAAAACCGAAAGTTCCAGCATAAACACTCTTTCGCTCAATGTCCCCAGTTTCGCTATTTTACCTCAAGAGATCTTGGGAAAGCCGGAAGCTTAAACTGAAAGCACTCTTTCGAAGTCGAAAGCTTAAGCGAAAAACACTCTTTCGCTCAATTTCCCCAGTTTCGCATATTCACCAGCCGAGCAAGCGAGACGAAGCGGGTAGGAAAAACTTTCGTGGAACGAGAGCGCACGTGTTCGGCTACTCAGCACATTTAAAGAGAATTTAGGTTGAAAGCTCACGAAAGAATGGTATTTAATGTTCTTGGGCAGTCTTATACCAGGGAGTGTGTATTCAATTCCAGAAGTTTAATCTTACGTCCAATAACGCGATTCAAGTTCGAGTTCGAAGTGCTGTTCAGTGGTTAATCAAATGGTGAGGGGTGAGGTGTTGGCTTGCGCCGCGATCCTCAACCGGCCCTTTGGCGCTTAACGCCGTGTGGCCACCCCGAACCATTAATACGACAAGTTGTTTCCCTCTTCAGGCTGGCTGATAGGTAGAAGTTTAAAATAATTAATTAAGTGGAAATGTCATTAATAAATTCAATTGTAATTAAATTTTTAAAAATGGATAGTGTAATAAAATTCATTCTCAAAAGTTAACCCTCGCCTATGTTGTTCTGGTTTTGATGGTCAGAGTAGCAGGTAAGTGGTGTTAACAGCGAGTTCTTTCCCCGGGAGCCTTGATGATGTATATTGGATACACATCAAATGAGCTCCCAGTTCTTACCAGTATACATAGGGTATACTGGTTTGTAACAAGGCGTCGCTTTGGGCCTTTGACGGAAGCGCAAATTGTGCATCTGCGACACCAGTCCTCTACGTCTTCTCGAGCGTGGAGCCAGTAGAACCGTTCCCGCTATTTCGCTAAGGTCTTGTTAACACCAAGGTGGCCTTCCGAGGATCCTTCATGCATTTCCTTAACCACATCGTGGATTCGGCTTTTGGGTAGTATAGTTTGCATCCTATAGGAGCTGCCATCCGCCGTTTCCCATTTCCGCTTGAGTACACCACCCTCCACTTGAAGGGAGTTCCATTGTGCCCAATAGCTTTTCAGGGTTGCGCCATGCGTTGAAACGTCCTTCCACTCAGGTCGCCCAGTCGTCTCCTTCCATACGAGCAATGGTCCGATGTCTTCATCGGCTAGCTGGGCATTTCGAATCTCCTCCGATGACCAACCTTCATCGAATTCGGCCGTTATCAGTCGCAGATCAACGGGCGGCTCCTTTTCCTCAATCCGTCGGCAATGCTTGCAGTTAGCTGGACATGGGCGACGAGATAGGGCGTCAGCATTTCCATGAACTCCGCCCTTTCGATGAACAATTTCGTAGTCGTACGATTGCAATCTTTCGATCCATCTCGCAACTTGTCCCTCGGGGTTTTTGAAGTTAAGTAGCCATCTCAGCGATGCATGGTCCGTTCGAAGAACAAATTTCTGGCCATATAGGTACTTGTGGAACTGCTTGGTGGCCTCTATTGTAGCCAATAGCTCCTGGGGGGTGTTCCGAACTTTATACTTTATGCTTTTGAGCTAAACGCACGGCTTGTTGCAGACGATCCCCGTTGAATTGCACTCAAACTCGAATGCTATAATGAATGCGCTCGACATGCGTTATGGAGATGATCATCTAAAGCAGATTTATCGGTCACAGCTAAGGCATCGGGTGCAGAAGCCTGGTGAAACCCTACAGCAGCTAGCCCAAGACATTGAGCGACTAGCACTTTTGGATTACCCAGCCTACAACCCAGAACACCGAGATGATGCAGCGACAGAGGCATTCATCAGCGCACTAAAGGACCCGGGACTACAACAAGCCGTGCGTTTAGCTCAAAAGCAAACGGTTAAGGACGCATTGGCTTACAGTCTGAACTTTGAGGCAGCGAAAAATGTGACTCGTACCACTGCCCGGGTTCGTGAAGTAGTGACAGACGAGTGCAGGTGTGAACGCGTGGAAATCGAGCGAGACCCGCATGTAAATGGTGCGCCTAGATGCTGGAATTGCGGAGAGAAGGGGCACTTGCAAAGAGACTGCAAGAAGCGAAGAAAACCGAGCTATTGTCCAGGGTGTGCAGCTAGGAGGAGATCCAGACCGAGTCAGGAGCCCAGAATGGAAGCCCTTCAAACAGAGGGGTCGGGAAACATGTAAGAGCCAACTTCGTGGGGCAGAGGTTGGCTAGGAGGATCGACGTCCCCAGCACCACCATCACCGTGTCAAGACTACATCGTGGAGAAGCGGACTTATGCCTTCCGGGTCAAATTGACGGAGAACACTGCACCATAACAATCGACACTGGTGCTACCCGATCGATTATCCGACCAGACCTAGTTAGACAGCAACAACTTCACAAGGGCAGAATTTTCTCACTACGGACAGCTACGGGAGAAACTGCACCTGTTCATGGAGAGGTCAACCTCCAGATACAGTTGGGAGACCTTGTGTTCCGACATAATTTTCTGGTCGCGAACATTATGGATGACTGCATTCTCGGAATGGATTTTCTCCGACCACATGGAATCACGTTGGATTTGGGCAAACGTGTATTGAAATGGCAGAATGTCGAAGTACTGATGGAGGATCCCAGCGTCCAAATCCCCAAGATGAATGTAGTGGTATGTACTGACACTGATGTACCGAATTCCTCCGAAAGCATTGTATGGGCCAAGCTTGATGGTGATTCTGGAGACCACCGATCTTATCTGATAGAGCCAACAAAGACATCCGCATTGCGCAGCTTGATTGTAGGACGAAGCCTTGTAAGATCTTTAAGGAACGGATATGTACCGGTTAGAGTCCTTAACACCGCAGACTCAACCACGAGCATCAAAGCGGGAGAAGTCATCGGCAGCTGCCAGCCTGTTTCCACCATCACCTCTTTGGAAGCTTCTCACAACCATCATTGGAAAAGGAGGCAAGACACAGACAAAGCCCGGGAATCCACGTCTGCAATATTGAAGCAAGTCAAATTGCCGGTGCAGCTATTCAAACGAGCCTCCGATCTGGTCACCAAGTACAGTGACATCTTCTCAACAAGCCCGGATGACCAAGGCCGAACGAGTCTGGTAACTCACGTCATAGATACACAGGGAGCCAAGCCGATTCGACAAGCACCCAGACGCTTCCCTATAGCCAAACAAGGAGAAGTGAGCGCGCTGATCTCGGACATGGAAAAACAAGGCGTTATTGAACCTTCTGTCAGTCCATGGGCCGCGCCTGTAGTTCTAGTAAAGAAAAAGGATGGTAGTACTCGTTTTTGTGTCGACTATAGGCAGCTCAACGACGTCACTAAGAAAGATAGTTACCCGCTCCCACGCATCGATGACATCATGGACACTTTAGCCGACGCAAAATGGTTTTCTACACTCGATATCAAGAGTGGCTACTGGCAGGTAGAAATCGACAAGAAGGACCGAGAGAAGACCGCATTTTCAGTTGGGACCGGATTGTGGCAGTTTGTGGTGATGCCATTTGGGCTTTGCAATGCTCCAGCCACTTTCGAACGCTTGATGGAATATGTGCTACAAGGTCTAACCTGGAAAACCTGCTTGGTGTACCTAGATGACATCATCGTCATCGGGAGAACGTTTGAAGAGCATGTGCGGAACTTAGAAGAGGTTTTCTCCAGACTGCGACTGGCAAATTTGAAACTTAGTCCCGACAAGTGTACTCTTTTCGCAGCTGAAGTAAAATACCTGGGACATGTCGTATCAGCAGAAGGGGTCAAAACAGACCCTGAGAAGATTGAAGCCGTGAAAAGCTGGCCATCACCAAACAACAAGCGCCAACTACGAAGTTTCCTGGGTCTGGCAACCTACTATCGAAGATTCGTCAAAGACTTTGCCAAAATAGCTAAGTGTCTCCATCAGCTAACCGAGAAAAATCGTCCGTATGTCTGGAACGAACAATGCCAGACAGCCTTTGAGACCCTGAAGGAAAAGCTGTGTGAATCACCCGTGCTGGCGTATCCGAAACCCGGAAAAATGTTTGTAGTTGACACTGATGCAAGCAACGGCGGTATTGGAGCTGTACTCTCCCAGCAGATCAATGGCGAAGAAAGAGTCCTCTCGTATTACAGTCGAGTTCTTTCAAAAAGTGAGAGGAACTACTGTGTGACCAGGAAGGAGCTATTGGCTATAATAGAGGCCACCAAGCAGTTCCACAAGTACCTATATGGCCAGAAATTTGTTCTTCGAACGGACCATGCATCGCTGAGATGGCTACTTAACTTCAAAAACCCCGAGGGACAAGTTGCGAGATGGATCGAAAGATTGCAGTCGTACGACTACGAAATTGTTCATCGAAAGGGCGGAGTTCATGGAAATGCTGACGCCCTATCTCGTCGCCCATGTCCAGCTAACTGCAAGCATTGCCGACGGATTGAGGAAAAGGAGCCGCCCGTTGATCTGCGACTGATAACGGGCGAATTCGATGAAGGTTGGTCATCGGAGGAGATTCGAAATGCCCAGCTAGCCGATGAAGACATCGGACCATTGCTCGTATGGAAGGAGACGACTGGGCGACCTGAGTGGAAGGACGTTTCAACGCATGGCGCAACCCTGAAAAGCTATTGGGCACAATGGAACTCCCTTCAGGTGAAGGGTGGTGTACTCAAGCGGAAATGGGAAACGGCGGATGGCAGCTCCTATAGGATGCAAACTATACTACCCAAAAGCCGAATCTACGATGTGGTTAAGGAAATGCATGAAGGATCCTCGGGAGGCCACCTTGGTGTTAACAAGACCTTAGCGAAATTGCGGGAACGGTTCTACTGGCTCCACGCTCGAGAAGACGTAGAGGACTGGTGTCGCAGATGCACAATTTGCGCTTCCGTCAAAGGCCCAAAGCGACGCCTGAGAGGACAAATGCAAACCTATAACGTAGGGGTACCGTTTGAAAGGATTGCTGTTGACATCGCTGGACCCTTTCCTGAATCTGAATGGGGAAATCGATACACGCTGGTTGTAGCCGATTATTTCAGCAAGTGGCCCGAGGTCTACCCCATTCCCAACCAGGAAGCAACTACTGTAGCTGAACAGCTAGTGTTAAATTGGGTCAGTAGGTACGGCGTACCCGGCGAACTACATTCGGATCAAGGCCGAAACTTTGAGTCACTAGTTTTTGGCGAAATGTGCGAGCTGCTGGGAATACGGAAAACGAGGACAACACCGCTGCATCCCCAATCCGATGGAATGGTCGAACGTTTCAACGGCACGCTCAATAAACACCTTGCCAAAATGGTTGACGAGAACCAAAGGGACTGGGACCGACATATCCCACTATTTTTGATGGCGTATAGAGCCGCTGAACATGCGTCGACGGGCCAAGCCCCAGCCAAAGTCATTTTTGGAAAGACTATTCGTTTGCCAGCCGATATAAAGTTCGGAACACCCCCTGAGAAACCCCAAACGGTCTCGGAGTACGCAAGTAATCTACGACAACGGTTGAACCAGATACATCGGGCCGTGCGAAAATACCTCGAATCGGCTGGCAAACGAATAGTCTTTCCAAAAATGACTTTGGCTGGGGCTTGGCCCGTCGACGCATGTTCAGCGGCTCTATACGCCATCAAAAATAGTGGGATATGTCGGTCCCAGTCCCTTTGGTTCTCGTCAACCATTTTGGCAAGGTAATTATTGAGCGTGCCGTTGAAACGTTCGACCATTCCATCGGATTGGGGATGCAGCGGTGTTGTCCTCGTTTTCCGTATTCCGAGCAGCTCGCACATTTCGCCAAAAACTAGTGACTCAAAGTTTCGGCCTTGATCCGAATGTAGTTCGCCGGGTACGCCATACCTACTGACCCAATTTAACACTAGCTGTTCAGCTACAGTAGTTGCTTCCTGGTTGAGAATGGGGTAGACCTCGGGCCACTTGCTGAAATAATCGGCTACAACCAGCGTGTATCGATTTCCCCATTCAGATTCAGGAAAGGGTCCAGCGATGTCAACAGCAATCCTTTCAAACGGTATAGGTAGAGACCCTATATAAAGGCGAGCTGAATGAATGGGGGGATCATCATTCATTCGACCGCGATAAGAAAACTGCGATATAGTGGAACGCGAAGTAAAGACAATTGATTGTTGATCATGCTCGTTGGGTTCTCGTGGTTTCGAGTGAATTCGTGTTCTTCATTGTTGTGAAAACAATTGCGACAGTAGCTCGCAGAATTATTTGTACATGTAACAATATATACAAACTGACATGCAAGGACTGCGACATGGTATATATAGGAAAGACAACACGTAAACCAACGACAAGATAAAAGGAGCACTTACGATCTTGCTTACACAACAAGGCAGACTCCAATTATGCGACGCACCTACAAAACCATGCACATGAGCCTGACGTTATGACAAACTCTATGAAATTGCTACATAAACAAAGCAAAGGACCGAGACTTGACATCCTAGAAAGGCTTGAAATTTATAAAAATAGAAAGACAGACGGTAACATTGTCAACGAACAACTTGTCACCAATTCCGACGCTATTTTCTCAGTACTAGACCACACTCTTAGACAAAAACGGAAACGAGATGAAACAGAACAAACGGACATCCAACAAGCAAAAAAACAAAAACTTAATATCCCTCTACCTGGTATAATTTAGTACTTGACGTAATTTACTACCTAACCTAATTATCCATCCGCTTAACCCATCCTTCGACTATATAAAGTCATTCCCTTCAACACATCCTTTAGACGCTGAAGATGACTCGAAGTAGTCGAAACGCGTCTGCTCACACAACAAAGCAAGGCCCGACGGATTGTACTGGAAAAAAAAAACAGATTAAGCAAGTTGAAGTAGCAAGCGATTGATCCGGCCAGAGGAGTTTCATATACATAATTGAAAATCATCAACTAGGCTCATATGAAGAATTTTTGAAATTCTTAGCTTTTCGTATCTTTATTTGAAATTTATCAGCAAATACAAATCTGAGAAAAAAGTTTGCCAAAGAACACTACGTAAAACCGATCTCATCCAACAATACTTTTCACGATTAATATTTTACATCTAACAAATATAACCCCCAATCTACAAATGTATTGGTCCATCGTATACAAAGCATTACACAACTACAGAAACTACCCGATGAGTTGTTCGAGAATATTGACCTTAAACTGCTTTGTAATATTAAACAAGTTGGGTAAACAGACCTACGCTCATGTCAGAAGGGTTTTGTATTCAATTTACAAACTGCAGTCACGCAGATCGAATCAAATCAAGAAACATGTCAAAGACGATTTTATTGGAGAAAGTATGAAATACGAAGCTCATACTATTATTAACAAAGTTGAACGAATTTCGACTTCTGAGGTTTTTGGTATTGTTAAACCCATAAATATCTCCCTTGATAATTATTTCAGATGTCCATCCGCGACGGAGAAAACACATTTTTCATGTATTTATAACCCCCCTCCCCCTGTGTCCCCACTGTAGCAAAAACTGACAGCTCAACAACTGTTTTGAAAAGCTCCCATGAAAACTTTTATTTCATACTCATATCGGCTACGTTTGATGAATTTTTTTTCAGGGGCCACTCTCCTGTACTGTTATCATCGATCAATGGCCAATTTTTTCGAATCCTAGGATGGTTACAAAACCCTTTTGCTAGGAGCTCTCTCCCACCTCCTTGACTTGTTTCACTTATAAGCATTAATTGTAGGTACTCATCTTCAATCATTCATTAAATTAAATCAAGTGTTCAAAACATGCACCTTAAACGTTGAAGTTGGGAAAAAATAACTCAAAATTATTCAATCTTCGCATTTAAAACAGCCACTATTTTGTTTTACGATTACTGATACCACTAACTGAACCGATTCTCAAAGATATACATGACACCTATCATTCCTGAAATTTTCATGCAAATCCTAGCAAAATTATAGTGTCTGAGTCGGTAAAAAGCGCATGTTGTTCCATAGCCATATGTTGCCATAGTAATAAATGCAGCGCATATTGTTCCATAGTAATACAGTAAAATTCAAACCGCTATAACTTCGCTAAATATAATTCAATCTTTATAAAACTTTCAGGAGAGATCAACCATATAAATAGACATCTGTGTACTGCATTTCATTGAATTTAAGGGTACCGTTAAGATTTTATTCACGAAAACATAAAATCAATAAATCATACTATTACTAACAAAGTTGAGTGAATTGCGACTTCTCACGTATTTGTTGTTGTTGTACTCACCAAGGCCTACATCCCTGATTTTTTCAGATTTTTTGGATCACAGGTGTCCAATCGCGAGGGGGGGGACACAAATTTTTCGTACATTTCCCCTCCCTGTGCGCCCCTCGAAGCAAACGTTGCAAAACTAAGACCTGTTTTGAAAAGTCCTCATCAAGACCTTTCATTTGATACCCATATCGGCTACCTTCAATGAAATTTTTTTTTCGGGGGGTCACTCCCCTACATGGGGAGACCCCCTTAAATGCCTTATAAAATTTTTTTGTAATTGAACTTTGAAGAGATCACCACTTTACACCTACACACAAAATTTGATGTTTCTAGCTTAAGTAGTTTCCGAGAAAAACTGCTGTGACACACGGACGGACGGACGGACGACGGACGGACGGACAGACGGACAGACTGGTCGCGAAACTAGTAGGGTTTTGTAAAATTATTTTACAAAACCCTAAAAGCTTTAAAATATTTACAACTTTATAAGAATTTTAAACAAATGGTACCATCGGTTTTCTGATAACTTTGCCTGAAGCAATTCCACTTTAAAGTATCATTTATTTTGTAATCCTTCATTTAGGGAGAAATGTTTGCTCATATTTTATTTGATCCCCTGAGGACTAACACTATTCTAACCGAGCAACGAAAAGTCATACATCAAAGTCAAGCGAAAAGTATCTTTGCCCATCTAGATATTCGATAGTACAGAAAATCAGACATCAAAAGTCACATTGCAATGAGTTATGGCCGTAAATGGCTCCACGGATTGACTCAGTTTGCATGCTCACCCAAACAAGGAGGATAAGCGTATAGAAAATGGTGGTTCCTTCATCTCGAATTTTGCCGTGGTGTCAGGTTAAAAGCCACTTTCAAATTGAAATGTCCTACATGGCGTAGTTCTCCACCGCCAGTCATAAATCAAAAATACACACGGGGCCTCGAGCTGTACCAGAACCAAGACACCACTTACACTTGTCGCTCGCCGGATCCGTGCGTTCATACGTCAACTCAATAGCAGCTCCAAAAGACAAATCGTCGTATTTACACATGTCTCCTTGGGATCCTTTATTCAAATTAACAATAGAATGCGTTTCTGACATTCAAACATTTTCAAATCCAATACATTGAATGCGACATTTGATTCAAAACAAATCCAGAAGAAGCGTTTACTGCTTACGTGGCATATATTTGGAAAATATTCACGTATAAGTAAGGGAGTCAAAAAATAATACTTGTGGGATTTCGCAAAAAGAAAGTCCTCTAATCGGTTGCCACTACATTTTATGGTTAAATCAATGCATACCACACACACAAAACCCGAAATTCTTGTCATGTCCACGTCTCTAGAACTCGGAATTCAAGTGCGGCAACGATTGTTTTCAGCTTCCGCATAATATTTCATTCATTCGAATAGGGCCAACTAAAATTGCCATGTGACAAGGTCAGAGCAAGTGGTGTCCTTTTCGTATCCTTGGCTTATCTCAGCCGATGTGTTTTATGGTCTTTTGAAGCAAATTGTCAACATTGTCAAGCCTGCTATGTAGTCGTCGTTTACACGAAGGAATAAACTTGTTTAACGATAAAAGTTTCCGTGACAAGGGTACACTTGAATCCATTTGAAAGAGCATAACGCGCAAGCATGGCATATATTTCGAATTGAAGGCAGGATGTCATAAATAACAGGAACAAGGAATAGCACATCCTAACATGTTTCTTGCACCAATTTGTGAGGATATAGTGAGTAGGATTTATCTAGTATTTTAATACGGAGGAGTATCAACTGCCATAATTTAAGTTTTACTGCAAGAGCTGCAAAGAAAAGTGTGAAAGTTAGTGATAAGGACTCATTTAGTGAAAGATTAATTCTTGCCCAGGGCAGTAAAATCACTATCCAGCAAAATTAAAGCCTTCAAGACACGACTACACACGACCATCCAATCAATTTTAATGGCTAATACATATAATACCAGAAATTCTACTTTACAACATTTTCCATGCCTGATATCCATATCCTTACTAGTGCTACACAAAAAAGAAAACTTTTCTTTACGACTCGCCCCTAAAGATCCGGCATTTTTCCTAAACATGAAAATTTATTTCGATGATGCATGCTTTTGTGTTTGACTTTATGCTAGCCATGAAGTGCTCCGGAAGGGCAAGATTATGGACTACAGACTAAACTCGAGTTTCCTTTCTCTCCGTCCCATCCTTAAATCCGAAAATATATTTCACTTGCAAAGTGGCAATCCTGCAGAATTCATGAATAAATTCTAGTTCAATGCTATACAGGAAACTCAAAATTTTCTTCGTCTTTTCCGTTTGAGTATGGAAAGTTGATAAGTGAAAGAACTATTGCATGTTTGTACAGCGTAAGGATTTCGATAGTAAATCTTTCTGAATCTGAATGGGTTTTTGATGGCTGTGAACGGTAATGCCTTATTGATGAGCATTTGAAGATGCGACGTGATTCATGGATGGAATTGAAATGGCCAAGATTCCAAAGAAGAAATTTTTTGAAATTACTAAATCTTGTGTGGGATATGATTTAAGGATTTTTTGGTATATTTCTTTATTCATTTATTTCTAGAATCCATTTCAAAGATTACAAATCACATGACAAAATGGAATAGTAACAAAAGGAAAAATTAATAAAAATATAGTAATTGAGTCGATTCAAAAGTTAAAAAATAAAGCACGAAGATCAAAAATAAAGTAAAAATAGTTAAAAATTTACAAAGTAAAATTAGAGCTCTAAAATTAGATCCTGCAAAATTCTTTTGAATACAATTAAGGATGAAGGAAAAGAACGCAGCTGCAGGTTGTTATGATTTCTTAGGACGCGTAGAATAGGCGAGTGAAAATGTCGCTCTGTACGAGCATAAGGAACTACAAAGAGAGAATAATCGCAAGTAGGATATAATGCGTGGCGAAAGTGTAGTTCAGCAAAAGATAAAACGAAGTCTGATGGTGGCAGAGTCAATGTTAGAAGCACTGGTCTAAATAAAATCTACGTGCAACCAAGTATGGAAGGCCGAGAAAGAATAAACGATCGTTATATGGAAGACATGGCGAGCTTAGTTTAAAGAAAAGGAAGCAAGTAAGCTTTCTCTGTACAGACTATGACGAGGACACAAGTTACAAAAGGCGAAGAGACCAGACTACAGAGCAATACTCAAGCAACGGACGGACAAGACAAATATACAGTTGGATCATGATGAAGATATTACAAAACTCAACAAAAAAAAAATAAACAAATATGCCAACACCTGCAACTGACTCTAAATGTGGAAAATGCAGAAAGCCAGGGAAGGATAATCATCGAGGAATGGGCTGTGATGGAATTTGTAATATGTGTTTTCACTTAAAGTGCATTAAGATGAGTGAGGAGTGATATCAAAAAATTATGGACATCTCCGAGGATGTTATGTGGATGTGTCCCTGGAATTAATAGTTCACGCCAGACGCACAAAAAATGGAAAGTGGTTGCACATTCTTCAGGTGAATGGATGTATGTATAAAAGACTGGTAAATAGGTATATAAGCGACTTGACACCTTTGACCCAAAAAATCTGAAAAAAATCACGGAGGTATGGCTTTAGGAGTACGATGGCAAAAATACTTCAGAAGTCGCAATTCGATCAACTTTGTTAACAAAAGTACATTTTATGAATTGTACATTTTTGCCGGTATAAGCAAAATCGGACCCTTAAATTTCCCAAAAGCTACAGTTTAAGTTTTTTGATAGCAATTGTAAGTGTTCTAAAGACCTCACAATAATCGAACCATAAACAGCTAAGTTACAGCCGATTGAATATTTAACAATTACAATAATATTAACACGTCACGCTAGAGAGACACACGTTTGCAACGGATCTAGACACTACAAATGTGTAGGAATTTGGATAAAAATTTTAGAAATGGTTTTGTAATATTGATGTGTTATAATGATTAATTAAGTGACGGAGTCAAAATACTTGAAACGAAATGGCGGTGAATTAAAAAAAATAATAACCATAATTATTTTTTGAACTCAATTTATGGAATCTGTACATTATTTAAGTTTTGATATGCAGAATATATTGTTTTAGTTACTAATTGTTTTACAAAAACTCTTCTGACAGTAGCATACTCCTGCTACTCCAACTTGTGTTTAATTCAACCGATGATTTTCATGTTGAACTGGAATGGAAGACATCATTCTTTTGATGTTTCATTTCAATTACAATTGCGTTATGGTCGCCATCATAAGAAAGAACCTGCAATTTCCGTTGAGGACTATTAAAGCTGAGTTCAAGTCTTGTGTCAGCATTGCAAAGATCCAAATATGAATTTGTCCTAGGGTATGTTGAAAACTCCGACCCATATAGATTGCACGTGTATTCGATACGGTTCTCTGTTATCCACAGTTTCAGGAAAACACCTCTTGGATTATTGGTGGCGTTCAGCCAGGATGTATGCTTGGCATTCAGATCACCGGCAAGAATATATTCACTATGCAGCCCGTTCACTTCAAGTATTTCAAACAAGGAATTGAGCTGAATTGAATATTTCGACCAGTTGTATAGGCAGAGATAACGAAGAGGTTATCCCCACCTGGCAGTGACATTTTGAAAACGGGCACTTCAAGAGATTAAAATTTTTTTGATTCGACTTTACCGTCATTTTGAAAACAATAGAGTCTTCTGACCAATATCCCGGTGCCACCTCCCCCATCACCGTTTACTTTATTGTTTTTTACGAATTCAAAATCCTTGAATGTTATGGATTGCCATGAACTTAGGCGGCTTTCTCAAACTTAGTCCGTAAATGGCATTCATATCTCAACCACAAAAAAAAATGAAATTTAATTTTTCCTCCGGTATCTCAGTATAATCTAGAGGATGCTCAATAAATTTTATGATTAAATTATGTTCTAATTAAAAGTATTAAATTCAAATCCAACGAACATGTGATTACATATATATGCATATATATATACCTGGTGCGTACGGGATTTGAGGACAACTTGAGAGTAAAATTAATTAGCTTGTATTTTTAACAAAATTTAATGAAATTTCAGGAATGTTTTATACAACGTTAAATTAATGTATGGCTATAAAGTTATTCAATAAAATCGCCATTAGCAGCAATAACCTCTTCGATCCGGGTCCGGAAACGATTACATGCCCGAATCAAATGCTCCTTGTTCATATTGACCATAACGGCATTAATAGCAGTCTTCGGCAAAGAAGTGGTATTATGAGGACGCTTATTGGTCTCACGCTCAACTACGCCCCATACGTAATAATCCAAAGAATTATGGTCTGGGGGGCTAGTGTTACAAACCAGTATACCCTATGTATACTGGTAAGAACTGGGAGCTCATTTGATGTGTATCCAATATACATCATCAAGGCTCCCGGGGAAAGAACTCGCTGTTAACACCACTTACCTGCTACTCTGACCATCAAAACCAGAACAACATAGGCGAGGGTTAACTTTTGAGAATGAATTTTATTACACTATCCATTTTTAAAAATTTAATTACAATTGAATTTATTAATGACATTTCCACTTAATTAATTATTTTAAACTTCTACCTATCAGCCAGCCTGAAGAGGGAAACAACTTGTCGTATTAATGGTTCGGGGTGGCCACACGGCGTTAAGCGCCAAAGGGCCGGTTGAGGATCGCGGCGCAAGCCAACACCTCACCCCTCACCATTTGATTAACCACTGAACAGCACTTCGAACTCGAACTTGAATCGCGTTATTGGACGTAAGATTAAACTTCTGGAATTGAATACACACTCCCTGGTATAAGACTGCCCAAGAACATTAAATACCATTCTTTCGTGAGCTTTCAACCTAAATTCTCTTTAAATGTGCTGAGTAGCCGAACACGTGCGCTCTCGTTCCACGAAAGTTTTTCCTACCCGCTTCGTCTCGCTTGCTCGGCTGGTGAATATGCGAAACTGGGGAAATTGAGCGAAAGAGTGTTTTTCGCTTAAGCTTTCGACTTCGAAAGAGTGCTTTCAGTTTAAGCTTCCGGCTTTCCCAAGATCTCTTGAGGTAAAATAGCGAAACTGGGGACATTGAGCGAAAGAGTGTTTATGCTGGAACTTTCGGTTTTCCTTTCCGCTTACCTCTCTTCGAAGCACCCCGTTCGTTCACGATGTGAATATCGTTGCGGGTTGAACTTTCTCGTTCACTTAACTGCTCGCTTATTTACTTGCGCATGTGTTTCCATGGCTAATTTTCATTGGCGAAGTGCGAGTACATAGGTATTGTTTGCTCGCTACTATTGCAGTAATGAAGCGGGAATATATCCGAGTATGTTTATGTGTTCACTCGCAACATTCCTCCGGCAGTTGAAAAAAGGATTTAGTGTACTTGGAGAGTACAATAAATCGTCGCTCTACTCCGGTGATCTGAATTACTTAATATACCCCAATAGATTACGCTCACTCTTGGTTTTTCGCAATTTTTGTTGTTGGTTGAGTCTCGCTACATTCCTTTTTGTGCAAATCATTCGTACTTATATCTCGCGCTGTTATCGCCATTGGTATTGTCCACTGTACTTCTCGCAACTTATTATTAACCGTTGTTTTGCTGCTAATTTATGCGTAATTTACTAGATGCGAACGCGCCAATGTTATAATTCTATCCAATTGACGTTACTTAATATGTTGTTACAAGTCAACGTTAGAATTGTAAATTTCCACATTTATGAATTAATGAGTTAATATTTGGTTTGATAATATTCAATGTTTTGTTTGATTCAATCATAAATTAATATAATAATATTTCGTTCGGTACCATAAGTTGATGCTAATTAATATGTATTAAATGTCAGTGTTGTATTTGCAAATTACTACAATCAAAAATTACTAAGTTAAGATTTGATTTTATACAATTATGTATCATATTTTCCTATTCTGTTTGGTACCTTGAGTTAATGTTAATTAATAAGTATTACATATCCATGTTGCTTTCATAAACTACTACAATTATAAATTAATAATTTGAAGTTTGATTTCATACAATGTTTTGTTTGATTTAATCATAAGTTACTGTAATGATGGATACAATGAGCGAAGATCCTGTTTGGTTTAATAATTTGTTTGCTTCAAACATTAAGATGTTACTATTTCATTTGATTCTATGCAATAATGGAATAGTGCTAAATTTGCTTCTGACGTAAATTACAGGATTATAGATTATTTCGTTTTACTATAATATTGAAAACCATACTGAACATATTTTTTCCGACCTTAAATTGTTTTTTCTTGACAATGAACTATTATTTTACAATCGAAAAATAGCGGACTACAATTTCTTCTTTTAATTGGTTTTACTTAATAATATGGTTACAACTTCTTTTAAGATTCATATTCAATGCCGATCATTTTTTTATATTTGGAAGTTAATGGTTTTCTCTTATTTTTAACATTACTTATCATCTTGAAATTTTTATTCTACTCGTATATTTTTTGGCTTTTAATTTCCTCATTTCTTTCAAATAGTATTAAAGTTCTCTTGCGTATATTCAAATATTTTAATTACTAATTAATTCGATGTTGCTTTTGGTTAGTGATTATTACTCGTATTAGGGTGTTACTATTTGTTTAGTACAGGTTTTAGTAAATTATAACAGTTAGCGTTAGTGAGGATTTAATGTGGACGGCTTTCAAAATAGTTTAAATGTGCAAAGAAATTCGTTTTTTATTCCATTCATGGTTTATTAATATTCTATTAAATTACTTTCATTAATGCTATAAAAAAGCTCTTTATGTAAGCTTCTGCTAGCATTTTATTAAATTGTGTATTGTGCGAATAGGTTAGTAGGGAAGTTTCAATAGGAAATATTGTTAAAGCTTTAGCGGTAATTTATTGCGAATAAGTTAATATGTAAACGGGGAATGAATATTTCACACGATCGTTACGTTCGGGCATTGCTTCGCTTCGGAAGAAGATTTGCCGAGAGAATAGCTTTCCATTTATGTAGCTTGGGAGTCGTCTTTGTTGTATTCCCAAGACTTTAGTATAAGCTATCTTGGCTTTATAGGGTGCGAGTGAGCGTGATAAATAAACTTTCCCCTTAATACGCATGGTTAATGGTGTTAATGGGAATGGGAGTCATGGATTGAAGGTTTATGTGATTGTTTTTGCTCGCCGCTAACGAGTTTTGAAGATATGATTAGCATTGCTTCTGCAATGATGCATGAGATAATTGAATGAAGCGATGTATTGTAGCTTTTACATGCGCTGATTGCTAGGAAGTATGTGAAGTATATGATGTGTATGTACTAATTCGTGGTTGGCTGGTAATTGCCTTGAAGAGCATTTGTTTTTAATTAAGTTGGCTTAATGCATTTCGTAGTGGGCAGGGCTTTTAATTCATCTATGCTATACGATTGTGTAGGAGGAAGAGCTTTTAAGGTATATGCATTTAATTGTCGTTTAATTGGCTTAAGTCGTAAATTACATACTTGTTTATTCATTTGTAGTTGTAAAAAGGGAGGGTTATTAGAAATGTATTCAGCAGTATGTGTAAATAGTTGTGGATTATTTATAAATCGGAATTATTATGTACGTTTTTTTATTAAGTATAGAAATGTTTAATGAGTTAATATGAATGAATTCGACCTTTTTCTCAAACTGAAATTAGAAGGAGTGATTTTGAGCTCTGTTTTATACTTTTATTGATTTTAGTGAATTGTTAAATAGATATACTGCATTGAAAATTTCTTGCGAGAAATTATTGTAAAAGATGATCGAAGCGACACAATCACTATATGGGCTTGGGAACATATAGTTTCGGTCTTCATTCAAGACCCTATATGTGTTCCGTCTAATTTTTCCCTAGTGTGTGTCTAAAAGATGATCGAAGCGACACAATCACTATATGGGCTTGGGAACATATAGTTTCGGTCTTCATTCAAGACCCTATATGTGTTCCGTCTAATTTTTCCCTAGTGTGTGTGTCCACTAAGTTTGGCATAATGCTGTCCTGGACCTTACTAGAAGACAGTACAGTGCCGTGCGAGGTCACTTCATTAGCCGTTAATAAATTTCTGATCTCGATCTTGAAAAAACGATTGTTTAAAACATCTTGAAGTATATATTATAGCATTCTAAGACGCTATTTGGTATTTTCGCCATATATGAAGTAAAAGGGTGGGAAATGGGTGGGTTTTGAATTGTCTTGCGCTTTCTACAGGGATTTTATTTGTGACTTTTTTCTAATAGTTAGCAGTTATATAATGCATTCATTGTGCAAGGAAACGTAGTGGCTTGTTTAAAGGGTACATGGTTGATAGTGTGTTGTAAACCCTTTTGGATCAACAGCTCAGCGGCTACGACTGGATGGTAAATTGATGTCTCTTTTGCATATGACTTAATACTATATGTAGCGTGTCTGCCGAAAGTTGAAATCGGGCAGCTCAGAGGCTCAGAGGGACTTATAACTAAAAATAGCGTGTCCGTCGACAGCTAATGCCAACGGCTCAGGGGCTGTTGTTAAATTTACTGGTTTTCATTCCAGTGATTGTGCAATTAGACATAGAAAAAGCGTGTCTGCTGATAGTTTTGCCTGCCACTTTTCCCGTTTCCTTAACATGATGGAGTTGCAGTGGATTTTGTAAGAGATAATTTGTTTTGGGGTAAAATCGTTTGCATTGTGCATTGTTCTTATAACTAAAATTCTGTTGTTTCAAATTTCCCATACTTTAATTGTTTCAGTGTAACTTGAAATTAAATTAGTTTCATGTTTATTTGCGTTGGAAAATTGCCGTTCTCATGTAAATTATTTTTTTTTATTTGTTTAGCGCAGTTAATTTATTTAGTTTGCTCTTCAATGTTTTTGCATTTAAAAATATTGCCCAGATGTCTATCTATTCAATTTGCAGTTAAATGTTTGTTTTTGTTTGCTCTTTTAATTATGCTTCAGTTAATTCGAATGCTCATTCAATTCAAGAGATAAGACTTTAATATGCATGTGGGTACGCGTATTGTCCAAGCAGTCGGAGTGATAAGTGGTATCATATTTCGATAACAATGGGCACGCGTTTGTTTGCTCGTATTAAGTTTTCGTTTTGCTTATTTGTGTTTAATATTTACTTGTAATGTTTTGTGTTTTGCATGTTAGTTGATTGAAACTTTATATCTTTATAAATTCTACGTTGGGTTTGAACGAGTTAGGAGTTAGTTCGAATGACTTTCAGATAAGAAAGATGAGATTTAAGATATATGAATGAGGGAGTAAATGAATGAAGAATTAAATGTTCAAGATGACTTTTTGATTTTAGGACTGGTCTTATTTGATGGATATTATGAGTAGAAATATTATTATATTTGAATGTTGATATTATGTTTTAGTTATTAAAATGATCAATAGGATTTTTTGTTTCGATTAAGGAGTGATCTGGGTAGATGACCAGTATGGGTAGCGTTAAACTGATATTATGTTTTTGTTGTTTAAACGATTAACATGATCCCATATTTTTTAGAGGACTGGTGAAGTTTCATACTTTCTTTTTGTTATTTAAATGATTGAAATAATTATTTGATTTTTTTTTTTCGTTTTAAGAAGGTTGATTTAGTTTTATGCACTGTATTAGTAGCGTTGTTATGATGTGGGGATATTGATACAATATTTTTGTTTTTTTAAAATGATTAAAATTATTAGTTGATTTTTTTTTAGGAAAGCTGATCTAGTTTGATGGACTGTTTGAATAATATTGATATTATTATATTTAAATAATGAACATTATCTTTTGATTTTTTTTTAAAGAAGGTTGATCCAGTTTGATGGACAGTATGAGTAGCAATGGTGTCTTACAGGAGTTGAATGGTTTGAGATATCGGCTGGGTGAATAGATTTTACAGCCCATTTAAATTTGCTACACAGCGCACTACACTGTGGTCTCTGCAAAACCGATATCCTACCGGCTGCGCCAATTTTGTTACAAACCAGTATACCCTATGTATACTGGTAAGAACTGGGAGCTCATTTGATGTGTATCCAATATACATCATCAAGGCTCCCGGGGAAAGAACTCGCTGTTAACACCACTTACCTGCTACTCTGACCATCAAAACCAGAACAACATAGGCGAGGGTTAACTTTTGAGAATGAATTTTATTACACTATCCATTTTTAAAAATTTAATTACAATTGAATTTATTAATGACATTTCCACTTAATTAATTATTTTAAACTTCTACCTATCAGCCAGCCTGAAGAGGGAAACAACTTGTCGTATTAATGGTTCGGGGTGGCCACACGGCGTTAAGCGCCAAAGGGCCGGTTGAGGATCGCGGCGCAAGCCAACACCTCACCCCTCACCATTTGATTAACCACTGAACAGCACTTCGAACTCGAACTTGAATCGCGTTATTGGACGTAAGATTAAACTTCTGGAATTGAATACACACTCCCTGGTATAAGACTGCCCAAGAACATTAAATACCATTCTTTCGTGAGCTTTCAACCTAAATTCTCTTTAAATGTGCTGAGTAGCCGAACACGTGCGCTCTCGTTCCACGAAAGTTTTTCCTACCCGCTTCGTCTCGCTTGCTCGGCTGGTGAATATGCGAAACTGGGGAAATTGAGCGAAAGAGTGTTTTTCGCTTAAGCTTTCGACTTCGAAAGAGTGCTTTCAGTTTAAGCTTCCGGCTTTCCCAAGATCTCTTGAGGTAAAATAGCGAAACTGGGGACATTGAGCGAAAGAGTGTTTATGCTGGAACTTTCGGTTTTCCTTTCCGCTTACCTCTCTTCGAAGCACCCCGTTCGTTCACGATGTGAATATCGTTGCGGGTTGAACTTTCTCGTTCACTTAACTGCTCGCTTATTTACTTGCGCATGTGTTTCCATGGCTAATTTTCATTGGCGAAGTGCGAGTACATAGGTATTGTTTGCTCGCTACTATTGCAGTAATGAAGCGGGAATATATCCGAGTATGTTTATGTGTTCACTCGCAACACTAGGTGGCATTAGGTTCTGTGTTATGCGGCCATGAAAATTTTTGGCCATCCAATCTTGTGTCGCCATCGCTTAATGTGAAGGAGCAGAGGCTTGTTGAAAAATGCATGCTCTGCGTCCGCTTACATTGTTTCACTACCGTCTCCAAAGCCTCGATGTATGCAGCAGAGTTCACCCGAAGTCCTTGAGTGAAAAAGTGTGATGGCATAACATGCCCTTCGTTGCTGACAACACCTTAAGCCATAACACTGGCTGGAAATTTTGTGTGCATAACAACAGGAACCTCCGTAGGATTTGAACATAGCCATCTGTCATTTCTGTGATTGGTCTTTTGATCTTGGTCAAAATTTTTTTCGACGGAAAAAAACCAGAACTTTTTGTGTGCCTGAAGGTGTTTGATTTTGTTCCAAAGACGTTTTGATCGGAGAACTCTCTGTTCCCGTGTTTGTTCGTGCTTTTTGCGTTTTTTAACCGATTCTGTATCGCCTCTTGATGCTTCCAATTCACGGCCTAAGTACATGCACACTTGTACATTCACATCTTACCACTCTGTATATTGTTTAATTATGGCTTTTGCTGCTTTAGTTTTTCTACCTTTGAAATGGCCACATTCTATTAATTCTATCAAAAGTATTGAACGTAGCTGCGATTGCAATGCCAATATTTCAATTTCAATTTTGAATACAAATAAACAAAATTATTGACAACAACACTGCCAGCCAGGCAAAACTGTTGCGATCATTCCACAACGTTACCCTAAAACTTCATCGAACAATAGCAAAGATATGGTTCAATAAATAGTGCTTCAAAAACAACATAACACCAGCATTTGCAAGAATCGTAATAATGTTGCGAGTGAACACATAAACATACTCGGATATATTCCCGCTTCATTACTGCAATAGTAGCGAGCAAACAATACCTATGTACTCGCACTTCGCCAATGAAAATTAGCCATGGAAACACATGCGCAAGTAAATAAGCGAGCAGTTAAGTGAACGAGAAAGTTCAACCCGCAACGATATTCACATCGTGAACGAACGGGGTGCTTCGAAGAGAGGTAAGCGGAAAGGAAAACCGAAAGTTCCAGCATAAACACTCTTTCGCTCAATGTCCCCAGTTTCGCTATTTTACCTCAAGAGATCTTGGGAAAGCCGGAAGCTTAAACTGAAAGCACTCTTTCGAAGTCGAAAGCTTAAGCGAAAAACACTCTTTCGCTCAATTTCCCCAGTTTCGCATATTCACCAGCCGAGCAAGCGAGACGAAGCGGGTAGGAAAAACTTTCGTGGAACGAGAGCGCACGTGTTCGGCTACTCAGCACATTTAAAGAGAATTTAGGTTGAAAGCTCACGAAAGAATGGTATTTAATGTTCTTGGGCAGTCTTATACCAGGGAGTGTGTATTCAATTCCAGAAGTTTAATCTTACGTCCAATAACGCGATTCAAGTTCGAGTTCGAAGTGCTGTTCAGTGGTTAATCAAATGGTGAGGGGTGAGGTGTTGGCTTGCGCCGCGATCCTCAACCGGCCCTTTGGCGCTTAACGCCGTGTGGCCACCCCGAACCATTAATACGACAAGTTGTTTCCCTCTTCAGGCTGGCTGATAGGTAGAAGTTTAAAATAATTAATTAAGTGGAAATGTCATTAATAAATTCAATTGTAATTAAATTTTTAAAAATGGATAGTGTAATAAAATTCATTCTCAAAAGTTAACCCTCGCCTATGTTGTTCTGGTTTTGATGGTCAGAGTAGCAGGTAAGTGGTGTTAACAGCGAGTTCTTTCCCCGGGAGCCTTGATGATGTATATTGGATACACATCAAATGAGCTCCCAGTTCTTACCAGTATACATAGGGTATACTGGTTTGTAACAGCCTGAGAGGACAAATGCAAACCTATAACGTAGGGGTACCGTTTGAAAGGATTGCTGTTGACATCGCTGGACCCTTTCCTGAATCTGAATCGGGAAATCGATACACGCTGGTTGTAGCCGATTATTTCAGCAAGTGGCCCGAGGTCTACCCCATTCCCAACCAGGAAGCAACTACTGTAGCTGAACAGCTAGTGTTAAATTGGGTCAGTAGGTACGGCGTACCCGGCGAACTACATTCGGATCAAGGCCGAAACTTTGAGTCACTAGTTTTTGGCGAAATGTGCGAGCTGCTCGGAATACGGAAAACGAGGACAACACCGCTGCATCCCCAATCCGATGGAATGGTCGAACGTTTCAACGGCACGCTCAATAAACACCTTGCCAAAATGGTTGACGAGAACCAAAGGGACACATCTTTTCGGGGCGAAAAGAACTGAGGTGGGGGCAGTGTTACATGTACAAATAATTCTGCGAGCTACTGTCGCAATTGTTTTCACAACAATGAAGAACACGAATTCACTCGAAACCACGAGAACCCAACGAGCATGATCAACATCTGCAAGTGACGTCACTCCATTCATTAATTTTCTCGAATCTACCAGCTAGAACATTCGCCAATAAACGAGAAATGGGTGAATAGCTAGAGACCCTATATAAAGGCGAGCTGAATGAATGGGGGGATCATCATTCATTCGACCGCGATAAGAAAACTGCGATATAGTGGAACGCGAAGTAAAGACAATTGATTGTTTGAGTGCAAAGTGTGTTTTGTAATAGTGAAGTGATTTAGAAGACAATTGCGATAAGAAATTCATGGACAAGTGTTAGATTTAAAAATTAAGTAAAAATTAAAATTAGTGAAAGTGTAGATTGATCATTGTGCAATTAAATAAACTCTTTTAACTTAAATTAAAAGACATTGCGTTTTCTTTTTCCCGGAACATTAAAGTTATTGGCCGCGAACCAATAACACGCGACAATATAATTTTCGCGGGTTACGTATATTCGAATTTCGATTTTTTTGTGGCGTTATGTTGGTACTCATGTCTGTCACTTATGCCGACAAGCTCGGCCATTTTGAATGTTCACTTGATTGGTGATAGCTGCTTCACTTGCACGTGTTTTCAATCGTCTTCGATTTTTACTTATTCAAAAAAATGGATCAAAGAACGTGTATCAAATTTTGTGTGAAAAACGAAATTGAGTGCGCGGATGCATTCCGAATGTTGACTGTGGCATACGGAGAAGCTACCTTGAACCGAAGCAACGTTTATCGGTGGTACGAAATGTTTTTAGAAGGCCGAGAAGATGTGAACGACGAAGAGCGTGCCGGACGCCCGAGCACTTCAACAACAGACGAAAAAATTAATGAAGTGGAGAAAATGGTATTGGCCAATCGTCAAATCACCGTTAGAGAAGTTGCTGAGGACCTAAACATATCGATTGGCTCGTGCCATTCGATTTTTATCAACGATTTGGGCATGAGACGGGTCGCCGCGAAATTCGTACCAAAATTGCTCAATTGCGACCAAAAACAGCAACGCATGAACATTGCTGATGAGATGTTAAACTCTGTCCGCGACGAACCAAATTTGCTCCAGAGGGTCATAACTGGCGACAAATCGTGGGTTTATGGTTATGACGTGGAAACCAAAGCTTAATCATCTCAATGGAAGCTGCCGCATGGACCAAGACCGAAAAAAGCGCGCCAAGTTCGGTCGAATGTGAAAGTTTTGCTGACAGTTTTCTTCGATTGCAGGGGCGTGGTGCATCATGAGTTCTTGCCACGGGGAAGAACGGTCAATAAGGAATATTACCTGCAAGTTATGCGCAATTTGCGCGAAGCAATCCGCCAGAAACGCCCGGACTTGTGGGAGAACAAAAATTGGCTTTTGCACCACGATAACGCCCCTGCTCACACATCGTTGCTTGTGCGCGACTTTTTGGCCAAAAACAACACACTAATGATGCCGCAGCCACCGTATCCCCCAGATCTGGCCCCCTGTGACTTTTTATTGTTTCTTAAACTGAAGAGGCCCATGAAAGGACGACGTTACGCGACGCTTGACGAGATAAAGACGGCATCGAAGGAGGAGCTGAACAAGATTGAAAAAAATGATTTTTTGAAGTGCTTCGAAGATTGGAAAAACCGTTGGCACAAGTGTATAATATCTCATGGGGATTACTTTGAAGGGGACAAAATAGATATTCATGAATAAATAAATAATTTTTGAAAAAAACAAAATTCGTGATATTTTTTGAACACACCTCGTATGCCGGTGTTTTCGTATATTGATGTGTCATTCAGTTTGGTTTCAGTTTGTTTCCAATGTTGTTGTTCATTTTGAATGGAGTTTTCAATTTGTATTTTCTAAGGACGTATGTTAACGAAACCCACTGGTGGTCGTTTTTATGAGTTTCAGTCGGTTGGCGCTCCAGTTTTTTGTTTGTACTGTGTGACAAGTGGATGGGTTTCATACATATAGTTAAGTAGTTTGTCTCGTTTTTTTTGTTCTGAGTCAATAACGATGACACAGTCATCCACATATCGTCTGTAAAATATTACATTGAATTGTTTGACAACTTTGGGTATAAAGACTTCTCCCAAAGATTGTATGAATATTTCTGACATTATTGAGGACATTGGATGTCCCATACCCAGACCGTCCTTGGCAATGTATGTCTTGCTATTGAACTTAAAATAGTTTTGCTTGATTGTGGTCTTTATGAGATTGAGCAGTTTATCTGTGAATCGTCGGTTGTTGTTGAAGGAAAGTTTTTCTTTTAGTATGGCCAGTGTTCCATCGACGGGTATAGACGTATAGAGGTTGGTGATGTCTAGTGATAAAAGTCGACAGAAAGTGGTAGGGTTTGCTAGCTAGCGGCTGTTCTTTAATGCATATTTTAGGTCAAGGTGCATGACATCAGAAATTATCGTTGCCAAGTACCGTGCTAATTGGTATGCAGGAGCTAGGCGGTAGTTGATGACAGGAAGGGTAGGAATGATGGGTTTGTAGAGCTTAGGTTCTGCTTTAAGGGGTGGTGTGCATGGGTTCGGGTTTATGTAGCGTTGCTTAGTTTGAGGAAGAATAATTAGTGGGGACTGTATAGTGACAGTACGAAAGTTCACTTGGAACTTATTGATGGGGTCTTAGTTTACTAGTTTGTATCCGTTGACGTTAATGAAGTCTATCAATTTTTGCACGTAGTCCGTTGTTTTTAAGATCACCGTTGTATGTCCTTTGTCAGCCTTTGTCTTTGATTATCCGCAAGCTTTTTCTGAATGTGTCTTAATATCTTATGGTCTTCATTGAAATCCATTTTGTTTATGCTAGTGCGTATTTTTGTAGTAGCATATATCTACTGCAGTATGCCTTGCATGTGTCTGTTGCTCCTGCGGCAGTTTGTTAATGGCCATTCCAGTGTCGATTACTAGTTGTCCTAGGTCTTTGCTGCGGTTTGTATTATATAAGTTGTGTTTCAGTCCCTTATTTAACAGCTCCATTTCTTGTGTCGCAAAAGACGTATTTGATAGGTTTACAGTCCGTGGATAGAAAGCTCTGTTCGCTGGTGTGGTCATTATGTTTTGTTTTTACATCATTTTGTCAAGTTTCATTGTCATGGTCTCAGATTTAGTTTTGAGCTGAATATCAATATTTTGTCTCACGCCATTGTAAAGCTGAAGAAGTTTTTCAGTTTGTATAATGTTAGTCAATTGTTAGTGTGAATGTAAGAGTTGTCGGTTGATTTCCTTCTTTTTTATGTACAGTGTTCTTATTTCATTTTTAATGCAGAGTATTTGTGCGCTACGTTGTGTGTTTTGTGCAATAATTGTGTTTTGTTTTATTGTTGCGAGTGAACACATAAACATACTCGGATATATTCCCGCTTCATTACTGCAATAGTAGCGAGCAAACAATACCTATGTACTCGCACTTCGCCAATGAAAATTAGCCATGGAAACACATGCGCAAGTAAATAAGCGAGCAGTTAAGTGAACGAGAAAGTTCAACCCGCAACGATATTCACATCGTGAACGAACGGGGTGCTTCGAAGAGAGGTAAGCGGAAAGGAAAACCGAAAGTTCCAGCATAAACACTCTTTCGCTCAATGTCCCCAGTTTCGCTATTTTACCTCAAGAGATCTTGGGAAAGCCGGAAGCTTAAACTGAAAGCACTCTTTCGAAGTCGAAAGCTTAAGCGAAAAACACTCTTTCGCTCAATTTCCCCAGTTTCGCATATTCACCAGCCGAGCAAGCGAGACGAAGCGGGTAGGAAAAACTTTCGTGGAACGAGAGCGCACGTGTTCGGCTACTCAGCACATTTAAAGAGAATTTAGGTTGAAAGCTCACGAAAGAATGGTATTTAATGTTCTTGGGCAGTCTTATACCAGGGAGTGTGTATTCAATTCCAGAAGTTTAATCTTACGTCCAATAACGCGATTCAAGTTCGAGTTCGAAGTGCTGTTCAGTGGTTAATCAAATGGTGAGGGGTGAGGTGTTGGCTTGCGCCGCGATCCTCAACCGGCCCTTTGGCGCTTAACGCCGTGTGGCCACCCCGAACCATTAATACGACAAGTTGTTTCCCTCTTCAGGCTGGCTGATAGGTAGAAGTTTAAAATAATTAATTAAGTGGAAATGTCATTAATAAATTCAATTGTAATTAAATTTTTAAAAATGGATAGTGTAATAAAATTCATTCTCAAAAGTTAACCCTCGCCTATGTTGTTCTGGTTTTGATGGTCAGAGTAGCAGGTAAGTGGTGTTAACAGCGAGTTCTTTCCCCGGGAGCCTTGATGATGTATATTGGATACACATCAAATGAGCTCCCAGTTCTTACCAGTATACATAGGGTATACTGGTTTGTAACAAGGCGTCGCTTTGGGCCTTTGACGGAAGCGCAAATTGTGCATCTGCGACACCAGTCCTCTACGTCTTCTCGAGCGTGGAGCCAGTAGAACCGTTCCCGCTATTTCGCTAAGGTCTTGTTAACACCAAGGTGGCCTTCCGAGGATCCTTCATGCATTTCCTTAACCACATCGTGGATTCGGCTTTTGGGTAGTATAGTTTGCATCCTATAGGAGCTGCCATCCGCCGTTTCCCATTTCCGCTTGAGTACACCACCCTCCACTTGAAGGGAGTTCCATTGTGCCCAATAGCTTTTCAGGGTTGCGCCATGCGTTGAAACGTCCTTCCACTCAGGTCGCCCAGTCGTCTCCTTCCATACGAGCAATGGTCCGATGTCTTCATCGGCTAGCTGGGCATTTCGAATCTCCTCCGATGACCAACCTTCATCGAATTCGGCCGTTATCAGTCGCAGATCAACGGGCGGCTCCTTTTCCTCAATCCGTCGGCAATGCTTGCAGTTAGCTGGACATGGGCGACGAGATAGGGCGTCAGCATTTCCATGAACTCCGCCCTTTCGATGAACAATTTCGTAGTCGTACGATTGCAATCTTTCGATCCATCTCGCAACTTGTCCCTCGGGGTTTTTGAAGTTAAGTAGCCATCTCAGCGATGCATGGTCCGTTCGAAGAACAAATTTCTGGCCATATAGGTACTTGTGGAACTGCTTGGTGGCCTCTATTGTAGCCAATAGCTCCTGGGGGGTGTTCCGAACTTTATACTTTATGCTTTTGAGCTAAACGCACGGCTTGTTGCAGACGATCCCCGTTGAATTGCACTCAAACTCGAATGCTATAATGAATGCGCTCGACATGCGTTATGGAGATGATCATCTAAAGCAGATTTATCGGTCACAGCTAAGGCATCGGGTGCAGAAGCCTGGTGAAACCCTACAGCAGCTAGCCCAAGACATTGAGCGACTAGCACTTTTGGATTACCCAGCCTACAACCCAGAACACCGAGATGATGCAGCGACAGAGGCATTCATCAGCGCACTAAAGGACCCGGGACTACAACAAGCCGTGCGTTTAGCTCAAAAGCAAACGGTTAAGGACGCATTGGCTTACAGTCTGAACTTTGAGGCAGCGAAAAATGTGACTCGTACCACTGCCCGGGTTCGTGAAGTAGTGACAGACGAGTGCAGGTGTGAACGCGTGGAAATCGAGCGAGACCCGCATGTAAATGGTGCGCCTAGATGCTGGAATTGCGGAGAGAAGGGGCACTTGCAAAGAGACTGCAAGAAGCGAAGAAAACCGAGCTATTGTCCAGGGTGTGCAGCTAGGAGGAGATCCAGACCGAGTCAGGAGCCCAGAATGGAAGCCCTTCAAACAGAGGGGTCGGGAAACATGTAAGAGCCAACTTCGTGGGGCAGAGGTTGGCTAGGAGGATCGACGTCCCCAGCACCACCATCACCGTGTCAAGACTACATCGTGGAGAAGCGGACTTATGCCTTCCGGGTCAAATTGACGGAGAACACTGCACCATAACAATCGACACTGGTGCTACCCGATCGATTATCCGACCAGACCTAGTTAGACAGCAACAACTTCACAAGGGCAGAATTTTCTCACTACGGACAGCTACGGGAGAAACTGCACCTGTTCATGGAGAGGTCAACCTCCAGATACAGTTGGGAGACCTTGTGTTCCGACATAATTTTCTGGTCGCGAACATTATGGATGACTGCATTCTCGGAATGGATTTTCTCCGACCACATGGAATCACGTTGGATTTGGGCAAACGTGTATTGAAATGGCAGAATGTCGAAGTACTGATGGAGGATCCCAGCGTCCAAATCCCCAAGATGAATGTAGTGGTATGTACTGACACTGATGTACCGAATTCCTCCGAAAGCATTGTATGGGCCAAGCTTGATGGTGATTCTGGAGACCACCGATCTTATCTGATAGAGCCAACAAAGACATCCGCATTGCGCAGCTTGATTGTAGGACGAAGCCTTGTAAGATCTTTAAGGAACGGATATGTACCGGTTAGAGTCCTTAACACCGCAGACTCAACCACGAGCATCAAAGCGGGAGAAGTCATCGGCAGCTGCCAGCCTGTTTCCACCATCACCTCTTTGGAAGCTTCTCACAACCATCATTGGAAAAGGAGGCAAGACACAGACAAAGCCCGGGAATCCACGTCTGCAATATTGAAGCAAGTCAAATTGCCGGTGCAGCTATTCAAACGAGCCTCCGATCTGGTCACCAAGTACAGTGACATCTTCTCAACAAGCCCGGATGACCAAGGCCGAACGAGTCTGGTAACTCACGTCATAGATACACAGGGAGCCAAGCCGATTCGACAAGCACCCAGACGCTTCCCTATAGCCAAACAAGGAGAAGTGAGCGCGCTGATCTCGGACATGGAAAAACAAGGCGTTATTGAACCTTCTGTCAGTCCATGGGCCGCGCCTGTAGTTCTAGTAAAGAAAAAGGATGGTAGTACTCGTTTTTGTGTCGACTATAGGCAGCTCAACGACGTCACTAAGAAAGATAGTTACCCGCTCCCACGCATCGATGACATCATGGACACTTTAGCCGACGCAAAATGGTTTTCTACACTCGATATCAAGAGTGGCTACTGGCAGGTAGAAATCGACAAGAAGGACCGAGAGAAGACCGCATTTTCAGTTGGGACCGGATTGTGGCAGTTTGTGGTGATGCCATTTGGGCTTTGCAATGCTCCAGCCACTTTCGAACGCTTGATGGAATATGTGCTACAAGGTCTAACCTGGAAAACCTGCTTGGTGTACCTAGATGACATCATCGTCATCGGGAGAACGTTTGAAGAGCATGTGCGGAACTTAGAAGAGGTTTTCTCCAGACTGCGACTGGCAAATTTGAAACTTAGTCCCGACAAGTGTACTCTTTTCGCAGCTGAAGTAAAATACCTGGGACATGTCGTATCAGCAGAAGGGGTCAAAACAGACCCTGAGAAGATTGAAGCCGTGAAAAGCTGGCCATCACCAAACAACAAGCGCCAACTACGAAGTTTCCTGGGTCTGGCAACCTACTATCGAAGATTCGTCAAAGACTTTGCCAAAATAGCTAAGTGTCTCCATCAGCTAACCGAGAAAAATCGTCCGTATGTCTGGAACGAACAATGCCAGACAGCCTTTGAGACCCTGAAGGAAAAGCTGTGTGAATCACCCGTGCTGGCGTATCCGAAACCCGGAAAAATGTTTGTAGTTGACACTGATGCAAGCAACGGCGGTATTGGAGCTGTACTCTCCCAGCAGATCAATGGCGAAGAAAGAGTCCTCTCGTATTACAGTCGAGTTCTTTCAAAAAGTGAGAGGAACTACTGTGTGACCAGGAAGGAGCTATTGGCTATAATAGAGGCCACCAAGCAGTTCCACAAGTACCTATATGGCCAGAAATTTGTTCTTCGAACGGACCATGCATCGCTGAGATGGCTACTTAACTTCAAAAACCCCGAGGGACAAGTTGCGAGATGGATCGAAAGATTGCAGTCGTACGACTACGAAATTGTTCATCGAAAGGGCGGAGTTCATGGAAATGCTGACGCCCTATCTCGTCGCCCATGTCCAGCTAACTGCAAGCATTGCCGACGGATTGAGGAAAAGGAGCCGCCCGTTGATCTGCGACTGATAACGGGCGAATTCGATGAAGGTTGGTCATCGGAGGAGATTCGAAATGCCCAGCTAGCCGATGAAGACATCGGACCATTGCTCGTATGGAAGGAGACGACTGGGCGACCTGAGTGGAAGGACGTTTCAACGCATGGCGCAACCCTGAAAAGCTATTGGGCACAATGGAACTCCCTTCAGGTGAAGGGTGGTGTACTCAAGCGGAAATGGGAAACGGCGGATGGCAGCTCCTATAGGATGCAAACTATACTACCCAAAAGCCGAATCTACGATGTGGTTAAGGAAATGCATGAAGGATCCTCGGGAGGCCACCTTGGTGTTAACAAGACCTTAGCGAAATTGCGGGAACGGTTCTACTGGCTCCACGCTCGAGAAGACGTAGAGGACTGGTGTCGCAGATGCACAATTTGCGCTTCCGTCAAAGGCCCAAAGCGACGCCTGAGAGGACAAATGCAAACCTATAACGTAGGGGTACCGTTTGAAAGGATTGCTGTTGACATCGCTGGACCCTTTCCTGAATCTGAATGGGGAAATCGATACACGCTGGTTGTAGCCGATTATTTCAGCAAGTGGCCCGAGGTCTACCCCATTCCCAACCAGGAAGCAACTACTGTAGCTGAACAGCTAGTGTTAAATTGGGTCAGTAGGTACGGCGTACCCGGCGAACTACATTCGGATCAAGGCCGAAACTTTGAGTCACTAGTTTTTGGCGAAATGTGCGAGCTGCTGGGAATACGGAAAACGAGGACAACACCGCTGCATCCCCAATCCGATGGAATGGTCGAACGTTTCAACGGCACGCTCAATAAACACCTTGCCAAAATGGTTGACGAGAACCAAAGGGACTGGGACCGACATATCCCACTATTTTTGATGGCGTATAGAGCCGCTGAACATGCGTCGACGGGCCAAGCCCCAGCCAAAGTCATTTTTGGAAAGACTATTCGTTTGCCAGCCGATATAAAGTTCGGAACACCCCCTGAGAAACCCCAAACGGTCTCGGAGTACGCAAGTAATCTACGACAACGGTTGAACCAGATACATCGGGCCGTGCGAAAATACCTCGAATCGGCTGGCAAACGAATAGTCTTTCCAAAAATGACTTTGGCTGGGGCTTGGCCCGTCGACGCATGTTCAGCGGCTCTATACGCCATCAAAAATAGTGGGATATGTCGGTCCCAGTCCCTTTGGTTCTCGTCAACCATTTTGGCAAGGTAATTATTGAGCGTGCCGTTGAAACGTTCGACCATTCCATCGGATTGGGGATGCAGCGGTGTTGTCCTCGTTTTCCGTATTCCGAGCAGCTCGCACATTTCGCCAAAAACTAGTGACTCAAAGTTTCGGCCTTGATCCGAATGTAGTTCGCCGGGTACGCCGTACCTACTGACCCAATTTAACACTAGCTGTTCAGCTACAGTAGTTGCTTCCTGGTTGAGAATGGGGTAGACCTCGGGCCACTTGCTGAAATAATCGGCTACAACCAGCGTGTATCGATTTCCCCATTCAGATTCAGGAAAGGGTCCAGCGATGTCAACAGCAATCCTTTCAAACGGTATAGGTAGAGACCCTATATAAAGGCGAGCTGAATGAATGGGGGGATCATCATTCATTCGACCGCGATAAGAAAACTGCGATATAGTGGAACGCGAAGTAAAGACAATTGATTGTTGATCATGCTCGTTGGGTTCTCGTGGTTTCGAGTGAATTCGTGTTCTTCATTGTTGTGAAAACAATTGCGACAGTAGCTCGCAGAATTATTTGTACATGTAACAATATATACAAACTGACATGCAAGGACTGCGACATGGTATATATAGGAAAGACAACACGTAAACCAACGACAAGATAAAAGGAGCACTTACGATCTTGCTTACACAACAAGGCAGACTCCAATTATGCGACGCACCTACAAAACCATGCACATGAGCCTGACGTTATGACAAACTCTATGAAATTGCTACATAAACAAAGCAAAGGACCGAGACTTGACATCCTAGAAAGGCTTGAAATTTATAAAAATAGAAAGACAGACGGTAACATTGTCAACGAACAACTTGTCACCAATTCCGACGCTATTTTCTCAGTACTAGACCACACTCTTAGACAAAAACGGAAACGAGATGAAACAGAACAAACGGACATCCAACAAGCAAAAAAACAAAAACTTAATATCCCTCTACCTGGTATAATTTAGTACTTGACGTAATTTACTACCTAACCTAATTATCCATCCGCTTAACCCATCCTTCGACTATATAAAGTCATTCCCTTCAACACATCCTTTAGACGCTGAAGATGACTCGAAGTAGTCGAAACGCGTCTGCTCACACAACAAAGCAAGGCCCGACGGATTGTACTGGAAAAAAAAAACAGATTAAGCAAGTTGAAGTAGCAAGCGATTGATCCGGCCAGAGGAGTTTCATATACATAATTGAAAATCATCAACTAGGCTCATATGAAGAATTTTTGAAATTCTTAGCTTTTCGTATCTTTATTTGAAATTTATCAGCAAATACAAATCTGAGAAAAAAGTTTGCCAAAGAACACTACGTAAAACCGATCTCATCCAACAATACTTTTCACGATTAATATTTTACATCTAACAAATATAACCCCCAATCTACAAATGTATTGGTCCATCGTATACAAAGCATTACACAACTACAGAAACTACCCGATGAGTTGTTCGAGAATATTGACCTTAAACTGCTTTGTAATATTAAACAAGTTGGGTAAACAGACCTACGCTCATGTCAGAAGGGTTTTGTATTCAATTTACAAACTGCAGTCACGCAGATCGAATCAAATCAAGAAACATGTCAAAGACGATTTTATTGGAGAAAGTATGAAATACGAAGCTCATACTATTATTAACAAAGTTGAACGAATTTCGACTTCTGAGGTTTTTGGTATTGTTAAACCCATAAATATCTCCCTTGATAATTATTTCAGATGTCCATCCGCGACGGAGAAAACACATTTTTCATGTATTTATAACCCCCCTCCCCCTGTGTCCCCACTGTAGCAAAAACTGACAGCTCAACAACTGTTTTGAAAAGCTCCCATGAAAACTTTTATTTCATACTCATATCGGCTACGTTTGATGAATTTTTTTTCAGGGGCCACTCTCCTGTACTGTTATCATCGATCAATGGCCAATTTTTTCGAATCCTAGGATGGTTACAAAACCCTTTTGCTAGGAGCTCTCTCCCACCTCCTTGACTTGTTTCACTTATAAGCATTAATTGTAGGTACTCATCTTCAATCATTCATTAAATTAAATCAAGTGTTCAAAACATGCACCTTAAACGTTGAAGTTGGGAAAAAATAACTCAAAATTATTCAATCTTCGCATTTAAAACAGCCACTATTTTGTTTTACGATTACTGATACCACTAACTGAACCGATTCTCAAAGATATACATGACACCTATCATTCCTGAAATTTTCATGCAAATCCTAGCAAAATTATAGTGTCTGAGTCGGTAAAAAGCGCATGTTGTTCCATAGCCATATGTTGCCATAGTAATAAATGCAGCGCATATTGTTCCATAGTAATACAGTAAAATTCAAACCGCTATAACTTCGCTAAATATAATTCAATCTTTATAAAACTTTCAGGAGAGATCAACCATATAAATAGACATCTGTGTACTGCATTTCATTGAATTTAAGGGTACCGTTAAGATTTTATTCACGAAAACATAAAATCAATAAATCATACTATTACTAACAAAGTTGAGTGAATTGCGACTTCTCACGTATTTGTTGTTGTTGTACTCACCAAGGCCTACATCCCTGATTTTTTCAGATTTTTTGGATCACAGGTGTCCAATCGCGAGGGGGGGGACACAAATTTTTCGTACATTTCCCCTCCCTGTGCGCCCCTCGAAGCAAACGTTGCAAAACTAAGACCTGTTTTGAAAAGTCCTCATCAAGACCTTTCATTTGATACCCATATCGGCTACCTTCAATGAAATTTTTTTTTCGGGGGGTCACTCCCCTACATGGGGAGACCCCCTTAAATGCCTTATAAAATTTTTTTGTAATTGAACTTTGAAGAGATCACCACTTTACACCTACACACAAAATTTGATGTTTCTAGCTTAAGTAGTTTCCGAGAAAAACTGCTGTGACACACGGACGGACGGACGGACGACGGACGGACGGACAGACGGACAGACTGGTCGCGAAACTAGTAGGGTTTTGTAAAATTATTTTACAAAACCCTAAAAGCTTTAAAATATTTACAACTTTATAAGAATTTTAAACAAATGGTACCATCGGTTTTCTGATAACTTTGCCTGAAGCAATTCCACTTTAAAGTATCATTTATTTTGTAATCCTTCATTTAGGGAGAAATGTTTGCTCATATTTTATTTGATCCCCTGAGGACTAACACTATTCTAACCGAGCAACGAAAAGTCATACATCAAAGTCAAGCGAAAAGTATCTTTGCCCATCTAGATATTCGATAGTACAGAAAATCAGACATCAAAAGTCACATTGCAATGAGTTATGGCCGTAAATGGCTCCACGGATTGACTCAGTTTGCATGCTCACCCAAACAAGGAGGATAAGCGTATAGAAAATGGTGGTTCCTTCATCTCGAATTTTGCCGTGGTGTCAGGTTAAAAGCCACTTTCAAATTGAAATGTCCTACATGGCGTAGTTCTCCACCGCCAGTCATAAATCAAAAATACACACGGGGCCTCGAGCTGTACCAGAACCAAGACACCACTTACACTTGTCGCTCGCCGGATCCGTGCGTTCATACGTCAACTCAATAGCAGCTCCAAAAGACAAATCGTCGTATTTACACATGTCTCCTTGGGATCCTTTATTCAAATTAACAATAGAATGCGTTTCTGACATTCAAACATTTTCAAATCCAATACATTGAATGCGACATTTGATTCAAAACAAATCCAGAAGAAGCGTTTACTGCTTACGTGGCATATATTTGGAAAATATTCACGTATAAGTAAGGGAGTCAAAAAATAATACTTGTGGGATTTCGCAAAAAGAAAGTCCTCTAATCGGTTGCCACTACATTTTATGGTTAAATCAATGCATACCACACACACAAAACCCGAAATTCTTGTCATGTCCACGTCTCTAGAACTCGGAATTCAAGTGCGGCAACGATTGTTTTCAGCTTCCGCATAATATTTCATTCATTCGAATAGGGCCAACTAAAATTGCCATGTGACAAGGTCAGAGCAAGTGGTGTCCTTTTCGTATCCTTGGCTTATCTCAGCCGATGTGTTTTATGGTCTTTTGAAGCAAATTGTCAACATTGTCAAGCCTGCTATGTAGTCGTCGTTTACACGAAGGAATAAACTTGTTTAACGATAAAAGTTTCCGTGACAAGGGTACACTTGAATCCATTTGAAAGAGCATAACGCGCAAGCATGGCATATATTTCGAATTGAAGGCAGGATGTCATAAATAACAGGAACAAGGAATAGCACATCCTAACATGTTTCTTGCACCAATTTGTGAGGATATAGTGAGTAGGATTGATCTAGTATTTTAATACGGAGGAGTATCAACTGCCATAATTTAAGTTTTACTGCAAGAGCTGCAAAGAAAAGTGTGAAAGTTAGTGATAAGGACTCATTTAGTGAAAGATTAATTCTTGCCCAGGGCAGTAAAATCACTATCCAGCAAAATTAAAGCCTTCAAGACACGACTACACACGACCATCCAATCAATTTTAATGGCTAATACATATAATACCAGAAATTCTACTTTACAACATTTTCCATGCCTGATATCCATATCCTTACTAGTGCTACACAAAAAAGAAAACTTTTCTTTACGACTCGCCCCTAAAGATCCGGCATTTTTCCTAAACATGAAAATTTATTTCGATGATGCATGCTTTTGTGTTTGACTTTATGCTAGCCATGAAGTGCTCCGGAAGGGCAAGATTATGGACTACAGACTAAACTCGAGTTTCCTTTCTCTCCGTCCCATCCTTAAATCCGAAAATATATTTCACTTGCAAAGTGGCAATCCTGCAGAATTCATGAATAAATTCTAGTTCAATGCTATACAGGAAACTCAAAATTTTCTTCGTCTTTTCCGTTTGAGTATGGAAAGTTGATAAGTGAAAGAACTATTGCATGTTTGTACAGCGTAAGGATTTCGATAGTAAATCTTTCTGAATCTGAATGGGTTTTTGATGGCTGTGAACGGTAATGCCTTATTGATGAGCATTTGAAGATGCGACGTGATTCATGGATGGAATTGAAATGGCCAAGATTCCAAAGAAGAAATTTTTTGAAATTACTAAATCTTGTGTGGGATATGATTTAAGGATTTTTTGGTATATTTCTTTATTCATTTATTTCTAGAATCCATTTCAAAGATTACAAATCACATGACAAAATGGAATAGTAACAAAAGGAAAAATTAATAAAAATATAGTAATTGAGTCGATTCAAAAGTTAAAAAATAAAGCACGAAGATCAAAAATAAAGTAAAAATAGTTAAAAATTTACAAAGTAAAATTAGAGCTCTAAAATTAGATCCTGCAAAATTCTTTTGAATACAATTAAGGATGAAGGAAAAGAACGCAGCTGCAGGTTGTTATGATTTCTTAGGACGCGTAGAATAGGCGAGTGAAAATGTCGCTCTGTACGAGCATAAGGAACTACAAAGAGAGAATAATCGCAAGTAGGATATAATGCGTGGCGAAAGTGTAGTTCAGCAAAAGATAAAACGAAGTCTGATGGTGGCAGAGTCAATGTTAGAAGCACTGGTCTAAATAAAATCTACGTGCAACCAAGTATGGAAGGCCGAGAAAGAATAAACGATCGTTATATGGAAGACATGGCGAGCTTAGTTTAAAGAAAAGGAAGCAAGTAAGCTTTCTCTGTACAGACTATGACGAGGACACAAGTTACAAAAGGCGAAGAGACCAGACTACAGAGCAATACTCAAGCAACGGACGGACAAGACAAATATACAGTTGGATCATGATGAAGATATTACAAAACTCAACAAAAAAAAAATAAACAAATATGCCAACACCTGCAACTGACTCTAAATGTGGAAAATGCAGAAAGCCAGGGAAGGATAATCATCGAGGAATGGGCTGTGATGGAATTTGTAATATGTGTTTTCACTTAAAGTGCATTAAGATGAGTGAGGAGTGATATCAAAAAATTATGGACATCTCCGAGGATGTTATGTGGATGTGTCCCTGGAATTAATAGTTCACGCCAGACGCACAAAAAATGGAAAGTGGTTGCACATTCTTCAGGTGAATGGATGTATGTATAAAAGACTGGTAAATAGGTATATAAACATCGATTACAGGTCCTACTTCGTAAAGAAAGACTACAATGTGACAAGATGTTATAAGTGCCAAATGTTTTATCATAAAACGGCGAAATGCGAAGGGGAGCAAATACGAGTATGTGCTAGAGGTGTGGGGCAAAACATCAATTGAAGGACTGCAAAAGCGCGTGCGAAAAATGTTGCAACTGCGCGGGAAATAATAAAAATATTGATCATTACCACAGAGCAGACTCTACGGAGTGCCAAGAATACCAGCTTAGAATAGCAATTACTAAGAGGAGCATTGACTACGATTCCAAATGATTTTTAGCAATACAAATCGATCAAGTGGCACACAACTAACGATCTTATATGCTAATATAAGAAGCCTACGGAACAAGCTGAGTGATATTCAGATTTATCTGCAGCAAAATCCCGAGACAGATGTGATTGTTCTAAATAAAGTATTGATTTACCCAGAGGAGGCAAAGTATTTTAATATGGTAGGCTATAATTCGGGATTCTTCTGTAGACCTGGAAGAGGTGGTGGCATAGCTATTTATGTAAAAAATAGAATAAACCTCATTAGTAAATGCATCAGACCTGATAAATACTGCATTATAATAATCGAAATAAACTACACAGGAAAAAAAATTAAAATTGGTACTTTCTACAACCATAACCGTCTGAATGTGCAAGACCTATGCTCGGTACCAGACAACCTTTATTCCTCAGAAAAAAAATCATCTTACAATAGCTGACACAAACATCGATATAATTAATGATTCCTCAGAATCAAGGCTATATAAGGATACTCTGGATACAAATGGTGCTATTATCGTGAACCAAGAAACAATTATACGTCCTGTTTCAAATACTTGCCTTGATCACATAGTTACATACGATAAGCTGACTGCGGAAAAAATAATTTCATATATGAGGATTGGCCAGAGCTAGATCATCGTGTTTTAAAAATAAACATTCAAGGCATAAGCGCTCATAAACAGAGGCCTGCTTATAAAACTTTCCGATTTTTGAACAAGGAGCTCTTCAAATCTGACATCCAACGAATATTAGAACAACGGAGATCTAGAAACCTAATGGAACTTTTAAAGATTCTAGCAGAAGCTAAAGACAATGCGACTAAAGTGAAAAAAATTAGATGTCGTCAGCATTCATGGATTACTCAAAAAGTGATTGAGGCCAGCAAGAACAAGCGGAAGGCATATACGGACTACAAACGGAATATAAACGATCAGTCACTAAAGTTCATGTATAACAAAGCAAACAAATTGTCCAAATGCACTGCGAAAGAAGCGAAAGCTTTGTACTATTCCAAAAGACTGGATGCAGCGGCTGACAATCCACATGAAATATGGGACATAATAAACGAAGTTTAAAGTAACTCACCGCGTTACTCAGTAGCCCAGGAATCTTCTTTCAGATTAGAGAACTCAACTACACAATTAAATGCATTTAAAGCTGCAAGTATACTCAATAATTTTTTTCGACTATTGGTGAAAAGATTGCTCATAAAATCCGGACAAACACAAGAAGAAATTTTAGTCCCACAATAACTTTGCCGAAATCCTCATTTCATATGCATCCAACAAAGAAATCTGAAGTTATACAGGTTAATGATAGTAGTCTTTTCGTATAGATGTCTTTTAAATCACTCCTGTCAAAAGTTTTCAAAAATTAAATTAATTTTTTAAAAAACGTTAGTCCGAAGTTAATTTTTATCGGAAAAAATCTTATATTGTCGAAGTAATCGACTCAGAAAATTTCTATCGAATATTTTTACTTCGATTGGTAACGAAAAACAAATTCACAAAGAAAATTTCGCCGCTGGTATGGAGGAGCCCGACGGCTTCCCAACGGCTTTTTAAAGAACAAAATTAAGGAGAAAAAACCAGCCCGCAGTTCTGCTGGTTCCTCTGAAAAAGCTTCCAACAAGACAGAAAAAGTTCCGCCAATCAACGTGTTCGGACAAACCGGGAAAGATATGGTTCGGCTATTGGCAGCCGAAAATAAACTGGCCAATTTCGAAATCAAAAGAGTTAATGCCGAAAAATTAACTATAAGGACGAAATCACTGGTTGATTTTAAGTCAGCCAAAGATGCGCTGATTTCTGGGGAGGTTCCACAATCACCTATACCCCAAAAAGTGAAAAAAATCAGACCTTCTTGTTGAAGGGTTTGGACAGCGGAGAGGATACGGTCGATCTTCTTCAGGTGCTCCAGGAGGCTGCACCAGATATTGACTTTGTTTCAGTCAAAGCCTTTGCGACAAGAAGGTCGACCATAGAAAGGAAGAATTTACCACTTTACCTGGTACAAATTGCAAATAAGAGCAGTCCAAGTGCCCTTCAACAAATAAGGTACTTGAATTTCAGAGTGGTGAGGTGGGAACGCCTCCAGAAAAGAGAAGTCAACCAGTGTTACCGGTGTCAAAGATTTGGACATTTGGCTGCCAATTGTGCCATGCACTATCGTTGCGTTCAATGCAAAGACGTTCATGCTCCCGGTGAGTGCAAATTGGCTCAGACGGAGCCTAAAGAAAAATTATACTGCGTTAACTGCGGTGTTTTTGGTCACCCAGCATCATATTGAGGATGCTCCCGATATCAAGATGCAAAAGTTAACTTTGCTCCAAAGCAAACACAAGTACACCGTAATATCATACCTTCCAACTTCGTCAAGCCCGGAGTATCATTTGCACTCGCCGCTAGAGGACCAGCAGAAAATGCTGGAAATAATGTAAATAATGTAAGTGGCAATAATGAGCTGCTTCTCAAAATTTACCAGCAACTTAATTCTTTATCGGAGAGAATCGACAAACAAGATTCAAAAATTAACTTTGCTTTTCAGCGTCTAGGTCTTTCAAATGCCTAATAATAACTTGTCATCCAGTCATATTCCCATGGATAGGCTTCGCCTCATATCGATCAACGTCAACTCTATCGTTGCCATACATCGACGTGATTATCTCCTTGAATTTGTTGTTAAGCAAAAGCCTGACATCATACTTCTCACTGAAACCCACCTCAATTCATGGCATTCCATGGAATTCAAAGATTTTGCATTCGTAAGAAACGATAGGGTAATAGGTGATGGGGGAGGTGGCACCGGGATATTGGTTAGAAGACCCTATTGTTTCCAAAATATTGAAAAAGTCGAATTCAAAAACTTTGAATTTCTTGAAGTGTCCGTCATCAAAATTTCACTGCCAGGTGGGGATAACCTCTTCGTCATCTCTGCCTATGCAACTGATCAAAATGTTGTCAAGTTCAAGGAGGAACTCAATTCCTTGTTTGAAATACTCGAATTGAACAGGCTGCATAGTTATTATATTTTTGCCGGTGACCTGAATGCCAAGCATACATCATGGCTAAACGCCACCAATAATCCAAGAGGTGTATTCCTGAAATCATGGATAACCGAGAACCAAATTGAATACAGGTGCAACCTATATGGGTCGGAGTTCCCAACATACCCTAGGACAAACTCATATTTAGACCTCTGCATTGCTGACGCAAGACTTGAATTCAGCTTTAATAGTCCTCAACGGAAACTGCAGGTGCATCCTTACGATAGCGACCATAACGCAATCGTAATGGAAATCAATCATCAAAGGGATGATTTCTTCCTCATTCCAGTTCAACATGAAAACCATCTGTTGAATTTCAAAAAAACAGACTGGGGAAAGTTTCAAAAGAAGTTTAATCGGGAGTACCAGAAGCAATGTCCCTCTTCTGATGATAGCAACGCTTGCTCAATGGTTCGTAATAACCGAAATCTAACTGACGATGAAATATATCTCTATTTGTCGAAGTTAGAGAAGCTGACGTTGGAAACGATTGAGAAAGTTGTTCCCAAGATTAAACATCGAAACAATATAGAAGAATATGAAACAACAACCATCGCAAGGTTGAAAAGATTGAAAAGCCGTCTTCTCACCCACGTCAACAATATTTATCGACGATTTTTGGACTACAACCATCCCTCGTTGGCTTTGTTGAAATTACATCTGAGGAATGTCCGGAACTTAATCCGTTCATACTTCAGGAGTGAGGTCAGCAATCAATGGGCGGAAAAACTGAGGGGTATTAGCCCACAGGACCCAGATGGCGTTTTCGCGAAAATGAATAGCATATTCCGCAGGAAGTCTCGAGTGAAGGTATCGAATCTTGAAGTCACTAGTGATGAGATCAATCTTCTCGATAGAGCTGGTATCGAAATTGATAGTACGACTCCGGATAGAAATGGAAACAGGATTATATGTGATGGATTGCAGAAACTTGCCCTAATTGGAACACATTTTGAATTGGTTCATCTGCTAAACCCAGAGAGAAGGAATGAAATATTTTCGGAGGTCGTTGAAGCAAAAGTTTCCGACTTCAAATCAAGCCTGAACGGCCAATCAATTCTTCATTTCGATGAAACACTAACATCTGACCTCATACCGAGCTTGAATCTTATTGATTATTCTGTCAGCTATGAAGACTTGTGTTTCATATTTCGCAGAATAAACAACAAAAAAACATGTGGTACTGACGGTATTCCAAATATAGTTCGGCGACATATTTCCCAAATGAGTGGAAAAACGCTAAGGGATTTCCGATCTTGAAGAAAGGAAAAGAATCTTTATGCCCTAAAAGCTATCACCCAATCGCTGCCTAGCATCAGCAAGGTGTTTGGAGTGATACTCAACAGAGCATTAAACGCCCACATTGAGGAATATGAGTTGATGCCGAATTGCCAATTTGGTTTTCATGCCAGGCATTCGACCATACATGCAATAACGAAAGTAACCTCAGACATCTGCTGGAAACTAAACAACAAAGAATGTGTTGGAGCATGTCTCATTGATATGGAGAAAGCCTTCGATACGGTGTGGTTAGATAGACTAGTTTTCAAACTTCTTCAGGATAGGTTCCCCAGACACCTTGTCGCCATGATGTGTAATATGTTATACGGGAAATCATTTGTTGTAACTGATGGAAATCTGACAACAATGCGCGAATTCAAGGTCTTGAATGGTCTACAGCAGGGGACAGTTACTGCGCCCCTGCTTTTCTCAGTATTCATTCGCAAGCTATTGAACAGCTTTGATTTTAATGTCTCGCCAACGCGATCATTGGTTGCGTTTGCTGATGATCTGATTATCTATACGGCAGACCGAAAAGCTACAATAGTTCAGAGCAATCTTCAAAAAATTTTTAATGATGTGCAGCTCTACACCGACAATTGGCGAATGAAAATCAATGCCCAGAAATGCGAAACAATTTTGTTTCGAACAACGCTGCTGGGGGCCAGTCAAGACCTGAAACGTAATTGGAAGGATTTCCACATTATGGCTGGTGAGGGTAGTTCAGAACGGGTTCCACATAAATCCTGTGTTCGATACCTCGGTGTTCATCTCGATCAGTATCTGTACTATACTGAACATGTCAAAATCATGCTCAGTAAAGCACTAAAAGTAGTCATGGCCCTACGGCGACTCTTTCGTTCCAGATACAAGTTACTTGTTACAAGACCCTGGTTAGGCCAGTTTTGACATACGGATGCCAGATCTGGTACAACCAGAGTGCCAGTGCTATGAAAAAATTAAGAGTTTTCGAAAGGAAATGTCTTCGTGCATGTACTGGTTTGTACAGAAAGCCTGCGACAGATTGGAAGCACTATATATCGAATAGAAAAATTTATCAAACCGCTCAAGTGACAAGAGTCGATATCTTCATATTGAAACTTCTTCGGAATCATATCGCAAGATCTGTAACTGTGAGTGAAAACCCTTGGATTTCACAGCCGTCCCACCCTACAGACGGGTATATTGTGACTTGCCTCACTACTGGCTTCGTTCCTCCAGAAGTATTCGTGTATTTGGACATGAATCGATAGTTTTTTGATTCTGACGGCGTCCCAATCATATATCACATATATAGACGGGCCACCGATAAGAAGATAAAATATCCTCCGAATCTGAGTTCACGAGACCAACAATTCCAATGGAGATACTCATTTGCTAGATTCGTTGAGGCTGGTCGAGCTGAGATGGAACAATCTAGGTATTGGTGGCTGAATGACAATGTCTAAATTATTCGTGTTGATTTTCTGTTTTTATGCTTTTTCTTGTTACTTAGTTTTTTAGATTCATCTCATTATTGCTACATCTAGTATTGTTGTTTATTTGTATTATAAATTAGGTATAGGTTGCAATATAAGGTAACGTTTTTTTTTTTTTGATTGAACTGATTTAGAATTAGGGTGTAACATATTAGGTATAGGATATAAGTTCATTGTTGTGTTAGTAGTATAAGTAATTTTTGAATAATGCTGGTTGGTTTTTTCTCCTTTTTCCAATTGAATCAAAAAATATCTAATAATCTTAATTAATTTAAATTTGCAAGTGTATTTTTTCCATTAAATGTGTTTAACTGATAACGTATAAATTTAGAGAGCCATTCGGGCCATAAAGTTTTTTATAGTTTTATTGTTTGGAATTTGCTTTATGTTCTTTTAAAAATTTATAACGATTGGTATTAAATAAAGCGCTTTTGACTTTTTGACTTGACTTTTCTGAAGTTATAAACATCATTGAGGGAATGAAGAAAAATGCAGCACCATGAACATTAACAGGGCTGAGTAAAATTTTCGAAAAACTAATAAATAACCGCCTAAGATCTTTCATTTCGGAAAAATCAATTTTAAATTTACAACAATTTGGATTCCAGGAAAATAGAGGAAATTTTGATGCCCTCCTTTCAGTTACGCATTTCATCAATACAGGCCTGGATAAAGGAGGTTATATTGCTGCGATTTTCGTGGACCTGAAAAAAGCTTTTGATACGGTGGATCATGACCTTCTACTTCGTAAAATGGAATCATATGGGATTCAAGGCAATGCAAATCAGCTATTTAGAAATTACTTGAAAGGCAGATCGCAGAGAACAGCAGTGAATAAAGTTTTGAGCGACGCTGCTCCTATGAAATTGGGCGTTCCACAAGGCTCTATACTTGGCCCAACCTTATTCTTGTTATACACTAATAATTTGAATACATATGGACGTAAAGGACATTATGCACTATACGCAGATGATACAGTACTACTTTACTTGGGCCACGAAAGAGATTACCTCAAAACACCATTAATGAGGGTCTAAAAACATATCATTCGTGGCTATTGATAGTAAACTAGCACTGAATACTTCAAAAACAAAATTCGTCATTTTCAAGCAATAGAATAAATGTAACATTGACATTGACTTAAAAATTAATGGCAAAAAAACTAGAAAGAGTAACGGAGATCAAGTATCTTGGACTTATCATCGACCATAGACTAACATGGTTATCACACATTTATAACTTAAGGAGACAATCAGCTCCTATTGTCGGACTACTTAGAAGATATGAAGGTTTTCCAAAAAGCATCAAGCAGATGATCCTAAATGCATTCGTATTGTTGAAACTACATTATGGAGTAGTAATTTGAAGCCAGTCATCAAAGCAGCATCTTAATATCATCTCTAAAATGCTCACCAAAGCATGTAAAAACATTCTAAATCTTCCGATGCTCCATCAAACCAGATTAGTGTACCAATCAGCGAAAGCATTAACCTTACCTCAAATCATTGAAATGGAGAAAGCCTAGTTTATCTTCAAATGTTTACTATCAAAATCGTCGTCACAAGTTCAATTTATTTAAGTATCGCAAAACAATCAGTACAATGCTAGAAATGCAAATCAATTCGTAATACCTTTTGCAAGAACGGACCGTCTGAAGAACGATGCTACAAATGATGCTCTGCGAATATACAACAATCTTCCGGATTCAGTTAAGGAAGCAAACTCACTTGTAGTCTTTAAGAAAAGGCTTAAAGGATATTTAATTAATAACGTTTGTAATTCAGTCCAGTAAAGTTCAACATAGCATCTTAGGGTATTTTTGAAACCCTATCGTCGAGATGCTTGAAGAGACAGCTATTTTATAACTCAGAGCTTTCTTTTACTGCGTCGAATTTATAATTTTTTTTTATCTCTGAGAGCCGATCACGAATTGGACAAGAAAAGATTAATAGAATGACTTCACATATTTTTGTTTGCGCCCTTAAACCGATGTTATAAACATTGCCTGGGTGTCACACTAGAAGGAGAGACGAAATGTGAAGTGCAAATCGCACGAGCGTTGTGCGACGAAGAAAGTGTGATTGAGAGAGAGTGGTAGGGAATGGAGGTAAAAAAAAAAAAACTTGTGTACATGTCTCAGTATAAAACCCGAAACTTTAAGAGGCTCTAGCAACCACATCGAAAATATGGAATTAAACTTAAGTTTGGGGTCAAAAGTAACTCCTAGGTCTTTTTACGTGGTAAGTTCGGAGAAAGAGGCTTCGTTCAGCATGTATGCATGTAAGTGGGATTTCACTTGAGAGAAAAAGCTTTCTTTTCGCAGTTGGTAATATACAAGTAAACCAAATGCAGGACAAAAAGGAATAGATGTAGCTCCGCGAAAACGAACTCGACCTGAATAAGTGGATAATAAGACGAAACCTATAAGAAAAGAGAATCAGCGGTTTCAAAAGCTTCAAGTTTGTATATATTACATCGACTTAATAGTTATTATCTAAAGCCTTTGCAACAATATCAGTAAACTAAATTAAATTAGTAGACGTAGGAATGACCTTTGAAGAAGCCGTGCTGCTTACGTACTAAAACAGAGCTAAACGGGTCGGAGAGTTAGTTGTGAGCCAAATGTTCAAACAACTTCGGTAATTATACACACAGGAAGGATTACCACTATTAAGGATGGAAGTTAAGTGGCACACAATAAACTTGTCTCCGACGAGCTGCTTGCCTTGTTAAAATCGAAGCAGTCGATTCTACGAGATCGCTGACCACGCGTCGGCTTCAATTATTCCACAAATTAGAAATAAGCAATTTATGCAGTTTTCGATATTGTAATGTTTAATCGATTTATAATGTTAGTTTAGTTCTTATATTGTACTTGATAAATAAAGACGGGTGAGGATCCTTAAATATATTTTTTTAAATATTAAAGGATTGTTTTCCTTTATTGGCATCCAATGTGGGGCTGGAAACTGACACACACGAAGTATTCGTTAGTTAGTTCGGTCAATAATCAACCGCGGTCGGAAAACTAGTTCAAAGCGGGAAACGAAGATAAGTCCCGCGAGCAGCCATGCTACATAACGATCTACGCAAGTGTCAACCAAATGACGCGTTTCATCATAAGGCAGGCACCCTGGTCAACCTTGAAAGGATAAACGGGACAATCGAAGAAAGATTGCCCCCTTGGAATGGCTACATTAGCTACCAGCAGAACCCATACTCAACATTCATCAGGATCCAGTACTTGTCCACAAACAGCTTAGGCTAATCATATTCAAGTAAGTCAAGTATCATATCCTTTGTACAAGAATGTTGAAATTTTAAATCTTCTACGAAAACCAATATCAAATTTTTATACATACTGATGACCATATATTCAATTTTTAAATATCCATAAAGAAGTTCTTTTACGATTACATACTAAATTCGTGAATATACAATCAACAACTGATTCAGCTAATGAATTACTGTAACAACATTCGTCCATGCACAAGAAATAGAAAAGTAAGTTGAGAAAGAAGGAGAGTGCTCCAAACAGGAGGGCCTTATAACTATCCCAGGGTTTGAAATAAGTTTACTAATAGCATGCATCCACGAATTGAATTCTTTATCAAACACCTTCTTCTTCCTTTTCGTGGCACTCTAGCCCCTCTCGGGCCTTCGGTTATTGCAAATAGTGCCTACAAATGTCTCGGCCCATTGACCGTGTCCTCCCAGCAGCGATGAATTCTCTTTATCGATCGTGTTAGAATAACGTTTCATTCAGTTCTTCCAATGAATATGTTTTTGGGTATCCGTTGTTCATCAATACAATTCATGTGGCCTACTCATTGCAGCTTCCACAGTTTTCCAATCATTGACACCTCCGGCTCATCAAAAATCTCATATAGCTCATGGTTGTATCGAATTCACCTAGTTTCCCTCCGATTATTCACCCGTCCTTCGAGGGTATTCAATATATTTGTGGACACTTGGGTTAGAGTTCAGGTTTCATACCCATAGTAAAGCACAATCCTTATGACAGATTTGTATACTTGAAACTGTTTTCCTGTGTTTGCAACTGATCTTCAAGATCTTCAAAACTGAATAAAATATTTTGTTAGCAAGCTGTATTTTTCTGTGTATTTAGTCTCTTTCATTAGCGGTTCCCGTTAGTTTGGCACCTAAATATACAAGTTCACCACTGCTCTTGTATTTGCCAAGTGTGCATTTGAGATATTTTTCCTCGACTGCGTCATGGGCTTTGTTTTATTTTCAATGATTTGTAGCCCTACTAGTTTTACTTTGCTTTCAAGTTTCAGGAAAAGTTCTTTGGCGGTTGTTAACGACCGTGACGAAATATTGATGTCATCCGCTGAGGTGCTACTTGACTCACCTTATATAATAATATATCTCTTGTTTTGACAGGTAGTTTTCTGATGACATATTCCAGAGCTAAACTGAATAAAAATGTGGCCATTTTTAGTCCAATATATGTGTCGAAAGCCTCTGTGAGCTGGTTTTTGATGTGGATTTAGGAGGTTCCCGACATAATTGTCATTTTGGTAAGACGGACTAGTTTGCCTGGGATACCAAAGCAAAGTGTTATTTGGTACAGTACGTTACGATCAATATTGTCGTATGTTTGCTTAAAGTCAACAAAAACTTGGTCTACGTCTATGCTGAACTCTCAGCATTTTTCAGGTACCTGCTTGACTGAGAAAAATTGGTCTATTTTCGGTTTCAGTGCTCTAAAATCTTCCCAATAATACTTTTCGCATATGATTCAATTTCATTTTCTGAGACCTTTGAAAAGATTTTGTACGCCGTATAAAGCAGAGATACGCCTCTGTAGTTTTTGCACTGTAGCCCATTACCTTTTTATGGATTGGGAATATAACGGACTAGCTCCAATCGTTCCGCATATGTTCTTGTTGCCAAATGTGCTGAATGATATTAGAGATGGCTTTCTTAAACCTACTGCTACCATATTTAATGTGCTCCACTGGAATCTTATCGATGCCAGAAGCTTTATTATTCTTTTCGCCTTGATGATAGAGTCAACTTCATCCAGAGTTGGCGGGGCCAAAGGAAGCTCACCAGAAAAATATCTACAAGCTCAGATATTCTCGAGCTGTGTGGAGGATTAAGGAGGTTCTTGAAATAGTATGCCCATGTGTTCAATCCTGTTGTCATCAGCGATGATTTTGCTGATATTATTACGGCAGAGCGTGAGTTTCGGCTGATAAGCACGTTTCAAGCTTTTCACTACTTTTTATGCTTGTTTTGTTTGGTTGCTTGCTAGACTTACATCAATACTTCTCAATTGGTCGTCATAGTATTTTCTTAACTTTATTCTAATGGTCTTATTGGCCACATTTCTGAAATTTTCATAATGTTCTCTCTTCAATCGATAACCAATAATTTTATACGAACGTCAAGTATGCTCGAGGCCCAACTTTGTTGGATCAGAACATTGTCCATTTAGTTTTGTGTGTTACCATACGGTGATACCTAGGGCATTCTATGTGTGCGTCGATGTAAGAAGCAAGTTGAACATACAAATAGTTTTTTGCCATATGGAAAGTCAGTCAGATGCTGGGCGTTGTCATTTGTTTTATCATGTAAGCTATGTCCTCCAGTCGTTCCTCAAATGAGAAAGCTCATTGCCAACATTAGCGTGAAATTATATAGAATTATTTTTGTGTATGTACTTATTAACCAAATTTTGAAAAATTTCGTGGTCATACGGATCACATACAACGCAACCAAACTTCACCAATCGTGTGGTTGCATCGTTCAAATTAATTTTGCCAACAAACTGTGATGCAGTACAAAACAGCAATTTCTGGCCTCCAGGCGTCTTAGTTAAGCCTTTTGCTTCGAACTCCAAAAGAAATTTTCGAACATTCAAACCAAAACTTCAACAACATTAGCTTCTAGTCATTCTTCCTTTAATCAGCCTAATTTTATCTTTAAGCAGAATTCATTTTTCATTTATTGCCAAAATTTACGTGGTCTAAGATCTAAGCTGAAGGATCTCTCTTTATCATGCTTTCTCTCCTGTGATAAAATAATCTGCCTCACAGAAACGTGGCTAACTGACAGTTTTCACGATCGACAATTATCAAATAAGAGGGATGGTGGCGGTGTTCTTATTGCCTACCATAATTCCCCATCTGGCATTCCTCTCTCTGATCTTCACTTTTCTCCTCCTGTTGAATGCGTTGTCGCTAAGATATCTCTTTCACCTGCTCCTACTCTCCTCGTGGCTTGTGTATATATTCCTTGCAGTTCTCCATATTCTGTCTACGACACTACCCTATTATACTGTGTGGTGGCTTTAATCTTTCCTCTCTGTCCTGGGTTGGAAATCATGTTTCAGCTCCCTCACAAGTCTCGCTCTCAATTTCTTCCTATATGTCTTTATGTTCTTTCTCTCAATTTAATAATTTATCCAATATTAATGATCGCTTCCTGGATTTAGTCCTTAGCAAACTAGATTTTTCCTCTCTGAAGCATTCTCCTGTTCTTTTTCCGTATGTCCCCCTCGATCCTCATCACCCTCTGCTTCGGTATGAAGTGTCACTTGATCGAACCAATACAAAGCGTATATCGAAAAAAATGCACTTTAACTTCTACAAGGCAAATTACTCCCTAATTTCTAATTCTTCATCTGCTGTTAATTGGAAAACATTCTTTCATGGTCTTGATTCAAATGACGCCTGTGAGAAATTTTATGACTTCCTCAACTCTGTCATATCAGCAGCAACTCCCTTTACCTGTGCTCGTGACTCCCATGGTACACCCTGGTTGAATCACAATGTGATTTGTACCCTGAAAGAAAAGGAGCGGGCCCGTCGTAATTTTCTACGTACCAGGTCTTCTGAGGATCGTGTAAACTATACTCAGTTTAGATCTGCTGCAAAAAGGGAAGTAAACTTGGCAAAAGCTTCTTACTTCAGGAGTATCGAGCTTTCGCTTAACTCTAACCAATCCAAGCCATTTTTGAAGTACATCCGTTCTCTTAAATCGTCGACTAAAAATCCCTCCTCATTAACCTTCAATGGGCAGCTCACGTCATCTCCTCAGGAAATCTGCGAACTTTTCTGAAATTATTTTTCTTCACTTTTCAATCTCTCTACCACGCCTGCGCAAAGTTCACCCTTTCCTGCTTATCATCAACCCACTATTTCCTCTATCACTTGTTCTTCTGTAGAAATTGAAAATCTTATCAATTATCTTGATGTTGCTGCTGGCGCTGGTTCTGCTGGCATTCCTAATTTCTTCATTAAATCTTTATCATCCACTATATCTGTTCCTTTAGCTTTACTTTTCAATATAAGCTTATCTACTGGCCTATTCCCTTCTAACTGAAAAAGAGCTTTCCTCCTCCTTATTTTTAAGAAAGGTGACGCCTCTCTGGTTTCAAATTACCGCCCCGTCTCTTTATTGTGTTGTTTTTCCAAATTACTGAAACGTATTGTTTACTCCAAACTGCTTGCGGCTGTGGAGGACAAGCGGATTCCCGAACAGCATGGTTTCATCAAAGGTCGTTCTACTATGACCAACCTTATGGAATTTACTACGGTTGTTGCTGGAGCCTTTGAGAATCGATTTCAGGTAGAAATCCTGTATCTTGATTTTTCTAAGGCCTTTGATTCTGTCAATCACCATATTTGCTCCGAAAAATTCATGCACTTTGTGTCGTTGGCAATTTGTTCAAGTGGCTCTCCTCCTACCTTTCGAATCGAATATGTCATGTTACTTTCAATGGTTTTACCTCTTCTCTTTTTGTCCCATCTAGCAGCGTTCCCCAAGGGTCCATTCTCGGTCCGCTTTCATTTGTCATCTTTATCAATTATCTGCCTTCAGTCATTAACTCCTCCTGCCTTCTTTATGCAGACGATGTGAAATTATTCAAGGTCGTATCGTCTCAAAATGACCTTGACATACTGCAAGCTGATCTAAAAATTCCTTGGACGTGTGGTGTCAATCTAATCAGCTTCTTCTTAACGTTTCTAAATGTATACATGTATCCTTTTTCTCCAAGCCTTATCCATTCATTGGTCATTTCTTCATAAAAAATAAACGTCTTAGCACCGTGACTCATATCAAAGATCTTGGAGTCACCTTTGACTCCAAACTAAAATTCAATCTTCACGTCTATGATATTGTTTCTAGAGCATCACGTGTATCTGGATTTATTTTACGTCACTCCATCATATTTTCTGATGCGTTTTCTTGTATTAAGTTATTTGAAAGTTTAGTTCGTTCTACCTTTGAATACTGCTCCTCAGTCTGGTCTCCTTATTTCGTTTACCTTAAATCCTCGATCGAATCTGTTCAGCGTAAGTTTACGAGAATTTTACTGTTAAAATTTCGTATTCCTTATTATTATTATCATGTTCGTTTGTTTATCCTTGGTATTCCTTCTTTAGAACACTGCCATATTTATCTGGATGAGTGTTTCCTTTATCGTCTCCATTGGTTACCTTAACATGAAGTTGGTAGCTGAACTCCCGATCAGAAATGTTGTCCGTCTTACCAGAAGTTCCAAAATCTTTGATGTTCCGTTTGCCAGGAGCGTGACTTATTTTCACTCTCCTCTACTAAGGATTTCGCGCAAACACGATGATCTTCAGCTTGGATCTTTCCCCGCTTCTTATCTCCATTTTAAAAATAGAGTAACTTCTGCACTCGCTAAGCTTTGAATTTTTTCTTATATGTTTTCTTTGTCTCTCTATCTTTCACTATTATTACTATTTTTGTAATTGGATTATATCTGTAAAAAAACAATGAATAAATAAATAAATAAACTGTTTATTGATCAATAACGTGCGATTTAAACTCCCTACCCAGAATGAAGGCGACTCCGAGTTCTCGCTTGCCAGCATGCTTCCTACTTTTAAAAATTGTGTGCGATCTCATATCTTAAATATCCCTTTCAGTGCAATTCACTGCCTGGATTGCCCATATGTTTAATTTGTATTGACTGGTCTGTTGTAAAAGGTCCTTAACAGCGCCGGGATAGTTCAGTAATCTGATCTTCTACTATCAAATGCCACAGTCCTTGTTTCAGTTGCGGGGTCGTTGCCGTAGATCCAATTCATTTCGAGCTTCTGTTGCAGGTTGCGAAACATTGTAGGGTTTTACAAGGCAGGGAGCTAGCCCATCACCAATCTCCTTTCCGGCGACATGGTTATTACTATTGTATGTTAGGTTTAAAATCCTTTTTTTAAGATGTAAAGTTACCAATTTGTCTGCATCAAAAATGACTGCACAATGAGATGTCATGAAGCTAAAGCTCTGTGCACAGAATTTTAAAGTAACATAAAATCAAAGAAATGTACTGGCATATGCAATAAATTAATTTTCTTTGTATTTGTTTTTGGTTTCATATTTGTGATACAAGTATGACGAGAAATTTATGTTTTTTAGGTCTATTCAAATTTTTAACTGTAGCACAAGTATTCGATTCCATTATCGGACGTGGAAGACTCGAATACACCCTCACGTCAGGCTTTTACAAAAAGTGAAAGCTACTAGCGATCAGCACAAAGCACCTTTGTGGTAGGATTTGGTAGCAGAGCTGGAGGTGTATTTGCAGTTATTGGGATTTCTTGGCATTTAATGTCTCATGATTGGGGAATAGTATTTGTATAAGAAGTCATTCAAGTTCTTCCAAAAGATGCAGAGTTTTTTCATAAGCACATAACATATAACATATTTTGTGCTAGCGTAAATAATTTTTCTGAATCCTCGGCCAATTGGGCATATTCATATTAAATACCATTCCTAAAATTTTCATGGAAATCTGAAGAAAATTTAAAGTGCCAATGTTGATTTGAAATATGCATTAACGCCTGTTATTCTAATTCTGTACAATTAAAATGGTTATAACTCACTCAATCAAGATCTAGTTTCTATGAAAATTTGTAGGCATAATCTGCATATCTGGAATTTTAAGAAGTTTAAAGGTACCGTTTTGATTTTATGAGAGAAAACGTAAAATTGGCAAGTCCTACTATTATTAACAAAGATGCGTGAGCTTTGATTTCTAAGGTATTTATTTCCCTTGTACTCGTGAAGGCCTACCTCCGTGATCTTTTTTCAGATTTTACGAGTCAAAGGTGTCAAATTGTGAGGAAGGGGAATTTTTTGTACATCTTACCTCCTCCTGGATCCCAAAATGCACAAAATGACGTTTTTGTTCCAGACTCAAAGAGCTCTAATCAAGAGATTTCATTTGATACTCCATTTGACTACTATCTTAAAATTATGAAATGTTTGACAAGACCTAAATTTTTGTGATACTATCACTTCTGGCTTTTTCATGAAGCATGAGCTTTCTAGTTTCTATAATTTTTTAGAAAACTTTCAGTGACGCAAGGACAGACGGGCGAACAGATATAACGATCAAACAAGGCTTTCCTCTTTGATCAGATTTAATGAACAATTAAAATCAGACATTCATGAAAAAAATAATTCAAATTTTGCTAATCATTTTATAAAAATTATCACACCTTTCCTTCCATTGATTATTTACAAAGTCTTCACACGGTCCCAAAATCTCATAAACAAATATGATCAAGACAAATGCTCTGATACATTTATTTATTATCGAAATATTTGCAGTTTTTCTAGTTACTGCCCCACTTTGTCCTTCTTTTTGGTGCCGGTATCGAAGAATTCCTTGGACAATATGGACAGCCATGTACGCACGAACCCCTCTACCTCATCGGCGGTGTTGAGTCTTTGACCTCCGAGGGCTTCTTTCAGTAGTCCAAACAAATGGTAGTTGCAGGATGATAAATCCGGACTGTAGGGGGGGTGTTCCAGTTCCTCCAAACCTAAATCCGATATTTTATCAAGCGTGAGATGCGCCATATGCAGGTCCACGTTATCCTGGATAAGAATTGCACTTCGTGCTGGAAAGCTCCTCCGTTTCGAGCGATAAGCGGTTTTCACGTGTGTTTTCAGAATGTTAGAGTAGTATGCAGCATTGCTGGAACGTTGGATGCGCTGAAAAAAGACACACAGCACGCCCCGCCGGCCCCAGAATACATTAGATATAACCTTACCCGCGGATCTGGTTGGCTTTGCTTTGACCGACGCCCTTTTCTCCTTCTTCCTCCACTCTATAGACGACACCGCGATTTCGGGAGTCCAATAGTATACCCATGTCTCACCTATAGTGAAGGTTTGCGTTAAAAAAAACCATCCCCTTCAACCTCGTATCGCGTCAGCAAGCGGCCACAAACTTCCAGCCACGTGGATTTTCGCTCGAAGTTTAACAGTTTAGGAACCCATCGCGCCGTTATTTTGCTGATAGACTCTACACTACCAATATTCATGCCGAGTTCAGCTGAAATGTCTCGTAAATTCATCCTACGGACCTTCAAAATAAGTTGTTCTACGCAGTAAATGTTGTTTGGTGTGATGCTGGTTCACGATCGACGATCATGCGGCTCATTCTCGACGGTTTCGCGACCATCCTTGAATGTGTATTAATCGAGCAGTCACACAATCAAACTGCTCGAACACCTTCCTATCTCCTACACGGACTTTTGTGGCAGACTTAAAACAATATGTAATTAATTTTGTTTGTAATTCTAATTTTGTAGAACACTTTATCTTCTTATTATTTTTTTTACTGTCATTTCATACCAATTTTCCTGTATATTATAATTTAAATGTCTCCCTTTAATTTTATTCGTATTGAGATTTAACTTTTGTAACAATTTAAAATTTTCATTTCTTTACTATAGGTAAAATTTCTTCACCCTATTTAAATCTTCTGTACCTCATTTAAATTTCTGTACTACATTTCAAATTTCCTCACTTCATTTCAATTTTCTCTACTGTAATTAAATTTTGTTTACAAAAAAAATTACAAATCTGCATGTAAAATTGCGGGCTTGGGGAACGCTGATGTAATACTCCTCAACGGTGTGTTACATCACGGAAGAGGGGGCTAATGGAGTCAGCTGAGGTTTCTCCGTATGCACGGGATGAAAGAAAGACAAGTTTTAGGGATGGATCGAGGAGTTGAATTAGACCCGCAAAACGGGAGGCACGGAGGCACGAGAGCTTAATTGAGGATCCAAAACTAAAAATCTTAAGTTGAATTGGATGCACGGCAAATGTAGGTAAGAACTCTTTCCGGAAAACATGCTATTTGTTGCGGATTGCGAAAGTAAATATCCCCGATTGTTAAAGTGAAGACGCATGTGTTAATTCGCCATTTCGTTTCGCATACACAGTTGCTTTGCGTTCTTGTATTTGTGTCGGTGCTTTCCCTGCCAGCTGTCCTGATTTTACTGCAATGTTTTCCTCAATCGTCCGAGTTCGGAATCATGTTCGGTGAAGCCTTAGGACGTGAATGGATGATGTGATATAGGTTTGCGCAATTTTACACCGTTGTAAACTAGAGGAAGAATCTTCGAATTGGGTTGCAGAAATTTTTTTAAAGCCAATCATGCGAACATCAGGTCTATGTGAAGTGAAGAATTTGTGTAAAAATAATGAGAGCGATAGTTAGACTTCTATGACGTGGACTATTTGGTCCGTTCTGCGAATATTGTGCAATTGTTGGGTGCGCGCCACTTTGACCTAAGTAATGCACTTTAACTTATTGTCTACAAATTAACTATCAAATGCGCGAGAAGACCGTGAAGAGGGCTACTATATGTTGGGGTCCTGAGAAAATGATTATTTGATTGTGATTTGAGTGCAATTATTGCTACAAGTGCACTTCATATCGGCGATAAGAAAGGAAGAAGAAAAACTCGTTTGCGATTGTTTTCTTTTTTCATGTGTTTGGGACGTATTATTTGTGGTATCTTTGCGATTTACCGTTACTTTGGTTGCTTCTTAGTTGACATAACTCGCAACTCGCTTTCAAGCGGTCAAATATAGAATATCTCAAAGAATGACGTGATCACGTGAAAAAGCTTATTTTGAATTCCGAGGCGAGTCGTTGTGTCGTTCTGTTGCTGTGATTGATGTTATTCTGGCAATTGATTTCCATATTGGTCATACAAATGCATGAAGATCCGCATTATTGCTACAATGATTATGTCTTGGAAAAATTGATCGCAATAGTAACGGCGTTGCTTGTTTCGTGTGTTTAGCACTGTTTTGTTTATAGGCTTTAAGTTTTATAAAACACCCCGAGTTATAATAATTCAAATAGTTTATTCACTGACAGGTATTCAATTCATTTAATACAATTTTATACAAGATATTTAACACTTGATATTGGCGCGGGATATCACATGTTGCGGCTCGAAAGGTCAGGAAAGAAGTGCCCGAAATATTCGGATGCAAATGTGTATAATGATATATGACTGCATTAGTAAAAGAGCAAATATATTTCATTTGTATACATATAAAAAAGCGTACCTGCAACAAACCGTGTCTGGATACGGATATAACGCACAACAGTTAATTGCTATCATCTCATAGTAAACGAATCGGTTGAAGAGCTTTGTTTTGGTTTCTGGTGATCGTTAGAAAATCACATTTGGATTTCATATAAATTTCAAAGATTTGAAGTGTTGTCCCGGCGAGAACAGCTAGAAATCAAGTTATTTGTTCCAAATTAACGAGAAGTGTCTAAATTGTCAATGCTTGACCAATGACATCTATTAGAGCAAAGTATTTGCTGGAGTCCATCAATATAACTAGCGTCAATTTTATTAATTTTAATGAAACGTAGTGGCGCTAAGAACAGGGATCTTAAACATTTAAATTACGGGACATTTGCCTTTATTAGCAATCTACCCACATCATCAGAGGGCGCCCGCCGAGGATGTTGGGTAAGTACGCTTTTGGTTTTTTTTTTGCATTGGACCCATAAAATAATTTGCAGTTTGTTTCTAAAAATTTTTCTACAACGCTTTTGCATGATCATTTGTTAAAAAATTATTTTTCCTTTCTTGTTCAAGCAAGCTCAATGGTAATAAATGCGTGAATATGTGATTTAAGCTAGCATCGTTTTGGTTTAGTTTTGGCTTTATGTTGGAAAAAAGTATTTAGAGAAGTTTTGCTTTTTTTCTCCTTTTTTTCCTTTTTTTAATGACAGCCCCATTAGATAATTTATAAATTGATTGAGAAGAATTTTTTGAGACTTATAGTCATAGGAATTGATTGCTTTGTCGTAATTATTATTGTTTTTCTTTTTAAGTTTTTAAAGGTAAAGCTGATATTCATGCTGTAATAATGTAACGAAAAAATACAATGGATTGTTAAACGTACACCTCAGTCTTTCCATTCCGTCAAGTTTGACCAGGTATAGAACCAGCAACGATGGTAGCCTTTTTGCATAGTATGGGCTAGCCATCAGGCATGCTCTACCGTTTTGTTGTTTCCAGGGGCTCTTGCCGGGTAGAGTGGCCTTCCGCTCGCGTTCTCTTTTATGATATAGGGTTATGTGATTTCATTGCCTAACTTTATAGCATAAATTGGTTACGTTTGTGTTTCTCATTTGTGGGAAGGGTCATACAAAGTGCTTTTGTATGAGTTTTACACTCAAATGGGAAACACATGGCTACGTCTACATTTTGATCTTGATTCGGTTGGGAGGGTGCGAGGTGGCACCATCCATCTGGATGCCCCACACTTATTAGTGGGCCATTAGAAGCGTCGGGTAACGAAGAGGTCTTTGTCAGTCCGTCCGTTTTCGCTCGTTTCAACTTGTTCGCTAAACAAGCAATTCCAACCCTTAGTTGGTTACCTCCTTATTCAACTTCGGTCGACCTTTTTCTGTGACCCAAGAATTCGTGAATGCGAAATTTTTTTGATGTGGGTCCTTGTGCTAAGGGGAAAGAACCCGCCCCACGAGACCGCAACCATCGTTGCAGTCCTTCACGGACATTTTTATACCGTTTTTATACCGTTTTTTCACTACAAATGCTTTGGCCCATTTAAACACAGCAGCCCTACTCTGGCGCTCTCTACCGAATTCATTTCACTAACGCTGAAAAATGTCCGTGCTTTTAACGCATTTCTAAATTAAACAAGTTGGTTAGACAGACGTAAGCTCATGTCAGAAGGGTTTTGTACTCAACTAACAAAATGCAATCACCAGGAACGAATAATATCAAGAAACATGTCAAAGAGATTTGCTCGTTTAAAAGAAAATCCATTGTTTTTCCATTTTTAACTAACAAAAGTCACTCAAATCATGAACTTCCAAAGGCATTATGTCATCAATCTTATCTGAAAATTTCAAGAAGATCAAATCAAAACTGAAGTGTCTGGTTCGATGGAAAGCCCATAAAATACTAAAATAATGTGATATATTTGTTGCAATTGGAGAAATTTCAAATGGATATAACTTCCGTGAATTTCATCAAACTCACAGAGCATTAGGGCCTTGTGTAAGGTTGGGTTTAAAGGGATCCATCTGATTTTATTGGAGAAAATGTGAAATTTGAAGATCATACTATTATTAACAAAGTTGAACGAATTTTGACTTCTGAGGTATTTTTTATGGTTGTATAGATAAATATCTCCCTTAATAATTTTTTCCTGATTTTTTAGAACACAGGGGTCCAATCGCGAGGGGGGAAACACATTTTTCGGTCACCAAATTAAGCAAAACTGACAGTTTAAGGACTGTTTCGAAAAGCTCTCATAAAGACTTTTCATTTGATACTCATATCGGCTACGTTTGATGAAATTTTTTTTTCAGGAGCCACTCCTCTGTACTGTAATCATCGGTTCATGGCCAATTTTTTCGAATCTTAGGACGGTAAAGTAGCTTTTTGCTAGGAGCTCTCTCCTGCCTCCCCGACTTGTTTCAATTATGAATATTAATTGTAGGTAGTCATCTTCAGTTATTCATTAAATTGAATCACGTGTTCAAAGCATGCACCTTAAACGTTGAAGCTGGGGAAAAATAACTCAAAATGATTCAGTCTTCGCACTTAAAACAGCCACCATTTTGTTTTACGATTACTGATACTGCTAGCTGAACCGAATCTTAAAGATATTCATGATACCTATCATTCCTGAAATTTTCATGCAAATCCTAGCAAGCTGTAGTGTCTGAGTCGGTAAAAAGCGCATACTATTCCAAACCCATATGTTTCCAAGTAACACAGCGCATATTGCTCCATAGAAATACTTGAAAATTCAAACCGCTTTAACATTGTTAAATACGATTTGATCTTTATGAAACTTCCAGGACAGATTAATCTTGTAAATAGTCATTTTTCTTTCCAATTTGGTTGAATTTAAAGGTACGCTTAAGATTTTATTCAAGAAAATCGATAAACTACTATTACTACTATTACTCACAAAGTTGAGTGGATGTCGACTTCTCACGTATTTTTTGTTATTGTACTCATAAAGGCCTGCATTAATGATTTTTTCAGATTTTTCAGATGAAAGGTGTCCAATCGCGAGGGGGGAGGATGGTACAAAAAGTTCGTACATTTCCCCTTCCCCTGCCTCCACCAGTACCAATACGGCAATTTTAGGACTTGATTTGAAAAGACCTCATTGAGACCTTACCAACGACACCCTAGTCGACTACCAATAGTGAAAAAAATATTGGAGGGTCACCTCCCTATATCGGGAGATCCCCCTTAAACCCCCTTGAAAAAATTTCCCACCCCAAAACTTTCAAGAAGTCACCACTTCTGACCTTTCCACAAAGTTTTCTGACCTTTCCACAAAGTTTTCGGAGAAAAAGTGCTGTGACATACAGACGGACGGACGGACAGACGGACACAGGTCATCATTGCTATAGGGTTTTGTATTTGAGTACAAAACCATAAAAACGAATCACAATACGTTGCGCGGCGGTCGGTTGACGTTCACTCGTGGTCGTAGTACGCGCGTGAAACATGCACTCCCACCGAAAACTAAGCCATAACCTCCAAAACATACTGTTATCCCCACTTTTTACTTCACGAGAGCCACTATGGCCCTCAGGGAAACTGGAGTGCTCCGGCGGGGCTTATGGACCCGGTTAGCTCGTCCGGAGACGGGCGTGGGGCGCCACTCGCTTGTCCCTCAAAGCCCCAGATAGCCAACAAGCGAGAATGCGGCTAACCGGATTAAACACGACGCTATTCAGCTGAAACCCTAGCTAATAATCACACTATGACCTTCACTCCAACTCTACACCTACACAACCGTAGTTCTCTACTTCTTCCTAGCACTAATTTTCGCGTGGACCACTACACCACCCCCGAACACTCAGACTTTCGATATCATTAGTTTCACTTAATTTTGCGACACTTTCACTTCGACTTGTCCTTCCAAGCCGCACTCGTTACAATCCGTAATCTGAAATCAAAGATTTTCACTGATTTTGTCCTAAAGACGTAAATTTCTTCCTCAAAGCGTTAATTCATCTCAAAGAAAGTACGATTATTTAAAATTTTCAAAACATATACTCCAAATCGAAAATTCAATATAATTTTAACATTTGATACACTGTATTCAACAAGAAAACTTACTTCTATTATGTACCTACAAAGGAGCCCCTTCGATGATTGTATCCGTTGCTGCACTTTGTAGTCTTTCCTCTAATGTCTGGGCTTTGCTCGTCGTTTTGATCTTAATCTCCCTTCGCTTCGAATTCAATCTTCCTTTTCTTCCGCAATTGCTTACTCTGCTGTCGTACACTGAAGATTTCCGCTGCGCTTCACATTACCTCCTCACTTGTTGTTCTTTCTCAGCTGCTTCGTCGCACACGATAGGACAGGAAAAAGAGGAGGCGCGTCATTCTTCGCGCGCTTTTATAGCCTCCTCCTAACGGCTATGGTTCCGCTCTTCGGTCATCCACCTCTTCAGCGGGGTAATTTCTTTCTGCCGCCACTTGGTCTCCGCTCCCCTCTGGTGGCGAGCACTCCAAGTGCGGCTGAATCAGCTGAACATAATTCACCGACAGTTTGGCCTGTCAGTGATGTTTGTTTACTACCGGCTTGCCATGGACCGCAGAAGATGATCTTTGATAAGTTTCATAATTGCGAAGAACCAATCCCAGAAGGTGAATGTGCGACCAGGTAAAGGTTCTTTACAAAATTGACTCCATTTCACATCATTCTTAGAATCGTCTATTTTATATTCGTTTCTAAATATTTTTTCACACAAAAACCTCATGTTGTCGAGAGTGAGTGCTCGTTTTGTTTGTGAATAAAATTTCGTACTAAGTGCCGTTGATAGCATTAACCATGGTACATGTTCTGGTACCGCAAAAAGTTCTCGGGTAATTTCAGCAAATGCATTGTCCCACGTAATTGTTGCCCGGGATTGTGGTTCTTGGTTCCCATGCACAATTACAACAACTGGCAACGATAATGTCCATGCTCGAATTCGATATTCATTTCCAAATGACGTTGTTGTGTAAAATAGTAAAGCAAATTTCTCATCCATAACACTTACTGTTCCTTTCTTCTCAGCACGTTTAATTTTTTTCAATTGCATATTCCTAAAACTAGCTGTGAAATACCTGGTTTGTGGTTGAAATTCCATTGTGCACCTATTGTTAGTAATCTCTCCAGTAGAGTGTGGGGGACAATCACTCATTGGGCGCTGTGCGAAATGACGTTGTGCTTGTGCCTCAGATAAAATCACGCACTCGACTTGTGGATTAGTTGCACTTATCCCCAATTGTTGTCCAATAAGCCAGCGGACTGTAGCAGCAAATCGTGTATTTGTTTTCATGACTTGTGGTGGTTGCTTTTCTACGATAAATGAGGAAATAATTAGATTCTCTTGTAGGTGCATTACTTGTGCTGCAAGTGTTGTTAAATGTGGTCGATCTCCAAGGTCAAATGTATATTGTTCCCAGTAGCCGAGGATTTTGTTTATAACAGCGCGTATCGTAGCTGTTATGTCTAAAAGCCCTTCAATCTAGCTTTGAATTTCATCTAAGTTATCGTGATAAAGCTGCCCATTTCCGCCCAATGCTTGAGCTCGTTGCCAATTTTCCAATTCAATATTAATCACCGAATGCAAAGTGGTCTCGTAGTGCGATACATTTACTTGTAACTCATTAATTAGTAAATATCTCTGTGCAACCACATCTAAATTTTGATTGTTTATAATCCTCATTCTTTCCTTAAATTCTAATGGGTTGCTGGGGTTAGTATTTTTTTCCGCTTACTAGTTTTCGTTCCGTGGCGAGCATATAATCGTTTCGAATTTGATCCGGCACGTTTTGACTTAGTTCCACAAAGTTTTTCTGCCAGAAGACGCTTGTCAGTTGCCATTTCTTCAAACGTTTTGCCACGGAAAAACTTATGGATAAGAAGTAGTGAAATCAGCGATGCTAAAAACACACAATCGATAACGATAATTATGTGCAAGTCCATGTTTGCATAGTTCCTTTCAAATCTTTGGTTCAACTGTGAATTTCAAATGAATCTACCGGAATTGTGAAAAACTCCCGTAATTTCTTCGTCTATCTAGAGCCTTATTGTCCAATGTTTTTCCTTTCACTTCAATATTCGCATCCAAACAAACAGGGTCAATAAATGTGGGACTATCCCATGAAGGACCAAACGGTTTCCGTGTCCTGTATGTCGGACTGAGTCATGCACGGGGCGACTAATATCATTGTTAGGTTTTGATTTTACCGAAATATTTCACGGGAACATTCCAATTTCAAACATGCGGTGATTCTGACCTTCGCTCGATGACAATTATGTTTGCTTAAAACTACCAATAATCGTATTTAAACTACTATTATGATTACAATTTGGAATGGCAAACAAACCCTAGTCGAGTGCGGCTTAGCTTTCTTACTATACAGAGTCACGCGACTGTTACGATAGTGTTCGGGGTGAGGTAATACTGGTGCCCTTCGGTTTTATCCGTAACAATACATGCGCGCCATGTACAGCATTTGTCTCCATCATATTTGAACCGCCCTTGTACTTGAAGCATTGGAAATAATAAACATGTAAAAAACAATAACTATATGGTCCTTAAAAATCTACCAAATATATTAAAATCCATCATTGTTGATGCTACAGCCTAAGTAATGAGGAAGCGTATACTACGTAATTAGTTGGTTTGTTCATACGATTATAAAAACTACATTGATAAGCATTTTTGAAAACAAATGACACACTTGATAATACTGACGAGAACCAGTGAAATGCGTCGTGAAAATAAGGAAAAGTGATTCAAAAATTGCAGATTTTATTTTTATTTAATTTTTTTTCAAAATGTATCAGAAAATTAACATAAGTAAAAGTAAGTAACTCGTTTTGCTGATAATAAGTTCTGCCCTAAATGTAACTATCTAAATGTGGTTAGTTTTTCCCATCCACAAGTATCTGACAGATTTGTGGTGTCTCAGGTAGCAAGCAAAATTTTTACTTTTTTCCAGGCAAGATTTCGCGATCGACTTCATTTTATCGAAAATTATATCAAAACTACAATAGCAAAATTATATCAAAACTACAATATCAAAACTACAATTCCAACCAATCTAGCTAAAGCTTCCAAAGCCTTTTATTGGGGTAATTACGAATCTAATCTTCTCTACTTCAAGGAATAGGTGGTAAGAACTAATTGCATTGCGCAAAGTTGAATGCTCACCATAAGTATGCAACTGATTACATTATTCCAATTTTTTCTGAAAAAGTTTCTATGCTTAGAAAAATTTATTGCTGAAGCTCTTATGATTAATAAATTCCAAAGACTGTATGATATTAAAAATTTGAGGAATGAATATGTGATACTGAAAACGATCTTAACCTTCAATACAAAAACCATGCATTACCAAACCAGAGAACAATTAGGGTCAGACCAGATTACAGGGAAATTAAAGTAAACACATTCAACTGTTGTTTTTAGGTAATTTGTTTGTTTTTCCAAAATTTTAACAAATCAACATTTTTGTGGATTTATGGTTTACTTTTCATCTTTTCCGAACCATTTTCTTGCCTTTTTTCACATCATCCGCTGCACTTGCGCTTAAATAGCCACTTTATCAGAACTTGTTTGATTTATGTTATATTTTCTGGAAGCAGTAATGCCAAGTCAACATTACGTGTCAGTGTTATATTGTTAAATCTTTCTTACTTTAACCAAATATGAAATTTTTTATTGTTTTTGTTTTTCACTTCACTATGAATAAATGTTGAAAGACAATAAGCTGGTGTAGCACGAACCTGTTGTAATAATTTACTTTATAGCTCATCAACGTTTTTCGGTAGTTTGTCGTACGTGTCCGCTATTGGGAAGATGTACCGGGCACCATGTGTTGAGACACAATCATGCATGCAAAGTCGTATATGAGTACGTACCGTATATGCGGTAACATTTAACTAAAGTCGAATGACCTCCAATCGTAATTATAATGGCAAAATAATAGTGTCTTTTTAAATTGTTTAGCATTTTCATTTTTGGAAGAAATGTGTAATACAGTAGGTTCCAATGAAATTATTACGAAAGCTTTTCATTTAAACAAACAACAAATAAAAATTTCAAATTGGTTAGTAATAGTATTTAGTTGTAGGATCGATCGGTTAATATTACTTGATAAAGGATATAATTTTACTTAGGAAAATATGCTGGAGCATTTTGGAGAACCTTAGCATTGAAGGTTGAAAAAATTTCTATAATAATAATACCAGGTGTACCTTGGCAACTTTTGTGAAGCGTTTTTAATAACTTTTAATTTGGAAACAATCATAACCGATTCAAGGATGACTGAAACCTACTTTAATTTTTTTCGTGGAGAATTTTCTTGCTACCAATTTGGTTATGCATCATATTTGTTGCAATCACTAAAAATTTATGCTACGATAGTTCTCAGACGAATTTAGAATTTAAAATTATTTATTTACATAATTTTTCAAAAAAAGTTATATTTTGACAACAAAATAATAATTATTTGTTTTTAATCAACAATAATATTATATACATGCATACATTGTGAACTTAAAGGATAAAGAGCTGTTTGAATATTTATTTTGAACAAAGCTCTGCAGGTGGATAAGGAGTATATTTTGCAAATTTTTTTGAATACCTTTCAATAGGGCTATCCAAATTAGATACATAATTAGCAAATATAGGATTTTCTATTAGGTACATAACAAATTTGTATCTATATATGAACGCACCCTTAAACTTTTTTTAATAAACTCTCAATGCAAAACGTTAGCTAAAGTCAACATTTTCATCATGACAAAGTTCACGAACCGACAACGTTCGGAAATGATTAAAAGTTATTACCGAAATTCTGATTCGATTTCATCAAAAAATCATCTTCAGCGATGGAGCTCATTTCTGTCTCAATGGCTTTGTTAATAAGCAAAATATGCATAATTGATCAGCAACAAACCCACATGTGCATCTTAAAAAATCGTTGCATCCGCAAAAAACTGCTGTTTGATGCAGTTTTCATGCCGGAAGTATGATTGGGCCTTTTTTTTCGTGGATGAAAACCACCGTGATGTTACCGTCAAAAGAGAACACTATCGTGTTATGTTGGAAGATTGTTTGTGGCCAAAATTGGATGAACTTGACAGCAACGATATGTGGTTTCAACACGACGGTGCCACTAGCCACACAGCATGTATCACAATCGATTTGTTATTTCTTCAATGTCCTTAATGGAAAACCCTACACTTATCAATATAAAAAAAATTAACAACTAATTTTAATGGTATACGAAGGATATGACCGCATAACAATTCATTAATATTTAATTTCCCTTAAAATCAGTTGATTGTCAATAGTAGAAAATACATGCTTCAAATAATCTTGTTTATGATAAATTCTCCTTTTACTTTTCAATCAGTATTGTCGGGGTTCTTTTCACTCGAGTATCTCAATACTGTCAACTCCAACTTGACAACACCGTAGCGAGATACTCATTTAGTCGAATCGAGGCAAACCAAGCAAGCGGTTGGTAGGAACAACGTATCGTGTGTGATGGGATTGGGCGAAATCAACAATAGATTAAATTGGTATACTGAGATTTATTTATAATCTAGTCAGCACAGAAAAACAGTTGACACAAGAGTGAGTATCATTCGACCAAACAGAATGACATAATCAATGCATTGACAGTAGCTCCAACTAGTGAGCTATTTAGATAACTATGACAATTTACATTGTTTGGTTTATGCTAGTTCTAACACTTGCCCTTAAACTAAACAATCTGTAATTCAAGATTTATTACACAATTAAAATGTTTATCTTTACTTAAACATTTAGTTAGGACATCTATCTACTGGCATATTTTCAGTAGATAAGTATTTTAACATTATAATTTTATTTTCTACAATTCATCGTACAAAATTATGTTTAATATCAATGTGTTTACTACGTCTATAATTAACATCACGTTTACAAATGTTTTGTGCTGACTGACCATCATTGAACAAAGTTACTAATAAATGTTTGCCTAAACATTCATAAAGAAAGTTTCTAAGAAATTTAGCCTCCTTTGCTCCTTCACACAATGCCATATATTCAGCTTCGGTGCTTGATAGGGCCACAGTTCTTTGTTTTTGGCTTTTCCATGACACTGCTGAATTCCCAAATTAAATACATAACCAGTAAATGAACGACGGTCTAGCCGACTAGAAGCCCAAACTACATCTACATATCCTGTAATATTTAATGAAAATTTTTCATATGCTATGTTATAATTAATAGTCCATTTTAAATATCGCATCACACGTTTGGCTGCTTTCCAGTATGTTTCAGAATGACAATTATTAAATTGGATGAGTAGGCTTGCTGCATGCATAATATCTGGTCTAGTACAAACGGCTATGTACATAATACATCCCACTAGACTTCTATACTTGGAATCCATATCAGTTTGGTTGCCTTTCTCAAGCTTTATGCCACATTCCAGAGGTGTACTTACAAGCTTACAATCAGTCATATTAAATTGATCTAATACCTTCTGTATATAGTTTTTCTGATCCAATGTAATTTGATTTTGTCTTTGATTTAATCTCATTCCTATTACATGTGTAGCTCGGCCAGGATCTTTGGTTTCAAACCTTTTCATCAGTTTCTCCTTGAGCGCTTTCTTTTCTGGTGTATCTTCACTTATAATTAAAATGTCATCGACATACAAAGCTAATATAATTATGTTTCCTGATTTGTCTGATTTAATGTAAACACAAGGCTTACTGAGTGTTTTTCTAAACTGAACACCTGTCAAGGCGTTATCTATCTTGTCATACCATGCCTTTGAGCCTTGCTTAAGCCCATATATAGCTTTATGGAGTTTAAATACAAGGTTTTCTTTACCATTTACCTTGTATCCATTTGGCTGCTCCATTTAAACAGTCTCTTGCAAATCACCTTTTAAGAATGCTGTCTTTACATCCATGTGATCAATGTGTAAGTTTAGATTTAGTGCCAGAGCAATCAATGTACGTATAGTAGAATATCGTACCACAGGTGAGTAGGTTTCCTTGTAGTCAATCCCGTATTCCTGAGTATAACCTTTTGCTACAAGGCGTGCTTTATACCGAAGTAACTGACCTTCCGGTCCTAGCTTCTTCTTGAAAACCCACTTACAGCGCACAGGCTTCTTTCCTTCAGGCAGTAATGTCAAACTACAAGCCTCATTTTTCTCAAGTGATTTATATTCATCTTCAATAGCTTCCCTCCTGTGTTCCTTTTCAGGTCTGTGGTTCTCCATCAAGAATTGTTGCTGTCATTGCTATTACAGCACTCACACTCTCATCAATGTCGTCACAATAACTAGAATACCGATCTTGAGTCATGTCTGGATTCCATGTGACATCATTGGGGTCGTCCATAGAGCTGGAGTCAGAAACAGTTGGATTAGTTGTGATCGAGTCAGACAACTCTCTAGTACGCAAGGAATCGACATTGTTATCATCATTTGTTCTCACAAAATTTTCTATTTCATCATTAAAATTTATTTGACAATCAGTAGTAGTGTTATTTTGATTTATTTTTAAGTCTTTATACATCATTCCTTGCAAGAAGCACACATATCTAGATTTAATGCATTTGGAGAGGTTTTGAAGATTAATTGGTCTATATCCTTTTGACTCATTGCAATATCCTACAACAAAACGCCTCTCATCAGGGATCATTGCATAAGTAACACAGCCAAATATTCTCAAAATTGATAAATCAACTTTACAACCAGACCATTTTTCTTCTGGTGTGGTTCCTTTTACCGCTTTACTTGGTAATTTATTCTTGATAAAGATTGCTGTATTCAAAGCCTCAGCCCAGAATCTTTGGTCCATACCTGCATCTTGTAGCATACATCGTCCGGCCTCCATAATCGTGCGATTTGCCCTTTCCGCAACTCCGTTCTGTTGTGGAGAGTAGGATACAGTCGTCTGGTGCACGATATAATGCTCTTGAAGGAATGTCTGAAAATGTTCATTCACATATTCACGACCATTGTCTGTTCTTATCATCTTTATTTTCAAAATAGTTTGTTTTTCTACAAAATTTTTAAAGATCTTGAATACAGACAGAACTTCATCTTCACTTTTAATAAAATAACCAAATTTCATCCTAGTATAGTCATCTATAAATGTTAAAAGATACTTGGCACCACTAAATGAGGAAACTGACATAGGCCCACATAAATCAGAATGTATGAGATCTAACTTCCCAGTGTTTCGACTGTAGGATTGTTTCGGGAATGGTATTTTGCTCTGCTTCCCTTCAATACATGCCGCACAGGGATTATTTTTACTATAAGTGTAATTAATTTCACTTGCAATGCCTTGTTTCAGTAAATCCATTCTTCGCTTGTTCAGGTGTCCGAGTCTCCGATGCCGAATCTCCTGTGATAGATTCGCTTCACACAAATTCACAGCTTCTGCGCGTTTCCCATCCATGGACTGGATCTGTGGCTCCACTAAAGCCACTGTGTGACATGTCGCAGCCAGCTCATGACCATTTGTTGGTTGTTGACTCACTGTGTCCAGTTCAAAGACACCATTCACCTTTGTAGCACTTGCAACTGGCATTTTTCCGCAATAAGCATTACACTTTTCAATGTCAAAATGAACTTCAAAACCTTTAGAAGCCATTTTGCCTACGGATATATGGTTTGTTGACAGTCTTGGCACAAAAATATCCTCATTTAATTTTGTAACTTGAGGTTGTCCATTCAATAATGATTCCACATCACCATGACCTTCACTATGCATTTTCTGATTATTAGCAACTGGAACTAACCGCGGAGTGTCCACAACATAATTTTTCAATAGATTTTGGTTGTCATGTGACAAGTAGCGCCGGAGTCGACATACCAGGCATTGAAGTCAATGTTCGCAGCTAGTGCTATCAATAATGTTCCGTTCCACGCTTACTCACACTGTTCACTTTCACCCTGTTTATTACTGTTGTAATTGTTCATTTTAGTTGGACAGTTTTTAGCAAAGTGATTTGTTTTTTTGCAAATGAAGCACTTTGGATGTTTGTTGACACGTTTTGTGGAAGACTTGTTTGTAAACATCGCACCTTCACTCTTGTCAAAGTCTCTACGTAAATTTTCTTGTAATAATTTACTTTCCACAGTTTCACTGCACAATTTAATGTTCAAATTTTCTAAAACCATGATAAGCGGATCATAATCTGGGGGTAAACCGCTTAGCATTAACACTGACAGAAAATCATCTTCTAATGGGGCATTTTTGTCTCGTTATTGTTGATCTAAGTCCGTGATTCTCAAGATATACGCTTCCAAGTCACTAAATTGTTCCAATTTTAATCCAAATAACGTGCGTTAGAGTCCAAGACGACGACACAGCCACCTGTCTTCATAGGCTGTCTTTAGGTTGTTCCATGCCTCGTAACCAGTGGCAAAATTCCTAACGTGGCAAAAACACGAGTGTTGACCCATCAAACATATCTTTGCGAGTGCCCGTAGCTATTTGCGGTTGTCATTGACCTTGGGAACACCCGGTGCAGGTTCTTCGATGCAATCCCATAAATCTTCATGGACTAAATACATCCGCATCATAAACTTCCAGTTTCCATGGTTAGATATTCCACTAAGCTTTTCGAAATTGACTGTAATTCCGGAACTTGTTGCTGTTGAAGAAAATGGCGCCGACACTGGCACCTCGTCCCCACGCGACATCGCGTCTTCCTTGAATGTTGCGATTTTTAGAAAATAAATTTTTTACGCACACTTATTTATCGCATATTCTGGGCCCATAACCTGATGGGATTGGGCGAAAATAACAATTGATATACTGAGATTTATTTATAATATAGTCAGCACAGAAAAACAGTTGACACAAGAGTGAGTATCATTCGACCGAGCAGAAGACATAATCAAGGCATTGACAGTAGCTCTAACTAGTGAACTATTTAGATAACTATGACAATTTACATTGTTTGGTTTATACTAGTTCTAACAGTAAGATATGATGGAAAAAGGTATTTTTAACGTGAATTTGTGAAGGATAGTTAATATTCATTACTGAAACAAAGCGATGCTATCATTTAATTAAAGCAATTCCCTAACATCCACAATCCTTTTATTCCGGACAGTTTTCAGAAGTGGGATGCTACCGAATTTTCGCTTTGTTGGATATTGTGTGCTTTTAGTAACAGTTAGCCATTCCGTAACTGCTCGCTGCATATTTTCGGTCGATGCTGACATTTTGAATCATGAATATTAACGCAATGGCCATGTCAAATTTTTAACTCGTATGTGGCCGCCATATTTCTTGCTGGAAACCATAGTTCGTATTGATTCGCTCACAATCAACGAACTCAAACATGAGCTACGTTCACAAAATTTGCCGACAAAAGGAACAAATCCGAATTAATTTTACGTCTAATGGAAGCTGTCAATGGAGATGACTTTGAAATTTTAGCCGAGAGCTCTCGTGCATCCGACGAAGCTATAAAGTTGCAAGAAAGCGTGCAAAATCTCACAATTTTAGTTGAAGCATTAAATATTCAGGTACAGAGTATTGCTGGTGGATTTAGAAACTCTGTTTCAGGCATAACCTATGGCGTGTCGCCAAACTTGAATATGGTATCAACCTCTAGGCTTGGTTTTCCGACGGACGACAGGCCCATAGTACCGAATGAGGCTGTTGTGATGGAATCAACACTGAATCTACATCTACCGCAGACAGATGAAGATCAGTCGCCATATCCAACACGACAAGCAGTCCTAGTACGATAAATCATGTTCCACAATTTACGTGACGTCAATGAAATAATGCCAGAATTCGATCCAACTTTAAGCACATCACTGACGACGCAACTATTTGTTCATCGTGTGAAATCACTAGCATCCATATATTCATGGGATGAAAACATTGTTCGGTTTGCAGTGCAAACGAAAATTGGAGGGCCAGAAAAATCGTGGCTGGATGCAAAGAGCCCTATTTTTAAAAGCATCAATGAATTTGCAAGCTCTTTAGAAGGAGAATTCGAGTCAACCGAAAATGAAGCCGAGGTACTACTGTGTCCAAAAACTAAGGTGACATTTGAATTTAAACTGTGCGCGCCGAAGGATTTGGAGAATTATTTCTTTTTAGGTTGGTAGTACTGTCAGTGACATCTATGTCAAATTTACATGTCAAAATATTCATTAGTGTTTGAGATACGCGTCGTTTTATTTGTCAACCCATATCGTTCCGAAACCACCATATTCACCGGATCTGGCACCGTGCGACTTCTGGCTGTTCAGCAAGCCAAAAAGAATGCTCCGGGGACACCGTTTTGAAACGATAGAGGAGATTGAAGCCACAGCAAAGACGAAACTGAAGGCCACCCCGGAAACGACGCGTATCTCAAGCACTTATGTACATTCTGACATGCAAAATTTGACATAGATGTCACTGATAGTACTACCAACCTAAAAGAAATGATTCTCCAAATCCTTCGACGCAAGCAGTTTAAATTCAAATGTCACCTTATTTTTTGGTCACAGTAGTACATCTTCGTATGATGGCAAACGTTAAACGTTCTAATAAGCCATATACGGATTATTATTATCAAATGTGTGCGGAAGGTAGACGTGTGGGAATTAGTGACGCAGCCATTATAAGATATATGCGTGAAGGTTTAAACGACTTCAAATGTAACCGCTATCACGTGCTTTACATTCACAACAACTGAGGCGTTTTTGTGTTGCCTTAAAACTTATTCAACAAACCAAAGTAAGATAAACATACCGGTCACGCAAAAACCACATAGTGAAATAAAAAGTGTGTGTCGGGAGCAATGACTGTTGCCGATACAAACAACGTGTCAAAGCGCGTTTGTTATAATTTTTATAAACTGAGGCACATTTTCGTGAACTGTTCTTTGCCCTAGTGATGACTGCGATATGTTACATGCCGAAAGATGAGACAAAGTGCGGATACATGCATGAGTCAAGATAAACTGGAATATGTGAATAACGCGAATATTCCTCAGTTACATTCAAATTATTCCGTACAAAACCAAATAGTGAAAAACATTCAGATGGATGGAAAAATTTTGGACGCGTTTATAGATTCAGGTAGTAATCGATCTCTCGTACGAGAATCATGCGCGTACAAATTAATAAAGCGTCCGCCGATTGAGCTGAACGGACTTGCTGGTAGATGCTTTGAATCTACTAGCAAAATGATAGTGACATTAAAAATAGATAATACAATCGTGCGCTAGGTCCAATCGCCTCATACCAAATTGTTTGCTTTTGGGATTATATGCGTTAAACGGAGTTTCACATCGAATAATTATTAAAAATGGCGAGTGCCACGTTGAAAGTAAATGTCTTGAAATACCCGACATGGAAAGAAATTTAACTGCAGCCAAAGCAACCGTACTGCGGGTACTACTTGATGATTTCCGCGATTGTTTTGCAGAGACTACGGCCAAAATGGGTCGATGCAGGACGAAATTAATGAGTATCGAGTTGACGTCCAACACGCCTATCAATGCTCGACCATATCGTATACCGTTGGCTAAAAGAGATAAGATTGAGCAGATTGGGAATGAAATGTTGACCACAAACGTAATTTGTCCAGGTAATTCATTATACTTTTCGCCTATTGTTTTGATTCCCAAGCAAGATGAGAATGATCGTCTTCGTGTTGACTCTCGGGCGATAAACACTATCACCAAGAAAAAGCCGAGCCTAATGCCAACTGTTGAGGAACAGCTCTCACAACTCGCGGGAAAGCAGTTCTTCACGACACTAGATTCAGTCTCTGGATACTACCAAATTTCTATGGATAACAAATCACGTCAATACACTAGACTTGTGACTTATCTTGGTCATTTTGAGTACAACGTAATGCCTTTTGGCCTCATTAACGCGGCGGTGATTTTCCAAGAGGTCATGGATGAAGTCATTATCCCCAGTGTGACGACTACTGATTGCCTCAAAACTCTGAAGGAAGTTCTGGGAATTTCACGGGAGATGGATCATACACTAAGACCGCCAAAGTGTGTTTTTTTGCATCCGAGTTAAGCTTCTTGGGTCATCCCATACATAGAGATGGAATGAAGCCTGGAAGCAAGAAAATTTGACCGATGTTAGAAGATTTCTTGGATTTGCGGGGTTCTCCCACAAATTTATTGAAGAATTCGCAAAAATTTCTAAGCCACAAAAGAATTTATTAAAAACAAAGGAACAGAAACAAGACCGCAAACATGAGCTTCAACGAGTTAAAAACACGTCTCTGTAGCGAACCCGTTCTAGCTCTTTATGACCCACGGGCTGAACACGAGGTACATTTCGACGCCAGTTCTATTTGTATCGCCGTAGTCTTAGTGCAATCTACGGAGGGGAAACCATTCCGGCCAGTAATATATTTCAGTAGACATTGCACCGATGCTGAAACGAAGTACAGTAGCTACAAATTAGAGGTACTGACAATCGTTGAAACGTTAGATCAATTCCAATTTTATTTGATTGGAAAACACTTCCGAGTGGTGTCCAATTGTAATGCAATATCGACGATGAAGTCGACCATTTCACTTAACAATCGAGTTACTCGATGCTGGCTAAAACTCAAAGAATTCGACTTTGATGTGGTACATTGAGCAGGAAACAATATGAACCATGCAGATGCATTAAGCCGTTGAATACACGAACAATCGTAAAAACCGACAACAATAGCAGATAACGTGTTACTGATACGAAAACCTGATCAGAGCCACTGGTTGATATCATTACAGCAACAGGATCTGAAACTAAAGGAAATTATGGATATAATTGATGGAGTCTGTAGATTAGCTCAGATTGCCCTATTAAAATGCGATTGTACTCTTAAGAAAGGAAGATTGACAAAAAGTAAATGGCAATATTAAATTTGTAGTGCTATTAGCCGTCCGTTGGAGACTAGTAAAAAGTTGTCATGACGATGCCGGTCATTTTAGCATTGATAAGGCGGTCCATTTGACACAAGAACTGTTCTGGTTTACTCAAATGCGCAACTACGTGGAGTCGTACATTGCTTCATGTCCGGAATGCTGTCTCAATAAAGTACCAGCAGGAAAAACCGAAGATTGTTTGTTTTATGAACAGGTTGAAACTATACCTTTTATGGTATTGCATATGGATCACTCAGGACCATTTCCTAAGAGTAACAGAGGCAATCTATAAATAATCGCAGTAACGGGCCCTTTCAGTAAATTCACAATTGTTCGAGCAACGAGAGCAGCCAACAGTCGACCAGTAGTTACCATGATGAGGGATATTACGTCATACTTTGTATTACCAATCCGTATCATAAGCGATCGAGAGTCGACATTTACATCGAAAGAATTTAAGGATTACTGTGCAACGTAGATATTCATCACGTGAAGGTGAATTCCACGCGCTAACGGCCAAATTGAGTGCGTGAACCAGTCAATATTGTCATACCTACGGTGCTCGATACCGGGTTGTAAAAAATGGGACGAGCTTCTACCGAGTGCGCAATGGGTACTAAATTTTCAAATCAACTCCACGATCGGATCCACACCAAATCAGATAGTTTTTGATTTCCGTTTGAGGGATGTAACAGCAAGCCGTATTATCCAAGCAATACAAGACGGTACGGGTGACAATAATCAACTCTCGGTAAGCGAAGTTTGGCAGGAGGCTGCACAGCATATTATGACAAAAAAGGAACGATGGAAAATATGATTCAACGAGAAACATTATAATCCTGTTTTTACGAAGGGGGTGATTGAGTGGTAATACAGAACAGACCAATAGCAACCGAGAAGTCCCATGAATTGGAGCCAAAGTAGTAAGTAAAGTAAAGTAAAGTAGCTAAAGTAACGATCGCTATGTTATCTAGAGCCTTGAGGATGATCAGAAACGAAAATTCAGTTCCGTGTTCACGCGTGACCTACGACCTGCGACGTTAATGACGATGACGAATACTACGAAGAAATAGGGCTGATTTCTGGTCAGGAGTGCTAAGCTATCAACTCCACCTTGGCACCACCGTAGCGAGGTACTCAGTTAGTCGAGTCGAACCAAGCAAGCGGTTGGGTGGCACAACTTATCGTATGATATGATGGAAAAATATATTTTTAACGTGAATTTGTGAAGGATAGTTAATATTCATTACTGAAACAAAGCGGTGCTATCTTTTAATTAAAGCAATTACCTAACATCCACAATTCTTTTATTTCTGACAATACGCAGTTAAATCGTTTATATTTCAATAGGTTTATCGAATGTTATTTAAATTTCAAAATAATATCACCCTCATATGAAAATAGGAGCGTTAAGCAATAGCAAAGACATTTCATGATTATCCCTACTAATTAGAAGTAGCTGCAATCTCTATATTTAGATTTAAGCTTATGAAGAAAGCAAACTGTCTAGAATAGTTCCTTAAGAATAATCACTTAAAACCAAATATAATATTGAAAACAATTCAAATGTAACAAGCAATGTATTGCATCCACATAAAACTAGGTCAAAAATATTTTCAACCGATCTATTGACAAAACTTACTTAGAGAAACGAAAACGGAAGAATAAGCATTATGTCATTTCAATTTTTGTGAATATTTTACGAGGAGTTTTTAAAAAACTATATATATTTTACATTTATCTTTTCCGCGGAGAATCAAAATGTGAGCTAGACAATAATTTCATGTGAAATACTTTTCAAATGTTGCATACGTTTAAAGTGAGATTATTCACTATTTCATGTTATCCAAAATTGGATCATTTTTTTATTTCGCGCCAAAGGAATCAACAAAATATCTTTCACTATTTACGCGTAAAGAAGAACAATAAAAAATCACACGCACGTTCAATTCAGGAGCGTAAAGTTATAACAACGCGAACGAAATTAATCGGTTGGAGTTTACAGAGGAAGCCAATGCAAACTAGAAAATTAATTGGAAGCGGAAGTAGGCTCTCCACACACAACCCCGTATAATCTTCCTAAAATAACTGAACATATATTTAATATTAAGTTAAATTATAAAATTAATTACAAGCATTAAGGCATTATTACCAGTTAAGGTCCTTACCCGCCTCACGACACCGCAATGCAAGCATCCTCAGAGAAGGCCAATTCCAGCGTAATTTTTTACAGGAGAATTTCATCTGATGTCATTTGGAAACATTTAAGGAGAGATGGTTTATTAAGACGCTAAAGATCGGTTTGAAGGATATCCACGTCTAAAAGAAGATCAATAACTCAAAAAATCTTGAAGTCATCAGCATAAAGCAGGCAGGGGGATTCGATAACAGAAAATAGATCATTTGACAAAAAGTAAAAACAGTATGGGGCCAAGTATTGAACCTTGCGGAACTCCCGAGCTCGGGTAAAAAGAAGAAGAGAAGCAAGAGTTAAAAGTAGATACACATTGACGATTCAGGATATAGGAGAGAAGCCAGGAATAGAGGTTACTAGGAAGATTGAGTCCTAAAAGTTTCTCAAATAGGTGAGAGTGATCCACTGAATCAAAGGCTTCAGAGAAATCCGTAAAAATAACGTTGTTGATCGAGGGCAGCTGCAATTTGATGGGTAAAGGAAAGTAAACTCGCAAGGGTGGGTCTGCTTGTGACAAAAACATGCTGTTGGTCTGCTAAAGATGGGAGGGCATGTAGATACAGTAAACCAAAAACTATCTTTTGAAGAATTTTACCAAAACAAGGAAGAAGGGAAATAGAATGGTAGTTTTAGACGATATTCCAATCACCAGATTTGAAGGTACGAAAAATGTAGGCGATTTCCCATTGGGAGGGGAAAACCCACACAGGATAAAGTCAAGTTAAAAATAATTGAAACGGGAATACAAAGCGAAGAAGATAACGATTTTGCTAGAAAATTTGAAATGTCATTAGGGTCCACACTGGTGCTGTTGTCAAGATTATTTAAGAGTTGCTCAACATACAAGGGGTTTGTACGAAAATAAGTTAAGGAAAAAGAGCAAGTCGATTGGTTGAAGGAAGGGGAATGCTTATCCCTGCCGAAAAAGGAAGAAAAATAAGAAGTGAAGAGTTCACAAGATTTTCATCTAGACTAAAATTATCAGGGGCATGATGAGAGGTCTTTAAAGATTATACGTTCGACCAGAACGAACAATTTTGATTCGACATTAACATAGTTTCAATGTGGTTAACATATCCATGAAGTGCAGATGTAGCGATTTTCTTGGCAACGGCACGACGCTTTTTGAATTTAACGAGGTCAATTGGACGACCAGTGGATAAGAATTTTCTGCGGGCAGCATCTTTAGCTTTAATTGTAATGGCAACATCTGAATTAAACCAAGGAGCATCTTTAGGTCTTCTTGCTGGACACACAGGAGTAAATTGCGAGATTAAGGACGAATGAAACATATAGAGCTTATCAACACAATTTTCAGTGGGGAGATTGCTGATGAAAGAATACCAATTCACGGCATTAAAGTTAGCTTCCATACTCGATAAATTGGCTTTTAAAAAATTAAAGCGGGAAGGTGAGGAATTCTTCAAAGAACGAGAAGGAGATGTGATAGCAAGGTCAATAGGGAACGGTGGATGGTAGAGATCAGGTTCAACAAAGGATGAGAGTGCCACTGATGTGGACACAGAAGAAGGTGACGAGTTGGAAAGAACAAGATCAAGCAATTTGTTATTGGCATTAGGAAAAGTGTTGTACTAGGTGAAAGAACAGGGGGAAATAAAAGAAGTCAGAGCAAAAGACACGCTACCGCCAGAAACTATGGAGACATTCAAATCATTTCAAACAATAGAGGGGAAATTGAAGTCACCACAGGCCAATGTAGGGGTAGAAGGGAAACAAGCATCAATGTAGCTCGAGAATTCTGCAAAGAATCATTCGTATACAATAGCAGGACTGTTACAAGGGGTATACACAGATGATACGAGGGAGGAAAGAGAGTCAGATAGAAAGACTAGCACAATTATACACTCAACTGGTGAAGATGGAGTGAAATCATCACAGGATTTGCTAGTAAGGGGAACATGTATACCCACTAGAACGGCTCCAACGTCATACTTACCAGTAGCATCACGTTCTCTATCTCTGCGGAAGATTAAAGGGTTCAGGAGTAGTTTACTATTACTAATGTCATCTCTCAGCCATGTTTCCGTTAGGCAGATGATATTATACGGAAAAAGGATGGAAGAAATGCGAAGTTCAGTAGTCTTAGTCCTCAGGCCACGAAGATTTTGATAATAGCAAGTTTAGAATGAATTATGAGGCCTCAGAGATGTTTCTTCTGGGGCGAAAGGATACAGGATAGTTCCGCTTACGAGTCGGAGAGAACTTTTTGACGAATACGCCAGGTGGCCAAATTTTCTTATCAAGCAAGATACTTAGGTTAGCTGGAACAGTAATTTTAAAAGACGCAATCAATCTGTTTGTCTTCCCATCAGGCGTAAGCTTGGTGAACTGGAGCAACTTAGGACTAAAGTTCAGTTTGTACTTTATATGAGCGATGATGTCTTTGACTGGAATATGATGTAGCTAAGATTAATTTCACCTTTTTCAATAAATTTGTGCTCTTACAAATGTTGATGACATATTACTGAAAAATAACTTTGATTTTTAAGAGGGCTTTGGCTCTTTCTTGGTATTATCAGATATCAAGACCAGAAGAGTGACTTCGTCTACTTTTCAAATGTTTTATTTTATAGCCATGCAATTGTTTGTCATGGTGCAAAAGCTGAACGTTAATTAAGTCAATATCTTGTAAGTACAGTAAAAATGGATGGATTAATTGGATCAAAAGGATTTCATGTTATACGAAACTTACCCCAAATTATTGTAATTTGTTTTTTGGTAAAATGAACTAACTTTGACGTAGCTCCTATCCCTCAAACTTACTCCCCGCATCCTATTAGGGCTAACTGGAGACCCCTTCCTCTGTCACTTTTCTACTAACTTCCCCCTTGCGGTGCCGAGGAGACTATCGCCTTTTGTCTAACATACCGCTGTGATCGCTAGCGTATAGGCTAAGGCTCTATAGCCAATTTGAAGCACCTATCTAGTTTACTGGATGCCAAAGAAAGTAAAAAATTATCCGGTTTAAGTAAACTAAACAATAAATTCAATATTACAAATAATAGTTCCAGACGACTAATTTGTATTAAAAAGATTTGAATTATATTTTTCGGAAAATGCTTACTTAAGAACTTGCACTCATTCCGGGAAAAGTTAATTGCTCTCGTATTAAAGAAAATCGTATTGACTTTGCGTGTTAAAGTTTTATGTAATTTCCCTAGTAAGCAAACACCAGGAAAACTAGTTCTTTTTTGTTTGACTTATTTCATCTTGTAACTGTATCGCATAATAAATTTTACGACAAAATCCGGAAAACTCAATTCATATCATCACACATAACCCCTAGAATTTTTTTCTCTATTTCAGTCACATAACAAAACACACATCTAATTGACTTCTTTATTGCAAATTTTCAAAGCATTGTTAGCCACCATCACGTATGCACTCTCTTGAATAAATTGACTAATTTATTCGTACGTGCATTCCAACTAGTGAAAATGCATACAAAGTGCATTACGACCGACCTGCAACTGTTTAGATGCAACAAAACACAATAAGCTTTGTGCAACGAGCACAGGAGGTCGCTAGTAAAGCACCGATGATATTGTTGGGATGAAAATGCATGAAAATCAACGAAACTAACGGCGAACCTGCCAAACTATTCATAGAGATGCATTGCGAATTGCATATCAGGCACAGATACTTGAAACTGCGAATACTTGGAGAATGGGTCAACCTGTATTTAAGTTTTTAAATACTTACTCAGAAATTTCGTTGTGCATTTAACCATTGTCGTAGACGTGACGAATTTATTGCTTGACTGTATTGAGCCTCAACATACATAAGTGCTTTCAGGTAAAATGCTGAATTTATTTTACATATCTGCACATCAACATTCAGGGTGAAGGAGATAAGCAAATGAAAGACATAGTCGAAATTGAAATGAAGGTTTCGTGTCAACATAACCATTAAAGTATGCTGCATGCGTTTTGTATGTACTCTACAAAGCCATAAAATTAATGGAATAGTAATATGATGTTCGTTTCTAAGACGATATTGTATGCTCCTTAAGTGATTCAGCGGCTATGGTTTTCACAATTACGAATGGGAAATCATGGTTTGTTTCGATAAGAAAGGCTTTTCTCCCAGGTTTACAGTAACAAAGTAGTAAAAACTTGAAGCTTATTTGCTCATAGTTTTATCGATATTTTATTTAGTGCTATGATTTGTGTTCCTGCATATAAAATGAAAAATAAAGTCGAATTCAACTGAAAATTGTATTCAACTAAGCTTAAAATGCCTACTAAAAATGATCTAGTTTATGAAAATCTTTTATATTAAGCTCATGATCATCTTCATGAACATTTCTTAATGATCCAAGAAGCCGGTAGTTAATTTTGGTCTTCACTCTGATTTTAATGACTTACAAAAACAATGAAACTGAAATAAACCTTGAAATCATTTGATTCACGTATGATTCTGTTCTGGACCCAATTTCACATCTTGCACATTAAAAATTCCACAGTAAATATTTTCTGTTACATAAGCTAATACAGGGACCATTAATCATTTTATTGTGTGATAATTTAGATCTAGCTAAGCCTTTTTGCTTGGTAACTTATCCCAAGGCTTCATGTAAGCTCATTACATCTATGACACATTACGTTGCTGGTTACTTGGAAATATGATTATCATATGAAATTTATGTGCACTCTTCATTGTTATCTATGCTGAGTTCAAAAAGTGCTTTGAAGCGTTGAAAAATTTATTGCCTATTATTCTCATCCATGATATACCCTTGAACTACTTGATTATATATAAACTTTTTCGGGGACTACAAACACTAAGATTATTGAAAAATACACTTTTTCAAGCCTTGATAAACTGTTATCATATCAAACAATCTGCAGGAGCATATCAGGTACATGGTCTACAATTTTGGCTTTCCCAAAAGTTAAAATTGTCATTCAATCTATCTATCTACATATATATATGTGAAAATGGATGTATGCATGTCTGTATAAGTATATGTCCGGTATGGACTTATAAACCGCGAATAATTATCAAAAATTAAAATAATTTCCAAAACGTCAATTCGAAGTTAATTTTTTCAAAAATTTAGTCGTAGTATCTGGATTTTACTTGCTTGGAAGTCTCAAAAAGTGTAACCCAGGGGTCCAATTACATCGGGTGTTCCCCAGGGATCCATCCTTGGTCCAGACCTGTGGAATGTGTTTTACGACGGGCTACTGAGACTGGAGATGCCAGATGAGTCGTGCTTGATCGGCTATGCGGATGATGTTGCGGCTCTGGTCGCTGGACGCACCGTTGAACAAGTGCAACTTAGGCTAGGTATGCTAATGCGCCGAGTGAGGGGCTGGATGACTGCTCGCGGATTCAGTTTATCACTGGAGAAAACCGAAGTGGTCATCTTGACAAAAAAGTGAGTCCCTTGAGTAAGAATGATCAGTATTGGAGACATACGAATCGAAGCCATCGGTGAAGTACCTGAGGCTGCTGATCAACTCGAAGATAAGTTTATCTGAGCAAATCAGGCAACGGCTGCGAAGACTTCTTCGGGAGTATTGGCTCTGAGTCCACTAATGGCCAACGTAGGGGGACCCAATCCATCAAGAAGACGCCTCTTGATGAGTGCTGTAGGGTCAGTGCTACTGTACGGAGCAGAGGTATGGGGCGACGTTCTCAGAAAAGAGGTATACCGAGAACGTTTGGCACAGGTACAGAGAAAAGAAGCACTGAGGATTGCATCTTTGTATACGACAATCTCTGATTCAGCGGTGAAAGTTATTGCAGGCATGATACATGTCACCCTCCTTGCTAGAGAGCGCCGCTATATTTGCCTGCGCCGAAACGAGAATGCGAGAAAGATGGTTGTCCGCAAAGAAAGACAGCGCTCGCTCGACGATTGGCAGCAGTCTTGGGTGAATTACACGAAGGAAAGGTGGACAGCGCACCATGTATGGTGAGACTGACTTCAATCTGACCCAGTGTTTGAGCGGGCATGGGTGTTTTCTGTCTCACTTGCACAAGATTGGTAAGTCATGATCGTCCGATTGTCGGTTTTGCCCAGGAGAGGAGGCAAATGCCTTCCACACATTTTTTGCGTACTCAAAATGGTCCAAGCTGCGAAAGAACATCTACAGGGAGATGGAATAGCCCACTCCGAATAATAAAGTTGCAGTGATGCTCGAACCGGTTGACAAATGGAACCAGGTGGCACATTATACTCAACAAGTCCCGCTAGGAAAGATATCCCTCAACTTGGAGGCACCTCACGGCGTCACAAAATGAGACCTGGCCCGAGGTGATATGTCAGACGGTTCCAGGCTAGGTTCTCAGGTTGACAGGGGAGGTGTTCAGTGGGTAGTCCAGTCGCCTTCTTGCAAGCATGGGAGTCCCACACTCTGTTCGTAAATGGCATTCACGTCCCAAACACAACAACAAAAAAAACGCTGGGGGACGACCAGGCATTGCAAATGCTACAAATGAAAAAATCATGAAACGAAAAAATGACCAAGAAAGCTTTGAACATGGGAAGCCTATTACACTTCCAAGTGAAGATTGTAAAGAATAACCAAAAAAACGCTAAAGTTACTAAAGAAAATGAGGAGATAAAACTCTGAATTCAAAATTTAGAGGAAATGATCCAGAAATTAAGTAACGTCAAGAAAACAAAAGTGATGAAGCCACAAAATACGTCCGGAAATGAAAAAAGCGACAATAAACAAGACAAACGAAAATAAGAAGCGACAACAAAGTAGACAACGAAAAAAGGAGCCACGCAAAAGGCTCAACAAACAAATAAAACAACATTACAAGATAAGAAAAAGTCAAGAACCCATGATGCTAATGTTATACTAAGCGCAGGATCAGCAAATGACAGCGCAAATTACTATACGCTACTTGATGCGATGAATGACGATATGAACATCAAGATGGCGTTATATGAAAATATAGGTAATATTAATGATTATAGTGATAATTTTATTGAATACTTAAAATCAAAAAATTAAGAAAAAGAGAAGAAGCTAACCAGTGTGTCTGCTGGTTCTCCTATTGAAAATAATAAGATAACTGAGAAAGTTCCTCCGAATAATGTCTTTGAGTAGTGTGGAGGGTATTTGGCTCAGCTATTGGCAGCCGAACATCAGATAGATAATTTTGAAGTTAAGAGTGTGACCGCTGGTAAACTCACAATTAAAACAAAAACACTGGCTGATTTCAAACTAACAAAAGATGCTCTTAAAAGTATACAAGCTTCCCACTTCTGTAACGATATCCATGTAATGATATCCATTCATCAAAGCTAAATCGGATGATATTCATTACATTAATACTCAATCAATGTAATGAATATCACCCAGAACTAAATGAATGTAATGAAAATCATAACGATACATTTCACTTGACCTCAACGAATATCAAGTGAAAATAAATATACTAAATTTCACTTGACTTCAAAGAATATCAAGTGAACATAAATATTGTAGAATAAACACATGTCAACAACGTAACATGAATCTCATATGGAGACTTACCATAGTATATGGCCAAGCAAAAATGATTCATGTAGATTACTTAAGGTGTGAACTGAAATCTCGTGTTCCCTTTGACACGCGACACTTGAGTGTATAACCATGTGAGAATGATTCACGTAAGTCCATGTGTATGATATTTTTGTATAGTTAAGGGTTTTGTCGTTATGAGTAATAAATAAAGACTTGGGTCATTTTTGAAAATCTATACTAAGTAATGTATGACCAATAAATTCTATATTTTATGTTTAGCTTGTAAGAATTGGAAAGTATAAAAATCGATGTAAGTAAAAGAAATACAGGGTGGGCCATATCAGTGTTGGCGATTTAATTCTTCAATTTCTCGGTAACGTGCGGCGTGGGGTGGCGGGGGGATATGTTGTTCGCTGCGCCGCTTCCTGGAAATTTAGCCGCCATGGAGCCGTACACGGGAGTGGAGCGTGCATTTTGTGTCCGAGCGTATTACGAAAACAATAAATCAGTGATTACTGCACGACGTTTGTATCGGCATGAACACGGTTTACGCGATTTAAGTGAAGTTCCAAGCGCCAACGTGTTACGAAAATGGATCAGAATGTTTGAAACAACTGGCTCAACAGTACCAATTACGGCTCGTGGTCGCCCAGTTTCTGCAAGATCAGCCGACATTGTGGAGCGTGTTCGTGTTTCAGTTCAGCGAAATCCGCAACAGTCAACACGTAAGAGAAGTCAGTCTTTGGACGTCAAAAGAACAACTTTCCGACGAATTTTGAAACGTGATCTGCATTTGAAGGCTTATAAGATTCAGATAGTCCAAGAATTAAAACCCAATGATGCCAATAACCGACTTAACTTTGTCAATTTGATGCTCGAGCAGTTTAACAATTTCAACAACATGATTTTTAGTGATGAGGCTAATTTTCACCTTAATGGCCATGTGAACAAGCAAAATTGTCGGTTCTGGTCCAAGACTAATCCCCGACGCTTGCATGAACGTCCACTTTACAGCCCTAAGCTTGTCGTGTGGGCTGGCATAACGTCAACCGGTATTATTGGGCCATACTTTTTTCAGGACGAAAGAGGGCAAGCGATGACGGTTAGAGCTAACAATTATTGTAACATGATAACAGACTTTTTGGTGCCAGCTTTGCAAGAACTTCAAGGCAATACCTCGAGGATGTGGTTTCAACAGGATGGGGCCACATCCCATACGGCTAGTGTATCCATAAAGCTGCTGAAAAATGTTTTTCCCGGAAAACTCATCTTGAAAAGGGGGGATATTGAATGGCCCCTACGTAGCCCCGATCTCTCTCCATGCGATTATTTTCTATGGGGCCACCTCAAATCGGTAGTTTACGAGAATAATCCGACCAATTTAGAGCAGCTGAAGAGAAACATTATTCAGGAAAGTAACAAAATACCGAGAACAACTTTTCAACGAGTTTTCCAAAATTTGCGACTTCGGTTCCAAAAGTGCCAAGCAGCCGAGGGAAGCCATTTGGACAACATTATAATTATTATTATTATTAATGCTTCTACTTGTCTATGCTTCTACTTTTTAACAATGCAAATATATTTGTGTTATGTTTAGTAGTTTTTTTTAAATCGAATATCCAAACCGCCAACACCCTTATGGCCCACCCTGTACAATTAGTTTTTGATCGTACATGTAAGACGGAGTTTTAATAAGGAAGCTCTGCGAGTTTGTAGCGACTTAGGATTATTTTCATTGCTGCTAATTGTAGCAAGTTCAATTAAATTAAATCTAGTAACCATGGCGTTTGTGGGATTCAAGATTCCTCGCCGGAACTCTCTGCGGCCCAGCCGCTTGGTTAAGTATGTAATTCTCCAATTCTGGTTTTTATAATAAAATTCATATTTTGTTCTAGTGTGGAACTGAATAAACAGCTAGTAAAACCAGAAATATTATACTTCACATACATGCCAAAGGTGGAAAAAATCAGACCTTTGTGTTAAAGGGCTTGAACTCAGAGGAGAATACAGTTGATCTCCTTCAAATGCTACAGGAAGCAGCACCAGCTGTCATATTCACTAGTGTGAAAGATTTTGCTAACTGGAGACCAATGGGTGAAGGTGAAATATTCCCATTCTATTTGGTACAAATTTCTAACGATAGCAACCCAAGTGCCCTCCAACAGGTAAGGTACTTGAACTTTAGAGTTGTGAGGTAGGAGCATCTACAAAAAACTGAGGTCAACCGTTTGGTTACAGGTGCCAAAGATTAGGTTATTTGGCTGCTAATTGTGACGTTCACTATAGCTTTATTACTCGTAAAGATACTCATGCCCCCGAAGAATGCAAATGGGCTCAGAAGGACCTAAAAGAAAAACTTTATTGTGTTGACTGCGGTAAATTTGGTCATCCAGCATCATATCGAGGATGCCTGCGATATCAAGATGCAAAAATTAAACGTTCCCCAAACAATCAAAAATGCATCGCAGTGTGTTACCGTCCTACTTCATCAAACCCGGAGTACCATATGCAATTGCTGCTAGCGGACCAGCAGACAACATTCTAAATAAAATAAATAATTCCTTGTTTGAAATTCTCGAATTCGACAGGCTGCATGCTTATTATATTCTTGTAAGTGACCTGAATGCCAACCATACATCATGGCTAAACGCCATCAATCATCCCAGAGGTATATTCCTGAAACTGTGGATAACAGAGAACCAAGTTGAATACAAGTGCAATCTATATGGGTCAGAGTTTCTAACATACCCTAAGACCAATCCGTATTTGGACCTCTGCATTGCTGATGCAGGACTTGAATGCAGCTTTAATGGTCCTCAATGGAAATCGCAGGTTCTTCCTTACGATAGCGACCATAAGGCAACCGTAATGGAAATCAATCATCAAAGAGATGATCTCTTCCTCATTCCAATTCAACATGAAAATCATCTCTTAGTTTGAAAAAAAAACAACGGATTGGGGAAAGTTTCAAAAGAAATTTTACCGAGATTACCAGCAGCAATCTCCTACCCTTGATGAAAGCAATGCTTGCTCAATGGGTCCTCATGACAAGAATCTAAATAACGATGAAATATAATTCTCTATTTGTCGAAGTTAGAGAAGCTGACGTTAGAATCGATTGAGAAAGTAGTTCCCAAGATAAAACACCGAAATCATATGGAAATATATGAAACACAAACCATTGCAAGGTTAAAAAAATTGAAGAATCTCACACGCGTCAACAATATTTATCGACGACTTTTGGACTACAACCACCCCTCGTTGTCTTTGTTGAAATTGCACCTGAGAAATGTCTGGAACTTAATCGGTTCCTGCTTCAGGAGTGAGGTCAGCAATCAATGAGCGGAAAAACTGAGAAGTATTGGCCCACAGGACTCAGATGGCGTTTTCATGAAAGTGAATAGTATATTCCGCAAGAAGTCTTGGGTGAAGGTATCGAATCATGAAGCCGCTAGTGATGTGAGAAATGTTCTCGATAGGGATGGTATCGAAATTGATAGTACGACTCCAGATAGAAATGGAAGCAGTATTATATATTATGGATTGCATAAACTTACCCTGATTGTAACATATTTGAAATGGGTTCATCTATCAAACCCTGAGAGAGGGAATAAAATATGTTGAGACGTCGTTGAAGCAAAAGTTTCCAACTTCAAATCCAGCCTGAACGGCCAATCAATTCTTCATTTCGATGAAACATTAACATCTGACCTCATACCGAGCTTGAATTTTATTGATTACTTTGGCAGCTTTGAAGACTTGTGTTTCAAATGAGGATAAATAACAAAAAATAATGCGGAATCGACGGTGTTTTAAATAGAGTCCTCCAGAATTTGCCTGAGGTTGCTATTAGGAATTATTGCATATTGTTCAGCAACATGTCGAGCAATACATATTTCCCAAATGAGTTGCAAAAGATCAAAGTATTTCCAATCTTGAAGAAAGGAAAAGAATCTTCGAGCCCTAAAAGCTACCACCCAATTAGCTTGCTGCACAACATCAGCAAGGTGTTTGTGGTGATACTCAACAAAGATTGAACATTGAGAAATATGAGCTGATGTCGAATTACCAGTTTGTTTTCGTGCCAGGCATTCGACCATACACATGATAGCGAAAGTAATTTCAGACATCTGTTAGAAACTAAACAACAGATAATTGTGTTGAAGCCTGTCTCATTGATATGGAAAAAGCCTTCAATACGGTGTGATTGGATGGACTAATTTTTAAACTCCTTTGAGATCATTTCCCCAGATACCTTGTCGCCATGATGTGCGATATGTTATACGGCAAATTATTTGTTGTAACTGATGGAGATCTGACAACAATGCGTGACTTTAAGGTATTGAATGGTCTACAGCAGGGAACAGTTACTGTGCCTCTGCTTTTCTCAATATTCATTCGGCAGTTTTTGAATGGCTTCGATTGTAGCGTTTGCTGATGATCTGATCATCTATACTTCAGATCAAAAAGCTGCAATAGTTCAGAGCAATCTTCAAAAAAAAGGTCTAATGATATACCGACAATTAGCGAATGAAAATCAATGTGCAAAAGTGCAAAAACAATTTTATTTTGGACAACGCTGCAGGGGGCCAGTCAAAACCTGAAACGTAAGTAGAAGGATATCCACATCATGGCTGGTAAGGGTAGTTCACGACGGGTTCCACATAAATCCGGTGTTCGGCACCTCGGTGTTCACCTCTTTGAGTATCTAGGCTTTACTGAACATGTCAAAATCATGCCCAGGAAAGCACAAAAAGGAGTCATGTCCCTTTGATGACTCTTAAATTCCAGATACATAGATCAAACGGTTTAAGTTATCTGTTACAAGACAATAGTTAGACCAGTTTTGACATATGGACGTCTGATCTGGTACAACCGGAGTGCTAGTACCATGGAAAGATTAAGAGTTTTAGAGAGGAAATGTCTTCGTGCATGTATTGGTATGTAGAGAAAGCTTTAGATGGATTGAAAGCATTGTACATCGAAAAGAAGAATTTGTTAAACTGCTAAAGTGACAAGAGACGCTACTTCAGAATCATATCGCAAGATCTGTAACTGTAAGTGAAAACTCCTGGATTTCACAGCCGCTCTACCCCACAGATGGATAAATTGTGACTTGTCTCACTGTTGGCTTCATTCCTCCAGAAGCCAAAAACACGAAGGACATGAATCAATATGTTTTTGATTCTGACGGTGTGCCAATCATATAACTTATGTATATGTATAGACGGACCACCGATAAGAAGATAAAATATCCTCTAAATTTAAGTTCACGAGACCAAGAATTCCAGTGAAGATACTCTTTTGTTAGATTCGCTGAGGCTGGTCGACCTGGGATGGAGTGATTTAGGTATTAGTGGCTAAATGACAACGTCTAAATTATTCGTGCATATTTTTTGGTTTGTGTTTTTCGTTGCATAGTTTTAAGTTTCAGCGAGAAGCTAAAAGAACAATCAGTGAAGCTGAACCAAACAAGCGATCGAAATCAAGGCAGCTTCTCAAAAACAGCCAACCGAATAAAAGCGAAGCTCAGTAGTCTGAACAAACAAATTAAATGCGTCGAGGAAAAGGCTTACCAGGTCATTGAAAAGGTCAGCTAGGTTGAAAAGACAATCAACCATGCGATGGTAAACATGAATTGGAAGCAGCAAATGCAGTAGTAACCACCTCACCAGCCCCACTCACAACCGCAGCGCAAAGCACATCCAGAAATATGAAAGCCCTAATATTCGATGAGTATTCACAAAACCCAGTTTGAAGCTGCCGCTTGGGCAAATCACTGGAATGAGCAAGAACGAGCAACTGCATTAATTTTTGCTCTAAGATGCCCCACTGCCGAGCTTTTATAGACTATCCTCGTTGAGTTGCACTAAAACTCGGCTGTTATAATGTATACGCTTGATATGCGTTATGAAGACGAACATCTGAAGCAGATTTATCGGTCACAGCTACGGCACCGGATGCAGAAGTCTGGTGAAACCTTACCGCAGCTAGCCCAAGACATTGAGCGACTGGCACTTTTGGATTGCCCAGCTTATGACCCAGAACATTGAGATGAGCCAGGAACTGCAGCAGGCCATGCGCTTAGCTCAACAGTAAACGATTAAGTACGCGTTGACTTATAGTCTGAAGTTTGAGGCAGCGAAAAATGCGACTCGCACCACTGCCCGGGTTCGCGAGATAGTGAAAGACGAGCGCAGGTGTGGAAATTGAGTGAGAGGAGCAAGTAAATGGTGCGGGTAGATGCTGGGATTGTGGTGAGAAGGGGCATCTAAAAAGAGACTGCAAGAAGCAAAGTAAACCGAGCTTGTCCAGGGTGAAGGAGACCCAGAACGAGTCAGGAACCCAGAAGGGAAGCTTTTCAAACTGAGGGGACCAACTTAGTGGCACATATGTTGGCTAGGAGGATCGACGTCCTCAGCGCCGCCATCAGCGTGTCAATATTACATCGTGTAGAAGCAGACTTATGCCTTCCGGGTCAAGTTGACGGAGAACATTGCACCATAACAATCGACACTGGTGCAACCCAATCGATTATCCGAACAGACCTAGTTTAGCAACAAATACGTCACAAAGGCAGGTTTTTTTCATCACGGGCAGCTACAGGAGAAATTGCTCCTGTCCATTGAGAGGTCAACCTCCAGATACAGTCGGGAGACCTTACCTTCTGATATAATTTTCTGGTCGCAAATATTATGGATGAGTGCATTCTTGGAATGGGTTTTCTGCGACCACATGGAATTACGTGGGAATTGGGCAAACGGGTATTGAAATGTCGGAATGTCGAAGTATTGATGGAGGATCCCAGCGTCTGAATTCCCAAGATGAATGTGGTAGTATGTACCGACACTAATATACCGAAATTTTCCGAGAGTATTGTACGGGCCAAGCTTGATGGCGATTCTGGGGACCACCAATCTTATCTGATAGAGCCAACGAAGCCGTCGGCATTGCGCAATTTGATTGAAGGACGATGCCTTGTAAGATCTCTCTGGAACGGATACGTGCTAGTTAAAGTCCTTAACAGCGCAGACTCAACCATGAGCATCAAAACGGGAAAAGTCATCGGCAGCTATCAGCTTGTGTCTACAATAACCTGTTTGGAAGCTTCTCACGACCATCATTTGAAAAGGAAACAGGACACAGACAAAGGGCGAAGATTCACGTCTGCAATATTGAAACAGACCAAATTGCCAGTGAAGCTATTCAACCTCCAAACACCTGATGGAATACGTGCTACGAGGCCTAACCTGCTTAGTGTACCAAGATGACATCATTGTTCGAAGAGCATGTGCGAAACTTAGAAGACGTGTTCTCCCGATTACGACTGACTAATTTGAAACTTAGCCCCGACAAGCGTCGTCTTTTTGCAGCTGAAGTAAGATACCTGGGATAAGCTGTAGCAGCAGAAAGGGTCAAAACAGACACCGAAAAAATTGAAGCCGTGAAAATCTAGCCCACACCAAACAACAAGCGCCAACTACAGAGTTTTCTGGGTCTGGCAACCAACTTTTGAAGATTCGTCAAAGACTTTGCCAAAAAAGCTAAGTGCCTCCATCAGCCAACCCAGAAACATCGTCCATATGTCTGGAATGAACAATGCCAGGCACCCGTGCTGGCATGACCAAAACCCGGAAAAATGTTTGTAGTTGACACTCATGCGAACAACGGCGAGATTGGAGCTTTACCCTCCCTGCAGATCAATGGCAACGAAAGATTTCTCTCGTATTAAGGTCGAGTTCTCTCAAAAAGTGAGAGAAACTACTGCGTGACCAGGAAGGAGCTATTGGCTATAATAGAGGCCACCAAGCAGTTCCACAAGTACCTATAAGGCCAGAAATTGGTTCTTTGAATAGACCATGCATCGCTGAGATGGCTGCTTGACTTCAAAAACCCCGAGGGACAAGTTGCGAGATAAATCGAAAGATTGCAGTCATACGATTACAAAATTGTTCATTGGAAATGCTGACGCCCTATCTCATCGTCCATGTTCACCGAACTGTAAGCAGAGCCGGCCGTTGATCTGCGAGTGATACCGGCCAAATTCGATGGAGGTTGGTCATTGGAGGAGATTCGAAATGCCCAGCTAGCCGATGAAAACATCAGGCCATTGCGTATATGGAAGGAGAATGAAAGGACGTTTTGATGCATGCCGCAACACTGAAAAGCTATTGGGCGTAAGGGAACTCCTTTCAGGTAAAGGATGTCATACTCAAGCGGAAATGGGAAACGGCGGATGGCAGCTCCTATTGGATGCAAACTATACTTCCCAAAAGCCGAATCTACGATATGGTTAAGGAAATACACGAAGGATCCTCGGGAGGCCACCTTGGTGTCAACAAGACCTTAGCGAAATTGCAGGAAAAGTTTTACTGGCTCCACGCTCGAGAAGACGCAGAGGATTGGTGCCGTTGCTGCACAATTTGCGCTTCCGTCAAAGGTCCAAAATGACGACTGAGAGGACAAATGCAAACTTATAACGTGGATGCACCATTTAAAAGGATTGCTGTTGACATCGCAAGACCCTTTCCTGAATCCGAATAGAGAAATCGATACACACTAGCTGTGGCCGATTATTTCATGAAGTGGCCCGACGTCTACCCCACTCCCAACCAGGAAGCAACTGCTGTTACCGAACAGCTAGTGTTAAATTAGGTCAGTAGGTACGGTGTACCTTGCGAACTACATTCGGATCAAGGCCGAAACTTTGAATCATTAGTTTTTGATGAAATGTGCGAGCTGCTGAGAAAACGGAAAACGCATCCCGAACCCGATGGAATGGTCGAACGATTCAACGGCACACTTCATAAACACATGGCCAAGATGATTGACGAGACCTAAAGGGACTGGGACTGGCACATTCCATTATTCTTGATGGTGTATAAATGCACAGATGAAAATGCACAATTCAGCTACCTTTTACCAATCCCCATTTCAAACTGATGCGTGAACATAAACAAAATAAAAATACGCTCATGTGACGACACGCAGGAATAAAGAATGATTTAATTCGAGGAAAACTTTAATGACATGTGTACACAAGAAATATATTTATGCTTTAAAAGAAAAAAACATTGTTACTCCATTTTCGCCTGATATTATTTTGTTGCGACATTGTTAAAACCATTGACTAAGCCCGATTTGATGTATTTTTGTTATACACGTATTAGATAGGGCTACCCATTTTACGCCTGGGAAAGTAAAGCTAAAGAGAACACATAAAATATCCAGATGGAAGCAAAATTTTTTATTCAATATACGTGAAATACTACATCATTCAAATATCCTCCACGGGACCTCTAACAGGGCTCAATACTTTTGAAGTAATTTTCAATGACTTTTCGGCACATTTCCGGCAATATCTCGGTCATAACTTCACGAATATTGGTTTTCCGTTGCTCAAGATTTCGAAGATTGTTTGCGTAAACACGATCTTTCGCATAGCCCCATTAAAAAAAAAATCAGAGGTGTTAGGTCGCAGGATCTTGCGGGCCAATTGGCATCACTCAATCTCGAAATTACGCGTCCTGGAAATTTCTCTTGCAAAAGCGCTCGATTAGTCTGTGTTGTGTGGCTTGCGGCTCCGTCCTGTTGGAACCACATGTTCTCCAGATCATAATCTTTTTCAATTTCTTCAATTTCCATCCAAAAATAATCGGTTAAAATCCGTCCATAGCGGTCAGAATTGACTGTAATGGCTCTTCCTTGATCGTTTTCAAAAAAATACGGGCCAATAACACCACCAGACCATAATGCACACCAAACGGTTACTTTTTCCGGATGCCAAGGACTTTCTGCGATCAACTGAGAATTTTGAGAGCCCCATATGCGGCAGTTCTGTTTATTTACGTAACCACTGAGTGAAAAATGAGCCTCATAACTAAAGAAAATTTTGTTCGACCAATCGTTATCAATGGCTTGTTGTTCAATCGCCCGATTCGCATACATTCTGCGTTGTGTATGGTCTTAAGGCTTAAGTTCTTGAGTGAGTTAGATTTTGTGCGGATGGAGATGCAAATCCAAATGCAGAATCCGCCACAATGAGCCATAAGACAAGCCCAAATGTTGAGCACGTTGAGGAATCGACATATTCGGGTCCTCATTCACACTTTGAGCAACAACAGCGATATTTTCAGCAGAACGAATGTTGCGATGATGCACTGGCCTTGCAGTCTCCTCAAATTTTCTCACTGTGTTCGAAATTGTTTGCTGTGTAGGTCGATTATGTCGACTGTAATCGGTTCGTAAGGCCCTTAATGTTGATATAGCAGAATCACCATTTTTATAATAAAATTTAATAATTTTAACGCGTTTTTCGACTGTTGTACGATCCATATTCCTAAATGCCAAACCTTCAACTAAAAAACACGCTTTGGATGACATTTAATTCTGGCAGATGTCAAATGGCAGGGTTATACTTTCCAACCACGAAATGGATAACCCTGTATATTTTGGGGAAATATGTACAATCAAAAGTGTAGTGTCTGGTTTGATGGAACGCCAATGTATGTTAGTAGAAAAACCGTGTATGCTTGATGTAATTGGCGAAAATGCAACCGGCAATACCTTTTAAAATTCTATTTAAACTTCTAAAATGTAAAGATCTTTTTAAAGTCCAATAAGTATCAATTTTCTTCTAATTTAATGATACTAAAACAGTCTTACTGGTAAAATATTAAATTTACAAATCGTACTATTATTAGCAAAGTTCAACGATTTTCAACCTTTAAGTTATTTGTTATGGGATCTACCCTCATGGCTTTTTAACCTATTATTTTTAGCTCCTCATCGTCAGCTATTCCAGCTATTTATAAATAAATTCCATCAATTGTTAATAGCATGTAACTTAAAAGTTGAAGCTCGGGAAAAATAACATAATTTTATGCAATATTCTCATTTGAAATGGCCTCCATTTTATTTAACGATATAAATGTTCATTATATACACGTACATAAAGATATTCATTACGAATATAGTTCCTCAAATTTTCACGCAAATCCCAGCAAAGCCGTAGTATCTGAGTTGATTGGAAGTGGATTTTGTCCCATGTCCATGTATACTCGTAGTTGCTATTTTAATACAGGAAATAAGCTCCCATAAAATTGTTAAATACTATTCAATCTTTCAGAATTTTTCAGTAATGGTTAAACTTATAAATTGATATGTGTATATAAGATTTCATTGAATTGATATTCCCCCTTCTGATTTTATTCAAAAAAGTGTAAAATTGAAAAATCATACTATTACTAATAAAGTTGAGTGAATTTAGACTTCTGACGCATTTGTTGTTCTTGCATTCATGAAGGTCTACACTCACGATTTTTTTCAGATGAAAGGTGTATAGTCACGAGGGGGCGGGGTTCGCAGAAATTATGTAGGGGAGAGTTCGTTAAAGTGGCCAAGTCGGGTAAAGTGGTCACCTTCTATTTAAGAATGAACCAATAAGCGTCATCTGTCAATGGTGAGTGGAACAAAATCATCCATCGACGCTGTATTACTGTAGACGATGGCAACGCGTCAAGTTCGTGTGAAAAGTTTTTATAAAGAAAAAAGTGGTTTTCGCTATCTTTCATCTAAGGTGAGTAGTCTAAATCTTGTAATAAGATTCTATGATAACTCAAAACGAAAAGCAATGTCATATTATATTGATTTGGTACATTAGTGAACTATTCATTTCGCGGCAAATTAAGAAAATTTATTCGCGTTTGACATTTGAGCAAGTGTTGTTTACGTTGCGGTCCGTTTCGGGTAAGTGGCCTGGTATGTGGGTAGGTAAAGTGATCTAGTAGGCCACTTTACCTGCCTTAGTACAACATTTTCGAGTAAGAATAAATATGATATGTATTCATTCAGAAATGCCAAGTTCATATAAACGCATATCGCAGCAGCAGACTTGGGACCCGGATGCGATGGAAAGAGCTATTAAAGCTGTCAGGAGTAACGAAATGGGGTTTTTAAAGGCAAGCAAAGAGTTCAACGTTCCTCGACGCGTTCAAGGAAAAAACAAAGAAGCCGTTGAAAATATAAAAATATTGGGGTCTTATCGTTTAATTTTTAGTCAAGAGCAGGAAGAAGAATTGGTGCAACATATTTTGGATATGGAGAATCGTTTTATGGACTAACATTGCAGGATGTTAGAAGACTAGCCTATCAACTGGATGAACGAAATAACATAAACCACAAGTTCAGCAAGGAGACTGAAATGGCTGGAAAAGCATGGATTGCTGCCTTCAGAAAACGTCATCCGGAATTGACATTAAGAAGTCCAGAAGCAACCTCTCTCGCTCGCGCGCAAGGTTTCAATAAAGTGAGTGTCATGAATTTTTTTGACCTCCTAGAAGAGGTGAGGTCTGATATAAACTTTCAATCTCATCGTATTTTTAATGTCGATGAGACAGGCTTTACCACAGTCCAGAGCAAAAGCTCTAAAATACTTGCACAAAAGGGGAAAAAGCAAGTGGGTGCTATCACCTCTGCAGAACGGGGTATATTGAGCACCGTCGTGATCTGTATGGCTGCTGGTGGAAACTTTATTCCCCCTCTTATCATATTTCCTCGGCAGAGAATGAAGGTGGAATTACAAGATGGGGCACCACCGGGTACAGAATTTGCTTGTCATCCGTCAGGGTGGATGTAATTGGATATTTTTACAGAATGGTTTAAGCATTTTCTTAAATTTGCCAAGCCAACTGAAGACGATCCGGCGCTCCTTATACTGGATGGGCATAACACGCATACAAAAAATTTGGATTTTATTGAATTGGCAAGAAAAAACTACACTACCGTCTTATGCTTGCCCCCCCCATTGCAGTCATAGGCTTCAACCACTGGATGTGTCTTTCATGGGGCCTTTGAATAAGTATTACATACGTGCAGTTGAGAAGTTTCTTCGCAATAATCCGGGAAGAGCAATATCCGTATTCCAATTCAGCAAACTCTTTTGTGAAGCCTACAGCGAGGCAGCACAACAGTCTATTGCAATCAATGGTTTTTGTAAATGCGGGATAGAGCCAATAGACCGCAATGTCTTCAAGGATTATGATTTTTTGGCTGCAGACACCACCGATGTGGCTTTTACTGAGCTGGAATCACAACAAAATGAGAACAACAAAAAGGATGAGACATCTAACACACTCGATACTCCATCCGTTTTGCAAGATAACTTGGGAGGAATGGTAGCAGTGACGCCACAGACGCCACAAACGAGCACTGGAACGGCAATAACATTGGATCCACAACCAAGCACGTCATTCGCAATTTCGCCCAAAAACTTGTTTCCAATTCCCAAAGCATTGCCTAGAACAACAAAAAAAAAATAAATAGAAAAAGAGGCCGCACAGCAATTCTCACTAGCAGTCCATATAAAAAGGAGTTGGAAAAAGAAAAAAAAAATCGACAAGAACCAACGAAGATATCTAAGCTTGATATTATTTCTATGAAATCTACAAAAAAATCTAAAACTCAAATTAGTAAACACACCAGCCTTGATGATGATAAGAATGTAGATGGTGACGCTGAATGCTTTTATTGCGGAGAAGTTTGGTCTAACTCGAAACACGAAGACGGTTGGATACAATGCTGCATTTGTAAACGATGGGCCCATGAAGCATGCTCAGGCTGCGATGACCAAGATGTAAATTTTGCATGCGAATTTTGTTCTGAACTTTTAAACCAAAAATTTTGATACGGCTCGAGTTCGAATGGATCTCAATAGCATTTAATATCTTTATTTTGTATCTTATATTACTTATCATGAAAAATGAAGCATTATTTAGTTCCTTTGTAGTAATAATAATGTCCTAATTAAATATGAATAAAATTTTAGTTGATGTATTGACAAGTAAGTATCTTTATTGGGTCTATGCGACTTTACCCATTTCGTGAATTTACGTAGACCATTTTACCCATCCTAGGTAGGTAATGTGGTTAATTTTCCATTTCAGTTTTAAACCTAAAAAAAAGAGTATTCATATTGATTAAAGTGAAAATAGCAATGTAATATGAAAACTGTTTTAATTTTAGATGATAAAACAATGAAGTGACATTGAAAAAATGATATTATGACAAATGGCATTCATTTAAAGTTAAGGGTGGCCACTTTGCCCGACCTTCCCCTACATTTCCCCTTCTCCTGCCTCGTTCGACACCAGTGAACTGTTTTGAAAAGATTTCATGAAGACTTTTCATTGACCATCTTTGAAGAAATTTTTTTCAAGAGTCATTCCTCTATATTGGAGGACCCCCCTTAAAACACTTCGAAATTTTTTTTTCACCCAAAAATTTCTAGAAGTCATAACTTCCGACTTTTTTACAAAGTTTCATGGCTGTAGCTTCTATAGCTTCGGAGAAAAAATGCTGTGACATTCAGACGGACGGACAGGCGGATACAGGTACTGATTTCAATAGGGTTTTGTATTTAAGTACAAAGCCTCAAAAAGCAAAGAAATAAGTATGTGTGAAACAGATAACCTTCTTTCCTTTGGAAGGCAGTTGATTAAAAAATGTTCATGAAAACACATAAAATTTTATAAGGGTGTTATGTAAGATTAACCTCAAAATTTCTTTCGCTTTCACTAGTTACAACGTTTTCTGGGGATATCGATATTCACCAAATTTTTTAGCGAGCTTAAGTAAATTCAAATTGGTTTAGTATGCTTTTAATTGATTCAGAATTAAGCGTAGCGGTTGCATTATGCAGTTGGTAATATTTTTTCACTAAGTTGCAAACGAACAAACTTGATGAAATCATTTTCAACTTAGAATTGGGCGGATTTTATTGGAGCAAGGAACTTGTTAAGCAAAAGTTTATTTGCTGTATCGCGAGTCAAATTATTTAAAATTACGCTCCAAGCTTCTAAACTTAAACAGGGAAACAAATAGGAGATTCTTTTTGAGCTCTTTTCACGTCAAACTAATTTATAATATCCATTCTTATTCAAGAAGATTAATAGCAAAATCAATGTTCACAGATGATTAATAGCAATAAAATGTTAAGCATAATAATAAATAAATAATTTAAATAAAAATTGCAATTAATTTATTTGCACCATCTGCCGCAAGATGAGATAATGTCAATTACACCACTAATAACTTTTAATTACCAGTTTTTTATCTCCGAACAGGAAAGACCATCTTCTTCGTGTCAACAAAAGAAATTTACCACCACTTCATCATATCACGAATCACTGCACAAAACAGAATGGAAATCGAATGAACATAAAACACACATGAATTTATTATCATGAATCCTGGCAGGATAATTCAATCACGACTCGATATCAATAACTGATATATGATGCCAATTTCCGTATATCTTTCACATGTAATTTACGACAAAAGCGGCATTCGATAAGAAAAACTCCAAAGACTTTGAGGGAAGCGGAAAAAAACGCAGGAAAAGCAAGAACGTTGCCACTCACAACGACTAATAACCAACTGTTCAACGATGGTAAGTCAAGTAAACACAGTTAACAGTAAACTCAGTGTGTGATCCATGAATCCGCGGAATATTTCGTCATTAGGCTTCCACCTTTGCCACCAGCTATAAGAAATGCCGGCAACAGGCTCACGTTTACTATCAAATAGTGTCTACATAGTCTGGGATTATTTAATGCTAGCAATGGATAGTTGGCAGTTTCATTTAAAATTAATTCAAGTATTTAAACGCTTTTCGCGTCTAAGCAGTTTTATTAACTTAAGTTGTGAAAAATATCAAAACAAACAGAAATACTAGAAAATTTTTAATGTAGGTAATCCAGTTGAGTAGTTTCTTGGGGAGTCGTTAAACTTTCATGTGCCAGTTTGGCCTGAAAAAAACTTACCATGGCCTTGAATGAAAACTTGTTACTACCACTTAAATGAAAGCAAATCTTGTCTCACTTCTTATCATCTATGTTAGGATAGTAGGATAGAAAATTGCATCCAGAATTGCATTCGTGCATTTTTCCACACATAATCAACATATGTGCATAAATGCAATCATATTAATAGGTCCGCAGAGCGCGAAATGCAGGCGTGCTAATGAATAAATTGAACCGAAATTGAAATGCAGCAAGGAGCATTCAACTCGGAGTATCTGAATCTGCGATTGGAATGCATATTCGTATGCACCTTACTGGCTCGTTTATGATTCTATGGATTCGGTTAAATGTTTACGAAATTAAATTGGACTGTCGGTAATTATACTGAAACTGATACCTACAGCCGTATTAGTTGGTCTGCCGGTTGGGAATGTTTGCAGTGTTTCTGTTTTCTGCGAATAAATTCATTTGAGTATCTCTTTAACTAGGAACGACTCAATTGAGTGTTAATCCGTTTATTGGATATTTAGAAGCTAATTGGGAATTACTAGAACGTGATTGGGAGTAAGGTGTCGGTCCGCAGTTAAAACAACATTATAACAGACAATAATAGGATAATATTGCGGTAAGTCGGAGCATGGGCTGGGTTCGGGATTGAATTACTATAATAATGCTTTGCTTTGATTGGTTTTAGCTGTCCAGTAATATATACACGTAAATTATACATCAAAGATGAATTGGAAAAACTCGATAATTGATGTTAACATGCTATTTTGAACACTTTTTAATCAACATTCAAGGGGAAGCTATGAGTTCTGCACATATATTCCTACTTTGATTTTTTTTCAAAAGAAAATTTGTTAGAATACCCTATTAAAATCAGTAACTGTCCCCCCGTCCGTCAATGCGCCACAGCTAGTTTTCTCAGGAGCTAGTGAAGCTACATTCATCAAATGTTGTTAACAGCTCAGAGGTTGTAGTTTAATGAAAGTTTGATAGCTTAAAAAAATTTCAAACGATTTTCAGGGACGCCTCTTCATATAAAGAGGGGTCCCATTAAATATTTTATTTCACACAAGATAATCGAGTAGGGTCTGAAATGAAAAACATAGATATGATATTTTAATACCAGTTATTAAAATCGCAATAACAATCGCGGGGTAGGCAGGAAAAGTGGAAGAACACGAAACAAATTTCGCTCCCCTCCCCCTTCGTGACAGTGTGCCCATGGACCAGAGAATCTGAAGCAAAAAGATAGCTCTCTATGAGTACAACAACGACAACACTTCAAAGGTAAAATTTCGCTAAACTTTGTTAATGATACAAGGATTTATGACTTTTAAATTTTGACGAATCAAATCAAGTATATACGCTTGCATTCAATAAAGCTCTGCATCGGAAAAGTTCAACATAAGATTATATTCATGTAAATAACAACCCTGAGAAATAGAACAAAGCCATTCATAAACAAAATTACGACGCGAGCGGTCGCCAACGCTATTTCTTGTACTGTAATGTAAATTTACTATGAAAAAACGTAATATTTTTGTTTTTATTAATTGTCAGCTAATAATTTTCGAGCTAGTGCCCCTAGGTGCTATCGTCTTTTTTAAAATCATTTTAGAGCCAGTGCCTCTAGATTGTATTGTGACCGGATCTTGGATACATCTTGGGATCAAGGGAATTTTGGGTTTCCCCAGAAAGCTCCAGCCAAGGCAAAATCAGAACTTTGATGACTGCCACCATCCACGTTCGGAACAGTAATTTCCAGGTGGTTGTGTGTTTGTGGTTTGTGGTTTTCTATGTGATCGGTGCTCAGGGACCACCTTCTTTAGTGTGTACCTATAGGGGAATAAATCGATATCATCTTGCCAACCCAAGATTAATGATTTGGAGGGCGGGGTTTTGAATTCGAATGTCAACGAGATCGTTCTCGTTGGGGGAGACTTCAACGCTAAAGCAATCGAATGAAGCATGCCTCTAACGGCTCACCGAAAAAACAAGTCCTAGAAATGGCGGTCAAGATGGTGCTCGTCGTACTAAACACCCGAAATACGCCGGCTTTTCACCAAATTTGCTGCCATCTCGGACGTGACATTTGTCTCGGACTCCTTTTTTTGTGTGGTAGGGAGGTGAAGGCATTTGCGCCCGCCGAGTCTGGCAGTGTGGGACTCCCATGGAGGATGCCCTTGGACTACGCACTAAATGCCTCCCCTGTCAATTTGAGAACCTAGCCTAGAACCGTTTGACATATTACTTCGGGCTACAGGGATCCCTTTTCCAGCGGAAGGAGGAGAAGGGAGAGGGATTTCTAGAAAAGAGACCCCTCCGCTCCGGACGCCTCCAGGCACTCAAATATTTTCCTTTTTATCTTAAGGACTACCCGAGCGTAATGTGCCACACACTTCCATTTGTCAACGGATGTGAGCATCTCTCCAGTGAGTTCATCCGGAGAGAGATCTCCCATTTCTTCAGTGAGGTCACCGCGCTGCCTTTCCCATCTCTTGCATACAAAAAATGTGTGGTAGGCATCATCTACCTCTCCAGCACAGAATATGCAGTCAGAAGACCGTGACTTACCAATCTTGTGCAGGTAAGACCGAAAGTATCCATGTCCACTCAGTAGCTGAGTTAGATAGAAGTCAGTCTCACCATGCCTTCGATTGAGCCATGGCCTCAGGTCACCAATAAGGCGTGCGGTCCACCTACCTTTTGTATCGCTCACCCAGGACTGTTGCCAATCACTGAGTGAGCATTTTCGTTCTTCGTGGGCGACAGCATCTCTGTCGCATTCGTTCCTCCGTAGGTAGATTCTGCGGCGCTCCTTAGCAAGGAGGGAAATGGGTATCACTCCTGTGATGACCAGCACTGCCGACTCCGAGACCGTCCGATATGCAGATGCAATCCGCAGCGCTCCTCGTCGCTGCGCCTGTGCCAAGCGCTTTCGATACAGCTCCTTGTTGAGAGCCTCACACCATATTTCTGATCCATACAATTGCACAGATTGTATTACACGCATCAGAAGTCTTCTTCTTGATGAGGTGGGTCCCCCTATGTTGGTCATTAGTCTGCTGAGAGCCGAAACACTCGCTGCAGCCCTGTCAGCTATTGCTCTGATTTGCTCAGAGAAACATATCTTCGAGTCGATCAAAATGCCCAGATACTTCACTGCTAGTTTAGTCTCAACGAGTGTTTCCCTTATGTTGATCATCCTTACTCTAGGGATCCTCTTCTTTGTCAAGATGACTACTTCGGTTTTCTCCAAAGCTGGGCTGAACCCGCGAGCAGCCATCCAGTCCCTCACTCGGCGCATTAGCATACCCAGTCTGAGTTGCGCTTGTTCAACAGTGCGTCCCGCAACTAGCGCCGCGACATCATCTGCATAGCCGATAAAGCGCGACTCATCCGGCAGCTCGATTCTCAGTAGCCCGTCGTACGTGATGTTCCACAGGTCTGGGCCAAGGATGGAGCCTTGTGCAACACCCGGTGTAACTTCCATCCTCCGCCGACCCTCCTTCGTCTCATAGAGCAGGCTCCGGTCTGTCAGGTAGTTCTTCAAAATCCGCATCAGATATTCTGGAACTTGAAAAGAGTTTTCCAGTGCTTCCAGAATATCCGCCAATTTAGTGGAATTGAAGGCATTTCTGACGTCAAGCGTCTCGAGCAACACAACCCTTTTGTTTGACTGGCAGTAAGCCTCCACTCTTTGGACCGCGCTCACTACTTCCACTATCGCGTCAATAGTGAAGCGACCTGCTCTAAAACCATACTGCCGTGGAGAAAGGTCCCCGGCAGAACGGATCACGTCAGTGAGTCTTCCCTTGATGAGTTTCTCGAGCACTTTCCCAGCCGTGTCTGGCATGCATAACGGGCGGTATGCAGACGCCAACTCGGAATTTCCCTTCCCCTTGCTGATCAGTACGAGCCTCGCCACTTTCCAGCGTTCCGGAAATACACCTTCGTAAAAGCAAGCGTTGAACATACTGAGCAACAAGTCAGGACAAAGCTTGTAGACAAGCTGCAAAACCTCAGCAGGAACGCCATCTGGTCCCGGTGCCTTCCTTGCTTTCATGGATAGAATTGCCTGCTCCAGTTCCATCATTGTGAAAGGTGAGCATTCTCATGGCGTTTGTGCATGAGCTGAATCGACACGGACAGGGTGCGTGGGGAATAGTGCCCGTACGATCTCGTCCATCTTCTCTGCTTCATGTAAGCAGGGCTTCCGTTGGGCACCAAGTTTTTGCATGACCAGCTTGTAACTTAGGCCCCACGGATCCCTGTTTACATCGTCCACGAGGTCTTGCCAGCATCGGGCCTTGCTCTTGTTAAAAAGCCTGCAAAGATATTTCCTGCCGGACCTGTATGCTGCTAGCCTAGTGTCTGCCTCCTCCCGTGTTCGCGCCCGCTGGGCCTCTCGCCGAAGTTTGTAACACTCGCTTCTTTGTTCGGCGATCTCGTTTGACCACCAGTATACTGGAGGCTTACCGTGTCGGGGTCTCCGACGGGGCATGGAAGACTTGCAAGCAGTTATGATGGTACTCATAGTTGAGTTCATCAAATCCTTGGCTGTAGGCCCTCCACTCCCTGGCGGAGCTCCCAGCAACGGTGTGCCTGCCGTAAGCGCGTCAGCGAACCTCTCAACGTCCATCCTCCCAGTCCTCCATCCGAGGATTGAAGTTTGGGCATATGCACGCAGAGTGGCACCGTCGTGAATCTCAACCGCTATATACTGGTGATCACTAGCCGAGTAGTCCTCTAGCACTCGCCAGTTGTATACTCTAGGTACCAGGGACTCCGAAGCAAGTGTCACATCGGATATGGTTCCTACGCAACCCCAGCGGCGGAAAGTAGGGGTGTTACCAATATTTAGGACAAAAAGCGCTGTTCTGGCCGCCATATTCAAGATTTGCTGTCCCCTTGGGTCGGATTGTGGCATACCCCATTCAATGGCTCTAGCGTTGAAGTCTCCCCCGACCAGCATGTGGCCCTCTGTGCTCGAGACAGCGTCCTCCAGGGCATCGAGTTTGGTTCGAAAAGATGGCATTGCCTCGTTAGGCGTCAGATAAACACTGAAATATGTTATCTGGGGCCTTGGTGCTTGATGCTCTGTTGAAACATAGCATATGTGATGCAAAAAATATGAACTTGATAGCGCGAGCACTCTATCCCGCCCATCTCGTCCATGTTGACCACTCTTCACACTGCCAGTCGAGTGTCCACTCTTCACACTGCCAAAACTGGAAGACACAGTCCTTTCATTGAAAACGAGGAAGGCTCCAGGTCCAGATGGGGTTCCAGCTGATTTGTTGCAACTTGTCTATCACCATTGCACTGATTCGCTGCTCACAGCTTGCCTACGGGGTTGGGTTTCAGCAAGGGAAGGAAAATCCCGGATTGCTGCCTCTAGACACTGCTGGAAAAATGCTACAAAAACTCACCAAGGAGATACTCACTGACGCAATTCATGCTGCCCTGAACCTATTTCTTCGGCAGGACGGCTTCAGAGCAGGACATTCTACCATTGATGCGATTGCAAAAGTTGTGAGCCCGGTCCAAAAGATAGACACATATAGTTAAACAAAGTGGCAGATCGTTCCATTGGTGACCTTTGACGTTAGGAACATCTGCTAGATGGGTGGATATTCTACCCCTTCAAGTTCCAAACTATCTGACGCAGCTTCTGATGGAAGTTATATTCTTTTTATCCAGGGCCCATTCTGCTACAAGGAAATAGAAGAGTGGACCCTGGCTAGTATTGTCTTGGTGATGCTTAGATCAGTTTACAACTGAAACCATGTAGAACATTATATTTGGGTCGTCTTAAAGTATAGAAGGACCTACAACAGATAAGGGTGAGATCTGGTCAAACGGGTTCAGGCTGGACTCCCAGGTTGACACGAGAGGTGTTTGGTGGGTGATCTAGTTGCTCGCAAAAATAGGAGTGAAAATATCTTCCACCTCTTTACCATAAAAGAAAAAGTAGAAAGTAATCATATCTAAAGGTTTTGGTATTTTGATGATCATCCATGTTTAAAAATAGCGGTGGCTAAACTATGCGACTATTTAAATTTTTGTGCTGATTTACCAGCTGAAAAGGTGGCAAACTACAGTGCGCCAATTTCAGAGGCATATCACTGCTTTGTATGACGTACGTACAAAGATCTAAGGAAATAGAATCAGATCATCCGCCAACAGTATTATTGGGGAGTATCAAGATGGCTTTGGAGCAAGTAGATTGACAATAAACCAATTGTTTACTGTTCCGCGGATACTTGAAAAATGCTGGGAGTTTAGCATAGACGTAAACCAAAGCCAAAGCAGGAAGATTGGCTGATCCATTGCTATTCAGTTTTAATGAAAATAAAACAAAGTTCATGACTTAGTCGAGGAAAAATATCTCAAATGTACAAAATATCGCTAAAAGTGTATACAGTAACGGAAATTTGAGCAAATTTGTGTATTTAGGCACCAAATTTCCTAAAACTGCTAATCGAAGAGACAAAACACGCCGAAGAATACACCTCGCAAATAAAATTTTTACTTAGTTTTGACGACTTTGAAAACCAGCTGCATATAAAGGGAGGGGTATACAAATCTATGTTTAGACCCATACTATATTATGGCTTTAAAACAGGGACTCTATATTAAGTATCTGCAAACATATTGAATGCCTTCAGAGGTGGGTCCAGAGGCGAATAATAACAATGAAGCTAGATGGAAATCAATGGCAAGTTCGATACAACCAAGAACTGTATAAAATTTTTGACGAGCTGGAAGTCTCAACGATTTTAAGGCTGTTGAAGCTACAATGGGCTGGCCACCAAGAAACCGAGGAAACCCCGGTCTGAACAGACCCGTGGGGAAAACGAATCATAGAAATGGTGGCCAGGATGGTGCTAATCGTACTAAACATCAACATTCCACCAAATTGACTTTAGAAGAACCATAATGGACGTGACAATTGCCTCGGAGTACCCTCTCCCCAACGCAGGGCTGATCTGGTTGTTCAAAGGGGTGCAACTGCTATTCTTGAGTTGTCGTCTCCAATTCCAGTGAAACAGACGGGGACTGGCGTTCCCGGGGTACCCGAATTGCTTAGTAAAAATATTAGGACAGGAACTTTATCCGAAACATAGTGGCTTTGTGATTGTACAATAACAAGATCAAGTCATTGCTGCGAACCTCCACCCTGGAGGTATACTCAGGTACGATGGGCACCTGATGAGCCTCTATCTTCGGATGGTCAGCTGATTGGTTGCGGCTCTTTGGAGACTATAGTAGTGGCTGTTGGTTAAAAAAAGGTTGGCGTTGACATTATATCGTCAGATACTGCTGGGCCTCGTATCTACCAGTATGAAAGTTAAGAGTTCTATCAACATAAATTGGAACCGAACTTGGGGCGATGATTGGCGCTGAAACTAATTGCTGTCTAATGGTGACCGTGAGGTTAGGCCTTTAAAGGTAGGTACTCATGTAATTCATATCCGACTATGCCTGTTCAGGAATGCAGTGGTGATCTGCTACCTCACTGAGCAAAAAACTAAGTGCTAACCGGAACTGGCTTTGTATGGGGACGCTTAAGTGCACTTGCAAGCTAGCTTTCTGATGTTGTGGGGCGGGTTCTTTTCCTACAGTGCAAAAGCCCACTACAAAAATATTTTTGCACTGACGAATTTTCAAATAACCGAGGTCCGTACATACAGAGGAGCGAATTGTAACTCGGATTATTATTTGATAAAATTTACATTTCGATGTCGTATGTCAAAGGCATATTCAGCGAAGACTAGCCCGCTACAAAAATTTGACATCGAAAGGCTCCAAATGGCGTCTGTGGCCAAACATTTCACGGAGACCCTTGATAACCAGCTGGCTCCCATCTTATTAGATGCATCGCTAAAGACAAGCAACGAGCTCTTGATGGAAATGAAAGCGGCTATCAGGACCGTGGCAGAACAGACGATTGGACGTCAAGCCCGGTGCAAGAGGAATGATTGGTCCGATGATGAGTGTCAGAATGCGTTAGATAGAAATAGTCCGGCGTACGAAGAATACGTAGGTAGGAAAACCAGGACAAAGAGAGAACACTTTGAAAATCTCAGTAGAGTAGTTAGGTAATTAGGATTAAGAAAAGAAAATACTATGACGACCAATTGAGAAGTATAGATGTAAGTTTAGCAGGCAATAACACAAGACAAGCATACAAAGTAGTGAAAAGCCTTAAACGTGGTTATCAGCCCATAACCACGCTCTATCGTGATGACAGCGGCAATATCATCGCTGCCAAAACCAAGATTAAGGAAAGATGAGCATCAAATTTCCAGAACCTCCTTAATCCTCCGCACAGCTCCAAAACATTGGAGCCTAGGCATGCCTGCGGAGAGCTTCTATTGGCCGCACCAACTCTGAATGAAGTTTGTGCCATTATGAAAGTCCAAAAGAATAATAAAGCGCCTGGGATCGAAGAAATTCCAGTGGACCTCATCAAATATGGTGGCAGTAGTGTTCATCAAGCTATTCACAAAGTCATCCAGCACATTTCGCAACAAGAACATATGCCGAAAAAGTGGAGCCAATCAGTTATATTCCCTATCCACAAAAAAGGTGACAAGCTACCGTGCGAAAATTATAGAGGCATATCACTACTTTGTACGACGTATGAAATATTTTCTAAAATCTTAGAAAATAAAATCGGATCATATGCCAACAGTATTATTGGGGAGTATCAAGTTGGTTTTAGGGCAGGTAGATCAAAAACAGACCAACTGTCTAGCAGGTACTTGAAAAATGCTGGGAGCTCAACATAGACGTACACTAACTTTTCTTTGACTTCAAGCAAGCATACGAGAGTATTAATCGTAACGTACTGTACCAAATAATGCTTTGCTTTGGTATCCCAACCAAAATGACAATGACGTCGACGACCTCCCAAGTCTGCATCAATAACCAACTCAACGATGCCTTTGACACAAATATCAGACTAAAGCAGGGAGCTGGGCTGACCCCATTGCTATTAAGTTTGGCTTTGGAGTACGTCATAAGAAAGCTACCTGTCGATACATGAAGTTACATTACTTTACAAGTCGAGCCAAGTAGTAGCCTATGCGAACGATATCAACATTTTGTCATGGTCATTAACAACTGCCAAAGAACTCTTCCTGAAACTCGACAGCGAAACAAAACTAGTAGGGCTTCAAATCAATGAAGCTCATGACGCAGTCGAGGAAAAATACCTCAAATACACAAAATATCACCTTTGGCGAATACAGTATTAAAAATGTTAGCGAATTCGTGTATTTAAGTGCCCAAATACCGGAAATGGGTAATGAAAGAGACGAAATACGCCGAAGAATACAGCTCGCAAATAAAATATTTTATTCAGTTTTGACGATCTTGAAGACCAGCTGTTTTCACAGGAGAACAAAGCTCCAAGTATGCAAATCTGTGATATGACCTGTGTTATGCTATGGGTGTGAAACGCGGACCCTAGCCCAAGCATCTGCAAATATATTGAACGCCTTCGAGCAACGTGTCCTGAGGCGAATAATCGGAGCGAAGCTTGACGGGGAATAATGGTGAATTCGGTACAACCATTAGCTGTGTGAAATTTTTGATGAATCGGCTGTCTCAACGATTATCAGACTGTGGAAGTTGCAAAAGGCTAGACACATGAATCGTATGGACGAACAACGGATACCCAAGAAGGTATTTGTTGGGAGAACTGAGGGCCGGAGGCCAGTGGGGAAGCGAGGAAACGCTGGTCTGACTCGGCCGACGAAAACAGTTCATCGCTGCTTGGATTTTGAAATTGGAAGACGTGGTCAACTGACCAAGACAGTTTGAGGCGCTGTTGCAGGCCCGAGAGGGACTGTAGTGCTAAGAACAAGAAGAATTCAATCCCAACAACAATGTATTTGGAAGAAAACTATTATCCACTAGATATAGATTTATTGTTATCTTTTATTTGTCAGTTTTCAGACAATTTTTTATTTTCGTCGAGCAGACAAAACTGCCACCGGTGAATTCATTAAACTTCAGTAGCGAATTCATTGAACTTCAACGGCTTACAAGCACTTAAATTGTATGCGGCGAGTTCGTGAATCAATGATTTGCTCCTACCAGGGACGATAAAGGCATCTTCTTATTTTTTATTTAGCCCTACTTGCTTAACGACTCTTTTTTGAATTATTGTCGCTGAGACGAGATGATTTACGCTTTCCGGTAACGTAGCATTTTTGGTCTTCGATGGACAAAAGTTACTTGTGTGTCCGTATTTTTGAAACGCGGTGCATTGTTGACGCATTGGACAATTCGCCTAAAGGTGTCCTGGTTTTCAGTTATTGTAACAGATTTGTTGCCTTGTGTTGCTACTCAGTGCATGGATTATTTTTGTTGATGGTATTGGTATTGATTTGGCGGTGGTTATTATTGACGGTGGCTGCGGCTTCTGCGATATAATGGTGTTGGCTGATTTACTATGATACATTAAATAACACTTCATGGTGGCGAGTAAATCACTCGTTTTCTTGAAATCTATGCAAGAAATTGTGTTTATTGGTTTCATTTTGGATATATCAAATGATGGCTCCTTCACTCAAGCTACAATTTTATTCTTAGGCGCACGGTCGGGAAAAATAATTCATAATGACCTCTTTTTATTGTCGAAATCCATTCATCATACGGATGTGGACGTCAGTTTCAGGTTCTGTCTTACTTAGCTTTTTTTTAGATCGCGCGCAAACAGTTTCCAACTCGTGTATGCTTTCTTGATGGAATCCATCCACAGTCTCGCTGGTCCTTTTAGCTTCATTTGGACAGCAAAGAGCGCCAATTGTTTGTTCCACCCATACACTTCTTTGAGAGACTCGATAGATTAAACAAACTATTCAGCATCAATAGAAGCGTTCACAAGAGGATTTAATTTGGGCAAAATATCAATTAAACCGCAAAAATTATGAAACCTTGCAACGCTGTCATTTAGACTACGAATTTTTCTTGACAATTCGTTTCATACTTCACTTCGCGTTGCTTCAAATTTGCTCAAAACATTAGCATCGTTGCGGAAATTTTATATACATATTTTATGTCAGACACAGTAAAACCAGGTATCGCGGCAACGTTTGAAACACTCCGTTTATTAGCACTTTGTGATTTTTTTTCAATCAGCGTTTTAATCATTTATTGAAAATTTTTCATCGTCACCTTTAAAAAGCTTTTATGACTACAAATATTACTCATGCTTCGTCCAAGGCAACTTCGACGATATCACCCTCGATTGCAGCGGACAGTCATAAAACAAGCTCGTTCCAACTGTCACTAGTCGATAAGTTCAGAGTACGTAATAATTCCCTAAACGCAACGGCCTTCAATGATTCGGTCGAAACGAGAGGATAACAGTTGCTTTTAAAATGCGATGTGGCTTTTCATTGCACACAAAAACTCTGACTGTACCATTTGGAAACACGCATGTATCACACAGTCTTCCCTTGCTTCCACAATTTTCATTTCCTTTTTTTTGGGGGGGAAACGTTGTTTTCTTTAGAATTATATCAGTTGATTATTCCATTTCTGAACGATTAGAATTGGGTTGGGCTTAAGGTGGTATGATTTAAAATATTTCATGACGGAGAAGTTTCTTTATTAACAAGGCACGACCATTGCCTTCTACATTATAAATATGACAGCTTTCGTCATCAATGTTTTGAGAATCTAGCATTACCAGATCTGCGACATTATTATTATATATAATGTTTTATTTTGTAAGCTCAAAAGTATCATATGTATTGAAAATGGGTAAATAAAGTGTCCGTGAAGGTTTTCTGACTTGGCGAGAGAAGATGGTGGGATTTGCCAAGATTGGTCTTGTCTGAGGACGCGTGAATACGCTGGCACGCTAGCATTGCGTTGTCGTGGGTTATGTTGTTCTCCCCAGCAAAAGGACCCACTAGAAAAAATTTCGCAACCACGAATTTATAAGATACAAAAAAGTATCGACCCGAGTTGAGGCCGAGGTAAACTACTAAGGTTTAAAATTACTAACGCGAATGGCAAACCTGGACTTGAGAGGACTTCGTCATTACCGACGATACTTATGGCCCCTAAATAAGAGTGGGGCATCCAGGTGAAATTGGTGCACCTTGAAATTCTATATTCTTTGTCTTTATATATGATCAATGCATTTATACGAGTATGCTGAATCAGCGACATAGTTATCACATTGTGAGCATTATTTAGAAGCGTGGTATTAATCGCAAATTCGATATACAAATCAGGATAATGAAAATTTTAAAACTAAATCACGGTTGAATACGCGGGAGCGGCACAATATCGGTTCTGAGCTATAAAATTGCAAACGCTGGAGGAACCTGACTGCCGATTATTTTGTATACATTGCAAACAGCAAGTCAGGCCGATTGGAGAAATGCGATTCAATATGTATTTATGGCTTCAAAAGTGCCGAAAGACACAGGAAACATGTCAACACTTGCGCCAGGACAATTGCAAACTCGACGCACTGTGCACTGGACGCCAAGTTTTGCGGTCATCTATCTCGTGAATAAGCAGTTTTCTGCCTGGTTTTGAGGCTCAATGAAAAGCGAGAAATCTAATTTCCGGGGTGCTTTCTATTACAACTTGCCGATTTGACTTCGCACCCAGTACATTTCACTTGGACGCAATTGCGACTTATTAAATGCACGTAGACGACGACACAACAAAGCACAAGCGAACTCCACAACGAGGGTCAATCAGAACAATTTGACAATATATTCCGAGTAATGGAAAACATAAAACTGCAACTTCCCGACTCTACGTCGGAGCGTCAATTGGGGCGGAATTGGCTCAGCTGAGTTATTGATGTCGCAACTTACACTTCGCACAGATAACAACAAACATGGGAAAACTATTGTCCATGATCGCGTTCTCAACTCAATGTTGAAGAAAAGACGGCCGAATCGTACTTGGTGAAACCGCAGTTATAGGCGGTGGAGTGGCGCACGTATGATTCGATTGCACAAGACTTGAGACAACCGCGAGCGCGTAGAATGGTGGTGAAATTCCCGGCAAGCTGTCAACCAGGTGACGGAAACAACGCGCACGATCATTTTCTATTGCTTATTCGGAAATTCAAATTAGAATATGTCTCTATTAGATAACCTCAATTAAAATATCTGAGCAAAGACGGGTCGAATTCTAATTTGAATCGACATGCTCCCTGTGGCGATCAAAAGCAGACTTCCTGTTTTCTTCTCAATGTCGCACCAGTAGGTGTCGGGCCAGCTCATCCGTCCTGTAGATTGCATTTGGTAATGCAATTCGTGTATGAGCTGCGTTGAAAGGTGTTGCCGTATCCAAATTTCAATAGTAGATTTGAATAAATAAATTTTTTTTTAAATTTGCAATTAAAATTTGGAACAGTATTATGGGAATTTTCCAACATTTTGCTTAGGCGACTGCTCGATCATTACACATATCCATGTGAATTCCTTTCTTGTTGTTTTTGTTTTTTATACAAATAATTCTAAATTGCATTTTTTTGTTTCAATTTATAAGCCATTAAGCACTGGTGTAATACAATTTTTCAATCACATTGAATTGTTTACGACCAAGTTTTGTAATTTCTGTTTGACTTTGATTCTTTTTTCAAACTATGTTCCTTGTTATCATGTTAAAAACGTATGTACGTAAAAAGACTCAATAAAATGTCTATCTGTCTATATACATTTTTTTGCTTTTGCACTACAGCCCCTTTCAGGCTTCGAGATAGTTATAGTATCAAATCATCTTGATTGTATAGATAAAGGCAGTCAAGAAAGGTGATATGATCAGTATCATGCTTTGACCATGAGTCCTCTCACCCAGTTACGATACGTTCTAATTGTAAACCAGCACGCATCATAAGAAAAGGGCCCAAATTACACCCGAAAAATTACCCTAAACAACTAAACGAAGTGCTCAAGCGCATTTTTAGATATCGATTTGTTGTTACGGTCAACTGAAGCATTCTCTCCGAATAAATTGAAGCTTCCACTTTCTTGCGATCAGCCTTCATCGGTGGTTGGATCTGAGACTTCATCCTCTACAATAGAGGGCCTGAGTAAGGCATTATCATTGTCAACATCATCATAAAACAACGAGAATATAACGAAAAGAGATGTGAATCTGTCCACCACGACAGGGTATTTGCCACAGAGTAAACCCTCATCATCACCAAGCAACGCAACGCGAATGATAAGTGGTGATTCAGATGCTTTGCCTACTTCAATTAAAAGAAGTATGATGCAAAAAATTTCGAAATGCGGCAAGTCCCTGACGAATTACCATCCCTCCAAGTATTAGCGCCACCGAAACAAATCTTCATGTCAAGACTTGCGTATAATACATCCACCAAAGACAACTTAGATTATGTAAGTAAGAAATTTGGCTCATCTCTGAAAATAATTAGTTGCCAGAACTCTGAAAATAATTAGTTGCCAGAATAATTAGTTGACGAAGGACAACTTGATCAACAGAGTTATGGCTTCTTTCAAACTGACTGTTCCGGTATCGTGTGACTACATCTAAAGTCTTGCTGGCCGCCCAGAGTGCTTGTTAAATCATTCATAACTTCAAGGAAAAACAACTTTCGTTCTCCTTGTCAAAGCTATAACATCGTTTCTTCGCAAAACTTTCAGAATAGCACACTTAAAAGTCAATTTTCTATTTATTATCAAAATTTTCGGAGCTTAAGATCCAAGCTAAAGGGTCTAACTTTATCCTATTCTACCTCTAACGATGATATAATCTGTAACTCTGAGTCTTGGTTGACTGATAGTATATTTCACTCTGAAATTTTTCCTAATCATAGAATTGTTAGGCGTGGTCGTGATAGCAAGTTCCAGCAATTTAGATGGAGGAGGTGTCCTAGTCATCTACAAGAATACCTTTACTGGTGTCCCTTTAACACATTTTCTTTTCACTGCTCCTCTAGAATGTGTGGGGGCGAAAATACTTATTTCGTCTTCCCTTTCTCTTGTTGTCTTTTGTACGTATATACCTTGTAACTATCCTTTTGAGGTCTCCAATACCTTCCTCACCGAAACATCTAGTATTTTCTTATCGCGATTTTTAAATTGTTACCTTATTTTATGAGGAGATTCTAACCTTCCTAAACTCCCACGGGATGACAATCAGGTTGATTTTAACTCATCTCAAATTTGATCTTTAATTTCTTCTTTTATGTCCATGTGCTCCCTGGCTCATTTTAATAATTTTCTTAGCGTTAATAATCATATCGTTGACATATTCTTCTGTAGTATGGAGCGATCGGTATTATGCTCACCTCCAGTTCTTTTTCCTTGTCTTTCTTCTGATCCCAATCAGCCCCCGTTACGCTTTGAAATTTCCTATATTGCTTCTGTCCGTTATCATCGGAAAGAGCGTGAGCACGATAACTTTTACAAAACCAAGCAACTTTCCGAAACAATTCGCTCTGTTGATTGGTCCTCCTTCTTTTGCGGTTTTAACGTGGATACTTGTTGCAACAATTTTTATGACTTCTTAAATGCTGCTATTTCTAACTTGACTCCACTTGTCAGCATAAGGAACTCTTCTGACTGTCCTCGGTTAACTCTCGATATGAGATGAGCCTTGGAATCTAAGCATCGAGCGCGTCAACGTTTTTCACGAGACAAATTCCCTGAGGCACGTAATGCTTTTTGTCATCTGAAGTCGATAGCTAAAAAAGAGATCCAGATCGCTAAGGCTTCTTATTTTCATAGTATTGAAGACTCTCTTAACTCAAATCATTCTAAACCATTTTAGAAATATATAAGCTCTCTCAAATCCTCTTCCAGTTTTCTATCCTTGAGAGATTTGTGAACTTTTTAAAAGTCAGGTTTTTCTCTATTTTTAATGCTACTCTCAGCAATAGCCCTTTGTTCCCAATCATATACACCCTATCCTTACTTCTTCACTTATTTAAGAACTCTCTCTGAACTCTGTTAGTTCAGGTCCCCATGGTATTCCTAATCATTTTGAAAAATCATTAGCTGCTTCTATATGTGTCCCCCTTTCCTTTCTCTTCAACTCTAGTTTATCTTCAGGCTCTTTTCCTTCGTGTTTCACTTACTCATGATTTGTTCATTCCTGGACAACAGGGTTTTATCGAAGGGCGATCAACCTTAATGAATTTGTTAGAATTCATGGGCGTTGCTTCAAAAGCCATGGAGGCCCGTTTACAAGTCGAAACCTTATATTTGGATTTCTCTAAAGCCTTCGACTCAGTAAATCATAATATTTTGTTTGGCAAACATAAATTTCTTAACGCTCCTGATTATTTGCTCCACTGGTTATCCTCTTATTTATCAAATCGTGTCAGTCAGGTATCTTTTCAAGGCTATCTTTCTACCTCTTTCATCCATCTTCAGATGTCCCTCAAGGATCCACTCTTGGCCCACTTTTATTTACTCTGTTTATAATTGACTTACCATCCACTGTTATCAACTCCTACTGCTTTCTTTATGCAAATGACGTCAAAGTTTTCGAAGTAGTGTCGTCGAACGATGACGATGCGTTGCTTCAAGAAGATTTGAATGCCATTTTATTTTGGGGTTCTTTTAACCAACTCACACTAAATCCATCTTTCATTTTCTAATAACCGTTTTCGTTAACTAGGTCGTACTTTACCCTTTTCGTTAAATAGGTCGTACTTTACCCTTTTCGTTAAATAGGTCGTACCTCAGTACGGTGACACATTTCAGGGACTTAGGTTTCACTTACAACTCTAAATTAAAGTTCAATGTTCATATTTCTGAAATAACTTCTAATGCCTCCCGCATTTTCGGCTTGCTGTTAAGAAATTCCTATATTTTTCCGGTCCTTCATCGTGTGTTAAATTATATTCTAGTTTTGTTCGTCCTATCCTTGAGTACATTTCGCCAGTTTGGTCGCCTCATTTGAAGTGTTTGAAGTTCACGCTAGAAGCTGTAAAAAAAAAATTTACCCGGATCGTCTTCTGAAATTTCAGATTCCCTACATTTTTGATGAATCACGCTTGCCTATCCACAATATTCCTTCGCTGAAAAGGCGTCGACTCTACCTTCATGAATGTTTCCTTTACAGGCTTTGCCTTGGTTTGCTCAATACTCGGCTAGTCAACCGGGTTCCAATGAGGCGCGTTATGCGTTCTTCAAGATCGTCGAGTATCATTGATGTTCCATCCGCACGTAGTTTGGTGTATTTTCACTCACCTATGTTCAGATTATGTCGTAACCATGATGACCCTCAGCTTGGACCCTTCTCCCTTTTGTATTTAATTTATAAAAAGTATGTCAACTCTTAGTAATTTTTTTTCTCCTCGTTTTTGCAGTTTTTATTCCTTGTATGTTGCTATTTGCATGTCTTTTTTTTCTTTCTCCTTGCTGTGCTATTACTTAATCTTTTACAGCCGCAAACTGCATGGCGCCTGCATGGATACACCGAGGGGTAGAACGTTTCATTTGCGCTGATTGTCAGAATTTTAAGCATAAAATGAAATACATGTACGACCGAACTATTGATCACATCGATAATCTAATGGAAGAGAAGGATCAATTAATCGCGCGGCAGCAATCGAAATCTCGGGCAAATGATGAGAGTTTGTTGAAATGGCTTATAGCTTCGACGAACTAGCCGCTAACCTATCAAAGAGCGATAAGAAAATATTTAAAGCTCTTGAGATGTTCGATAATCGGTTGATCTCTATGAAGGAGTAAGTTGCAACCATCCAACCATCGTGCCATGAAGATGCTTGCCGTAAAGAAGATTACCATAGAGAAATGTTGAGTGATTTGTTAAGAAACATCACGAAAAAACTATCGAGCAGAAAGATTCATTGCAACAATCGAAAATGTGTGATTCACTAGAAAATAAATTACATGAGCAGCGTGAAGTACACCACACATTTCCGTGGGGAGTGATGCAAACAGTCCAAATTCGAGATATTCAGAACCGAAGGCATCAATTCAAGCTCCAGAAGTCGTAAAACGCATCTTCAAGCTAGGCACGTTTTGGTCAGTGGATGAATGGAATGTAAGGCTCCAGAAGATAGAAGCAATTAACGCCAAAATAGCTACTGAAGCAAATTATGAATCATTCTTCCTACAAAAAGCACCAAAAAATATTATCACCGCTGGATTTCGAAAGTTTTTGGAGAAGAGTCTCATGCTCAAAGGTTGCAGAGTTGAGGACGTATCAAAGGGGAATAAGCGTAAGCGTTCGATCAAGGCTTCCATCCCACATAAGTATGCTTGGCTGTTCTCAAACCATCAATTTGAAAATGCTACTGTCCACTGGAATGGAATGATCTTCAAAAAGTGGAAATCACGTAAGCCTGTTTACAACAAGGATCAACCAAGTAAATCTATGAATAGTATAATAATAGCTCCCACAAATGATAAAAATACCAATACTAACATGACTTACAAAATTCACTCAAAGATTACTAATAAAACTGTAAACCCTTCAGATCCTTCAAATGGTAGTCTAGTGGCAAACAGTACTGTTTGTTATAGTAACCAACCGAGAGGTAGTGTTGGTTCTTCACATGAGCATTCTTCTTCCACTCCTGAACTAAAGACTATGAAACCGCACCCCAAATGTCCCAATTTCGTAAGTGATGGTCTTCAAATTTCATCCACACAAGGGTCAATTCAGTTACCTAGCACATCAAATAACTCGTTAGCCAAAAAGGAGTCCTTTTTAGACCCTCTCTTACCTCCAGCTGTAAAAGCAACAATTAACTCTAGTAACGATCTTGAAAGTAGGTATCTCTTACCAAGACTGCGAGAGCATAAAATATATGAGTTTATTCAACTCTACCTGGCCTACATGCATAAAGCGCCAAATACAACATGCATTGATGGTAAAACGAAGACCAATCTTAAAGTATTGATACAAAGAGAAGGTCTTCCTATAGAATTAGATGCTCTTCGCAAATTATATTTTAAATATCACGAGCAACTAGGCATCAATCCAAGATAAGTACAAAAAGGTCTTGAGACCTACGTTTCACATGTAAGCTTAAATCATATATCTTCGCTTCAAAGGACACGAGAACAGAATCACAATTTTTTTCGTCTGCAATAAAAATACTCCCTCCAAATGCATCAAAATGTACTACCATAACTGTGGTGGTATGAGAATTAAACTCAGCAAACTTTTCCTTGACGCTAAATCATGCCCTTTTACTATCCTTGCTCTATCGGAAACTTGGTTGAATGACTCCTTTCGAAATGAAAAGATTCTCGATAGTAGTAGGACTAGATTTCAGAATGATCGAGACTATCAAAGAACCGGGTTGTCACGATGTGGTGGAGTCCTCATCACTGTACACAACTCGATATTGAGTGACCTCGTCACTGCGACCACATATAAACATTTCGAGCATACAATAGTTCAAATCAAACTTGAAAAATTTGACTTGTACACTGTTGCATTTTATATTCCTCCAAAGTCCAATCAGGTCGTTTACAATGATGCATGTGGTGTTATTTCTTCACTTGCTGGCCTTTCTAATGAAAAAGATAAAATTATTATACTTGGAGATTTTAATAGGCCCAATTTAACGTTTATAATCGACGAACTTGATAATCGTTTCCTTCCAGTCAATCTTCTGAACGACAGTGATTACAACCTTGTTTCTAAATTTTATGGCAATGATTTAGAGCAAGTAGCTCCGACACCCAATTGCATTGGTAATTGGCTAGATCTTATCTTTACCAATGCTTATGACGATGTGGTGGTTAATCCAACCAATGAGGTGGAAAATCTTTTCTCAAACACCCTCCACCATTCCGCACTTTTAGTTGAACTCTCCACTGCTGAAGCTACAAACACTCTTTCGTACAATAAATTGATTGTATTTGACTTTCACAATGTTGATTACGAAAGCATTCGATAGCATATTTTTAATATAGACGGGACTGCCATGTTTTCAACGTTAGATATAAATGATGCAGTAAATTTATTCTATAAGCACATCCTTGACGCCGTTGAAAGACATGTTCCTAAAATCAAGAAAGAGGACAAATTATCAAAGCCCTGGCTGGATAGTGATCTTCGATCTTGAAGGAACAGAAGAAATAAACTAAATAAAACTATGCAAAGTAGATCTGATGTGAATGACGAAATCAAAAGAGAGCATGATGAACCGCAAAAGAATTTCAATTGAAGCCGCGCGAGACCTATGAAGTATATGTCAACGTTATATGTGAAAACATCATCAAAGACCCCAAGAAATTTTTTGAATTTGTGAACATCAAGCGCAAAGCTCATGGCTATCCTAAAAAAAATAGCTTTAAAGACTGCAGTTTTACTCTCCCTGAAGAAATCAGTAATTATTTTGCAGACCATTTTCAATCATTTTACTGTTCAGCATACAATTTCCATAATTTCTCACCACTAGACCCAGAAAGTGGGCCTGTGCTGCTAGAAACTTCAGTTCCAGAGGGTGACATATTCGACGCAATTGAAACTCTTGATTTTAATCATGGACCTTATTTACTTCCTCCATTTTATTTATTTCCTTCTCATTTAGTGTTTATTTCCTTCTCATTTAGTGTTTCGTAAAGATCGTAACCGTTTAAACTCTGGCAAGTCTGACGGAGGCAGTGTGTTGATAGGAATTCGTAAAGAGACTTTAATAGCATGCAATTTCAAGGCGTCACCTCCAGTAGAATGTATTGCTGTGTCTGTTACCTTGTCCTCAATTACAACCTTACTGATTTTGTCTGTATATATTTCCTGTGGAAGTTCCGTTCTTGTTTATGAAACATTCTTTTCAGAAATTTCTTCATACATTTTTAGCAGCTTTCCCTCTCCATTGCTTTTAATTTGTGGGGATTTCAACTTACCCCATGTTGTTTGGAATAGCACATTTTCCGAAATTCGATCTTTTGACAATTACTCTGTTACGCTTTCCTCCTTCCTTTCTTTTTGTTCACTTTCACAATCAAATGATATCCCAAACGTTAACAGTAAAGCTCTGGGCTTAGTTCTGTCTAATATACCGAAATCTTGTGTCTCCCTGCAGGCTGCCCTTACCCTCTACGTAAAACCTGATCCTCATCATCCTCCGCTTCATTTGCTGATTGTCCTGGCTCGTGATCTTGTCCAAAAAAAAAGTTATCCCTTCTAGCTTTAATTTTCTAAAAGCCAAATATTCTGATATGGAGTTAGAATTAAATTCTGTTAATTGGTTTTCTTTTTTTCGAAACTTAAGTGTTGATCCAGCGCTTCAAAAGTTTTATATTTTTCTTGAATCCGTGATAACCAGTTATATGCCCGTAGAAGGTTGAAAGATGCACCTTGGTTTAATAACAACATCGCTTCAGTCTTAAATGCCAAGGACGCGGCCCGCAGGAAATATCACTTGACGGGTTCTGAGGTGCACCTACGTTGTTATAAAGATCTAAGAACTGAAGCCAATAGTTTAATTAAAAGTGCTAAAAGCCATTTTATTGATCATGTGGAGGGCTCCATAAGGTCGAGTGCCAAAAAGCCTTTCTGGGCTATATAAATTCTTTTAAAAAGTCCTGCGATATGCCCTACTCAATGAATTCTGAGGGTATCACGTCTTCTGATAATGGAGAAATTTGTGAACTCTTTGCGCAACATTTTTCTTCTTTTTATAGTTAGACAAGCGCTGCAGCATCTTCATTCATCGATGGTCCAACCATGAATTCGCAATTTGCATATGTGAGCTCTGTTGAAGTTGAATGCCTATAACATAGTCTGGATGGCAGTATTGGATGTGGCCCAGATGGAATTCCCAATATATTTGCTAAATCTTTGTCGTCTTCACTGTGTGTTCCTTTGTCCATCTTATTAAACCAAAATCTCGCAGATGGTTGTTTTCCTGCACGCTGGAAAAGAGCTAATGTCTTTCCCATTTTCAAATCTGGAGATAAAGCAAGCGTGTCCAATCACCGCCCTATTTCACTTCTTCCCTGTTTTAGCAAAGTTCTGGAAAGAATTGTATACAAACAAGTTTATCCTTTGTTGCTTCCGTTTTTTGCCAATGAACAGTATGAGTTCATCAAAGGTAGATCAACTCTTACCAACCTTTTATCTTTAACAAATAAGATTGCTGCTGAGTTTGATAAGGTGAACCAAGTGGACGTTATCTACACAGACTTCTCTAAGGTCTTTGATTCAGTTGATCACCTGATTCTTATCCAAAAATTGAGTAATTTCGGCTTAGGCAGTTCTATTGTAAATTGGTTCTGTTCTTATGTTGCTGATCGGAGTTGTGTTGTGACCATTGATGCCCATAAATCCTCTCCATTTGATCCCTGTTCTGGAGTTTCTTAAGGCTCCAGTCTTGGTCCTCTGTTGTTTTTCGTATTTATCAATGATATTCCTTCCCTACTCAACTCCCGCGCACTCATGTTTGCAGATGATTTGAAAATATTCAGGGTGACCGAATCTGTCAATGATTGTATTATTCTGCAGAAAGACCTGGATATACTAGCTGGCTGGAGTGCAACTAATCGGCTGAAGCTAAATGTAAACAAATGTTTTAAGATGACTTACTTCCTTAAAAAGTCTTCTTTTGATTATAACTATGCGATTGCTAATGTTTCTTTGAGAGCTGTGGTGTCCCACAAGGACTTGGGAGCATTTTTTGATACCAAGCTTCATTTTGGACAGCATATAACTCATCTAGTATCTAAAGCATCTCGTATGTCAGGTTTTATCCTCAGATCCACAAAAGATTTTAAAGATATTTCATCGTATCTTTGTTTATTCTTTTCTCTTGTGCGAAGCATATTAGAGTATTGTTCGCAAATATGGAGTCCGCATCAACGTTACCTAAGAGATGCTATTGAAGCTGTGCAACGTAAGTTTATTCGGTTCCTTTTTTTTAAATTCCGTATCCCGTATTGCGCTTATAGTGATCGCCTGTCTTTTCTGCGCATTCCTTCATTAGTCTCTCGCAGAGTTTTTCTCGATGAATGCCTTCTTTTCAAGCTTTATCACAATTTGCTTCCTATAGGCCTTGGCATTGAAATTTCCTCCTTCAATACCGGACGTCCAACTAGATCCTCGGTAGTCCTCAATGTTCCCTTTGCTCGCACTGATATTTTATTTTTTTCGCCTGGTGTACGACTCCCACGTAATCATAACGCGCTTGGTCTTGGTTTAATACCGCTGTCTTTTGCTAAATTAAAAAAAAAACTTAAGGAATCGGTTCTTCTGTTTAACTTCGAAGAATAATTTTTCTATTTCTAATTAATTTATTGTATTTTGTACGTAGTTTCCTTTTTCATTTAATTTTTTATTATCCTTTTTGGATGTTGATTGTATGTATAAACTTTATTTTATTTTTTGTTTGTCTATAATGTAATTGGATTATATCTGTTTTATAGATTAAATAAATAAATAAAAATGCAAAGAACAATTAGTTTTACCTCTTTGCTATCAAGCGGCGTGTTCTCAGCATACCTTCAACTTAACTCCAACCCATAAAAACAAAAGCAAAGGAGCCGTTGAAAATTATAGAGGGATTGCCATACTATCGACTTATCCCAAAGTTATTTGAAAAAATAGTATGTTCCAAAATATCCCCTTTTATTGAACAGCGTCTCAATGACCAAGAGCATAGCTTCAGAAAAAATCGATCCACAACCGCCAACTTAACAGTTTTCGTCTCTAACATCCTTTGTGCAATGGAAAATGGATACCAAATCGACGCAATTTATACTAACTTTAGTAAGCCTTTTGACCGTGTCAATCAAACGATTTTGTCGCATGAATTGAATAAATTTGGAATCACTGGATCTCTACTTCATTGACTGGACTCGTATCTCAAAAATCGAACTCAAACCGTTAAATTTCAGCAATATGTGTCAAATGGAATTCATGTTTATTCCGGTGTTCCTCAAGGCAGTCATCTCGGACCTCTTCTCTTCAACATTTTTGCAGCGGACCTTTCTGAAGTGTTTTTTTTTTTAGAAAATTCTATTTACAGATTTACTTAATCCAATTACAAAATAGGCGAAAATAAAGAAAATACAAAAACAAAATAAAAAAGAAGGCTACGTTAGCCATTAATATTGAGAACATTCCGTACTGTTGATTTAAAAATTCACAAAGAATGCGGTGGAGGACCAAGCTGAAGATTATTGTAGGCTCTTATAGATCGCACCAAAGGCGAGTACAGATACGTGTCGGTTTTTGCAAATGGAACGATAAAGTGATCGGATGATCGGGTCCTCAATGGCGCACATGCATGTAATGCATTGCATAGGTCCGATGCTAAGAGGCCTTTGGAGAGCTTAAAAAGGAAGCATAAATCTAAAAATTGTCTTCTAATGTCGAGAGGTGGGATATGAAGGAAGTTTAGACGTTCACTGTAGGAGCGATACGAAAGGTTATATTTATATAAGAGAATGCGGGTAAACTTGCGCTGGATTGATTCGACAGCTTCCGACAGATAAATGAAACGGAGTGACCATACTTGACAGGCATACTCGAGAATGGAGCGGACCAACAGGATGAAAAGGCGAACACAGGTATGAATGCTGAATGTTCTATGAGAGCATCGTAGTACAAAACCGGCGATTCGCGATGCTCTAGAGGTTATGTCAGCTATATATACATCAAATTTTAAAAGTGTATCCAGTATAACACCTAGGTTTTTATAATGATCCACCGTAGAAAGCAGTGATCCGTTAATTGAATACGCATTGGTAAGAGGCGAACGCTTATTGGTGAAACACATATGCAGACATTTGGACACGTTGAGAGGAAGGCGATTCATAGAGCACCATCGAAAGAGGAAGTCTAAGTCAGATTGAAGGTCACTACAGTCCATTTGTGAATAGACGACTTTAAAGATTTTTAAATCATCTGCGTAGAGCAGACAATCTGTTGTCAGCACAGTTGGTAGGGCTGAGGATTGAACCTAGGGCTGAGGATTGAACCTTGAGGTACTCCAGAAGAAGGAGAGAAAACGTATGAAGAGCAACCACACCAAGTAACCGATGAAGAACGATTTGTCAGAAAGGAGGATAGCCATGTGAGAAGAGGGCCAGAGAGGCCAAAAACCTCAAGTTTCTTCAGTAATAGACTATGGTCTACCATATCAAAAGCTTTGGCGAAATCCGTGTAAATCACGTCCATTTGCTGACCTTCATCAAGTGATAGGGCAATCGCATTGGTAAATTCAGCCAAATTGGTTACCGTTGACCATCCCTTAACGAAACCATGCTGCTGTTTAGCGAAGTCATTGGAGATTGCATCATATATTCGGTTATGAACAAATCTCTCAAAAAGTTTTCCAAAACACGAGAGTAGGGATGTAGGCCTGTAATTAAGTGCTAAGCTACGGTCCCCTGATTTGTGAATTGGAAATATGTTGGCTCTTTTCCAAATTGCTGGGTATGTCCCTACAGTCAGGCTGATATTAAATAATATTAACAAGGGTAAGCTTAGGGGTGAGGACAGCGTTTTCACAAAAAACTTCGGGACTCCATGTGGGCCCGAACTCACGTTAACATCAATGGAGTCGATTATAATTTCGACTTCGGAAGGTGTTGTCAAAATGGTGCTCAAATGAGAGGAATGGTTAGTTGGGAGAACGGGTAAGGGTGACGAAGATGATTGGAAAGCAGAAGCAAAATAGTCTGCAAATATATCGCATATGGCCTGACCATCAGACGCTTGTTTCCCATGCACGCTACCAGAGCTAGGTACATTTGAAGTGGATTTGAGGGAGTTGACATTTGTCGAGAAAGATTTAGGATTGTTTGATTGTAAAGAGGCCTCGATGGTGTTAAAATATGAATGCATTGCGTGCTTGATGACCATTTTGCATTCTTATGTAGTTGTTTATAAGACGAGAGGTACGTCTCTGAACCGAAACGCTGTAACTTTTTACGCGCTATGTCTTTTAGCTTTAAAGCTTCTGAAACTTCTGCTGTGAACCAAGGAGCATTCTTCTTGCAAGGAGGACGACTACGAGGAACGAAATTTATTATAATATTACTAAGTTTATTATAGAAGGCCGTGACAGCATCATTGACATCAGTAAAATGAGAGAGAAACTGCCAATCGATCTCAGAAAGCTCTAATTGAATAGCTTCATAGTTTGCCTTGTAGAAAAAAGCTTTGTTATTCCTATGGCGTAAGATGCAAAGCGATAGTTGCATTTCAAGTGGAGGATGGTGAGAATCAAGTTTGACATAAGGGGTTGGTGATAGAGAAACTGAGATAGTGCTCATGGAATTGTTAGTAAAAATGAGGTCCAGCAATCTATTGTTTAAGTTTGGGAAATAGTTTAACTGCGTTAGCAAGCATAGAGACGAAAAGGATGACAATGAAATTGATATCTCATTATGTGACACAATCCTTCTAGAGCTTAAATCCCATTCAACCGTTGGCATGTTAAAGTCACCGAAGATCGCAAAGGACGCAGAGGGGTATGAAACATTAATGTAATTAGAAAGTTCAGGAAAGAAGAGAGTATAGACTTGTAGCGGGGAGCTGCATGGCACATAGACGCACACAATAAATATTAGCTCTCAAACCAACTACAACGCATTCAATAGGCGGGGAGAAGGTGATATCTCGACAGAAGAAACTTTCAAAATGTTTACGGATCGCAATCAAGACACCTCCGCCATGGCATTTACCGGATATAGCTCGGTCCCTATCTTCACGATATACATAATATAGAGGAAAGAGTTCTTCATTTGCAATTTATCCGATATACCACATTTACTTTATGGGGATGATCTCAAATTATATCATGTGATAGCATCCCAAAGTGATTCTTTGTTCATGCAGGACAAAATAAATACTCTATTAGAGTGATCTAACAAAAATTTCCTATATTTGAATTTTGAGAAATGCCAAGGATACAAAGCTTTCCAGAGTTGATAGTGTAGTAGATATTGGTGTTCACTTAGATAAGAAACTCTGCTTTAATTTGCACTACGATGAGGTTTTCTGCAAAGCGAATAAGCTTTTAGGTTTCATCAAATGACGCGCGAAAGAATTTAAGAACTTGTGGGTAATGAAAACGTTATACACATCATTAGTGCGCCCAATTCTGGAATACACTTGTGTCGTTTGGAATCCGGTCTTTGATGTTCACTCAGAGAGGTTTGAGTCCATTCAGAAATAATTCCTACTGTTTGCTCTGAGATCCCTCTATGATCCAAAAAATTTCCATAATTTGTCATGATACAATAACCGGCTATACCTTCTCAATATGACACAACTTACCTCCCGTAGAACCACATTATGCTCTTGCTTCGCATTTGATATCGTTAGAGGAACCGGTTTTTTTTTTCTTGATGAAATGTGTTAATGATAACGTATAAATTTCGAGAGCCATTTGGGCCATTAATTTTTTTTTTATTGTTATTGTTTGGAATTTGCTTTATATTCTTGTAAAATTTATAACGATAAGTATTAAATAAAGCGCTTTTGACTTTGACTTTAAGGAACCGTCAAAGGCCAATATCTAATCGAAAAAATAGCCTTAAACGAGCCAGTAAGATTTACGAGACATTCACTTTTGCTCGTAGAAGGTAAACATCATACTGTCTATGGTGATAATGAGCCGATAAATAGGTGTGTCAAAATTTTCAACAAGATGAGCCATCTTTATTCCCCAACCATACCCGGATCCCAATTTAAATCCAATTTATCGAAGTTCCTGGGTTCTTAATCCTTCATTGCAAATGTAAATTTATATTGTAAAAAAAAAAATAAAAAACTGTGATATGCATTTTAATAGAATGTAAAAATGTATACATTGTTTGATCAAAATACAGTCGAACTTGCTTATAACGGCCACGGGATATAACGAACACTTGGCTATCGCGAACGAAAACCAAAGTCCCTTCCAAATTATTAAAAAATACATGTATTTTTGTTCGGTTATTACGAACTCGGATATAAAGAACTCTCGGCTATTGCGAACGTAGGGTTTTGCCTAATGGAAAGAATTTACTCGGATATAACGAACCATCGATGATAAAGTGACTGGAAACTGATACATATCTTCTTTTGTTTGGAGCGAATCCATTACATATGTACATACATATTAACAGAAATTCAATTTGAAAAACATCTTTTGTTTACAATCGATTCTGCGGCATTTACAGTTTTCCAAGTAGCGCTTGCATTCGTCTCGAATCTAATTGTGTTTGTGTTGTATAGAGTGGTGACAAATTTATATTTAAATAATATTAGTTATTTGTTTATGCTCGATAGTGCTATTTGAATTTTCCATAATGACAACTAAAAAGAAGTCAATTGATCTCAAAGATAAATAGGAAATAATCGAAAAATTACAGAGTGGCTATGCAAATGCACGAATCTGTCGGGAATATAAACTATCAAAGTCGACAGTGTCTACAATCTGGGCACAAAAGGAAAAGTACCTAGCCGAAAGACTAAATTTTAGACCAGTTGCAAAAAAAGTTACGGCGCCCAGAAAGACCCGATATCGATGCCGTCTTATTAAAGTGGTTTGTGTCGAAACGCAATCAAAATGTTCCAGTTTTTGGGCCTATTTTACAAAAAAAAAGCGGAACAATTTCCATCTTTAAACGCCTCATGTGAAGATTTAGCAGTAAATATGGGGGCTTTGAACTGTTCAAGAGGCTGGATTGATCGCTTTAAAAAACGACATTCCATTCAAAGCGGAAAATGTCATGGGGAAAGTGGATGCGTAACCTTAGAGACGACCGGCGAGTGGCTTGCAACAATTTGGCCAAGTATGAACTCAGTTTTTGTTTGTGATTTCTGGAATGTATATGTTTCTCACTTTGTAGGTATAAGCAGGCGTTATCATGCTAAGGATATCTTTAACGGAGATGAAACCAGGCTCTTTTACAAACTGACACCTGACCAAACGCTTAAATTTATAGAATCACCGTTTGGATTTGTGCCAATATGGATGGAACTTCTGGTGATTGGCAAATCAAAATCACCAAGGTGCTTCAAAAATCAGCCAAAACTGCCTGTCACTTATGAGGCAAACAAAAAAGCCTGGATGACGAGCGAAATTTTTACATCACTCTTAAAGAGTTGGAATGAAGAGCTAGGAAGAGATCAAAGGAAAGTTGTCCTCATTATTGACAACTGTCCAGCACACCTACCAGTTAAAAATTTACGATGGATTGAGGTGGTTTACCTTCCTCCCAATGTAACGGCAATTTTGCAGCCAATGGACCAAGGTACAATGCATTAAATCTGTTTATTCAATTCAATTATCGATTTCATTTTTCAATTCAAGGCGTGATTCGAAGTTTAAAATCTCACTACCGAAGGGAATTGCTATTAAAACTAATAGATGCTTATGACAGAAAGGATGACTTTAAAGTATCAATCACGGAAGCTATATTGATGTTGGTTAGTGCTTGGCGGGATGTTACCAAAAATACGATTGTCAATTGTTTTCAACATACTGGGTTTAAAGCAGATGTAACAGAGGATGATATTACACTTGCCGAGTGGATTATAGCAAACGAAAGTGAAAGCGAAGATGCAACATTATCTCAATGGGCAGATACCGACTGCATTTCCGATTTCAACGAATTTGCCTTAAACGTATACGACACAATTGATGAACATGTGGAAACTGCTGAAGACTTAGATGATATTGGTTTGATACACTCAATATTCAAAGAAGCTGATGAAAATGAGTGTGAACCTGAAGAGGAGTCAGAAATTGAAGAAAATTTACCTACATTACAGGAAGCACGTTCTGCTATGAAGACTGTAAAGAACTTCACACAGACAACCTGCCCAGAAAACGGTGAACTTTTGGCTGCTGTTGATATCCTCGAAAAAAATATAAACCAAGAAGCCCTAAAAATGCGAAATGTTCAGAAAAAAGTCACAGACTTCTTCCGACCAAATAATTAGACTCCAGTCAATACCAGATACGAATTCAAAATATTTTTTCATACAAATGAACTTAGAAATGTATTTAGTTATGTTTATTTTCTATGCAACAAAATAGCAAATACATATGTATTAATGTTGCATAAATTGGTTTTCATTCAAATCGCCTTACAATGTATGTAGTGCAAACGATCGGATGTAACGAACCTCGGACATAACGAACGAAATTTTTGGTCCCTTGGAGATTCGTTATAACCGAGTTCGACAATAAATTTTGCTGTGCTATTATTTAATCTATTTTGTAATTGGATTTTCTGTTTAATACAAATAAATAAATAAACAAATCGACCTTCGGTTTGTGCAGAGAGCTCCCTAACTACTGTCTTTATTATTCATATCATATTTACCTAGATCTAAGTGAATCAATATTTACTGGAAATATAAAAATCTAAATAATTGGAATCTCATATTACCACTGAGCAACTAGCAATCTCAAAGAGCCTAAATTCTAACCAGGTTTTAGACAATGTCTTTAAGAGGGACTCAAAATGATTCACACTCTGTACTTCTTTTGCTATCGACATACTAAAGATTCACTATTTTAAATCCACAACATCAATTTATTTCGCAAGCTCAAATGGTTTTTAAATAAAAAAGTACTTAAAAACAGTACTTAAATAACAGAATTTCTTGAAACACAAATCAAAAAACTTACGATTGATAATCTTTCATCTGAATTTTATTAATTTGAAAACCTATAAATTCTGCTAAACTTAACGGTAAGTGAATACTTGAAATGTATCTTTCCGAGCCGTTGCAGTACGATTGGAATTTGATTTAATATCCAATATTTTAAACGCATTTTCATGCTCTGTTAACTTACTTAGATAATGTTCCGGGTATTCAGCTGTTGGCATTTTTGAAAAATTGTGCGTAAAAAACTGAATTTCTTGTAAATAAAGCCATCAAAGCGCATGGGTGCATTGAATGTCTATATTATATTTTCAAATAATTCCCAACTCTCTACTGTTCAACTTCAAAGACCCCTTGTTCAATGAACTTTGGTAATTGATTTTTATACGCGGACATTTCATTAAAGTTTCCACCGAAACTGTATGGTTTACTTACAGATTTTCAGTTGATTATGCCTACCTATGAGCGTTAATCCAAGTTAAACCCGAAATGAAATGTTAAAGCTCCGATCGCTAAAGTTTATTTAAACATGTTCCCATATGTAGCACCTATCGAGCTGAACCACAAGCATAACTCTTTTACAAGTCCACCATTACCTGGCCATGTTAATGTATCCATCGACATTTGCTTGGATGCTCATCCGTATGTCTATCACATCGCATGTTCACTCAAGCACTCAGCTAATAAGTTTAAAAGCTTTTCGAATATTTTCAAAGTTGTTTAATAAAGTCGAAAATTTAATTTCGCCTAAAAGCCTTCATTTAAGCCATCATTGCCACCGTCATCATGATTATCATCTCGCTCTCTACTTCATCGGACTCCTAACAGCGGCCATCATCATCCATGGTGCTCAAGCCAGATGAAAGCAGTCAGCCCAGCTATCGCCCGAGCGGAAGTATCTCAACATTCTCTCCCATTGCAATGGACGAATGCTGAAGTATTATGACTGCTCTACTAAAATTATATCGGTGATGGTTTAAAGCTTAGCGCAGATAACCACAAAACCGCATAAAGGATTAAGGCGTCCTACGGGTTTTTCGTTATTCGTGGTGGCAGCACACGTAAAAGGTATCAACTCTTCTCGTCTCACTATGTGGTATCTTCAAGTTTTATGATGGGGTTGTCGAGATTGAATTTTTAAACGATTTTGGCGGTGGCTTTAATTGAATTTGAAGTTGGGTAAGTACTCATTTCGGTTGCAATATAATTAAGTGCCAAAGATGTTGTCACCACATTTGATATTATCTTTCAATTCATCTGGTAAATTAATGAAGAGGTAAAAATTCTTATTTGATAAGATTTTGAAATGGAATGTGCGAAAATGGTCATGAGTGGATTTCGTTTTCTTTTATGCATGTATTATAAATGCGAAATTTATTTAATTTATTTTTTCAAAATGGTATTTAAGCTTAAAGATATTGTAAAGTTTTTTTTTCAATCTTGATTATATGTAGAAAATGTAAGCTGAGTAGATCCCTGCTATCACTAGAAATTATTTTGTAATGAAAATGGAGTGACAAAAGTTATGGAGTACTTATGATTTGTATTTAATTCTACGATCCTTGAAGTTGACCAAAAAATATTGGTTCGTACCCCACAGATTTCGTTCTTGATTAATAAGAGAGAAAAAAATCAAATACCTAATACAATCAGCCAAATTAACTCATTACCCAAAAGAATCATGAAGGCTGTAGGGTAGGTAAGAATATCATGACATTGAGGTCTCAACAGTCCAACTCAGGCAAGATAAATACAATTTTATCACCACATCTCATCCAGATTCCATAAACAGTAGATGCCTAATATCTCTTCGTTTTATTTAATTATTTTATCAAATACTACTCCAAAGCTCGATCGATCCTTCGACTCAACACTCAAATTGTGAATATTATGACGTTTGTTTTTAGTTGGGAGGTACAGGATACTCATACCCTAAGTATGGAAGTTTCAAGCGCGTAATGCTTTTGGACTACTCACTAAACACCTGTGTGTCAGTCTGAGAACCTAGCTTGGAATCGTTTGATACATTATTTCGGCTTAGGCTCATTTACCTACGCCTAGAGGTGCCTGCATTTTATAAAAATTACTCCTCCGAGCAGAAGGGTTTGCTAGAACAGAAACCTTTTCATCGTCAATGCCTCCCAATGCTCTAGTGGACCCTTTTTAAAAGTCAGGACTGCCCAAGTAAAGGGTGATTCATAATAAGTGTACACATGTGAATGGGCCTTAACTCTTATTTATAACCAACTTTACGTCCTTATATTGACATATTATGACAGTATTTTACAATTCTAACCATGGCATCATACACATCAGCCAAACGTTTTATTATTATTAAAACTTTTTACAAAAATAATGAATCGCCAGTGCATACATTTCGGGCTCTACGTGAAATTTTTGGTCCACCCATAAATTGGCCGGCGAGATCGTGTGATTCGACTCCTTGTGACTTCTTCCTTTGGAAATGTCTGAAGAATCGGGTTTAAGCTGATACTCTCTAGACTACTGAAGCATTAAAAAACAATATTCGAGCCAACATACGCCCAATAACGCCGGAAATGTGCGAAAATGTCATCGAAAATTACATTCATCGTTTGAGCAGCACGAGGTGCACATATGCCCAAAGTAATGTTTTATATTTAATTGTGAGAGACCAAATGTTCATAACAAATAAACATTAGAGCTCAATCTTCACAAAAACTATGTTTTTTTCGACAAAAATGTGTACACTTGTTATGAATCACCGTTTATAATGTGCCACGCGATTTCATTTGTCTACAAGCCTGTTTCCGATCATATCTTCAGGGAGAACTCTGCAATTTTGCTGTGTGTGGTGTAGTGATCGTATGTAGTTAGTCGTCCATAAAGGACTTGCAGCAATGTTGAGTCACCTCAGTGAAAAAAGTATTTGTTTTCACCGAGAGTGACTTGGTTCAGCAACGCGTGCATTCGCTGGCAGGCTAGCGTCTGTGGTGTTGTAGGGTGGGTTTTTCCTTTTGGTTCTAAGTTTTACTACAAATTTTTCAATGCTTACACGATTTGTAGAGTGCCGAAACACAGAGCGCAGAACAAAAAGTGCAGGCACTGTACTTGTTTTCTGCATGCTGTCAGAAACTGACCTCATCTCCGACGGAAACCTGCAGTGCACAGAAGAAATTAGGGCAACAAGGTGGAGTTGATACCTCCTCGCACCCTTCTCAACTGGTCTCGATGGTGAAGTCTAGGTGCAAGGACTCTCCATTCTTGGTGAGAGCCTCTACCACAGATTGCAAGAATTTGATTTAATGATATTCTCTCTTAATTTTTTTTATACAATGAACAAAAATGAAGCAGTGTGTCTAAATCATTATTCTTAACAATAACTAAAATAATTTCATAAGTATTTTTGTTCACACAAATACATAATATTGCAAGATTATTTATTTATCGTATATAACCTTAGGGCAAAATAATTTATATCTATAAATGTGATAGTAAAACACTGAAATTAACATCTGATCTTTATTGAATGGTTAATATAATTTCAATTGATTTCTTAATAAATTAACACGAATTAAAGTTACATGTTATGAACTTTTCCTTATGTGTGTTGAATCGAAGAGTTCAAAAGCAGATAACATAGGTTAAATTATACTGAAAAAAAAAATAATATTGAAAAATTCTTTTTAATTTTATTTAATTTTTTGTGGCAGGGAGGTGAATGCCATTTATGCAAAAATTGTGGGACTTGCATGCTCACAAGAACTAGACTACCCAATAAACACCTCCCCTGTCAACCTGAGAACCCAGCCTGGAACCGTTTGACACATTATTCCGGCCAGGTCTCGTTTTGTTGTGCCTTCAAGCTGGGCGATCTCTTTCCTAGCGGGAGGGGAACAGGAAGTGCCAGATAAGCGATCCCCCAGCCCCAGCGCCCCTGGCTGCTGTGAGTCCCTCTTAAATTTTACTGCCCGAGCATAAAGTGCCACCTGGTTCCATTTGTCAACCGATTCGAGCATCACCGCAGCTATATTTTCCAGGTGAGCTCTCCCATCCCCCTGTAGAGTTCCTTTTGCAGCCTGACCCAATGTGTACACGCAAAAAATGTGTGGCAGGCATTGTTCTCCTCTTACCAATCTTGTGCAGATAAGACTGAAAACACCCATATCCGCTCAAAAGCTGGAACAGATAGAAGTCAGTCTCACCGTGCCTTCGATTTAGTCACGGTCTTACATCTGGGATGAGGCATATAGTCCACCTTTCCTTCGTGCGGTTCACCCAAGACTGCTGCCAATCGTTGAGCGAGCGCTATCTCTCCCCACGGACAACCATCTCCCTTGCGTCCCCGTTTTGGCGGAGATAAATAGCGCAGCACTCTCTAGCAAGGAGGGCGACAGGTATCATGCCTGCAATGACTCTCACCGCCGAATCAGAGACTGTTGGATACGGAGATGCAATTCTCAGTGCTCCTTTTCTCTGTACCTCTGCCAAACGTTTTCGGTATACCTCCTTGCTGAGAGTGTCGCCCCATACTATTGCTGCGTACAGTAGCACTGAACCTACAGCACTCATCAGGAGGCGTCTTCTTGACGCGCTGAGTCCCCCTACGTTGGCCATAAGTCGACTCAGAGCCAATATTCTCGAAGCAGCCTTCTCGGCCGTTGCCCTGATTTGCTCAGAGAAACTCATCTTCGAGTCAATCAGTAGCTCCAGGTACTTCACCGATGGCTTTGATTCGATTCGAATATCTCCAATACTGATCACGCTTACTCTAGGGACTCCCTTTTTTGTCAAGATGACCACTTCGGTTCTCTTCGGTGCTAAACTGAGCCCGCGAGCAAAAATCCCGTCTCTCAATCGGCGCATTAGCATACTTAACCTAAGTTGCGCCTATTTAACGGTGCGTCCAGCGACCAGAGCCGCAACCAAGCATGACTCATCTGGCATCTCAAGTCTCAGCAGCCCGTCGTAAGACAAGTTCCATAGGGCCGGACCAAGGCCCTGTGTCGTATTATAAAGCAGGCTTCAGTCCTTTAGGTAGTTCCTCAAAAGCCGCATTAGATATTCTGGAACTTGAAAAAAGCTTTCCAGCGTATCCAGAATATCCACCCATCTAGCGGAGTTAAAGGCGTTCCTGACGTCGAGTGTTGGTGACACGATCCGTTGCTTGTTGCGACTATATGCCTCTGCTCTTTGGACTGCGTTCACCACCTCTGCAGTCACATCAATGGTAGACCGTCCTGCTCTAAAGCCATACTGCCGAGGAGATAAGTCCCCAGCAGCACGAATGGCGTCAGTGAGTCTTCCCTTGATGAGTTTCTCGAGCACTTTCCCAGCCGTGTCTAGCATGCATAACGGGTGGTATGCTGACGGCGGTTCGGGATTTTCCTTTGCCTTGCTGATCAGCACGCGCCTCGTCACCTTCTATCGTACCGGGAAAACCCCGTCCCGTAGGCAAGCGTTGAATGTGCTGAGCAGCAAGTCAAGACAATGATGATAGACGAGCCGCAACACCTCAGCCGGAACACCATCTGAACCTGGAGCCTTCCTCGCTTTCAATAAGAGGACTGCCTCCTCCAGTTTCGACTGGGTAAAGAGTGGACACTCGACTGCTGTTTCACCATGGACAGCGTCAACACAGACGGGATGGGCGGGGAAGAGTCCCGCACTGTCGCGTCTATCTTTTCCACGTCATGTATACAAGGCATCCATAGGGCACCAAGCTTTCGCATAACTAGCTTGTAGCCAAGGCCCCACGGATCCTTGTTCACATTGTCCACTAGGTCTTGCCAGCAGCGAGCCTTGCTATTGTTGATCAATTTGCGAAGGCATTTCCTGGCCGACTTATATGCTGCCAATCAGTTGCATGCCTCGTCACGGTTCCGTGCCCGTTGAGCCTCACGTCGAAGCTTGTGATACTCCCTTCACTTTTGAGCGATTTCAGTTGACAACCAGTACACTGGGGGCTTACCGTGCCGCCAGTTCTTCCGTCCCCTCCGAAGCTCCCTGAAATGAATGAAACTCTCGTCGTCCATCCTTTCAATGTTGCATCCAGTTGTAGAAAGCTGAGAGAACGGACGGCGGGAGACAACATCACTTATCTCAAGCGGAATGTACTGATGATACTGGCTGAATAGTCCTCTAATACTTTCCAATTGTGTATCCTCCGTACTAAGTTCTCCGAGGCAAATGTCATGTCCGGTATGGTTCACTCACATCGTTGAATAATAATTTTTCTGAAAAATTATTAGAGAAGAAAAATGTATGACGAGCCGTTTCCAGGATTCGTTTTTTTTTTGTTTGAGGCATGTCCCATTCGATTGCTTTAGGGTTGAAGTCACCCCAAACGAGCACTTTGGCCTCTGCCCTCGAGATAGCGCCCTCCAGAGCATTAAGCTTGGCTCGAAAAGATGATATCGATTCGTTAGGCGTTAGGTAAACACTAAAGAGGGTGGTCCCTGAGCACCGAACCCACACGAAATCATCCCCCCGTCCACAACCTCCACTTGAAAGTCACTGTTCCGAACCCAGGTGGCGGCAGTACCAGTTTCGTCAGAATACCATAATGCAGGACTTTTATTATGGTGTTGCTCACTCAGCAGCAAAAAGTCGGCTTCCATATCCCTCGCAAACTGCTCAAGTAGATATTGGGTGGTTGAACTGCGGTGTAGGTTTGACTGCAGGATGCGGGCTTTAGAGAACACCCGGCGTTGTCCTGATCCAAAGACATGTCCAACATCATTCGTACACTCTTTTCTTTTATGTCCCATTTCACCACATGTGTAACATAGGGAACTCCTATCGGGTCCTGACCATAGCCAAGGCATTTGAAACATTGAAGAGGCGTTGCTCTCTGCCGTATTCTACAGAAAACCCACCCTATTCGTACTTTGCCCTTGTTCAGGAACTGTTTGGCGTCCTTTTCGGTCAAGTCAACTATGGCCATGCGTTGTCCCCTGTTGTTTTTGGGTGTCAATCTCGCTTAGATCCTTCCGACGCTAGATGACTCCATTATGATGGCCTCTTCTACTTCGGCCAGATCCATGACGCCGTCAATGTTTCTTATTTCGATTGTTGTCATAGGCTTAAGCGAGGCTATAGTTGCACTTTGCCAAGGACTTTCTTTACTGCGTCGGAGAATGCTTCTTTATTGCTGGCCACTGCTCCGAATTCGACCAGTTTGTGCCCCAGCCGCGTTGGTCGTACTGCTTTAATGGTAGCATTGGTGTCTTCAGGCCTTACGTTTCCCCTGATGTCCCGCAGTACCTTCGCGTAGGATCGGTCATCTTGGGGTTTTACGAGCAGTGCCTGCTGCCTGGGTCTTTCTTGTTGGGCTCTGTGCGAACTTTACTTTCTGGCTTTTTTTGAAGGAGTTTCTTTGCAGTTTTCTTCGTTTTTTTTGTAAGCGCTATCTGGAACCCATGATCTGGTGCTCCACGCCCATCAAGTGCCTCTTCCTTCCTTCTTTTATCACGACCTCCTTCGATTAGACTAGACGCAATTGTATTATTGATTTTTAATGGTGGAGCTATCTGCATGCGACCTTTGGATTTCATCCCCAACACTTATTTAGCCTTCTGCTCGTCTTTAGCCTTTAATCAGTTCCTCTGATAATGCCCTATGCGATCTAGGAGCTCCTCTAATTCAAGTGGCCCAACCTTTACTGCTTTGCTGATTTTTTGGGAGTCGCGTGCAGATTCTATTATTTTCAGAATATATCCCGCTTTTCGAAATAGCCTTTCAAAGTAAGATTGTCGCTGGGCGGCAATCGTACTTTGCAACCATTATTGCTTTCCGTTTCCAAATGCAGTACTTCTGCCCCATTTTCGACGTTGGCGGTGCAATCACACAACGTTGCTTTATTTGGGTGGTTACTCGTTGCTTTTTGTGCCTTGATCTCCTCGTTGGCTTCAGGGTGATTCTTTACTATGTCAGGATTTACGGCCCTCGCATCGGTTGCTTCGGTAACCATTGCAGCAGCGACCATCTAGTGACATCTAGTAAAACTGTACTCTCACAAACGAATACTATATAGCTCAGCTTAAAGTAAAATTTATATTCGTAGCTGGCCTGTTTTTGTAGAACATTTTGTGGAAAGTAAATTCTAATAACTTTTGAAATGTTTCCAGATACTGATTTTGGAAGACATCAATGGAGAAAACAAGTGATCTACTTAGTAAATAGTTCCAACCTGCAGAACTCAATGAGATTTTTTGTTCTTTTCAAGAAATCGAAAACCAATACAACATAATGAATTTTTTTTTGTGTAATGTCATTTCTGCACTGAATTTGGGACTCCCATGCTCACAAAGGACTGAACTTTCCATTAAATACCTCTCCTGTCAACCTGAGAACCTAGCTTAAATTTTGACACATTAGTTAGGGGCAGGGCTTGATTTGCTACACCATGAGGCACCTTCAAACTGAAGGATCCCTATTCTAACGAGAGCGGAAGGAGGAAGAGGAATTGCTAGAATAATGATCCCCCGGCCCTGACGCCCCCAGCTGCTCTGAGTCCCTTTTATATTTTACGCTTGCCCGAAGATAATGTGCCACCTTATTCCATTTGTCAACCAATCCAAAAATCGCCATAACTTATTGTCTGGGATGGGCTTTTCAGTCTTACTGTAGAGGTCCCGTTGTAGCTTGTCCCATTTTTTGCGTATAAAAAATGTGTGGCAGGCATTGTTTTCTTCACCTGGGTCAAAATCGACAATCAGGGGACCGTGACTCACCAACTTTGTGAAAGTAAGACTGAAAACACCCAAACTCACTCAAAAGTTGGGTCAAATAGAAGTCAGTCTCACCACGACTTTGATTAAAACATCGTTTCAGATCCGGAATGAGCCACGCAGTCCACCTTCTCCGTGTGCATTTCACACAAGACTACTTTTAATCGTGCGGTGAGCTCAGTCTTTCCTCGTGGGCAAACATTTCCTTTGCATCCTCACAACGATGCAGGTAAATAGCACAGTACTTTCTAACAAGGAGGATAAGCGATATTATACCTGCAATAAATCTCAACACTAAATCAGAGACTGTCAAATGCGAAGCTGCAATCTTCAGTGGTTCTCTTCTCTTTACCGATGCCAAGCGTTTTGGTACATCTCCTAAGCGAGAGCATTGTCCCATATTTCTGCTCCGTACAGCAGCATTGCCCATGCAGTACTCATCAAGAGGCATATCTCAATGGGTTGGGTCCATCTTTGTTGGTCAAAAGTCGATTCAGAGCCAAGCACTCTTCTTAGCCGTTGATCTGATTTACTCAGAAAAACTCATCATCAAGTCGATCGGAAGCCCCAGGTACTTCATCGCTGGCTTCAATTTGATTAGTGTGTCTCCAGTACTGATTGTCCTTACTCCAGGCATTCATTATTTATCAAGATGCTTACCTGAGTTTTCTCCAGTACTAGACTGAACTCAGAAGCAGTCATCTAGCATACCTATCCTAAGTTGTGCTAGTTTAACGGTGCGTCCAGTGAATAAAGCCACAACATCATCCACATAACTGATCAACCGCGACTGATCTGGCATCTCTAGTCCCAGCAACCCATCGTAAGGTACATTCCACACGTCCGGATAAGGGATAGATATTTGGGCAGCTCGGAAGACACGAAAACCATTCCCTCGTTCACAGCCCTTCCCCTAAAAATTGCTGTTCCGGATCCAGATGGCAACAGTACCAGTCTCATAAGGATACCATGATGCAGAATTTTTGTCATTTTGTTGCTTACTCAGCGGTAAAAAGCCGGTTTCTATATTCCTCGCCAACTGCGCAGGCCAATTTTGGGCAGTTAAACTATAGTGTAGGCTTTCCTACAGGATATGAGTCATCAAAGTCCTGATTTTGCCTTGGCCAAGGCTTCCCGGAAAACCCGATATTTTTCTGATTTCAAAATGCATCCCAGAGTCCGTTTTCAATCAGCGTCTTGGGGAAGGATTCAGTATGCCTCTTCTGTACACTCTTTTTTTAAATGCCTCATTTCACAGAACTTGTAACATAGGGAACTCCTATCGGGTCCAGTGCATACTTATGTGGTGTGACCATAGCCATGGCATTTGAAGCATTGAAGAGGTACTGGTCCTTGTCATATCCTGCTGGCAACTGGCATTATTTTAATTTTTCCTTTATTCGAAAACTGTTCGGGGTCCTTTTCTTTCAAGTCCATGGTGGCCACGCGTTATCCTCTATGGGTTTCTGGTGTCAGCCTCACTTTAATCCTTCCTACACTAGGGAACTCTTGTTTGATGGCCTCTTCTACCTTGGCCAGGTCCATAACTAATCAATGTCTCTTATTTCAATCGTTGCCGTTGGATCGAGAGAGTGAGTTGCTTTTTTGTCAAGGACTTGCTTTGCTGTGTCACAGAATGCTTCTTTATTGTCAGCCTCTGCTGCAAACTCGACCAGTGTGTGGACCAACTGCGTTGATCGCACTGCTTTTATATTAGTGTTGGTGTCTTTCCCTGATATCTTGCAACTTTTTTGCGTAAGATCGGCCTTCTTGGGTTTTTATGCGCCCTGGCTACTACCGGGGTCTTCGTCGAGGCTTTTTTGGGGCTTTTTACTAAAATACAAAACCCTATTGCAATCACGACCTGTGTCCGTCCGTCCGTCCGTCTGTATGTCACAGCACTTTTTCTCCGAAACTATAGAGGCTACAGCCATGAAACTTTGTGGAAAGGTCAGAGATGGTGACTTCTTGAAATTTCAAGGGTGGAAAAATTTTTCAAAGGGGTTTAAGGGGGGTCTCCCCATATAGGGAGATGACCCCTCAAAAAAACCATTTCACCATTGGTAGTCGAGTAGGGTGCCATTGTAAAGGTCTCAATGAGATCTTTTCAAAACAAGTCTCAAAATTGCCTTACGAGTACCGAGGGGGGCAGGGGAAGGGGAAATGTACGAACTTTTCGCGTACCCCCCTCGCGATTGGACACCTTCCATCCGAAAAATCTGAAAAAAATCATGCATGTAGGCCTTAATGAGTACAACAACAACAAATACATGAGGAGTCGAAATTCACTCAACTTTGTTAGTAATAGTATGATTTATTGATTTTACGTTTTCTTGGATAAAATCTAAACGGTACCCTTAAATTCAATAAAATCTAGCAAACAAATGACTATTTATAAGATTGATCTTTTCTGAAAGTTCAATAAAGATCGAATAGTATTTACCGAAGTTATAGCGATTTGAGTTTTCCTGTATGGCTATGGAACAATATGCCCTGTATTACTAGGGAAACATAGGGCTATGGAGCCATATGCGCTTTTTACCGACTTAGACACTACAGCTTTGCTAGTATTTGCATGAAAATTTCAGGAATGATAGGTATCATGAAGATGAGTACATACAATAGAAACAAATCGAAGAGGCAGGAGAGAGCTCCTAGCAAAAGGGCTTTGTAACCATTCTAAGATTCGAAAAAACAGGCCATGAATCGATGATTACAGTACATAGGAGTAGCCCCTGAAAAAAGATTTCATGAAAGGTAACCTATATGAGTATTAACTGAAAGTTATCCATGAGAGCTTTTCAGGACAGGTCTTAAACTGACAGTTTTTGCTTCAGTGGGGGCACAGAGGGGGGGGGGGGAATACATGAAAAATGTGTTTCCTCCCTCGTGAATGGACACCCGTGATCTAAAAAATCTTTAAAAATTATCAAGGGAGATATTTATGGGTATAACTATAACAAATACCTCAGAAGTCAAAATTCTTTCAACTTTGCTAATAATAGTATGATCCTCGAACATGACATGTTTCTTGATTTTATTCGTTACTGGTTACTGCATTTTGTAAGTTGAGTACAAAACCCTTCTGACATGAGCATAGCTCTGTCTACCCAACTTGTTCTTTCCTGCTTTGCGTTAGGTCTTTTTTCTTGCTAGGCGTCTGGTTGACCTTTATTTTTGATACTTTTTAAAGAAGTTCCTTTATGGTTTTCTTCACTTTTTTTGTCAGCACTGTTTGAAATGCTTGATCCGGCGCTCGACGCCCATCAAGTGTCTCTTGCTTCTTTTTTCAATCCTGATCTCCTTTGATTGTGCTAGACGCATTGATATTTAATGGTAGAGCAATCTGCACGTGCCTTTCAGGCTTAGTTTGAAAAACATATGTGACCTTGTATTCTTCTTTGGCTTTCGGTCCCCTTTGGCCATCAACCAGCTCTTTTAGTAATTCTTTATACAGTCTAGGAGCTTCCCTCGTTTAAAGAGCCCATTCTTTATACCTTTACTGATTTTTAGTAAGCTGCGTGCTAATTCTGTTCTTTTTAAAACGTCTCGTGCTTTTTGGATTTGCTTTTGTTCTTGATGTTGTCAGCTTAGCTATATATTATATCCGTGTTCAACCAATTTCCAACATATCTCAGGTAAAAACAACTTAATTGTTGGTACCCTCTCATGTAAAGAAGTAATTGAATTGCTTTCATGCATAGAATTTGAAGAGATTGGATTAACTCAGCAAAACTATGAAGAGCTCAGATCTTTGGATAATAATCTATCATTCAATTTGGAGGAAGTCAACGTTTCTGATTCTACATATAAAATTTATTGTGACAATAAATTTAATTAATTTACACCGGATAATCCAAAACAATTTAGACTGTCCGTTTTTAAACAAAATCCACTATCTCCACCATTCTAGTCTTAGAGCTTTAATTACTAATAAGCATATTTGGACTTACATGACAGCTGAAATTTGCAGTTGGGTTAAGAATGTAGAAATTTTCTTAAATTAAAAAATTTCCCGTCATGTTTTTCGTCGTTTTCAAGATTTGAAATTGGTTTAAACAGTTTCAAAACAATTCATACGGAAATAATTGTACCTCTTCCAAATTCAAACAATTTCAAGTATTTTTTAGGTCTCTGTACAAAATTTTTTTACAAACGCCTACTAGTTTCGCGACCTGTCTGTCCGTCCGTCCGTGCGTCAAAGCTAGTTTCCTAAGAAACTATAGAAGCTCGAATGGACAAAATTTGTGAAAAGGTCAGAAATGATGGTCTCTCAAAAGTTAAAGTCTTACCAAAATTTTAAAATTTTTTTAAGGGGGCTCCCCTCTAAGAACGACTTAGCTCTTAAACATTTTTTTTAATCATAGGTAGTCGAGTGAGGTATCAAATGAAAGGTATTGATTAGAACTCTTAGAATCTGAAATAAAAAAGTCATTTTATGAATAAGGGGGTGCAGAGGAAGGCAAAATGTACCAAAAATTTGTGTCAACCGAGTGTCGGCCGAGCATTCAAAAAAATCATTTAAGCTGCACTGTGCTTATGAAAGAATCTGTGCAACTTTTGCATAAATTTGAACGATTTCATATCCAAGTATTGGATAAATATTTCAAGTCATCGGTTTAGGCTATTAGAAAGCTTGTTTCTAACCCTAGGATGTTTACAAAGACCTTCTGGTAGGAGCAGTCTCCTTCTTACTCAACTTGTTGTATATTGAAATTCGTTATTTATTCTGGTGCGAAAGAAAACAGAATTGTTTTGCTTACGATTCGAACAGAACTTTTTGACGAATATACCAGGAGATACATAGATTTACTTTAGCCTTAATTTTGAAGGACGCAATCAATCTGTTCGTCTTTCCATTAGGCGTGAGTTAGGTGCACTGGACCAACTCAGGAACAAAGTTCAGCTTATTCTTTATATGAGTGAGGATATCTTCAACCGGGGTGTTATATTCTTATCTCGAAAGAAATATTTGTAATGGGGCACCAGGTTTGATTGCAGTAATGTTTGTCGTTATATCAAACTCAGGCAAGGGCCCCTAACTGGCAGATGGAGACCCTAATGAGCCTGAGTTTCTTATCATTAATTTGGTATCAGCATTCGTTAGTGCTACGAATCTTGTAACAGAGGTCTCAGGCAGGCATGAACACTTTGAGATAGTCTCAATACAAAATAAACATTACGGGTTTATTGAAGTTGGCTGCAGAAGATGAGATTGCTGAATTCGATTGCAGATGCTTTTGTTACGCTTGTTGCTGTAGTTGTACATGATAAGTTTGCTCTTGGCAACAAGACAAACGTGCTATACTCTTGCAACTTCTTTCTTGCTTGCTAATTATACATATAAAGTTTTTTTTTAGCTTCTATAGCTTCTCTATTTCACATTATTTATACAATTAAAGTGTTGATTAGTCATGAGTGACCACCTTCACTCGTAGTGTTCATTTCTTTCAAAAAACTTTATACGGCTTAAACGTAGAAAAATGCAAAACAAATTGGGTAAACAGACCTACGCTCATGTCAGAAGGGTTTTGTATTCAATTACCAAAATGCAGTCACCAGATCGAATCAAATCAAGAAACATGTCAAAGATGATTTTATTGGAGAAAATATGAAATACGAAGATCATACTATTATTAACAAAGTTGAACGAATTTCGACTTCTGAGGTTTTTGGTATTGTTATACCCATAAGTATCTCCCTTGATAATTATTTCAGATGTCCATCCACGACGGAGGAAACACATTTTTCATGTATATCCCCCCTGTGCCCCCAGTGAAGCAAAAACTGACAGTTTAACAACTGTTTTGAAAAGCTCCCATGAACACTTTCATTTCATACTCATATCGGCTACGTTTGATGAATTTTTTTTTCGGGGGTCACCCTCCTGTACTGTTATCATCGATTAATGGCCAATTTTTTCGAATCCGAGAGTGGTTACAAAACCCTTTTGCTAGGAACTCTCTCCCGCCTCCTTGACTTGTTTTACTTATGAGCATTAATTGTAGGTACTGATCTTCAGTCATTCATTAAATTGAATCAAGTGTTCAAAGCAAGCACATCAAACGTTGAAGTTGGGAAAAAATAACTCAAAATTATTCAATCTTCGCATTTAAAACAGCCACTATTTTGTTTTACGATTACTGATACCACTAGCTGAACCGATTCTCAAAGATATACACATATACAATCCTAGCAAAACTGTAGTGTCTGAGTCGATAAAAAGCGCATGTTGTTTCGTAGCCATATGTTGCCATAGTAATACATGCAGCGCATATTGTTCCATAGTAATACAGGAAAATTCAAACCGCTATAACTTCGCGAAATATAATTCAATCTTCATGAAACTTTCAGGATAGATCAATCTTATAAATAGACAGCCACGTATTTCATTGAATTTAAAGGTACCGTTGAGGTTTTATTCAAGAAAACATAAAATCGATAAATCATACTATTACTAACAAAGTTGAGTGAATTGCGACTTGTCACGTATTTGTTGTTGTTGTACTCACTAAGGCCTACATTCCTAATTTTTTCAGATTTTTCGTGTATTTCCCCTCCCTGTGCGCCCCTTAAAGCAAATTTTGCCAAACTAAGTCCTGTTTTGAAAAGTTCTCATCAAGACCTTTCATTTGATATCCTGCCTGCCTTCAATGAAATTTTTTTTTCGGGGGGTCACTCTCCTATATGGGGAGACCCCCCTTAAATACCTTATAAAATTTTTTTGTAGTTGAACTTTGAAGAGATCACCACTTTACACCTACACACAAAATTTGAAGTTTCTAGCTTAAGTAGTTTCCGAGAAAAACTGCTGTGACACACGGACGGACAGACTAGTCGCGAAACTAGTAGGGTTTTGTAAAATTATTTTACAAAACCCTAAAAAGGCTGCAGTTAGTTCTGGGAAAATTTATCGTAACAGCCAGCAAGGTTACTTAATTAGATTTATTACGCTGATGATTCTATTTTGTATTTACTTAGTATGTTTGATTCACAAAACTTACTTCAAGTAAATGCCGTTTTAATTTCATCAATATCTCAAATATAACTTTCAAAATTCTACCATAGTTACTATCTGTACAGAGCTATTACTTAAAAACAACCATAAGTGTAAACTCGTTATTAAAATATTATCCATAAAAGACTAAAATGATTTATCGTTTTAGCGTGACTATATTACAAGAATACGGGGATAACACATTTCTGAATTTTTCACGCATTTAATCACCTTGTCAGTTGGCACACGTTACTAGGTAGTCTCTGAAGGTGCAAAAGTACAGGTGAACATCTTTGAATTGTGCGTGACTTGACCTAAAAGTTGAGCATTGAATCTGTAAGACGCCACCATAAAATGAATTTACTATCTCAGATTTTGATGTATTGTTGAATAGATTTTATATCATAACTTAATGTTTCGCTTTTTTCAAACGAGGATAAACAAATAGTAGTAATTGAAGTTACGTTTAGGAAAAATTCAGTACTAAATGTAATTTAACAACCATAATTTTAGGTACTCTTATAATGACCTATAGCTGGTCGCATGCATATTGTTCTTAATTGAACCAATATACTTAAATTGTGTTTTAAATCGGCAAGCAAACAGCATCAAATTTCAATGTATATGAGGTCCTGATGTCCAAAATTCATTACATGTATCTGAATTTATTTTGTGTAACTCATGAAATGTAAACTTATCACCCTAAAAATTGATTCACTTGACTCAAAGCAGGGTTTTAGTAAATAAAACTCCTGTATATTTGTTAATGCTGCGATGCATTTGTGTCGCACTGTCTTGCAATAAAACGGCTGTTTTTTGGTTAATTACACTGCGCAAAAAAAACAAAAAAGTTGAACGTTTCCTTTACTTCATGAGTCAATTCTTACTAATTTTGGGTTAGAAAAACGAGTATGACAAAGACAACAATTTATTAACTCTACATTTTTTGATATTTAAATGATGTAAATTATTGTTTTTAACAAATTGGTAAATATGAATTACATATGCTAACAACATTTAAAGTGTAATTGCACTATCATTAATGATATTTAAATTCAAAATTCTTGAAAAACCACTTGCCAGGTGTTTAGATCTACGAAAGATCAACTGATTCCTTTGCTCGTGATCTTTAAGCTTTCCTCTTTTAAGTGACCTCTGGAGCATCTCTACATTTAAACCAGCAGTAATCTGCAAGCATTGCTTCATTTCAGTGGCCCTGATATCTTCGTTTCATCACAGAAATATATTGATGGAACCGTTCTCCATGCTCATCACTAACATCTCCGCAATAACGTGTGAAAAATCGAGATGGGAGTGGAGAAAATAGATTTTTAGGGACAAATTGCAGCCGAGTTAGTGATATTTTTGTAGAAGTTCGGTAACCAATTGAGGGTAGTTATCATCTCTTTTGTTCCCTTAAAACCCATGTATATATCTGCCTTGAGAGCTCCCCAAACTTCCTTTCCTTCTCCTTACAAAACTAAATCAAATGCAATGTCCTTTACAAGTTGAAGTATTTGTGGGCCAACAGCATCACTTAATTTAGGAAATTTGTCTCTTAAGTATTTAAAAGCCTGGCGTTCTCGGCTCATGGCTGTGACAAAATTCTTCATAAAGCCCAGCTTGATGTGTTATATGTGGAAGGAGAACATTTTTTGGATCTACGAGGGGCTCGGCAATTACGTTTTTCTCAGTAGGGTTAAGATTTCTTGCAAGCCAATCTGCTTGAATATAATGTGATTTTCCCTCCCTCCTATCCCACATACATAAAAACTAACAGTATTTTGTATACCCTTAGAGTAGTGCAATCACTTTGAAATCACCGCAGATTTTCCACTTATATTCCAGGTAGTTGATTGAATCTAGGAGTTCTGTCATGTTTGCATAAGTCTGCTTCATGTGAACCATATGGCCAATAGGAATGGAAAAGGTAGATGGTTGCCATTATGAAGCACAATATTGGTAAGTCACGGTCTCCTGACTGTATATTCTGTGCTGGAGAGGTCGATGATGCCTACCACGCATTTTTTGTATGCAAGAGGTGGGAAAGGCAGCGCGGTGACCTCATTGAAGAAATGGGAGGTCTCTCTCCGGATGAACTCACTGGAGAGATGCTTACATCCGTTGACAAATGGAACTGTGTGGCACATTATGCTCGGGCAGTCATTAAGATAAAAAGGAACATATTTGAGCGCCTGGAGACGTCCAGGGCGGAGGGGTCTCTTTTCTAGAAATCCCTCTCCCTTCCCCTCCTTCCGCTGGAAAAGGGATCCCTGCAGCTTGGTGGCGCCTAAACGCTTAGAGAAATGAGGCTTAGCCCAAAGTAATGTGTCAAACGGTTCCAAGCTAGGTTCTCAGATTGACAGGGGAGGTGTTTAGTGGGTAGTCCAAGGGTATCCTCCATGGGAGTCCCACACTGCCAGACTCGGTGGGCGTAAATGCCTTCACCTCCCTACCACAAAAAAAAATCATAGCTTTCAAACGAAGCTTGGAGGAGTCGATGAAAAGTCTCCATTCAGTTGGATTATGCTTCATACTCAAACTTTTCATCAAGTCATTAATATTGCAACAAAAAACGAGGTTATTTTTCTTTAAAAAAAAAAGAATCTAATCCCTATGACGTTGTCTGTACTTGGTGACCCTGACATCACTCTGCAGGAGATTCTATTGCCGTAACCTTGATTTAAGTTCTGCCTTCTCCTGTGACAAATCAAAATCTCTAATGAGATCACTCAACTCCAATCGACTCAATTTATGCGGTTGATCTTCTTTAAAGTCAGTGTCTTAAGATGTTGAAGGCTCGCTGAGTTCTCTTTCAACACTGTCTCCATTTTCTGCTTCTAACTCATAAGTCTAGGGTGATGTGAAAACTGGTCAACTGTCTGCATGTGGAATAGGTCGAGTAGCTGATGGAAGATTCAGGTGTTTAACAATTTTTATTTTTTCCATTGACCATCCTGCTTGTATAGATGGAGTCAAGCAAAAATAGCAATCGTCTATGTGGTTCGTGAGCTCCCACCAAATCTTAGGCACAGCAAAAGCCATGGATCGTTTTTTCTTTTCCAGCCATTCTCATAATATAACTGAACACGAATTGCAACATTTGTGTGGAGCCCATAGCTTATTTTGGTTTCATACCAAAACAATGTTGATATGCAGTCTTCACAAGAGGCGTCAAATTGCATTTTTGTGAGGCAAACGTTATTTCGCCACAAATGTAACAAAAATTATTAACTAAATTTTCACATTTCCGTGGCTTGTTGATTTTGCTCTTCAAAACTCTCCAAAACAAGATACTATGCATGAAATACTATAAATTTCACCGTTATCGCAATAGTATCACACTAAGTAATCTTCTGGCAGTCAAATTATAATTTGACAAATAAAATTTCTGCGTATTTTGACAATTAACAATGTTGCCAATTTGGAAAAACAAATTTTCCACAGATTAAAAAAGAAGAATTTACAAAATATAAAAAGTAGCTTGCATCTCTAAGACTAGAGACTAGGTTTTTGCATTCAGTAAAAGAGAAGACATAGGATAGGACTAATTTTGAGACTGAAATAATTTCATTGTTGCGCAGTGTTATTAAGTAAGCTATCATAAACACCGACTGACCCTAGCAAATCAAAATATCGCATGACGTAAGAGAAATAGATATATGATATGATTGTTATCATATATTCTATTAGTTTTTAACTGTGCTGAAGAGACTTTCATTTTTGAAACATAAGTTCTTGTATTGCGATAATTTGATCAATAAATTTTTTATCATATACATTGAACCCACAAGTTTTGAAATTGTGAACGAAGGCCACCTTGTGCTTCGTGCCTTTCTTTTTGATTTTTCGATTTTTGGTGTTTGCCAGTGCTTATTTTGGTGGCTTCTTAGAAAGAAATTTTATTGTATGTTACATATGTATCACATGCATGCATATTTTATTTAAGTACGCAAGATACTACTTGCTTAACATATATATCAATCTGTACAATAACTTTTATGGTTATAACGACCAACTTTGTTGTCAGATGAAAGAATCATGATTTTGATAACAATACTAGGGAACGTCTATCAATATCGCTCAAGTCATAGTTTAGCTTAACTGCGAGATGCGAGAGTCTTGCAGGCACAGTCTTGTTCTTGGTGAAATCTTGGTCTTGGCCTTGCTACAATTAAATGGTCTTAGTCTTAGTCTTTCGGAAATGCAAGAACAGGACCAAGACTGCTAGACCAAGAACAATTTTGGATAACACTATCTTGCACGTTTGCCGATGTTTTTTTTTCAACTTTTCAGGACGACTCGATAACGACTAATATGACAACCTCACAGAATCAGTTCATGAGTGCAAGAAGCGAGTTTTCTTCGGCTACACGCACGGGACTAGCTTTGTTTCTCAAATGACAATGCAAGAAATGAGTTTTGGAACCCGCATGAATATTTACCGACTTTAAACAATTGGCAGAAGTGAGTTTTATTTAATTTTTATTACGGAAACAGTTAAAGGATGACAAGAACTATCAGAAACCAACATTATCTAGACTTTGGAAAGAAATTACATGTAGCGATTCTAGAAATCAGCGCCACTATGTATCTAACATCAAATCATCTATTAGTTATATTGGAGTTTCCATTAACGACATAACGATTTCATCTTTTAGTAGAACACAGAAATATTTGAGATGTTAAGTTCAAATTCATTGTGGGTGAAGTGCAAGCATTACATTTTATAAATGAAATTCGATCTCGGTTATATGACCACCACGAGCCACATTAAAGCGTTTGATTCTTTGGGCCTAATTTTCCACCACTCTGGCACACATTTCAACCGAAACGTTGGCAATTTCGCGTTTGATATTGTTTTTGAGCTCGTTGCTGGCTGGTTGGTATAGACCAGTGACTTGATATAGCCCCATAAAAAGAAATTCAATGGCGTTAGATCGCATGAATGAAACCACCATTCGACAGGACCATTTCTCGAGATTAAACATTCACCGGATTTGCTTTTCAATAAATCTATTTTGAGGCACCCTGTTGGCTATTGGCACCGTCTTATTGAAGCCATGTCATGAAATCCTTTGCACTCCTTTCATGCGTTCGTCGAAATACCACCCAAGCCAAGGTTAAAAGAAACATGTTAAAGTAAAAATAAACAAAAACGAAAAGAAAAAAAAGGTTACATTAAACAAAAAAAAAAAATAGTTGAATAAAATAGAATAGTTAGTTGAATATAATATGTTCTTGGAGAAGTCAGAGATTGGTTGAAAAATAACATAAATACATCTCCCAATGTCCAATCTAACGCCTCATCACTATCCAAGAACAGTTCGAAGTCACGGATACCCGGGAAGATTCTTAACACTAGAAGGTGCACGTACCTTGACATACCTTCAAAGACCACGACCGTCAAATTGACGGTATACGATAATCGGATAGATAATATGGCTGTTTCTGAATCAAACGAATTTAACAATTTTAATTACAATGATTTATTATTTTGAGTGCTTACATAGAACTACATTTATAACAAATATTTTTTTTTGTAGACTTGTTTTACGCATTTTCCACAAACAGCTTTTTGGCAAACAGTGCAAAGAACACAGGTTCGATTTTTTTTACAATGCAAATTAATTTGACATTTATGTCTTTTGTTTGTTGTGGACATAGAAGGCTGCTCTTCAGTCGTGGTTATATTATCTAAGCGTTGGGTGACATCTGAACTATTTCTTTTTTTCACGTACTCTACTCGAAGTTCACTCACGATTTGAAGAATGTAATTATGGCGCGAAATGTTTTCACCTGTAATTTTTCGGTATAAGACGCATGAATTTATTGCAGCCAAGTCTAAAATATTGTAGAAGACATGGACTGGCCATCTTCGAGTTCCAGCTCTTACGGTGTATTTTCTTGACATTTGATCAATTATGTCCACGCCTACTTTAGTTTCGTTATAAAACTGGACAGTCTCGGGAAGCTTTTTTGAGTCAGTATCAATATAAATATTTTGATGTAGCGTACTCAAGATAATGACATTTTTTCCTGGTTTAACCCTGATTAACAGTTAAGGTTGCGTTGGTCTCCGATTTCAAGATAAACGTTTCATATCTTTGTGTGCGGATATTTCTACAAATTGGCGGTACTTCTCGCCTTCCTCGTCGCATCGTTCCAACTATGCTCGTATTCTCAGATCCTAGCTTTTCCGCCAGTTTCAATGATGTGAAAAAATTATCAGTTGTAATGTATCGAACTTTCTTGAAGTAAGGTTGCATCAATTTCATAACTACATGTTCTGGTAATGGAACATTACTTAGGCGCTCGCCATCTTTTCCTAAATAAGGAAACCTCCACATAAATATTTGGTCTCCACATCAACTAACAACCAAAACTTTATTCCAAATTTATCGGGTTTATTTGCAATGTATTGCAAAAAGACACAACGTGTTTTGGATGGAAACAACTGTTCGTCAACAGTCAAATTTTCTCCAGGGATAAAACACATTTGGCAATTTTCTATAAATTTATTCCAAATATCAGAAATCATTGCAAATTTGTCAGTAGATAAACGTGTATGACGTGTGCTTCTCAAATCAAACCGTAAGTATTTCATTATTTCCTTGAATCCATGTTTACTTATTGTATTTTTGAAAACTGGAGGACCCCACTCTTGTGACCACAAAATGTTTAAGTCCAAGTGGCTCGTGTTGTAAGCCCCACGTGCGTAAATCAAGGCAATGAAGGCATCTAACTCTTCCAAAGAAATTTCCCAAGAATCATTTTGACATTTGTCATGAGCTTCCATTTCAGTGCATAGTTTCATGCGTCATAGTATGTATTCGTGGATAAAATGACGCCACGAGGAAACAATTTGTCCGTTTTCTACATACAGTTTAGCATATGGAGTAGGTCCTGCAGCTTCTCTCATAACATTTTGCCGGCTTCGACGGCCCGCTACATCAGCACTCGAAATACACGTCCACTCAATTCCGTCACTAGCTACTTGCCTCATATCCAGTTCTGGCAATGATGAGATAAACGTCCTGGTTGTTCTGATCTTCTGCCATGCCCAGATCTGGTGGGATGAATTCTTCGTACACTATGCTCAAGATCGGAAACACTTGGAGTTGGAATATCCATTTCAGAATCCCCCGATGTTGAGCTTTCTGGCTCTAGCTGTGGCTGAAAGTCCGGGTCTTCAGTTTCACAAGGCTCATCGCTGTCATCGCCTGAGGCATCTCCTTCTATTGAACAAAGTCAATAGAAGTGAAGTTTCATATAGAAAAATCTCAATTCGCGTTTCACTCCACCGGGAGAAATAATGGTATGCCTGGGAATATACGATGTTGCCAGTCGTTGCGGTACCACCACCGGTTTCATGGGTCCAGCAAACCGATTTGCTGTATGTAACGATAAATGTTGAATGCAAGACGTCTTTTATAAATTCCCGGAAAATAGCATGCAGTTCAAGAAGACATTTGTAGTTAAAAGTAAGCCTTATGAAATCACCTTAAACTTCCTTCGCAACATCAATCTATATAAAGTACAAAATAATAAGCGGTCACTGAAATTCAAGGCTTATCAAGCTGAAACATGACATTTTTCGCTAACGTTGACAAACGTACAAAAGGTCCACCTTTACTCCCGCCAACAAAAGTTGATTGTGATGAGAGAAAAAACAATTCGATATTTACTCGGATTACAGAAAAATGGCCATCGAATGTACAGTTCAAGGATGAACCGGTTCGAACTTTGAAACATTTCAATTGTTTGAAAAACAAAGAACAGTAAAGAAAGTTTAATTTGCAGCCCAAGGTATTTAAGATCAGCGATGAAGATAAGTAGATGCACTTCGTCGTGTTGTCGCTATATGTGCGCATTGCAAATTGCCTTCCGAGAGCGTCGAAAATGGATCATGAAAAGTGCAGAAAACTTTCCAATCGATTACGAGTAATAGCCGCATATAGTTCCCAGTATTACCAGTGGTAAGTTCCCGGTCAAATTTCCCGCTCCCAGAGATAGCGCGAATCGTTGGTGCAGCCAACAGCGGCTGGAAAATGGACTTCTTGAAAAATTTGCGATGGGTTTGTCGTGCATGTGCTATCAACATGAAAGAGGAATGTCCGGGGCTGGCATCCGCGCATATATTTGGTACCGCTGGAATCAACCTTAAGCTGAAAAAGTATTTTGACATCGAGGTTTCGAAAGATGATAATCTTCCTAAAATATATGCAATTTATGTTTCAAAGACTTCAAGATGCACATTACTTTACCCGACTAGCAACAAAGACGAATCGATTTTTAAAAGCTTTAATGAAGCCCTCAAAGCAAGTTATTGTGAAAGCGGAAATCCTTCCGCCGATTGGTGTCAGAAGACAAAAAGTCGAGGATATTATTACATCAACTTAACAAGGACCGACCATCTTTAGTTATTCAGCCTAAAGACATTACGACTGATACAGAAACTAGAACAACGCTAAAGTCAATGCCATCCTGCACAGTGGTCATGAGCATTTCTGAGAAAAAAGGTCTAATAGTCCATTAGAAAAAAGACAGAATACAAAAGCTGCATTACAAACAAGTAAAACGGCTAAGAGTGTATCTCGAATTAAAGTTAAAAGTGATTCAGATCTCAAAGCACCGCAGTTTAGCCAGATTAGTAGTCAGCAAAAGGAACAAGCATCACAGACTTTATCAAGTCATGTCCATACCAGGGAACGGCCAAGATCCAATGAATAATAGTCAAATTAAGTTTGTACAAGTTGTCAAGGATATTGATTTACTTACCCTCATTTTGAAAGCTCTGAAGTAGCCATATACTAACGATAATATCCTCATACAAATAGAAAGGCTGAAAGATGCGCCACTCCATGAAGTCATTCACAATCAACATCTGCTCCAAGACGCTGATCTCATGCAAATTCTCAATACAACCCTGAGTCCAATCCTTTTCCAAATACCGGTTGCCCCTCTACAGCAACAGGTGATTCCATTATTTGCATCGTATGAAATTCGAGCAGACCTATCGGCTTACTTGATAACAGAAGAAGTACTCAATGCACCTAAGCATGATCCTAAGCCGATTAAAAATTTCAAACAAAAACCAAAAAAAGCCCAACTCACCCCAAAAGAAAACGGTCCCTAAGATCGTGATGCGTTCCAGTACTCTTATTGAAATCCTGTCAGGTGATAAAAGTGTACAAATGTTCGAAGTAAATGAGGATCCAAATTGTTGTTCATTGCGGAAAGCGAATTGCAGGACGAATTCAAAAACAATTGTACAACACAAGACTGACAGAATGTCAGTCATCTTGACGTTTACACTTGATGGGCGAATGGACTAGATGAAGGGAAATTTGGACTTCGATTGTCCAATGAACACTAGTTGAGGGATTGCACTTGAACGTTGAATCGCCCAGAAGTAAAATGAACGGCTCGCCAGTTGAAACCGAGCCGATGAAAAACCTGGGAACAAAGAACGGGTCTCCTCTCTTTTCTGGCGGACAAGAGTTGACAACGGAGAATCGAGTGTGACGAGCAACAAGAAATTTTTCCTGGAATTCGTCGAGGGAAGAAATTCACAACAGGGAACGCGGAATAATTAGCGACGGAGACAAGGGAGATTGGCGATTTTAGGTCAACAAGAAGTGCACTGGCAGAAGAACTTCGCGACGAAAATTACTTTAGTGGCCCCCAAATAGGTAGACGTAAGTTAATTTTTGTATTATGTTTAGCTAAAATTCATTTTTAATATTATTGCACATCATCATTAAATAAATAATTAAATGATTAGTCATATTTTTCGTTATTAAAAAAACGTTTTTACGGAGGTAAATTGCACACCTGGCTCGGGTGTGTTCGGAGAGTATAGTTCAAGTGTGATTTGGTTTTTTGGGCGGGTGTGTTCAGGTTTTCACTCGGTGCGAGTTACGTCGGGTAATCTGATTCCTTTGAAATTGTGCAAGGTGGTCGCCCCGGCTTAAACTAATCCTCCCCTGTTAGAGGAAAATTGTGTGTTTTATTTCTAGTTGTGTGAAGGGTGTTCGGCGGCCGCGTTTCTCGCTTAGCGGCTATTTGGTAACACGGAATAAGTGAGTGGCGCCTCTTAGACCGTCTCCGACGGCAAACCAGGTCCGAGGTCCTTAGCCGGAGGAACTTCCATGCAGAGGGGAACAACCACATATCGTTGATATTAAGTTCATCCAATTTTGGCCACAAATAATCTTCCAACATAATACGAAAGCGCTCTCCATTGACGGTAACATGACGGTCGTTTTTAACCACGAAAAAATATGCCCTAATCATACCTCCGGCATGAAAACCGCACTTGACCAATAAATAATATTTTGCTCATCAACAAAGCCACTGAGCCAGAAATGAGCTTCATTGCTGAAGATGGTTAATCGATGAACTTCTTCATTTTCTTCAAGCTTTGGCAGAGCCCAATTGGAGAAGTTTTGGTTGTGGCTTTAGTTCTTGAGTCTATTTGATCTTGTAACCATGTGAGCCAAGATTTAAACGCAATATATGCCAGTGTCTTCTGAGCGATGCTCAATTCTAGAGAATGATGTGGAATCGACTGATTTGGCTCATTTTGAATCGATACAGTTACTGCTGCGATATTTTCTTTGCTTTGAGTAGTACAACGTCATTTTGGCCATTTGGTCCAAAAGTAAAAATTTTGACACAAACTTATCCCCTATAGCTAACACAGCCTGTCGAGTGCGACGATTATTACGGCCTAAAATTGGAGTCATTTTTAAGTCGTTGCTGGTTCGTGAACCTTTACTATAATAAAAATATAGCTAGCTAGTTGATAGTTCATTGAAAGGGTTTAAGAATGCGTTCATATAAAGATACAAAATTGTTATGTCCCTAATGGAAAACCCTATACTACTGTTGACAAAAATTATTATTTTCTTATTCATTCTATGAAATTAAATTTTTCATTGATCAACAACCCTCGTTTGCCATTCATCAGAAAACAATTCCAATTCTATTTAGAAGGACGTAAATGACGATAGCCAATTTGAAATGCGATTGAAAACGCTATCATGCAACCAGTCAACTGTTGGTCGTAATTGACGAATGAATTCGGCTTTCAAATCACTTTTCCCAACTACCATCATTCCAACCGAGCATTTAAAATGAAAAGGACGTTTCTTGCGAATGGTACAGATTATACGGATTTACGAGCATGTACTTAAGGCGTCGTGATATATAGCTGCCACCGAGTCCTCCTTTCCCTCGCTCGTATCCTACACTAAGCGTTGCTCCACACAATTAATCCTGTAATGGCTCTCATTTAACCGCACTCATTCGCCTTTTGCATCTACATATTACATTAGGTCTAAGTGAATTACACACACCTTCCAAATAGCATGGCAAAGCAGTTTTTAGCATTCTGCATCCACATTGGGTAATTTACTCGCAACACAAGATGGTATTTTAGTTTTTACGTTCTGGGCAATCATAAGAGCTTTACGTTGTTTCCATTTTCAGTTGTACGGTGGAATAGTCCTGTTTCGAGGCGCAATGCTTATGTATCCCTGCGAAGAAAAAAAACAATAAAAGAATAAAAACGGTCACTTAATAAAATTTAAAAGGACGAAACGGGAAGCGGCAAAGTAAAAGGCCAAGGCATATTATGACTGTAAAAAGAGAATTCAGAAGTCCTTACAAAAAGGCTCGACTAGCGCAATTTCAAGAAATATGTATGCACTTAACCTCAAATTATTACAATGCTGGGAGGGAACAAAAATGAAATTCATTACGAATACAATGCGGACAGAATGAGTAATTTTTTACGAAGTTTACGACACCTCGTGGTTAAAATTTTTCGTAGTGGTTTTTTTCATCTGCAATAATAAAAGCGTTGTTACTACTTCGAAAGCAATCATGCTGCTTCAAACGTCCAATGATGTACTTAAAAATCAATAAGTGAATACCGAATTAGTCAATAAGGGCATTAAAAGTATTAAACAGGTGATATTTAAGAAACTTATATTTTGCTGCACGATAGAATTTCCTGTGGGAAAAGAATTTACATATATACTCATATGTATGCATATTAACAATGTATACAATGCAGTCAGCTCCCCAAGATTTGATACTTAATCGTTAAAATCACAGGCCAACGGTGTAAAAAAAATTTTCAATAATTGTAACCACTCCTTATGTTATTTGGTGTGCTGCTCCAAAAATAATAAGAGACAAGTCAAAGTAGCAGGGAGTGCTCCTGCCAGAATGGTTTTGTAAAATAACTAGTAGCCAAACAACGTACATATATTCGTTCAATGAATTGAGCTTGGAAAACGTATGCGTGGTTATTATGTATGTTAATTTGCCTCCATTTTATTTTCAGAGCATTGACTTCATTGTTTAAGTAGTCATGATAAGATATCAATGCTGCAAAATATATCTAAAATGTTCCTCAAAATCTTTACCCGTCTTTAGTGTTAAGGTTCTTTGCGAAAATGTATCTGTGGTGGTTATCTCCGTAATGATACGTTATTTTGATGTTGTTAACCTTTATCCTACCTTAAAAAAATAACGATGTCAATCTTCGTATGTAGGAAACTTTACATCATACATATTGCCATGGCAACATCAATTGAAGAGCACCGGACACGGAAGAAATCGAGAAGAGTCAGTCGCATCCGAACCATCAATCGAGCCATTGTATTTTGAACACAATAAATTGATTATTAACAAACGATGCGCGTTAGTTTATTGTTTTCCAGCTAAAATTATCCTGTTCCCAAGGTCTACTTCTAACAAAATCAGAAGTGGAATTCAAAGATGATTTAGTGTAGTTACAAGTAAAAATTCGAATCGTGCACGTAGAACGAACAGACGCCCTCGAAAGCCATTTTTTCCCCTCTTCGCGATCTCGTGTTTAATTCTCATTCGGTTCTTCTGCAAAAACAGACGAACGGAGAAACGTGCGATATACATACGCGAAAGAGATGTAAGGAGAAACATGCGACATACATACACGAGTGGCTACACATAATTGTAAAAGTGGACCGATTTTCCCTTCGGTCCGTATACGAGCGAAACGGAACGCAACACGATGCCGATCGAAAAGGTCAATACGCTAAATAAAGAACGACTAAAACTTGTACTTGGACTACGGAACGCCTCTACGCAGGGGAAAAAGCCGAGCTAGCACAAAGACTCTGTGAAATTCTGGCTAATGACGAAATCGAAACGGACTGGAAAATGTCAGAATGTTTGGGTGAAGATGATGTGCGCGAGTTGCACGATAAAGTGAAGTGGTTGAGCGAGTAAATATCAGCCGCGTCGTCGCGTTAGCGAACGGGGGAAAGTTGGTGACGTCGTCAACAACTGAATTGATTAACACTCAACCAATCGTAGTACAGGAGACGACACCACCATTTACTAACGCCATGAAATCGGGTGAGACGCCATCGGCAGCGATTTTCGAAGTTAACGCATGGGAATGATCAGCTTATTTAGTGCGGGCATGTAGTGGACCGCATTTTCATAACATCCAAGATGCGATGGATATTTAACCAGGCTTTGACCCGTCATCCGAATCCGGCATGTCGGCAGCACAGTTCATTGATCGCGTTACGAAGCTTGCCGAGGCATATCAGTGGATCAATAGTATTTTGGTGTTCACCATGCAAGCCTCCCTGAAGGGGCCTGTTAGAATTTGGAGCGATGGTTCTGCGCAGGTTCCTGGAAACTGGCTTGAGCTGGCTGAATCATTGAGGCGAGATTTCCCTTGCCATGAAAGCGAGGCCGATGTTCACTTGAAAATAATAAATCGTTTCAGGGAGCCAAGCGAGAGAACATAAAGTTACTTCTATTCTATGCTAGCATTGGGAAGAAGAGGTGACTTGAGCAATCACAGTATAATCCAGTGTATAAAAAACGGGCTATGCCATCTATCTTTGCAAAATGTGATCACGAGATCAATTTTCGACACGTCAACAACAAACGACAAAGAACTTCAAAACGAATTTCGTTCGAATTTCAGAGCCATGAATGGAGTCGAGACGAAATTTTGGACCACCACCACCAATATAGCGAGGTATTATGTCATAAAATGCGCGAGCGCAGCCGACTTCCAGCATTACGGAGTCCCGTTGAATCCGATGTTATAATTGTCTTGAGGTGGGGCATATTTCGCTGAACTGTACAGAACTGCAACGGAAACAAAGATGCGAGAAGTGTCAATGAACATCACAAACGACCAACCGATATCCGGAAAATGAAACTGCGACCACCGTCAGTAACGTTTGTCGCATAAATTCAACAGAAAAAATTAACCCGCTTGCTAAGCGGAAACAAACGGAAATAAAACAAGTCTTTCATCGACCCTGACAGCGAAAGAACACTCATCCAACGAACGATCACAATGCCGATGGGAGGCGTGAAGCAGTGTTCACAGATCATCCTACGAGGATTTGGAGGAGCTTCAGCAATGTGAAGCCAGATACTCGAAGCCGAAATTCAGTTGGATGGTAAGAATCTAAATGCGAAGATTTTTCCGGTGGATGATGACTTGATCTCGGAGCCACTTTTATTGGGGTCAGATCTTCTCTGCACATGAGGCAAACAACTGATCACTAAACCGGGAGCTTGTCGATTGGAAAACGCTTTCCAAAACGAAAAGCACCAACTGTATCAGCTCACCAGTGGGCATAGAGGATGCTTCTCTGAATCGCTTTCTCAGTTAGGTCAATGCAACTTGGTAACGGTGACGATAAGATAAACGACCTTAAAATCTGTTCGATGCCAGCCATACCGGATACTGTTCATAAAGCGTGAGCACGTTCAAGAAAGAGAAAACGAACTGCTCGGAAACGATATCATGCATCCATCATCATCAGAATATTCGTCACCATTGTCTTCGTTCGCAAACAAAATGGTGAGGACCGTCTCGGTGTTGATTTCCGTGAGCTCAATGCTATCACTGAGGAGCCTCCGTTTCTCATGCCAACTGTTGAGGAGCAGCTATTATCGATCGGTGGTAATTTACTATAAACGTTTCTTGGTTTAATGTCCGGCTATTATCAAATACCAATTGCAGAAGAGTGCAGGAAATACACTGCATTTATCACGCAGGCAGGCCAATACGAATTCAATCGGATGCCTTTTGGCCTGTGCAATACACCGAGTTATTTTCATGAGGTCATTACCAAGTTGCTACGACAAATGTGAAATCGAGCAGTTAGTTATGCAGATGAAGTAGCTCTGCCCAGCAAAACCATCGCCGAGGGTTTCATCATTCCTGGTTCTACTTCAAGATGCTGGTAAGACGCTTCGGCCCTCTAAGTGTACGTTTTTGTCCAAAGAAATCACGTTTTTGGATCATTTTTCTCTAATATTGAGGCCGCTTACACTTTTGTTGAAGCAGAAGGACAACTACAATTTTGTTAGTTGACCGAATAACGAGACGCATTCGAAAAATTGAAATCAGCACTTTGCTGCGATCCAATGCTCAGTGCATACGATCCGACGTGAGTACACTGGGTCTTGCCAGAATCCTCATGCAACGAGACGACGGTGACAATTTCAGACCGGTTTTCTACTACATCCACCAGTGTAGCAAATCCGAAAGCAGATACCATAGTCATGAGCTTAAATTTTTGGCTATCGTCGAGTCGTTAGAAAAATTCCGCATTTATTTGCTCGGTAAGCATTTTGAGATAATTACCGATTGTGCCGCAATTAGCACTACAAGAACGTTTAAGCCATTTCTACCGCATATCAGTCAATGGTTTTTGAAGCTACAAGAGTATGATTTCCGCATTACACATCGATCGGCTGAATGCATGAGTCACGCAGATGCTCTAAGCAGGGCTCCAAACGAATCACCGAACGAGCCAGAGATAGCATCGGGGAGCATAATAAGAGTGGAAAAAAATGAAGACTGGTTTGTGCTCCTGCAAAGACAAGACGTGAAGTTGAAGGAGCTAATCGAAGCTCTGAGTGGCGATATTGAGTCTGCTCAATCCAAACAGATCAAATCAGATTATCAGCTCAAAAATGGTCGGTTATATTGTAAGATCGACCCAGATCTCAAATTCGCCTTTCCATCTGCAGCCATGTTGAAAATCATCCGCACGTACCGCGATGACATGGGCCATTTTGGTCTTGAGAAGACCATTAATCGAGTTCGGTAGGATTTTTGGTTCAACAATCTCCGAAAATACATCAAGTCGTACATCGCAGCATGCTTAGAGTGCTACTATAATAAAGGAATCGTAGGCAAACCGGAGGGTCAACTCTTTTCGGATGAGGTGACACCTATTTCGTTCTGAACGTTACACATTGATCATCATGTAGCTACAAAGAAATTCATAAATAATTTAAAAAGCTATCGGCCCCATCCGAAGACGAGATCGGTATCCGCACGAAGCAATGAAAGCTCACTGTAGAGCAAAAAATTATCGTATGGATTTACATTAACTTGATGTAAAACGGGTGAAATAATCAATTTAAAGTTTAGCAAAGATGATAAGTTGATTATTAACAAACGGTGCGCGTTAGTTTATTGTTTTCTTATACAATTATCCTGTTCCCAAGGTCCACCCCTGACAATATGAAACTTGTATACATTTCATATGAAATGATGGATAAGTATGTTATGTATTCGAAATGAAATATATTCAGTTGAATGCTAAATTTATTTCATAATTTTAACCTTAAATTAATCGTATAGTCATGCATTTGATGCAAACTTTACGATTGTGCTTAGCTTTGCAAACGCCTTTTGTGTAAAAACAACAGTGCAGTTTCGTGTACTGTTATGAAGTCTGGCTCTGCCGGCATTTCCTAATTCACAAATTTAAACTTTCACCTTGTTTTGGGCGCTTATACCTTATTTTTTCTTCTTCCTTTTTTTAAAAAATGCCTTTACATTTACTTATTCTTTTATTCCCCATCTTCATTATTATGTTATTTCCTACCCTATTTTTTAAATACAAAAAACTTAATACTCTTATATTCCTCCACTTAAAAAAATTTCATTCTTTATATTACCAAATGACCCATCACAATAATATTGATGCAAGCTTTCAAATCCTTTGTGCAATTAAAGTGGACAATTTGATGAATGAGAGATTATCAGAAGCTAGTTAGGCTTATACCCGTAGCGTGGCAGCCTCTCACTCTGGGGGTATACTGGGAACGTGGGTTCAAGTTTCCTCGTGCGCAAGCAAACCTTTTTAGTTTCATCAAATATAATTGTTTCCGTGTGTATGACGATTTGGATACAACAAAGCGTTATCATCGTTATAGGCGAAGCACCATGTATGCAATTGAAATTGTTGCATTTGGTGTAAGTCAGAAGATAAATGGGGGAGCGGAATTGACCGTTGAAGTGTACTGAACTTCAATCACGTTACCTCTATACGGCGCTGGATATTTGGGAAAAAGGATCGCGGAATTGACCGTCATTTGGTGGCGGTAGTTTGGGATATAAAGTAATGAAAATTTTAATGAAAATATAATTAATATAACTTAATAGTGGATACCCGTTTTCATTGACACAATGGACAATAGGTGGAAGATAAATAAATCAAGTGTTTGCTTCATAAACCAAATGTTTTTAACTGTCGAATGTCGGCATTAATAAACTGTAAATACGAGAAGAAACAAATCCATCCACATGTCCATCGTAACATTTTGGAATCGGCAGATTCAAGACAACACGTTCATTTTGATTCTTTTCAGCTGCAATGTCAAATACTTTGTCCAGATATGGCTGGATTTCCCACACATAACAGCTTTCAGCACATACATACCATCAACCAGAACTTCAGACCTTCCTTTTTGGGGTTTTTTTTAGCATATATTGGTGAAATATGCATTGACCACAAAAACCAAGCAGTAGTCCATCCAAAGTTAGACATTTGCCTGGGTTAAAATATCTGAAAAAAGATTAGACCACAAATAGAACATTTCCCGAATTGAAGCGAATTTGTCAGTTATTCTTAATCTATGCTGTTTTCGCCCCAATACATCATCAAATCGGAAAACTTAGTTGATGTATTCAAAGGTTTTTTTGACACTATGGCCTAAAATATTTGCCGACCATAATCACCACTAAAAAAATCAGTGATAGTTTCACTTTTTGACCTGAGCACCGAATTTTAATAACTTGAAAGTTCGTAGAAAAAAGAAACAGACCCGAGTAGTTTAGGCATACCTAAATGGGCACTGTGGCCTGATTCGCAAACAGTGGGGCATGCCAAATAAGGGCCCAATGGGGCATGCCTAAGTTAGACGCCTGATGCCTAAGTTAAACAATTTTGAAAATTTCGCGTTTTAGTGTAGTCGAGAACGACAAAAAAGATCAAATAAAAATTTTGCATTGTAGTGAGATTCTCGATTTTTCATTTTTTGTCAGTTTAGGCATGCCTAATGTGCACATAACACTGCCGCAGATGGTCTCAAGCCCATTTGAGAAAGAAGGAGGGAACCTCCTTGTTTCCCTAACCCCCCGGTTACCATGATTCCTCATCCCAAACTCCCCAATTAAATGGTAGCAAATGTTTTGGGGTTCGCACTGGGTTTACTGTTTCGCCAATAATGGGATATTAAATACCGAAAAATGCTGCTAACTATAAATACTCGTACATCTACAGCCCTGCTGTACGTGAAGGTGAATCTTTCGCACATCATAAGGGAATCAAAGTAATAACCATGCCAACAGAACGGAGGTTGGGCTACGGCCTAACTCCCTGCCCCTGGAATCCTTGGATGTTTCGAAACCAGCAAATGGGCCTCGGAATGGGTTGGACTTACGGCAACAACCTCGCAATCGAAAAATACTATGGCATTGGATCCTGGATCATCACATCCCTCAATAAGCCTGGTGCTGTTAAGTATCTTTTGCAACAGGCCAGGAAATATAAACTAAAAATGCTGGCGATCCAGGAAACGAACTTAACTGGAAATTATATTCAAGATATGAGATTGCACAAAATCAAAAGTGGGAAGCCTACTGGAAAACGAGAATTTGGCGTGGCCTTTATTCTAGGCAGGGAGTGATTTCAAAGCAATCAAAGCAGAATTCTGCAAAATCTAGATAATAAATGTTCACGCCCCGACCGAAAAAAAAGGACGAAGGAAATATTCTACAACCACCTGGAAAGAAAAGTCGACTCATTTCCTACAAACCACAAAAAAAATAATCCTGGGTGATTTCAATGCTAAGGTTGGCAACGAGATATCTCATCGGGGAACGACTGGAGGATATAGCCTACACGATGAAACAAATGACAACGGCCAGTGCTTTGCATGTAGCAGAATTCTAGTCATTCACATACATTCATAAAATGACCTGGGTGATACCCAGGATACCCAACACACAAAACCAGATCAACCATGTTCTGTTCCAACAACGTTAGACCTGGAGCATACTTGACGTCCGTAAATACTGAGGAGCCAATTGTAACTTGGATTATTACTTGATCAAACTAACCTACTGATGTCGTATGTCAAAGGAACATTCGGCAAAAACCAGCCCGCTACAAAAATTTGACATTGAAAGGCTCCAATCAGTGTCTGTTGCCATAAATTGTACGGAGACCCTTGACAACCTGGTGGCTCCCATGTTATCAGACGCACCGTTAAAGACAAGCAACGAGCTCTGGATGGAAGTGAAAGCGGCTATTAAGAACGTAGCAGAACAGACGATCGGACATTAAGCCTGGTGCAGTAGAAATTATTGGTTCGACGAGAATCGCCAGAATGCATTAGACAAAAAGAATCAGGCGTACAAAGATTACGTAGGTAGGAAAATCAGCACGAAGAGACAACACTATGGAAATCTCAGAAGAGTAGCGAATACGGTAATTAGAATCCAGAACAAACAACAGCATGACGACTAATTAAGAACCATCGATGTATTTTAGTGAGCAACAACATAAGAAAAGCATACAAAGTAGTGAAAAGCCTGAAACATGGTCATCAGCCCAAAACCACGCTCTGCCGTGATGGCATCGGCAATATCATCGCTGATGAAGCCACGATGAAGGTAAGATGAGCATCATATTTCAAGAATCTTGGAGCCTATAGACGTCTGCGGAGAGCTCCCATTGTCCCCGTTATTTCCAGAAAATCCTAAAAGGGCATCGATGACATTCCATCGGCGCTCATCAAATATGGTAGAAGCAGTGTTCAGAAAGACATTGATAAAACCATCCAGCATATTGCGCAACAAGAAGCTTTACCAAACGAATAGAGTCAATCAATTATACTCCCTATCCGCAGTAAAGGTGACAAGCTATAGTGCGAAAATTATTCAGGCATATTACTACTTTGTACGGCGTATAAATTTTTTTCAAAGATCTTAGAAAACAAAATTAGATCATATGCCAACAGTATTATTGAAGAGCCTCAAGATAGCTTTAGAGCAGGCAGATCGACAAAAGACTAATTGTGTACAGTCAAGGTACTTGAAAAATGCTGGGAGTTCAACATAGATGTGCACCAGATATTCGTTAACTTTTAGCAAGCATACGACAGTATTGATCGTAACATACTGTACCAAATAATGTTTTGCTTTGGCATCCCAGCCAAATCAGTCCGTCTTACCCAAATAAAAATTTTGTTAATGACCTCCCAAGTCCGCATCAATAACCAACTCACCGATGTCTTTGACACAAATATCGGACTAATACCGGGAGGTAGGCCGACCCTATTGCTGTTAGATTTGACTCTGCTGTACGTCGTAAGAAAGCTACCAGTCAATACACGAGGTACATTACTGCACAAGTCGAGCCAAGTAGTAGCCAACGCGGATGACATCAACATTTTGTCACGGCAATTATCAATTACCAAAAAACTCTTCCTGAAACTCGATAGCCAAGCAAAACTAGTAGGGCTACAAATGAATGAGAATAAAACAAAGCTCTGGACGCAGTCTAGGAAAAATACCTCAAATACTCAAAACATTACACTTGGCACAAACAATATCGAAAATGTTAGCGAATTTGTGTATTGAGGTGCCAAAATAACGATAACCGCTAATGACAGGAACGAATTACGCTAAAATATGCAGCTCACAAATAAAATATTTTATACAGTATTGACGATCTTGAAGAACAGCTGCGCACACAAGAAAACAGAGCTTCAAGTAGAGGAATCTGCGAGAAGGCGTGTGTTATGCTATGGGTATGAAACATGGACCCTAACCCAAACATCCGCAAATATAATGAACGCCTTTGAGCAACGTGTCTTGAGGCGAGTAATTGGAGCGAAGCTCGATGGGGATCAAAAGCGAATTTGAAGCAAGCATGAGCTGTATGAAATTTTTGATGAGCCAGAGGTCTCAACGATTATAAGACTGCGGAAGCTGAAATGGGCTAGCCACACAAATCATATGGACGAACAACGAATACCCAAAAAGGAGAACTAAAGACCGAAGACCAGTAAGGAAACTGAGGACAAGCTTGTCTGACTCGGCCGACGAAGACAGTTCTTTGCTGCTTGAATTTTGAAATCGGACGACGTGATTAATGGGCCGAGACAGTTGGAGGCGCTATTTGCGGGAAGCGTATGCGCTGCGAAGAATGAGAAGAAGAAGATATGTAAACAGGTAATACTAAAGAATCATTACACTGTAGTTAGTAAGAGGCTTCGTAAAATAAGATTATGAGATGTGGGTAGGTCATGAAATCCCGTAGTAACTAAACTTTAAGCAATTAGACCTAAAGCAAGAAGAACTTGGCTTGTTTTACTATAAATACCCCCGAAAAGACCTTCTAACACCAGAAAATAAGTGACATTCAAGAAGGGAGATACTGACTCTTGATATATATATATATATATATATATATATATATATATATATATATATATATATATATATATATATATATATATATATATATAATATATATATATATATATATATATATATATATATATATATATATATATATATATATATATATATCTATATATATATATATATATATATATATATATATATATATATATATATATATATATATATATATATATAGGGTTATTCATTTCGTGGTTGAGAAAGTATAACCCTGCCATTTGACATCTGTCAAAATTAAATGTCATCCAAAAAGTTGTTTTTTTAGTTGAAGGTTGCCATTTAGAAATATGGATCGTTTAACAGTCGAAAAACGCGTTAAAATTATTAAATTTTATTATAAAAATGGTGATTCTGCTGCATCAACATTTAGTGCTTTACGAGCCGATTACGGTGAGAAAATTTTAAGAGACTGTATCGATTATTGATATTGCAAGGCCTGTGCATCATTGCAACATTTGTACTGCTGAAAATATCCCTGTCGTTGCTCAAAGTGTGGAGGAAGACCCAAATTTGTCGATTCCTCGACGTGCTCAACATTTGGGCTTGTCTTACGGCTCATTGTGGCGGATTTCGCACTTGGATTTGCATCTCCATCTGTACAAAATCCAACTCACTCAAGAACTTAAGCCTCAAGACCATACACAATGCAGAATGTATGCGAATTGGGTGATTGAACAACAAACCATTGATAACGATTTTTCGAGCAAAATTTTCTTTAGTGATGAGGCTCATTTTTCGCTCAGTGGTTACGTAAATGACCAGAATTGCCGCATATGGGGCTCTCGAAATCTTCAGGTGATCGCAGAAAGGCCTTTGCATCCGGAAAAAGTAGTCGTTTGGTGTGCATCATGGTCTGGTGTTGTTATTGGCCCGTATTTTTTTGAAAACGATCAAGGAAGAGCCATTACAGTCAACTCTGACCGCTATGGACGGATGTTAACTGATTATTTTTGGAAAGAAATTGAAGATTATGATCTGGAGAACATGTGGTTCCAAGAGGACGGAGCCACAAGCCACACAACACAGGCTAATCGAGCAATTTTGCAAAAGAAATTTCCAGGATGCGTAATTTCGAGATTGAGTGATGTCAATTGGCCCGCAAGAACCTGCGACCTAACACGTTTGGATTTCTGTTTATGGAACTATGCGAAAGATCGTGTTTACGCAAACACTTCTCAAAATCTTGAGCAATTGAAAACCAATATTCGTGAAGTAATGGCCGAGATATTGCCGGAAATGTGCCGAAAAGTAATTGAAAATTACCTCAAAAGGATTGAAGTCTGTTAGAGGTCTCGTGGAAAACATTTGAATGATATTGTATTTCATGTATAATGGCAAGGTTCAATCTTTATACTGAATAAAAAATTTTGTTTCCATCTGAATATTTTATGTGTTTTCTTAAGCTTTATTTTTCCAAGCGTAAAATGAATAACCCTATATATATATATATATATATATATATATATATATATATATATATATATATATATATATAATATATATATATATATATATATATATATATATATATATATATATATATATATATATATATATTGTCGCGTGTTTTCGGTTCGCGGCCAATAATTTAATGTTCCGGGAAAGTGAAAACGCAATGTCTTTTAAATTAAATTAAAAGGGTTTGTTTGATTTGTCAAAAGTGCACAATCACTTCACTAACAATTTAACAACTTTAATTTTCACTATTACAATTCAACCTTCTACTTGTCCATAAATTTCTATCGCAATTGTCTACTTAAAAGCACTTTACACTCAAACAATCAATATCGCCTGTACTTCGCGTATCTCAGTTTTCTATCGCGGTTGTAATGAATGAAGATCCCCCATTCATTCAGCTCACCTTTGTATAGGGTCTGTAGTCATTCAACCCAGTTCTCGTACATTGGCGAATTCGCGGGCACATTCGAGCGACTGCAAATGAATGGAGCAGTGACTCACTTTCAGATGTTGATGCTTGGTGGGTTCTCGTGATTTCGAGTAAATTTTTGATGCTCTTAATTGTTGTGAAAACAATTGCAACAGTAGCTCGCAGAATTATTTTTACATGTAACACTGCCCCCACCTGAGTTCTTTTCGCCCCGAAAATATGTGTCGCCAGTTGTAGTCTATTCTCCCTGGATGTAATATAGGGCAAGACGGTCCAAGTGCACGATTTTCATTTTGGCTCTTGGCTTACGATGTTCCTGTATTCGATATATGACGTCGTTGATTCACTTTGTAACTCGGTATGGTCCCTCCCAATTGTGTTGCAACTTTGGAGACCTACCCTTTTGCCGTTGCGGGTTATATAGCCATAGCAAGTCGTCTTGCTGGAAGCCAGTAGAGTTTGCCTTGAGATCATACCTTGTCTTCATGCGGTCAGTAGCCGATTCGAGGTGATTTGGCACTGTCCAATGTATCTGGTCCAACCGTTGCCTTAGATCACTTGCGTACTCCGAGATCGTTTGGGGTTTCTCAGGGGGTGTTCCAAACTTTATATCGGCTGGCAGACGAATAGTCTTTCCAAAAATGGTGGGATGCGTCGGTCCCAGTCCCTTTGGTTCTCGTCAACCATCTTGGCCAGATGTTTATTGAGCGTGCCGTTGAATCGTTCGACCATTCCATCGGATTGGGGATGCAGCGGTGTTGTCCTCGTTTTCCGTATTCCCAGTAGTTCACACATTTTGCCAAAAACTAGTGACTTAAAGTTTCGGCCTTGATCTGAATGTAATTCGCAAGGTACGCCGTACCTACTGACCCAATTTAACACTAGCTGTTCAGCCACGGTAGTTGCTTCCTGGTTGGGAATGGGGTAGACCTCGGGCCACTTTGGCTACAACCAGCGTATATCGATTTCCCCAATCGGATTCAGGAAAGGGTCCTGCGATGTCAACAGCAATCCTTTCAAATGGCACGCCTACGTTATAGGTTTGCATTTGTCCTCTCAGTCGTCGCTTTGGGCCCTTGACGGAAGCGCAAATTGTGCATCTGCAACACCAGTCCTCTACGTTTTCTCGCGTGTGGAGCCAGTAGAACCTTTCCCGCAATTTCGCTAAGGTTTTGTTAACACCAAGGTGGCCTCCCGAGGATCCTTCATGCATTTCCTTAACCACATCGTAGATTCGGCTTTTGGGAAGTATAGTTTGCATCCTATAGGAGCTACCATCCGCCGTTTCCCATTTCCGCTTGAGTACGCCACCCTCCACCTGAAGGGAGTTCCATTGTGCCCAATAGCTTTTCAGGGTTGCGCCATGCGTTGAAACGTCTTTTCACCCAGGTCGCCCAGTCTTCTCCTTCCATACGAGCAATGGTCCGATGTCTTCATCGGCTAACTGGGCGTTTCGAATCTCCTCCTATGACCAACCTTCATCGAATTCGGCCGTTATCAATCGCAGATCAACGAGCGGTTCCTTTTCTTCAATCCGTCGGCAACGCTTGCAGTTAGCTGGACATGGACGACGAGATAGGGCGTCAGCATTTCCATGAACTCCACCCTTCCGATGAACAATTTCGTAGTCGTATGACTGCAATCTTTCGATCCATCCCGCAACTTGTCCCTCGGGGTTTTTGAAGTTGAGCAGCCATCTCAGTGATGCATGGTCCGTTCGAAGAACAAATTTCTGGCCATAAAGGTACTTGTTGAACTGCTTGGTGGCCTCTATTATAGCCAATAGCTCCTTCCTGGTCACGCAGTAGTTCCTCTCACTTTTTACAAGAACTCGACTGTAATACGAGAGGACTCTTTCTTCGCCATCGATCTGCTTGGAGAGTACAGCTCCAATACCGCCGTTGCTTGCATTGGTGTCAACTACAAACATTTTTCCGGGTTTCGGATACGCCAGCACCGCTGATTCACGCAACTTTTCCATCAGGGTCTCAAAGGCTGTCTGGCATTGGTCATTCCAGACATACGGACAATTTTTCTCGGTTAGCTTATGAAGACACTTAGCTATTTTGGCAAAGTCTTTGACGAATCTTCGATAGTAGGTTGCCAGACCCAGAAAACTTCGTAGTTGGCGCTTGTTGTTTGGTGTTGGCCAGCTTTTCACGGCTTCAATTTTCTCAGGGTCTAATTTGCCAGTCGCAATCGGGAGAAAACCTCTTCTAAGTTCCGCACATGCTCTTCGAACGTTCTACCGATGACGATGATGTCATCTAGGTACACCAAGCAGGTTTTCCAGGTTAGACCACATAGCACGTATTCTATCAAGCGTTCGAAAGTGGCTGGAGCATTGCAAAGCCCAAACGGCATCACCACAAATTGCCACAATCTGGTCCCAACTAAAAATGCGGTCTTCTCTCGGTCCTTCTTGTCAATTTCTACCTGCCAGTAGCCACTCTTGAGATCGAGTGTAGAAAACCATTTTGCGTCGGCTAAAGTGTCCATGATGTCATCGATGCGTGGGAGCGGGTAACGATCTTTCTTAGTGACGTCGTTAGGCTGCCTATAGTCGACACAAAAACGAGTGCTACCGTCCTTTTTCTTCACTAGAACTACAGGCGCGGCCCATGGACTGACAGAAGGTTCAATATCGCCTTGTTTTTCCATGTCGGAGATCAGCGCGCTCGTTTCTCCTTGTTTGGCTATAGGGAGGCGTCTCGGTGCTTGTCGAATCGGCTTGGCTCCCTGTGTATCTATGACGTGAGCTACCAGACTCGTTCGGCCTTGGTCATCCGGGCTTGTTGAGAAGATGTCGCTGTACTTGGTGACCAGATCAGAGGCTCGTTTGAATAGCTGCACTGGCAATTTGACTTGCTTCAATATTGCAGACGTGGATTCCCGGGCTTTGTCTGCGTCTTGCCTCTTTTTCCAATGATGGTCGTGAGTAGCTTTCAAAGAGGTGATGGTGGAAACAGGCTGGCAGCTGCCGATGACTTCTCCCGCTTTGATGCTCGTGATTGAGTCTGCGGTGTTAAGGACTCTAACCGGCACATATCCGTTCCTTAAAGATCTTACAAAGCTTCGTCCTACAATCAAACTGCGCAATGCAGACGCCTTCGTTGGCTCTATCAGATAAGATCGGTGGTCTCCAGAATCACCATCAAGCTTGGCCCATACAATGCTTTCGGAAGAATTCGGTACATCAGTGTCAGTACATACCACTACATTCATCTTGGGAATTTGGACGCTGGGATCCTCCATCAGTACTTCTACATTCTGCCATTTCAATACACGTTTGCCCAAATCCAACGTGATTTCATGTGGTCGCAGAAAATCCATTCCGAGAATGCAGTCATCCATAATGTTCGCGACCAGAAAATTATGACGGAACACAAGGTCTCCCAACTGTATCTGGAGGTTGACCTCTCCATGAACAGGTGCAGTTTCTCCCGTAGCTGTCCGTAGTGAGAAAATTCTGCCCTTGTGAAGTTGTTGCCGTCTAACTAGGTCTGGTCGGATAATCGATCGGGTTGCACCAGTGTCGATTGTTATGGTGCAGTGTTCTCCGTCAACTTGACCCGGAAGGCATAAGTCCGCTTCTCCACGATGTAGTCTTGACACGGTGATGGTGGTGCTGGGGACGTCGATCCTCCTAGCCAACCTCTGCCCCACGAAGTTGGCTCTTACATGTTTCCCGACCCATCTGTTTGAAGGGCTTCCATTCTGGGCTCCTGACTCGGTCTAGATCTCCTCCTAGCTGCACACCCTGGACAATAGCTTGGTTTTCGTCGCTTCTTGCAGTCTATTTGCAGATGCCCCTTCTCTTCGCAATTTCAGCATCTAGGCGCACCATTTACATGCGGGTCTCACTCAATTTCCACGCGCTCACACCTGTACTCGTCTGTCACTACCTCACGAACCCGGGCAGTGGTACGAGTCACATTTTTCGCTGCCTCCAAGTTCAGACTGTAAGCCAATGCGTCCTTAACAGTTTGCTTTTGAGCTAAATGAACAGCTTGTTGCAATTCCGGGTCCTTTAGTGCGCCGATGGATGCTTCTGTCGCTGCATCATCTCGATGTTCTGGGTCGTAGGCTGGGTAAGCCAAAAGTGCTAGTCGCTCAATGTCTTGGGCTTGCTGCTGTAAGGTTTCACCAGACTTCTGCACCCGATGCCTTAGCTGCGACCGATAAATCTGCTTTAGATGATCGTCTCCATAACGCATGTCGAGCGCATTCATTATAGCATTCGGGTTTGAGTGCAATTCAACGGGGATCGTCTGCAACAGCTCGGCAGCTGGGCCTCTTAGAGCAAGAATCAATGCAGTTGCTCGTTCCTGCTCATTGCAGTGATTTGCCCTTGCGGTAGCTTCAAACTGGGTCTTGTAAATACTTCAGACCGTTTGCCCATCGAATATTGGTACTTGCACATTTCTGGATGAGCTTTGCGCTGCAGTCATAAGCGGGGCTGGTGAGGTGGTTACTACTGCCTTCGCTGCTTCCAATTCTTTTTTCATGTTTTCCATCTCATGATTGATTCTCTCCTCGACCTGGCTGATCTCATGGTTGACTCTCTCCTCGACCTGGTATACCTTTTCCTCGACGCATTTAATTTGGTTGTTGAGACTACTGAGCTCTGCTTTTATTTCGGTAGACTGTTTTTCCAAATCTGCCTTCAAATCAGTTGACTGTTTCTCCAGCTTCTGTGCGATGTCTGCCTTGATTTCGAACGTTTGTTGGTCTAGCTTCGCTGATTGTTCATTCAACTTCGCTGATTGTTCATTTAACTTCGCTGATTGTTCATCTAGCTTCGTAGTTAAATTGGATGACTGTTCATCTAGCTTCGCAGTCAGACTGGATGACATCAGCATCAACATTTGCATTAGCGCATTTTCTGGCTCTTTTGATTTTGGTGTTTCTACTTCTCCACCTTCTGCGCCTTTTTCCGCATCTGAGAGCTCACCCGAATCCAGATTCACGCCTTCCGACTCGATCGCATCGCGCAAGCGTGCAATTAGTAAGGCCTTTGTACCTTGTGTGGCCAGATTTCGTTGTTCCAACTCCTCTTTGAGCGCCGATATACTCAATTGATTAATTTTTAGATGCAAATTTCCTGGCATTTTTATTGTTTTCGGCCATTTTTCCACCAGTTTCCACGTTAATTTTCCCTATTGTGCACTTCAAAAATGTTTAATCGTTTTCACTTCCAAAATTTTCTTTCTTACTTCTTGACACCACTGTCGCGTGTTTTTGGTTCACGGCCGATAATTTAATGTTCCGGGAAAGTGAAAACGCAATGTCTTTTAAATTAAATTAAAAGAGTTTGTTTAATTTGTCAAAAATGCACAATCACTTCACTAACAATTTAACAACTTTAATTTTCACTATTATAATTCAACCTTCTACTTGTCCATAAATTTCTATCGCAATTGTCTACTTAAAAGCACTTCACACTCAAACAATCAATATCGCCTGTACTTCGCGTATCGCTGTTTTCTATCGCGGTTGTAATGAATGAAGATCCCCCATTCATTCAGCTCGCCTTAATATAGGGTCTGTAGTCATTCAACCCAGTTCTCGTACATTGGCGAATTCGCGGGAACATTCGAGCGACTGCAAATGAATGGAGCAGTGACTCACTTTCAGATGTTGATGCTTGGTGGGTTCTCGTGATTTCGAGTAAATTTTTGATGTTCTTAATTGTTGTGAAAACAATTGCGACAGTAGCTCGCAGAATTATTTGTACATGTAACAATATCTATTGTTACATGTCCAAACAATTTTGCCAGCTACTGTCGCAATTTTTGTCGAAACTATTAATCGCTTCCTTCTGCTTCTTCTTTTTAGCGCTACAGCTCCTACCGGGCCTTCGCTTAGAGATAGTTAAAGTATCTCATTTTCATGACCGTATTGATTTTTTCGGAAGTTGGTTTGATCAGTACCATGCTCCCGTGTGTCTGCTCAGCTATCAATAGGATCTGATTAAATTAGTACATATCACCACTGAGTGACAACTCGTAGTCTGTCCGAAAAATCCCCTGAACTGAATCACGTTGTTCACCAACAAGATTTGAACTTGGGACCTTTGGCTTATGCGTCTGATACTCCAACTACTAGACCACACAGACGCAGCTTACTATCAATTACAACATGATCAATATTGATTGAAAAGAAGCAACCAAGAAAAGTAAACGAATGACGTCAAAAGCATGTACTCGAAAGTACATGAATTGACCAAGTGTGCCCATCGTCAATATCTGAAAGTGGCGTCACCAAGGGTATTCGGAATTTCTCGAATAGTCTAGCTAGTTCTCCTCAGAACATTCGCCAATGTGCGAGGAATGGATTGAATGACTGGAGACCATATATTAAAGTGAGCTGAATTAATTGGGGATATAGTAGTAGTAAAACTGCGATAGTGAAACTACGATGATTAAAATTACGATAAGAGTGGAGCGCGAATTAAAGGCAATATTGATTGGTAGTGAAGTTGACGATTTTCGTGGTACATTTGAAGACGGTTGAAGCATAAATTGATAGACAAGCGAAAAGTACATTAAAACGTTATTTGTAAAATAGTGAAATTAATTATTGTGCAAATAAACTCTTTTAACATAATTGAAAAGACAGTGAATTTTCACTTTCCCGAGACATTAAACTTATCGGTCGTGAATCGCTACACGCAACAATATATATATATATATATATATATATATATATATATATATATATATATATATATATATATATATATATATATATATATATATATATATATATATATATATATATATATATAATATATATATATATATATATATATATATATATATATATATATATATATATATATATATATATATATATATATTTATATAAATACATTTATTATACATTCAAAAATATATACGTCAAAGGAAAAATAAATAGCGTTTTGATGGAAATAATACATATTAAGAATATTTTTGGGAGCACGCCACCTGGATCTTGTCAGCAAATAATCCTCAGTTTTTTTCACCTGTGAGCTTCTATTGTCACTCCTGTAGTATGAACGGAGTAAGTTCCACGCATTCTTAAGGTGTAATTTCAACAAAGGTAACGTTGTGGTGGTTGGTGTTTCGCATCCTTCCATATTAGTTCCATGTTGAATCTTTGGAACTGCCTCCTCTAGCTTTGACAAACAGATTTTTGTTTCGTTACTAGTTGGATTCGTATCAGTAAAAACTTTTGGGCAAGACCTACCAACGCTAAGAGGTGGATAATCCTTCTAGTCTTTCCGATTAAACTTCTCTTGAGACGTTTTCCAATCTTTAGTTTTAGCTTTCATTTTAAATTGAATAAAAACACAACTTCATAACGAATTTCCATTGAGGATTGCTAATTTAAATCTTGAGTCAGCAATGCAAAAGTCCATATTGATTGTACGTTTATTCAATTTGATTCTCTGTTATTTAGAATTTAAGGAAGACATCTGTTAAATAGATGTTGGCGTTCAGCCATGTTGTACTATATGTGAAGAATTAAGATCGCCGGCAAGAATATAATAATTGCACAGCTTGTGCAATTTGAATATTTGAAACAAGAAATCAAGCTCTTCCTTGAATTCGAGAACGTTTCTTCCTCTTGCATAGGCCGAGATAAACAGGGGGTTATCCTCACCTTACAACAAAATTTTGATAACGGACAGTTCAGGAATGTTCATGAATTTAAGTTTATAAATAATTTAGAAACGATAGAGTATTTTAATTAACATGCCAGTACCATATCCACCATCACCGTTTACTGTATCGTTCCTTATGAATTCGATATCCTTCAATGTCATTAAGTGCCATGAACTGAGGTAGAATTGAGTGAGAAACATGTTGCCAGTCTTTTGTTTAACAATATATTCCAGGATATAGTGACGTCTAGATAGAGTTACAAAAGAGTTGACGATGATCAAGGTGAGATGAAGCTCATCTATGGGAATGAGGATTTATGGTAAGTTACTTTGAGACATTTGAAAGATCTACAGATTTGAAAATAAAGTTAATTTTTGAATCTTTTCTTTCTTTCTTTTCTTTCCGATAAAGAATTAGGTTGTTGGTAGATTTTAAGAAGCAGCTCATCATTACCACTTACATTATCTATATTGATAGCATATTGTCTGCAGGTCCTCTAGTGGTCAGTACAAATAATACCCCAGGTTTGATGCTTTGTTCGGGCATGAATTTGTTTTTTGCATCTTGATATGTGGGCATACTCGATATGATGCTGGATGACCAAATACAGTGCATTTGATAAAGTTTCATCTTTTTTTTTGGCTCCGTCCTTGCTGGTAAGCAAATGACCAAGTCTATGAAACCGATAACACTGGTTGATGTCTGTTAAGACATAAGGAAATGAATCAATTGGAAACTTTTCAAACTATAATTAAAGTTAAATCCGATGTAATTTATGGATAAATTCTTTCCTTCTTCTTATTTATTCCAAGCACATAAGTTAACAAGTGGTTTCATGATTAACAGTTACAGCGAGCTAAGTAATAACATTCTTCGTTGGTTGTCGTGACAATGATATAAGTTTAGAGTCGTAAAAGAAGTAAATTAATTTATATTATAAATTGGTAGGTAAAACAAATAGGAAGACCTCTGGAGGATGAAGGAATGATAGAATAGATGATTAATGGATAAGTGAGTGATCAGATTAACTGAAATTAAGGTGAGAACCTGCTGGTCTAGATTGATCTGAATCGCCACAAATTTGGTCTCAGCAAGCCCAATAAAAATTAAGGTGATAATCTACTGGTCTAGATTGATTGGAATCGTCTGGTCTTTGGTCCCAGCAAGCCTGATGAAAATTGAGGGGATCACTTGCTTGTCTAGATGGATTGGAACCACCTGGTCTTTGGTCCCAGCAAGCCTGATGAAAGTTAAGGTGTGGTGCTGGTCTAGACTGATCAGAGTAGCCTGATTCTTGTTCCATGCAAGCCTAATGAAACGGACTTCTAGAGCTAGGTCTGAATAAAGTCACTGATCGAACAATGAAAAGTTGTTCTCTCGTTTATGAGGGTTCAGAGAAGATTTATTAAAGTTCAAAGCAGCTTCAAACTAAAACGTGATACATGGATGTTTTGCGGAAAAGATATTCACTATATGGTGGTTTAGAGCAGACTTAAACTAAACAAGATCCAAAGACGTTTCGCGGGAGAAAATTCAATCTAAATATGATCAAAAGATCAAAGAATTGTTCTTACTTTATGAGGGTTCCGAGAAAACTCAAACTAAATACGATCAACAGATGTTTCTCGGAAATTATCCTTACTTTATGAGGGTTCAGAGACAACTCAAACTAAATACTGTTACATGTACAAATATTCTGCGAGCTACTGTCGCAATCATTTTCACAACCATTAAGACCCTCTTGATGAACAAAATAAATATACTGGAAACCACCAAATATGATCAACATCTGAAAGTAACGTCACTGCTCCATTCACGAAGGGGATTGAATGACTAAAGATCTTTTATAAACGCGAGCTGAATAAATGAGGGGATTCATTACAACCGCGATATAGTAAAACTGCGATAGTGTGGAGTTCGAATTAAGAGCGATATTGATTGTTAAGTGATAGACGGTAAAAGTAAAAATTGATAGACAAGTTGTGAATATTTAAATTAATAATTGTGCATTTTTAGAAAATAAACTCTTTTAACTTAATTTAAACGGCAGTGCGTTTTCGCTTTCCCGGAACATTAAAATTATTGGCTGCGAACCATAACACGCAACAATACGATCAAAGGATATTTTTGCGGAACTATACTCATTTTATGAGGGTTCAAAGAAGACTCAAACTAGACAGATGAGACGCGTGGACGATGGTGGGAAAAAGGTGTAGTTTTAGTTTATCAGCGATTCCGATTTGTTAATAGAGTTGTGAAAGGGAGCGATATGGAAAAAAAGAAGAGTAATTAAAAAACGGTTCAGAAAAATCCCAAAAGTATGTGTCATGTGCGCGCCTCATGTTGAAAATGTTTCTGATGTTTGGGAAAGCGCAGTAATATTTTAGGTTGCGCGAGGATCGGAACATTCAAGCTATAAAGATCTATTTTCTTTTTTTACTTTGATTTTCTAACAATCCTTTATTTTCAGAGGCATTCCCACAATAACATATATCTCTAAAATTCAATTACAATTATCTGTTGAATTGCAATTGGACTGCTATCGCTTGTTATTTAAGCCAAATAAAATTGTAACGTTTTGCCTTCAATTGTTGATATTCTTGTCACGAAATTTTTAATATCACAAAATTTGACTGCTGATTCTCTCCACGATTCAGGCCCTTCAACAGAAAAGTCTGATTTTGCTCCCCCTTTTGGCTTGTACATACCTGTACGTAGGGTGCAGAACTTTCACCACACAACTTAGAGCATCCCGTGCTGACTTGAAGTCAACCAGCAATTCGGTCTTAAATCTTTTTTTTTCGTAATTCACTGTTTTTACGTGTAATTTTTTGATTTTACGTTAATCTGACACAAGCTGAACCTTATTGCTACCGCGTTACCCAAAACATTAATCAGTAGAACTGTTCCTATCTTATTGTTTGCCCTGAGGATCAGTAGAAGCGGTTTGCCTCTTTCCCGTACTTTTTTTCTTAAGATAATTAATAAAATTATTTTGACTACACTCTAATTCTTTTTTGTGAGATAAAGTACTTGTATCCGTGTTGTTCGAATCTTTGTATTTCATTTTGTTCAAATCTTTGCAATCCATTGCATCAATCATCGTCGTATTTTGCACTGTCGTTGAATAAATTTGTTCACTTCTTAGATCCTTAACATTGCATCTTTCATATCAGTTTTATTTTGCAGCTTCGATACCTTCGTCCTGCTGATATTTTCGAAAAAATTGTTCAACATTTCTTCTGACGAAAGCTCTTGCACTACTTTCTCCAATTTTTCACTACTTGGAATTCATTTTTTTCGTCGGTTGTAGCTTGTAGCTAAAATTGTCAATTCTTATTGACATTTAAAAATGTTGCAGTAAATTTCTGAATTAGTGGTAGGAACTATTAAAACTCACATCTGTACGCCATGAATGCCAGATGTAGTAAAAACTGATTGATAGTACCTGTGATAGCATGGTGAGTTTTGCAAAGATCCGAAGCCTACCTTCTATGTTTATCTATTCTACGGTGAGCACTTTCAAATCATCGACATTATAGCTGATCCCATTTGTACTTCTTATCATAAAATGTCGATTGTCGATGAAACCCAACATTTTTTGTGTGAATGTCTAGCGTATTCATGAACAGAAATCAGAGTATATAGTGGCGATACCGTGTCTCTTCAAAAGGCGTAGAAGTGCAGCTTTTAAGGTTTGTTTATATTGTTACATGTACAAATAATTCTGCGAGCTACTGTCGCAATTGTTTCTACAATCGTTGAGAACATCAACAAATGAATTTACTCGAAACCACGAGAACCCAACAAGCATTATCAACATCTGAAAGTGAGTCACTGCCCATTAATTACGCTGCTGGAATGTTCCCGCTTATTCATCAATGTACGAGAACTGAGTTGAATGATTAGAGGCCCTATATAAAGGCGAGCTGAATGAATGGGGGGATCATTCATTACAACCGCGATAGAAAACTGCGATATAGTGGAACGCGAAGTAAAGGCGATTGATTGTTTGAGTGCGAAGTGATTTTAAGTGGACAGTGGAATGACAAATTTATAGACTAAGTGAAAATTAAAATTGTGAAATACTAAAATAAGTGATTGTGCATTTTTTTGATTAATTGAATAAACTCTTTTAATTTGATTTAAAAGACATTGCGTTTTCACTTCCCCGGAACATTAAAATTATTGGCCGCGAATCAAAAAACACGCGACAATGGTGTCGAGAAGTGAGATTAAAATTTTGGAAGTGAAAACGTTTAAACAATTTTAAAGTGCACAATTGTGAAAATTCACGTAGAAAAATAGCCGAAACAATAAAAATGGCAGGAAACTTACATCTAAAAATTAATCAATTGAGCATATCGGAGCTCAAAGATGAGTTGGAACAACGAAATCTGGCTACACAAGGTACAAAGGCCATACTGATTGTACGCTTGCGTGATGCGATCGAGTCAGAAGGCGTGAATCTGGAATCGGGTGAGCTGTCAGCTGCAGAAAGAAGCGCAGAAGGTGGTGAAGCCGAAACACCAAAACCAAAGGAACCAGAAAATGCGCTGATGCAAATGTTGATGCTGATGCAGCAAGAGCAGCGACAACAGTCATCCAATTTAGCTGCGAAGCTAAATGAACAATCAGCGAAGCTAGACCAACAAGCGTTCGAAATCAAGGCAGACATCACACAGAAGCTGGAAAAACAGTCAACCGAAATAAAAACGGAGCTCAGTAGTCTCAACAGCCAAATTAAATGCGTCGAGGAGAAGGTATACCAGGTCAAGGAGAGAATCAACCTTGAGATCAGCCAGGTCAACCATGAGATGGAAAAAGTGAAAAAGGACTTGAAAGCAGCGAAGGCAGTAGTAGCCGCCTCACCAGCCCCACTTATAACCGCAGCGCAAAGTTCATCTAGAAATGAGCAAGCACCAATATTCGATGGGCAAACGGTCTGGACTATTTACAAAACCCAGTTCGAAGCAGCCGCTCGCATAAATCACTGGAATGAGCAGGAACGAGCAACTGCATTGATTCTTGCTCTAAGTGGCCAAGCTGCCGAGCTGTTGCAGACGATCCCCGTTGAATTGCACTCAAACTCGAATGCTATAATGAATGCGCTCGACATGCGTTATGGACATGATCATCTAAAGCAGATTTATCGGTCACAGCTAAGGCATCGGGTGCAGAAGTCTAGTGAAACCCTACAGCAGCTAGCCCAAGACATTGAGCGACTAGCACTTTTGGCTTACCCGGCCTACGACCCAGAACATCGAGATGATGCAGCGACAGAAGCATTCATCAGCGCACTAAAGGACCCGGAATTGCAACAAGCCGTGCGTTTAGCCCAAAAGCAAACGTTTAAGGACGGATTGGCTTACAGTCTGAACTTTGAGGCAGCGAAAAATGCGACTCGTACCACTGCCCGGGTCCGTGAGGTAGTGGCACACGAGTGCAGGTGTGAGCGCGTGGAAATTGAGCGAGACCCGCATGTAAATGGTGCGCCTAGATGCTGGAATTGCGGAGAGAAAGGGCACCTGCAAAGAGAATGCAACAGGCGAAGAAAACCGAGCTATTTTCCAGGGTGCGCAGCGTAATTGAACCTTCTGTCAGTCCATGGACCGCGCCTGTAGTTCTAGTAAAGAAAAAGGACGGTAGCACTCGTTTTTGTGACGACTATAGGCAGCTTAACGACGTCACTAAGAAAGATAGTTACCCGCTTCCACGCAGCGATGACATCATGGACACTTTAGCCGACGCAAAATGGTTTTCTACACTCGATCTCAAGAGTGGCTACTGGCAGGTAGAAATTGACAAAATGGACCGAGAGAAGACCGCATTTTCAGTTGGGACCGGATTGTGGCAATTCGTGGTGATGCCGTTTGGGCTTTGCAATGCTCCAGCCACTTTCGAACGCTTGAAGGAATACGTGTTACATGGTCTAACCTGGAAAACCTGCTTGGTGTACCTAGATGATATCATCGTCATCGGTAGAACGTTCGAAGAGCATGTGCGGAACTTAGAAGAGGTTTTCTCCCGATTGCGACTGGCAAATTTGAAACTTAGTCCCAACAAGAGAACCCTTTTCGCAGCTGAAGTAAAATACCTGGGACACGTCGTATCAGCAGAAGGGGTCAAAATAGACCCTGAGAAAATTGAAGCCGTGAAAAGCTGGCCAACACCAAACAACAAGCGCCAACTACGAAGTTTTCTGGGTTTGGTGACCTACTATCGAAGATTCGTCAAAGACTTTGCCAAAATAGCTAAGTGTCTCCATCAGCTAACCGAGAAAAATCGTCCGTAGGTCTGGAATGAACAATGCCAGACAGCCTTTGAGACCCGGAAGGAAAAGCTGTGTGAATCACCCGTGCTGGCGTATTCAAAACCCGGAAAAATGTTTGTTGTTGACATCGATGCAAGCAACGGCGGTATTGGAGCTGTACTCTCCCAGCAGATCGATGGCGAAGAAAGAGTGCTCTCTTATTACAGTCGAGTTCTCCCAAGAAGTGAGAGGAACTACTGCGTGACCAGGAAGGAGCTATTAGGTATAACAGAGGCCACCAAGCAGTTCCACATGTATCTATATGGCCAGAAATTTGTTCTTCGAACGGACCATGCATCACTGAGATGGTTGCTCAACTTCAAAAACCCCGAGGGACAAGTTGCGAGATGGATCGAAAGATTGCAGTCATACGACTACGAAATTGTTCATCGGAAGGGTGGAGTTCATGGAAATGCTGACGCCCTATCCCGCCGTCCATATCCAGCTAACTGCAAGCATTGCCGACGGATTGGGGAAAAGGAACCGCTCGTTGATCCACGATTGATAACGGCGGAATTCGATGAAGGTTGGTCATCTGTGGAGATTCGGTTCGCCCAGTTAGCCGATGAAGACATCGGATCATTGCTCGTATGGAAGGAGACGACTGTGCGACTTGAGTGGAAAGACGTTTCAATGCATGGCGCAACCCTGAAAAGCTATTGGGCACAATGGAACTCCCTTCAGGTGGAGGGTGGCGAAAAGCAATGGAACTCCCTTCAAGTGGAGGGGGGGGGGGCGTACTCAAGCGGAAATGGGAAAGGGCGGATGGCAGCTCCTATAGGATGCAAACTATACTACCCAAAAGCCGAATCTACGATGTGATTAAGGAAATGCATGAAGGATCCTCGGGAGGCCAGCTTGGTGTTAACAAGACCTTAGCGAAATCGCAGGAAGGGTTCTACTGGCTCCACGCTCGAGAAGACGTAGAGGACTGGTGTCACAGATGCACAATTTGCGCCTCCGTCAAGGGCCCAAAGCGACGACTGAGAGGACAAATGCAAACCTATAACGTAGGCGTGCCATTCGAAAGGATTGCTGTTGACATCGCAGGACCCTTTCCTGAATCCGATTGGGGAAATCGATATACGCTGGTTGTAGCCGATTATTTCAGCAACTGGCCTGAGTTCTACCCCATTCCCAACCAGGAAGCAACTACCGTAGCTGAACAGCTAGTGTTAAATTGGGTCAGTAGCTACGGCGTACCTTGTGAACTACATTCAGATCAAGGCCGAAACTTCGAGTCATTAGTTTTTAGTGAAATGTGCGAGCTTATGGGAATACGGAAAACGAGGTCAACACCGCTGCATCCCCAATCCGATGGAATGATCAAACGATTCAACGGCACGCTAAATAAACATCTGGCCAAGATGGTTGACGAGAACCAAAGGGACTGGGACCGACATTTCCCACTATTTTTGATGGCGTACCGAGCTGCCGAACATGCATCGACGGGCCAAGCCCCAGCCAAAGTCCTTTTTGGAAAGACTATTCGTCTGTCAGCCAATATAAAGTTCGGAACACCCCCTGAGAAACCCCAAACGATCTCGGAGTACGCAATTGATCTAAGGCAACGGTTGAACCAGATACATCGGACAGTGCGAAATCACCTCGAATCGGCTACTGACCGCATGAAGACCAGGTATGATCTCAAGGCAAATTCTACTGGCTTCCAGCAAGATGACTTGGTGTGGCTATATAACCCGCAACGGCGAAAGGGTAGGTCTCCAAAGTTGCAACATAATTGGGAGGGACCATACCGGGTCACAAAGCGAATTAACGACGTCGTATATCGCATACAGGAACACCGTAAACCGAGAGCCAAAATGAAAATCGTGCATCTGGACCGTCTTGCCCCATATTACACCCAGGGAGAATCGACTACCACTGGCGACACATCTTTTCGGGGCGAAAAGAACTGAGGTGGGGGCAGTGTTACATGTACAAATAATCCTGCGAGCTACTGTCGCAATTGTTTCCACAATCATTAAGAACACCAACAAATGAATTTACTCGGAACCACGAGAACCCAACAAGCATTATCAACATCTGAAAGTGAGTCACTGCCCATTAATTACGCTGCTGGAATGTTCCCGCTTATTCATCAATGTACGAGAACTGAGTTGAATGATTAGAGGCCCTATATAAAGGCGAGCTGAATGAATGGGGGGATCATTCATTACAACCGCGATAGAAAACTGCGATATAGTGGAACGCGAAGTAAAGGCGATTGATTGTTTGAGTGCGAAGTGATTTTAAGTGGACAGTGGAATGACAAATTTATAGACTAAGTGAAAATTAAAATTGTGAAATACTAAAATAAGTGATTGTGCATTTTTTTGATTAATTGAATAAACTCTTTTAATTTGATTTAAAAGACATTGCGTTTTCATTTCCCCGGAACGTTAAAATTATTGGGCGCGAACCAAAAACACGCGACAATATAATAAAGAAAGTTCATCTGGCTTGGGTGGAAGAGAATAATGGGAGCTACTCGGGGTCTTCTGGTTTCGCCTCAAAAATCAATATCAACGAGTCACTGAAAAGTTGGTCGATTTAATTTTTTCAGATATTTTTTTCTTAGCCATTTAATTAGTAATAACCACATCTAATTAAACTATAATCTCATTAGCTCTATGCTGAAACAGCAATTGATTGAAAGATTTTGCCTAATGTTGAGAGTTGCAATACAAATCGAATTGAGAGCAATTTCGTGTTATCAGAATGAAATTCTTACATAAGTAGCTTAGCGCATCTCCCAGCATTTACAGCATTATTTCAAAACTTTACAGCCAAACTTTATAGTACTTTTGTTGAAAGCATTGCGACGTATGGAGTATATGACACTATTACTTAACAAAACTTAAAGCATCCACAAATTGTTATCAGAAATTTGCATTAAGCATTGTCCCAAAGAGTCTTCATATACCATGAGCTGGTTTCTGCACATGGCATGCCAACAAAGCTCCATAAAGAAACACATGCACAAATGTTCCTTATCATACGCACTTTATAAATCAGAATGTGTGAAAAGTTTGTACAACAAACTTTTCCCAATGTTTGGAGCAATTCTAGTTGTAAATGTGAAAACTTTCTCCGCCATGTTCGATTGCTAGGTGGGTGCAGAATTAAAATTTTGCTGCACTTATGGACGCATTTGCATTTCTACACCCTACTCAAAGTAATAATGCCCTGAAAGCCCAATACGTCTTCCAATTAACATAAGAAACTTTGACGAATCTTATGCAGTTTCTTTTGGGTTTCGATTGGTGCCGGAGGAGTTTTGCTGCATTCGGCACAATATTTTTAGTAAATTATTCATGTTCCGTGACAAGCTCGTGACCTTGCGTTTAGCTCCAAAAGCGTTTGTATGAAAAAGCTAATTAAAGTAAACATTTTAATTAGCATCCACCTGAAATCAGCTGGGGGTCAAATGAGGATGGAAAGACTTGTATTCCATAAGCGCCATCGTTGCCAACAGACTTTAATTGGAACAAAGCGTTTACTGCTTTTGTTATAACACCATCATCGCTTTGAATAATACACAGAAAGCTATCACGAAACATTTGAAGGCAGCAATTAAGTTGAACTTCTTTCTAAAAGTTAATTTTGATGGCACGCTAATGCTTTCCGTCTCCTGGTTGAGCTTAACGCGGATCGCCAGGTCGGGGGTATGCCGACAAAGATGAACGCGATGACGAACGTTGAAGATGGTGAGGAGAATAATTGCCTCAACAATGGATGAGCAACATCGGCCGAAAGGTTTTGGCAATGTGATTGCTTCCAATAAAACTTTTGTTATGGCATTCGACCTGACACGAAAAAATGATTTATCGTTTGAACCTGACGATACGATATCTAATTAGTACGGCAAATAGCCGTAGACTTGTTTTTCAGTGAAAGGCATAGAACTTGCATAATTTAGAGTGTAGGTGATTGGAATTTTAAGGGAGGAAATTGTTAGTTGTTGGTTGAAATGGGAAGAGGTGAATTTAGTATTCTAGGAGCATTTGTTTTAAATGTTTAATACCAGTAATGAATCCTTGATAAAACCTATAAAGATAGGCAAATTTATGATTCATTGGTTCTTATTTAAAAGAGTTCTTGCTATGGTTTTTATAAGGGATATATTTTTTCAGTGCTTGAGAGGATAAAAAAGGTTTGAATAGATAGAGATACCTCTACACGTGGAATGCAATTTTTTTGGCCTTGACATTCTCTTATTTTATATTTATAAGAAATTTGGCCATATACATGTACACAGTTGATTGATGCGTAAAAAGTTGTAGCGTTCAGTTCATACGTTTTCAGGGATTTGTAAAATTTCAAAAAACATTTATAAGAGTATACGTTTCACATCCACCTAGTAGCACAGGCCTTACTGGTAACTTAAATATGCAAATCTTATTTGCCTCGTGAATATTTTTGGATCTTAACATAGAAAGTCAGCAGTTATCCTTCTCCATATTTTATTCTTTTCTGTGCCCTTTTCATCAAGATGAGCTTCTAAGTATGGGAAGCTATCAATACTTTCCAGGTTCTTGTTTGCTAAGGTCAGATTTTGTCTGGCCAGCCATTATTTCTTTTGTTTGCGTCAAGAATTTAATTTTGGTTTTGTTACCGAGGAGGCCGAATTCCTTCACGTCTGATTCCAGCCGTATGAATGTTTCCATCGCATCTGCAAGGGATCTAGACATAATGTTAACGTCATAGGCATATGCCACTAGCTACCTAGACTTGTAGAATAGTATACTCATGGTACCTTCTGGCATTTTCTTGACCACATGTTTTAGAGAAAAATTGAATAACAGAGGCGCAAGCCTATCCATCTATTTAAAGCTTTAGCTTCTTTTGACGTTGTCAGTCCAATTTCTGTTATCTTTAACCTGAGGCTCGGTGTTTAGCATTGATCATGCAGACAAGTTTAGCTAGGAAGACAAAGTCAAGCATTATTTTACACAGGATATTTCTTTCATTACTGACGTATGCTTAGTTGAAGCTCACGAAGAGGTGATACACATCAATATTATATTTCACCATTTTTTGTGAACCAGTCTTGCATGAAATATCTGTTAAACCATTAACAGTCCACTTCAAAAATCGTCTTGGTATTCTCAAATGAATTTCTCATGATAAGGCTTTAGTCTTCATCAAATGACTTTGAACAGCACTTTCCATGATAGCCACAATAGAGCAGTATCTCTGCAGATTTCACAGTGCAGCCTGTCTTCGTTTTTATATTTGGGATATATGATAATTTTTTTACCAGTAACCAGGCTGCTACTTCTCTGTGTATATCCTATATATTAACCGATGAAGTTGGTGTTGTTGTGTTCCTCTTTGTTGGAGCAGCTCTGTCAGTATTCTGTCAATTTCAGGAGCTTTCTTCCCATCAAGAGCTATGAATGATTGGCTGTACCTCTATTGCCATTATGAGCGCTACCAAGATATTCCATTCTTTATCGTCATCATCATCTATGGTGCGACAATTCGAGTAGGGTACTGGTCCCCAAGGCTAATCTCCTCCAATCATCACGGTTCTGCGACTTCGCCAGGCAGTTGATCACCCCCAGCAAGGATCTGCTTTCAACTTCTATCTTGTCCTCTTATCAAACCCTCGGTTTTTCCGCTGGATGTTTATTTTGTCCTCTGCCCTTTAGTGTTCTTTTGGGTAGCCAGATTTCTTCCATTCATTTTGCATGCCCCCTTCATTCAATTTGCGTAGCCTTACGTAAGCAGATATTGGTGGCTTATGAAAAAGTTGTAACGCAGTCTTCAATCTGTTCCTTGTTTCACTAGGCTTTAGATTTTTTGGAGCACTTTTCGCTCAAATATGTCCACTATTTTTTGCACTCATTTGTTTCACTACCAGATAATAGCACCAGTTTATCTAGTGATTTGTAAATACGGAGCTTAGTTTGTCTGTGCGCACTTCTGGACCTTAAAATGAAAAGTACGGAGTAATTGCCTTTATTTGTGATGTTTATATGGCATCCAATCTGGTCTTTTTTGGTGTTTCTCTATGCTAATTGGCTCCAAGGTGAATGAAGTTATCCACATTTTCAAGATTATAGCCTCTTATGGTCAGGTTTAGTCTGACTAGAGTATTCTTCTTCGTTTGAGTCATGAATTCAGATTTAGATTCATTAACTTGTAGGCCGATTCGGTTCGCTTCAGATTCTAGACTCAGCAATGCTTCTTCGCCATCTAGGATTGAGTGTGCCATAATATTGACATCATCAGCATATGATGCTAATTGTGTGGGCTTAAACAGAGTAAATGATAATAAAAATGTTTTCCTTTTTCTTCGCTACACTAACTTTATTTATGTTGTCCAGATATCGGCGTTCCGATTGCGAACTACTGTCTTCTTTAGTGCAACTAATCTTAATTTTACATTTCCTTTGCTTATATAGCTAAGAAGTTAAAAGTCGATCCATATCCTGTCGACTCTGGTAGGGGGTTCTTAATTTGAGAAAATTTCCAGTATTAAGCTTCTCCTCCACTGCGTGATCGTATTGTCGTTTGTCCATTATAACCACTTAGCTACCCTAATCAGCTTGCAAATAAAGGGTTTTCCAATAACAGGTGTTATTTTAAATAGCCCGCTATTTCAGTAGAGGTCAATTTTGAAGTTGTAATTTGTTGACATTTTATAATTAAAAAGTACGCCATTGATAAAAATGCTTCAACAACGCATTCAAATTATTAAAATTCACTATAAAAATGGTGAAAATTTGACAGAAACAGTTCGTAAAACTCGAACATTTTTGGATCGTCGTGAAGCACCTTGTCGGACCGCAATACAAAAATTGGTGGATAAATTCGAGCTGATGGGACAACCCAGTGATATGAAAAATAAAATCCCGTGCACGTCACTTAAGAACAGCCGAGAATATTGCTGCTGTAGCTGAAAGTGTTGAAAAAAACCCAAGATTGTCCATCCCTCGTCGTTTTTTGGAATCAGGCATTCCACAAACGTCATTAAACCGTATTTTGCATAAAGATTTGGGTCTTAAGGCTTATAAAATTCAGTTAACACAAGAACTCAAGCCGATTGATCATCAAAAACGTCATGTTTTTGCTGATTGGATCCTTGAAATGAATGAAAATGATCCGGAATTCCATCGAAAAATCATCTTGAGTGATAAGGCCAATTTCCACCTCGGTGGCTTCGTTAACACGCAAAATTGTCGCATCTAGGGCTCGGAAAGCCCAAGAGTTATTGTTGAAAAGTCTCTCTATTCTCAATGTGTGACTGTTTGGTGCGGTTCATGATCCGGCGGAGTCATTGGACCTTACTTTATCGAAATTGAGGCTGGAGCAACAGTTATGGTGAATGGATTGCGCTATCGAGAGATGATTAATGATTTTATATGGCGGGAATTAGGCGGTTTTGATTTGTGCAACGTTTACTTCCAACCAGATGGGACTACGTGCCACACAAGCAACGAAACCATTGATCTTTTACGGGAAAAGTTTTCGGACCGTGTTATCTCTCGAAGATGTGATCACAATTGGCCACCATGATCTCGTGATTTAACTCCTTGCGACTTATTCCTTTAGAGCCACGTGAAAGAAAAAGTCTACGCTAACAGCCCAGCATCGATTCAAGACTTCAAAGATGGAATTTGTGAGGCTATCGAGGACATAGGACAGCCACTTTGCGATTTGGTTATGGAAATTTTCATGAAAAGGATATGGTGCTGTAAGCGTGTGATTTGTCTAATGTTATTTTTGACTATTAACGGCATATCTTCTTCTTAATAATAAAATAAACATTTGATCATTTGTATTTAAAAAATATTTGAAAACCCTGTAGTAAACCGACTTTTGTTTCAAATCTCTGATAATTTTGATTTCATTGTGGCCACCTTTCTTATTGTTTGTATAGTTTCTATATCGTTAAAACAGATGCCTGCTTCGACATCGTCGAAATCATTATGGAGGAAAAGGGCCATCGACCAACCATTTCGATGCGATATGTAGACGATGTTTTTGCTATTACTAAGGCCAAAGAGACTTTTAAACTTTTAGCAACAATTAATAAAATCCACCCAAATATAAAATTCACTATGAAAAGGGAAGGAGACGGTTAACTAGTATTCTTGGATATAGTGATAATAAGGAGCGCGACCGGCGTTGAATTCGACATTCATAGGAACAAAACTCAGTAACGAAGAACAATACCGAACAATTCAAACCATTCCTTTGGACGAAAAACGGCAAGGTATAATAGCATGATCTAGAGGATGCTCACAGTACCAATGACAACCGAATAGAAAAACGTCGAAATCAAGTATATACTTGAAACTGCGACTATGAATGGGTACGAAAAGCAACTAATTACCAATCGAAACGGAAAACTGGAGGAAAAGCATCGAAAACGGGCTCTTTCAACATAAACAATGTTGAAAGAGCTCGTTTTCGATACTGTAAACAACAAAAAATAAATCCGAAACAAGGACGACGCGACTGACATTCTCAACGGCAACAAAAAACAAGTTGGGTAGACAGACCTATGCTCATGTCAGAAGGGTTTTGTACTCAACTTACAAAATGCAGTAACCAGCAACGAATAAAATCAAGTAACATGTCAAAGACGATTTAATTGGAGAAAATGTGAAATTCGAGGATCATACTATTATTAACAAAGTTGAACGAATTTTGACTCCTGAGGTATTTGTTATAGTTATACCCATAAATATCTCTTTTGATATTTTTTTCAGATTTTTTAGATCACTGGTGTCCATTCGCGAGGGAGGAAACACATTTTTCATGTATTTCCCCCCTGTGCTCCCACTGAAGCAAAAACTGTCAGTTTAAGAACTGTTTTGAAAAGCTCTCATAGAGAACTTTCAGTTGATACTCATATCGGCTACCTTTCATGAAATTTTTTTTCAGGGGCCACTCCTCTGTACTGTAATCATCGATTCATGGCCTATTTTTTCGAATCCTAGAATGGTTACAAAGCCCTTTTGCTAGGAGCTCTCTCCTGCCTCTTCGACTTGTTTCAATTGTATGTACTCATCTTCGCGATACCTATCACTCCTGAAATTTTCATGCAAATTCTAGCAAAGCTGTAGTGTCTAAGTCGGTAAAAAGCGCATATGGCTCCATAGCAATATGTTTCCATAGTAATAGAGGGCATATTGCTCCATAGTAATACACGAAAATTCAAATCGCTATAACTTCGTCAAATACTATTCGATCTTTATGAAACTTTCCAAAAAGATCAATCAATAGTCATCTTTTTGCTCAATTTTATTGAGTTTAAGGGTACCGTTTAGATTTTATTCAAGAAATACAAAATCGATAAATCATACTATTACTAACAAAGTTGAGTGAATTTCGACTTCTCATGTATTTGTTGTTGTTGTACTCATTAAGGCGTCCAATCGCGAGGGGGGTACGCGAAAAGTTCGTACATTTCCCCTTCCCCTGCCCCCCTCGGTACTTATAAGACAATTTTAAGACTTGTTTTGAAAAGATCTCATTGAGACCTTTCCAATGACACCCTACTCGACTACCAATGGTGAAATTTTTTTTTTTGAGGGGTCACCCCCTTATATGGGGAGACCCCCTTAAACGCCTTTGAAAAATTTTTCCACCCTTGAACTTTGAAGAGGTTACCACTTCTGACCTTTCTACAAAGTTTCATGGCTGTAGCCTTTATAGTTTCGGAGAAAAAGTGCTGTGACATACAGACGGACGGACACAGGTCGTGATTGCAATAGGGTTTTGTATTTTAGTACAAAACCCTAAAAAACAGCGAACACTGAAAAAAGCGAATATCGACGCTACGCCCTCTTGGAGATCATTCCAACTAGAAAATATTCTGGGATCATCAAAGGACGCCAAAAAGGTCGTCGAAAAGAGCGGTATATACAAAATCACGTGCCCCGAATGCTTCATGGAATATGTAGGTTAGACAAAGAGATCGATAAAAACCAGGGAAGCGGAGCATCTCCAAGAACCAGCACTTGCCAAAAATTCAAAAGAAGGACAATAAGATCTACGGTAGCGAAGCATATGGTCGAATCAAGAGACAGTATTGCATAGGAAAATGCAACCCCGTTGGAAGAAATCACCGATTGTAAAAAACTGGACGCTACGGAGAGCTATCGGATATCGAAAAATCCAGAGAAAAAGCAGTTAAATGCGGACATGGGAAACACGTACAGCAGCCTATTGAAACTAATTTGTGATCAACATTATGACGACGGGTAGGTAGCCAACTAAGCAGTGGCAGAAGTCGACGAATTATGCAGGGCGATGTTCAAAATGCATAGTTAATTACTTTTTGCAAATATCCTGTATCTTCTTCTTTTTAAAATGTAATTAGATAATATGGATCGACTTTTAACTTTTTAGCTATGTAAGCAAAGGAAATATAAAATTAAGTATCCTGTGTTTTCATGTTTTCCAATTAAACGCTATTATTTTGTTTGTTCGACAAATATATATTGAGAGTAAGTTGCTCCTTTCTTCAGTGTCAATTATCAAAAAATTGACACTGAAGAAGGGATAATTGACACTGAAGAAGGGAGCGACTTACTCCCGAAATATGTATTTGTCGAACAAACAAAATAATAGCGTTTAATTGGAAAACATGAAAACATAGGATAGTCTGGAAGCGCTAAGCACGGGAAAATACACAGAGTATAAAATTTAGATTAGTTATACTGAAGAAGACAGTAGTTTGCTGTCAAAACGCTGGTCTGCATAACATAAATGAAGTTATTGTAGCGAAGAAAAATAAAAAATTGTTTATTATCTTTTATTTATATTCAGCTACCCAAATTTATCCTATTTAAGCTATCTGTTTGCGCACCATTTACCTTGACCTGGGACAGTGTGTTTGGTATTGTACATCGATGTTTTATTCCCAGCATTTTTCGAGCATCTGATTTACTGAGAATTTTACGTCTATTATCGTCCTTTAACTTCGAAAGCCTCCCTGATACTCTCCCATAATATTTTCGTAGTACGGCTTTGAACTCCTTTTTATGATTTTGGAGAGCACTTTGTGCCTTTATAATTTTCACACCTTAGCTTTTCCCCTTTTTTATTTACAGGACACACTACATTTTTCCGCTAGTACTCTAGTAACTGCTCCCATGGCTATATTTTGCATGTCATTCAATGGAGCAGGCTGTTTAGATGGCGGCCCCCTCTAGATCAATTCTGCTGGTATTCCACTTTTTCTAGGACTCCAACCTTTTCTGTGGTCATATATTGGTACCCGTGCTTTGTTTCTAATTGATGATACCACTGAGACCTCTTGCTCTGCTTCTGGAATGTTAACAACTTCAGTAGTTGTTGAGGGTGCTGCGAATAGCTTCCGAAAATATTGCAGCCATCAGTTTTTAGTTTTGACTAGATTACCAGTGGTTGCTCCTTGCGCACTTTTAAAATGACTTGTTTGTGGATTGAAGCTATTTCTTAGTTGTTTCACAGAATCATATGCCAGTCTGAAAATAAATAGTGTCATATTTTCGTTAACTTGTTGGATTTTGGTATTGATAGTAAGTCGTTTCTTTCTTTGGCATGTGGAGTGTTTCATTGCTCTTCTTTGGTTCAAGTTGGTTGATGAATGTATTTTTTGTACATCTGGTTCCTTATTTCAACCGTTTCACTACATTCTTTGTTGTATCAGTCATTCCTACTTTTCTTTGACTGATGCCCGGAGACCCCTTTGACCGCTTCAGTTACTGCATCCCTTATTGTCTTCACATGATTTTGATGTCATTATTGCTTTCTTCTGCTTATGGGAATGTTTTGATGCAATTTTTCAGCACTAGCATGTATGGGGATGTAACAAAGCTATAATTTGGGTTGTGTATCTGGTACTTTGGGGTAACTGATCTTCATTGCTGACAGCTCTGAAGGTATGGCATTTGAACCTGATCCTAATAAAGTGTGGTCTAAATCACAGACAGTGGCGGGAAACGAAAAAGTGTCAGGAATGCTGGTGGCCGCTTTTTTCTATATTGAAACATAGTTAATGTGGTTTGATGTATGACCATCTGGGGATACCCATTTTCTCTTGTAGATGTTTCAATGCGGAAAAGTGTAGAGCTTACTGTGAAGCCTCTGCTGTTGGGCCAGTCTATTAAACATTGTCTATTGTTGTTGGTTTCTGAATGAAGGCTGTACCTCCCAGTGGTTACTCTATCCACCGTCTTTTGGCCAATGTTTGCATTGAAGTCACTAGAACAATTTCAATATATTGTATTTGATGGCAATCTATACACAGTGGGTTCCAGGGTGCAGTTAAAACTCATCACTGATTACCTCCTCCTTTTCTCCTGTAAGTGCATGATCGTTGACCAACGAAACATTGAAGAATTTTCGTTAAAGGGCTTGAAGTCGGTGATAATTTACTAAAATGTGCTGTCAACAATTAAAACCACTCCAAACTCACAACTTCCTTGTGATTATCTTCTTTTAAGCACTGTAAGCATCCGCATTAAATTATGTCGTCGACATACCATATAGTTTCTTGCACGGCGAGAGTATTGATTACATATTTCTTTAAAAAAAAAAATTAAAAAGATTAAAACCTTCCTTTTAATTTTGCGTGTTTTTTAATTTTATTTTTCGAAATCGATTTTCGATCGTTATTGTTCGATCTTTTTCAGCGATTGTTTGGTCTATTCAATGGTCTAAAAATTTTTGTTTCAAAAAAATACTCCTTGATATATTGCAATAGACGTTGCTGCTTATCTAGTTGGATCCGAAGCTGTTGTGTTGGTTCCATTACAAGCAAATACTAAGTGGAGCGTTATCAGCACTTTGGCTTAATCGGTCTTTGGTTCGCAAGTGGTGTTTTATCACCAATATACCCACTGACTAGCCTGTTGGCGTACCCTCTATCCACCACCTCCGGACCCGTTTAATGAGGGGCCGAAAACCTCAAATATGTTAGAAAAACATTACCCTAAGCCCCTGGAAAATTCACAGTTTGGATAGTTGTTGTGTGTGTGTGTGGGAGAAGTACTTAGAAAAACTTCTTCCACCTGCTTTAGGTAAATTTCTCGAGAGAAATTCACCTATTGAGGAGAGAGCCTTATATATATAAATAGATAGATAGATATATATATATATATATATATATATATATATATATATATATATATATATATATATATATATATATATATATATATTGGGTCTCTAACTTAATTCGTGTGGTTTTTTTTTCAAAATTTGAACGTTTATTTAAGAAAAAATTTTTACAATAGTATTATTCAAAGTATTGCCCATCTGAAGCTATGACCTTTTCCCATCTTTCTGGCAATTTGTGAATCCCATCCCAAAAGAACCGCGCCGGCTTGGCAGCCAAGAATGAATCAAGCCAATTTTTGATATCCTGCTGTGATGTGAACCGTATTCCAGTGAGGGCGTTCTGCATCGATCGGAACAAATGGTAGTCAGAAGAGGCAAGGTCTGGGCTGTAAGGTGGGTGGGGTAAAACTTCTCATCCACTGTTTCCCAAATAGTTCTTAACCAGAAAAGCCACGTGGGGCCGAGCGTTGTCATGATGGAAAATTATTGCCTCGTGTCTGGTCGCATATTACGGGCGTTTTTCGGCTACTGCTCTTTTCAATCGGATGTATTGTGTTCGATATCGTGCTCCATAGATGGTTTCACCTGGTTTTAGCAGCTCAGAATACAGCACACCCTTCTGATCCCACCAAATACATAGCATTACCTTTGCGCCATGGATATTCGACTTTGCCGTTGATTTGGTTGGTTGGCCGGATTTCACATATGATCTTTTGCACTTACGGTTGTCGTAATGGATCCAGTTTTTATCACCAGTAACAATCCAATGCAAAAATGACTTCGTTTTGTTACGTTTCATCAGCATTTCGGACATGCAAAACTGCTTTTCGACGTCTCTCGGTATATATAAGTGGAACCCAATTTCCTTGCTTTTGAATACATCCAGCTACTTTTGAACGTTTTGAAATGGCTGCTTAAGTGACACTCAAAGATTCTGCGAGCTCTTTCTGTGTTTGGCAACAATCTTTATCGAGTAATGCTTCCAGTTCTTCATCTTCAAACTTTTTTGGCTGCCCAGGACGTTCATCGTCCTCCAAGCTAAAATCACCACTTTTAAGTCGCGCAAACCACTTTTGGCAGGTTCGCTCAGCTAGAACATGTTCACCATAAACTTCCACCAAAAAAAGTGCAAACCACTTTTGGCAGGTTCGCTCAGCTAGAGCATGTTCACCATAAACTTCCACCAAAATACGATGGATTTCGCTAGCAGTTCTCTTCATATTAAAGTAATGAAGAAGAATTTCCCGCAAAAACACTTTTTCACGAACAAAGTTCGACATATTTGAGTGAAAAAAAGTATTGTTGTTAAGGCTTCAAATGAATGGCATACACTGAAAAGACGTACAATGACAGTAGCTTTCCAACGCTGGTTCGGAATATTGGAACGATGTTATATGACACAAGTTACGCCATCTCTTAGCGAACCGCACGAATTAAGTTATAGACGCAATATATATGCATGTATATATATATATATATATATATATATATATATATATATATATTATATATATATATATATATATATATATATATATATATATATATATATATATATATATATATACATATATACATATATATTGGGTCGAAAACAAAAAATATCGGCGATTTTAGACGAAAAATCGTGATTTTTGTTCTTAGCAAAGTCTAGCCCTGTTTTGAATTAAATTTGGTACAGCGATTTCTTGAAAAGTGTTATGAATTTCAAAATGAAAACTCAAATTTGAACCGTCTGAAACATAATGCCAGCCGTTCAAAAGCAAAAAACGTACAAAAATTTGTAGTTGTGACCAAGACTTTCAACGGATATTAATGGAATTCAGCAGTCTGGCTAAAACTATAAGTACCAAAAAAATGGCTTAAAAAACTAGAGGTCAGGTCTACAAGAACGAAATGGCGGCTGGTTCAAACTTGAAATTTCAAAGGCTTTTTAAAGTCAAAGTTTTGATCCGACGTATATGAAGCTTAGTTTTGCGATAGAAAATAATCAGGTCTAAGGACTAGCTCTTTTGATGACTATCCATGTGCAAGTTTCAAAATGGCGGTGGTTCAAATATGCAATTTTTTCAGGTTTTCTTGGCCATATGGTGGCAACATACTCCAACGGATTTTGATGAAATATGGGATTATGAATAATTGTGCAAAGTACTTGTATTATTAAAATCGGATGAAAAATAAATAAGTCGTAAATTTGAAACTAAATAATTTAAGCTGCCAGTTGCAATTAAAAATTGAATACCATGGCCCTGTCTAGAGTGAACTCCGATTGGGACGAGACTTAGTTCATTGTCTGCTGAGACCGTAAGGCACAAATATTTTTAAAAATAAAAATCAAATGCACCCATTCGATGTGGTGGCCTTTTCGCGACGGGTCCTGAGGCAAATAATGGGGCCAAGCTTGACCGGAACCAATGGCAAATCCGAAACGACCATGAGCTGTTTGAAATTTTTGACGAACCGGAGGCCTCAACAACTGTAAGACTGCGGAAACTGCAATGGGCAATGAATCGTATGGATGAACAAAAGATACCCTAAAACGTATTCGTTTCGGAGAACTGGAGGCCAGAGACCAATATTGAAACCAAGGAAACACAGGTCTGGCTTGGTCGACGAACACAATTCATCGCTGCTCGGAGTTCGAAATTGGAAGACGCCGTCAATGGACTAAAACAGTTGGAGGCGCAATTCGCAGGAAGCGCAGGCCTGAGAGGGGCTAAAGTGCTACGAAAAAAAAAGATGAAAGGTCAGAATATAAGTACAATGCACTATGTGATTAGCAACTGAAATCATGAATATTTTTCATGGAGGCGTTAGAAATGGTACAACTTGGTAATATTTATACATACAACAGATAATTTTCAGGTTACTGCAAAATATTTTTGGCAAAACTGTCTGTCCATCCATCAATCTGTCCGTTTGTGCATCACACCACGTTTTCTCGAAAATTACATAAGCTAGAGTAATGAACTTTTTTACGTAGACCAAAAGTGACGCCCTCTCAAAATTAGCATGGCAAAAACGATATTTTAAGGTAATTAAGGGGAGGGAGGATTCCGCTGTGAATGATCCTTAGCCCATTTGAGAAAAAAGGAAGAAAATCCTTGCTCCCCCAACCGACAGTTTTCATAATTTCTCATCCTAAGCCCCACAATTAAATGGTAGTATACGTTCTCGGAGTTACACATTGGGTGTACTGGTTCCCCAATGATGGGACCTTAAATGCTGAGAAATGCTTTGAACTGTAAATTTACCTACAGCTCTGCTTCTATATCCTACTTACACCTTCATTGTGGGGACAGAAGAGAGTGAAGGCGAATTTTTCGCACCTGATAACGGAATCGAAATCATAACCATGCCGTCGGAAAAGAGGTTAGGCAACGCACTAACTCCCCATCCTTGGAAAACCCAACAATGTTTTGCAACCTGCAGAAGGGCCCCGAGATGGATTGTATTCAATCCATCTCGGGGACCTCGCAAATGGAAAAAGGACTATGGCATTGGATCTTGGAATGTCAGGTCACTCAATAATTCTGGCACTGCTAAGGGCTTTTTGCAACAGGGCAGTCAAAATAAATTAAATATACTGGCAATGCAAGAATCGAGCTGAACTGGAAATAACATTCAAGATATGAGATTGCACACAATACTTCAAAGTGGAAAGGCTACTGGAAAACGATATTCGGAGTGGCATTCATTGAAGAAAGGGCATCAAGATTGCACGTCATTGATTTAAGGCAATCAATGAACGGTTGTGTGCAATATGTACAAAAGTGAAACCCTTCAAAATCTGGGTGATAAATGTACACGCTTTCACCACATAGAAGGACCAAGAAATGAAGGAAATGTGCTACCATCACCTTAAAAGACCTGTCGACCTATTGCCTACAAGAGTTTTGTGTCTCTGGGTGTTTCAACGTGAGTTTAAGATACCAATTAAGAAGCTCGATGTAAGTCCTACAAGCAACAACACAGGAGAAGCATACAAAGTAGTGAAAAGACTGTAACTATAAAGGCATATAACTACTCTGTGTGGCGTAATAAATATTTTCAAAGGTATTAAAATATCAATTCAGCTTATACGCCAGCAGTATTATTGAGGAGTATCAAGGCGGTTTTAGAGCAGGCATGTCAACGATAGACCCATCATTCACTGTCAAGCAGGTACTTGAGAAATGCTGGGAGTTCAACATAGATGCACACCAAACTTTCATTGACTTTAAGAAATTATACGGCAGTATTAATCGTAATGCTCTGTAGCAAATAATGCTTTGCTTTGGTATCCCAACCAAATTAGCCCGTCTTACTGAAATGACAATGACGTCGACGACCTCCCAAGTTTGCATCAATAACCAACTCATCGATGCCTTTGACACAAATATCGGACTATAACAGGAAGATGCCTTGACTCATTGCCATTCAATTTGGCCCTGGAATATGTCATCAGAAAGTTATCCGTCGATAGAAGAGGTAGGCTGTTGTGCAAGTCATGCCAAAGAACTGCTAATGAAAGACACGAGATATGCTGAAGAATACAGCTCGCAAATAAAATATTTTATTCGGTATTTGACGAACTTGAAAACAAGTTGCATGCACAGGAAAACAAAGTTTCAAGTATGCAAATATGTGATAAGATCTGTGTTATGCTATGGGTGTGAAACATGGACCCTAACCTAAGCATCCGCAAATTTATTGAGCGCTTTTGAGTGACGGGTCCTGAGGCAAATAATCGGAGCAAAACTAGATGGGCAACAATGGGAAATTCGATACAGCCATAAGCTGGATGAAATTTTTGACGAGCCGGAGGTCTCAACGATTGTAAGACTGCGGAAGCTGCGTTGGGCTGGCCACATTAATCGGTTGGACGAACAACGGATACCCAAGAACCAGTGGGGGAACTGAGGAAACGCTGGTCTGACGCGGTCAACGAAGACAGTTCATAGCTGCTCGTTCTTGAAAATTGGAGGAAGCGGTAAATGGGCCGAGACAGTTGGAGGCGCTATTTGCAGTAAAAGAAAGTCCAAGAGGAGCTGCAGTGCTACGAGGAAACTGTATACTTAGAGTTGCGCTGAATTTAGAATGACTTTTGGCCTTTAACAAAGTTTGATTAATCTAGCTTTTGTAGTTTCCAAAAGAAAACTTATAAAATGCAAAAATGACAGTTTAAAAATAATTACCAATTTCATAGAAATAGTTTTACCAAACTCTCAAAAAAAAAATGTTCCAAAGAACTCATTGACCTGCTAGAAAAGGAAGTGTTTCATTTATGTTTATGTTTTGAAACAAGTAATAAATTCTAATCAAGTTTCAATTGCATTTTCCACTTCATCATACTGATTGACTCACAAATATAGAATCCTGCAATGCAATTTTTATGTTTATTTTTAAGGAGCTTAGAGCTCACTTGAGAACAAATAAGGACATCAGCATAAATCTACAGATTCCAATATTTGATTCTTTTCTTTTCAGTAATTTTGCACCCTAAAGCATATCCTAAATTAACTTAATCACCCATTTTCTATTTTAAACTTTCTTCTGAAAAACAAGATGAAATCTCTCTTTAATCAGAATATCCTTAATTAACTTATTTTAATTTGAAGCAGGATTGACACGGTCATAATTTTTAGAAGTCTCGACATCGCTACGCACTAGTCTCTCCAACGAAGACTGATGATCCAATTGCTTGTACTACCACCAACTTGGACGATGGCTATCGGCAGCATCATCAACCATCAGCTTACTAAGGGTGACTTCATTAAGGATTGTCGTAGCAGAGACATTTATCGATTTGCTCCTGGGGGTAAATTAAATCAAATCGATGTACATTTTATGATGATGTTCTCGGGTTAATGTCCCTGCGATAAAAATTTTTATTAGTATCCGTAAGGCAACAATCTATCAGTGGGTTATGAAGAACAATCAAAATGACAACTTTTCAAAGTCCACCGAATTGTTGATTCAACTGAAACAGTAGGGGTTAATGATGAAAAGGATGTTTAGGGTATTTCGATAGATGTTGCGAGGACAATTGGACATTATGACTTTTTAAAGATAATCAAGTTATTGGCAATAAATAGGATTTTATTTGTTCAAAAGATATAAAGGCAACTTTTTAGACTGATAATAAAATCAAGATTGGACTGTAGTATGAGTTTATTGATAGGATGCTTTAATGATGTGATTAATCAACATATTGAAATGAATAGATACTTTAAATTGCTTAGTTATTGATGACGTAATTAGAGACAAGATTGATTAGCTGGATAGCGTTCCTGTCAAAAGACGTTTGTAGTATATTGGTATTAAAATTCATGAATCATATGTTTAAATTAATTGTAATTGAATTCATAATAAATAATCATTAGTGTTTAGTATACGCTTGTCTTTCTGAAGTACAAAAAGTGCATTCAGCGATTTTTACAATGAGTGAAATTATTCAACAAAGAAGTTCCATTAAATTTTGTGTGCGGAGTGAAATTTCTGGTGCCGAAACGTTCAGAATGTTGCAAAAGGCTTTCGGTGATACTTGCATGTCGTGAGCAAGTGTCTTTGATTGGTACAAATTGTTTAAAGAGGGTCGAGAACACGTTGACGACAAACCACTTCCAGGACGGCCATCAACATCAACTAATGCTGAACACGTCAATAAAATCAAGGAATTCGTGCTCGAGAATCGACGCTTAACAGACAGAGACCTTACTGGTATCGTTGGAATATCGGAAGGATCAGTGAAAACCATTTTGAAAGATCATTTGGGCCTAAGAAGAGTGAAACCACGATTGGTTCCAAAATCACTCAATTTTCTTGAAAAACAGCGTCGCGTTGACGTCTGTGAAACAATGCTTTCCGACTACTAGGATGTCATGAAACGTATTATAACTGGCGACGAGTCTTGAATCTATGCTTACGACCTGGAAACAGACGATCAATCAGCCGAATACCGTGCTAAAGGCGAGCCGCGACCGAGAAAACCACGGCAGAGTCGATCAAAAATCAAGCTCTTGTTGACAGTTTTCTTCGATCATCGAGGTGTGGTGCACTCCAAATTCACTCCGGCCGGCCAAACTGCCAACAAGAAATACTATTTTGTTATGCGTCGTTTGCGCGAGGCTATTCGTAAAAAGAGGCCGGAACTATGGGCTGACATCTTTTGGTTCCTTCATCACGATAATGCACCGTCGCATACTGCATTGATTCTTCGTGAGTTTTTCGCCAAAAATTCAACCAATATCGTTCCACAACCACCGTATTCACCTGATTTAGCTCCGTGTGACTTCTGGCTGTTCAGCAAACTGAAACGACTGCTCCGGGGAAACCGTTTTGAGTCAATTGAAGACATTGAACGTGAATTGCTACGCGCATTGAAGGCTATTCCGGGAATTGACTTTAACAACTGTTTCGAGGAATGGAAAAAACGTTGGCACAAGTGTATTGCAGCCGGGGGGATTACTTTGACAGGGACAAAATAGATTTGGCAGAATAAATAAAGAATTTTGAAATTGTGAACAGTCTTACTATTTTTTGCCCACAGTAGCTTCAATCAAACAAAAAATTTGGTTGAAAAAAATTGTAAAATAAAGCAATGACAGCAGATTTTTGGAAACTGCTGGAAAAAAGTTGTTTTACGGTGCACAGCATAGCTCATCACTCGATTGTTTGTTCACAAAAAATCAAAAAGTTCTAATTGGCCTAAAAGTTTTCTCAGGTAATAACTTAATTTATTATTTGAGACCAAAAAAAAATACTTTTTTTAATTTTATGATAAAAAATCATGAATTTTGTTATTGTGAAATGTATTATGAAATGAAAAAATCCCTATTGGCAGCACCAGGTAGAAGAGCAAATTTTTCGTAGAAGCCCTTAATTTCAAAAAACAAATAATGATTTGATTTGTCATCAATCTGAAAGTTTAACACTGCTTAATGAAAAATTTTCTGTCGTATAATACTTCCATTGTAAGCCACATCATATTAAACATTTCACTAGCTGCTAAAATAACGCATTTCGCTTACTTTCAGACATTTAGTAGCCATCATTTTGAATTGAAGTGTTTGATTAAAGCATTATTTTAAAAGGAATCTGCCTTAGAGTCTCCTCATCAAGTGTGATGAATCTCGTTCGAAACGGAGTTTGACTCTGAACAGAAAAAAAAGGTTCAAAATTTTTTTTTAAACGGCAGCTAAAAGTATTAAGCTAAAAATTTTCGGCTTTTTATTTATCTTCTTCTTATTTTTTCTTTGCACTACAGCCCCTGTCAGGCCCTCGCTTTCTGCAAACAGCGCCTCTAATTGTCTCGGTCCATTGGCCGCGTAATCCAATTTCGATATCCTAGCAGCGACGAACTGTCTACATCGACCGAGTCAGGCCAGCGTTTCATCAGCTTCCCCACGTCAATTCTCCCTACGAATACCTTTTTGGGTATCCCTTATTCGTCCATACGATTCACGTTGCCAGCTCACTGAAGCTTGTGCAGGCTTACAATCGTTGAGACCTCCGGTTCGTCAAAAATTTTATACAACTCATGGTTCTATCGAATCCGCCATTTGTTCCCATCTAGCTTCACTCCGACTATTCGTTTCAGGACCCGTCGCTCAAAGGCGTTCAATATATTTGTGGATGCTTGGCTTAGGGTCCATGTTTCACACCCATAGCATAACATAGGTCTTATCACAGATTTGTATACTTAGAGCTTTGTTTTCCTGTGTATGCAGTTTGTCTTCAAGATCGTCAAAACTGAAAAAAATACTTTATTTGCAAGCTGTATTCTTCGGCGTATTTCGTCTCTTCCATTACTGGTTCTCGTTGTTTTGGCATACACAAATTTGCTTACGCCTATTTACTGGCTCATTATCATGAAGATTGAAACATTGGAACTTTCCCAAATTTTGGAAATTAAATAATTAATTTAAAATTTAATAATTAATTGTATTAAATCATTAAAAACTAAATAAAGGCAATAATAGTTATAAGTAAATAAAACCAGAAATTTCCAGCATGTCGTGCAGTGCAGTAAAATGTATTGATCCACTATGGTCCTTTGCTTTGGCTTTTGTGAGCTTTCTTACCATTTGGTATGTGTCAACCTTCAGCTGACCTGATCACCAAGGCTGGTAACGGCATGTACTGGTATTGCGATTCTTGCAGGAGATACCCTTTGTCAGCATATGTTTCCATTCTACAATAAGCTGATAAAACAATAAAATCGCTCGCGGAAGAGCTTAAACAACTTTAAACTATGTGCTTAAGTGCATGTCTGGAATTTGAGATCCTGTTGAGATTTACAGAGGACGCATCACCCAAAACTCTGGCTTCAGTGAATATCACTGACGTAAATAACTAGACGCAATTACTTCCGCCAACAGCTCAGCAGGAATGCATTAGTGGCTCAATTACGCCTGTACAAAGACCTTGCATTCTTACTGGTAGTTAATCGCTGGCAAAGTTATCGGCTCTTAAAACCCCGAACCTTTCTGCTGGTTCTAGGACTACTATGTCGTGTTCTAGTTCTCCTGTGCCTTCAACAGTAACTCAGCATATGGTTGGTAATGAATTACTTGTGACATGTGATAGCTTTCCCGGACCCTCAACAGGCAATCGGGGGGCGATCCCTAAAACCAAAAATAATCCATCGCCTAGTCTTCCGCCCTCATCTGGTGTTGACTCATCGGCTGTGGGTACTCTGATTTCGGATGACGAAGTCCCAACACTGGGCATTGTATCCCCTCCAAAGGAGATCTTTATTTCACGCCTTAGCTACCATACAACTGCAGAATACCTAAAAAACTACGTTTGTGAAAAATTTGGGCCACCTGTTAACAAAGGATAACATGGAGGACAGAGTGGTAGCTTCTTTCAAGCTTACAGTGCCCCCAAATTGTGATACTATTTTGAATCCTGAAGCTTGGCCACCTGGAGTACTTATTAAACCATTCAGTTCAAGAAGAAGGAAGTCCTTTCATGCACCGGGAAGACCACAACCTCCAAACTAGTATAATGTTTCATGACTGTAACTTAACTTCAAATATTTCAGTATATCACCAAAATGTAAGAGGGTTAAGGACCAAGCTTGATAAGCTCTTTCTATCGTTACAGCTCAGCGAAGATGTATTTATATGTCTTACGGAAACCTGATTGAAAAGTAACATCTTAAACTCGGAAATATCCCTTGATTTTGATATTTACCGTTGTGATCGGGACTTGGCCTCTGCAAATAAAGTAGATAGACGTGGTGTTCTTGTAGCTGTTAGTAATACAGTGCGTAGCTCTTTTTGTGCTGATTTTTTATTGTGTGATTGTCAAGATCTTCCTTCCTAACAATACATCTTTATCAGTTTCCTCTGTCTACATACCTAGCAACTCTCCTTTGTATGTGTATGATACATTCTTTGACGAGTTTTCCTCTTATGTCTTTGTTGCGATTTCCGGCGTACCGAGTTCCTCCCATTCGCAACATCAAATTGCCACCGTAACATTTCCACCTTCCTTTGGGCACTCCTACCTTTTCCTCTGTAAATTTATTTATTTTATCAACATTTTTCCATTTTCCCTTTAATTTTTACTCCCCCATCATCACAATCCTACCCTTTTCCCTTATTTTCAACTACAAAAAAAATACATACCAATAATTTCAATTTTCCCACTAACAACATTCCCTTGATTAATTCCCACTAACAAAACTTCATTCAATACCTTTTCCCTAACAAAACCTAATTCCTTCCTTCATACTGACTAATTCTATTCCCACTAACAAATTTTATTTTTTATACTAACAAAAATTAATTCACATTCTCCTTCTAACAAAATGCAATCTCATGCCCAAATGTATCGTTGAAGTTGCTTATGAGATGAATGGGAGATCGACAATCCATGGCACCATTAGCTGCGTCGTGAGTTCTCGATCGAGGGTCTGCTGGGATTCTGTGTTTAAGTTCCCCCGGGCGCAGGGAAGCACTCTTTTTGGGGTATCGGCAAAACCAATAGCTACCGTAATGTATATGTGACACTTTGCATTCAATCAAGCACTTCTTGGATTGTGCAAATCACCATATGTAAAACAATGGACACTATTGAGTTTGTCGATATGGAACAAAAGATGTGTGGGTAGTGGAATCGAACTGTAATGAACTTCGATTACGTTACCCAGATGCGGCAGTGGTAACATGAAAATGAAAAGGATTGCGGAATCGGATTGGATGGGAGTGAAAAATGCGGGATTGGGCAGTGACCATTTGACTGGAAGAGAAAAAGTAATTGTGTTTGGCGGTGTGGAATGATTGATTCACGAAAAAATTCAGTATTCGGCTGGAAAAGATAAGGGTGTTTTCTGTGCGCGGTAAAATTGATTTTTGGAGGTGTTAAAATCGGGGAAAAAAAGGCGGTTGTTATTTGACTGGGAGTGAGGATTGGACTGAAAAAGAGTTATTGCTTTGAGTGAAAGTGAAGTGAATTTTTGGATTTGAGAATTTCAGCAGAAGTTACAAAAAATACAGAGATCAGAATTTGAAGTAAACGGGGATTAATTTATTGTGACGGAAGAAGAAATAGAATAATTTAATTGCAATGTTGAGTGGCAAAAATTTTGGTGTGACGCAGGGCAAAAGAAATTAAATTCGCTGTGGAATCACTTATGATCCATGTGGGAATATTAGTGAGTGAGAAGAATTTTCGGTTTCTGGCCTCCGGGATTAAAGTTGGTGCGAGTTTGAAGTCGAACTAGTTGAAATAAAATTAAAGGCCGAGAGTGATTCTTTCTCAAAAAAAAAAAAACAAAAAAACAGAAAAAAAAATTGTTTTGTTGGACTTCAAAGAGGGCCAGGGTCCAGAATTAAAGTTTTCGTTTCAGCAATTAAGCCAGAACGACGGATCGGAGAGGGCGATAAGGGGCCGTTGCGTGCTCCATGATTTTCTAGTATTGATTGAATTTTCGAGTTAATTTAAAGTTAAATTTTCAGTGGCCCCACACTCCTTTTTTTTTGTCATCGCCGAGCGCTTGGAGATCAACGAGGAAAAGTGTGAGTATTTATTTGGTTTATTTTCCTATTATAGTTACAACATCTCATCATCAAGCTCGTTTTTTTTCCTTGTGTTTTCCTTTCTATGAAAGATTTTAGTTGGTTATTTTCTTCTGCACGTTAAATCTTAAAGGGGTCCTTTTTTACTTGTTTTTATTGAATTTGATAATTTGCGGATTTCGTTGTGGTATAAATTTTTTTATTTTTTTGTGAATAAAAAATAGCCATGTCACAGTAAAAGCCATATTTTTCATTTCTCAAAATGACCTCTCCCTTCCCATCCTTTTCCCTTTGTGCTTGTTTTTATGTACGGTGGCTCAGCACGAGCAGAAGGTGTCCCGAAAGACCCATGACACGACTGAGCGCTAGCTGGCCTCAGTACGCCACCTCGGGCTACACACCCCTCTGCTTATTCTTAATGTCTGCAACTGCGGTGACTTCCGTGGATGCGACATCTTATTGCATCATTCGCAATTTTGAATTCTAATATGCGGTGATTTTAATTTGGGAACAGTGCATTGGACGAAGAACCCTCCTTTTTCTGTTTCATCAGCCGATGCATCTTCTTTATCCCTCTCCTCGTTTCTATCACTCTGTTCACTATCGCAATTCAATCATATCCCTAATGCTAATGGTCGGGTACTTGACCTTGTTCTTTCTAACTTTCCCTTTAACTGTCTATCTGTTTCCACTGCATTAAGTCCTTTAGTGAGTATTGATAGTCATCATCCGCCATTATCGCTAGATCTCTCCATTACACCTTTGTCAAGTCGTACTTTTGCTTCTTCTCCAAAATTCAACTTCTTTAAACCAAACTACGAAATTTTAGCCTCCGAGCTGAGCTTGGTTGACTGGCAGGAGTTTTTTGATGATTTGGAGTGTGAGGAAGCTCTGAATAAGTTTTATAATTACCTCTATGAATTGATTAAACACTTCACACCTTTACAAGCTCTTCGCAAAGTAAAGCAGAAATCATGGCCAACCAAGCAAGTTCTCAGTGCCTTGAATGCTAAAAGTAAGGCAAACCACCGTTTCAAGCGTTGTGGTACTAAAGAATCCAGAGCCCGCTTTTGTGATCTGCGTCTTGTAGCAAAAAAAGAACTAAAGACTGCAATGAAAAACTACTGCAGTAGTTTGGAGAGTTCCCTCATGGCGAATAATGCGAAACCATTCTGGTCATACATTAGATCCTTCAAGTCCTCCTCTTCAGTCCCTCCTTTAGTCCGCTGGAATAATATAGTTAGCTCTTCTTCACAGGATATTTCCAACTTGTTCTTTCAGTTCTTCTCGTCAACTTTTATTCCTTCTTCTCACGTCTCCGATCCCGTTAATACACCCGTACTTCACTCCATTGACATTTCTTCACGTTTCACTGACCATATCAAAGTTGAAACCCTCATTTAATCCTAATATATCACCTGGTTCTGATGGCTTACCGAATATTTTTGTCAAATTATTAGCGTTCTCACTTTGTATCCAACTGGCTTTTCACTTCAACCTCAGTCTAAAGACTGGTATTTTTCCTACTTCTTGGAAAAGAGCAAACGTTGTTCCTATTCTTAAAAGTGGTGATCCTTCTTCGGTGTTCAATTATCATCCTACTTCCTTAATTTCCTGTTTCCCAAAATTACTCGAGCGTCTGGTACATAACCGGCTTTCATTTCATTGACCCCTATCTTGTTGAAGGAACAACATGGGTTTCTCAAAGGTCGCTCTACGACCTCAAATTTAATTGACCACCGATTCCATTGATAAGGCCGTAGACAATCAATTGCAGGTTGATGTCATCTTCACTGACTTCTCGAAGGCGTTTGACACGGTCAACCATCAACTTCTCTGTTACAAACTGAAAACTTTTGGGGTTGCTGGCCATCTCTTATCATGGATGGACTCCTACCTGTCTTCTCGTATATGTTGTCTTAGTTACTGTGGAACTACCTTTTTTCCATTCTATTCGTCCTCTAGTGTTCCTCAAGGTTCCATTTTAGGTCCCCTTCTATTCCTATTGTTTATAAATGATCTTCCTTTGGTTGCTGCTTCCGATTGCCCACTGTATGCCGATGATTTTAAAGTCTTTTGAGCTATCAGGTCGGTACAAGATTGTAAATATCGTCGGATGGACCTGATTGCACTAAGTAACTGGTGTTCGTCTAACTACCTCTGTCTTAATGTGGCCAAATGCTATAAAATGACTTTTAATCTAAATTATTCTCCGCTGACTTTCACTTATATGTTGAATGAAGTCCCACTCGCTGCTGTGAGCTCTGCTAAGGACCTTAGCGTTACTTTTGATCCTAAGCACAATTTTGATACACACATTCTAATCGTGACTACTAGGGCTTCGAAAATATTGAGACTTATTTTCAGGCATGCTCATAGTTTTTTGCGAAAAATTTCCTATAGCGAAATGTGGAAATTGATACAAATCAATATGCATGCATCATATTTGTTCAGTGCGTGCAAATTACAAATTTTGTTCTAGGAAATGTTTTGCAAAAAACTTTTTTAAATTTTTGATGAGTTAATTCCCTGTAAATAATTTAGATCTAACAACCGTAGCTTAAATCAACTCGGTACGTTAAGTAGTTTCCGAGATCTACTACATCTTTTAACGAAAACATGCTTTTTTGTTTGAATTTAATAACTTTTGCCATAAACTTTTTGCAAAATGTAATGAGTTGATTCGATAGCCAAAGGTTCATCCTGACTTCTTGCTAAAAAATTTTTGCAAATATTCGTAACGTTTCTGAGGTGAGCGGCTGTAAAGTTCACCCGAATTTTCAGCTTCACTGGGGGTTGCGCCTTAAGCTAATAAAATGTGAGAAAGGTAATTTACAAAAGGGGTAGTTAAAAAATATATTGTTTTTACAAGATTCAGAAAATATATTATTATTTAATCAATTTCAATAGCCATGATCTGCACTTTCCGTCATCTTGATTCATCAACTTTTTCCTTTCCCGGGTAATTGCCAAGCTTTCCATCACTTCCAATTCACGAATATCTCTAGCTTCCTTGATGACTTCAGCGTCCTCCATTGTTATCTCGTGTCCCTTCGTGATAATATGTTCCGCTACCGCCGACTTGAAATTCGAAGTTCTTTCTTTCTTTCTTGCTGCTGCTGCTTCGCCTAGATGCGCCTTGATTCGCGTGCCGATGAGTCTCCTCGTTTGACGATGCAGCAGCAGTAAGAAAGAAAGAAAGAACTTCGAATTTCAAGTCGGCGGTAGCGGAACATATTATCACTAAGGGACACGAGATAACAATGGAGGACGCTGTAGTCATCAAGGAAGCTAGAGATAAACGTGAATTGGATGGGATGGAAAGCTTTGCAATCAAGGCAGATAAAGGAAATACAGTGGTAGTGATGGATAAAAGCAAGTATGATGGGGCGGTAATTTCTTCGAGCTACGCCGGAGCCCGTTAGAGGAATCCATGACAAGATTTGAAGGCACAATTAAAAGTTGTGAGTCATTAATTGGCGAATTGCCGAAGGTTAGAGTGAGCAACCCTACTTTGCCTAGGATAAAGTGTTTGCCAAAAATACACAAAGAGGGGAACGAAATGCGTGAGATTATTTCGGCCATGAATGCACCGACCCAAAAACTGGCAAGATGGTTGGTGAACGAATTTAAGGGAATGACCCAAATGGATGGTAGATCTGTAAAAAACAGCAAAGAGTTCTCCGAGAAAATCCTAAAGTTTGGCCCACCAGCGCAAGATGTAATTATGGTGTCTTTCGACGTGAAAGCTCTTTTCCCGAGTATTCCGGTGATGGAGACACTGGGATACATAGAAGAATGGCTTTCTCACCAAGAGAACTCATTATCTTGGAAAGTTAAAACTAGGCAGTATATCTAACTTGCGAGACTTTGCATGATTGAAAATTATTTCACCTTTCGGGGGAAATTTTATAAGACGAAAGGCGGAGTAGCGATGGGAAATCTACTTTCACCATTCTTCGGCGAGATATTTATGAAGAAACTAGAAGACGGACTGCAGGAGAAAGGCCAGTTACCAAAACATTGGGTCCGGTATGTGGATGATGTGTTTGCGTATGTGAAAAGGAGTGACGTGGAGAAGGTGCTTGCCGACCTGAATGGAGCCCACAAGAATATAGTATTCACGATGGAGGAATAGAAAGACGGTAAACTATCGTTCCTGGATATAGTAGTAAGGAGGACCCAAACAAATATAACTTTCGATTTATAGCGGAAAGAGAACGATTCCAAATACATCAAATCATTCGCAGCAAATCAAAGTTTCTCCTTACAGAGCCATGATCCACAGGATGCTCGATTTGCCGCTAAGCAAGGAAGCTAAGGAAAAGGAGATGAGGTACATTGTTGAGACAGCTAGACTTAAAGGCTTCAAGGGCTCGACGATTAGAAGAATGGCACAGAAGATCCAGATAAATAGACAGGGACAGGGACGAATATTATCAAATGCGAATATCGAAAGAACGTACTGGAAGGCTTTAACTTATCACGAAGGCATCAGCAATTGGATCAAGAGGCGAATAAATCAGCTCAATCCTGTACGGTTAATCGAATCAAGCAGCAAGAACTAGCTCAAAAACGTTCTCGGATCAACTAAAGACAAGTGCAAACCACACAAAATATCTGGTATCTATCGCATTGAATGTCCCATTTGTGAAGAAGTGTACATAGGTCGAGGAGACTCATTGGTATGCGAATCAAAGAGCATCTAGGTGAAGCAGCAAGAAAGAAAGAAAGAACTTCGAATTTCAAGTCGGCGGTAGCGGAACATACTGTCACGAAGGGACACGAGATAACAATGGAGGACGCTGAAGTCATCAAGGAAGCTAGAGATAAACGTGAATTGGAAGTGATGGAAAGCTTGGCAATTACCCGGGAAAGGAAAAAGTTGATGAATCAGGATAACGGAAACTGCAGATCATGGCTATTGAAATTGATTAAATAATAATATCTTTCCTGAATCTTGTAAAAACAATATATTTTTTAACTACCCTTTTGTAAATTACCTTTCTCACCTTTTATTAGCTTAAGCAAATTTCCCTAGTTACCTTTTAAATGATCTAAAGTAAATTTTCTTACATATAGCTAGTATATAAGCAGGAATATGATTAATAATAAATTAATCGCTGGAGAAGACCGAACGATTACGGTCAAAAATCGATTTTGAGAAGAAAAATAAAAGTAAAATACACTAAATTAAAAGGAACCTGTCTTTTTCTTTTTTCAGTTGGAGTTTTTTTGTGAAAATGAAAATGAATTCGATTACGAATTATTATGGTTATTACATTTTTATATTTTCCGCCATTTTGTTTCAAGTATTTTGACCCTGTCGCTTAATTAGTCATGATAACCCATTAATTTTATCAAAATTCCTACATATTTATAGTGTCTAGGTCCGTTGCAAATGTGTAAACGTGTAAATGTTGTTGTAATTGTTAGATATTCAATCGGCTATACATTAGCTGTTAATTGTTCGATTATTGTGAAATTTTCAGAACACATACAATTGCTCCTAGAAAACTTAAATAATAGTTTTTGGGAAATGTAAGGGCTCCATTCCGATTGTATAGGCAAAAATGTAAAATTTATAAAATGTACTATTATTAACAAAGTTGATCCAATTTTGACTTCTAAGATGTTTGCTCCCTTGGTACTTTTAAAATCACAACTCTGTGATTTTTTTCACATTTTTCGGGTCAAAGGTGTCCAATCACGAGGAGGCGGACACAAAATTCTCGTTCATTTCCCCTTTCCCTGTACCCCTCAAAGCAAACTTTCTTAGTTTAAGACCTGTTTTGAAAAGTTCTCATCAAGACCTTTCATTTGAAACCCATATTGCTTACATGCAATGAAATTTTTTTTTCGGGACCCACTCCCTTATATGGGGACACCCCCCTTTAACACCTTATAAATTTTATTTGTGATGAAACTTTGAAGAGGGTATCACTTTACACTTACTTACAAAATCTTGTGTTCCCAGCTTCAGTAGTTTGCGAGAAATAGTGGTGTGACACACGGACCGTCGGACGGACAGACAGGGCGCGATTTTAGTAGGGTTTTGTAAAATGATTTTACAATACCCTAAAAATATGGTGGAAGTAAATCAGGGCCAGGTTCATGATTCAAATCAAGATCGAATTTAAAAATTTCAGCTTCTGAAACTGAAATTTCTTGAAGTATGGTCCCGAATTCTGTATCAAGTAGTGAAAACAGGGTGATTCGTTTCTTGAATAATTTGGCAAATGGTCTACAAGACAATTGAAGATTCCTTCAGGGAGAGTGAAACTTCAGTCTTTGTATTTTATTTGTTGAGAAAAGCCTTGAGCTTTGCGCTTAATGTTGACAAATTCAAAAAATTTCTAGGAGTTTTTGATTACATAACATAACATTAATATATGCGTCATAGGCCTCGTTTGGTTTCAATTGAAATTCTTTCGACAGTTTATCATACTCCCTCTTAATTTCATCTTTCACATCAGACCTCTTTTGCATGATTTTATACAGTTTATTTCTGCTGTTCGTTTTAGATTGAAGATCGCTATCTAACCAATGTTCGAATAATTTGTCCTTTTTCTTAATTATGGATAAATACCTTTCAGTGGCGTCAAAAATGTGCAGAAAGAATAAGTTTACTGCATTATTTATATCTTAAGTTGAAAGCATGGTGGTCCAGTCTATAAGAGTATGATTATCAAACACAGTCTTGGTTTAAACAGTTCAATTAGTCTTTATTAACTTTATTCAAACACAGTCTTTTTTAACTAAAGATTACATTATTAAAGGGGGACACATATATCTTAATTCACTTGTCCACGATTTCGCTTATTCACCGCTGACGCTTCTGTCTGTAATAGAAAAACAAAGGGAGGTGAGCGTCATCACTCAGTGAGCAGTCCAGGTACGCAAAAGCAAACATACATAGACACACACACACACAACAACCACGATCTACCACCCCTCCGCGACACACACGGAGATCCAGTCACAAAACAAACTCGGACTCACAGGATCATGACAATCATGGGGCCATTCCATTCGCACACATCAACTACCTACACTACCCACCTTCAATCCTATCACGATGCAGTCGAACTTACGAATGGACTTAAGTGACAGGACATCAGTTGGGCACACTTCTTCTGTCACATCTATCAGGACTGCCATACTTACAATATTACCATGCATGTGATATTGCCATGCATATGATATTGTCATGCTTGCCATTTTCCTCATAAAGCTAACAGCTCGGCTATCCTGACTTAGTGACCGCCCTCGGTCACTGCTTCGTTTTCCGAGTTGTCATTCTCTGAATCTGATTCATCCCGTACATTCCAAATTCTCATGTGCTCAGCAGACTCTACATTCTCATAAGGTGCCCTTCTACTGCGTGTTGATCCTGGAAGTTCAATAATCACATAATGGTCATTTGGCAGCTTCTTTTTCACGATAAAAGGCCCCTTATATTTCGGCAAGGGCTTCCGACTTTTACCATCACCAAACGCGGATTTTTCCACCAACACGACATTGCCAACTTTATACTCCACCGCAGCTCTACGTCGTTTGTCGAAAATTGGCTTCTGCTTTTGTTGATCTCGCCTAATTTACTCTACTACCTTTTCCCCTAGCTCGTGAAGATTTTCAACTACAGGCCTATTTGCTTGAACTTCTTTGGAAAGGATTGCATCAGATGGAGCTCTTGGTCTGTAGCCAAACAGTAACTTTTGTTACGCTATGTATTGTGTTATTTATTGCAAATTGAATTTGGCCTATTGGTTGATCCCATTTTGTCTCGGTCATCGTCGTAGTAGCCAGAGCTGATAGTACGGTTGAATTGAACCTTTCAACTTGACCATTTGCTCTAGGTGTTGCTACCGCTGTCTGTATATGTTGGATCCCTTTCTCCGTGCAAAATTTTGCAAATAACCTTGCTGTGTAACAAGTTCCTTTATCCATTACTATCCGATTTGGCGTCCCAAAACTAACTATCAGCGAATCCAAAAAAATTAAAACTGGTTGTGTTTTGGTACTTTTGACAGCGCAAAGGTATGTATACTTAGTAAAGCTTTCAACTACTACAATCAAATATTGGTTTCCTCGTGTACTACGAATGAAAGGTCCCAAATGGTCCATGTGAATTGTATGAAACGGAGTCACTTCCTTCGGTATGGAGTTTAGCAATTCTTGAACTTTCCCTTTCGGCTTCTTGTGGAAAAGACATGGTATACAACTCTTGATGTACTTCGTTACATACTGACGCATTTGTGGAAACCAATACGATTCTCGGATTTTATCTAATGTTTTGTTCACAGAAAAATGACCAAAATCATCGTGGGCTGCTTCTACAACTTGTGACCTCATCGACCTTGTGATTACCAATTGATTCCCAGCTTCGTTCACTTTGTATATCCGTTTATTTTTAAGTATAAACTCTTGATGGATCGATCTTTCGTAGTCTGTTTCCGGTTCACGTTGAAGAATTACATGCATCAGCTTCAATTTGACATCAGTCAACTGATCTGCCAACACCCAATCAGCTTCTTCAATCCGCAATATCTCGAATCCGCTTTCGACATCTACTGCATCTTTATCCACAGGATTCCTACTTAGTGCATCAAAATGCTACATGCGTTCTCCAGCTCTATACTCTACTTCAAAAGAGAATTCCTGCAAAAGGAGCCACCACCTTGCAAATCGAGGTATAAGATCCTTCTTGCTCGCAGCTCCTTTCACAGCACTGCAATCTGTAGTAACCTTGAACTTTATGTCGAGCAAATAAATCCTAAACTTCTTCAAAGTTTCGACCACAGCCAACGTTTCCAATTCATAAGAATGGTATTTGGATTCTGCCACTGTTGTGTGCCTACTATAAAAAGACACAGGCAAAAGTTTACCATAACTTTGCTTTTGCAATAAAATTCCTGCAAGCCCTGACTTGGCTAGCATCTGTTTGGACTTCAGTCTCAGCGCTTGGGTCATATATGGCTAATAAAGGTTGTTTTGTTAGCAGCTCCTTCAGTTTTTCAAATGAATTGTTCTAATCTGCCGACCATTCCCATGTCATATCCTTCTTGGTTAGGTTAGTTAAAGGCCTAACCAAATATGCGAAGCTCTTAATAAATTGCCTGAAAAACCCCGTTAATCCTAAAAACTGACGAACTTGATGAACATTTGTCGGTTTTGGAAAAGCAGTAATGCTTTTCGTCTTGTCCTCCCCTGGACGCGTACCATGTTGGTTAATTTAAAATCCCAGATAATTAATTTTTGTTTGGAAAAAGAATAATTTTTTTGGATTCAACATGAGGTTTTCCTTGGTTACAGCTTCCAAAACTTGTTCCAACCACATCAGACCTTCCTCAAAATCTTTAGAAGGAATTAAAATGTCATCGAGATATGACAGAGCTTTACTGCCACGAAGTGGCCCAAGAATTTTGTTGACCATCCGCTAAAACACACTCGGGGCTGTCGTTATTCCAAATGGCATGCGATTAAATTCGTATTGTCCATCGCAAGTTACGAATGCTGTTTTGGCTCTCGACTCCTCTGCCACTGGAATTCGATAATAACCGGAGGTCATATCCAAGCTGGTAAAATATTTGCATCCCTTTAATTGATCTAAATGATCATCAATACGAGGGAATGGGAATCTATCATTTCTTATCTTCTTATTTAACATTCTGTAATCAATACAGAGTCTATAATCCCCATTTTTCTTCCTTACCAACGAAACGGGTAAAGCAAAAGGAGATGCTGATTCGCGCATAATGTCTGCTTCTAATAAATCCTTCACAATTTCCTGAACTTTTTTTTCTATTTTCAGTTGTCATTCTGTATGGCCTGTAGACTACCGGTTTTTCATCGTTCAATTCTATCTCCAATGTTGCGGCTGTTGTTTGTTGCAAATCTTTTAGTGAGTTTCCGAAAGATTTTTGATGCATCATAAGTAAATTCATTACTTTATTATTTTCCTCGGCGGTCAAATCTGTCGGTACATTAAATTCTATTTGTTTTTCCGTGGCATTCTCTATAGCTGGTATGCTTTCCTCTCTACAAGATTGACCTCGAGCGCATACAAACTTTGGACGTAAATACAATTCCCTGTCGCTTGTATTTATAACAGGTATAACACATTCTTTTTCATCATTGACTCGCGTCACACATCGCGGTAGAATGTACTCATTGTGAGGCAGCATCCACACACTTGTATCAATATAAATATCTCCAGAGCGGCTCGCTTGACATTTCACATTGGCTGCGTGTTTTGGAGGAATAAGTGTTGCATCCTTGACCGACAAAGAAACTTTTGATGACGGAGACTCTGTTACATTCGGCAATTCGTTCCAAAAAAACCGAGTACTATCGTTGTCTTTATAAACAGCAACGTTCTCCTGTTCCGACACGGCCTGTCCAATAATGATGGGAACTTTCTGAGTATCGTTCGGGACCACCAATAAATCCGTTTGCACTGCAACCTGGTCCAGTATAACCCTGACATCTCTCACAGTCCCCAAAGTCCTGACTCTTCCACCACCGTATCCCTTGATCTCCGTTGTTTTGTCGTCCACATGCAGCTCTAAAGAACGTGCAGCATCCTCTCGCACGGTATTGCAATTTGCACCCAAATCAATGTACGCGCTAATGTTTCGACTTTTTATACAAATATGCTTAAAGTATTTCTCACCTTTGTTTGTTGGTGCTATTGCAAGCACTTCCATGGTTTGTGATGTTGACGTACACGTCCCTCGATGACGTTGTTTGCATTTTCCGTAAAAAGACGGTCTATTCGGACACTCGAACATTAAATGCGCCTTGCTGCCGCAACTATAACACTTACGCCTATCCTGGCTAGACTTTACGACGCGCTGTTCCTGAATCGCCTTCGGAGCTTTTTCCTAGTTGAATTGTCAGCGTTTTGAAAATTCGGACTCCCTCTGCTGCTTCGTCGACGACTCTCTGCTGGGCGGAATTGTTTTCAAATACCTCAGTAGCCCTTCAGGATTTTCGTAGTTTCCTACTCGGGCAGCGGCTTGTATATTTGGAACAGGAATCCCAGCAATAATGCATGAAGCAGCCTTTCTCCCAGTTATCTCACATACGTTGAGTAGAGCGAGTTTTTCATAGTGCAATTTGATGATGGGCTCATCTTTTCGCCACACACGGGCAGTCATTGCCTCTAGTTGTTGGGCGAAATCCACTTCACCAGGAAATGCACTGAGCAGGATATCTTTCCATTAGTCCCACGAGTAGTTGATGGAGGGTAAACTGGAATACCACGTTGCGGCATATCCTTTAAATTTGCTGGTGGCGTAATGCGACGTCGCGATGTCACTCCAATCGTAAACTGCCTTCAATTCGTCTACTTTTCTCAGCCAACGCGCCATATCTTGTACTCCATCATCAGGACAAAATGGAGGAATCGCCTCACTGCCAGCCACTGACGCACTACGACCACGGTTAGCTCCTGACTTCTCCAACAATGACGCGATTAGTTCGGCCATATTGGGCCGTTCGAAACGCTCTTCGCATCGATCACTCCACTCAGAGGGTGTATCTTCTTCACGCCTCAATGCCATTTTTTTAAGATTTACTTAAGCTAACCATATTAACCACGTTCACAGCACGAGGAACAGATCCAACTTCTGAGTTATTAAACACAGTCTTGGTTTAAACAGTTCAATTAGTCTTTATTAACTTAATTCAAACACAGTCTTTTTTAACTAAAGATAACATTATTAAAGGGGGACACATGTATCTTAATTCACTTGTCCACGATTTCGCTTATTCACCGCTGACGCTTCTGTCTGTAATAGAAAAACAAAGGGAGGTGAGCGTCATCACTCAGTAAGCAGTCCAGGCACGCAAAAGCAAACATACACACACACACAACAACCACGATCTACCACCCCTCCGCGACACACACGGAGATCCAGTCACAAGACAAACTCCGACTCACAGGATCATGACAATCATGGGGCCATTCCGTTCGCACACATCGACTACCTACACTACCCACCTTCAATCCTATCACGATGCAGTCCAACTTACGAATGGACTTAAGTGACAGGACATCAGTTGGGCAATTTTTGGTACATTTTGTCTTCCCCTGGACCCCCTAATTCAGAAAATAATTTTTTTTCAGATTCCAAAGGTTCTAATCAAGACCTTTCATTTGATACCCCACTCGACTACCTTTGATTAAACGAAATTTTTAAGAGCCAATTCGTTATGAGGCGAGATCCCCTTTAAAAAATTAACGTTGGAAAATATTGAAATCTTATTTCCCAGGCATGTGCTGTGTTAATCAAACACTGCGGTTTTTGAAAAGAAGTTTTGGCCAAAATGAGGCACTCACTGCGCCTAAGGTACGCAAATTTGTGAAGAAAGTTCATGACACAGGCATACTAGTGAACAATACTCATGGTCACCATACGAATACTAAAGAATGTGACTGCTGTAAGTGAGAGTGTGCGACTCAATCCAAGAACTTCAACTCGCCATCGATCGCAGCAGCTCAACATTAGCCGCACGAACCCGAGAAGAATTTTGCACAAAGACCTCGGGTTATTTGCCTACAAGATCCAAATGACTCAGCAATTGAAGCCGAATGACCATCCGCTTCATTATCGCTTCGCGGTTAGGTCATTAGAGCAGCTTGAACTGGATGCCGATTTTTCTCGTAAAATTATTTTTTCTGATGTGGCACATTTTCATCTCGGTGGCTATGTGAACAACCAAAACTGCCGCATCTGGGACCCAGGAAGCCCACACATGATTATCGAGAAGCCAATATATCCTCAGCGACTGACAGTGTGGTGTGGATTCTGGAGTGGTGGCATCATTGGGCCGTTTTCTTTGGAAATGAGGCTGGAAATCAACGGGGAGCACTACACAGGCATGATAACCGACTTTTTGTGGTCGGAGATTGAGGATTTGGACTTGGTTGACCTTTGGTTTTACAGATCAGTGCACCATGTCATACAGCTCGATCTTTTGCGCACAAAATTCGGAAATCGTGTAATCAGCTTCCTTGGCGATGTCAATTGGCCACCTCAAAGCTGCGATTTGACACCGTTGGATTTTATATTATAGGGCACTTCGAAAGATCGATGCTATGCAGAAAATTCTCAAACGATTCAAGCTCTGAAATTGAATACTCGACAAACGATTGCTCAGATAGGGAACCATCAATGATGTTTTGGAAAATTGGGCTGAAAGGATTGACTACTGCCACGCCAGCCGTGGCAGCCATATGAATTAAATTGTATTTCACAACTCACGAGAAGGTTTGTTCTTGCAAACAAAGCCAAAATATAACAAAAAATTTGATTTTTGTTCATTTTATTGTATATTAAAAAGAAATTTGTATTTCGCCCACCCTGTATATTATGAGCATGCAATTTTGTGCTGCAACAATTGTGCAGATAGACAGCAGAAAGTGAGTTGTAAGCAGGGGCGTAGCGAGGCGGGGGTGTTGGGGGTGTGACACCCCCCCAAACTCTTGTACCGTTCGGCATTTTCGTCTGAGTCGGCATACTCAGTAAATTTGACTAGGAAGTCGGCATTCGGACAAAAAATTTTTTAATTTCGGGTATTCGGATCCTGAATGAGAGTAATCAGGAGAAATGAGATTTACGAGTGAGTTCATATTTTCGCGCGCAGAAATATCAGTGCCCTCCGCGCACGAGCAAAGGCGTACCGAGTACACTCGGTATACTCGTTTATATTTCAGTCGGCTTGTCGCCATATACAATCTGACAGCTGACGAAGCAAGGCTCGTACTATGGCGTCGCTATAATACATATCTCGACTGTGTCACTCTTTAGCTGTCTCTAGCCTGCCGACTGTACTATACTCATACTATACTTGCTATAATAGTTGCTCATGCTCATACTCACATCTCAATACGTATATTCGCTATAAACCGAATCGGATTTCCAAGTCAGGCGTATTCATGAGAACGGAACAGCAGTGCTTTTACAAGTGAGTATCATATATTTTATATTCTTCTAAACTTTAAGCTCAAAATCAAGCTAGAGCCAGAAATTTGAGATAAATCGTGTGTTGACATAACCAACATTCGCGCAAATCTAACAATTCCTATGTTTACATTGAAGATAATTTTACGAATGATCAGAGGTCGTGACGATATTGAAAATTCCATAATTTAATATTATGATCATATAAATGTACCACTCAAACACAGTTTGCATTTGCTCTGATACACTGAGAGAAAAATGTGAGATCCCGTTAACAAATGCGTCACGACTATGCATTTTTAGTGAGTCATACGAAAAAGCCATACGAAGCTTCTTTACTTATATAATTCACAAGCTTCAATAGCTCTGTGGTAGGAGGCTGGACTTGAAGTCGAGAAGTCGAGTGTTCGCGTCCCGAGGTTGCAGGTTTTTTTTATATGTCGACGGACATGAATTAATAAAGTTTAAAAATTCTTCTAGGTAGCTTCCACCGTAGAAAATTATTTGTGACGTTCGTTTACTAAATTTATTAGGTAGCCATGAACGAAAATTTCTCTCAGTGTAGAGTGAAATTTCACTTGTAGATTATCATTTGTAAAACGTTGAATTTGACTTCGAATCTAGAGTTACGATCCACTCCAAAAAAATGGTGAAATTTTACTTTTTATAGAGCAATGATCCACTCTTTTAGAATGAAATATTACTGTATCAGAGTTCATTTTCTTTTTGTGTTTGTATGTGGAGTGAAAAGTCACTCTTAGGGATTAAGAGAGTAATAGGCAATAATTTTCTTTCGGAAAAACTTAGGTACAAAAAGAAATCAATATTTATTCTGGAAAATTTGTTTCGACGAAAATGAAGAATTTTTAATTGTTATTGAAAGATGCGATTACAATGAATTTATTGAAAGATGCGATTACAATGAATTCAAAAATAATATATAAATTGAAATACTGAGAATGTAATGATGAATATCATATTCATCATATTCAAAATATGATATAAATAATACAAGGTGTACCGAAATCACCGCGCCAAAGAAAAACTCTGTATTTCTCATGAAATTCTAAGATTTTTTTTCCTCTGCCATTTTTTCAAAAACTAAAAATTGAAAAAGTTATTAAAGATCAAAGTTTCAAGAATAAATGTCCTCCCTCGACGAGTTGGTGTCAAATTATTAAAAACCAATGATTCCCAAATTTTTTTCATATTTTTCTGGGTAAAAAAGTCTTCTTCCACTTTTTAAAAAACTCAAAATCAAAAAAGTTATTAGAGAATTCAATCTAAGAAATCTTATTGGTTAAAACTTGTGACCTGAATAACTTTTTTGATTTTGAGTTTTTTTAAAGGTGGAAGGGGACTTTTTTACTCAGAAAAATATGAAGAAAATTTAGAAATCATTGGTTTTTATTAATTCGATACCTACTCGTCGGGGGAGGTCTTTTATTGTTTAAACTTCGACCTTAAATAAATTTTTCAGTTTTGAGTTGTTTTAAAAATGGCAAAGGAAAAAAAGTCTTAGAATTTCATGAGGAATACAGGGTTTTTCTTTGGCACGGTGATTTTGGTACACCCTGTATATAAAAATATGAATCTAATTCAGAATATGATTTATTCATTTATAATGGAATATGAAAGGGATGGTTGAAAATGATGACGACATAGGTACTCTAATATTATCTTCAATGTAGGTTTAAAAAAAATGGAAATTATATTAATAAAAGAAGTATGATTTTTGTCTACAGGTTCTGCTTGAAATGTCCAAACGGAAAAGAATCAAACTTGAATGCTTAGAATGTGGCAGTCATTTTGATGACGACTACAAAACTCGTCATGAAAGTACTATGCACAAGGGAAAACATGTCCGTGTGCAACATGTTGGGGCTCCATCAAGTCCGTTCAAAGTATGCAAGAAGAAAGCTCCTGAGCCTCCTGCGCCACAAATACCATATTCAGCTCCCCAACCAATTGATGGAGGATCACCAAAGGCAGACGCTGTCCAAAAACCACCTACCGATGAAAAGTTATCATCGTCTCCATCGCCCAAATCTTCGTCAAATCTACCGTCACTATCGCCGTCATCTTCACCACGGCCCTCATCGCCAACATCGAACAACGAAACTGAAGACAAATGTGCTTGGATTCAAGTAGCTGGCCGAGTTGCAGAATTCTTGAAAAATTACGAAAAAGTGGAAAATATTCTGAAACAACTGAAAAATGATGCAGTGCCCAATCCGAAATTATTCATGATCGATATAATTGACTGTCTGACTACAATTCACGAAGAAAGTAGAATGATTTTGAATTATGCCAAAAAAGAGGAGAGCAAATTGCAATTTGAAACACTCGCTTTGCATGTGGGGGAGGAAGTTTCGGTGGAGTATGATCCTGGTAAGCGCAAAAAAACATTGACAGAAAACGAGCGGAAGTATTTGATTGCTGTTGGACCATTTCAACCGAAACTGAGCGTTTTTCCTGCCAATCCAAGTATACCAGCAAACAAACAGTGTCGAATGAGCTCTGTATGGTATTCTGAATATCCTCTACTGGAGTACAGCATCAGCGAAGATGCAGCATTCTGTTTTGCTTGCTCTCTATTCCCTGAAGGAGTCGGCAGATCACATTTTCAGCCAGAATGGGTGTGTGATGGTGTGCGACAATGGCACAAGATGAAAAGTCGTGGAGCTGACAGGCCAGGCAAATTATTCACGCACTACTCCTCAGGATCTCATCGAGCAGCTATGAGTGATTTGTGCCATTTTATCAATGAAGGAGCTCATGTAGATATTCTACTGGACAAATCCATCAGAGAAAAAAAGATACTTGAAGAACAAGAAAAAGAATACCATAGGAAAGTTGTTGAAATTCTTGTCGATGTTACAAAAACGCTTGGTAGACAGGGTTTGGCGTTTCGTGGTCATGATAGCTCCGGAAAAAACGAGGATGGAAATTTCACTCAAGTCGTCAATTTGATTTCTCGACATTGCCCTGTAATGGAAAAGTGGTTGGCTGAGAAGGATTCAAGATCTCGGCATGTCACGTACCTAAGCGCCGAAAGTAACAATGAAATCATCGATTTATCAGGATCTGAAACATGACAAGTCATTTTGAAAGAAATCGAAGATGCTGAGTTCCTCTCAATCATGGGCGACACAACACCAGACTCGTCACACAAAGATCGTCTCGCCATAAACATCCGATACGTAATTGAGAAGAATGGAGAACCTGTGCCTATAGAGCGATTGTTGAAGATGGACGTCGTGTTGACGAAGAAAACTGGAGAAGAACTGGCTGAAAAAATGTTCACAACTCTCACATCTTCAAGCATACCGGTAAAGAAACTCATTTTTCAATCTTATGACTTTGCAAGAAATATGTCCGGCGAGTACAATGGCGCACAGCGAAAATTATCAGAGAAATGTAACAAAAACGTCTTATATGTTCCTTTTCAAGCTCACAGAATCAATATTTTTGTGGAGACAGCTTGCACTGCGAGTAGTATCATCAAAGAATTTTTCGATATTTTGCAGGCTTTGTATGTGTTTTTCGCAGGAAGTACCAAACGTTTTCGAAGTTTGATCGAAGAGTTAGCAAATATTGAAAATGTCTTGCTTCTGAAAAACTTATCACTGACAAGATGCACAGCTCGGGCTGAATCCATTAAGGCTGTTTGGATTGGTCTTGAAGAAATTGTTGATGTTTTGGAAAAAATTAAAATGAACAAAAATGATTTCGATAGTAAAACTCGCGCAGCTGCATCTGGCCTCCTCAAAAATGTTTTACATTTTGACTTCATTTCATCTTTATTTTTCATGAAAAATGTCATGTTCAAAATAAAAATTCTGGCGGAGTCTTTGGAAAGTGAAAATTTAAATGTCGTCGATGGTTTGAAAATGATAAAATTTACTTTGAAATCATGCGAAGAAATGAATGATGTTCACCAGTTGAATAATTTGATCGAAAGCTCTGTATCATTTGCGAAAAAACTCGAAATTAACCCGGAAAACGACTTCGCTAAGCAACATAAAAAACGTCGAGCACCAAAAAAACTTGATGATAATCCCGAAACTGCGTTTACTTTCGATCTTTTCACATTTTACCGTAAGGAGTTCAAAGTGGTGTTTGATGTGTTTACGACCAGCATCCGAAAAAACTTGGAAGAATCTCTCTCAAAATTTGAACCGATTCAGAAAATTTTTGAAATCCCAGCCGACAGAAAAAACTGTACAATTGAATCAATTAACTCCATTGTCGAATTGCAACCCGAATCCTTCAAACAAGAACCCGAATGCATTCAAGTAGAACTACAAGCACTTCTTGATTTGTGTGATCAATGTGAAAATTTTGTCAATATTTCGAAAAAGGCGTATAATTTACGACAGATTTTGCCGTGCGCCTACAAAATTGTTCGATAAGTCTTGACTTCGCCGGTTACTTCGGCTTCATGTGAAAGATCTTTTAGTAAACTGAAATTAGTTATGAATTCCCTTCGAACCACAATGGGCGACGATCGTCTAGATTCTTTGATGCTACTTTTTTCTGCAAAGGATATTGTGGACGAAATGAACGTTTCTAAACTTGTACAAACTTGGTCCCAATTGAAACATCGAAGAGTACGCACTTGACTTTGCTTGTAGTTTCGTGCAAATTTCCTGTTGTTTTTGAATAATACGAATAAAATACGATGTCATACGAAACAGAGGTGTTGTTTTCTGATCGAGTCGGCATTTCGATATGATTCACCCCCCCACACTCATGAGGCTCGCTACGCCCCTGGTTGTAAGTTCAAAAATATTTGCTATTGCAACTTATTATAAGGCTAATATTTAGAGGTATTATACTGAGTTAAATTTAAAAAAAAATATCATTTTTGTTAATATTATCTGGCCATAATACAAAATGTGCCCATTTTGCTACCATTTTTTATGCTTTTCATTTATTTGAATAAAATTAAATATAAAATCATAAATTATTTCATATTTATTCCCGAACCTTTGATTCATTAGCAATTTGATCAAATAACAGGTATAGTTTTTTAAAATTTCTTTAGATATTAAAAATAAACTTAGTTTTGATGTGGGTTTTATTGACCTAACCCAATACCCGATTTTATTTTTTTCACGATGCGCACACCGTGTTAAGGGTTGAGATCTTACAGTATATCAAGAAATTATATTATAAGTAGTAAGCTAATGTTATGTGCATTGTCAACGTGTGATTTAATATTTCAGGGAGACAAAAAAAAAATTTTTCTATCATTTTTGACCTAAGGGGTAATTTCTAAGAGTTGAGAAATTCATGGAAATCATAAATTATGATTGAAAATGTTAAAAATGAATTATTCTACATAACTAAATAATATTTTCACAGGTAGAATACTTAAACAAACATTTTTTCATGTTTTCGAGAAAGGGTGGATTTAGCCTCTAAATGCAAAAACGGATATTTGAAGCATCCTCTAACTACTCACCAATTTTCATTAAAAATGGAGGTTCAAAGAATTTGGGGGTTATATCATTGACTGGATGATAAGCTCAATTGGAAAACGTTTAGAAAATTATGTCGGAGAACCTGCTGTATCGATTTTTTTAAATATTGCTACTATTTATTTTATCTAGCAAAGCTTTATTGATAAGGCCGGATTTGTAGTGGTACGTTATGATTATTATTTCAATAGTTTTTTTTGTTTTCTAATATTACTTACAATATCTTCTCATCCTCTTTGTTTCAAAGTGTTAGTAGATAATATAAAAAGTTTTCCAATAAGAGGTGTTGTTTTGAGTAGCCCACTATTTTGGTAGATGTCACTTTCGAAGCTGTTATTTTTTGACATTTTACAAGGAGAAACTACGCCATTAACAAAAATGGAACAAAACACGCTTCAACAACGCACTGAAGTTATTAAAATTCACTATAAAAATGGTAGAAATTTGGCAGAGACGGTTCATAAAACTCGAACATTTTTGGGTCATCGTGAAGCACCTTGTCGGACCGCAATACAGAAATTTGTGGAAAAATTCGAGCTGTCGGGACAATTTAGTGATATGAAGAACAAAATCCGTGCACGTCACTCAATAACTGCCGAGAATATTGCTGCTGTAGCCGAAAGTGTTGAAGAAAACCAAGGTTTGTCGATTCCTCGTGGTTCTTTGGAATTAGGCATTTCACAAACGTCATTACACCTTATTTTGCGTTAAATTTTGTGTCTTAAGGCTTATAAAGTTCAGTTGACACAAGAACTCAAGCGGGTCGATCATCAACAACGGCGTGTCTTTGCTGATTGGGTCCTTGAAATGCATGAAAATTATCCGGACTACCATCGAAAAATCATCTTGAGTGATGAGGCCCATTTCCACCTCGGTAGCTTCGTCAACAAGCAAAATTGTCGCATCAGGGTGCTTTTGGTGTTTGATGCCGTTTATGGTCCGGCGGAGTCATTTGACCTTACTTTTTTGAAAATGAGGCTGGCGTAACAGCTACGGTGAATGGATTGCGCTATCGAGAGATGATTAATGATTTTTTATGGCCGGAATTGAATGGTATTGATCTGGAAAACGTTACTTTCAACAAGACGGCACTACGTGCCACACAAGAAACGAAACCTTTGATGTTTTACGGGAAAAGTTTCCGGACCGTGTTATCTCTCGAAGAAGTGATCACAATTGGCCAACGAGATCTTGTGATTTAACACCTTGCGACTTCTTCCTTTGGGGCTACGTGAAAGAGAGTATATAGGGTAGCCACTTTGCGATTTGGTTATGGAAAATTTCATGAAAAGGATATGGTCCTGTAAGCGTGGTCGTGGTGGTCATTTTCCTGATGTTATTTATCACTATTAACGCATATCTTTTTCTTTAGAAGAAAATAAACATAAAATTATTAATATTAAAATTGGTATTTTTCTTTTAATATCAAAATAACACCTCTTATTGGAAAAACCTGTATTTTGATAGATTGTTTTGCATTTATTGAAACTAGTGGATTTAATACGACAATCATATGAAAGGCTGCTTAACATTCACAGTCTCATCAATCAGTAATGTAAGTTTTGCAATAATGAAACTTTCCTTTTCATTAGCCCCGAAAAATTTAAGCAGATCTTATTTCACTAAACCCAAAAATTTTGGCTGTAATGCATCGTTAATGTCATGAGATAGTGTAATACGTAATTATTTGACCATTAAAGCAGAAGAGCAATAATGATTATTTTAGAGTTAAAATACGTAGTGACGTGAAGCGAGAATGCCTTAATGTACTTTTTATACTTTTTTCATGGACAATTTCGCATTAACAAGCATCATGATTGAGAATCTGGCATATGTAAATACTCAATTATATAGTCTCAAGTTGTACGTGGTGAAAAATAATATGCGGAGAGCCTGAACAAATCAATAAAACAGGGGCCTCGTGAACCAGATTAGGAAAATAACCAAAACTAGAATTCACCAATTCATGTGTTATGTTGTTACAATCTTTTAAGAGCCATTAGCTAAGTCTTACCAGGAGATACAAATATATGCATCATGATTGTCCAAAGCATGCTTGTAACATATGAAAACTTACTCGTAATATAATCCACTTATCACATGTCATCTTTGAGAATACCGGCAGCAGTTTGAATAGATTTATAGGCAGCATCCATCATTTAAAAGATTTTAAAGCAGTTCAGACCAACCTCTTTTGCTGGTTCAACCACTTTTACTTTCATTTCGATATGAATCACCCTTTCTGCGCGTCTTGATCGCATCTTTGAAATTATGACGCGAATTACAAGCAGCGGCTCTTGCACATCTACGTTAAAATTGTTCATGCATGCAGATCTGTTACAGAGTGCCGGCAATCAGTGGACAGGTAAACGTAATAACATGCTCCACATGCCCCTGACTGACCTACAATAACACCAATATCTTATGAGATTTGCACCAACGATTTCTGCTTTTAATAGATAGGTATACAATTTATCGCGATAAATGTGATTATACGAGTATGCCAGCGTACATTTTATGTTATGATATGCGTGTCTGATTCTGGCAAAAACCAGGTTTTCCTATTTCAGTTAAAGCAAGCTCAGAAAAGTATCACAGCAATCTAAACGATGTCAGTAATAATTTGAAAACGAAATGAAGAGCGTCATCTTATATTGATTAAGTACTAGATTTCGCAACATTTTGTCTATGAAGCTGGTAATTGTGAAATATGCAAACTAAATTATATATCTAAATAAATAGATATCGATTTGGTAAAATGTTTTCGAAGAAAAATAAATTTCATGGAATCATTTCCAAATCAGTTTCCTACCGTTTCGCTCTTGTTATATAATGTTTTTCATTAAGGACCTAACAATTAAAGTCAAAAGCGCTTTATTTAATACCAATCGTTATAAATTTTTAAAAGAACATAAAGCAAATTCCAAACAAATAAACTATAAAAAACTTAATGGCCCGAATGGCTCTCTGAATTTATACGTTAACAGTTAAACACATTTAATGAAAAAAAATACACTTGCAAATTTAAATTAATTAATATTAGATATTTTTTGATTCAATTGGAAAAAGGAGAAAAAACCAATCAGCATTATTCAAAAATTACTTATACTACTAACACAACAATAAACTTATATCCTATACCTAATATGTTACACCCTAATTCTAAATAAGTTCAATCAAAAAAAAAAAAAAACATTACCTTATATTGAAACCTATACCTAATTTATAATACAAATAAACAACAATACTAGATGTAGCAATAATGAGATGAATGTGAAAAACTAAGTAACGAGAAAAAGCACAAAAACAGAAAATAAACACGAATAATTTAGACATTGTCATTCAGCCACCAATACCTAGATTGCTCCATCTCAGCTCGACCAGCCTCAACGAATCTAGCAAATGAGTATCTCCATTGGAATTGTTGGTCTCGTGAACTCAGATTCGGAGGATATTTTATCTTCTTATCGGTGGCCCGTCGGTATATGTGATATATGATTGGGACGCCGTCAGAATCAAAAACATATCGATTCATGTCCAAGTACACGAATGCTTCTGGAGGAACGAAGCCAGTAGTGAGGCAAGTCACAATATACCCGTCTGTAGGGTGGAACGGCTGTGAAATCCAAGGGTTTTCACTCACAGTTAGAGATCTTGCGATATGATTCCGAAGAAGTTTCAATATGAAGATATCGACTCTTGTCACTTGAGCGGTTTGATAAATTTTTCTATTCGATATATAGTGCTTCCAATCCGTCTCAGGCTTTCTGTACAAACCAGTACATGCACGAAGACATTTCCTTTCGAAAACTCTTAATCTTTCCATTGTACTAACACTCTGGTTGTACCAGATCTGGCATCCGTATGTCAAAACTGGCCTAACCAGGGTCTTGTAACAAATAACTTTGACTTTTTGATCAATGTATCTGGAATGAAAGAGTCGCCGAAGAGCCATGACTACTTTTAGTGCTTTACTGAGCATGATTTTGACATGTTCAGTATAGTACAGATACTGATCGAGATGAACACCGAGGTATCGAACACAGGATTTATGTGGAACCCGTTCTGAACTACCCTCACCAGCCATAATGTGGAAATCCTTCCAATTACGTTTCAGGTCTTGACTGGCCCCCTGCAGCGTTGTCCGAAACAAGATTGTTTCGCACTTCTGCGCATTGATTTTCATTTGCCAATTGTCGATGTAAAGCTGCACATCATTAAACATTTTTTGAAGATTGCTCTGAACTATTGTAACTTTTCGGTCTGCCGTAAAGATGATCAGATCATCAGCAAACACTACCAATGATCGTGTTGGCGAGACATTAAAATCAAAGCTATTCAATAGCTTGCGAATGAATATTGAGAACAGCAGGGGCGCAGTAACTGTTCCCTGCTGTAGACCATTCAAGACCTTGAATTCGCGCATTGTTGTCAGATTTCCATCAGTTACAACAAATGATTTCCCGTATAACATATTACACATCATGGCGACAAGGTGTCTGGGGAACCTGTCCTGAAGAAGTTTGAAAACTAGTCCATCTAACCACACCGTATCGAAGGCTTTCTCCATATCAATGAGACATGCTCCAACACATTCTTTGTTGTTTAGTTTCCAACAGATGTCTGAGGTTACTTTCGTTATTGCATGTATGGTCGAATGCCTGGCACGAAAACCAAATTCGCAATTCGGCATCAACTCATATTTCTCAATGTGGGCGTTTAATGCTCTGTTGAGTATCACTTCAAACACCTTGCTGATGTTAGGCAGCAAGCTGATTGGGCGATAGCTTTTGGGGCATGAAGATTCTTTTCCTTTCTTCAAGATCGGAAATACCTTAGCCTTTTTCCACTCATTTGGGAAATATGAATGTTTCAACATGTTGTTGAACAATATGCAATAATTCCTAATAGCAACCTCAGGCAAATGTCGGAGAACTATATTTGGAATACCGTCAGTACCACATGATTTTCTGTTGTTTATTCTGCGAAATATGAAACACAAGTCTTCATAGCTGACAAAATAATCAATAAGATTCAAGCTCGGTATGAGGTCAGATGTTAATGTTTCATCGAAATGAAGAATTGATTGGCCGTTCAGGCTTGATTTGAAGTCGGAAACTTTTGCTTCAACGACCTCCGAAAATATTTCATTCCTTCTCTCTGGGTTTGGCAGATGAACCAATTCAAAATGTGTTCCAATCAGGGCAAGTTTCTGCAATCCATCACATATAATCCTGTTTCTATTTCTATCCGGAGTCGTACTATCAATTTCGATACCAGCTCTATCGAGAAGATTTATCTCATCACTAGCGACTTCAAGATTCGATACCTTCACTCGAGACTTCCTGCGGAATAAGCTATTCACTTTCGCGAAAACGCCATCTGGTTCCTGTGGGCTAATACCCCTCAGTTTTTCTGCCCATTGATTGCTGACCTCACTGCTGAAGTATGAACGGATTAAGTTCCGGACATTCTTCAGGTGTAATTTCAACAAAGCCAACGAGGGATGGTTGTAGTCCAAAAATCGTCGATAAATATTGTTGACGCGGGTGAGAAGAAGGCTTTTCAATCTTTTCAACCTTGCGATGGTTGGTGTTTCATATCCTTCCATATTGTTTCGATGTTTAGTCTTGGGAACAACTTTCTCAATCGTTTCCAACGTCAGCTTCTCTAACTTCGACAAATAGGGATCTATTTCATCGTCAGTTAGATTTCTGTTATTAGGAACCATTGAGCAAGCGTTGCCATCATCAGAAGAGGGACATTGCTTCTGGTACTCCCGATTAAACTTCTTTTGAAACTTTCCCCAGTCTGTTTTTTTGAAATTCATCCGATGGTTTTCATGTTGAACTGGAATGAGGAAGAAATCATCCCTTTGATGATTGATTTCCATTACGATTGCGTTATGGTCGCTATCGTAAGGAAGCACCTGCAGTTTCCGTTGAGGACTATTAAAGCTGAATTCAAGTCTTGCGTCAGCAACGCAGAGGTCCAAATATGAATTTGTCCTGGGGTATGTTGGGAACTCCGACCAATATAGGTTGCACTTGTATTCAATTTGGTTCTCTGTTATCCATGACTTCAGGAATACACCTCTTGGATTATTGGTGGCGTTTAGCCATGATGTATGCTTGGCATTCAGGTCACCGGCAAAAATATAATAATTCTGCAGCCTGTTCAATTCGAGTATTTCAAACAAGGAATTGAGTTCCTCCTTGAACTTGAGAACATTTTGACCAGTTGCATAGGCAGAGATAACGAAGAGGTTATCCCCACCTGGCAGTGAAATTTTGATGACGGACACTTCAAGAAATTCAAAGTTTTTGAATTCGACTTTTTCAATATTTTGGAAACAATAGGGTCTTCGAACCAATATCCCGGTGCCACCTCCCCCATCACCTATTACCCTATCGTTTCTTACGAATGCAAAATCTTTGAATTCCATGGAATGCCATGAATTGAGGTGGGTTTCAGTGAGAGTATGATGTCAGGCTTTTGCTTAACAACAAATTCAAGGAGATAATCACGTCGATGTATAGCAACGATAGAGTTGACGTTGATCGATATGAGGCGAAGCCTATCCATGGGAATATGACTGGATGACAAGTTATTATTAGGCATTTGAAAGACCTAAACGTTGAAAAGCAAAGTTAATTTTTGAATCTTGTTTGTCGATTCTCTCCGATAAAGAATTAAGTTGCTGGTAAATTTTGAGAAGCAGCTCATTATTGCCACTTACATTATTTACATTATATCCAGCATTTTCTGCTGGTCCTCTAGCGGCGACTGCAAATGATACTCCGGGCTTGACGAAGTTGGAAGGTATGATATTACGGTGTACTTGTGTTTGCTTTGGAGCAAATTTAACTTTTGCATCTTGATATCGGGAGCATCCTCGATATGATGCTGGGTGACCAAAAACACCGCAGTTAACGCAGTATAATTTTTCTTTAGGCTCCGTCTGAGCCAATTTGCACTCACCGGGAGCATGAGCGTCTTTGCATTTAACGCAACGATAGTGCATGGCACAATTGGCAGCCGAATGTCCCAATCTTTGACACTGGTAACACTGGTTGACTTCTTATTTCTGGAGGCGTTCCCACCTCACCACTCTGAAATTCAAGTACCTTATTTGTTGAAGGGCACTTGGACTGCTCTTATTTGCAATTTGTACCAGGTAAAGTGGTAAATTCTTCCTTTCTATGGTCAACCTTCTTTTCGCAAAGGCTTTGACTGAAACAAAATCAATATCTGGTGCAGCCTCCTTGAGCACCTGGAAAAGATCGACCGTATCCTCTCCGCTGTCCAAACCCTTCAACAAGAAGGTCTGATTCTTTTCACTTTTTGGGGTATAGGTGAAGTGTGGAACCTCCCCAGAAATCAGCGCATCTTTGGCTGACTTGAAATCAACCAGTGATTTCGTCCTTATAGTTAATTTTTCGGCATTAACTCTTTTGATTTCGAAATTGGCCAGTTTATTTTTGGCTGCCAATAGCCGAACACTATCTTTCCCGGTTTGTCCGAACACGTTGATTGGCGGAACTTTTTTTGTCTTGTTGGAAGCTTTTTCAGAGGAGCCAGCAGAACTGCAGGCTGGTTTTTTCTCCTTATTTTTGTTCTTTAAATATTGAATAAAATTAACGTCATTATCTTGATTAAAATTATCTCCGATGTTTTCTTCGATTTCCATATCTTCGGTTAATCCCTCCAGCGCTGCAAAATAATTTTGGCTCTCGTTGTTGTTTGTACTTTTCTTTGGCTTTGTTACCTGTTGCCATTGATTTTGTGGCTGCGTCTTTTGAGGCTTCATCCCTTTCTTGAAAAGATCCTTGAGAGACTGTATCTCTTGCCTTAGTTCATCATTTTCTTTCTGCAATTTGGCCATTTGTTGATTGTCCGCTATTATTTGCAGCTTGCACCCTCCATCTGCGGAGTTTTCTTCGTTATGTTTTCTTTTGGTGATTATTGCCAGTTTCGTATTTGTCGTTTCCCCAGGTGGCCCCAACGGTGGGAAGCCGTCGGGCTCCTCCATACCAGCGGCGAAATTTTCTTTGTGAATTTGTCTTTCGTTACCAATCGAAGTAAAAATATTCGATCGAAATTTCCTGAGTCGATTACTTCGACAATATAAGATTTTTTCCGATAAAAATTAACTTCGGACTAACGTTTTTTAAAAAATTAATTTAATTTTTAAAAACTTTTGACAGGAGCGATTTAAAAGACGTCTATACGCAAAGACTACTACAATCCTACCAGGACATAACAATTTTATCTATTAATAAAATACAGAAATATTTGAAATGTTGAGTTCAAATTTATGGTGGGTGTAGTGCAAGCATTATATTTTATAAATGAAATTCGATTTCGGTCATATAACCACCACGAGCCCGTTAACAGCGGTCAATTCTTCGGTCCCAATTTTCCACCACTCTAGCACACATTTCGACCGAAATGTTGGCAATTCGTGTTGGATGTTGCCTTGAGCTTGTCTAAAATTGCTGGCTTGTTGCTATAGACCATTGACTTGATATAGCCCCATTAAAAGAAATCCATGCCACTTTCTCATCAAGCCTTGCCAGAGCCCAATTGGAGAATTATCGGCGTTTTAAAGGATCAAATAGCTTTATTTTTGAGTCAATTTGATTCTGTAACCATATAGGCTAGGACCTTTTCACAAAATACGTCACAGCGTCATTAGAGCGATGCCCGATTCTTGAGAACAACGTGAAATTGACTGATTTGGCTCATTCTGAATCGATGCACTTATGGCTGCGATATTTCCTTCGCTTCCAGCGGTACGACGTCCTTTGGTACCGGGACGTCTAATTGTGAAAATTTAGACTCGAACTTATCCACTATAGGATGCACAGCCTGTCGGGTGGGACGATTATTACGTCCGAAAATTGGAGTAAGCTCTATTGAAGATGCAACCACCGACTCAGAATTTCGGTAGTAATGTTTAATAATTTCCAAACTTTGCTAAATTGTGAATTTTACCGTGATAAAAATGTTGATTTATCTAACGTTTTGGGACTAAAAATTTATTAAAAAAGTTTAAGGGTGCGTTCATATAAAGATATAAAAACTATTATGTCCTTAATGGGAAACCCTATACACAGCTCCAATAAAATTTATTTAATCCTTTTAAAGGCTATTTTCAAATTGATTTTTTTTTTTGAAAACTTTGTTCATTTAAGTATATTTATTTAAGTATATTTTTAAATGTTGATATTAATGAATTACTAAAGGGTTTCCTATTAAGGACATAAAAATAAATAAATTTCAACAAATCAATTGTGAGATGAGACATCCTGTAGTGCTAGTGGCACCACCTTGTTGGAACCACATATTGTTGATGCTCAAGTGTCGTTTGGGCGATGCCCAATTCTTAAGAATGACGTGGAATCGACTGATTTGGCTCATTTTGAATCGATGCACTTACGGCGGCGGCATTTCCCTCGCTTTGAGCGGTACAACATCTTTTTGCAGCAGAACGTCCAGTAATGAAAATTTGGACTTGAATTTATGCACTAAACACGCACAACTTGTCAGATGGGACGATTATTACGGCCGGAAATTGGAGTGAGTGCTCTTAGAGTTGCGACCACCGACTCAAAATTTCGGTAGTAATTTTTTCAAATGTTGCTAGTTCGTGAACTTTACCACGATGAAAATTTTGACTTAATTTAGTGTTTTGATATTGATAGTTCATCAAAAAACTTCAAACGTGCGTTCATATAAAGATACGAAATTGTTATGTCCCTAATGCAAAACCCGTTCAGTTATGATACGTACTGATTTAATTTCAAAATGTATCGCAGAATGTAGTTGTACAATAACAATACATATAGTACATATATCATACTAGCACATTAACTAGGTGATATCGCGTGGAGTGAATAGCAGGCACTTTAACCTGTAACTGTAACTATAAAATTGACAACTAGCGTGATATTACCTAGTGCATGTGCTAGCGTAATATATGATACGCTTGCGCATGCACTAGGTAATAGCGTGCTAATTGTGATGAGTAAAACTCTAACTCCAATGCAACACGTTGATATTTTATCCTAGCACTTTAACTGGATAGATAGATGCGACTTAATTAGATCAAAAGCACTTGGACTTGGTCTGATTTGTATTTAAGTTGCTTATTTTATCTTAGCATCCAAGGACTTGAGCTTGAGCTAAATGTGATAATCGCAGCACGAAATGAAAAAGCGAATTGCTTGTGAACAACAATATTATTTCTAGTCAAAAACTATTTATGTTCTAATTTTGCTTACAAATGATTTTCATGCAAAACAACCTTTCTTACGACAATTTCCATATGTGAAGATTTCAATTGTTTGGTATTTCACCTGGTTATGATCTTGAACTTAAAACTGATCACATTTCGTCTGGAATTTGTCGTGATAATTAGAATGTGCAGACAAGTACGTAAATGGATATTTGATATAATATTAATGTACCTGCAGAATGAATTTTGCTGGTTGGAAACAGTGACGAATACAAAGGTAAGTATACCTGTATTATTACAAGTTATGAATTTTAATTTGATGTAATATGAATTCTTAAGTTGGTATCTTCTTGATGAAACTGAACATTTTGATGTAATATGAATTCTTAAGTTAGTATCTTTTTGATGAAACTGAACGTATCCTCCCCACCTTCAACGGCGTTCAAGAAACTACTATTGAATAGTCTGGTTACACAGTTGCCCTGGGAGCCGAAACAGGAATTAGTTTCATTTGTGTACCTTTTGTTTGTTTGGTCCAAGCAATGAAGATGATAAAAATCACCATTAAAGTTAATGCAACATACCCCGGAATAGTATAATGATAATTGACGGAGCTGTTTTCAATGAGATTGAAGTCGTCTGCTATAGGCAATGAAGTTTGCTGTTTTTCAAGCTCTGTAATGGATGAAATATATGGGTGATCTTTGTTATAGGGCTATCCACTTTACGCTTGGGAAAGTAAAGCTAAAAACACATAAAATATTCAGATAGAAACAAAATTGTTTATTCAATATGGAGATTGAACCTTGCCATTATACGTGAAACATAACATCATTCAAATGTCCTCCACGGGACCTCTTACAGGCCTCAATCCTTTTGAGGTAATTTTCAATGACTTTTTGGCACATTTCCGGCAATATCGCGGCCATAACTTCACGAATATTGATTTTCAATTGCTCAAGATTTCGAGGATTGTTTGCGTAAACACGATCTTTCGCATAGCCCCATAAAAAGAAATCCAAAGTGTTAGGTCGCAGGACCTTGCGGACCAATTGACATCACTCAATCTCGAAATTACGCGTCCTGGAAATTTCTCGATTAGCCTGTGTTGTGTGGCTTGTGGCTCCGTCCTGTAGGAACCCCATGTTCTCCAGGTCATAATCTCCAATTTTTCTCTAAAAATAATCGGTTAACATCCGCCCATAGCAGTCAGAGTTGACTGTAATGACTCTTCCTTGGTCGTTTTCAAAAAAATACGGGCCAATAACACCACCAGGCCATAAGGCACACCAAACGGTCACTTTTTCCGGATGCAAAGGCCTTTTTGCGATCATCTGAGGATTTTGATAGCCCCATATGCGGCAATTCTGTTTATTTACGTAACCACTGAGCGAAAAATGAGCCTCATCACCAAAGAAAATTTTGTTCGAAAAATCGTTATCAATGGCTTGTTGTTCAATCACCCAATTCGCATACATTCTGCGTTGTGTATGGTCTTGAGGCTTAAGTTCTTGAGTGAGTTGGATTTTGTACGGATGGAGATGCAAATTCAAATGCAATATTCACCAAAATAAGCCGTTAGACAAGCCCAAATGTTGAATACATCGAGGAATCAAAAAATTCGGGTCTTCCCCACACTTTGAGCAACGACAGCGATATTTTCAGCAGAACGAATGTTGCGATGATGCACAAGCCTTGCAATATCAATACCTGATCCAGTCTCTTCAAATTTTCTCACTGTGTTCAAAATTGTTTGCTGTGTAGGTCGATTATGTTGACGCTAATGGGCTCGAAAGGCCCTAAATGTTGATATAGCAAAATCACCATTTTTATAATCAAATTTAATAATTTTTACGCGTTTTTCGACTAATAAACGATCCATATTTCTAAATGGCAAACCTTCAACTAAAAAAACACGCTTTGAATGACATTTAATTCTGATAGATGTCAAATGGCAGGGTTGTACTTTCCCAACCACAAAATGCATAACCCTGTATATTTTCCCCAGGGATCGGATCTAATATATTTTTCTCGGGGCGATTTCAAATGATATAACTTCCGTGGATATGATACGAATTTCATCAAACTTACAGAGTATTAGGAGCTTGTGTAAGGCTTTTTCATTTTTCCAAGCCAAGCTTCATTGGGGGAGTCTTCAACGTGAAAGCAATCAAATGGGGCATGCCTCAAACAGATTCGCGGAGAAAACGATTCCTAGAAATGGCGGCCAGGATGGCGCTAGTCATACTAAACACCAACAATACGCCGACTTTTCGCCGTATTGGCTTGGAAGGAACGAAACCGGACGTGACATTTGCCTCGGAGTCCTTAGTTCGGAGGATACACAACTGGAGAGTGTTAGAGGACTACTCAGCCAGTGATCATCAATGTACTTTGCTTGAGATAAGCAATGATGCCTCCCGATGTTCTACAAGAAACGTCGAGAAAGATGGACGTCGAGACGTTCGTCGAGATTCTCACAGCAGGTGCACCGCTGCAGGTCGATCCGGAGGGGACAGAAGAACTGGCAGCTCAAGACTAGTGAACTCAACTATGAGCATCATCACGATTGCTTGCTGCGTTTCTATGCCCCGTCGAAAACCCCGGCACAGCAAGCTCCCAGTGCACTGTTGGTCAGCTGAAACCGCTGAAAAACGAAGAGAGTGTCGCAAGCTTCGGCGGGAGGCTCAACGGGCACAGAACCATAACGAGGCATGCAACTGCGCAGCAGCATATACGTCGCCTTCGCAAATCAGCAAGGCTCGCTGCTGGCAAGGATCCGTGTGACCTTGGCTACAAGTTAGTTATGTGGAAGCTTGGTACCCTACGGAAGCATTGCATACATGATGCGGAAAAGATGGACGAGATAGTGCGGGAACTCTTCCCTGCCCATCCCGTCCATGTTGACGCTGTCCATGGTGAAACTGAAGTCGAGTGCCCACTTTTCACACAGCCGGAACTGGAAGAGGCAGTCCTTTCGCTGAAAGCGAGGAAGGCTCCAGGTCCAGATGGTGTTCCAGCTGTTGTGTTGCAGCTTATCTGTCACCATTGTCCTGACTTGCTGCTCAGCACATTCAACGCGTCCCTAAGGGACCGGGTTTTCCCGGTACGATGGAAGGTCGCGAGGCTTGTGCTGATCAGCAAGGGGAAAGAAAATCCCAAATCACCATCTGCATACCGACCGTTATGCATGTTAGACATGGTTGGGAAAGGGCTAGAAAAACTCATCAAGGGAAGACTCATTGACGTGACTCGTGCTGCTGGGGATCTACCTCTTCGGCAGCACGACTTTAGAACAGGGCCAACAAAGGATATAAATTACATCGGGAGTTGCTCAAAGATTTATTCTTAGTCCGGATCTGTGGAACGTGTATTACAATGGGCTACTAAGACTGATGGTGCTAGATGAGTCGCGCTTGGTCGGCTATGCGAATGATGTTGCAGCTCTGGTCGCTGGACGGACCGTTGAACAAGCGCAACTTAGGCTAGGTATGCTAATGCACTGAGTGAGGGACTGGATGACTGCTTGTGGGTTCAATTTAGCACTAGAGAAAACCGAAGTGGTCATTTTGACAAAAAAGAGAATCCCTAGAGTAAGGATGATCAGTATTGGAGATATGCGAATCGAATCAAAGCCATCGGTGAAGTATCTGGGGCTACTGATCGACTTGAAAATGAGTTTCTCTGTGCAAATCAGGGCAACGGCTGAGAAGGCTGCTTCTTGTATATCGGCTTTGAGTCGACTTATGGCCAATGTAAGGGGACCCAGCTCATCAAGAAGATGCCTCTTGATGAGTGCTGTAGGCTCAGAGAAGAGGAGTACTGAAGATCGCATCTTCCGACAGTCTCTGATTTGGAGGTGAGAGTTGTTGCAGGCGTGATATCTGTCACCCTTCTTGTTAGAGAGCGCCACTTTCTTTACCTGCGCCAAAATGAGGATTTGAGGGAGATGGTTGTCCACGAGGAGAGACCGCGCTCGCTCAACGATTGGCAGCAGTCTAAGATGAGTTGCACAAAGGGAAGGTGGACTACACACCTCATTCCAGATGTAATACCATGGCTAAATCGAAGGCATGGTAAGAGTGACAGCTTTTGAGTGGGCATGGGTGTTTTTAGTCTTACCTGCACAAAATTGGTAGCTTACGGTCCCCCGATCGTCAGTTTTGCCCAGGAGAGGAGAACAATACCTGGCACACATTTTTGCGTGCAAAGGGGTAAAGCAGTGAAGGGACCTCTACAGGGAGATGGGAGAGCTCAGCCCGGATAATATAGTTGCGGTGATGCTCGAATCGGTTGACAAATGGAACCAGGTGGGATATTACGTTCAGGCAGTTCTAAAATATAAAAGGGACTCACAGCAGCCAGGGCGCTGGGGCTGGAAGATCACTTTTCTGGCACTTACTCCTTCCCTCTCCCCTCCCGCTAAGAAAGGGATCCCCAAGCTTGAAGGCACCTCACGGCGTAACAAAATGAGACCAGGGCCGAAGTAATGTGTCAAATAGTTTCAGACTGGGTTCTCAGATTAACAGGGGAGGTGTTTAGTGGGTAGTCTAGTCGCCTTCTTTCCAGCATGGGAGTCCCACACTCTGTGCGTAAATGGAATTCACCTTCTAAACACGCAAAAAAAGAAAAAGGCTGCTTAAATATTGAATTTCGTTAGGTTTAAGGGCAGCCATACGATTTAATTGGAGAAAATGTGAAACTTGAAGATCATCATTTTATTAATAAAGTTAAACGAATTTTGACTTCTAAGGTAAACCTGTCAGTTTAAGAACTGCTTTGGAAAGCTCTCATAAAGACCTTTCATTTGATACTCATATCGCCCATCTTTGATCAAATTTTTTTCAGGGGCCACTCCCCTGTACTGTATTCATCGAATTATGGCATCAGAAAATTTTTTCGAACCCTAGAATGGTTACCAAGCCCTTCTGTTAGGAGCTCTCTCCTGCCTACTCGACTTTTTTCACCTATGAGTATTTAAAAAAAAATCTAACATTTCCCGTTCCCCTGCCTTTCCCATGACACCCTACTCTACTACCAACGGTGGAAAAACTTTTTCGAAGGGGTGCCTCCCTATATGAGGAGACCCCCCTTAAAACCCTTTGAAAAAATTTTTCACCCCAAAACTTTCAAAAAGTCACCACTTCTGACCTTTTCACAAAGTTCCATGGCTGTAGCTTCTATAGTTTCGAGAAAGAGTGCTGTGACATGCAGACGAACAGACGGACACAGGTCATGATTGCAATAGGGTTTTGTATTTTAGTAAAAAACCCTCAAAAGTATCCGTACAGAAAAAACCGGGGGATTCCCCGTGCTACACAATGACATATGCAGATGCATATTAATGTTTTTAGATCCGATAATAGTTCTACTTTAAGTTGTGATAAGTTTAATGACAAGTGCAGTTCTTTTAAATTTTTCGTGCACTAGCTATACATGATGACGCCCAAAATTATCGTAATCAGTGCGGAAGAGAGGAAAATTATGCTGAAACTTAAGAATGAATGGAGAACTTACCGCGAAATTGGTCAGATAGCAGTCAGAACTCACTCCGCTATCCAGTACCGCGAAATTGGTCAGATAGCAGTCAGAACTCACTCCACTATCCAGTATGTGGTCAAAACATTTAATACAACTGGTTCGATTAGGCCAAAGCCTCGTTGTGGTCGACCCTACATAATGACACAACGCGAAAAAAGAAACGTTTTTTTATTAGTCTTAGGTGTTAACTTCTTTTTAGTAAAATGACGTTTGAAAATAAAAATTTATTCATTCTGATTTGGTTGCTTGAAGTGAAAGTACCAAATTTATCGAGATACTTTAATTTTAACTCTCTTTTATACAAATCCTGAAAACTTATATAGAAACCCTAAAAACTATTTTTTTTCGACAATGATGGTAAGAAGTCAAATCTGCAATTCAAAGCACGCATCGATTTGAGTACAGCGCAACATGTTGCTGGTGCAGCAACTTTTAGCACGCAACATAAAACTGCCAATAATTGAAAGATTCAGCTGAAAGACCGAAAGGTAAAATTAAAAAGTGTGGTGATATTGAAAAGTGTGGTGATATGGCCATTAGAGAACCATCAGTATTTGCAGGAACCACAAGAACAAAAAGAAAAATGGCGGCGTAAATGAAAATTATAATTCGAAGAAATATAGAGCCTTTTCTGCGTACGATGAAATTTTTCCGCTGATTACAAAGATATTTGGTTGGCCGACTCTATAGCCACACGCCATTCTACTTTCTAACGAAACTGGTTCCAAACTTGTTCTTGCGAGACTGCAAAGTAAGGTACCAAGATTGCAAACGATGAATTTCCGGATGTTAAAGGTAATGGAACCATAGAAATTCAAGCGTGGACTAATGAAGAATTGGAAACACGAACTTTGGGTGATGTTTGATTTGTGCTAAAAGCTAAAGTTAGTTTATTTTTCATCATTCAGCTATGAAAGAAAGACTACAATACGCATTTCACAGACAATGGATGCAAAGTTGTCAACAAAGTGGGTTATATGGATACAAACGATTTGATTTGTATGACAGAGACCAACCGAAGCCCCAGTTCGAGTCACGTCTGCCAGGCTCTCGTGAATCGTTTCGCTCACGATCTCGACGCCTGTCTTTTTTCTTTTCATCTTTTAAATGTTACAGAGGTCGGACAGATCGGACGTGTTTTTCTTGCTGTTGCTAAATGAGTCTAAATTTTTATAGTTTATTTTTCGGTAAATATTTGATCCCGTGATAAAGTGTAATAATGTGACGAAAGTGATTTTATTTTTTGTTTGCAAAAAGTGGTAATTAAAAACAAAGCCCCGTTGGTCGGGGAGTGCTTATTCTTTCGTGATGGTTTCGCCAAGCAAAGATTCCCCTGATATTAATAGTGAGGTCAATTTTAAATGTCATCCTAAACAAAGAGTAACAACTGTTATATGTATTTTCTGCGACAATAACTATCACTTAAGTGATTTCAAACTGTTGGCTGATCCAACATTCTTAACACCTACATTAGTGATATGCCCTGAACATTCACATTTAAATATAACATCTAAAATCAATGATATAAATTTGAATGCTGAAACAAGAGTGCTTTTAGCACAAATAAAAAGTGAAAAACGGGAAAGCATTCAGCGCGAAATACTTAACGAAATTGCTAATGAAACGCAATTACCACATAACAATGCAATCATCGATGAGGAACCTGATTTGGATAATATGAAGAAAGAAATAGTTCTTCTTACGTAATTGAATGCAGAATTCATGGATAAAAGATTTCCAACAATAAAGATCAGAGATCATATGCTGAAACTTTGAGTATTCCAAAGCCTAAGCCCAAGAGGGTCCCAAAAATTATTATAAAGAAGAAGAATCTGAATGATGACACGAACCTTAAAGAAACTATTGGCAAATGTCTAATCAAGGAAAAGTCTATTAAAACTAAAAATATCTTTTTAACCAAAAGTAACAATCTTATAATAAATTGTCTTGATAGTGATAGCTTATATCATGCTGAGAAATTATTGCTTAGTAATTTATCTTAAAATCTTGAAATGGAAAAAGGAATCACTGCTTAAACCTGTTATCAAAGTAGTGGGTATAGATAAAAGTGCAAATTTGGATAGCGTTGCTTTGGAAGCTGATATTAATCAGAGAAATTTTCACAATTCGGAAGAAAAATGCAAAGTTCTAAAGTTATACACTAACAACAAAGGATGGCCAAGTGCAATTCTCGAGGTTACCGCAAGTCTATAGAAGTTTATAAGAGATAATGGTGGAAAGGTTTTTGTTGGCTATCAATATTGTAGGATTTACGACATAATTGGAGCTAAACCATGTTACAATTGTGGACGAACTGGACATAGCAGTGCGAAATGTAAAAATGATACTGTTTGTCTGAAATGTGCAGGTAATCACAGTACGAAAGATTTTAATCAATCAGTCAGCCAATGTGTGAATTGTATTCATTACAATAAATTATCGAAAATGAAATACAATACAGCACATGTTGCGACAGATAGTTCGCTATGTCAATATCTTAAGTTGAAAATTAACAAAAGAATTGAAATGACTGACTACCCTGTAATGCCTGAAATATCAAGATATTTGGGTACGATTAATGACCAAAATCAGATTGGACCTACTTTATATAATAATGCAGCAACTACTTCAACCGATGGTCAAGCAAACAACAGTAATTTTCATCGTAACAAAACAAGCAGACATAGAGATGGCACATAACTTCGAGATTTTTGATAAAATAGTAAACGATACATTAGTGATCGAAAACATATGTGTTGATGTAGAGACTCTAAATGAACATTTAATTAAACATGATAATTTGATACTATATTTAAATATTAGAAGCATTAATGCCAATTTTGCAAACTATATATTTGCTGTGCTGAAGCGTGGACTGTTACAAATACTAATTTTTTCCAACTATATAGATATAATATGTACTATAATGGTAGTGAACTAAATAAAGTGGATGGGGTTATAGTGTATGTCAAAAACTGTCTGATTTAAGAGACTGAAATCATTCAGGTTGACCAATTAAGAATTATTAATACTATCATAAAAATGGACAACGGCAGCGTCACAGAATTGTCCGCTTTCTATAGATCACATAGTATTAAGAAAATTGAATTTATTAAAAGCCTCTAGAAGTACCTGATGAATAAGAAAAATTGTAAAAATCATTTGTTTGTTGGAGACTTCAATATTGACTTGTTGGTATGCGATATCATAACTCAGGAATTCACAAATAATTTTTTAGAACTGGGTTTCCTACCATCTTTTCAAAAAGTAACCCTACCGTCAGACAGCAATATAAATAGGGGTACCTGCATTGATAACATATTTTATAATTTTGATAAAGCAGAAATTCAATCTTTTACTGTTCAAAATTTTATAAGTGATCATTACGCTTTAATAGTCAAACTTACTAAATTCAAACCTGATAAATTGATAGCTAATAATTATCTTTACACTGACTATGGAATTTTTTTGCGTAATGCTAGTTTGATAAATTGGTCTCTAATATATTGTTTTTCTGATCCAGATGAAGCTACGGACTGGTTTATAATAAATATGAAAAGTTGTTTAGAAAAGTCCAAAGTAACTAAAAAAACTAAAAATAAACATAGAAAAACATGGATAACAAATGCAATAGTTAAGTCTTGCAAGGAAAAAGAAAAACTTTATCATATTTACAAAAAAACCAAAGTTCTGAAAATTTGATGAAATACAAAAACTATCTGAAAATTTTAGATAATATTATTTATAAAGCGAAACTTATGTATGACAAAGCTCAGATTGAAAAAAAATTGTGAAGATCCTAGAAATTATGGAATTATATTGGTCAGAAAGTTAAAATAAGTCAAAAAAAATCATAGAAAATCTACTATTAATTACATAATTGATGATAATATGCATAAAATTGTAAATAAATTTCAAATATCTAACTCCATGAATAACTATTTTAGTACAATTGGTAAAAAACTCAGTAACAAAATTGTAAATAATGAAACTCGAACAATTGAATTACCGCAGCAAAACTATAAATCCTTTTTTATACATCCTACAGATACGCAAGAGATAAAAAATATTATTTCAAAATTTAAGTTTAAGAATGGCGGTGTTGATATGATTAGCACTAAAGCTCTCAAAGTTGCAATCGATTATATATGTGATCCACTTTGTTACATTATTAATCTCTGTATTGAAAAATCTATCTGGCCTAAATCGCTTGAAATCGCTGAAATAGTACCTATTCATAAGTCAGGAAGTAGAAGCAGTGTCTCAAATTATAGGCCAATATCTCTCATATCGAATGTTGCTAAAATTTTTGAAAAAATATTACATGCAAGGATATATAAGTTTATGAGGGTAAATAAAATCTTTTCTTGCAAGCAATATGGGTTTATGAAAAAACTAGGCATCAAAGATGCATTAAATCACCTTGCAAATATGATTTATAATAATTTAGATAAGAGTTCTCCTATTATTGTAGTGTGTTTAGAAGCTTTTGACACGGTAGATCACGAGATTTTGTTAAAAAAAATATATTGTTTGGGTATAAGAGGACATGCTCATTTACTTTTAAAAAATTACTTAAATAATAGAAAACAGAGGGTGAGAATCGGCGATAAATTGAGTGAAAACAAGATAGTTGATACTGGTGTTCCACAGGGAACGATACTTGGTCCACTTTTTTTCATACTCTATGTTAATGATTCGCTTGAAGGTCTTCCAAATGATTCTATCTTATCGTATGCAGATGATACTGCTGCTATTTTCACAGATGACACATGGATGGGTGCACAGATTAAGATCAATTCTTTGCTAGATAAATTATCAATTTGGCTAAAGCTAAATCAATTAACACTTAACGTTGAAAAAAGTGTATTCATGACAGTTGGAAATTATTGTGATAGCGTGCCCGAGAAGATAGACATATAATTGATAAAAAAACAATTGAAAGTGTTGAGCATTGTAAATACCTGGGTATAATATTTGATTATAACGTTAAATGGAACAAACTTATTGAATATTTACATCGAAAAACAAAGTATGTAGTCTATGTTTTTCATAAGCTATCCAAATGCATGAGTACCGATATGTTAAGAATTATATACTATGCTTATGTCCACAGTATTATAAGCTATAGAATTCTTTCATGGGGTGGGGCATATAATAATAACTTGAAATATATTATATCATTGCAAAACAGGATACTTGGCATAGTTAACAAAAATAAATTTACTGTCGTTAGAAATTCAGCAAAAGTGAATCACATATACTCAATTGAAGCACTAACATATTATTATGAAATACATCGAAATAATTATATAGACTCACAAAGTATCACCAGACATAAGTCAGTTTTGCTACCAAAAAACTCCAAAAAAATAAGCAAAAAAAAAGTTTTATTGTTTCGATTAAACTTTTTAATCGTTTACCAAAAGGACTTAAAAATTTACATGGTTGTGAGATAAATATTAAAAATAAATTGTTATCTTGGATTATAACATTATAAAACTAGGAATTTTATAGTTTGCAGCGCGAATTCTAATAATTCTAAAACCTTATTTGAAATGCTTACATAATATTGACAAATGTATGTTTCTTTTAGTTATAAGATATTAGTTTTTAAGCACACCAGTTTGCGTACAGGGATAAAGTTTATATATATATATATGTATATATATATATATATATATATATATATATATATATATATATATATCTATATACCTATATATATATATATATATATAGATATATATTGTTACATGTACAAATAATTACATGTACAAATAATTCTGCGAGCTGCTGTCGCAATTGTTTTCATAATCATTAAGAACGTCAACAAATGAATTTACTCGAACCCACGAGAACCCAACAAGCATGATCAACATCTGCAAGTGACGTCACTCCATTCATTAATTTGCTCGAATCGACCAGGTACCTCTCGGTAAAACATTCGCCAACGTACGAGAAATGGGTGAATATGTAGAGACCCTACATAAAGGCGAGCTGAATGAATGGGGGGATTCATTCATTACAACCGCGATAGAAAACTGCGATATAGTTGAACGCGAAGTAAAGACGATTGATTGTTTGAGTGCGAAGTGATTTTAAGTGGACAGTTGAATGACAAATTTATAGACTTAGTGAAAATTAAAATTGTGAAATACTAAAATAAGTAATTGTGCATTTTTGTGGTTGATCAAATAAACTCTTTTAAGTTAATTTAAAAGACATTGCGTTTTCACTTCCCCGGAACATTAAAATTATTGGCCGCGAACCGAAAACACGCGACAATGATGTCAGAAGTGGGATAGAAAAATTTTGAAAGTGAATATTTGAACATTTTTATAGTGCACAATAGGAAAATTTAAAGAAACATTAAAAATGCCACGAAGCTTAAACTTAAAAATTAATGAATTGACCATGTCGGAGCTTAAGGAAGAGTTGGAACAGCGAAATCTGGCTACGCAAGGTACAAAGGCCACACTGATTGCACGCTTGCATGACGCAATTGAATCGGAAGGTGCGTATCTGGATTCGGGTGAGCCCTCAGATGCAGAAAAAGGCGCAGAAGGTGGTGAAGCAGAAACAAAAAAAACAAAGGAGCCAGAAAATGCGCAGATGCAAATGTTAATGCTGATGCAGCAAGAGCAGCGACAACAGTCATCAAATTTAACTGCGAAGCTCAATGAACAGTCATCCAATTTAACTGCGAAGCTCAATGAACAGTCGTCCAATTTTGCCACGAAGCTAGATGAGCAATCAGCGAAGTTAAATGAACAAACAACGAAGCTAAATGAACAATCAGCGAAGCTAGACCAACAAGCAATCGAAATCAAAGCAGACATCACACAGAAGCTGGAGAAACAGTCAACCGAAATAAAAGCGGAGCTCGGTAGTCTCAACAAACAAATTAAAGAGGTCGAGGAAAAGGTAAACCAGGTCGAGGAAAAGGTCAGCCAGGTCGAGGATAGAATCAACAATGAGATGGAAAACTTGAAAAAGGAATTCGAAGCAGCAAAGGCAGTAGTAACCACCTCACCAGCCCCAATTATAACCGAAGCGCAAAGCTCATCTAGAAATGTGCAAGCACCAATATTCGATGGACAAACGGTCTGGACTATTTAGAAAACCCAATTCGAAGCAGCCACTCGTATAAATCACTGGAATGAGCAGGAACGAGCAACTGCATTGATTCTTGCTCTAAGAGGCCCAGCTGCCGAGCTGTTGCAGACAATCCCCGTTGAATTGCACTCAAACTCGAATGCTATAATGAATGCGCTCGACATGCGTTATGGAGATGATCATCCAAAGCAGATTTATCGGTCACAGCTAAGGCATCGGGTGCAGAAGTCTGGTGAAACCCTACAGCAGCTAGCCCAAGACATTGAGCGACTAGCACTTTTGGCTTACCCAGCCTACGACCCAGAACATCGAGATGATGCAGCGACAGAAGCATTCATCAGCGCACTAAAGGACCCGGAATTGCAACAAGCCGTGCGTTTAGCCCAAAAGCAAACGGTTAAGGACGCATTGGCTTACAGTCTGACCTTTGAGGCAGCGAAAAATGCGACTCGTACCACTGCCCGGGTCCGTGAGGTAGTAGCAGACGAGTGCAGGTGTGAGCGCGTGAAAATTGAGCGAGACCCACATGTAAATGGTGCGCCTAGATGCTGGAATTGCGGAGAGAAGGGGCACTTGCAAAAAGACTGCAAGAAGCGAAGAAAACCGAGCTATTGTCCAGGGTGTGCAGCTAGGAGGAGATCCAGACCGAGTCAAGAGCCCAGAATGGAAGCCCTTCAAACAGAGGGGTCGGGAAACGTGTAAGAGCCAACTTCGTGGGGCAGAGGTTGGCTAGGAGGATCGACGTCCCCAACACCACCATCACCGTGTCAAGACTACATCGTGGAGAAGCGGACTTATGCCTTCCGGGTCAAGTTGACGGAGAACACTGCACCATAACAATCGACACTGGTGCAACCCGATCGATTATCCGACCAGACCTAGTTAGACGGCAACAACTTCACAAGGGCAGAATTTTCTCACTACGGACAGCTACGGGAGAAACTGCACCTGTTCATGGAGAGGTCAACCTCCAGATACAGTTGGGAGACCTTGTGTTCCGACATAATTTTCTGGTCGCGAACATTATGGATGACTGCATTCTCGGAATGGATTTTCTGCGACCACATGGAATCACGTTGGATTTGGGCAAACGCGTATTGAAATGGCAGAATGTCGAAGTACTGATGGAGGATCCCAACGTCCAAATCCCCAAGATGAATGTGGTGGTATGTACTGACACTGATGTACCGAATTCTTCCGAAAGCATTGTATGGGCCAAGCTTGATGGTGATTCTGGAGACCACCGATCTTATCTGATAGAGCCAACGAAGACATCCGCGTTGCGCAGTTTGATTGTAGGACGAAGCCTTGTAAGATCTTTAAGGAACGGATATGTGCCGGTTAGAGTCCTTAACACCGCAGACTCAACCACGAGCATCAAAGCGGGAGAAGTCATCGGCAGCTGCCAGCCTGTTTCCACCATCACCTCTTTGGAAGCTACTCACAACCATCATTGGAAAAGGAGGCAAGACACAGACAAAGCCCGGGAATCCACGTCTGCAATATTGAAGCAAGTCAAATTGCCAGTGCAGCTATTCAAACGAGCCGCTGATCTAGTCACCAAGTACAGTGACATCTTCTCAACAAGCCCGGATGACCAAGGCCGAACGAGTTTGGTAACTCACGTCATAGATACACAGGGAGCCAAGCCGATTCGACAAGCACAGAGACGTCTCCCTATAGCCAAACAAGGAGAAGTGAGCGCGCTGATCTCGGACATGGAAAAACAAGGCATTATTGAACCTTCTGTAAGTCCATGGGCCGCGCCTGTAGTTCTAGTAAAGAAAAAGGATGGTAGCACTCGGTTTTGTGTCGACTATAGGCAGCTTAACGACGTCACTAAGAAAGATAGTTATCCGCTCCCACGCATCGATGACATCATCGACACTTTAGCCGACGCAAAATGGTTTTCTACACTCGATCTCAAGAGTGGCTACTGGCAGGTAGAAATTGACAAGAAGGACCGAGAGAAGACCGCATTTTCAGTTGGGACCGGATTGTGACAATTTGTGGTGATGCCGTTTGGGCTTTGCAATGCTCCAGCCACTTTCGAACGCTTGATGGAATACGTGCTACGTGGTTTAACCTGGAAAACCTGCTTGGTGTACCTAGATGACATCATCGTCATCGAGAGAACGTTCGAAGAGCATGTGCGGAACTTAGAAGATGTTTTCTCCCGATTGTTACTGGCAAATTTGAAACTTAGTCCCGACAAGTGTATCCTTTTCGCAGCTGAAGTAAAATACCTGCGACATGTCGTATCAGCAGAAGGGGTCAAAACAGACCCTGCGAAAATTGAAGCCGTGAAAAGCTGGCCAACACCAAACAACAAGCGCCAACTACGAAGTTTCCTGGGTCTGGCAACCTACTATCGAAGATTCGTCAAAGACTTTGCCAAGATAGCTAAGTGTCTCCATCAGCTAACCGAAAAAAATCGTCCGTATGTCTGGAATGAACAATGCCAGACAGCCTTTGAGACCCTGAAGGAAAAGCTATGTGAATCACCCGTACTGGCGTATCCGAAACCCGGAAAAATGTTTGTAGTTGACACCGATGCAAGCAACGGCGGTATTGGAGCTGTACTCTCCCAGCAGATCAATGGCAAAGAAAGAGTCCTCTCGTATTACAGTCGAGTTCTTTCAAAACGTGAGAGGAACTACTGTGTGACCAGGAAGGAGCTATTGGCTATAATAGAGGCCACCAAGCAGTTCCACAAGTACCTATATGGCCAGAAATTTGTTCTTCGAACGGACCATGCATCGTTGAGATGGCTACTTAACTTCAAAAACCCCGAGGGACAAGTTGCGAGATGGATCGAAAGATTGCAGTCATACGACTACGAAATTGTTCATCGAAATGGCGGAGTTCATGGAAATGCTGACGCCCTATCTCGTCGCCCATGTCCAGCTAACTGCAAGCATTGCCGACGGATTGAGGAAAAGGAACCGCCCGTTGATCTGCGACTGATAACGGCCGAATTCGATGAAGGTTGGTCATCGGAGGAGATTCGAAATGCCCAGCTAGCCGATGAAGACATCGGACTATTGCTCGTATGGAATGAGACGACTGGGCGACCTGAGTGGAAAGACGTTTCAACGCATGGCGCAACCCTGAAAAGCTATTGGGCACAATGGAACTCCCTTCAGGTAGAGGGTGGCATACTCAAGCGGAAATGGAAAATGGCAGCTCCTATAGGATGCAAACTATACTACCCAAAAGCCGAATCCACGATGTGGTTAAGGAAATGCATGAAGGATCCTCGGGAGGCCACCTTGGTGTTAACAAGACCTTAGCGAAATTGCGGGAAAGGTTCTACTGGCTCCACGCTCGAGAAGACGTAGAGGACTGGTGTCGCAGATGCAAAATTTGCGCTTCCATCAAAGGCCCAAAGCGACGACTGAGAGGACAAATGCAAACCTATAATGTAGGCGTGCCATTTGAAAGGATTGCTATTGACATCGCAGGACCCTTTCCTGAATCCGATTGGGAAAATCGATATACGCTGGTCGTAGCCGATTATTTCAGCAAGTGGCCCGACGTCTACCCCATTCCCAACCAGGAAGCAACTACCGTAGCTGAACAGCTAGTGTTAAATTGGGTCAGTAGGTACGGGGTACCTTGCGAATTACATTCAGATCAAGGCCGAAACTTTGAGTCACTAGTTTTTGGTGAAATGTGTGAACTACTGGAAATACGGAAAACGAGGACAACACCGCTGCATCCCCAATCCGATGGAATGGTCGAACGCTTCAACGGCACGCTCAATAACCATCTGGCCAAGATGGTTGACGAGCACCAAAGGGACTGGGACTGACATATCCCCCTATTTTTGATGGCGTACAGAGCTGCCGAATATGCATCGACGGGCCAAGCCCCAGCCAAAGTCATTTTTGGAAAGACTATTCATTTGCCAGCCGATATAAAGTTCGGAACACCCCCTGAGAAACCCCAAACGGTCTCGGAGTACACGAGTGATCTAAGACAACGGTTGAACCAGATACACCGGACAGTGCGAAAACACCTCGAATCGGCTACTGACCGCATGAGGACCAGGTATGATCTAAAGGCTAATTCTACTGGCTTCCAGCAAGATGACTTGGTGTGGCTTTATAACCCGCAACGGCGAAAGGGTAGGTCTCCAAAGTTGCAACATAATTGGGAGGGACCATACCGAGTTACAAAGCGAATCAACGACGTCGTATACCAAATACAGGAACATCGTAAGCCGAGAGCTAAAATGAAAATCGTGCATCTGGACCGTCTTGCCCCATATAACACCCAGGGAGAATTGACTACAAATAGCGACACATCTTTCCGGGGCGAAAAGAACTGAGGTGGGGGCAGTGTTACATGTACAAATAATTACATGTACAAATAATTCTGCGAGCTGCTGTCGCAATTGTTTTCATAATCATTAAGAACGTCAACAAATGAATTTACTCGAACCCACGAGAACCCAATAAGCATGATCAACATCTGCAAGTGACGTCACTCCATTCATTAATTTGCTCGAATCGACCAGGTACCTCTCGGTAAAACATTCGCCAACGTACGAGAAATGGGTGAATAGGTAGAGACCCTATATAAAGGCGAGCTGAATGAATGGGGGGATTCATTCATTACAACCGCGATAGAAAACTGCGATATAGTTGAACGCGAAGTAAAGACGATTGATTGTTTGAGTGCGAAGTGATTTTAAGTGGACAGTTGAATGACAAATTTATAGACTTAGTGAAAATTAAAATTGTGAAATACTAAAATAAGTAATTGTGCATTTTTGTGATTGATCAAATAAACTCTTTTAAGTTAATTTAAAAGACATTGCGTTTTCACTTCCCCGGAACATTAAAATTATTGGCCGCGAACCGAAAACACGCGACAATATATTTATGCATATGTATTTTACATGTAAATTTTACTGGTAAATAAATAAATAAATAAATGTAAGCTATCCAAAATTGATCCTGCTTGTTGTGCGTCGAACACCAAGAAATCAGAGTGTTCGTTGGAGAAGTGGCATAAGCGACAGACATATCACTCGCAGTCGGAGATGTTTGCCGCTTCATGCATAAGCCTGGTTAAATACAAGTCAACTCAGTCAAACGAATTTTTCATTATCCAAATCATACGAAGCAAATGAAGATAACATACGGTACGTGTTTGAATGTTTCCGAGTTGGTCGGTTACACAGATACAGATTACGCCCGTGACTACGAGTCGAGCCGTTCAATCATGGGCTACGCGTTTTTGCTAGGAAATGCAGTCATCACTTGGAAGAGCGAGCTACAGTGTAAAGTCACATTAGTCACCAAGAAATCGGAATATGTGGCATTATGTTTCATCAACCAGAAGCAAAGAGCATTTTTAGTGACAATTTGAATACAGTTCGCTGGAGGAAAAATCTTCAATGTTATCATCGGATCAGTTATGATTAGAATTTTACATTTTGATTTTGAACTTTGTTGAAGAATATTTAAAATGAGTGGGAGTGTTAAATTGACATTTAATATTACATTGAACGCACTCTCTTCTGACCATAACAACCCGTACACTAATTGCAAGGAGCAGTATTAGTTTACTCTTCGATCAATAAAGACCTGTTTAGTTGAGGTGCCATCTTTTTATCAAAAGCTAATAAAATTAAAAGAGAACGTCTTTAGAGATTCTAAACCAAAAAAATTGGCAGCAGCTGATTCGACGTGTACAAGTTGAGTGGAATGCAATTGCTGCAGTCTACCTAAAAAATGTATGTGAAAGTTTTAGAAAACGACTTTCAGAGTGTATAGAGAACGAAGGAGGGCATACTTTATACTAATTATTTATTATATTACATAATGTACGCGGTTTATAATATATATTATTGTCAGAAGCTTGTGCACAACCCTGTAGTACAACTATCTATTCGTGTTTTATGTAAACGCTTTATGATGCGCCAAATTTTTCTAATAAAGCAGTTCATCGTTCAATTTCAAGCGCGTTGTTCATTTTAGGTTTCCAACTGATCCAGATGCCACAATTTTAATGAGATGGAATGGAAATGTGACTCAATAAAGTTTTCTTTAAAACGATCATTTAATTTGCATCTTATGGAAGTATTTCTTGACGATTCTTCTATTATGCACGATAAGTTTAAAAAATTCAATGGTTGAGTACATGGTCCTTCCAACAGGAGCATATTCCTGCCCACTTAACTTCTTTTTTTTTGCATTCATTACATTGCATTATATTTTTCCCATATCATCTTTTCTCTAAATGAAGATATGTCTCATTCCATTCAAGCAAATAGCAAACATTCAGTCAATTAAACACTTTTCGCTTCCTAATCGATGGGAAAATTTACCGGGCTAATTGACTCAAAAGATATGACAAGGCCATGGTCGTCGTTTTCCTCAAAAGTTTGTGTAAATTTATGCTTGCCATGGATATGTGATGTGCAATATAATAACTATGTACTCAGCTTCGCGAAGCATAAACATCACATGAACAAATATTAGCTTGGATAAAGTCAAAACAAACAATACAACATTTATGCTGTAAACTGCTACCGATATGATGGTGGAAGCTTTGGTGATTCTTCGGCAAAGGTGCTCTGGTTGAAGCGTTAATTTTCTGTTATTCTGTTGATGGCAATTTGTTTGCATGTTGTGCTTCGTTCATTGTTTGAGTATTGTCTCCACCATCCAATGAAATGCAACTCATCGTTGTTGTTTCATGTTCATCACTTTCAGTGCATCTTTGAAAATTTTCAATTACCACACAAGTTCGATGTGCATCATACAATTAATTAGATTACAGGGAATTTCCACGGATTTGCGCTGTAACATTTCCATTAACAATAGATTTCAAATTTATGAGAGGTTCGAGTAAAATCATGCGAATCATGTTCGTGTGATGCGAATTGCCTGCGTAACAAATCGCATCACATGAACATGATTTGCATCATTTTACTCGAACTTATCATAAATTAGAAATATTTCGTCAGTGAACAGGAACTTCAAATAAAAACAACGAGTTTTTAAATAGAATAAAATATGAATGTTAAATTTGATTTTTCCTTCCATTAACGAAAAAAGTAACGTTTTTTAACATCCTTTTAAATTCTTGTGCTTTATGCAATAAAATTATTACATAAGCATTCAACATCTCAGTGGAACGATCGACTGGCACTATTGAGTAACTTAACACAATTTATCGTTATTGACCAAGTCTTAATTCAGCTGTAATGTGAGTGGTACAAATTCTTCTTCATTTAACAAGTCCAAGCTCATTCTTTGGCTGAACTTGTTTTAAATTATGCAATATTTCCTCGGTTGAGCAATTAAAGCGAATGATGGTATAAAATACATAAAGGTATTCATAGTTTGTTTTACTGGAAATACATTTTTAAGTTTCTATGTCAATGCATCTAATTAAATTTAAAATAGAAGTAAAGTTCCGAGCAATTAATCAGACTGATTAAAATTTTCAGCTTTAAATGATCTATTCATTTTATTAGTTTTAATTTTATTCGCTTTTATTTTTGCTTGTCTCCGGGTCTTCAAATGTTGTACCATTTTTACTAGTTCGTATCTCACACCCTTCCTCTTAAATTAGAATAATGATATGCATCTTGTAGACTAGCATATTTGCGTTCTATAAGCGTGCTTGAAATATTTCAGCCGACTAAATTTTATTGCATAAAATATCGTAAATATGCCATTTTCTACCTCAACGTTAACAATCTGACATTAATATTCGTTAAACCACTTACAGACCCTACCGTCCCATTAAACAAAGAAAACATGTACCTTTTCATCTTAATTTCCTCTTCTCATCTTGGGTTTTATGCATCAGTTAAGATATGTGGATACTCTTCCAATTGTCCAAGCCCTTCATTACTTGCACGCACACATGCAAATGCAACATCTTGGAATACTTCTTATGCAATGCGTTCAATCAAGATAATTACAGTTCGTACGTGTCGGAAGGTTGAAGGTAAATCTGATAAGTTTATTAACTACCTTCTATAAAACAATATAGAGCAACACGTTCATTACAAATCTGTCTGTTAAAGTCAGAGTCCATCCAGTCTTGAGATGTCCATCAATGAAGTCGTCATTTCTCGTGGCCTTGGATCATATCTTGTAGTGGAGTTTGATTGTTTAAATTGCTGAAATGTTTTCATCAGTTAATTTGGAGCTTTCTTAGTTTAGTTTGTTAATGGTAACCGTTTTCTTTTTGTGAAAATTCTAGCATTCAATTACCCAACTACAACACAATTTTCCGTACATTTTGCCTACCCTGGACCGTTTCATGCACAAAATGACTTTTTTATTACAAATTCTAAAAATTAAAACTAGGGCCTTTCATTTGATATACCACAATAATTACTTGTGATTAAAAAATTGAAGGGAAACTTCTGTGTAAGGGGGGACTCTCCTTAAAAAATTTTTGAAATGTTTAAGAGGTTACCACCTCTGACTGATGTTTGTGTGTCTATAACCATGCGCTGAACCTCGAGAATCAGTCAGCTGATTGAGCTAAAATTTACATCGAACATGTTTCTTTATTGAGCCGGTTGCAATAGGATAATTTCAAACTAATTCGATGGGTGGTGCACTGGTAGGCTTAAAAAAATACATATTTTTGACACCCTATAGCCTGAGAATCACTAAAACAACGCAATGTATTCTATATGAAGCTGACAAAGGAAACAAGGTGGTCATAATTAACAAAAAGGACTATGATGAACGCATGATGAAGTCAATATCTGAAGATAAATTTACGGTCTGTCCTTGTCCTCTCAATAAAATTGTGAAAGATGCTAAGTCCATCATAGATACCGTACACTCTATTTTCAACGTATATAAACATCATTTAAGAGTACCTAATCCACAAGTTCCATTAATGTATGGCCTCACGAAGATCCATAAGACAGGAGATAAAATGAGGAAAATCGTTTCGTGTGTCAACTCACCCTTCTCTAAATTGACAAAATGGATAGTCAATGAAATGAAACAATTTGGCAACCTTGAAGGGTTCTCCTTTAAGAACTCTTATGATATTGTCGATAGGATGAGAGACGTAGCTATCGAGGAAGACAAGCGGCTAGTTTCTTCCAACGTCACAGCTCTTTGCCCAGCGTCCCGGTTCATTTAGCCAACGAAGCGATAAAAGATCACCTCCAAAAAAGCAACATCTCCGCCGAACACGCATACATACGCTACATCGAGGCATGTATGAAATATAATTGCTTTGAATTTAGAGGAAAATATTATTCGAGTGACTTTGGGTGTAGAATGGAGAACAGTTTGTCACCATTTATAGCCGAAGCCTTCATGTCCATATTAGAAAAAGAAATGAAATCTAAAGGCATCTTACCAAGGATTTGGTGGCGCTATATAGATGATGTTAAGGAATCATCTCTCTTAAATTGGCTCAATAGTCGTTACCCAACCATAAAGTTTACTATTGAACCCAAAAATAAAGAACAAACGCTGCCCTTCCTGGATCTTAATATCACGCGTGACGGCCGAAAAATTAAATTTTCGATACATAGAAAACCAACAACAACTGATAGATATATCACCAAAGATTCATTTTGTTCACATCAGAACAAGATGGCAGCGTTTAGATCGATGATATATCGTATGTGTCGATTGCCTTAATCACTGGCAGACTTTAGGAACGAATATGAGTATATCGTACATTTGGCTAAAAGAAATGGATACGATAAAGCACTAATGGACAAATTGATTGCCAAATGCATGCAAAAAATGAAATTTTTTCAACCAAAACCGTATAGCAAACTATAACGAATCGGGTGTAACCTTGGCATATGTCCCTATGATTTCTAACCCTCTAAAAAAAGAATTCAGCAAAGCGAATCTGAAGATTGTACATAACAACACCCGCAAGCTTTGCTCCTTACTTGGTTCTACGAAAGATTCTTCTTCGCCAAAACAAAAACGCGGAATCTACCAAGTCAATTGCACCGAATGCGATAAAAACAATATATTGGACAAACCAAACGTGCTGTTGAAGTTCGCCAGAAGGAACATGAACGATACATAAAAAACAAAGGCATTAACAATGGGATTTCTGCACATGCATTGGATTTGAACAACACAGGAAGACACTACACGGCATCGCTTATGAATAATTTTAAATTGCTAAAAACAGTAACGAATCCGCGGAAACTCGACGCGTATGAATCGTTATTCATGCATATAACGGATAATCTAATTAATATCGACGATAGCCCAATAAATTCAAGGTTATTTCAATTGGCTAAATTATGTGTTAACGGTTACTTTTATTTTGCATCGATTATTGTATATTGTATGGGGTTAACACATAACAGGACAGTGATTTTATATTGACGATAGTCTGATAACAGAATTTTTCATTTTTATTTAATCTGACTAAATTGTATAGAACCAATAAGCCGTTAATTGTTAATTTACTTTAATTTTATTCAGTAGTTTCATTAGCAGTTTTGCGCATAGCGCTGAAGATGGTCGGCAATACCGGCCGAAGTGCATCCGTGTGTGTTGTAGAGTAAAAAATCGTTTTTACCATCAAACTCTTGATTTTTATTCTAAATCAATATTTGTGGTCCATAAGGGAATTGTAACTTTATTTCATTAATCTAAAACGACGTCAAAGTGTTCATACCTAACAGATTAAAGTGTTAGAAAATGTTTCAGAACTTATCAAAATACCTTGCCCTTCGTTAATCAGCAAAATCGGCCGAACGAAAACAAAATTTCGGCGTTTTAGATGAAAATCCGTGATCTCTGTTCTGATCAAAGTGTATCTCTGATTTGGTGTAAAGGTTCAACAAGCTATGTGAAGCAGTTAAAAAACCCAAAGTCTAAGGAGAAAACACGCGCAAAACATTTTTTTTTGGAGTTGTGGCCAAATCCTTTAACTGATGTTAATGAAGCATGCCAGTGTGATCGATTACATAAATATCTCAGGATGGTTCGTCGTTGTACGCAAGGAAAGCACTGCTTCTCTTATCCAATCAGCTAATGCTTTCTTGATGCTTTCAATATTATTTTCTATAAAAAATTAAATTTATCAAACAAAACTATTCAGGAAATTTTCAAATACTCTGAATTCTTAAATAGTGAATTCCCAATCAAACCTTTCAACATAAAACCTACCAAAGACATGGAACCTACGCTAACTTTATTCCTATTTATCAATTAATCTCTTCACTCAGATGATCGCACACAGAAATTTTCATTCATTTTATGAATGACCAACGAAAAAACGAGCATTCATTCATATCGTATACTAACAAAATTTTCAGAAAGGAAATATCCATCATCAACTCGCTATATTTTTTTTTTGTGGTAGGTAGGTGAATGCCATTTATGCACAGAGTGTTGGACTCCCATGCACGACTGGACTTCCCACTAAACACCTCCCCTGCCAACCTGAGAGCCCAGCCTGGAACCGTTTGACACATTACTTCGGGCTACGTCTCGTTTTGTTACGCCGTGGGGCGCCTTCAAGCTGGGGAGTACTTTTCCTAGCGGGAGGGTAGAGGGGAAGAGGAAATGCCAGATAAAGGATCCCCCAGCCCCAGCGCCCCCGGGTGCTGTGAGTCTCTTTTATATTTTAGGACTGCCCGAGCATAATGTGCCACCTGGTTCCATTTGTCAACTGATTCGAGCATCACCGCAACTACATTATCCGGGGTGAGCTCTCCCGTCTCCATGCAGAGTTCCCTTCGCATCCTACAGGGAGACGGGGGACTCGCTATACTACCAACTTTCGAAATTCACTCACAGCGCTCAATTGTTCATTCACACACCTCATTCAATATACTATAATCAGCTTGTATATACTCTACTGCGCAACCATAGATTGCCCGGGGAAGCACCACAGAGCTCTGCGTACAAAGCCGAGTGCCCTTGTACCTTCAATCCATCAATGTATCCAATGAAACTTTACATCACATGTAGGAAAAATGGTAAAATAACATATATGGGAAAGACGCTATGTTAACAGCTGCTTCGAATTCAATGTGGAAACCAAATGCTACTGGCCAATGTCAAATAACATTTCCTAGAGGAAAATGATCATGCTATCAGCAAATTACGCAGGGATTACTGTAGAGTTACTGGCAAACCAGTGCAAAAGCTTGATGGTGCTGTATGTTTCATGATATCAAAATTTGTTTACAGAGGCAGCATATGTAGAATGGATGAAAAGTACGAAACTTGATGAAAATGTGGGCGAAAAAGAGATTTGGGTGATTTCATTTCCTTATAGAGATTTATGAAGGATGGATAAAAAGTAGGAAATTTGATGAACATATGGGTGAAAAAGAGGTTTGGAAGACTTTGTTTTACTATAGAGGTTTTTGATGGATTTCTGCGTATGCTTGAGAGAGCCTACCATCCAAGGGATTGGGAAAATATTTACCTTTTTACGAATTTTTCGTTCAACCTAACTTTCTTGATTCTACTTTCGGTTTCTAAACTTCAATTTTCTTCTGGCGCCAAAGTGGACAAATTACATGAAAATCTATTGTGAAAGGGTCGCGAGTGGAAACAATAAATTTTAAAGTTAGTTAGTTACTTAAAAACGTCGCGAGTGTAGTGATTATATAAAAATCGATTGGAGAAGTGTCGCCAGTGAAAACAATCAATTTCCAAGTTGTAGTAATCGTGATAATGGTGAGTTTTTATAAAAAAATTTAGTCGAAAGATGAAAAGTTTTCAAGCATATGTAATATTTCTATTTACACCAATACATGCATGCATGAAGCTTGAAAGCTTTCAATTTTGTTACTTGAAATCTGGAATTGTTTCAATTATGTTTCTGAACCAATTGATTCGTTTTTTCTGGGATGCCTTAATATTATGGAAAGCTGAGACTTTGTTGATACATCAGTTGTTTCGTCAAACACTATCGATATGAAGGGAGACTTCTCAATTCCCTAGCGGATAGTATCAAAAATAATGGAAGAAATTGATCCAATCAAATCATATTAAATATATTTTGACAACCCTGAAAAAGTTTTGAGTTTTCGAGATATATTTTAAAATTGGGTTATGCTCTGCAAGCAAAGAAATGGTTTCTACATAACTGCCTCTGTTTGATGAACCAAAAGATTCATTATGGCCATGAAAAGCCAGTTCTTGGGTACCAACAAAAGACACATTATCTATGAGGCATTTTAAAATTTCACGATTTTTTTTTTTGACTTGGTCGTTGTGTGCTTTAATGTTTACTGACCATTGGCAAAAGATCATTGTCACAATACGTGATAAATCATCAAACTTTTCCCAAGCCAATATGCAGCGCAGATGCTCGAGATGTTGTAGCATAACGTTTAAAAGCTTTGTGCAAATTACTGAGGTCTGAAAGCCTGGAAGTCCACCAAACGTTATTTTCTGATGAAAAAGTAGACAAGGTCAGCAAAAAACTTGATGTGTTATTGTGTTTGCCAAATGTTAAAAAATGTCTGACATAATTTCCCTTACCAGATTGCTGACTAAGTGAAATAAGCGGCGTTGGTCGACCTGAATCTATAATATGATTTTTGTTTTCGAACTTTCCAGAAAAAAAGAACGCACAAGAAGTTCCTTAATAGTACAACCACAACAATTTTCTAGTGACATCGTTGTAAAAGTTTAATTTAAGTATTTTGTGTTTAATTTAGCAAAAATAACAAATTCAATAAAATTCAAAGCAAAACCTGTCCCTTATACTTTCCTCCGGATAAAGCTTTGATGACAAACATTTTTTTCCTGAAACAGGAAATTGAAAACCCGATTAATACAAACTTTGATATTGATGGCTACAGAGGTGACACTTAAAAACTCTTATTACACGTTAAAATAAAATAATTTAAATCTGTGAAGGCCAGGCCCTAGAATGAATGAAAATCAACTGAAATTTTATGGAATGCCTGGGAGGCTCGTTTAAAAATCATCAATTTTCTTAAAACAGTACAAAATGTCATTCTGTTTTGTTCGGAAAATATTAAATAATATGTCAAACCAAGATAAAGGAAAGATGGGCATCATATTTCAAGAACCTTCTTAATCCTCCGCACAGCTCCGGAACATCGGAACGTATAGATGTCTGCGGAGAGGTTACATTGGCCTCACCAATCCAGGATGAAGTTTATTCCATCATCAAGGCCCAAAAGAATAATAAAGCACCAGGCATCGATGAGATTCCAGTGGAGTTCATCAAATATGGTGGCAGTAGTGTTCATCAAGCTATTCACAAAGTCATCCAGTATATTTGGCAACAAGAATATATGCCAAACGAGTGGAGCCAATCACTGATACTCCCTATCTACAAAAAAGGTGACAAGCTACAGTGCGAAAATTATAGAGGCATATCACTACTCTGTACGGCGCACAAAATATTTACCAAAATCTTCGAAAATAAAGCCGGATCATACGCCAACAGTGTTATTGGGGAGTTTCAAGGTAGTTTTAGGGCAGGAACATCAACAACAGACTGATTTTGCACAGTCAAGCAGGTACTTGAAAAATGCTGGGAGTTCAACATAGACGTACACCAAATTTTCGTAGACTTCAAGCAAGCATGCGACAATATTGATCGTAACTTACTGTACGAAATAATGCTTTGCTTTGGTATCCCAGCAAAATTAGTTCATCTTACCAAAATGACAATGACATCAATAACTCCAAAGCCCGCATCAATAACCAACTCACCGATGCCTTTGACATAAATATCGGACTTAAGCAGGGAGATGGGCTGGCCCCATCAATTTGGTTTGGCCCCATCAATTTGGCTCTGGAGTACGTCATAAGGAAGCTACATGTCAACACGCGAGGTACATTACTATTCAAGTCGAGCCAAGTAGTAGCCTATGCGGACGATATCAACATTTTTTCACGGTCATTAACAACTCCCAAAGGACTCTTCCTAAAACTCGACAGCGAAGCAAAACTAGTAGGGCTACAAATTAATGAAAATAAAACAAAGCTCATGAGGCAGTCGAGAAAAGATACCTGAAGTTCACAAAATATCACACTTCGCGAATACAGTATCGAGAATGTTAGCGAATCTGTGTATTTGAGCGCCAAAATAATGAAAACGGGCAATGAAAGCAACGAAATACGCCTAAGAATACAGCTCGCAAATAATATATTTTATTCAGTATTGAAGATCTTGAAGACCAGCTTCATACACAGAAAACAAAGCTCCAAGTATACAAATCTGCAATAAGACCTGTGCTCTGCTATGGGTGTCAAACATGGACCCTAACCCAAGCATCCGCAAATATATTGAACGCCTTTGAGCTACGGGTCCTGAGGCGAATAATCGGAGCGAAGCTAGACGGGGAATTCGATTCAACCATGAGCTGTATGAAATTTTTGACGAACCAGAGGTCACAACGATTGAAAGACTACGGAAGCTGCAATGGGCTGGGCACATGAATCGTATGGACGAACAATGGATACCCAAAAAGGTATTCGTTGGGAGAACTGAAGGCTGGAGACCAGTGGGAAACCGAGGAAACGCTGGTCTAACTCGGTCGACGGAGACAGCTCATCGCTGCTCGGGTTTCGGAATTGGAGACAGTTGAAGGGCGCTGTTTGTAGGAAGCGAATCCCAAAGAGGGGCTGAAGTGCCATATATATATATATATATATATATATATATATATATATATATATATATATATATATACATATATATATATATATATATATATATATATATATAGATATATACATATATCTATATATATATATATATATATATATATATATATATATATATATATATATATATAGATATATGTATCTATATAAATATATATTTATATATATATATATATATATATATATATATATATATATATATATATATACATATATATATGTATATGTATATATATATAAATATATATATATATATATATATATATATATATATATATATATATATATATATATATTTATATAGATAGATAGATATATATATATATATATATATATATATATATATATATATATATATATATCTATCTATATATATAGATATATATATATATATATATATATATATGTATATATATATATTTTTTTTTTTTCTTTAAAAGCCGTCGGGCCTTGCTTAGTTGTGTGAGCAGACGCGTTTCGACTACTTTGAGTCACACAACTAAGCAAGGCCCGACGGCTTTTAAAGAAAAAAGAGGATTGGCCTGCGGATATCAAATAAACAAAGTATATATATATATATATATATATATATATATATATATATATATATATATATATATATATATATATGTATATATATATATATATATATATATATATATATATATATATATATATATATATGAAAACGATTGCGACAGTAGCTCGCAGAATTATTTGTATATGTAACAATATATATATATGTATATATATATATATATATATATATATATATATATATATATATATATATATATATATATATATTATATATATATATATTTATATATATATATATATATATATATATATATATATATATATTTTTTTTATTTATATATATACATATATATATATATATATATATATATATATATATACATATATATATATGTATATATATATATATACATATATATATATATATACATATATATATATATATATATATATATATATATATATATATATATATATATATATATATTGTTACATATACAAATAATTCTGCGAGCTACTGTCGCAATTGTTTTCACAACAATTAAGAACATCAACAAAACGACTTTCCTCGAAACCACGAGAACCCAACAAGCATGATCAACATCTGAAAGTGAGTCACTGCTCCATTCATTCACTGCTGGAATGTTCCCACTGATTCACCAATGTACGAGAACTGAGTTGAATGATTTGAGACCCTATATAAAGGCGAGCTGAGTGAATGGGGGGATCATTCATTCAACCGCGAAAGTAAACACGGCGATAGTGCGTGAAAAGCGACATTGTTCGAGTAATAGAAAAGTGATTTTCGTTGATTGTGAAGTGATCTTCGAAGACAATTGCGATAAGAAATTTATGGACAAGTGGAAGTTAGATTTTAATAGTGAAAATCAAAATTGTGAAATAGACCAAATAAGTGATTGTGCATTTAATGAACTCTTTCAATTTAATTTAAAAGACATTGCGTTTTCACTTTCCCGGAACATTAAAATTATTGGCCGCGAACCATAACACGCGACAGTGGTGTCAAGAAGTAAGAAAGAAAATTTTGGAAGTGAAAACGATTAAACATTTTTGAAGTGCACAATAGTGAGAATTAATGTGGAAACTGGTGGGAAAATTGCTGAAACAATAAAAAAAAACGCCAGGAAACTTACTTCTAAATATCAATCAATTGAGCATATCGGAGCACGAAGAGGAGTTGGAACAGCGAAATCTGGCCACGCAAGGTACAAAGGCGTGACGCAATTGAATCGGAAGGTGCGTATCTGGATTCGGAAGAGCCTACAGATGCAGAAAAAGGCGCAGACGGTGGTGAAGCCGAAACACCAAAACCAAAGGAACCAGAAAATGCGCTGATGCAAATGTTGATGCTGATGCAGCAAGAGCAGTGACAACAGTCATCCAATTTAACTGCGAAGCTAAATGAACAGTCGTGCAATTTAACTAAGAAGCTAGATGAACAATCATTGCAGCAAAACGAACAGACATCCAGTTTAGCTGTGAAGCTAAATGAACAATCAGCGAAGCTAGACCAACAAGCGTTCGAAATCAAGGCAGACATCACACAGGAGCTGGAAAAATAGTCAACCGAAATAACAGCGGAGCTCAGTAGTTTCAACAGCCAAATTAAATACGTCGAGGAAAAGGTATACCAGGTCGAGGAGAGAATCAACCTTGAGATCAGCCAGATCGAGAAGAGAATCAACCATGAGATGGAAAAAGGGAAAAAGGACTTGGAAGCAGCGAAGGCAGTAGTAACCGCCTCACCAGCCCCAATTATAACCGCAGCGCGAAGCTCATCTAGAAATGTGCAAGCACCAATATTCGACAGGCAAACGGTCTGGACTATTTACAAAACCAAGTTTGAAGCAGCCGCTCGCATAAATCACTAGAATGAGCAAGAACGAGCAACTGCATTGATTCTTGCTCTAAGAGGCCCAGCTGCCGAGCTTTTGCAGACTATCCCCGTTGAATTGCACTCAAACCCGAATGCTATAATGAATGCGCTCGACATGCGTTATGGAGACGATCATCTAAAGCAGATTTATCGTTCACAGCTAAGGCATCGGGTGCAGAAGTCTGGTGAAACCCTACATAAGCTAGCCCAAGATATTGAGCGACTAGCACTTTTGGCTTACCCAGCCTACGACCCAGAACATCGAGATGATGCAGCGACAGAAGCATTCATCAGCGCACTAAAGGACCCGGAATTGCAACAAGCCGTGCGTTTAGCTCAAAAGCAAACGGTTAAGGACGCATTGGCTTGCAATCTGAACTTTGAGGCAGCGAAAAATGTGACTCGTACCACTGCCCGGGTTCGTGAGGTAGTGACAGGTGTGCAGGTGTGAGCGCGTGGAAATTGAGCGAGACCCGCATGTAAATGGTGCGCCTAGATGCTGGAATTGCGGAGAGAAGGGGCACCTGCGAAGAGACTGAGTCAGGAGCCCAGAATGAAAGCCCTTCAAACAGAAGGGTCGGGAAACATGTAAGAGCCAACTTCGTGGGGCAGGGGTTGGCTAGGAGGATCGAAGTCACCAGCACCACCATCACTGTGTCAAGACTACATCGTGGAGAAGCGGACTTATGCCTTCCGGGTCAAGTTGACGGAGAACATTGCACCATAACAATCGACACTGGTGCAACCCGATCGATCATCCGACCAGACCATGTGAGGCAACAACTACTTCGAAAGGGCAGGATTTTCTCACTACGGACAGATACGGGAGAAACTGCACCAGTCCATGGAGAGGTCAACCTCCAGTCACAGTTGGGAGACCTTGCGTTCCGACATAATTTTCTGGTCGCGAACATTATGGATGACTGCATTCTCGGAATGGATTTTCTGCGACCACATAGGATCACGTTGGACTTGGGCAAACGGGTATTGAAATGGCAGAATGTCGAAGCATTGATGGAGAGTCCCACAGTCCAAATTCCCCAGACTAATGTGGTAGTATGTACCGAAAATGATGTACCGAATTCTTCCGAGAGCATTGTAAGGGGCAAGCTTGATGGTGATTCATGGAGACCACCGATCTCATCTGATAGAGCCAACGAAGACGTCCGTGTTGCGCAGTTTGATTGTAGGACAAAGCCTTGTAAGATCTTAAAGAAACGGATATGTGCCGGTTAGAGTCCTTAACACCGCAGACTCGAACACGAACATCAAAGCGGGAGAAGTCATCGGCAGCTGCCAGCCTGTTTCTACCATCACCTCTTTGGAAGCTTCTCACGACCATCATTGAAAAAGGAGGCAAGACACAGGCAAAGCCCGGGAATCCACGTCTGCAATATTGAAGCAAGTCAAATTGCCAGTGCAGCTATTCAAACGAGTCACCAAGTACAGTGACATCTTCTCAACAAGCCCAGATGACCAAGGCCAAACGAGAGGATCCCAGCGTCCAAATTCCCAAGATGAATGTGGTAGTATGTACCGACACTGATGTACCGAAGTCTTCCGAGAGCATTGTGTGGGCAAAGCTTGATGGTGATTCTGGAGACCACCGATCTTATCTGATAGAGCCAACGAAGACGTCCGCATTGCACAGTTTGATTGTAGGACGAAGCCTTGTAAGATTTTCAAGGAACGGATACGTGCCGGTTAGTGTCCCTAACACCACAGACTCAACCACGAGCATCAAAGCGGGAGAAATCATTGGCAGCTGCCAGCCTGTTTCCACCATCACCTCCTTGGAAGCTACTTACGACCATCATTGCAAAAGGAGGCAAGACACAGACCGGGAATCCACGTCGAATTGCCGGTGCAGCTATTCAAGTGGGCCTCTGATCTGGTCACCAAGTGCAGTGACATCTTCTCAACAAGCCTGGATGACTGAGGTCGAACGAGTATAGTAACTCACGTCATAGATACAATGGGAACCAAGCCAATTCGACAAGCACCAAGGCGTCTTCCTATAGCCAAACAAGAAGAAGTGAGCGCATTGATCGCAGACATGGAAAAACAAGGCGTTATCGAACCTTCTGTCAGTCCATGGGCCGCGCCTGTAGTTCTAGTCAAGAAAAAGGATGGTAGCACTCGTTTTTGTGTCGACTATAGGCAGCTTAACGACGCCACTAAGAAAGATAGTTACCCGCTCCCATGCATCGATGACATCATGGACACTTTAGCCGATGCAAAACGGTTTTCTACACTTGATCTCAAGAGTGGCTACTGGCAGGTAGAAATCTACAAGAAGGACCAAGAGAAGACCGCATTTTCAGTTGTGACCGGATTGTGGCAGTTCGTGGTGATGACATTTGGGCTTTGCAATGCTCCAACTACCTTCAAACGCCTGATGGAGTACGTGCTACGTGGCCTTTCCTGGAAAACTTGCTTGGTGTACCTAGATTACGTCATTGTCATCGAGAAAACGTTTGAAGAGCATGTGCGGAACTTAGAAGAGGTTTTCTTCCGATTGCGACTGGCAAATTTGAAACTTAGTCCCGACAAGTATACCCTTTTCGCCGCTGAAGTAAAATACCTGGGACATGTCGTATCAGCAGAAGAGATCAAAACAGACCCTGAGAAAATTGAAGCCGTGAAAAGCTGGCCAACACCAAACAACAAGCGCCAACTACGAAGTTTTCTGGGTCTGGCCACCTACTATTGAAGATTTGTCAAAGACTTCTCCAAAATAGCTAAGTGTCTCCATCAGCTAACCGAGAAAAATCGTCCGTATATCTGGAACGAACAATGCTAGGTAGCCTTTGAAACCTTGAAGGAGAAGCTGTGTGAATCACCCGTGCTGGCATATCCAAAACCCGGAAAAATGTTTGTAGTTGGCACCGATGCGAGCAACGGCGGTACTGGAGCTGTACTCTCCCAGCAGATCGATGGCGAAGAAAGAGTCCTCTCGTATTACAGTCGAGTTCTTTCAAAAAGCGAGAGGAACTACTGCGTGACCAGGAAGGAGCTATTGGCTATAATAGAGACCACCAAGCAGTTCCGCAAGTACCTATACGGCCAGAAATTCGTTCTTCGAACGGACCATGCATCATTGAGATGGTTGCTCAACTTCAAAAACCCCGAGGGACAAGTTGCGAGATGGATCGAAAGATTGCAGTCATACGACTACGAAATTGTTCATCGGAAGGGCGGAGTTCATGGAAATGCTGACGCCCTATCCCGCCGTCCATGTCCAGCTAACTGCAAGCAATGCCGGCGAATTGAGGAAAAGGAACCGCGCGTTGATCAGCGATTGGTAACGACCGAATTCGATGAAGGTTGGTCACCGGAGGAGATTCGAAATGCCCAGTTAGCCGATGAAGACATCGGACCATTGCTCGTATGGAATGAGACAACTGGGCGACCTGAGTGGAAAGACGTGTCAATGCATGGTGCAACCCTGAAAAGCTATTGGGCACAATGGAACTCCCTTCAGGTGGAGGGTGGCGTTCTCGAGCGGAAATGGGAAATGGCAGATGGCAGCTCCTTTAGGATGCAAACTATACTACCCAAAAGCCGAACCCGCGATGTGGTTAAGGAAATGTTTGAAGGATCCTCGGGAGGCCACCTTGGTGTTAACAAGACCTTAGCGAAATTGCGGGAAAAGTTCTACTGGCTCCACGCTCGAGAAGACGTAGAGGACTGGTGTCGCAGATGCACAATTTGCGCTTCTGTCGAAGGCCCAAAGCAACGACTGAGAGGACAAATGCAAACCTATAACGTGAGGGTATCGCTTGAAAGGATTGCTGTTAATATCGCAGGACCCTTTCCTGAATCCGAATGAGGAAATCGATACACGCTGGTTGTAGCCGATTATTTCAGTAAGTGGACCGTGGTCTACCCCATTCCCAACCAGGAAGCAATTACTGTAGCCGAACAGCTAGTGTTAAATTGGGTCAGTAGGTACGGCGTACCTTGTGAACTACATTCAGATCAAGGTAGGAACTTTGAATCACTAGTTTTTAACGAAAGGTGCGAGCTTCTGGGGATACGGAAAACGAGAACAACACCGCTGCATCCCCAATCCGATGGAATGATTGAGCGTTTCAACGGAACTCTCAATAAACACCTGGCCAAGATGGTTGACGAGAACCAAAGGGACTGGGACCGACACATTCCACTATTTTTGATGGCGTACAGAGCTGCCGAACATGCATCGACACGCCAAGCCGAGCTAGAGTCTTTTTTGGAAAGACTCTTCGTCTCCCAGCTGATATAAGGTTCGGAACACCCTCCGAGAAACCCCAAACGATCTCGGAGTACGCAAGTGAGCTAAGGCAACAGTTGAACCAGATACATCGGACAATGCGAAAACACCTCGAATCGGCTACTGACCGCATGAAGGCCAGGTATGATCTGAAGGCAAATTCTACTGGCTTCCAGCAAGATGACTTAGTGTGGCTATATAACCCGCAACGGCGAAAGGGTAGGTCTCCAAAGTTGCAACATAATTGGGAGGGACCATGCCGAGTTACAAAGCGAATCAACGACGTCGTATACCTTAAACAGGAACACCGTAAGCCAAGAGCCAAAATGAAAATCGCGCAGCTGGACCGTCTTGCCCCATATTACATCCAGGGAGAATTGACTACAACTGGCAACACATCTTTTCGGGGCGAAAAGAACTGAGGTGGGGGCAGTGTTACATGTGCAAAGAATTCTGCAAGCTTCTGTCGCAATTGTTTTCACAACCATTAAAAACATCAACAAAATGAATTTACTCGAAACCACGAGAACCCAACAAGCATGGTCCATTCATTACGCTGCTGGAATGTTCCCGCTAATTCACCAATGTACGAGAATTGAGTTGAATGATTAGAGACCCTATATAAAGGCGACCTGAATAAATGGGGCGAATCATTCATTCGACCGCGATAAGAACTGCGATAGTGTGTGGGAAGCGATATTGTTCGAGTAATAGAAAAGTGATTTTCGTAATAGTGAAGTGATTTAGAAGACAATTGCGATAAGAAATTTATGGACAAGTGTTAGATTCTTAATAGTGAAAATTAAAATTAATGAAAGTGTTAAATTGGTTATTGTGCATTTTTGTAATTAAATAAACTCTTTTAACTTAAATTAAAAGACATTGCGTTTTCACTTTTCCGGAACATTAAAATTATTGGCCGCGAACCAAAAGCACGCGACAATATATATATATATATATATATATATATATATATATATATATATATATATATATATATATATATATATATATATATATATACTCGTAGATATATATTGTTACATGTACCAATAATTACATGTACAAATAATTCTGCGAGCTGCTGTCGCAATTGTTTTCATAATCATTAAGAACGTCATCATATGAATTTACTCGAACCCACGAGAACCCAACAAGCATGATCAACATCTGCAAGTGACGTCACTTCATTCATTAATTTGCTCGAATCTACCAGGTACCTCTCGGTAGAACATTCGCCAATGTACGAGAAATGGGTGAATAGGTAGAGACCCTATATAAAGGCGAGCTGAATGAATGGGGGGATCATTCATTACAACCGCGATAGAAAACTGCGATATAGTGGAACGCGAAGTAAAGACAATTGATTGTTTGAGTGCGAAGTGATTTTAAGTGGACAGTTGAATGACAAATTTATAGACTTAGTGAAAATTAAAATTGTGAAATACTAAAATAAGTAATAGTGCATTTTTGTGATTAATTGAATAAACTCTTTTCATTTAATTTAAAAGACATTGCGTTTTCACTTCCCCGGAACATTAAAATTATTGGCCGCGAACCGAAAACACGCGACAATGGTGTCAAGAAGTGAGAAAGAAAAATTTTGGAAGTGAAAACGTTTAAACAATTTTAAAGTGCACAATTGTGAAAGTTAACGTGGAAAAATAGCCGAAACAATAAAAATGCCAGGAAATTTAAATCTAAAAATTAATCAATTGAGCATATCGAAGCTCAAAGAGGAGTTGAAACAACGAAATCTGGCTACACAAGGTACAAAGGCCATACTGATTGCACGCTTGCGTGATGCGATCGAGTCGGAAGGCGTGAATCTGGATTCGGGTGAGCTCTCAGCTGCAGAAAGAGGCGCAGAAGGTGGTGAAGCCGAAACATCAAAACCAAAGGAACCAGAAAATGCGCTGATGCAAATGTTGATGCTGATGCAGCCAGAGCAGGGACAACAGTCATCGAGTTTAGCTGCGAAGCTAAATGAACAATCAGCGAAGCTAGACCAACAAGCATTCGAAATCAAGGCAGACATCGCACAGAAGCTGGAAAAACAGTCAACCGAAATAAAAGCGGAGCTCAGTAGTCTCAACAGCCAAATTAAATACGTCGAGGAGAAGGTATACCAGGTCGAGGAGAGAATCAACCTTGAGATCAGCCAGGTCAACCATGAGATGGAAAAAGTGAAAAAGGACTTGGAAGCAGCGAAGGCAGTAGTAACCGCCCCACCAGCCCCAATTATAACCGCAGCGCAAAGCTCATCTAGAAGTGTGCAAGCACCAATATTCGATGGGCAAACGGTCCGGACTATTTACAAAATCCAGTTTGAAGCCGCCGCTAGGATAAATCACTGGAATGAGCAGGAACGAGCAACTGCGTTAATTCTTGCTCTAAGAGGCCCAGCTGCCGAGCTTTTGCAGACTATCCCCGTTGAGCTGCATTCAAACCCGGCTGCTATAATGAATGCGCTCGACATGCGTTATGGAGACGATCATCTGAAGCAGATTTACCGGGCACAGCTACGGCATTGGATGCAAAAGTCTGGCGAAACCTTGCAGCAGCTAGCACAAGACATTGAGCGACTGGCGCTTTTGGCTTACCCAGCTTACGACCCAGAACATCGAGATGACGTAGCAGCAGAAGCATTCATCAGCGCCTTAAAGCACAAGGAATTGCAACAAGCCGTGCGGTTAGCTCAAAAGCAAACAGTCAAGGATGCATTGGCTTATAGTTAAAATTTTGAGGCAGCCAAAAATGTGACCCGTACCACTGCCCGGGTTCGCGAGGTAGTGGCAGATAATTGCAGGTGTGAGCGCGTGGGAATTGAGCGAGAGCTGCAGGTGAATGGTGCGCCTAGATGCTGGAATTGCGGGGAAAAAGGGCACCTGCAAAGAGACTGCAAGAAGGGAAGAAGACTGAGCTATTGTCCAGGGTGGCGGAGATCCAGACCGTGTCAGGAACCTAGAATGGAGGCGCATCAAACTGCAAGGGCCAACTTCGTGGGGCAAACGTTGGCTAGGAGTATCGACATCCCCAGCACCGTTCCAAGGCAACACCGTGGAGAAGCAGACAGATGCCTTCCTGGTCAAGTTGATGAAGAACATTGCACCGTAACAAACGACACTGGTGCAACCCGATCTACGATCCGACCAGACCTAGTGAGGCCCCAACTGCTCCACAAGGGCAGAGTTCATGGAATTGCTGACGCCCTATCTCGTCATCCATGTCCAGCTAATTGCAAACATTGCCAACGGTTTGAGGAAAAGGAGCCGCCCGTTGATCTGCGAGTGATAACGGCCGAATTCGATGAAGGTTGGTCATCGGAGGAGATTCGGAATGCCCAGTTAGCCGATGAAGATATCGGACCATTGCTCGTATGGAAGGAGACAACTGGGCGACCGGAGTGGAAGGACGTTTCGATGCATGGCGCAACCCTGAAAAGCTATTGGGCACAATGGAACTCCCTTCATGCGGAGGGTGGCGTACTCAAGCGGAAATGGGAAACGGCGGATGGCAGCTCCTATAGGATGCAAACTATACTACCCAAAAGCCGAATCCACGATGTGATTAAGGAAGTGCATGAAGGATCCTCGGGAGGCCACCTTGGTGTTAACAAGACCTTAGCGAAATTGCGGGAACGGTTCTACTGGCTCCACGCGCGAGAAGACGTAGAGGACTGGTGTCGCAGATGCACAATTTGCGCTTCCGTCAAAGGCCCAAAGCGATGACTGAGAGGACAAATGCAAACCTATAACGTAAGCGTGCCATTCGAAAGGATTGCTGTTGACATCGCAGGACCCTTTCCTAAATCTGATTGGGGAAATCGATATACGCTGGTTGTAGCCGATTATTTCAGCAAGTGGCCCGAGGTCTACCCCATTCCCAACCAGGAAGCAACTACCGTAGCTGAACAGCTAGTGTTAAATTGGGTCAGTAGGTACGGCGTACCTTGCGAATTACATTCAGATCAAGGCCGAAACTTTGAGTCACTAGTTTTTGGCCAAATGTGTGTACTACTGGGAATACGGAAAACGAGGACAACACCGCTGCATCCCCAATCCGATGGAATGGTCGAACGTTTCAACGGCACGCTCAATAAACATCTGGCCAAGATGGTTGACGAGAACCAAAGGGACTGGGACCGACATATCCCACTATTTTTGATGGCGTACAGAGCTGCCGAACATGCATCGACGGGCCAAGCTCCAGCCAAAGTCAATTTTTGGAAAGACTATTCGTTTGCCAGCCGATATAAAGTTCGGAATACCCCCTGAGAAACCCCAAACGATCTCGGAGTACGCAAGTGATCTAAGGCAACGGTTGAACCAGATACATCGGACAGTGAGAAAACACCTCAAATCGGCTACTGACCGCATGAGGACCAGGTATGATCTAAAGGCTAATTCTACTGGCTTCCAGCAAGATGACTTGGTGCGGCTTTATAACCCGCAACGGCGAAAGGGTAGGTCTCCAAAGTTGCAACATAATTGGGAGGGACCATACCGAGTTACAAAGCGAATCAACGACGTCGTATACCGAATACAGGAACATCGTAAGCCGAGAGCTAAAATGAAAATCGTGCATCTGGACCGTCTTGCCCCATATTACACCCAGGGAGAATTGACTACAAATAGCGACACATCTTTTCAGGGCGAAAAGAACTGAGGTGGAAGCAGTGTTACATGTACCAATAATTACATATACAAATAATTCTGCGAGCTGCTGTCGCAATTGTTTTCATAATCATTAAGAACGTCAACAAATGAATTTACTCGAACCCACGAGAACCCAACAAGCATGATCAACATCTGCAAGTGATGTCACTCCATTCATTAATTTGCTCGAATCTACCAGGTACCTCTCGGTAGAACATTCGCCAATGTACGAGAAATGGGTGAATAGGTAGAGACCCTATATAAAGGCGAGCTGAATGAATGGGGGGATCATTCATTACAACCGCTATAGAAAACTGCGATATAGTGGAACGCGAAGTAAAGACAATTGATTATTTGAGTGCGAAGTGATTTTAAGTGGACAGTTGAATGAAAAATTTATAGACTTAGTGAAAATTAAAATTGTGAAATACTAAAATAAGTAATTGTGCATTTTTGTGATTAATTGAATAAACTCTTTTAATTTAATTTAAAAGACATTGCGTTTTCACTTCCCCGGAACATTAAAATTATTGGCCGCGAACCGAAAACACGCAACAATATATACATATATTTATATATAAATATATTTATATATATATATATATATATATATATATATATATATATATATATACAACTTTATACATAACTATATATATATATATATATATATATATATATATATATATATATATATATATATATATATATATATATATATATATATATATATATATATATATATAGGAGCAAGAAAAAAATTGAACTGATCACATTGTAATTGCTATGAACGTTTATAGCATCAGATTCGTTTGAAGTAATCGGATTTACTACAATTTAATCCATTTTTTTTAATGATTCATTCTTTTTAAAAATTTTATAATTTGAACCAATTATCCATTTAAGCATGAAATTGCCACTGATAAATTGAAAGCGATTTGATATAAATAAATTAATTGAAAATATCTGCAAAACGTAAAATAGTTCGAAAGCTGCGTAATTTAATGCATGATTTATTTGAAAATTATTGTAGTCATTCCTTTTTTTTGGGGAAAATTGGATTGGTTTTTTGAAAACTGTCTAGAGAGAATTTTCGTTACTATAAATTTACAAACTGTGCAGATTTTTCGCATTATAGATATTATTAATCAATTTCATAGCTGAAAGTTCACTTATTAATAAATTGAATCCATAAGTTAACAAAAGTCACAACAAAATTAAGATATCTATCAATTCAAAATCTGGCAAATTGCTATGATTATCTGATGCAGTTGCCTAATCCATTCAAAATTTGTAAAGTTCAAACATCGAAAAGGAGAATGGCAGCCGTAACGCATCGTTTGTTTAATGATTTGAAATTAGCAAACATTAGACATGCAATTGGTGATGCAATTGATCATTTATCAACCCAGTAATTAATATTCTGCAATATCATGCTGTGCCCATTTAGTGAACTATTGAACTCCTTTTGCAGTTGCTGAAATATGATCTGTGTATTAACAAGTAATGAAATTGTGGTCTAAAATGAAAATTAATTAAAATTTTTTTAAAAGTTTCTCTGCCGAATAATAAATGTCATTTTGAAGTAGATATGTTATTTTGAAATAAAAGATGCGTCGTACTCAAAATGGTCAATTATAATTATAACAGAACATAGACATACTCGTATATAGATAAATTTCATGAATTAATTAATTTCCAAACATTTAATTTGAAAATAATGGAAAAAGCAAGTTCGGTAGGCTGGAAGAAAAAATTTTAAATCTTATTTCATTTAAAGTCATAAAATTTAACATTTGAAATACCAATTACTTTGGTTACTTATTAACAGAATTTATATTAGCTAATCCTTACAAACAAGTGACAATTACGAACGAATATCATATTATCAGAGTTCTGGGTTTTACCATAACCTTTCGCTATGACCTGCAAAGTATAATTAGCTCCTATATTTTAAGTGAACAAATACACCTTAAATTGAGCAGAATATCATAACGATGTCCTTCTTTAAGTTTTCCAAATCCTCAAATATAAACTCATTTGCTGCACTTTTCTTCGCTCTTCAATCACATGCTTAATCTGGTTTCAATTTACCATGCCAATGGCATATTGAAAAGTTTAAATGTAAAAATAAGTTCAACTGAAAGCCAAACACCTTCATATGCGCTTGTAAGTATTCCATTCACTGCTACGAAAGATACTTGGATCCACTTTGTATGTCAATCAAAATTATATAATAGCAGAAAATTATATTTCGACTAATTGGACTTGCGCGCCACACCGTACTTAATGAGTACAAACTGTTTGGAGGGATTGTGTGAATGATACGGTGCCGAAGAAATGACATGGAGAAAAAGTACAGGTGAAATTTGGTTCAAGTTTATGTTTACGTCTACGCCAAGCCTAATAGGTATCCGTACCGTACGTACGTTACAGATACTCGTACTTTACTGTGAACTAGATCCAAGTGTAATTTAGCGAATGACTTGTTTAGGCAAAACTTTTTAACTTTTTCCCCTTGCAGCGTTGATAAGTGTACACATAGTGGGTACATGCTTAAGAGATTACCGAGGATAAGCGCTCTTGTATGGAGATTCCCATAAGATGGTTAATTACTGGGATTACCCGCATGAATGCGAGTATGTATAGGCATGAATAAAATTGTTGAGATATGAACTTTATTGAAGTTTTTAAATGTAGTGAAATATAGTACGGTGTTGAAATGAAGGTTTCGTACAGTATGTGCAGGAGGAGATAATTGACCTGGTGCTAATTAGATTTTAAGAAAAAATGTAATTTGGGTATTTATCGTGAGTTAAGTGATTTAGTAGTTAAGGAAGCAATCTCAAAGGCAATTTCATGGTTGTTTGTTATGGAACAAATATATTCAGCATGGTAACTTGTTTAGCGAATAATTGTTAAATGCAGGACATAACAGTAAGATCATATACTTTTTTGAAACTCTACTTTGCAAATGACTAGCCATCCAGCAAAAGCATTCGAATACAGGTTTTTCCAATAAGAGGTGTTATTTTGATATCCAAAGAAAAATGCTATTTTTTAATATAAATAATCGAATGTCTATTTCATTATATAGAAAAAGGTATGCCGTTAATATTAGAAAATAACATCAGGCAAATGTCTACCATGACCACGCTTACAGGATCAGAACCTTTACATGAATTTTTGCATAACCACATCACAAAGTGGCTGCCCTATGTCCTCGATAGCCTTGTGGCACCCCTACCATCGCATCAGAGGAAACCGCGAAAACAGCATCTATTCCGCGAGAGATTTTCGCAACTACATCAACATTTGACGCGAGTAGTGCTTTCAACTGGACGAAGGAAAAAGAGAAAGCGAAGCTAACTCCTTCTTCTTTACTCAACCGGCAACACGATCGAACGCGACTTAAACGACTCCACGTATGTGGAACAAATTTGAATCATGTTTAATTATGTTTTGCGTCATTGTTATGAGAAATAAAGTGTTATTGTCTCAAGGCCCACATTTATTTATACAAATAGGTTATTCGTGTACGCCTGTACGGATAGGAAACGTTGACACATCGAAACCCAGACCGTTAACCCCGAAAAGCCAAACTGATAACCCTGAAAGACTTAAGTGCGGCCATTGTGATAATTCAGAGAACATTTCCATATCTCAGTGTTCTTTCATTCCCAAGAACTCAAGTGACAGTGACACTACATATAAGTGCAGTGATTTGCAATCATATCATCCCTTACAACCGCAAGCTTTACGTTCGCGATTTCCTTATATATGTAAGCATCATTTGAAACGCAACAATGGCGCCGCAAGAGGTTGAACTATCACGATTAGAGGTAGAAACAAAGGCGGCTGCTGCAGCTGCTGCATCCGGTCAGCAAATTAATCAACAGCAACATGCCAACCATGTTAATATTGTGGGGCAATGCAAACTCCCACCCTTTTGGCGGGCCAGCCCAGACTTGTGATTCCTTCAAGTTGAGTCGCAACTTCAAGTCCACAAAATTATGAGCGACTCCACAAAATACCATTTAGTCGTGGCGACGCTTGATTACGATACAATTGCGGAGGTCTCAGACATAATTCGCTCGCCTCCAAAAGCAGAAAGATATACAGCCATTAAAAAAAGCCATACTTGCGCGTCTTACCGACTCACCAGATGCGCAACTACACAAGCTATTAACGGGAGTGGAGCTAGGTGACAAAAGACCATCCAAATTACTGCATCATATGCGTTCGTTAGCCGGCACACGCATCGGAGATGATGTCTTAAGAATCAAATGGCTTGATTTATTACCGCAGCACACTCGACGCATGCTTCTACTGATTAAAGGACAAACGCTTGACAAGCTCGCTGCAGTTGCTGATGAAGTGCCATCGGTTTTAGCCACTTCTAAGCAACCAGAGCGAAATTACACAGCCTACATACCGTCGTCCAATCCGTGCGACCAAATCACGCAAGAGCTTGCTGCATTACGTTTGGCAATAGTGCAATTAGCTAGCCTGACACGAGACTCACTGCAACATCCGTCACCTAGCCTCAATCAGCACCGACGTTCCGTATCACGTACTCACCAATAACCACGAAGCCATTCAGCCACGCCTGGAACATCTCGCACCGGATTTTGTTGGTTCCATACCAAATTCGGAGCTCTTGCCGTCAAGTGCAAACTACAGTGCACGTTCGCTCCAACAACATCCACATCTTCATCGGGAAACTAAAGCTGCCGGCGGTTTATGCGGCAGTCACCACCGGCACATTTAATGAATGCCGTCTCTATATTAAAGACCAGAGCACATCCACCCATTTCCTTGTCGACTCGGGCTCAGTAGTGTCGATTATTCCTAAGAGAATTGTTTCAAGAGCGATTCAAAGACAATCCCTCACATTACAAGCAGCTAATGGGACCCCAATCGCCACATATGGAACGCAGGAGCTTACTTTGAACCTTGGCCTACGTTGCCCCTTCCAATGAAAGTTTGTAATAGCTGACGTGCAGATAGCTATACTCGGCGCAGATGCACTCAAACATCATGGACTTCTCATTGACCTGCATGGACAACGTTTACTTGATGGTGTTACAAAACTATCTACCTTATGTATAAGAGGACCAACACCGAACATTTATGCAGTCAGCATCATATCACAACATTCTTTGCCACAAGGTGCTCTCGGTGAAAAGTATCAACGGCTTATCAGCGAATTTGCACACATGCTTGCGCCTCCTGGTCAAATGGCTCCGATTTCGGATCTGCCGACTCACCACCACATCATTACAAAAGGTCAACCCGTATTCGCTCGACCACGTCGTCTCGTAGGGGACCGCCTTGTAGCAGAAAAACAAGAGTTTGAATGGTGGATGGCGCGCTACAGAAAACTATCGTCAATTGAACCTCATCACACGTGCTGACCGATATCCGCTTCCAATCATAGAGAATTTCCTTCAGGAGGCTCGAGGAAAGGTATTTGCTGTAATTGACTTACAAAAAGCTTTCCACCAAGTCCCAGTCGCTCCAGCCGATATCGCAAAAACCACCGTCACAACGCCCTTCGGTTTATATGAGTTCCTTGGTATGCCAATGGGGCTCCGTAATGCAGCGCAGACGATGCAACGCGTCATGAACCATCTTTCAGGAAATTAGATTTCGTTCGAAGCTATCAAAACGATATACTCATATTTTCTTCCGATCACGAACAACATCAACATCATCTTCAGCGGATTTTCACTATCCTACAAGAGGCTCGTCTTCAAGTCAATTGGAGTAAATGCCAAATCGGAATGACAGAGGTCAATTTCGCAGGCTATCAGGCCTCCGAGGCAGGCTTCCGACCACCAAAGCCAAAGACCGAGGCAATCCTCAACTTTCCACGGCCAGAACACTTTACACAACTGAGACGTTTCATCGGGATGTTAAATTATTATTGACGATATATCTGACATGCAGCCAACATCCAGGCCTTTCTGAATGACATGCTCAAAGTTGCAACCAAAAAGAAAGTCAAACTTTCATGGACAACTGAATCCGAGGCCACTTTCGAGTTGTGTAAACAAAGCATAGCTTCAGCCACAACAACCACCTTTTTATCGCACTCACAACCGTTGGCATTGAACATGGACGCTTCGAACGTAGCCATCGGAGCATCATTGCACCAATAGCAACCAGATGCATCCTGAACTCCACTGGGATTTTTTTTCAAGGAAGTTATCAGACACCAAGCAGCGGTACTCTACGTACGACCAAGAGCTTCTGGCAGCTTTCGCAGCCGTGAAAAACTTTAAACGCTTACTGCAGGGAAGGAAATTTACAATATTCTCCGACCACCGACCGCTCTCCTTCGCTCTTCCTCAACGTCCCGACAAAGCTTCACATCTACATCATATGATCAGCAAACAACGATGCTACAAATTTCGCAGCCTTCAACACCATATGATTGTCCAACAACGATGTCACAAACGTCACAGCCGTCAACATCACATAACTGTCAACCAGTTGGAAAATCTAAACACGTCACATTTTCATTCCCTTTGCATAGTGCCGAGCTCATTGGGGAGGGAGTAGCTGTGGCACCCCTACCATCGCATCAGAGCAAACCGCGAAAACAGCATCTACTTCCGCTAGAGATTTTCGCAACATACATCAACATTTGACGCGAGTAGTACTTTCAACTGGACGAAGGAAAAAGAGAAAGCGAAGCTAACTCCTTCTTCTTGACTCAACCGGCAACACGATCGGACGCGACTAAAACGACTCCACGTATGTGGAACAAATTTGAATCATATTTAATTATATTTTGCGTTATGAGAAATAAAGTGTTATTGTCTCAAGGCCCACATTTGTTTATACAAATAGGTTATTCATGTACGCCTGTATGGACAGGAATCGTTGACACATCGAAACCCAGACCGTTAACCTCAAAAAGCCAAAGCCTCATGAATTTATCCTTGAGGTCTGGAATCGACACTGGGCAATTAGCGTAGACCTTATCTTCCACGTGGTCCCAAAGGAAGATCTTTTCGAGAGATAACACGGTCCGGAGACTTTTTCTGTAAAAGATCAATGGTTTTGTTGCTTGTGTGGCACGCAACGCCGTCTTGTTGAAATTAAATGCTGTCTGGATCAATACCATCCAATTCTAGCCATGAAAAATCCATTCACCGTGACTGTTGCTCCAGCCTCATTTTCGAAAATGTAAGGTCCAATGACTCCGCCGGGCCACAAACTGAACCAAACAGTCACACGTTGAGGATAGAGAGGCTTTTCAACAATAACTCTTGGGTTTTCCGAGCCACCTAGATGGAAATGGGCCTCATCACTCAAGATGATTTTTCAAAGGGATCCCGGATCATTTTCATACATTTCAAGGACCCAATCAGCTAAGACATGACGTTGTTGATGATCGACTGGCTTGAGTTCATGTGTTAATGATGTGTGTGGAATGCCTTATTGCAAAGAATGACGAGGAATGGACAAACCTGGGTTTTCTTCAACACTTTTGGGTACAGCAGCAAAAGTCTCGGCTGTTCTTGAGTGACGTGCACGGGTTTTATTCTTCACATCACTAAGTTGTCCCAACAGCTCGAATTTTTCCACCAATTTCTATATTGCTATATTGCTTCACGACGACCCAAAAATGTTCGAGTTTTACGGACCGCCTCTGCCGAATTTTCACCATTTTTATAGTGAATTTTAATAATTTGAATGCATTATTGAAGCGTGTATTGTTCCAATTTCAATAATTGTGTAGTTTCTACTTGTCAAGTTACAAAAAATGACAGCTTCAAAAGTGACATCTACCGAAAAAGGGGGCTATTCAAAATCACACCTTTTATTGGAAACCCTTCATATTGTTTGAGTGTGTTGATCAGACTGATCAGACTGTAATTCATTTTTGAAAATTGGCAAGAAATGCCTTGTGAGGAACGTCTTTGCAGCTCCTCGTTCAAGTTATTCGTTCAGTTAGAAATTAACAATGAATCACCTTTCTCTTTACATAATTCAAATTCAAATTATTTTTCATTAAAATATTTATTTGCCCCGAAAAATTTCAAAATAATAAGTGCTGATATTACTTAAGAAAATTGTTTGTGTGTAGCTACTTTATTGTATTGTGTAATGATGGAGTGTATATAAAGCGTCCTTAAAATACTGCAGCGATGATCTGCTGCCTTGGCAAAAGAGGATCGTGGGATCCGCCGAGATTGGCCTTGTCTGAGGACGCGTGAATGCGCTGGTGAGCTAGCTTTGCGGTGTCATGGAGCAATTTCTTCCCCAGCACAAGGACACACTAAAAAAAAAATTTCGCTTCCGCGAATTTCAATGGTCAAAGGAGTCGAAAAGGAGATAAGCTACTAAGGGTCAAAAATTGCTGACTCAAAGGGCAAACTTGGCCTGGAGAAAACAGATGGACTTAAAAGCACTTCGTCGTTACCGAGGGTACTCTTGGCCCATAAATAAGAGTGGGGCATCCAGTTGGAAGCGGTGCCCCCTTGCACCCTCTCAACCGGATCAAGATCCAAATGTAAGCGTGGCCGTATTCTTCATTTAAGTGAAAAATTCATACAAACATAATTTGAATAAATTTTTCCTTCAAATGAAAAATATAAGCATGGCAAATTTATGTCTTGATATTCTGTGAGGAAGTCACAAAATATTATGCCATAAATAGGCACGCGAGCGGAAGGCCACCTTACCCAGGCAAGAGCACCTGAAACACATAAAAAGGGGTGAGCTCGCCCGATGGCTAGCTCATTATAGTGGAGGGGCCAGCCAACGTGGCGGGTCCCATACCCGGTCAGGTTCAAAAACCGAACGAAAAGGCTGAGTTTATAATTTAATGATTCATTTTTTAGGTTTTTATAAAATCGTTTTACAAAACCCTACTTAAATCGCGTCCTGCCTGTCCGTCCGTCCGTGTGTCAGAGCACTTTTTCTTGCAAGCTTCTTAAGCTAGAAACATCAAATTTTGTATGCAGGTGTAGAGTGGTACACTCTTCAAAGTTCAACAACAACAAATATTGTAAGGTATTTAAGGGGGTCTCCGCATATAGGGGAGTGGCCCCAAAAAATTTCATCTAAGGTACCCGATATGGGTATCAAATGAAAGGTCTTGATGAGAACTTTTCAGAACAAGTCTAAATTTGACACTTTTTGCTTCGGCAGGTGCACAGGGAGGGCAAATATATGAAAAATCATGAGTACAACAACAACAAATACCTTTTTTTTGTGGTAGGGAGGTGAATGCTATTTATGCACAGAGTGTGGGATTCTCATGCGACTGGACTACCCACTAAACACCTCCCCTGTCAACCTGAGAACCTAGCTTGGAACCGTTTGACACATTACTTCGACCCAGGTCTCGTTTTGTTACGCCGTGGGGCGCCTTCAACCTGGGAAGTCCCTTTCCTAGCGGGAGGGGAGAGGAGAAGAGGAAATGCCAGAAGAGCCATCCCCCAGCCCCAGCGCCCCCGGCTGCTGTGAGTCCCTTTTATATTTTAGGACTGCCCGAGGATAATGTGCCACCTGTTTCCATTTGTCAATCGATTCGAGCATCACGGCAACTATATTATCCGGGGTGAGCTCTCCCGTCTCCCTGTAGAGTTCCTTTCGCAGCCTGACCCATTTTGTTCACGCAAAAAATTTGTGACAGGCATTGTCCTCCTCTCCTGGGCAAAAGCGACAATCGGGAGACCGTGACTTATCAATCTTGTGCAGGTAAGACTGAAAACACCCGTGCCCGCTCAAAAGCTGGGTCAGATAGAAGTCAGTCTCACCATGCCTTCGATTAAGCCACGGTCCACCTTCCCTTCGTGCAATTCCCCCAAGACTGCTGCCAATCGTTGAGCGAGCGTTATCTCTCCTCGCGGACAACCATCTCCCTCGCATCCTCGTTTCGGCGCAGGTAAATAGCGCGGCGCTTTCTAGCAAGGAGGGCGACAGGTTGTAATGTGACGCCTGCGCCCAGGAATCGAAGTGATTCCGATCCCGAACCCTTGTAACCTGCCAGATGGATATGTCCTCGAAGTGCCAGCGGACTTCATCTGTTGTGCGGATATCGTTGTGCAGAAAATATTTTTTTTCTGTCCAAATATTTATATCCGTGGATATAAATATTCGAAATATAGAATTAATCCAACCCCGGCACATTTCGAGACATACACATCTGGAAATGCCCCTCCACCGTGGCCATCGAGAAAACTATGCCACTGGCGACATCTGAAGAAGCACATTTCCGCCATATGAAGTGCCATTCCACGCACATATGTTTTGTCCGAGGTGACAACCGGAAATTTCGACAGCACATGGAGGCGCTAAACGTCATCATAAAGTTCTTCGTGATAATATCGAAGGTATTACAAAACCAGCTATACGTCGTTTGGCGCGACGTGGTGGAGTGAAACGTATTCCCTGTTAATCTATGAAGAAACGCGTGGTGTGCTTAAAGAGTTTTTGGGAAAACGTTATTCGTGAGGCAGTGACATTCACCGGAGCAGAAAAATTAGGAAAGAGGTTAGTTTAGTTAATAACTAATTAGAAAAGTTTAGCAATATTTTGTCTGGTCTGCAGCGGAAGGCAGGGCGTTTATCTCATCCAATCAATCCCATCAATCCAAGGTATCGACCGATAAATGAGGGTGTTGCTGAACTGGACGCCTCGCAACATCCCAACAGATGCCTGGTCGAGGAAGGTGACATATTTATGGATAAACATACAGACGGATCTTTGGAGGTTAGCAAGTGAGTTTTATGTTGAAATATCGGCAGTGCCCACGTCATTCATTTGACGGAATAAGTTCCGGGCAACCGGAATCGCTGCCATAGTGGAGTTTAGGCGCAGAGTTTCGGATATAACGAAACCTTGGTAATTAAGTATCTGATGCAACATTGCTCACTATGAAAATTTCTCACCTAAATGCATCTCATCAACTCTGAAGGCGAGTAAAGTAGGCAAATTAGTTAGATCGCCGAAAATATGTTTACCCGCGGTTTGTGTTGTATGCAATGCCGAGGTTGAGAGCAGGTGACAAATATTGGGGGTCATAATATGATCAACTCAATTAGTACATGATTGATTTAGAAACATCTCAATAACGAGGAATTAATTGAGTTTATATGAGAAGAGAATTATTGATTAGTGTTCCCGATGTTTTTGATATCTAAAATTATTTGCAAGAATTTAATTTCTATCGAAATATTCAATGCCTAGTTCAATTTAATAATATAGGTTAGTTTATTATATATTATTTTTAAATGTTAGGTTTTTTTTTGTGTTTTTATATTTCAATAGCAATTAATCCAAACAACATTATTTTGAAGAGCATGTGAAATTATTTGACCTGCGAGGAAATGACATTTAGAATACTTGATTATTTTGAAATATCAAATTATGTTCAGTTCCAAATTTTAAGGACTAATCAATTCACCATCATTACTTTCAAGTAGAAAAATTAAAAGGCCTTTTAAATTTTTCTAAATTAAATCTACACTATTAATTCTGTAATGCGGAAGTCTACAGAAGATTCATCCTCGCTCAATATGAAAATTGTTTTACAGATCTAGCTTCGTGAAGACATTTTGCATATGTCAACAAACATACATCTCAGTGAATTTTTGAAAAAAAAATTGAATTTTATATTTGAAACCATATTCTGCATGCTCAGGAGTGTTAAAAAAGAAAATGAAATAGCAACAAAATCCCCCAGAATCAATTTCGTGGTAATTTTAGAGGTGGTAATAATTGGTAATCAAATGTAATTAAAAACAAAGTGAAATTGAAACAAACGAAGGCCGAGTTTTGAAAGAACATAATTATAGAATGTTTTTAAATTGCATTGAAACGAGTAGAAAATTACTACCAAAAAAATGCGATATTTGTGTACAAATGAACTAGTGTGTGGATGCGAGAGTGCACGGTTGAATTTTTAGATAAATACGAGTATAAGTAATGTAAAATCTTTGGGCATAAAATTAATATTTTGTTTGTACAAAGAAAGTTATTATTGAACATAATCGAAGCTTCTATAATTGAATTCGGATGAGATCTCACGAAAAACAAAGTATAAATAACTGTGTGGTTGGTTTAGGAGTGTGAAATGATAATTGAGTTGTTTTCACTATATTCAGAAATGAAGAAAAAAAAAAATGTTTTTAAAAGACGTAACTATGTTCAGAAGTAATTGCTTAGTAATATGTAGTCTTTAAACTGATGCGAGTGTTGATATTGTGTGTAAATAGTATTTGAAATTTTCGTTCCTTCAATGAAGTTTAATCTAAGATTTTAATACATTCATTCATTCTTTATTGATGAACGTTAGTGGAGAGAAAATACTTACGAGCATTGTAAAAAGTTATGAATCCTTAGTGATAAGATGTTATTTCTTCATTTATCCAAGAGCGTGATTATCCCTCAAATGTTAGAAAGGAAATCACTTGAAACTAATATGCGAATAGTTTTATTGTATTGGAATTACATAGTAAGTCAAGTAATGCAGGGCATTTAGGGATTTTAATTTTAAAATTGACATTCATCTATAAGACTTTGAGTAATCGGAATAAAATTCATACTATTCAAGAGCAAAACCTCTTGTTCACCTTAAAGTTTAAAGTAGCTTCTAATTTCAGATCAAAAAAAGCAATGTTTACAAGCAAATATCAATATTTCTCTTTTCCTTATATCGGCTCTTAAATTAAAAGTCTGTTTTTGTTTTGCTTGAACCAAAGCATTCTTCAAACTATTCGTGGTTCATCTAGGAAATCATCTTTTTCACTTGATTTTAAGGTTTAGGGTGCGTGTGAATGGATTTTATTTCCAAAATGTTCATATGAACTTGCGCTCTTGTAAGACTTATAAACAATACACAGCTAGAGTGATAGTTCTAATAACCTGCTTGTTTGCACCAGGAGATATAGGATAGTTCCCCCCAAAATTTCATATAGCATAAAACATATTACTGCATTAGAATTTAGTTCAGTAGAATGCATAATTTGCTGTAATACCCACTAATCAAACATGAACGTATATGACTGGTTATTAAAAATAATCGGGTTCTAGATAGCTTGCTATTTCATTTTTCTTTTGAGGTTTCATTGTTTTCCTTTTAGAAAAAGTTTAATATATATATTCAGTAATACTGCATTCATCATTGTGACGCGATTATTTGCATATTGTATAAAAATGGGCGTTATTCTCTTTTTGTGTGTTGCATTCTAGGGTAAACAGATATATTAAGGATTTCTCTGTATAATTATAACCAACGCAAATTTAAATTGAAAATAAGATGAATTGCTAAAGTAACCCACGGCTTTCCTTTTTAGTGACTCTTCTTTTTCAGTGGGAACTGAGAGTGTAGGGTAAGTATGCCGTCGCAAGGGTAGGGTTTCTGCAAATCCGCTGAAGTCGGTTTCGCGTCGCGCGCGGTACGCGGTACCTTTGTTTGTTTCGCCATTTCTTTAGAGTAGTTTTCTTCGGTTTAAGTTCGAGTAGTATATTTTTCGGTACCGCGTCGGTGAATCGGTAACGCGCCTATGGGATTTTGTAGCGTTTTTGATTTGAGATCTGTGGATAGATCACATCCAGAACTAACGTAATGTAGGTTTCTCGTTCTGGATGAGTAATTGTTGACGCGTTTGAAAAACGGGCAATTTCAGGTGACTGAAATATTGTAATTGAGCGTAATCCATTCGGAGACCCGCGACCGAAATCCTCTCCGAACTAGCTGGCCGACAAGCAGTCACCGCATGAATGGGTTACGGTGCACGGATTGGTTGACCTGTTGGTACCATCCGTTGGCACTACTCAGACTTAACGTCTAGAACCGATGAGAGGTCGGTTCCGCGTTCGAGTTGAAAGTAGAAAATCATTACAAATGGCGCCCAACGTGGGGCCAAAAACATCCTAAGGGGGAAAGAACTTCGCGTCTTCTGACGAGTTGGTCCTTTACGGAGGATGTAAGGTACTTTGGTACTCGAGTCCCACTATCAGGAGCAGTGGAATTGTGTGATACACATTAGAGGTCGCTTCACGTGAGTTGTAGCTTCCGCTCTCCTTTGCTTGATTTTGCTTTCGCGACAGAATCCTTCCGATGTGTTGTCCCAGGTTAACCCCTGTAAGGACCTTCTATTTTCTTGATGGAACTGCCAGTCTGATGGGTTTACCTATCAGCATGGACTCTCAAGAAAATAGAAGGCTACCTTGCCTTTATGTCGCGGAAGGATTCTAACTATTTCTTATGCGTGTTAGACGAGTGGTATCGGTTCAACGTTCGGTGGCGTATGCTGGAGTCGCGAAGCCCGGAATGCTTCTACGCGTCGGGAACTTTGACCGCGTACAAAGTCGTTACGGTAGCTCTACCACTTGTCTCGTCGAGTCACTTTAACGTAGTTTAGAGACGGTTTTTTGTAATGTATGTGGGTTATGGGGTAATTTTCGTAAATCGACCGAAGCACCCTTTCTTCGGCAGAATACCACGCACTCTCTTTTCCCGTTGGAGGAGTCGACCACTGAAAAGGAAAGTGTATCAAATAATTTTTTTTCTCCTATCATTATATTAATAGCTCGCCACTATCGGCCACTCAATTAACATTAAATTCTTTTTTTTTCACTTATATAATAGGAATAAGTATATTTTATATATATTTTTTTTTCTTCTCTTCTCGGTTCATACTAGCAACCACCCATAATAAACCCACACAAAATGGCAACGAAGCGGACGCCCGATAAGCGGTGGACCCGGTCCAAAACGGTCCAACCCGCGAACTGTGGAATCTGTTTTGAAGACGTAGTGGAGGGCGTACACAGCGTGCGATTGGATTGTGGACATTTATTCCATCGTGCCTGTGTACAACAGCTCCTCCTCACGTCAGAGCTGTGTCCCTTATGCCGACGACCCATAGATCGGTCTGCCCTAGACGTCCCCCTCGGAACGCCCCTACCAACGCGTGGAGCAGTGGCGAAAGGAGCTCCAGAAGCCGAACCGTCACAACCACTCTTAGACCTGCAAGGAGCAGTAGGCGGTGAAGTTCCGGCTGCGAGTGTCGTGTCCGAGGTGACAACCATGCCTTCCGCCCACTCCATTGACACCCTCGTGGCGTTGATGAGGGATATGTCGGAGAGGATTGGCAACCTGGAGGGAAAGATCCAGAATCTCCCGTTGAGCCAACCACCCAGCCGCGTGAGAACTCCGCTTGGCTGGGAGCCAAATCCCAGTGTGGCGATGCCCCACTCCCGACAATCCGAGCAATGGGTCCCACCTCCAAGGAACTCGGGAATGGATCCCAGAGCTCCCGAATACAGACCGCGACACAGTACCGGACCTCCGTTGGTACCTCCAGCCCCCGAGGCAGTTCAGTACAACAGGTCAGTAGAGGATGTGATTCCCCCCGGGAACGCATTGACACTTTTCCGAGACCCGACGCCTCGTATCATGGAGAGTTGGCGCCTGAACTTTACAGGGTTCAACGATATGATATCGGCGGACCGGTTCCTTTTCCGGATTCAGGCGTTGGTATCCAGCACCCTGGGAGGTGATTCCTCGGCCTTCCTCCGGCATGCACATCTTTTGTTCAGCGGCGACGCTGCCGACTGGTACTGGAGCTTTAAAGAGTCAACGCCACGTCCCACTTGGCACTCTTTCAGTGCAGCCTTCCGCAATCGATTTGAGGATGGCTTCACTGAGAGAGAGCTAAGAGAGCAAATAAAGAAACGGAAACAAGGCGCTCACGAACCGTTCGACCAGTACTACACCAGTATAGTGAGATTGAGCACTCGCCTGCGAAATACCATGCCCGAGGACGAATTAGTAGAAATTATCAGAGAGAACATGCGCTGGGATCTCCAGAACAGCCTGCTACATTTTCCCATCAACACCATACAGGGATTGCGCCTCCATGCGCGTAGACAAGAACACTTGGATGAGCGACGAGGTACCTTCCGCCCACAACCTCGCATAACGGGACCAAATCCCCGAAATCATCACACCGCGGAGTTGATGGCAGCAGACCACCTGCTTGCTGATCCAGTACCAGTACCGAGGAGCGGAGCACCACCGGAGCTTGAGGACCCAGCATTGATTAATCGACCCTCCCTTGAAGCAATTACTAGCCCGACGGTCTGTTGGAACTGCCGACAACCGGGACATCGGTTCTATGCATGTCCAGCGGAGGCAACGCTTTTCTGCTACCGATGCGGAAAGGCCGACACATACGCACCTGACTGTGCAAATTGCAAAGGGCGAAAAAACTTGCCACCGAGTGCCGCGACCACCCGTCGGCACTCCTAGACCCCGGACGAACAAATCCAGACCCCATCACCAGCTATGACCCAGCTCCCAACATGACTCCAACTCTGCTGACTCGCACCGCTAAACACAGTTCTCCCGAAGTTCCACAACCGACGCCGTCCTTCGCCGATGCCAACGCGCAAGGGAATGATAGCGAGACGAAAGTTCCTTGGCATGTAAAACCCTTTCATGTCAGGCTGCGGAATTATTTGGCTACTCGACAGCGCATCTTCCATGAGGAGTTAGCCACAACTGTCCCACCGCGAAGCAAGCGAGCCACGCGTCGGATGCGGAGCTTCTGGAGAAAAGTCAGGCAGTCGAGGAAGGTGCTGAAGGACATACACTTAGACGAATTATTGAGGGATGATGTCCGGCCATATGCGTCAGTACACCTCCTGCAAAAACGAGTATCAGGCTTAGTCGATACGGGAGCCAGTGTGAATTGCATCTCTGCCGAGTTTGCAGGGGAGGTACTGGCAAAGCACGCGGACCAAATCCGTCATTTCACCTCCTGGTTAAGCACGGCGGACGGAACTCGTCACTCTGTAGTGGGAAAAATTATGACGGATGTCACCTTTAAAGGGGTAACTAAACCTATGGAATTTTTCATCATACCTCAGTTAACCCAGAATCTTTATTTAGGAGTGGATTTCGTTCGAAAATTTAACTTGGCCCCGGCACTATTTTCCAGTTCGACCCTGGAGTCCGTCACCACCGTTCCTGACCAATCTCAACCCACTAACTTACTACGGCATACACTGGATGTAACTCAGCAACTGCGTCTCGACTCGGCTATATCGGCTTTTCCATCGCACGAGAAGGAAGGTCTCGGGCGGACTGCTCTGGTGTTCCACACTATAGATGTGGGGGATGCTAAACCCATAAAACAGAGACATTTCGCCATATCTCCGGCGAAGGAAAAATCGTTATATGCCGAAGTGGATCGAATGCTAGCATTAGGCGTAATCGAAGAATCACAGAGCGCGTGGGCTTCCCCAGTCACCTTAGTGGTCAAGCCGAACAAGGTCCGGTTATGCTTAGATGCCAGACGCTTGAACGCCGTCACAGTCAAGGACGCATATCCTCTACCGTTGATCGAAGGCATTTTGAGTCGATTGCCTAAAGCCCATTTCATCACGAGCTTAGACCTCAAGGACGCCTTCTGGCAAATTCCTTTAGACCCCGGTTCAAAGGAGAAAACAGCCTTCACAGTCCCAGGCCGGCCCTTATATCAATTCGTGACCATGCCATTCGGATTGTGTAATGCCCCCCAAACAATGACGCGCCTTATGGACAAGGTGATACCACCTCATTTGCGGCACCAAGTTTTCGTTTACTTGGACGATCTGTTGCTTATAACCGAGACCTTTGACGAACACATCGACCTGCTTCAGGAGGTGGCTCTACACATCCGGAGGGCAAGATTAACCATCAACATAAGGAAGAGCCAGTTCGTGATGACGGAGGTGAAGTATTTAGGTCACATCATTGGGCATGGGCATATCAAGACCGATCCGGAAAAGACTCAAGCGATTGACGTTTTTCCACTACCCAAGACCACCAAACAGTTACGCCGATTCTTAGGGTTATGCGGATGGTACCAGCGTTTTGTACGTGACTATGCCACCATTACCACTCCTTTGACCGACATGCTGCGTAAGGGACGTAAATTCGTCTGGGAAGAGCCCAGCTTGCGAGCCTTTGAAGAGCTAAAGAAGAGTCTGACTACGGCCCCCGTACTGCACAGCCCGGACTTTGACAAACCGTTCTCAATCCATTGTGACGCGAGTCAACATGGGGTGGGAGCAGTCTTAGTCCAGGTTGCACAAGACGGCGAGGAGAGACCTATAGCCTTCATGTCTCACAAGCTGAACCCAGCCCAGCGAAATTACACGGTCTCCGAGCAAGAATGTTTAGCCGCGGTGTTGGCAGTGAAACGCTTCCGAGCCTATGTGGAGGGACACACCTTTGAAATCGTTACGGATCACGCTTCTCTGAAATGGCTAATGAGCCAGACTGATCTCAACGGCAGATTGGCCAGGTGGGCACTGAAACTCCAGGCATTTGACTTCACAATTCGCCACCGAAAAGGAAGCCAGCATGTAGTCCCCGACACCCTATCCAGAATGTTCGCCCCTGAAGGAGCCGAGTTGGTCCAAGAGGACGACAGCCCCCAATTGATCGATCTGGACCATCCTGCCTTCAAGTCAGCCAGCTACACCCAACTGATTCACACTATCCAGAACCAACAGCCCCAGCTTCCTGAACTGCGGTTGACGGATGGATTTATTTACAAGCGGATGGGACACGCATCCGGTGACCCCATACAAGAAGAAGAACAGTGGAAGTTGTGGGTGCCCGAAGAATTAACCACTGATCTTATCAGACGGGCTCATGACCACCCATCAAGTGCGCACGGCGGATACGGTCGTACACTTAGGCGGTTGAAAACCTGTTTCTTTTGGCCTAAGATGGCACAACAGATAAAAGCGTACGTAGCCTCTTGTGAGCTATGCAAGTGCACTAAAGCGCCCAACACCATTCTTCGGCCACCCATGGGTAAGGTTGAGGTCCCTGAACGCGTGTTCCAGCGCTTGTACATTGATCTTATCGGTCCTTACCCTCGATCTGCTTCTGGTCACACGGGAGCTGTCGTGGTCCTGGACCAGCTCTCCAAATTCCCTATCATAGAACCACTACGTAACATGCACACTGGACCTATAATCAGCTTTTTGGAGAACCGGGTCTTTCACATGTTTGGAGTTCCGGAGAAACTTGTCTCCGACAATGGGGTCCAGTTCACCTCCAGCAAGTTCCGAGACCTAATGTCCAAATACGGCATCATCCACCAACGAACTGCCGTTTATTCACCACAAGCCAACGCATCCGAACGACTGAATCGTACGCTCATAGCGGCCATTCGCGCCTATGTCCACCCGAATCAGAGGGACTGGGATCGCAAATTGTCCGCCATCACTAGTGCGCTGCGCTCGTCGTACCACGCCACGACCGGCATTTCGCCGTATTTTGCAGTGTTCGGCCAGTACATGATCGGTCATGGGAGCGCTTACCGGCTATTGCGGCAGCTGAAATCGCTAGAGGACCCAATCGTGGTTCTAGAACCGCACGAAAAGCTCCAACTTCTGCGAGATCAACTGCGGGAGAAGATTGAAGAAAGTAGACGGATGGGAGAGGAGCGGTACAACTTGCGATCTCATCCTTCTGGCTTTAAGGCCGGCGACGAAATATATCGTCGAAACTTCCGACAGAGCGATGCCACCCGCCATTACAATGCCAAACTAGACAAGAAATTCGTGAAGTGTCGAGTCATGCAAGTCATAAGCCCCACCCGGTACCTCATCGCGGACATGACTGGTAAGACCCTGGGAATTTACCACGCAAAAGACCTTAGACGATGAAGTGCAACTAATTCCCACGAGAAACCTTGGCTTATCCCAAATCTCTGCCTAGACGAAGGCCTCCGAATAACACCTGACTCCCTACTTTATAGTCACTGTCGAGTCCTCACGAACAGGGTTGTAGCCTATCCTTCGAAACGGATCTTCGACCCGCCACGTCCCTAACCAAGACCTGTTACCAAGGAGACGGGATCGTAATTACTTCGATTTTGGGGGGGGGAATGTGTAATGTGACGCCTGCGCCCAGGAATCGAAGTGATTCCGATCCCGAACCCTTGTAACCTGCCAGATGGATATGTCCTCGAAGTGCCAGCGGACTTCATCTGTTGTGCGGATATCGTTGTGCAGAAAATATTTTTTTTCTGTCCAAATATTTATATCCGTGGATATAAATATTCGAAATATAGAATTAATCCAACCCCGGCACATTTCGAGACATACACATCTGGAAATGCCCCTCCACCGTGGCCATCGAGAAAACTATGCCACTGGCGACATCTGAAGAAGCACATTTCCGCCATATGAAGTGCCATTCCACGCACATATGTTTTGTCCGAGGTGACAACCGGAAATTTCGACAGCACATGGAGGCGCTAAACGTCATCATAAAGTTCTTCGTGATAATATCGAAGGTATTACAAAACCAGCTATACGTCGTTTGGCGCGACGTGGTGGAGTGAAACGTATTCCCTGTTAATCTATGAAGAAACGCGTGGTGTGCTTAAAGAGTTTTTGGGAAAACGTTATTCGTGAGGCAGTGACATTCACCGGAGCAGAAAAATTAGGAAAGAGGTTAGTTTAGTTAATAACTAATTAGAAAAGTTTAGCAATATTTTGTCTGGTCTGCAGCGGAAGGCAGGGCGTTTATCTCATCCAATCAATCCCATCAATCCAAGGTATCGACCGATAAATGAGGGTGTTGCTGAACTGGACGCCTCGCAACATCCCAACAGATGCCTGGTCGAGGAAGGTGACATATTTATGGATAAACATACAGACGGATCTTTGGAGGTTAGCAAGTGAGTTTTATGTTGAAATATCGGCAGTGCCCACGTCATTCATTTGACGGAATAAGTTCCGGGCAACCGGAATCGCTGCCATAGTGGAGTTTAGGCGCAGAGTTTCGGATATAACGAAACCTTGGTAATTAAGTATCTGATGCAACATTGCTCACTATGAAAATTTCTCACCTAAATGCATCTCATCAACTCTGAAGGCGAGTAAAGTAGGCAAATTAGTTAGATCGCCGAAAATATGTTTACCCGCGGTTTGTGTTGTATGCAATGCCGAGGTTGAGAGCAGGTGACAAATATTGGGGGTCATAATATGATCAACTCAATTAGTACATGATTGATTTAGAAACATCTCAATAACGAGGAATTAATTGAGTTTATATGAGAAGAGAATTATTGATTAGTGTTCCCGATGTTTTTGATATCTAAAATTATTTGCAAGAATTTAATTTCTATCGAAATATTCAATGCCTAGTTCAATTTAATAATATAGGTTAGTTTATTATATATTATTTTTAAATGTTAGGTTTTTTTTTGTGTTTTTATATTTCAATAGCAATTAATCCAAACAACATTATTTTGAAGAGCATGTGAAATTATTTGACCTGCGAGGAAATGACATTTAGAATACTTGATTATTTTGAAATATCAAATTATGTTCAGTTCCAAATTTTAAGGACTAATCAATTCACCATCATTACTTTCAAGTAGAAAAATTAAAAGGCCTTTTAAATTTTTCTAAATTAAATCTACACTATTAATTCTGTAATGCGGAAGTCTACAGAAGATTCATCCTCGCTCAATATGAAAATTGTTTTACAGATCTAGCTTCGTGAAGACATTTTGCATATGTCAACAAACATACATCTCAGTGAATTTTTGAAAAAAAAATTGAATTTTATATTTGAAACCATATTTTGCATGCTCAGGAGTGTTAAAAAAGAAAATGAAATAGCAACAAAATCCCCCAGAATCAATTTCGTGGTAATTTTAGAGGTGGTAATAATTGGTAATCAAATGTAATTAAAAACAAAGTGAAATTGAAACAAACGAAGGCCGAGTTTTGAAAGAACATAATTATAGAATGTTTTTAAATTGCATTGAAACGAGTAGAAAATTACTACCAAAAAAATGCGATATTTGTGTACAAATGAACTAGTGTGTGGATGCGAGAGTGCACGGTTGAATTTTTAGATAAATACGAGTATAAGTAATGTAAAATCTTTGGGCATAAAATTAATATTTTGTTTGTACAAAGAAAGTTATTATTGAACATAATCGAAGCTTCTATAATTGAATTCGGATGAGATCTCACGAAAAACAAAGTATAAATAACTGTGTGGTTGGTTTAGGAGTGTGAAATGATAATTGAGTTGTTTTCACTATATTCAGAAATGAAGAAAAAAAAAAATGTTTTTAAAAGACGTAACTATGTTCAGAAGTAATTGCTTAGTAATATGTAGTCTTTAAACTGATGCGAGTGTTGATATTGTGTGTAAATAGTATTTGAAATTTTCGTTCCTTCAATGAAGTTTAATCTAAGATTTTAATACATTCATTCATTCTTTATTGATGAACGTTAGTGGAGAGAAAATACTTACGAGCATTGTAAAAAGTTATGAATCCTTAGTGATAAGATGTTATTTCTTCATTTATCCAAGAGCGTGATTATCCCTCAAATGTTAGAAAGGAAATCACTTGAAACTAATATGCGAATAGTTTTATTGTATTGGAATTACATAGTAAGTCAAGTAATGCAGGGCATTTAGGGATTTTAATTTTAAAATTGACATTCATCTATAAGACTTTGAGTAATCGGAATAAAATTCATACTATTCAAGAGCAAAACCTCTTGTTCACCTTAAAGTTTAAAGTAGCTTCTAATTTCAGATCAAAAAAAGCAATGTTTACAAGCAAATATCAATATTTCTCTTTTCCTTATATCGGCTCTTAAATTAAAAGTCTGTTTTTGTTTTGCTTGAACCAAAGCATTCTTCAAACTATTCGTGGTTCATCTAGGAAATCATCTTTTTCACTTGATTTTAAGGTTTAGGGTGCGTGTGAATGGATTTTATTTCCAAAATGTTCATATGAACTTGCGCTCTTGTAAGACTTATAAACAATACACAGCTAGAGTGATAGTTCTAATAACCTGCTTGTTTGCACCAGGAGATATAGGATAGTTCCCCCCAAAATTTCATATAGCATAAAACATATTACTGCATTAGAATTTAGTTCAGTAGAATGCATAAATTGCTGTAATACCCACTAATCAAACATGAACGTATATGACTGGTTATTAAAAATAATCGGGTTCTAGATAGCTTGCTATTTCATTTTTCTTTTGAGGTTTCATTGTTTTCCTTTTAGAAAAAGTTTAATATATATATTCAGTAATACTGCATTCATCATTGTGACGCGATTATTTGCATATTGTATAAAAATGTGCGTTATTCTCTTTTTGTGTGTTGCATTCTAGGGTAAACAGATATATTAAGGATTTCTCTGTATAATTATAACCAACGCAAATTTAAATTGAAAATAAGATGAATTGCTAAAGTAACCCACGGCTTTCCTTTTTAGTGACTCTTCTTTTTCAGTGGGAACTGAGAGTGTAGGGTAAGTATGCCGTCGCAAGGGTAGGGTTTCTGCAAATCCGCTGAAGTCGGTTTCGCGTCGCGCGCGGTACGCGGTACCTTTGTTTGTTTCGCCATTTCTTTAGAGTAGTTTTCTTCGGTTTAAGTTCGAGTAGTATATTTTTCGGTACCGCGTCGGTGAATCGGTAACGCGCCTATGGGATTTTGTAGCGTTTTTGATTTGAGATCTGTGGATAGATCACATCCAGAACTAACGTAATGTAGGTTTCTCGTTCTGGATGAGTAATTGTTGACGCGTTTGAAAAACGGGCAATTTCAGGTGACTGAAATATTGTAATTGAGCGTAATCCATTCGGAGACCCGCGACCGAAATCCTCTCCGAACTAGCTGGCCGACAAGCAGTCACCGCATGAATGGGTTACGGTGCACGGATTGGTTGACCTGTTGGTACCATCCGTTGGCACTACTCAGACTTAACGTCTAGAACCGATGAGAGGTCGGTTCCGCGTTCGAGTTGAAAGTAGAAAATCATTACAAGGTATCACGCCTGCAATCACTCTCTCCGCCGAGTCGGAGACTGTTGGATACGAAGATGCAATTCTCAGTGCTCCTCTTCTCTGTACCTGTGCCAATCGTTTTCGGTATACCTCCTTGCTGAGAGCGTCGCCCCATACCTCTGCTCCGTACAGTAGCACTGACCCTACAGCACTCATCAAGAGGCGTCTTCTTGATGGGCTGGGTCCCCCTACGTTGGCCATAAGTCGACTCAGAGCCGATATTCCCGAAGCAGCCTTCTCAGCCGTTGCCCTGATTTGCTCAGAGAAACTCATCTTCGAGTCGATCAGTAGCCCCAGGTACTTCACCGCTGGCTTCGATTCGATTTGTATGTCTCCAATACTGATCATCCTTACTCTAGGGATTCTTTTTTTTGTCAAGATGACCACTTCGGTTTTCTCAAGTGCTAACCTGAGCCCGCGAGCAGTCATCTAGTCCCTCAATCGGCGCATTAGCATACCTAGCCTAAATTGCGCTTGTTCAATGGTGCGTCCAGTGACCAGAGCCACAACATCATCCGCAGAGCCAACCAAGCGCGACTCATCTGGCATCTCAAGTCTCAGTAGCCTGTCGTAAGACACGTTCCACAGGTCCGGACCAAGGATAGATCCCTGGGCAACACCCGATGTAATTTCCATCCTTTGTTGGCCCTGTGTCGTGTCGTAGAGCAGGCTTCGGTCCTTAAGGTAGTTCCTCAAAAGCCGCATTAGATATTCTGGAACTTGAAAAGAGTTTTCCAGCGTGTCCAGAATATCCACCCATCTAGCGGAGTTGAAGGCATTCCTGACGTCGAATGTCACCAACAGGACGATCCGTTGCATGTTGCGACTATATGCCTCTGCCGTTTGGATCGCGTTCACCACCTCTGCAATCGCATTAATGGTAGAACTTCCTGCTCTAAAGCTGTACTGCCGAGGAGATAGGTCCCAAGCAGCACGAATCGCGTCAGTGAGTCTTCCCTTGATAAGTTTCTCTAGCACTTTCCCAGCCATGTCTAGCATGCATAACGGGCGGTATGCAGACAGCGATTCGGGATTTCCCTTCCCCTTGCTGATCAGCATGAGTCTCGCCACCTTCCATCGTACCGGGAAAACCCTGTCCCGTAGGCAAGCGTTGAATGTGCTGAGCAGCAAGTCAGGACAATGGTGATAGACGAGCCGCAACACCTCAGCTGGAACACCATCTGGACCTGGACCATGGACAGCGTCAACATGGACGGGATGGGCGGGGAAGAGTTCCCGCACTATCGCGTCCATCTTTTCCGCTTCCCCATGCCCAGCTTGTAGCCAAGGCCCCACGGATCCTTGTTCACATGGTCCACTAGGTCTTGCCAGCAGCGAGCCTTGCTACTGTTGATCAGTTTGCGAAGGCATTTCCTGGCCGACTTATATGCTGCCACCTGGTTGCATACCTCGTCACGGCTCCGTGCCCGTTGAGCCTCACGCCGAAGCTTGTGACACTCCCTCCGCTTTTCAAAGATTTCAGTAGACCATCAGTACACTGGGGGCTTGCCGTGCCAGGGTCTTCGACGGGGCATAGAAGCCCAGCAAGCAGTCGTGATTATGCTCATAGTAGAGTTCACCACGTCTTGAGCTGACAGTTCTTCCGTCCCCTCCGAAGCTCCTTGCAGCGGCTCACCTGCTGTGAGAACCTTTACGAACCTCTCGACGTCCATTCTTCCAATGTTCCATCCAGTTGTAGAAGGCCGAGAGCACGGACGTCGGAAGATAACATCACTTATCTTAAATAGAATGCACTGGTGATCACTGGCTGAGTAGTCCTCTAATACTTTCCAGTTGTGTATCCTCCGTACTAAGGACTCCGAGGCGAATGTCACGTCCGGTATGGTTCCCGCACAGACAATATGGCGGTAAGTCGACGTATTTCCGGAGTTTAGTACGACGAGGACCGTCCTGGCCGCCATATCCAGGATTCGTTTTCCCCGCGGATCCATCTGAGGCATGCCCCATTTGATTGCTTTAGCATTGAAGTCACCTCCAACGAGCACTTTACCCCCTGCGTTCGAGACAGCGCCCTCCAGAGCATTAAGCTTGGCTTGGAAAGATGATATCGACTCGTTAGGCGTTAGGTACACACTAAAGAAGGTGATCCCTGAGTACCGAACCCACACGAAACCATCCTCCCGTCCACAACTCTCCGCTTGAAAGTCACTGTTCCGAACCCAGATAGCGACAGTACCAGTTTCATCAGAGTACCATAATGCAGGACTTTTATTATGGTGTTGCTCACTCAGCAGCAAGAAGTCGGCTTTCATGTCCCTCGCAAACTGCTTAAGCAGTGTAGTTTTAGCTGCAGGATGCAGGTCATCGAAGCTCTGATTTTGCCTTGGCCAGGGCTTCCTGGAACACCCGGCATTTTCCTGACCCCAAGACGTGTCCAAAATCAAGTTTTGGATCAGCATCCTTGCAAAGAATACAGTGTGCCTCCTTCATACACTGTTTTCTTTTATGACCCGTTTCACCGCATTTGTAACATAGGGAACTCCTATTGGGTCCTTTGCATACTTGTGTGGTGTGACCATAACCAAGGCATTTGAAACATTGAAGAGGCGTTGCTCTTCGCCGTATCCTACAGACAACCCACCCAATTCGTACTTTGCCATTGTTCAGGAACAAACATTAGAAATCAAAATTCGCTCAACTTTGTTAATAATAGTATGATATTCGAATTTCACATCCTCCCCAGTAAAGTCGTATACGTATACTGAAGCTGAACGAAATTCAATTTTAAAGTAGTCCTATAGAAGCTCCTTAAACTTTGTAAGTTTGGTGAAAATCGAATGATATACACGGAAGTTACATAGATCCATTTGAAACTTCTCCGATTGCAACAACAATAACACATAATTTTGGGTTTTCTGGACTTTCCGTCCAATCAGTCACTGCAGTTTTGATTTTATCTTCTTGAAATTTTCAAATAACGTCAATAACATACATATTTGTGGGAATTCATGATTTGAATGATTTTTGTTGGTTTGCAACAAAAAGGCGTCCGTCAAAAATAGAAAAACAATAGAATTTCTTATAAACGTGCACATCTCTTTGACATATTTCATGACTTTATTCGTTGCTGGTGACTGCGTTTCAGGGAAATTGGGTACAAAACCCTTCTGACATGAGCGTAGGTCTGTCTACCTAACTTGTTTTATACTAAATTTGACTTTGAACACAATATCATTGACACTTACCAACGTTTAAAATCAAGGAAGTGGATATCTTAGTCTTTATTAATGGCTTGCACTGCTTTTAGTCATAATCTATTTTAAACCCTCAGTTCTAAATTCATTGACAACATCTTCAGTTTAATCCACATTGTAGCAAAGAATCATGTTTTTTGTTCTTTAGGTCTCCTTTAGTAGATAAACTAGTTTTTTATGCAAAAAAAAATGACGTTATCGTGTCATCTGTCGGGTATTTGAACATTTTCATCTCAAGTTTTTGAATGAAAAGGATAATTTGACGAATAAGCAAAAAAGCACCCCACACTGTACGCTCAGTCCATGTGCGCAAAGTTCGACCGTTAAAATAAAGTTCAGATCACCCGAACTTTAATGTTTTATATAAAAACATAGCTTAACTCCTTTTCTTTTACTGCTTGTGATTAAATTTCGACTAGCAAGCAAATAGTTTGTCAGTTCACATTAAATGGGTTTAAATATTTACTGCGCATACAGAATTTAAATGCCAAATTACTACCACGTTGCTGTAATTAATTTATATCAGTAGAAGTAATTTTCTGCACATTATACATTAAATTCGAGAAAAAAATTCATTTTGGTCACAACTTTAATTTACCAAAACACAAATTCCATTATTTTGAAAAAAAATTTACTATTAAGAAGATAAAAAATTAATCATTAATAAAAAGGGTACTTACCCAATACCCACGTTGGGCGCTATTTTGTAATGATTGAGTGTATAAAGTGTCCTTAAAAGACTGCAGCGATGGTCTACTGCCTTGGTGAAAGAGGATGGTGGGATCCGCCGAGGTTGGCCTTGTCTAAGGATGCGTGAATGCGCTGGCAGGCTAGCTTTGCGGTGTCGTGGGCAATTTCTTTTCCCCAGCGCAAGGAAGCACTACAGAAAAAAATTTCGCTTCCTTCGGCAGAATGCAAATGCAGAATGCAAATGTGAAGTATAATTCATTCGATATTTCACACGAAAGAAGCACAAATCACATTCCTTGCATGCTAAAAATTTACCTGGCACTGTTCACTGTACACATACACCATTTAAAACAGTCAAATGAAACACACGTTTAACTCCTTCCACTGACAGCTAGCTTGAGCAAGTAAATAAATTCCCATTCTTTTAACTTTGAACATCAATCAAACATGAACGGATATATGTATGTATGAAATGAAATGAAATTCACATCAGAAGGAGCGCTACAATATTCTCTGCGGACTATCACAATAGAAATCCGTTTCGGAACCGTTAAAAAACCTCGAAGTTTGGTGGCCGTTACTGCGAACAGTTTCACGTATTTTGTGAATGCATCTGTCATCCCTAAAATATATTTTTTTTTTCAAGTCAAATCGGGTAGTAGGCCATAGTGATCTTAATGCAATGTGTCAAATGGCACTGGTTTCTTTGGGATCATGTGTATCGTACGAGTTACCTGTAGTGGCTTCGAGTGCATTATACAACGTAAACAGTTTCCGACGCACGTCTGTAATTTCGTTTCTAATTTTGGTAACCAATAGTGGGTTTTAATTGCCCCTGCACATTTTTTAACCCCCAAGTGACCGGTTTAAAATTCCGTTCCATCTCTGATGGAACATATTAAAACAAACAACCATCGTCTGTCTGTCGGTATACCAGTTAATTGTGTAGAACACTTCTTGACTTCTTCATTCGCGCTTTTCAGTTTTTCAAATGCTGCAACCCATGCCTCGTAAATACAAATTTCTTATATTTTTTCGTTAAATCAGTTCACGGGTGCGCAATACGTGGTAACACAGCCACAAATCGTCTAAAACAACTGAAAAGTCCCAAACACAATTGAAGGAAGAGGTACTTGACAAGCTTGGTACGCCAGATCAAGGGTTCCAGACAGTGCTGACAAAAAGAGCGAAGACAGCCGGAAAGAAACTCCTTCAAAAAGGGCCAGAAAATAAATTTAGCACAGATCTGAGATGAAACGTAGAAAAAGAAGCCCCAACAAAGACCCCGGCAGCAGGCACTGCTCGTACGCAGAAATGCTGCGGGATATCAGGGAAAATGTGAGGCTTTAAGACACAAGCACTGCTATCAAAGCAGTACAAACAACGCAGTCGCGTCATATACTGGTCGAATTTGAAGCAGAGGCCGAAAATAAAGAAGAATTTTGTGATGCAGTAAAGAAAGCTTTCGGCAAAAGCGCAACTATAGCCTCACTTAAGCCGATGGCAACGATCGAAAAACGAGACCTTGACTGCGTCATGGATTTGGCTGAGATCTGGAGCTCCCTAGTGTGGGCAGTATCAAAGTGAGGCTGACACCAGAAAACTAAAGGGGGAAACGCACGGCCATCATTGACTTGACCGAAAAGGATGCCGAGTAATTTCTAAATAAGGGCAAGGTAAGAATAGCTCGGGTTATATACAAGATATGGGGAAGAATAGCGCCTCTTCAATATTTCAATTGCCTTGGCTATGGTCATCCCGCACAAGTATACAAAGAACTTGATAGCTATTCCCTATCTTGCAAATGCGCTGGAATGGGACATAAAAGAAAAATCCCCGTTGGCAGCACCAGCCGGAAAGGTAAATTTCTCGTATATAGCGTAAAGTTTCGAAAAAGAATTTAGCTTGCCTACTACTAAACTTCTTTCTGCGATTTTCGTAGTACCACATGGGTATTTATTAACATAAAAAAAATCTGGCCACGTTCGTTTTTAGAGACCTTTTATCGGGGCGCAAATATTTTGCTAATTAAATTGAGTTGCACGCGTATGGGTTACATATTGAAAATCGGCGGATCATAAATTGTTGTAAACATGTAAATACCGGTTTCGCCCTTCTCGCATTTGCTGTTTACACAGTTCACCGTGGTAACCACACAAAGGCTTAAATAGCTCGAATAGTTAATTTCAAAAGATTTCCATAAAAGTTTAATCAGCACTTGCATTGCCATTAATATATACATTTTCAATTCTTTTCTGAACTATGAGGGCCGTCATTTCGATTTTTATTGAAATTGGCTGCTAAAAATATTAAGCTGTAAATTTTCGACTGTTTTATTTGTCATTCGATTTGCATAATTAAATTAAATTAACTTGCCTTAATAACTTATAATTTCAAGTTTCAACGGAATCTGTTGAGAACCTTGGCTGCTAGAGGGCTACAGAAATAAAAAACATTGTATGCCACCCCCCTGTATGGGGAGACCCCCCTTAAATACCTTAAAATATTTACTTGCACTGAAAATTTCAAGAGGTCCTACCTTTGACCTACGTAGGAAATTTACTCATTCTAGCTCATGTGGTTTGCGAGAAAACTTGTTATGACGCACGAACAAACGGGCGGACGGATGGACAGGCAGACAAGTCGCGATTTTATAATTTTTAAGGGTATTGTTAAAAATATTTTACAATATCTTAAAAATGATCTGGTTTATAAGTTCTTTCAAGTAAAGTCATTTAGAATGTTTCCATGAAAAATATTCACTATTTCAGTTGGCACCAAAATAGCGAATTGCGCTTGCCTTCAGACCTTTGGGGGCCGCCATTTTGAATGCATGCATTTGATTTTGGATTATTTTAAATCTTTGTATGCTAGGACCTCATCAATGAATATCTATCTCGTTCAAATAGGAGTTTCACTCTAGACAGGGCAAAATATATCAATTTTTAAAGAAAATGGCAGCTAAAAATATTAGGCTTTAAATTTTCGACTTTTTTATTTTTCATTCAATTTTAAGAACATAGTACAGAGACTCATAATCTAAAGTTTCGTCAAAATCCATTGGAAAATGTGACCGCTAGAGGGCCACAAAAACATGAAAAAAAACGCATATTTAAATCGCCGCCATTTTGAAATTTGCACATGCATGATCACCAAAATATTAGAAACTGTAGATCTAAGTAATGGCTATCTTAAAACCAAGTTTCATATATGTCGGATCAAAATTGCGACTTTTGAAAGCCTTTGAAATTTTGACTTTCAACTAGCCGCCATTTTGTTTTTTGCAACTTGACCTCCAGTTTTTTTACGTAATTCTCTAGATACTTATAATTCCTATCAAACTACCGAATTTTATGAAAATCTGTTGAAAGCTTTGACCACTATTACAACAACAAAATTTTGCACGTTTTTCGACATTTGAGCGGCCGCCATTTTGTTTCTGCCGTACCGACTTTGGATTTTTTATTGTGAAATTCATCACAAACATCAATGTACCTTTGTACCAAATTTCATCCAAATTGGAGCTATACTTTGGTCAGCACAGAAATCACGATTTTTCGTCTAAAATGGCCGCCATTTTGTTTTTGCCCCGCCGATATAGCTGGTTCACGAATTTAACCGAGATAATTACCCAATACACCTTTCCTGAAAATTTGGTGAAAATCGAAGCAAAATTGCGTCCTGCTGCTAAACGAATATCGTAGTTTAACCACCCAAAACTGCTTGAACAGTTCGCGAGGGATATGAAACCCGAATTTATGCTGCTGAGTGTGCAACACTATGATAAAAGTTCTGCATCATGGTATCGTGATGAAACTGGTACTACCTTCATCTTAGTTCAAAACAGTTATTCCCAGGTGGAGGGCTGTGGATGGAGGAATGGTTTCCTGTGGGTTCGGTGTTCAGGGACCACCTTCTGTAGTGTTAACCTAACGCCGAACGAATCGATATCATCTGTTAAAACCAAGCTTAATGCTTTAGAGGGCACTGTCCCGAACGCAGATGGCAGCATGCTTGTTGGGGGAGACTTCAAGGCTAAAGAAACCGAATGGGGCATGCCTGAAATAGAGCAATGGAGAAAAAGAATCCTAGAAATGGCGGCCAGAATGGTGTTAATCGTTCTAATACAGGAAACACTTCGACTTTTTTGCCATATTAGCAGTGAAGAAACCATACCAGACGTGATATTCGCCTCGAAGTCCTTAGTATGGAGGATACACAACTGGAGAGTATTAGAAGACTACTCAGCCAACGATCATCAGTGCCTTCTGCTTGAGATCAGTGGTGTTGTCTCTCGATTGCCATGCTCTCGATCTACTACTATTGGGCGGATGGATGGATATCAAGAGGTGCGTTGAGGTGGTCACAGTAGGTGCCGGCTGCAGGGAGATTCACAGAGGACGGAAAAACTGGCAGCTCAAGGCGTGGTGAACTCAACCATGAGCATAGTCACGACTGCTTGCAATGCTTCTATATCTGTTGAAAGCCCCGACATGGCAAGCCCCCAGTGTACTACTGGTCGACTGAAATCGCTTAAAAGTGAAAGGAGTGTCACAAGCTTTCGCGTAAGGCTCAATGGACATGGAACTCTGACGAGTCATGCAATCGAGTAGCAGCATTATAAACCAGCCAGGAATTCGCGAACTGATTAACAGCAACAAGGCTCGCTGCTGGCGAGATCTAGTGGACAATGTGAACAAGGATCGTGGGATCTTGGCTACAAACTAATTATGCGGAAGCTTAGTGCCCTTCGGAAACCTTGCATGCATAATATGGGCAAGATAGACGAGTTAGTGCGTGTAGACACACTGCATAGTGAAAAACCTATCGAATGTCCACTCTTTACAAGGCCAAAACTGGTAGATGCAGTCTATTTACTGAAAGTGAGGAAAGCTCCAAGTTCAGATGGTGTTCCAGCTAAGATGTTGCAGCTTGTCTATCACCATTGTCCTGACTTGCTGCTCAGCATCTTCAACTTTTGCTTACGGAATGGGTTTTTCCCGAAACGATGGAAGTGGGTGAGGCCCGTGCTAAACAACAAGGAGAAGGAAAATCCCAGATTGGCATCCACATACTGCTCATTATGCATGCTGGACACTGATAGGAAAGTGCTTGGGAAAATTGTCAAGGGATCACTCTCAGACGTAATTTGTACTGCCGGGAACGTACCTACTCGACAATATGGCCCTAGAGCAGAACGCTCCATTGCTGCGATTGCAGAAGTGGTGAGCGCGGCCCAAAAAGTAGAGGTATATAGCCGCACTAAGCGACGGATTGTCTTGTTCATGATACTAGATCTTAGGAGTGCCTTCAACTCCACTAGATGGGTGGATATTTTTGAAAGGCTGGATAACCTTTTCCAAGCTCCAGGGTATCTAATGCGGCTTTTGAGGGACTACCTGAGGGACCGAAGCATGCTTTACGATGTCACACAGGGCAAACGAAGGATGAAAGTTGCATAAGGGGATGTCCAGTGATCTATCCTTAGTCCATGCCTGTAGAACGTGTCTTATGACGGGCTACTGAGATGGAGATGCCAGATGAGTTACGTTGACCAGCTATGTGGATGATGCTCATGCGCCGAGTGAAAGACTGGATAACTACTCGCGGGTTCAGTTTAGCACTGGAGAAAGCCGAAGTGATCATCTTGACAAAAAAGAGAACCACTAGAGCAACGTCAATGAGAACTGGGGACATACTTATCGAATCGAAGCCAGCAGTAAAGTACCTAGGGCTGCTGATAGACTCAAAGATGAGTTTCTCTGAGCAAATCAGGGCAACGGCTGAGAAGGCTGTTTTAGGAGTATCGATTCTGAGTCGACTTATAGCCAATGTTGGGGGACCCAGCCCATCATGAAGATGCCTCTTGATGAGTGCTGTAAGGTCAGTGCTACTGTACGGAGCAGAAAAATGGGGCGATGCTCTCAGTAAAAAGGTATACCGAAAAACCTTGGCACAGGTACAGAAAAAACGGTTACTGAGGATTGCATCTTCGTATTTGACAGTCTCTGATTCGGTGGTGAGAGTTATTGCTGGCGTGATACATGTTGCCTTCCTTGCTAAGGAGTGGCATGCTATTCACCTGCGTGAAAACGAGGACGCGAGGGAGTCGGTTGTCCACCAGGAGAGACAGCGCTCACTCAACGATTGGCAGCAGTCTTGGGTGAGCTGCGCAAACGAAAGGTGGACTACACTTCTCAGCCTGGATGTGAGGCCTTGGCTAAATCGAAGGCATGGTGTAATTGAGCGGGCATGGATGTTTCCCGTCTCACCTGCGCAAGATTGGTAAGTCATGGTCCTTATAACAGATTGTCGGGTTTGCCCAAAAGAAGAAGACAATGCCTGCCACACATATTTGCGTGCATTAAATGGGACAGGCTGCAAAGGGACATCTACAGGGAAAAAAACAACTCACCCGGGATGCTATAGTCGCGGTGATGTTCGAATTGATTGACAAATGGAACCAGGTGGCACTTTATGTTCAGGCAGTCCTACAAGATAACTGGAACTCACAGCAGCTGCGGGCTGTGGGATCACTTGTCTGGCAATTCCTCTTCCTATTTCCCTTTCCTGTGGAAGAGGGTTTCCCCCACCATGAAGGTGCTTCATTGTGTAACGAAATAAGGCCTGGCCCGAAGTAAACGATTCCACGCTAGGCTCTCGGGTTGACAGGGGAAGTGTTTAGTGAGTATTCTAGTGACTTGCAAGCATGGGAGTCCACCAATCTGTGTGTAAATGACATTCACCTTTAAACCACAAAAAATAGATCTTTCGCTGCCTTTCATCTGATAGAACCCATTTTTCCGGTCGATTTAAGTAATACAATCTTTCGCGCTGAGAAATTCTGTATACTTATCAATCAATGGCGATGATCAACGCTGTTTGGCTGTGATTGAGTTGAATCTACGGTAATAGACGTGCATACGTGGCTCAGCTGATTTTTTTGCTACCAATCCCATTGGTGAAGCGTATTCAGAACTACTAGGGCAAATAATTCCCTGCGACAAAAGATCAGTAAGTATCCATTTAACTAGCTTGAGTCATCGCAATCATTCGCCAAACGGATGTGTACTTTATTACGTGGCAAAATAACACTCGATAGCAGAGTGTTGACGTATCTATTTTCAATTAACTGCCACAACTCATTAGCTATGGCAATTCAAAAACCTACACTCACATCCAGACTGGTATTCTTGACAATGACCGCATGGTCGAAATTGAGCGCCTCTACATTTGCAATTTCACTCATATATTATACCAAAATTTTTCCCATCCATTCACATTGTACACGTACGTCATTCATGGAAGACTTTCGTCGGTGGGTCTGGGACGCAGCCATTCTTTATTCAGAGTCAGCAATTTAGGCTTGCATGTTTTCCATTTGGATAATTTTGAGCGATCAAAAATATATTCTTCATTTTGTGTTTCAATGTCATCTTCATTCATCTTACCATATGCAACTTCTCGCTACTTCACAGCTTTTGGTACTTCATGTGCTTCAGCAAGATATTCGTGCGTAATGATCATCGCCCGTTTGCTACACTTATCAACACTCTGCACTCGACCACGCAAGTAACCACGGCATGCAACTACAAAAGATTGACCACGTGTTTTGGAAATCCGTTCCGTTACTAGCAAACTCTGCATTAAATTGTTCACAACACTTTTCGGTGCTCATGTCAAAATGAGAGATAAAGACTTTAAGTCACAACAAGAAACATTAGCTGAGCCTTCGACTAAATGGGTTGAATTTTTCCTTTTTTAGGATATTTTGAATTTTTTTCACCATACCCTATTTAAATTGCAACCTTTTCGTCCGTCTGTGTGTCACAGCAAGTTTTCTCGCAAACCTCATAAGCTAAAAACATGAAATTTGGTGAGTAGGTCAAAAATTAAATCCTCTTGAATTATAAAATATTTTTATAAGGTTTTAAGAGGAATGTTCCCAGGTGGAGGTGACCGTCAAAATAAGTTTTATATCCAATGGTTGTCGATCTTGTTGAGAATTTTTCAAAACAGGTCTTAAACTGACACTTTTGACTTCAAGGGGTGCAGAAAGAGAGAAAATGTACGAACAATTTTTGTCTCCAGCAATTGAGCAATTGTACATAATTGTACAGAAATATCTGAAAAAAACTTTCAAAGTAGGTCTGTATGAGACCAAGGGCAACAAATATCTTAGAAATCGAAACTCCGTGAAACTTTTCAATAATAGTATATGTTACTAATATTACGGTTTCATCCATTAAACCGAACAGTGGCCTTTGAATTTTCAAAAAATTCGAATATAAATTTGTTCATGTAAAACGCACGTTTTCTGATAGTTTCGTATAAATCAAGCTATAAACAGTTAAGTTTTGGACAAGGTCGCAATGTTTGTCTGTCTAACGTACCTGCACGTGGTTGAGATAAGAAGAGATGAACTCTGAACATCTTCAAGTACGAGTAATCACGTCCCAAAAGAGGACCCAACAGCAAAATTGAATCTGGTAGGACAAAACACATCACTCTTTTAGTTTTATTAGTAAAATAATGTCACATGTGACTGTTCCAAACGAAAATATTTTAGTATAAGCTAAGTTTGTATATTGCGATGCGTGCAACCATCTGTTATGCAGATAAGACTCGCAGGGAGGCCATGCCAGGGTTTGCGCAAGCCTTTATGAGTACAGGTGCTCAGAGCCAGACCAGCGCTAATCGGGAGTCTATCTGAACCGAACCTACACCATCAACTCAATGGTACTAACTTTGAACGTACCAGAAGACCACGGTTCTAACGGGGCGGAGACAGTATGATAGTTGGACTGGAGCTATTCACGCATGAGTGTGCCACAGTGCAAACCAACTTGGTCCAAACCATCATATCCGCGAGCCCACAGCATCAATTCTAGTTCGTTATCCAAGGCGTAGTCCAGATCCTGTATGGGTCGTTATCTGTTATGCCAGAAGGAACCACACGGTGATCTCTATATACTCGGGTCCGTAGAGGCAATATACCCCAAAGAATACTAATCTCCAATAGAATTCCTGTAGACCGGTATTTCCCCTGCGGGGGGAGGGATAGCCGAAATCATTATGTCAAACGGTTCCAGGCTAGGTTCTCAGGTTGACAGGGAAGGTGTTTAGCAGTCGTTGAATTGAGTTGCATTGATAATTTTTTATTTTTTTGAATAATTATTAAAGAAGACAAATGTTAGAGGAATGTAGTTTCAACTTGTGTACTATGAGTATACGAGTATAAGGTCCCTTTAAGTCATCATACTTGAGACATAAACGGGTGTTCACAACCATCACACTTCGATCCTTAATGATTTTTCAAAAGAAATTATCAATGTAACTCCGTTAAGCAGCTATTTACTATATAAAAATTTGTATTTAGCATTCAGTTTTAATCCTTACTTAATCTGATGTAAAGCAATTTAATAAATAGCTCACGCTTCATTCTCATCATTCTTATAAAAATAAGTGTTTATCAAATTAACGTTAAAAACAGCATTAATTTAAACGAACATGAACTAATTAAGACACCACATTAGTTTTCTTGCATAAGCTGTAATTATAACGCCTTCCACTGCCAAATATGTTATTCCTCTGCAACAACAGTTCGTTTTGATAATATGTATTAGTAGCCCAGTCATATTAGGTAAAAAAATAGGGGTCAACCTCGGAATGAAAGATAATAAGCTGCAAGTTGGTATGAACCTTTGTTTTGTCATTCTAAATGTTGTCTCAAAAGTCACAATCGTTATCGTGTTCGCGTCTCAAGATATTCAAGGTCAAAGGTCACAAAAATCGGTTTTTCGCGAATATCTGGCTTCCTATCGGTTAAATGAGATTTGCATTTATTATAAAAGTTGTAGGCTATAAAATTCCCTACAACTTTTGTTTAAACTTTTTTTTCATACGACCAACCGTTTTGAAGGTAGAGCGCGAAGAGTGCACATCGTACAGTCATATACGGCCTAATGCAAGGTCAAGCGTGAGTTATGGTTATCAGTACGTTATAAAGTCAATTATTTACTTGGAAATTATAATTATTAAACAATGCCTATTATTTATGTACTAACTATTAATTATTTATATTTAATTAAAGTAGAACCTAAAGAATGGGGCTGGATGCTTGAAAATGAAATCCTGGAGCCCATACGAACGTTATTACCTCCAGCACCAGCCGAACTACTAAACGTAATATTTTGCAATTGCAAAAATGGTTGTGGTTCCCGCTGTGGATGCAGAAAATCAGGGCTACAATGTTCTTTAGCTTGCGGCCAGTGCAACGGACAAGCTTGCCTCAACGCTTCACTGTATCCAAGTAATCCCGATGAAGAAAATACATATGATCCCGATATTCTGGAAGGTTTGGAGATGAACATGACAGATAATGAGGATGATGACAATGAATTCTTCTTCTTGTCGCTCAAAAATGTTCGATTCATTGTCATCATCCTCATTATCTGTCATGTTCATCTCCAAACCTTCCAGAATATCGGGATCATATGTATTTTCTTCATCGGGATTACTTGGATACAGTGAAGCATTGAGGCAAGCTTGTCCGTTGCACTGGCCGCAAGCTAAAGAACATTGTAGCCCTGATTTTCTGCATCCACAGCGGGAACCACAACCATTTTTGCAATTGCAAAATATTACGTTTAGTAGTTCGGCTGGTGCTGGAGGTAATAACGTTCGTATGGGCTCCAGGATTTCATTTTCAAGCATCCAGCCCCATTCTTTAGGTTCTACTTTAATTAAATATAAATAATTAATAGTTAGTACATAAATAATAGGCATTGTTTAATAATTATAATTTCCAAGTAAATAATTGACTTTATAACGTACTGATAACCATAACTCACGCTTGACCTTGCATTAGGCCGTATATGACTGTACGATGTGCACTCTTCGCGCTCTACCTTCAAAACGGTTGGTCGTATGAAAAAAAAGTTTAAACAAAAGTTGTAGGGAATTTTATAGCCTACAACTTTTATAATAAATGCAAATCTCATTTAACCGATAGGAAGCCAGATATTCGCGAAAAACCGATTTTTGTGACCTTTGACCTTGAATATCTTGAGACGCGAACACGATAACGATTGTGACTTTTGAGACAACATTTAGAATGACAAAACAAAGGTTCATACCAATTTGCAGCTTATTATCTTTCATTCCGAGGTTGACCCCTATTTTTTTACCTAATATGACTGGGCTATATAGCTACAAAGGTAAATCAATCAGACTTTCAAATTTTTCTTCTTCTTTTATTTTGGTTCTCCAACCATGGTTCAACTGATGTCGTCGCGTTGTCTGGGTTACTGAATATGATGTAGTCATTTTACTGTGCAGTAATCGGAACAAGATACGTTTTTTATTGTACTCGTAGATTTTGTTGACCAGTTAGAGTGTGTAGTTAAGCTTTACAATGAAGATAAGAAATATTAAAAAATTTTAAAAAATAAATAAAAGAAATAAAAATATAGATCATATGAATTAATTATCCATAAAATTTTAAAAATCATTCTGAAAATAAAATTACCTTAAGCTTTTGTTATTTATAGTTAATATTATGATATGATCATCACCAGGTTGATACTGTTTTATACTTAATGGAATAGATGCTCTACACAAAGCTACTTGAAATACAATAGTACCAATAATCAACATTACGTGCAAAGACTTTTGCCCCCATCGGACGTACCATGAGATGGTGGATAGAGTAATGCCCTGAGATGAGAGATAAAATACCATCCATGAACCAAAAACTGACTGAGCCGAAGCGTTCATAATGCTCCCTTTAATATTTTCTAGTCATGAACCCAATAAATCAGCCTAAAATTGGATCAAATAAACGGCAACGACACTCGCGTCAAAAAATGGACTACCCTTTAAGAATAATAAGGCAATATACAGCAGTCAAACGTAAGAAGTTGAATCCTTATTCAATTCCCTGAATCTCAATATGAGTCTTGGTCCAGATTGACTGCCCAACATATTTGTTAAGTCACTTTAAGTATTTCCCTATCCCATTTCTTTAATCTAAGATTTTGTTCTGGAACCTTTCTCATTTGTTGGGAAGAAGCAAACATTGTCCCGATTTACAAAAGTGGCGACCCTTCATCCGTGACTAATTATGATCGTCTTATATGCCTACTGTCTTGCGTTCAAATGTTAGTAGAGCGCCTGGTCCACAAACGACTGTCTGAAATACTGAATACAATGAAGACACCTCAACAACATGGATTCCTCAAGGGTCGATCAACAAGAACTAATTTAATTTAATTTTCTGATTACATTGCAAATGCTTTAGATAATCAAAACAAGTAGGTGTCATCTTCACCGACTTTACTAAAGCCTTCAATACTGTCAACTATCCCCTTTTATGCTTTAAATTGAAGTCTTGCGGAATCTCTGAAGTTCTTCTCTTGTGGATGTCTTCCTATCTATCCTTAATTGTACCCCATGTGTGTCTTCTTAGTACTAGCTTCTTGCCATTTTTTGCTTCATGTGGTGTTCCGCAAGGCTCCATCCTTGGCCCCCTTTGTTTTTATTGTTCATTAATGACGTTCCGCTTGTAAGTAGGTCACCTTGTCTTCTTTTTGTAGACGATTTTAAAGTTGTCTGTAAGATTGAATCCTTATAGGACTGTTTCTATCTCCAAAAATTCCTTACTGCTATAAGAACAGTCCTAAATCAAATCTCCTTTGCCTCGACATGATTGTTTTTAATCACACTTTGAGTGATGCTCCCCTCCAAGCAGTGAGTACGTTTTAAAGGCTTAGGTGTCGCATTTGATCCGTTACTCAAATTCAATTTGCATATTTTTAGTGTGGTATCGAGGACATCTATAGTTTTAGGATTCGCGCGCAGACATATAAATAAATTTAGGAAAATATCTGTCGCTCCTCTTGTTTGTTAGTCTTGTCGGTCCACATCTTGAATATTGTGCTGGCGCCTGGTCTCCTCACTATTCCTACTGTTACGGGAGCCGCAGTCCAAATATTGCTCGGTTCGTGTTCCGTCGTTCCTCTCTGTATACTGTAAATGACAACATACATATACGAAAAGCTGAGAATTGTAATCATAGCATCTGTGGGCGCGGCGTCATATCATGGATTAGCAGAAGTGGGTGTGTATCCATACTCGTATTAAGTATTAATTATATACACACAAGACTTCGCAATCGAACGTACCGCCCAGTGGAACGAATTGGTTACACGCATTGCAAATCAAGCGAGTGCTTCAGCTTTGTGGTTGCAACAGTCACAGAGAGATGGCATTAAGCAGTTGGACTTACATATATAAAATTGTTAAATTGTCTTCATTATTTTAGTTGGTAAGCAATTAAGTCAGCATAATCATGCTGTAAAAGAAAATTAAATAAGTAAGAAAAGCGAGAATTATTTCTCCGTTCGCTGGGTCAAGGCGTACGCCCGCGCTTATTCTATTCCAAGGCACTTAGCCTGGGATAAGCGAATTTAGGATACGTTCAAATGCGTACTCAAGGCATCTGCCCGAGTATAAGCGCCCCAAGGCAGTTATGCCCGGAGCCTGTAGTTGAACTAACAATTGATTGATTTATTAATCCCACTGCATATTCAAGGCGTTGGCCCGAGTATTAGCATCCCAAGGCTTTGTGCCCGGGGCTAGCAGTTGGACTTTTAATCAAAAGATTCGATAATATAACTGCTCGCTCAAGCCATCAGCCTGAGCAACAGTTAAAGCTTAAGTAAATAGATTGGTTTCTTTGAATTTCTTTTTCCCTCTGAATAACTAACAAATATAATTAAAGTAAATATAAATGGCAAAAATCTTACAAGCTCCATTTATGCTCAAACTTTATACGTCTCTGTAATAAATTATTTATTAAAAGAATTCAATAGCAAAATACGTTATTAATGTTAATACACTCAATTGAACGTGTAATTATATAACCAAGCAAAGAATAAAATAATAATTAAATTATTAAACAAAAGCATATTTTCACTGATCTTCTTCTTCTTCGTAGCCCTACAGCCCCTTTCGGGCCCTCGCTTAGAGATAGTTAGAGTACCTCATTGTCATGATCTGATGTATCTGCACTCCCCAAGGTGTTATGATCATTATCACGCTTTGGCCATATATCCGTCCACTCAGCTGCGATACGTTCTGATTTAAACCAGCACGTATCATAACTGAACAGGCTTATAGTCCGTCCCAAGAACCACTCGAACTAAATCTCGTTGACGCCAACGAAACTTGAACCAGAGACCTTCGGCGTACGGGCTTAGTGCTCTAACCACTAAGCCACGCGGACTACTTTTTCACTGATCTAGCTGACAAGATTGTAGTAGCAGGTAAGTATCTTACTGGAATATCTCTCACTCTCCCCGGGAGCCTTGATGTGTATATAGGATACTCATCATATCAAGCTCACAGTGCATGCCAGTATACATAGGGTGTACTGGTAATGTGCAACACTACCTTCATTCATCCTTAGAGTCTGTTCAGGTAAAATTCCCTCGGTATTTGTTCTACAATTTTAATTTATCCTACCAATACTATCAGCATCGTTTAACCTTCCTCTGTCTTCCTAACCTGAAGTCTCTTCGATTTTTCTTAGACCAGTGTTTTTTGTATCAACTCTACCGCCTTCACTTTGCTTCAAATGTAAGTACAGAAATATGTACCCAACAGTGGGTATACCCCCCGGAATTGAAATATTTTTGCGATGCGGTTTGCTTACAATGATCTCTATATTCACTCTCCTATCTTGCGCATGATAAGAAACCGCGATTTACTTGAGGTTGGTCCTTTTTTAGGCCTTTGAAAAATTTTTTTTACAAAGACCTACTAGTTTCGCGACCTGTCTGTCTATCTGTCCATCCTTCCGTCCGTCCGTCTGTCCATCTGTCCGTGCGTCACAGCTAGTTTCCTCAGAAACTATAGAAGCTAGAATGCTCAAACTTTGTGAAAAGGTCAGAAGTGATGGTCTCTCTAAAGTTAAGGTCTTACTAAAATTTAAAAAAAAATTTTTAAGGGCGGTCCCCTCTATACCGAATTAGCCCTTAAATTTTTTTGTTGATTAAAGTGGGGTATCAAATGAAAGGTCTTGATTAGAACTTTTAGAATCTGAAATAAAAAAATCATTTTATGAATAAGGGGGTCCAGGGGAAGGCAAAATGTACCAAAATTATTGGCCTTTTTCTCTTTTAAATGATTAATAAATTAATAAATAAACATGGAATGCACGATCCATATATACGCCAGGTTTAATGCAATCACTAATATACAAGATGAAAAAATATAAGGCCAATATACAAGTTTTGATATGAATAATATATTGTTTGATTTCCCCATTGTTTTACAAAACCCTTCTGGCATGAGCATTCTCCTGTTAGTTCAACTTGTTAATATTCTAGTAAGTTAAAATAGTTGAACAATTAATTCAGCATTTGTATTTATTCAGAATTTTTGGTGGTAGCCAGTGCTATACCGAGGATATATAATTACAAAAATAAAAGTTTTGAAACATAAAACTTCATTAGATATCCAATCGATATGGAAAAATTGAGCTATAATATAAGCGTCCTATACCGGTTCTAAACTCAATTCTCATCAATAGTATTCATAAGCAATTAGCTGAAGGCTTCACCACACAGAAAGCTGCTGGTCGCCGCGGGCACAATTGACGCCACATATTTACGATACTTTAATTTCTTTTCTAACAAATTGGTCACCAATCTGGTCATCAATTTGTTAAATATCGGCCCGGTGCCCGCTGCAGTCTATAACGAACCGTTGTTTCATTTTTTTTTGTGTTTGAGAGGTAAATGCGATTTATGCCCAGAGTGTGGGACTCTCATGCTCGCAAGAAGGCGATTGGACTACCCACTAAACACCTCCCCTGTTACCCTGAGAACCTAGCCTACAACCATTCGACACATTACTTCGGGCCAGGTCTCGTTTTGTTACGCCATGAGGCGTCTTCAACCTGGGGGATCCCTCTTCAAGCGGGAGGGGAAAGGGGAAGAGCAAATGCCCGAAAAGCAATCCTCCAGCCCCAGTGCCCCCGGCTGTTGTGAGTCCCTTTTATCTTTTAGGACTGCGTGAACATAATGTGCCACCTGGTTTCATTTGTCAACCGATTCGACCATCACCGCGACTATATTATCTGGCGTGAGTTCTCCCGTCTCCCTGTAGAGGTTCCTTCGCAGCTTGATCCATTTTGTGCACGCAAAATATGTGTAGCAGGCATTGTCTTCCTCCCCTGGGCAAAACCGGCAATAGGAGGACTGTGACCTACCAATCTTGTGCAGGTAAGACTGAAAATACCTGCTCAAAAGCTGCATCAGAAAGAACCGTTGCCTCGTTGGCAGAACGCATTCTATTTGGTGAAGCCCTTAACATTTTGAAACCAAATCGTTACTTATACAATTATTGAATTCAATAATCAACTACTTCCACATATTAGTTTTTCATGCCACATCATAAAGAAAATGTAGCCAAAAATGATGAAAATTTCAATTTGTGCCGTTTCAACTGGAAAAAATATTTAACATTATTAATACATTTAGAGATTTCTAGTGAATTTTTCACCTTATTTTTTATAAAACTGACGAGCATTTCATGCTGGATTCGGTAAATTCTTTTCTTCTCGACGGCCCGAGATTCAATAAAATTGGAAAAAAACAGCAAACAGTATCTGTGTTCAAAAATTATGCGTGAGCATACATAATACAGAGTAAGTGCGAGTGGAACTCGCATGAGAAAGGTTCCGTATAGCCAAGTTTTAGTCCAGTAGATTTTTTTAAAATATAGCTTCATTTTCTGTTTTGCGCTTATTAAAAATTGGTCTAATACAAATTGAAGAGGGAAGTTTGAATTCCATCTTGTCATACATTTGCAAATATGTGAACTAAGACGATTTCTAGGGGCGTTCTGACTTTTGAGTTTTGATATGTCACTTATATTAATAGGGTAGGTAGTATTTTTTATAATTTTTTGTTATACTGTATGCGCTCCAAATGAATTTGAATGTACGTAATTGCTTATTTGAAAAAATTTGAGATGTATATATAAATGGTTATGAATCAAGCACAAAATGGTTTAAATTACACGTTCTTACTAACAATATTGAAAAATTAACGATGCTTTGTTGAGATTATAGACTTCTGAATAGTTTTACAGTAATCTTGGGGTAAATAACTTTTTTCCATATTTCATCAAATTTTTAACGCTAGCGGTTTCGGAGATCAAGTGGAATAAGGGTCAATTTTCCCTTATTTTCTTTAATAACTAGAAAATTACTTACTTAAAAATTATTAAAAAATTACGTTTGAGATCTCCAAAGCAATACCTTTCATTTGATATGTGACATGGTACACTTTTTTGCCCGGGGTTGGATAGCACCCCTCCTCAAGAGTGAAAAAATTTTCAATGAAAATAAGTCCGGGGATCGTAGGCAAATTTTATTCTGTAAAGTTTTTTTCTTAAAGTCCATACTTTTCAACTTACTGGCGACTACAAGTAACAGTTATTGAACCAAAACCCCCACTTTTTTAGATCGTTTTTTGCGAATAACTGAAAAAGTAAGAATTTGGTCGAAAAGATAATGTAAACAAAAATAAAACCTATAAAAGCAAAAAGAATGTTGAGACTATGATTTCTATAGACTCAATACAAATGGAGTAATAGCTTCTTGAATATTGATTCTTATTTGTCAAGCGCCAAAATTGAAAGCCTCTATGTGAAATAACCAAAAAACAATGCATTTTTCGAGGACAACATAGACGACCCTTACCAAATTACTTTGAAGGACCTCTATTTTTGTTCTTCATGGAAGTCCCTAGCATCAAAACTAATTGAGTTATGGCGAAAATAAAGTTGACCCTTCATTTCTCAGCGGAAAAAATGAAAATCACCCCCTAATTACCACCTTAGTTGAAATAATGGTCAGCACTTTACAATTCAGTTATTTATGTACTTGTAGTATGCTTTAAAAGTTTGAGCGATTGGAAGCATTTACTTTGGGGAAAATTGGCCTTAAAGTGAAAGGAGTATTTTTTTAATTTTGCAAAAAATTGCTCAAAATTTACTAATGATGCGCAAAATTTTATTGAGATTTATAAATTATGGGTTTTGCATTTAAAAAAAATTTTCATTATATTTTTGGTTAGGGAGGAACGGAATAAGTTTAAAGTTTGCATATGTTCGTAAATAATAACCTGTAAAAACTATTTTGGCTGAAATTTTTTCAAATCCAAGTGCCTTAAACTGCTCAAACTTCTAGAACGTACTGAAAATACATAAATAAAGTGCACAACAAAATTGTGACAATTATATTTAATTAGGGCGGTATGTAGGAGATGATTTTCATAATCTTTTTCGCTTGAAAAACGCAAGGCCAACTTTATTTTCGCCATAACCTCCTTAGTTTTTATGCTAGGGACTTCTATGAAAAACACAAATATAGGTCAGGAAATACCTATAAATGTGTAAGAGTTTAGACATTGATTGGAATGATAGTTACAACTATACTAACTAAATAAGCTACAAATCTGGGACTAATTTTTCTACAAACATGTACAGTAAATATGCCCTGAAAGCTTACCTCTCATAAGTTTATAGTGGTAATTTCTCGGCTATAATAAACTCAATACGCAATCTACAGAATTCCACATAAGTGGGTTATGATGTATTATTTAAAGGTTTATACTACCTGCAGAAACACAATTTTTTAGTACTTTAAACTCCAAAATCGCTGATTGAATACCACGAATACCGAAAGTGACAAAACAAATGGTGCAAGATTGCTATTTTTCGTTTGCATTGTTTTCTCCATATCTTCCTTCATTCCTCCGCTATCCTTTGGTCGGAAAGTTCAATGTGACTATGAAACTCAACAATCTAACTTTAACAAAAATTTACGTCTAGCAATTGTTGGTTATAGACGCATTTTAAATCAATCCTGCCAAAAGTCTTCAAAAATTAAATTCATTTTTAAAACGTCAGTCCAAAGTTAATTTTCATCAGAAAAAGATTATATTGTTGAAGCAATCGACTCAGAAAATTTCTATCGAATACTATTTACTTCGATTAGTAGAGAAATGTGAAGATCCCAAGAAAACTTCAGGACTGCTGGTGAGGAGGAACCTGTTGGCTTCCTATCGTTGGGAAAACCTGAGGAAATGACGAATACGAAACTGGTGATAATCAACAAAAGAAAACATAATGAAGAAACTACGCAGATGGTGGATGCAAGCAACAAATAAAAGCAAACAATCAGCAACCAATCAAACTGCAAAAAGAAAATGATGAATTCAAGCTAAAGATACAGTGCCTCAATGATCTATTCAAGAATGGAATGAAGCTTCGAAAATCGCACTGCAAAATTAAGTAGAACAGCAAACAAAGGCATAGAAAAGTGCAAAGCAAGCATTTCCAGAAGAAGCTCTAAGTGCTGGTGGCACCAACGCGGGTCAAAACTATTTTATAGCGCTGAAAGGATTAGCTGAAAAATGGAAATTGAAGAAAGCATCGAAGGTAATACTAAGCATAATAATGAGGTAAATTTTATTCAGTATTTAAATAATAACAAGTTGAAGTAGCAGGAGGGTGCTCCTGGCAGAATGGTATAGTAAAACAATTAGTAAATCAAATAATATATTCTGCATTATTTTTTTCTCCTTTGTGTTGAAGTTGCAAGTGATTTTGATATTTGGGTTGAATAGTACTGATCAACTTTTATAACTTTGTTAGTGAACAAGTGAACTTTAGTGATCAATGAAAGTGAAATTGATATTTGGATTGAATAGTACTGATTAACTTTGTTGACTTTGTTAGTGATCAAGTGAACTTTAATGATCAAGTGAACTTTTTATTGAACTTTTTATTTAGATTTAGATAGGCAAATAATCAAATAACTTAATGTAAGCCGAGAAACTCTTAACCCTAAGAGAAATCTGTTTGTTTCTCTTCCTCCGCTTTTTCCTTTCAAATTCTCTTCTGAGTTCTTACGATGACCTGTGATTCATTGAAGTGTCAGGATTTAAATGACAAATCGTTCCTTTCACTCAGTGTGTCTGAAGCTTAAAAGTACCAAAGCTGACCTTATAAACGAAACAGACAATGGCCTGCAGTGGTACTGCGATACCTGTCGAAGACAGCCTACTTTGGACTATGTTTCTGGCCTACGTGTGGCCCATCAAACTATTAAAACTCTCAGTGAGGAACTCACTACCCTGCAAATTAAATGTGCGAGCGCATTCTCTGAGGTAGATTTGTTGCTGCAGCCAACTGTCCCTTCATCGTCATCTTCATCTGTAGCTGGTGATATTTCGATTACGACGTTGGTTTCAACACCATCCATCGCTACAAAGCGCTCGTTGCAGAACAAATCTTCGTCTTCGAATCTCAAGCAATTTACAGCTAGTGCTGAGTTCAATGCCATGCAGAATACGTCACCAGTCATCTCAACAATTCAAACCAGAAGCAAGAAATATTCAAAAAATATGTATCCATCTCCTGCAGGGTCTAATAACCCAAGCAATAGCCATGCTGACTACATTCTTCCTATTGATAAACCTACTTTTGATGGTCCTGGAAGCGATCCAATTGTAATTCCAATTATCGATAACAGTGACCCTGGTCGTTCAACGTCTCCTGCAGGTGTTACTAACAATCAACTATACCGTGTTGTTGCTCCACCGAATCAAATTTTCATCTCGAGACTAGCATGTGAAACTTCGGTAGACGACATTCTTAACTTTATTAAAGCGAAACTTGGAAATCTAAATGGAATCATAAGCTGTACTAAGATTACAAAGGAAAATCTGCCGGATCGAGTAGTATCCTCCTTTAAACTTACAGCTCTACCAAGCATTGATTCTGTATGCCGTCCCGAGTTCTGGCTTCCTGGTACACTAGTGAAACCATTCGTACCTGTTAAAAAGACAAATTTTTTCCGCAATCCTTCAGTTCACGCAAGAAAATAGTGCATAATAGCTTTAATAACATTAAAATTTATTATCAAAATGTTAGGGGACTAAGGACCAAATTAAATATTTTTAATACGTCTTGCTTTACCGCGTCGGATGATATCATCTGTATTACAGAGACGTGGTTGAATGGAAGTATCCTTAAAAATGAACTTTCGACTGAACATAATATCTTTAGACGAGATCGAGACATCACAGCTTCATCTAAAATCGATGGCGGGGATGTCTTGATAGCTACTAAGAAGACTTTGTCAGCTTCAACCTGTTCGAATTTCTCTCCATCTTCTCCTATAGAATATATTCTTTTAAAAGTCCAAACGTTGCACAATAAGTTGCCTCTACTTACGTTCCTTGTAACTGTTCAATTCCTACATATGAAACTTTCTTTGATGAGCTTTCATCTTACATTGACTCCTTCTTCCCAGACTCCCCTTTATTAATTTGTGGCCATTTCAACTCGCCCTCGGTTTCTTAGTCATCTTTTCCTGCATCAGTTCCGTCTTCTACGAATAATCTATCCATCGTGCTTTCCTCTTTTTTAAATCATTGCTCCCTCTCTCAATTTAATTCTGTACATAATGTTAACGACAAACTGCTAGATCTAGTGCTTTCCAACGTTGCTGATCAACATCTTTCTGTATCTCGGTCGGCGGTTCCCTATGTAGACACTGACTCATTTCACCCTCCTCTCTCTATGGTCCTTTCTTTGAAATATCTAGCACGATGCAAAACTCGTACGCGGCCTAAGTTCAATTTTTAAAAAGCCGATTTCCATTCAATTTCCACGCATATTTCTACCATTGACAGGCAAAGTTTCTTTGCTGACTTGGATTGTGAAAAAGCAATATCAAAATTCTATTTCCTTCTATTTATTAGTATCCATAACTTCACTCCACTTTATGCCTCCTCAGCAGGCGCTAATCCTCTCTGGTTTACGAGGCATGTTAAGACCCATTAAAAATAAGGATAAAGCTCATAAATTGTGGAAATCTCATGGAACATTTGATTATCATCAAGAGTTTGTTAGGTGTCGGTAAATCGCCAATATGAAGTTCTGAGAGCCAAAAGAGCGTATTATGACAATATCGAAAACGAACTTATTCTAACTTACTCTCCACCTTTTTCTCCTCTACATTTTCTTCATATAACAAGATTTCTTTACTTTCCTCTTTTCCGTATTGCCTTCGCCTATTATCACCTCGATAGTCACGAATCCTCTTCAAGTTGAACTTAATATCAACTCTATTGATTCTAACGTTGGACCTGGGCCGGATGGCATTCCTAATTTCTTTATTAAAGCATTAGCATCTACCATTAGCTTTCCACTTTCATTGCTTTTCAATCTAACTTTGACAACAGGTCACATGCCAGATTGCTGGAAGATTGCTAATGTTACTCCAATACACAAAAGTGGTGACCCGACCATGGTGGAGAATTACCGCCCGATCTCAAAACTTTCATCCTTTTCTAAAATTTTAGAACGAATTGTCCACCTAGAGCTCTGTTCTTCTCTTTGTTCCCAAATAGCTCCTGAGCAGCATGGTTTTGTGCCAAATCGTTCTACCATAACCAACTCTTAGAACTTACTGACACTGTGGCGGTAGCCTTAAATGACAGTCTTCAAGTGGATACTATCTACACTGATTTCTCTAAGGCATTTGACACTGTCAACCATGACCTTCTTATTTGCAAATTGCAGCATTATGGTGTGAGTGGCTCCGTTTTGTCATGGTTAACTTCATACCTAGCTTCTAGAACATGCCAAGTTGTCATTGATGACTCGGTTTCTAAGTCATTTTATCCCTGCTCTGGAGTTCCACAAGGTTCCATCTTAGGTCCGTTCCTTTTCACCATGTTTATCAATGATTCCCCATCAGTGTTTAACTCTTCTACAGAGTAATCAACTCGCCTGCTGACTGTCATATTCTCCAAAACGATCTGTTATCTCTGTCTTCTTGGTGTAAGGCTAACCTTTTGAATTTAAGTGTACCAAAATGCCACAAAATATCGTTTTCGTTGAAAAGTTCATCAATATCCCATTCCTATTTACTGAATCAAACTCCTCTAACAGTAGTGGATCAGATGAAAAACTTAGGGGTTATCTTCGACCCAAAGCTCAAATTTAACCTTCACATTATAAACTTAGTCACTAGAGCTTCCCGTGTTTCGGGTTTTGTTCTTAGGCATACTTCTATTTTTTCTAACCCTAAGTCTGCTATCAAACTATTTATCTGTATCGTACGTTCTCTTCTTGAATACTGTTCTCAAATTTGGTCACCTCACAATGATTATCTGATTGTTCTTCTTGAATCTGTCCAGAGGAAATTAACCCGTTTTCTATTTTTCAAATTCAAAATCCCTTATGCGACCTACGAAAATCGCCTGTCCTTCCTTCAGATTCCTTCTCTTGAAATTCGCAGATTGATACTTGATGAATGTCTTTTCTTTAAAATATGTAACCGCCTTACGGATACAAATCTTGATTCTCGAATTTATTATAGGCTAAATCTGCGCTCGGGTAGAAATGCTAGTATCTTTCTTGCACCTTTTGCTGGAATTAACCCGTACTTCCAACCTCCACTGCTACTGGAGAGGTCGATGATGCCTACCACACATTTTTTGTATGCGGATGAACTCACTGGAGAGATGCTCACATCCGTTGACAAATGGAACTGTGTGGCAGATTACGCTCGGGCAGTCCTTAAGATAAAAAGGAAAATATATGAGCGCCTGGAGGCGTCCAGGGCGGAGGGGTCTCTTTTCTAGAAATCCCTCTCCCTTCCCCTCCTTCCGCTGGAAAAGGGATCCCTGTAGCCTGCTGGCGCCTAAACGCGTAGAGAAACGAGGCTTATCCCGAAGTAATGTGTCAAACGGTTCCAGGCTAGGTTCTCAGATTGACAGGGGAGGTGTTTGGTGGGTAGTCCAAGGGTATCCTCCATGGGAGTCCCACACTGCCAGACTCGGCGGGCGTAAATGCCTTCACCTCCCTACCACAAAAAAAAAAATTCTCCACTGCTAAGGCTACTTCGCAATCATGATCGTCTACAAAATGGTCCTTTTCCTCGTTCTCTTTATTTACTTAAACAAAAACTTATTAGTTTACTAATTTGTTCATTTTGTGTGTTTCTTAGCATATACTTCACCATTTGTATTAGAGGTAACTCTGTTAATGGCAACATGAATAAATAAATAAATATCAAAACTTGACTCCATACTTGAGTTCGAAAAATTATTTTGGTTATTATGATATTAAACTCGCCACCATTTTGTTTCAAGTGGCTTGAACCCATCGCTTGATAACACATGAATATTACAAACCATTTCTAAAATTTTTATCAAAACTCCTACATATTTGTAGTGTCTAGGTCCGTTGCAAGCGTTTATCTCCCTAGTATCACGTGTTAAGGTTGTTGTAATTGTTAGATATTCAATCGGCTGTAACTTAGCTGTTTATTGTTCAAGTATTGTAAAATTTTCGAACCATACACAATTACTTTCAGAAAATTTAAATTATTGAGTTTGGGAAATTTAAGGGTTCCATCTTGATTTTATAGGCAAAAATGCAAAATTTATAAAATGTACTATTATTAACAAAGTTGATCGAATTTCGACTTCTAAGGTATTTGTTGCCCTTGCTAAGGAAAAATTGTGAGTTCAAGTACTGTTTTGAAAAGCTCTTATAAAGAACTTTCATTTGATATTCATATTGGCTACCTTTGATGAAATTTTTTTTTTCAGCGGCCACTCCCCTGTACTGTAATCATCGATTAATGGCCTATTTTTTCGAATCCTAAATGGTTACAAAACTTATTTGCTAGGAACTCTCTTCTGCCTCCTTCACTTGCTTCACGTATGAGTATTAATTGTAGGCACTCATCTTCAGTCATTCATTAAATTGAATCAAGTGTTAAAAGCATGCACCTTAAACGTTGAAGTTGGGGCAAAATAACTCAAAATTGTTCAATCTTCGCATTTAAAATAGCCACTATTTTGCTTTACGATTACTAATACCACTAGCTGAGCCAATTTTCAAAGAAATTTATGATACCTATCATTCCTGAAGCTTTCATGCAAATCCTAGCAAAGCTGTAGTATCTGAGTCGGTAAAAAGCGCATATTGTTCCATAGCCATATGTTTCGATAGTAATATAGCGCATATTGTTCCATAGTCATACAGGAAAATTCAAATCGCTCTAACTTCATTAAATACCATTCGACCTTTATGAAATTTTCAGGACAGATTTATCTTATAAATAATCATCTGTGTACTGAATTTTATTAAATTTAAGGGCACCGTTAAGATTATATTCAAGAAAACATAAAACTCATAAATCATACTATTACTAAAAAAGTTGAGTGAATTTCGACTTCTCATGTATTTGTTGATGTTGTACTCATAAAGACCTATATTCATGATTTTTTTCAGATTTTTCGGGTCAAAGGTGTCCAATCGCGAGGGGGGACACAAAATTTTCGTTCGTTTCCCCTTCCCCTGCACCCCTCGAAGCAAAATTTGTCATTTTAAGACCTGTTTTAAAAAGTGCTCATTAAGACCTTTCATTTGATACCCATATTGCCTACATGCGATTAAAACTTTTTTTTCAGGGGCTACTCCCCTATATGGGGAGACCCCTCTTAAAGACCTTATAAATTTCTTTGCGTGTTGAAACTTTGAAGAGGGCGTCACTTCGCACCTACCTACAAAATATTATGTTTCTAGCTTATGTAGTTTACGAGAAAAAGTGGTGTGACACACGGATGGACGGACGGACGGACGGACAGACGGACAGACGGACAGACAGGACACGAAACTAGTAGGGTATTGTAAGATGATTTTACAATACCCTAAAAAAAAGAGAAGAACGCAGCCTGCAACTCCTATCGAAAAGCCACCAAGAAGGCAGAAAAAGTTCCGCCAATCAATGAACTCGGACAAACCTGATATCATATGGTTCGCCTATTGGCAGCTGTAAATAAACTAATCAATTTCGAGAATAAAAGATTTAATGCTGAAAAATAAACTATTAAGACGAAATAACTTGTGGATTTCAAGTCAATCAAAGGTGCTCTGAATTCTGGGGAGGTTCCACACTTCACCTATACCCCAAACAATCAAAATAAAATCAAACCTTTTTGTTGAAGGGTTTGGACTGCAGAGAGGATGCGGTCAAGGAAGCTGCACCAGGAATTGAGTGTATTTTCATCAAAATCTTTGCGATCAGAAGGTCAACCGTAGAAAGGAAGCATTTACAACTTTATCTGGTACAAATTCCGAATAAAAGCAGTCCAAGTGCCCATAAACAAAGAAGGTACTTGAATTTCAGAGTGGTGAGGTAGAAACGCCTCCAGAAAAGAGAAATCAACCAGTGCTCACCATGTCAAAAATTTGTTCATTCGGCTACCAACTGCACCATGCACTATCAGTGCGTCAAATACAATGATGTTCATGCTCCTAGTGAGTGCAAATTGGCTCAGACGCAGACCAAAGAAAAACTATACTGCGTGAACTGCGGTGGTTTTAAGTCATCCAGCATCTTATTGAGGATGCTCCCGATTTGATGATACAAAAGTAAAATTAGTTCCAAAGCAAATACAAGTACAACGCAGTGTCATACCTTCCAACTTCATCAAGCCTGGAGTATCATTTGCACTCGCCGCTAGATGATCAGCAGAAAATGCTGCAAATAATGTAAATAACGTGAGCGGCAATAATGAGCTGCTTCTCCAAATTTACCAGCAACTTAATTCTTTATCGGAGCGGATCGATAAACAAGATTCAAAAATTAATTTTGTTTTTCAGTGCTTAGGTCTTTTAAATGCTTCAAAATAGCTTGTCATGCAGTTACATTCCCATAGATACGCCTTACCACTTCTCGATCAACGTCAACTCCATTTTTACTCGACATTGAGATGACTATCTCCTTGAATTTATTGCTAAGCAAAAGGCTTACAGCATGCTCCTCACTGAAACCCATCTCAATTCATGGCACTGCATGACATTCAAGGATATTGAATTCGTAAGAAACGGTACGGTTAATGGTGATGCAGAAGATGGCCCCGGGATATTACTTAGAAGATCTTATTATTTAAAAAATATTGAAACAATCGAATTCAGGAAATTTGAATCTCTTGTGGTGCTCGTTACCGAAATTTCACTGCCAGGTGGGAATAACCACTTCGTTACCTCTGCCTTTACAATTGCTTGAATTCAACTTTAATAGTCCTCAATACATAGAATCTGCAGGTGCTTCCTTACGATAGTGGATATCACATAATCGTTACGGAGATCAATCATCAAAGGGATGATGTCTTCCTCATTCCAGTTAAACATGAAAATCATCGGTTGAATTTCAAAAAAACAGACCGGGGAAAGTTTCAATAGAAGTTTAATCGGGATTATCAGAGTAATATCCTCCTATTGATGATTTATATGCTTGCTCTATGGTCCCTAATGATGAAATAGATCTCTATTTTTTGAAGTTTGAGAAGCCGATTGAGAAAGTACTTCCCAAGATAAAACATCAAAACAATATAGAAGGATATGAAATACTACCATTGCAAGGTTGAAAAGATTGAAAAGCCGCCTACTCACATGTGTCAACAATATTTATCGGCGATTTTTGGACTACAGCAATCCCTCGTTGGTTTTGTTGAAAGTACACCTGGAGAGCGTCCGGAACTTAATCCGTTCATACTTCAGGAGTGGTAAGCAATCAATGGGCAAAAAAACTGAGGAGTATAAGCCCCCAGAATCTATGTGGCGTTCTCACAAAAGCAAATAGCTAAGAAGTCTCGAGTGAAGTTATCGAATCTTGGAGTCGCTAGTGATGAGATAAATCTTCTCAATAGGGCTGGAATCGAAATTGATTATACGACTCCGTATAGAAATGGAAACAGGATTATATGAGATAGTTTGCATAAACTTGCCCTGATTGGAACTCATGTTCAGTTGGTTAATCTACAAAACCCTGAGAGAGGGAATGAAATACTTTCAGAGGTCGTTCAAGCAAGAGTTTCCAACTTCAAATCAAGCCTGAACGATGAATTAATAATTCATTACAATGAAACATTAAGATCTGGCCTCATACCGAGCTTGAATCTTATTTTGTCAGCTACGACGACTTGTGTTTCATATTTCGCAGGAAAAACAACAAGAAATCATGTGGTACTAATGGTATTCCCAACATAGTCCTTCCCCGCTGCTATTAAAAATTATTGTTTATTTTTCAACAATATGTTGAGCAATTTACATTCGCCAAATGAGTGGGAAAAGGCCAAGGTATTTCCGATTCTGAAGAAAGGGAAAGAATCTTCAACCCCTAAAAGCTCTTGCCCAATCAGCTTGCTGCCTAACGTCAGCAAGGTGTTTGAAGCGATACTAGACAAAGTATTAAACACCCACATTGAGAAATATGAGTTGATGTCGAATTGCCAATTTGGTTTTCGTGTCAGGCATTTGATCATACATGCGCTAACGAAAGTAATCTCAGACTTCTGTTGAAAACTAAATGATAGAGAATGTGCTGGAGCATATCCCATTGATATGGAGAAAGCACTCGATTTGGTGTGGTTAGACGGACTAGTGTTCAAACTTTTTCAGGACAGACTCCCCAGACACCTTGTCACCATGATGTGCAATACGTTATATGGGAAATCATTTGTTGTAATTGATGGGAATTTGACGACAATACGCAACTTTAAAGTCGTGAATGATCTATAGCATAGTATACTCAACTAGTACCCACACCTTTTATTTACCCTGTGTTGCACACTTTTTGAATTTTCCCAGGGGCACGTCAGCTGTTCCGGGGCATGACAGCTGATCCCATGTTTGGCACGCTCAAGAAACAAAGCAAAATGCAAATAAAATTGCCGACGCACGTGTTCTTTTACGCATTTCAGAACATAGGAGTGCTGCCAGATCCCAATTAAAAACTAAAAGATTGCATGGAACGAATTTGTTTTTTTGCAAAGTTACTGATTTTTTGAGATACGGTAATCCTGAAATCTCTCATCGAAGCATATGTTTATATTCGCGTCAATCCTCGCGTCAGCATTTATCTACCTATCTGCTACCGAAGATTTATGGCTCGCTGTTTGGCTTGTGTTCGGATTTTTCCGGAGGGTTGATGGAGTGGGGTTACTAGTTGAGTATACTATGATCCATAGCATTCGCAAGCTATTGAACGTTTTTGAATTTAAGGTCTCATCAACGCGATCATTGGTAGCGTTTGCTGATGATCTTAATATTTATAGGGCAGTTCAAAAGGCTACAATAGTTCAGAGCAATCTTCAAAAAATGTCTGATGATGTGCAGCTCTATACTGACAATTGGCGAATGAAAATTAATGCGCAAAAGTGCGAAACCATTTTGTTTTGGACAACGCTGCAGGGGGCCAGGCAATATGTTTCAATATTTAGGATAGGTATACATTTGTTTATTATATTAGGCCTAGAGATAAGGTTTAACGCTTAGGCTAGGAATATTGTGTTAGAATTGTATTAGTATAAAATAAAGTTTGAATTTGATTGGAATTGGGTTATAATATTAGGTGTTTGATGAAACTTCACTGTTGTATTGCAATTATAAATAACTTTTAAATTGTGTTGGCTGGTTTTTTCTCCCTTTTCCAATTGAGTCATATAATATTAAATATTTCTAATTAATTTGAATTTGATCAAATATTTTGATTGATAACGTATAAATTTAGAGAGCCATTTGGGCCATTAACTTTTAGTATTTTTATTGTTTGGAATTTGCTTTATATTCGTTTAAAATGTGTAACGATTGGTATTGAATAGAGTGCTTTTGACTTTGATTCTAACTACTACACTACATGGAAGCATTATCAGAACAGAAACCGAGAATTTCCCATAAATTGTGTTTGAATATAAAAATGGTGGCTAATCATATTACTATTTTCTTTTTTAAACGATCGAGATTTTTATGATATGCGTAGTATCTATGCAAAAATCTATTCGTAGCCTAAACTTAGCCCATAGTTGTACCATCATTAGCATTTCTTTTCACTGCAACCCATTCTAGACAACAAATTTTTAAAGTCTGACAATTTTCAGTGATTGGTCAATGTTGACAGTGGATTATTGTCCAATGGTAGGAAACCATAGATCAGCTTATGCATGGGCTTTTTGTAATGAATGGCAATTTCTATATGGGAGGTTTTCACTGCTAGTTTCTCCTATACTACACTCCACTACCATTGGAGGCGCTTCAGAAGAAAACAACTGGAAAGTGTGGATGACTTTATGCATCTTAGAGCCAACAAAGGGTAGATAATTCTGTGATTTTTGGAGCCAACCTGAGTAGAAGAGGCGTCAAAAAGGATGAGATTGGGTGCCGCATAAACGCCGCAAATAAAGTTTTCCACTCTTCGCTTCCAATTGTAAGATACAGAGTTGCGTATAGACGAAATAAACTTCATACTTACAAATTATTGGTCAAGTATGTGCTGTTATATGGAAGTGAAACATTGACCCAGTCGATCGAATCTAACAAGATAGTGGACATTTTACGGTCCAGTGAAATCCGGAAAAGAGTGGAGACTACGTCACAACAATGAGTTGTATGAATTATTTGGTGAGCCACCTGTATCTGCTTGCGTAAAATTACTCAAATTGCAATGGACGGACCGTGAAGAAATTATGGAAGAAAACCGGCTACCCAAAAGAACACTATAAGGTAAAGTACAAAATAACATCCAGTGGGAAGGTCAAGGAATAGATAGGGAAATACGATAGAGGCCGATAGCAGATCCTTCCTTATTGGAGGAGAAGAGTCCTGGGGGCCAAGACCTGGCTTAGATTGCCACGCCATACGTGGACAAATGAAAGAATGAACTCTAGTCAATATGAATGACAAATTCTAATCTTACAAAAGCTTACCTAATTTAGCTGTTAAGCTAAGTCTAACCACCCGAATTTACTAATGTCTAGCAAACATAAGATATCCAAATAATCAAACAATGAAAATATTAGCATTGATATTATTATTAGCATTGATATTATTATTATTGTTATTATTATTTTTATAATTTTCAATGGCTTATAATGTTGTGTTTGTATCATTTTATTCCAATCCATAAGCGTTTTTACTTTTTTAAGCTTGCTGATTGGTGTCTGAGTTTTGTAATGAGATATAAATTCACCTTTCTTTTCTGTTTTGGGAAAATTCATTAACAGGTGCAATTGAAATTCATCAATACTGTTTTTGTGAAATTATACAGTTTTTACTTTATCAATTACAATGTTATATGATATTGCAAAAAATTAAATCATTTGAAGCTTCTTCAGTAATTACAAATGGAAAAATATTACAAACCATTCAACGCATTGCAAATGAGTGAAACTGAAATCTCCGAAAATAAATTGAATCGTTTATTCACGATGAACTTGTTATTTTTTGGTGAAGATTATAGATTTATATGTTTCAGCTGTAATGGAATAGAGCTACCATATTTGAATGTAAGCAAATATAAGTAATTTGTTGATATATCATGTACTTGAACAAGCTTTGATTTCAAGTACATTATTTGAAACACTAAAGTGCAAGTCATGTTTTATCTATTTGCACTTGTGATTCACTCATATCCTTTTTTACCGCACTATAATCAAACAATATGTCGTACATGTAAAAATAACAAGGAATTTTTTTTTGTGCCCTAGATCAGCGCCAATAAAAAATTTCGTAATTGAACTCTTATTACTGCTTTGTACTCTGCGAAGCATTTAGGCGTATGAAAAATGCATATTCACCGTTCATTACAATTAAGATCAATTAAACACTCTTCAAGTTTGCGCAAAAATTTTAGCTTGGAGTTTGAAGAACGAAATGTGGCATTCAAATTGCAAACTAGATAAATGTATCAGACATTTGCAAGGCACCGAGGGTTGTGCAAGTTGAAAAGCTTTTAGGAATTTAATAACAATTTTGCAACGTTGGCCATATAAACTACCATTTTTGCAACTGCCATAAATGCATGCTTGTTAATAGTGGTTTGGCGCTGTTAATTTGCAAAGCAAATGCACTTCATCCAAATATCTCTTTGCTTGATATCTTAACAACGAAAAGAGACTTTAATGAATTTTTGGGTATTTCTGGTTGCAACGAGCCTTCATTATGGCCAACATAAAGCACAGCACATCAGCGATTTGAATTGGAATCACTTTTCTATCTACAAGCATTTGGGGCTCTGTCGCTTTTTTTGCTATAATCGTTAATCACTTTTTTTGGCAATAATGCATGTACTCACCATTTAAATATCATTAATGTAAGCCCGATTGCAGTGAACGCGGCATGAAGCTCACAGCGTCATATATTACATATCGCACTCGGATGAGGATAAGGGTCAATTAACGCTTCTTCAATTATAAAATTCTTCAGCGCCAATGGAGAAGGTGATGTGATTTTTCTTTATACTCCGCAACATCAGTAACAAGTTGAAAAATAGTTGCGGATTATGTAAGAAGAGCATGAATACGATTTTAATGCATCTTACGTTGGCGAGCAGCTGAAATGTTGGCCAAAAACCAAATGGCGATGACGAACTTCGCATAAAAGACAACTCAACGAGCCAATTTAAGCCTACAGCGGTGTCGATTCGTGGAACAGGATGTGATATGAATTGTTATGGTAAGCTGGTTTTTAAGCGATTGTAGGTTGCAGATCGAAAGGAAATTATTATTTTTGACGGGCTGTGGAATTTGCAAATGAATGCCTGTTACATACAATATCGCACAATACCTTTAATGGTCGATCGCGAACACGAAAGGAATACAACTACGATATTTGGTTGTCGAACTCGCTGCAGAATAAAATTAGTTTGATGGAATAATGTAGCAGGAGTTTAATGAATAGCAATAATAAAAGGAAGAATGTGACTATCTTACATTATTCAGAGTTGTTCAATTACATTATATTAGCCAAGCAAATTTCCTAATTCAGCAAAATTTACATCTCTACCTTCATAGTACTCCTGCCAATGGATTTATGAAATCACATTAAGGCATTAAACTAAGTTCCCAGAATATCATCCACTTGGCTCATACATTGAGTCCTTCAGTTGAACCTGAGAGAATAAAATATACCACTAGATCGTTAGCGTTTTACTAAATCCGTTACTAAAAAATACCAGTGCTACAAAGCATTTCCGGAAATTGTTTTGAAATATGAATTTATTTAAAAAACGAGAAAAATAAAGTTGTACGGTTGCATTAAAATCATGTGAAAACGAACAAATTTTTAGCCATTTTAAGGTCTGCAAAAAATTACGGCAGTATGCCTAAAAATTAAGGCACATCAATCACCCGAATTCGTGTCCAATCACCCATGAAAATGATCTAAGTACCCCGTAAATTCAATTTTCCCTTCTTTCTTTTCACTCTAGCATTTTGTTTTCAAAAACTTTAATTTTACATTTATATTCAACCACTTAATTGTTTAAATTCTTACCTAATAATTAACTTGGACCGGGCTCACACTCGCATTTCATGGTAACAAATTGAAAGCTCTCGTACAGGCCCGTGCTGGCCCGCCGGGCTAGCGGGCGATCGCCCGGTGCGCCCTGCTCATTTTTTTTAAAGCGCCCATTGACATCATAAGGCGACGAAAAAGCGCCCATTGATATCATAAGGCGACGGAAATGCGCCCTTTTAGTTCGAAAATGCTTTTTTCCAACGCCTCGAGAGATACGTTTTTCAAATCAGAAACCGAATTTTTGTGGCGCGCCTGTTCACGCGACCGAGAAAGAAATCGAGTCATCGTTCAACTAGTCAGTAGTCACTTTCCTTCGTCAGCATTATCGACTCAGTAGTTCTGTGACGTGTACGATCTGCGCTCGGTTTTACGCAACACGTGAGAATTTACGCGTTTCTTGTACAGAACTTCTTGTACAAGTCGAGTGATCGAGCCTAGTTTCTGTTGGAATTGATTTCAGAACCAAGTTGGAGGTTATTTAATCTCAAAAATTTGCTACATATTCGCGTTACTCGATATTTTGCATCAAAAATGGTGAACCCAAAGAAATCTGGAAACAAAAACCGGAAAGCAAAGAGGAAGTGGGAATAAGAAGACGCAGCAGCGTTATGCAAAAAATTGACAACAATGTTTTCTCGAGGTAAGAAAAATTTTGTTCACTCGCGTATAAATATAAAATATTCTCACTTCTATTGTAATCTTGAGACTGCATAACCTCTTACTTTGTTCAGTTTACGTTTGATAACAAAAAATCTGTTGAAATAGAAAATGAAATACACCAAGCATGCTTCTTGTAAAATTCTATTCGTTTACTCTTCATTACAAATGATGTAAATATGATGAATTGAACAGACTTATCGAAAATATGAAAATAATCCAGGCCCTACTGTTGTGACATCGAATTCTGAAAACAGCGCGAACAGTAATGATGAGGAGAATGAGACTGATCATGAGAAAGCAAAAAATTCGACGAGTAATCGGCGCAATAGTGAAAAGACTAAGTTAAAAATGTATTATCAGACCGTTTTCTACATGGAATATAAAACCGCATTATTTCACACTTCAATATTTCTCAACTTATCTTTTTATTAATCTATGCAGGTTATTTCGAGTATTATTATATCGAGAGCGTATTTTTCATAGTAGAAATGAAAAATATGCTTATCACGACTTTTTATGACAAAAATAAATAAAATATAAGGAATTTAGGCTTTAGGGTAAGTTTTAATTTATTTAAATACGGATTATTATTTTCCAAAAGTTCAATATTATACTGTTTTGAACTCTCCCGCGCCATATAAAGATACTAAACATATTGTTACATGTACAAATAATTCTGCAAGCTACTGTCGCAATTGTTTCCACAATCATTAAGAACACCAACAAATGACTTTACTCGAAACCACGAGAACCCAACAAGCATTATCAACATCTGAAAGTGAGTCACTGCCCATTAATGACGCTGCTGGAATGTTCCCGCTTATTCATCAATGTACGAAAACTGAGTTGAATGATTAGAGACCCTATATAAAGGCGAGCTGAATGAATGGGGGGATCATTCATTACAACCGCGATAGAAAACTGCGATATAGTGGAACGCGAAGTAAAGGCGATTGATTGTTTGAGTGCGAAGTGATTTTAAGTGGACAGTTGAATGACAAATTTATAGACTAAGTGAAAATTAAAATTGTGAAATACTAAATCAAGTGATTGTGCATTTTTTGATCAATTGAATAAACTCTTTTAATTTAATTTAAAAGACATTGCGTTTTCACTTCCCCGGAACATTAAAATTATTGGCCGCGAACCAAAAACACGCGACAGTGGTGTCGAGAAGTGAGATTAAAATTTTGGATATGAAAACGTTTAAACAATTTTAAAAGGCACAATTGTGAAAATTAACGTGGAAAAATAGCCGAAACAACAAAAATGCCAGGAAATTTACATCTAAAAATTAATCAATTGAGCATATCGGAGCTCAAAGAGGAGTTGGAACAACGAAATCTGGCTACACAAGGTGCAAAGGCCATACTGATTGCACGCTTGCGTGATGCGATCGAGTCGGAAGGCGAAAATCTGGATTCGGGTGAGCTCTCAGCTGCAGAAAGAGGCGCAGAAGCTGGTGAAGCGGAAACACCAAAACCAAAGGAACCAGAAAATGCGCTGATGCAAATGCTGATGCAGCAAGAGCAGCGACAACAGTCATCCAATTTAGCTGTGAAGCTAAATGAACAATCAGCGCAGCTAAATGAACAATCAGCGCAGCTAAATGAACAGACATCCAGCTTTGCTGTGAAGCTAAATGAACAATCAGTGAAGCTAAACCAACAAGCGTTCGAAATCAAGGCAGACATCACACAGAAGCTGGAAAAACAGTCAACCGAAATAAAAGCGGAGCTCAGTAGTCTCAACAGCCAAATTAAATGCGTCGAGGAGAAGATATACCAGGTCAAGGAGAGAATCAACCTTGAGATCAGCCAGGTCGAGGAGAGAATCAACCATGAGATGGAAAAAGTGAAAAAGGACTTGGAAGCAGCGAAGGCAGTAGTAACCGCCTCACCAGCTCCAATTACAACCCCAGCGCAAAGCTCATCTAGAAATGTGCAAGCACCAATATTCGATGGGCAAACGGTCTGGACTATTTACAAAACCCAGTTTGAAGCAGCCGCTTGCATAAATCACTGGAATGAGCAGGAACGAGCAACTGCATTGATTCTTGCTCTGAGAGGCCCAGCTGCCGAGCTGTTGCAGACGATCCCCGTTGAATTGCACTCAAAATCGAATGCTATAATGACTGCACTCGACATGCGTTATGGAGATGATCATCTAAAGCAGATTTATCGTTCACAGCTAAGGCATCGGGTGCAGAAGTCTGGTGAAATCCTACGGCAGCTAGCCCAAGACATTGAGCGACTAGCACTTTGGGCTTACCCGGCCTACGACCCAGAACATCGAGATGATGCAGCGACAGAAGCATTCATCAGCGCACTGAAGGACCCGGAATTGCAACAAGCTGTGCGTTTAGCCCAAAAGCAAACGGTCAAGGACGGATTGGCTTACAGTCTGAACTTTGAGGCAGCGAAAAATGCGACTCGTACCACTGCGTGGGTCCGTGAGGTAGTGGCAGACGAGTGCAGGTGTGAGCGCGTGGAAATTGAGCGAGACCCGCATGTAAATGGTGCGCCTAGATGCTGGAATTACGGAGAGAAGGGGCACCTGCAAAGAGACTGCAAGAAGTGGAGAAAACTGAGCTATTGTCCTGGGTGTGCAGCTAGGAGGAGATCCAGACCGAGTCACGAGCCCAGAATGGAAACCCTTCAAACAGAGTGGTCGGGAAACATGTAAGAGCCAACTTCGTGGGGCAGAGGTTGGCTAGGAGGATCGACGTCCCCAGCTTCACCACCATCGTGTCAAGACTTCATCGTGGAGAAGCGGACTTATGCCTTCCGGGTCATGTTGACGGAGAACACTGCACCATAACAATCGACACTGGTGCAACCCGATCGATTATCCGACCAGACCAAGTTAGACAGCAACAACTTCACAAGGGCAGGATTTTCTCACTACAAACAGCTACGCGAGAAACTGCACCTGTTCATGGAGAGGTCAACCTCCAGATACAGACCTTGTGTTCCGACATAATTTTCTGGTCACGAACATTATGGATGACTGCATTCTCGGAATGGATTTTTTGCGACCACATGGAATCACGTTGGATTTGGGCAAACGTGTATTGAAATGGCAGAATGTCGAAGTACTGATGGAGGATCCCAGCGTCCAAATTCCCAAGGTGAATGTAGTGGTATGTACTGACACTGATGTACCGAATTCTTCCGAAGGCATTGTATGGGCCAAGCTTGATGGTGACTCTGGAGATCACCGATCTTATCTGATAGAGCCAACTAAGACGTCCGCATTGCGCAGTTTGATTGTAGGACGAAGCCTTGTAAGGTCTTTAAGGAACGGATATGTGCCGGTTAGAGTCCTTAACACCGCAGACTCAACTACGAGCATCAAAGCGGGAGAAGTCATCGGCAGCTGCCAGCCTGTTTCCACCATCACCTCTTTGGAAGCCACTCACGACCATCATTGGAAAAGGAGGCAAGACACAGACAAAGCCCGGGAATCTACGTCTGCAATATTGAAGCAGGTCAAATTGCCAGTGCAGCTATTCAAGCGAGCCTCTGATCTGGTCACCAAGTACAGTGACATCTTCTCAACAGGCCCGGATGACCACGGCCGAACGAGTCTGGTAACTCACGCCATAGATACACAGGGAGCCAAGCCGATTCGATAAGCACCAAGACGTCTCCCTATAGCCAAACAAGGAGAAGTGAGCGCGCTGATCTCGGACATGGAAAAACAAGGCGTAATTGAACCTTCTGTCAGTCCATGGGCGGCGCCTGTAGTTCTAGTAAAGAAAAAGGACGGTAGCCTTCATTTTTGTGTCGACTATAGGCAGCTTAACGACGTAAAGATAGTTACCCGCTCCAACGCATCGATGACATCATGGACACTTTAGCCGACGCAAAATGGTTTTCTACACTCGATCTCAAGAGTGGCTACTGGCAGGTAGAAATTGACAAGAAGGATCGAGAGAAGACCGCATTTTCAGTTGGGACCGGATTGTGGCGATTTGTGGTGATGCCGTTTGGGCTTTGCAATGCCCCAGCCACTTTCGAACGCTTGATGGAATACGTGCGTCTAACCTGGAAAACCTGCTTGGTGTACCTAGATGACATCATCGTCATCGGTAGAACGTTCTAAGAGCATGTGCGGAACTTAGAAGAGGTTTTCTCCCGACTGCGACTGGCAAATTTGAAACTTAGTCCCGACAAGTGTACCCTTTTCGCAGCTGAAGTAAAATACCTGGGACACGTCGTATCAGCAGAAGGGGTCAAAATAGACCCTGAGAAAATTGAAGCCGTGAAAAGCTGCCCAACACCAAACAACAAGCGCCAACTACGAAGTTTTCTGGGTCTGGCGACCTACTATCGAAGATTCGTCAAAGACTTTGCCAAAATAGCTAGGTGTCTCCATCAGCTAACCGAGAAAAATCGTCCTTAGGTCTGGAATGAACAATGCCAGACAGCCTTTGACACCCTGAAGGAAAAGCTGTGTGAATCACCCGTGCTGGCGTATCCGAAACCCGGAAAAATGTTTGTAGTTGACACCGATGCAAGCAACGGTGGTATTGGAGCTGTACTCTCCCAGCAGATCAATGGCGAAGAAAGATTCCTCTCTTATTACAGTCGAGTTCTCTCAAAAAGTGAAAGGAACTACTGCGTGACAAGGAAGGAGCTATTGGCTATAATAGAGGCCACCAAGCAATTCCACAAGTATCTATATGGCCAAAAATTTGTTCTTCGAACGGACCATGCATCACTGAGATGGTTGCTCAACTTCAAAAACCCCGAGGGACAAGTTGCGAGATGGATCAAAAGATTGCAGTCATACGACTACAAAATTGTTCATCGGAAGGGCGGAGTTCATGGAAATGCTGACGCCCTATCCCGCCGTCCATGTCCAGCTAACTGCAAGCATTGCCAGCGGATTGAGCAAAAGGACCCGCTCGTTGATCTGCGATTGATAACGGCCGAATTCGATGAAGGTTGGTCATCGGAGCACCGTTCCAAGGCATCCCCAGCACCGTGCCAAGGCAACATCGTGGAGAAGCAGACAGATGCCTTCCTGGTCAAGTTGATGAAGAACATTGCACCATAACAAACGACACTGGTGCAACCCGATCGACAATCCGACTAGACCTAGTGAGGCCCCAACTACTTCACAAGGGCAGAGTTCATGGAAATGCTCACGCCCTATCTCGTCATCCATGTCCAGCTAACTACAAGCATTGCCGGCGGATTGAGCAAAAGGACCCGCTCGTTGATCTGCGATTGATAACGGCCGAATTTGATGAAGGTTGGTCATCGGAGGAGATTCGAAACGCCCAGTTAGCCGATGAAGACATTGGACCATTGCTCGTATGGAAGGAGACGACTGGGCGACCTGAGTAGAAAGACGTTTCAATGCATGGCGCAACCCTGAAAAGCTATTGGGCACAATGGAACTCCCTTCAGGTGGAGGGTGGCGTAATCAAGCGAAAATGGGAAACGGTGGATGGCAGCTCCTATAGGATGCAAACTATACTACCCAAAAGCCGAATCCACGATGTGATTAAGGAAATGCATGAAGGATCCTCGGGAGGCCACCTTGGTGTTAACAAGACCTTAGCGAAATTGCGGGAAAGGTTCTACTGGCTCCACGCTCGAGAAGACGTAGAGAACTGGTGTCGCAGATGTACAATTTGCGCTTCCGTCAAAGGCCCAAAGCGACGACTGAGAGGACAAATGCAAACCTATAACGTTGGCATACCATTCGAAAGGATTGCTGTTGACATCGCAGGACCCTTACCTGAATCCGATTGGGGAAATCGATATACGCTGCTTGAAGCCGATTATTTCAGCAAGTGGCCTGAGGTCTACCCCATTCCCAACCAGGAAGCAACTACCGTAGCTGTACAGCTAGTGTTAAATTGGGTCAGTAGGTACGGCGTACCTTGTGAACTACATTCAGATCAAAGCCCATTCGAGTCATTAGTTTTTAGCGAAATGTGCGTGCTGCTGGGAATACGGAAAACGAGGACAATACCGCTGCATCCCCAATCCGATCAAATGGTCGAACGGTTCAACGGCACGCTAAATAAACATCTGGCCAAGATGGTCGACAAGAACCAAAGGCCAAGCCCCAGCCAAAGTCCTTTTTGGAAAGACTATCCGTCTGCCAGCCGATATAAAGTTCGGAACACCCCCTGAGAAACCCCAAACGATCTCGAAGTACGCAATTGATCTAAGAAAATGGTTGAACCAGATACATCGGACAGTGTGAAATCACCTCGAATCGGCTACTGATTGCATAAAGACCAGGTATGATCTCAAGGCAAATTCTACTGGCTTCCAGCAAGATGACTTTGTGTGGCTATATAACCCGCAACGGCAAAAGGGTAGGTCTCAAAAGTTGCAACATAATTGGGAGGGACCATACCGGGTCACAAAGCAAATTAACGACGTCGTATATCGCATACAGGAGCACCGTAAACCGAGAGCCAAAATGAAAATCGTGCATCTGGACCATCTTGCCCCATATTACACCCAGGGAGAATCGACTACAACTGGCGACACATCTTTTCGGGGCGAAAAGAACTGAGGTGGGGGCAGTGTTACATGTACAAATAATTCTGCAAGCTACTGTCGCAATTGTTTCCACAATCATTAAGAACACCAACAAATGAATTTACTCGAAACCACGAGAACCCAACAAGCATTATCAACATCTGAAAGTGAGTCACTGCCCATTAATTACGCTGCTGGAATGTTCCCGCTTATTCATGAATGTACGAGAACTGAGTTGAATGATTAGAGACCCTATATAAAGGCGAGCTGAATGAATGGGGGGATCATTCATTACAACCGCGATAGAAAACTGCGATATAGTGGAACGCGAAGTAAAGGCGATTGATTGTTTGAGTGCGAAGTGATTTTAAGTGGACAGTTGAATGACAAATTTATAGACTAAGTGAAAATTAAAATTGTGAAATACTAAATCAAGTGATTGTGCATTTTTTGATCAATTGAATAAACTCTTTTAATTTAATTTAAAAGACATTGCGTTTTCACTTCCCCGGAACATTAAAATTATTGGCCGCGAGCCAAAAACACGCGACAATATCAACAACTTGATATACCATGAGATTCACTGAAAATTTATTATTGTATTTATTCTTTCAGGTTGCCAAAATGTGATTGATAGTTGTGAGGAGACACCTACAAACAATATTACCTCCTTGACAGGTAAAATTATATGGAAAATTGCAAATAACATATGTAAATGCACACGCATTCACATATTCATACCTGAATAGTGAACGATTCATTTAAAAAAATTACCGCTGAATGATGATCCGATGAATAACATGTCCGGAAGAGCAATCTTCTATTATTTGAATAATAATAATCTGCTTACGTAAATTTTTAATTTTATAATTTTTTATTTTAATTTTCAGGAACAAGGGAAGCTCATCAGGACATGTTTGATAGCAGTCATTTGACGGATGAAGATAAAATGCCTCTGAATTTCAGAAGTGACCCCCTGGAAGAAACTACTGAATGTCAGTATTTTTCGAAACCAGAAGCAAGCATTTTGAATCGTTTTCTGTTGTTTCACCCTGTACAGCCAGACGGTATTTCGGAAAAAAAGTTACCATTCGACGAGAAAGTTTTTTTCAAAAATAACGATAAAAAAAAATGTCAAACGTGAAAGGCTATCTTTTGATGCTGCTCTACAAAAACTCTTTTGTTATATTTGACTGGCATTCTCCAAAGGTATCTCAAGTTTTTGTTCAGGCTTAGTCGATTTTTCTCCAAAGCACTTGAACAATCGTATATATGAACATGAAAGTTCCAAAGAACATGAAAATGCTGTTCAGGCCTTCATTCAGTGGAATCAAAAATAAGATGTAAAAAGTCTTATTAGCAATGAACAATTGATCAAACGGAAAATTGAAGTGGCAGAAAGGCGAGAAATTTTAAATAAGATTTTAGATGTGATTAAATTTTTGGGAAAACAAGGACTGCCATACAGGGGGGATCATGAAGCAGCAAATTCTCTGAATAATCAGGACTTAAATCATGGAAATTTTCTGGAAATGATATTATTATTTGCAAAACATGACACTCTCTTGAAAACTCACGTAGTAAAAGCTATCCAATCTAGCACAGAAAAGCGGGACTCACGTACAAAAAATGACGAATTGGCAAAAAACTCCGGTCGAGGTTCATTAGTCACTTTTTTGAGTCCAACGATTGTTCAAAGTTGATTCAATTCATAGGGCATGATATGCTCAGACTTATAAGTCAAGAAATTAAACAGGCGGGCATTTTTTCCGTTATGATGGACACTACCATGGACATTTCTTCATCTGATCAATGCGTCATTGTTGCTCGGTACGTGTTAGAAACTACTGTTAATGAACGAGTCATAGGTCTCAAACACGTCAAGTCAACTGTGGCTCAAAATTTATTCAATACACTCGATGAAACTGTTGAAGAACTTGAATTATCTTTGGAAAATTGCGTAGCTGATGCATTTGACTGTGCTGCTAATGTGAGTGGAGAATACAATAGCGTTTCAGCTAAACTGAAAGAAGTTTCTCCGAATCACATCCACGCATGGTGCTACGCTCATGTTTTGAATTTAGTTTTGACAGACGTGACCCAATGTTTGACCGAATCTGTTTCTTTTTTTGGTTTGATTCAGAGTGTTTACGTGTTTTTCAAAGAATCATATAAAAGATTACAAGTTTTTTTTTTATGGAAATCCTGTCTTTCGTTTATCATCTATTGGAGCAACGAGATGGCGGGGTTAGAGTGACGCTACTGTTAAAATGTTTGGCCAGATAGACTTTTGGACAGATGAAAATTTCAATGATAAGGAACGGAAATATGTTTTTTTCGAAATACTATCTGCGCTTTCTGTGACAGCCGAATCCAAGGAATTCTGCTGTAAAATTCGAAATGACGCCTCAGCTCTTATAAATAATTTGAGAATATTTGAAACCATATTGATGGCTATGACTTTTCTACGTATATTCCAAACAACTACGCCATTATCTGATTACCTACAAATGAAAAATCTTGATTTTGCACAAGCATGGCGCCAAATGTTTGCAACATCAGAATCTTTGAAAAAAATGAGAGACTCTTTTCCCGATATTTTCAAAGCTGCAAAGCGTTTCGTTTCACAAATAAATGAAAAAATTGAAAATTCTGAATCAGGTATCAACTTTCGACTCGAACCACAGTTGCCTCTCAAAAGACAGCGAAAAGTAAAAAAATTTCACGACGAAAAATCTTCCGACGAATTCGTTAATAACGACTCTGAAGAACAATTCCGAATCAAAGTTTTCAATGTCATAGTAGATACTGTTATCAATAGTTTTGAAAATAGATTTATTGTTTACATAAAATTGTACTTGGATATTTCATGCTTCGATCCTCGGCACTTTGAAAAAATGGCAAAAAATCCTTCCAATGCTTTCGAAAACATTTGTGAATCGATCGTTGGAATGGATAAATCAAAATTGAGAGAACAATATCTTTCTTTCATCCAAAGTTGGAGTAAAATAACTGAACGTTTGAAGAAGTCTTATGAAAATATTGAAAATGTAATGAATATAGACGCACTATCAAACGATGAATGGGTTGAAATTCATAATTCTACAGATGAAATTGACCTCAACGTCAATGAAAAGAATAGCAATCACGATGTCAGAAAAAATTGCAAATCTTGTTTTACGTGCGTACTGAAGGTATTAGTCAAGTATAATATGTACTGCGTATCTTACGACGAACTGTACAAGGTTTACAAATATTAACTGACATCACCAGTCACACAAGTGACATGTGAACGCAGCTTCTCGAAACTGAAAATTTTGAAAACGCGATTGAGATCGAACTTGACTCAAAGTAATTTAGAAAGCCTGTTTTTGATGCAGTGCGACAGAGAGATTCTGAACAAAGTCGACAATGAGCGAATCATAGATCGTTCGTGTGGGAGTAGTAAATAAATGCGGAGGCTGTTATTCGCGTGATACACGAGCTATGACAATTGTAATGTTTACTTCGTTCTATGTAAAATTGTTATGCTGTCAACCGCGTTATAAGGTCGTATGAGAAAAATTATACTTCTTGACTGATTTCGTTGTAACTTAAAGTGCATTGAACCCGACATTTTGTAATAAACTAATTTCTAAAAAAAAATTTTGGCGTCCTTTTTTCCATATCGCCCGCGCCCCTTGACACACGCCAGTACGGGCCTGCTCTCGTACTGAACTATAGGAGATGCAGTCAAGTTGTTCAGTTTCATCAAAAAGATACTAACTTAAGAATTCATATTACATCAAATTAAAATGCATAACTTGTAATAATATACTTACCTTTGCATTCGTCATTGTTTTCAACCAGCAAAATTCATTCTGCAGGTACATACATATTATATCAAATATCCATGCACGTACTTTTCTGCACATTCTAATGCTCACGACAAACTCCAGGCGAAATGTGATCAGTTTTAAGTTCAAGATCACAACCAGGTGAAATTGAATTGAAGTCTTCACATATGGAAGTTGTCGTGAGAAAGTTTGATTTGCATGAAAATCATTTGTAAGCAAAATTAGAACATAAATAACTTTCGACTAGAAATAAATTTAGCAGTTGTTCACTAGCAATTCGCCGTTTTTCATTTCTTTCTGGGGTTATCACATGTAGCAGGCGCGGCGGAAGACCTGATGTGTGTGTTCCGCACACAACACATGGGACTTCACCATATGTTGAAAACAACACATGCGATCTACTGATGTACCATTGCCCTGCGTTTGTGCATGCAAAATACGTGGAACATTGTATTAGTCCGTTCCACTGAAACATTTGAAAAATGGCGGCGTGTACCGCGTGGCAGAGTCTCCATCTGCCAACTGCCGACAGCAACTGACAGTACAACACAATTCATTAAGTTCGTGTGCTGTCCTGTCTTTTTTGCACTTGCAACACTCCTATATAGTCCTTTATCCTGTTTGCTTCAGTTTGCTTCGTGCCGACTGTCGAATGAAAGGTATGAGAAAAAATGGATAAATTTGTGATCAAGAGAAAAAGTGAAAACGATCATGAAGTAGAGGAATCCAACCGAAACAAAATAAAGCTTCAGCGGTTAGACGTACCCGAACAACGTGAAACGAGCGAAAACGACAGCAGTGTTCTCAACAAAAAACAAATCGACGATTCAGCTGATTCCCAAAATCGACGTAAGTGTAATAATGATATCGTGCTAACATATGTATCAATACGAGTAGCACGAATATGAATATGAAATATGAGGAAAATGTGTTTACAATTGTGACTCCTGTTAAAATTTGTTGAAAAAAAATTTTTGTTTTCTAAAAAGTTTTTATTTTGTTGCGAAAATAAGAAACGATTAGGGGGAAACCTAGATTAATGAAAACAATATGGGTAAACAGACCTACGTTCATGTCAGAAGGGTTTTGTATTCAATTTTCAAAATGCAGTCACATGATTGAATAAAGTCAAGAAGCATGTCAATGACGATTTTATTGGAGAAACTATGAAATTCGAAGACCATACTATTATTAACAAAGTTGAAAGAATTTCGACTTCTGAGGTTTTTGTTATTGTTCTACTCATAAATATCTCCCTTGATAATTATTTCAGATGTCCATTCGCGAGGGAGGAAACACATTTTTCATGTATTTTCCCCCTGTGCCCCCACTGAAGCAAAAACTGACAGTTTAAGAACTGTTTTGAAAAGCTCCCATGAAAGCTATCATTTCAAACTCATATCGGCTACGTTTGATGAATTTTTTTTCAGGGGCCACTCTCCTGTACTGTTATCATCGATTAATAGCCAATTTTTTCGAATCCTAGAGTTGTTACAAAGCCCTTTTGTTAGAAGCTCCCTCCCGCCTCCTTGACTTGTTTCACTTACGAGTATTAATTGTAGGTACTCAGCTTCAGTCATTCATTAAATTGAATCAAGTGTTCAAAGCATGCACCTTAAACGTTGAAGTTGGGAAAAAATAACTCAAAGTTATTCAACCTTCGCATTTAAAACAGCCACTATTTTGTTTTACGATTACTGATACCACTAACTGAACTGATTCTCAAAGTTATTCATGACACCTATCATTCCTGAAATTTTCATGCAAATCCTAGCAAAACTGTAGTGTCTGAGTCGGTAAAAAGCGCATGTTGTTCCATAGCATATGTTGCCATAGTAATACATGCAGCGCATATTGTTCCATAGTAATACAGGAAAATTCAAACCGCTATAACTTCGCTAAATATGATGCAATCTTTATGAAACTTGCAGGGTTGATCAATCTTATAAATAGACATCTGTGTACTGAATTTCATTGAATTTAAGGGTAGCGTTAAGATTTTATTCAAGAAAACATAAAATCGATAAATCACACTATTACTAACAAAGTTGAGTGAATTGCGACTTCTCACGTATTTGTTGTTGTTGTACTCACCAAGCCCTACATTCGTGATTTTTTTCAGATTTTTTGGATGGAACGTGTCCAATCGCGAGGGGGGGGGGGACACAAATTTTTCGTGTATTTCCCCTCCCTGTGCGCCCCTCGAAGCAAACTTTGCCAAATTAAGACCTGTTTTGAAAAGTTTCCATCAAGACCTTTCATTTGATACCCATATCGGCTACCTTCAATGAAATTTTTTTTCGGGGGGTCACTCCCCTATATGGAGAGACCCCCCTTAAATACCTTATAAAATTTTTTAGTAGTTGAACTTTGAAGAGATCACCACACCTATATACAAAATTTGATGCTTCTAGCTTAAGTAGTTTCCGAGAAAAACTGCTGTGACACACGGATGGACGGACGGACAGACAGACAGACGGACAGACAGGACGCGATTTTAGAAGGGTTTTGTAAAATTATGTCACAAAACCCTAAAAAGGTGTTTCAAATTATTTTCTTATACTCATGAAATGGAGTTTTCGCGAGAAGCGAGATTGCTTGAGTGAGCTTTTTAAAAAAACAAAGAGATCACCAAACTCATTTTCGTGTTCATTTTTCAGGTTTCTCTATTTCTGTTATGAAATTCGAATTGTATATTCTTGATTAAACTGCGAGAAATAGTTTTATGAGATATGAAGATGCCTCACATAGTTCAAGTGTTAGAGCACTCGACCGGACATCGAGTTATTGCGGTTTCGAATACGTTGTGGGGCCGATTTTTTTCTTATGAAATGCAGTTGTGAATTCATTTTCAGGTTTCGTCCGATTCGTTTCTTATTTTTGCAACAAATTACAACTTTTTTGGAGAAATAGTACATTTCGTACCCAGGACAGAATTTTTTTTCCCACGAGTGTGAAGGTTGTAGGCCGAGGCATACAATCACACGAGTGAGAGAAAAACTTCTGTCCGTGGTGCGAACAATATTTTATACGAAAACAGTTGAAAAAGTGCACTTTCGAAAAAAGTGTACTTTTTCGTTCTTTTTCGTATAAAATTTTTTTTTAACCCTTTTTGACAGGAGCCACGCTTGTAAACATTTACCTTTATTGGTAAATAAAAATATTTTGTTTATGTTTCACATTGTGAGTTGAATAGTCTTGAAAACTTTTTTTCTTTTTTTTTCATTATCCCACATATGATATTTTTGCAAATTCTCATTTTTAAGTTAGTGAAATTATTTCTTTTATTATTGACGGAACTTTTAAAACTTTTTAGGTCTTTGTAAAAAATTTTTTTACAAAGACCTACTAGTTTCGCGACCTGTCTGTCCGTCTGTCCGTCCATCTGTCCGTCCGTCCGTCTGTCCGTCTGTCCGTGCGTCACAGCTAATTTCCTCAGAAACTACAGAAGCTAGAATGCTCAAACTTTGTGAAAAGGTCAGAAGTGATGGTCTCTCAAAAGTTAAGGCCTTGACAAAAATTTAAAATATGTTTAAGGGGGGTCCCCCCTAATAACGAATTGGCCCTTAAAAATTTTTTTAATCAAAGGTAGTCGAGTGGGGTATCAAATGAAAGGTCTTGATTAGAACTTTTAGAATCTGAAATAAAAAAATCCCCGTTGGCAGCACCAGTCGGAAAGGTAGATTTCTCGTACGTAGTGTAAGGTTTCGGAAAAAAAAATTTGGCTTGCCTACTACTTAACTTCTTACTGCAATTTCGGTAGCACTACATGGATTTTATTAACAAAAAGGATCTGCCGCCGTTTGTGTATGGAGACACCCCATAGAGGTGCAAATATTTTGCCAATTAAATTGAGTTACACACGTATGGATCACATATTGAAGATCGGCGGGTAGTAAATTGTTATAAACATATTTATACTCGTTTCGCCCTTCTCACGTTTGCTGTTCATACATTTCATAGTGGCTACCACACAAAGGTGATAACTTGTCGGCTTTAATAGCTCAAATAGTTAATTTCAAAAGATTTCCATAAAAGTTTAATCAGCACTTGCATTGCCATTAATATATACATTTTCAATTTTTTTCTGAACTATGAGGGCCGTCATTTCGATTTTTATTGAAATCGGCTGCTTAGAATATTAAGCTGTAAATTTTTGACTTTTTTATTTGTCATTCGATTTGCATAATTAAATTAAATTAACTTGCCTTAATAACTTATAATTTCAAGTTTCAACGGAATCTGTTGAGAATCTTGGCTGCTAGAGGGCTACAGAAATAAAAAAAAATTGCTTGCCGCCCCCCTGTATGGGAAGACCCGCCTGTATGGAGATACCCCCCTTAAATACCTTAAAATATTTTCTTGCACTGCAAATTTCAAGAGGCACCACTTTTGACCTACGTAGAAAATTTCCTCATTCTAGCTCATGGGGTTTGCGAGAAAACTTGTTATGACGCACGAACAAACGGGCGGACGGACGGACAGACAGACAAGTCGCGATTTTATAATTTTTTAGGGTATTGTTAAAAATATTTTACAATATCTCAAAAATGATCTGGTTTATAAGTTCTTTCAAGTTAAGTCATTTAAAACGTTTCCATGAAAAATATTCATTATTTCAGTTGGCACTAAAATAGCGAATTGCGCTTGCCTTCAGACCTTTGGGGGCCGCCATTTTGAATGCATGCATTTGATTTTGGATTATTTTAAATCTTTGTATGCTAGGACCTCACCAATCAATGTACTTTCTCGTTCAAATAGGAGTTTCACTCTAGACAGGGCAAAATAATTCAATTTTTAAAGAAAATGGCAGCTTAAAAATATTAGGCTTTAAATTTTGGACTTTTTTTTTCATTCAATTTTAATAATTTCCTGCAAAATACAAGAACATAGTACAGAGATCCATAATCTCAAGTTTCATCAAAATCCGTTGTAAAATGTGACCGCTAGAGGGCCACAAAAACATGAAAAAAACGCATATTTAAACGGCCGCCATTTTGAAATTTGCAAATGCATGATCACGAAAATATCAAAGACTGTAGGTCTTAGTAATGTCTATCTTGAAACCAAGTTTCATATATGTCGAATCAAAATTGCGACTTTTAGAAGCCTTTGAAGTTTTGAGTTTCAACTGGCCGCTATTTTGTTTTTTGCAACTTGACCTCCAGTTTTTTTACGTAATTCTTTAGATACTTATAATTTCTATCTAACTGCCGAGTTTCATGAAAATCTGTTGAAATCTTTGACCACTATTGCAACAACAAAATTTTGCACGTTTTTCGACCTTTGAGCGGCCGCCATTTTGTTTCTGCCGTACCGACTTTGGATTTTTTATTGTGAGATTCATCACATACATCAGTGAACCTTTGCATCAAATTTCATCCAAATCGGAGCTATACTTTGGTCAGAACAGAAATCACGATTTTTCATCTAAAATGGCCGCCATTTTGTTTTTGATCAGCCGATATAGCTGGTTCACAAACTCGACCGAGATAATTATCCAATACACCTTTCCTGAAAATTTGGTGAAAATCGAAGCAAAATTGCAACCTCTAGCGTGGTCACAAATTTCGTTATATCCCATATATATATATATATATATATATATATATATATATATATATATATATATATATATATATTATATATATATATATATATATATATATATATATATATATATATATATATATATATATATATATATATATATGATGCCCTCCGCAATAGGTAAATTTCTCTCGAGAAATTTACCTAATAATAACGACGACGCAACCAACAGTTGCAGACACGACGTTAACAGTACATCGAGAGCGGTAATAACGATGACAAAAACGACGAATAATACAATGACAGTGAAGACGGACGAAAAATGGAGATTAGTAGACAGTCTGGTCCAGGCTTAGATTCCTGCAGCGTTTGGGCGAAGCAAAAAATTGATGCGAACGCCAGAGCACCCTATTAAGGAAAAGCTGGAAAATCTGCAGAACGCTTCAGGCTTTCGAGCGCTGGAAAAAAATAAAAAGAACATCGAGAACTCGATGGTCACTGCTGCGACCGTTACCAAAGTGACCCTGAACCCATCGAGGAGATTACGGCACGAAAAAAAATGAGTGACTAGACAACTCAAACGACGTTATGTGATTGCATCGCCAACGTCGAAAATGTGTGTGTATTCGGGAACGGAAAGCGATAACCTCTCCCAAGGATGGTTGCAAAGTAAAATTGCTGCCCAGCAACATGAAGAAGAAAGGCTATTATGAAAAGTGGGAGAAGTTCTGAAAAGAATACAATCTGCATGCGATTCCCCAAAAATCAGCAAAGCAGTAAAGATTGGGCTCCATGAACTTGAGGAGCTCCTAGACCACATAGGACATTGTCGGAGGAGCTGGTTAAAGGCTGAAGGCAAGCAGAAGGCTAAAGAAGCACCATTAAAAATCAAGAAAAGAACGGTATCCAGCCCAATCGAAGGAGATCGGAATAAAAGAAGGAAGGAAGAGGCACTTGATGGGTGTAAAGCACCAGAACATGGCTTCTAGACAGTACTTACAAAAGGAGTGAAGAAAGCCGCAAAGAAACTACTTTCAAAATTGCCAGAAAGTAAAGTTCGCATGGACGCCCAACAAAAAAAGATCTGATGCAAAACAGGAGAGACAGAAGCGCCGATGAAGACCCCGGCAGCAAGCACTGCTTGTAAAACCTCAAGATAGTCAATCCTACGCGGAGGTGCTGCGAGATATCAGGGGAAACGTAAGGCTCAATGACAACACTGCTATTAAAGCAGTACGACCAACGCATTCGGGCTACAAACTGGTCGAATTTGGAGCAGAGGCATTCTGCGACGCAGTAAAGAAAGTCCTCGGCAAAAGCACAGCTATAGCCTTGCTCGAGCCAGTAGCAACGATTGAAATAAGAGATATTGACTACATCACGGATCTGGCCGAGGTGGAAGAGGCCGTCAACAGGGAGTTCTCTAGAATCAAGGTGAGGCTGACACCAGAAAACCATAGGGGACAACGCATGACCATAATTGACTTGACACAAAAGGACACCGAACAATTTCTGAATAAGAGCAAAGTTCGAATACGGTGGGTTATCTGTAGGATACGGTGTAGAGCAGCACCTTTTCAATGTTTCAAATGCCTTGGCTATGCTCACACCACACAAGTATGCAAAGGGCCCGATAGGAGTTCCCTATGTTACAAATGCGGTGTACGAAGGAGGCATACTGTATTCTTTGCAAGGATGCTGATCCAAGACATGATTTTAGACAAGTCTTGGGATCAGGAAAATTTCTAGGAAGCCCTAGCCAAGACAAAATCAAAGCTTCGATGACCCGCACCCTGAAGCTAAATCTAGATCGCAGTTCAACCGCCCAAAATCCGCTAGAGCAGTTTGCGAGGGACATGAAAGCTGACTTTTTGCTGCTGAGTGAGTAAAATCATGATAAAAGCTCTGCATCATGGTATCCTGATGAAACTGGTACTGCCGTCATCTAGATTTGGAACGGTGATTTCCAAGTGGAGAGCTGTGGACGTGGGGATGGTTTTGTGTGGGTTTGGCGCTCAGGGACCACCTTCTTTAGTGTGTACCTAACACCGGACGAATCGATATCATCTTTCCAAGCCAAGCTTCAGGCTTTAGGGGGCACGGTTTCGAACACAGATGGGAACGTGCTCGTTGGGGAAGACTTCAACGTGAAAGCAGTCAAATGGGGCATGCCTCAAACAGATTCACGGGGAAAACGAGTCCTAGAAATAGCGGCCAGGACGACGCTTATCGTACTAAACACCGGTAATACGCCAACTTTGTGCCGTATTGGCTTTGAAAGAACCATGCCGGACGCGACATTCACCCCGGAGTCCTTAGTACGGAGGATACACAACTGGAGAGTATTAGCGGACTACTCAGCCAGTGATCATCAGTGCATTCTGCTTGAGATAAGCGATGTTTTCTCCCAACGTCTATGCTCTCGGCTTTCTACACCTGGATGGAGCATCGGGAGGATGGACATTGAGAGGTGCTCACAGCAGGTGCACCGCTGCTAGGGGCTTCGGAATGGATGGAAGAATTGGCAGCTCAAGACATTGTGAACTCAACTATGAGCATCATGACTGCTTGCAAGGCTTCTATGCCCTGTCGAAGACCCCGGCACGGCAAGCCCCCAGTGTACTGGTGATCAACTGAAATCGCTAAAAAGCGAAGGGAGTTTCACAAGCTTCGGCTTGAGGCGCAAGGGGCACTGAGCCGTGACGAGGCAAACAACCGCGCAGCAGCATATAAGTCGGCCAGGAAATGCCTTCGCGGATTGATCAAAAACAGCAAGGCTCGCTGCTGGCAAGATCTAGTTGACAATGTGAACAAGGATCCGTGGGGCCTTGGCTACAAGCTAGTTATGCGGAAGCTTGGTGCCCTAAGGAAACCTTAAATATATGATGTAGAAAAGATGGACGAGGTAGTGCGGGCACTCTTTCCCACCCATGCTGTCCGTGTTGACGCTGTTCATGATGAAACTGCAGTCGAGTGTCCACTCTTCACACAGCCGAAACTGGAAGAGGCAGTCCTTTCGTTAAAAGTAAGGAAGGCTTCAGGTCCAGATGGTGTTTCAGCTGAGGTGTTGCGGCTTGTCTATCGCCATTATCCTGACTTCCTGTTCAGCACATTCAACGCTTAACTTCGGAACGGGGTTTTCCCGATACGATGGAAGGTGGCGAGGCTCGGGCTGATCAGCAATGGGAAGGGAAATCCCGAATCGCCGTCTGCATACCACCCGTTATGCATGCTAGACACGGCTGGGAAAGTGCTAGAGAAACTCATCAAGGGAAGACTCACTGACGCGATTCGTGCTGCTGGGGACCTATCTCCTCGGCAGCACGGCTTTAGTGCAGGACGTTATTCTATCGATGCGCTTGCAGAGGTGGTCACCGCAGTCCAAAACGTAGAGGCATATAGTCGCACCAAGCAACGGATCGTCCTGTCCTGTTGATGACACTTGACGCCAGGAACCCCTTCAACTCCGTTAGATGGGTGGATATTCAGGATTCGCTGGAAAACCCTTTCAAGTTCCAGAATATCTAATGCGGCTTTTGAGGGAATTCTTAAAGGACCGAAGCCTGCTCTACAACACGACACAGGGCCAACGAAGGATGTAAATTACAACGGGTGTTGCCCAGGGATCTATCCCTGGTCCGGACCTGTGGGATGTGTCTTACGACAGGCTACTCAGGCTGGAGATGCCAGATGAGTTGCGCTTGGTCGGCTATGCAGATGATGTTGTTGCTCTGGTCGCTGGACTCACCGTTGAACAGGCGCAACTTAGGCTAGGTATGCTAATGCGCCGAGTAAGAGACTGGATGACTGCTAGCGGGTTCAGTTTAGCGCTGGAGAAAACCGAAGTGTCATCTTGTTAAAAAAGAGAATCCCTACCTGGGGCTACTGATCGACTCAAAGACGAGTTTGTATGAGCAAATCAGGGCAACGGCTGAGAAAGCTTCTTCGGTAATATCGGCTCTGAGTCGACTTATGGCGAACGTAGGAGGACCCAGCCCATCAAGAAGATGCCTCTTGATGAGTGCTGTAGGGTCAGTGCTACTAGGTGAAGTGGAAGTATGGGCCGACGCTCTCAGCAAGGAAGTATACCAAAAACGTTTGGAACAGGTACAGAGAAGAGGAGCACTGAGGATTGCATCTTCGTATCCGACAGTCTCTGATTCGGCGGTGGGAGTTACTGCAGGCATGATAGCTGTCGCCCTCCTTGCTGGAAAGCGCCACGCTATTTATTTTCGCCGAAACGAGGATGCGAGGAAGACGGTTGTCCGCGAGGAGAGACAGCGCTCGCTCAACGATTGGCAGCAGTCTTGGGTGAATTGCACGAAGGGAAAGGGGACTGTGCGCCTCATGCCGGATGTGAGAATGTGGCTTGATCGAAGGCATGGTCAGACTGACTTCTATCTGACCTAGCTTTTGAGCGGACATGGGTGCTTTCAGTCTTCCCTGCACAAGATTGGTAAGTCATGGTTCCCCGATTGTCGGTATTGCCCAAGAGAGGAGGACAGTGCCTGCCACACATTTTTTTGCGTGTAAAAAATGGGTCAGGCTGCGAAAGAACCTCTTCAGGGAGAACTCACCCCGGATAATATAGTCGTGGTGATGCTCGAATCGGTTGACAAATTCAACCAGGTGGCACATTATGGTCGGGCAGCCCTAAAATATAAAAGGGACTCACAGCAGCCGGAGGTGTTGGGGCTGGGGGATTGCTTGTCTAGCATTTCCTCTTTCCCTTTTACCTCCCGCTAGGAAAGGGATCCCGCAGCTTGAAGGCACCTCACGGCGTAACAAAACGAGACTAGGTCCAAAGTAATGTGTCAAACGGTTCCAGACTGGGTTCTCAGGTTGACAGGAGAGGTGTTTAGTGGGTAGTCTAGTCGTCTTCTTGCGAGCATGGGAGTCCCACACTCTACTATGCTTGCCATCAGCAGACACCCTATCATTTACGGAGACGATGAGCCAATCAACAGATGTTGTAGGTACTTTAACATGTACAGTGATCATAACTCTCTATACATTTCCAAGGCTCTATTTAAATCCAAAGTATTAAATTCCCTTTCCCCGTCAAATATTTGAACGTATTAAAATTAATTAATGTTTGTTGTTAAATTAATTGTATTGTAAAACTTCATTATAATTGATATGCCTTGATTTGGTGAATGAATAAATAAATAAATCTTGTGATCTCAATTCGCACCCAAAATAATAATCAATTTGCTCATACTCTGTACAATTTCACTTATGGCCTTAAATGAGTATTTTATCTTTAGTTACTTGTTATTTTATATTTAAAATTCAGGTCATGGCACGCATGGAAAGTTTTCTTTAGCTAATGCACAAGTATTTAATTTTTCATGCTAATCCGTTAGATTAAATGAAAATTTTGTAGTTCTCAGATACTTCAAATTCTTTTTAATTTCCCATGGAGCTGGTAATATAATTTGTAACAAAGTCAAAAAATACCCCATATGTTTTTAAAAATTTACATTTCCATTGACTTCAAATATGGAATTACTCCATTTAGAATAATATTGTACGATGGGAAAATTTTTTTAAACAAAAAATGCTACTTTACTACTCAAATATGCTTAAATAACTAGTGCTCCTTTTTTATAGATTAAAAATTAGATTAATGTTTGATATATTTATTTTTCACTGCACAGAAATTTGAAGTAAATTTCAGATGGAACCCAGGAGTTTCCACCAGTTAAAGTAATATATATTGTTACATAATTACCAAACTAACTTAATTAAATTAATGAATGTTTATTTTTCACTGTCTCAAAAAATTTTTTTTGTTCGAAAATAAAGTCGCAACTCAAGAATATGATTCTAAGACAGTTAATCAAAAAAAATCCATTAAAAAACTGTTCAAAATACCATAAAACACATGAGACTTCAGAAGTCATCAATAGTTCCATTTGTTGATCCAAACTGTTCACTATGCTAATACATATTCGAATAATGTCACCGAAGATGTAGTGAATAATAGATTTTCATATGTCCGTGAAGGACCGCAGCGATGTTCTGCTGCCTCGGCAGAGGAAGATGTTGGTTCCTGCCGAGAATGCCCTCGTCCGGAGACGCGTGAATGCGCTGGCAGGCTAGCATTGCGGTGTCGTGGGGCGGGTTCGTTTCCCCGGCACGAGGACTCACTACAAAACATTTCGCATTCACGAATTGCTTGCAGAGTTCGAGAGGACGACCGAAGTCGCAAATCAGTAAATAACCTCCACGAAGGAATTACGACTTGTTGCGAGAACAAGTGCAACCTGACAAGAAAGACTAATTTGGGGTTGAGCTCGTCTTTACCCAAATACATTCAGGGCCCACAAATGAAAGAGGGGCAACCGGGTGGTGGTGGAGCCCCTTCATGCCCACCCAACCGGAATAAATCCAATGTTAAATCGTTGAAGTGGCCAGGTATTCCTCTTCTGAGTGGAAAACTCATACAACTTGAATTATATGAGCTTTCCCATCAGAAGGGGAGTACCCCGGTGACCAATTTATGTCATAGAATTATACAATGGAATTGCATAACTTTATGCCATAAAAAGGCACTTGGCTTGGGCCACTCAACCCATTAAGTCACCTGAAACAGAAAAAAGGAATTAAGTTGTACCCGGCGGCTGGCTCATGTTTTGGGGTGGAAGCCTGCCACCGTACCGGGTCCTATACCCGATTGGAAAAGACCGGAAGGGAAAGACCGATTTTTACCGTTTAATTCATCATTTTATTTAATTTCATCGATTTCTCGTAAATACAAAGCAAAGAAAACAAAATAGTTCAACAAAAATTATTCAGTGTATATATTAAAACATTTTTTTATATTGATATAATTAGTATTTGCAGTATATATTAAAGATTACCCAACTTAATTGAATAAATTGAATAAAAAGAAACAATTGGTATATATAAAAAAAATGAAACGATTGGTATATATAAAAAATGAAACAATTGGTATATATAAAAAAATGAAACAATTGGTATATATGTAAAAATGAAACAATAGGGGAACTTACCCAACCTTTTCCGACGACGAGCGCTCGTTGACGAGGTGAGTAAGTCCTGTAAAGTTATAATACTGCATAGCAAATTAGTTAAAAGCACTCGCGATATTTCTGGAATATTTTCGTTGTCAACTTTTCTTCTTCTTTTTTTTTCTTTTGGTAAATGCTAAAACGCACACGTGATAACGAGATTCATGCAAATTAAAACGTTTTTCTTTAGAATTTCCTTTTCGGCTTCTTGGTTGAATTCGTGAAAAATTCAGCACGAAACACATTAAAACTTTCTGGCGCGCATGGATCAGTACAAGTGACGCGCGATAAAAAAAATGTTTAAATCCGGGCTTTGAGTTTCTTCGCTAGAATATTTTCCCCCTCTCTTGCAGCACAGTCCCAACAAATTTACTTCCACGAGCAGGCAAAACTGAAACTGTTTTCGTTTTGGCTTTCCCGTTATCTTGACGAATAACTTCCCTTTGTTGTCTGCTGACGACCGAAAATTTGTAACAGTTGAGATCAAACAAACTAAAATTTCACGTCCCGCAATCTTGCACTGAGCACTATTTGTCGGGTGGAAATAAATAACTAAAACGGATAGAAATAACTAATCCTCGTTAGTTTTTCCGGTAATAAAATTATTCCCAGAGTTTCGTCCGCGATGACGTGTTTCCACAAGACAGTCCGTGATATTCACGAGAAATGATCCACGCGAATTTCCTGCTTTCCCGGCGCACACAACACTATCTTGCACTTGAGCAGTTTTCCGCGCGAGCAGGAAAACCCAAGGCCGACTAGCAATCTCCAATTTTACTTTCGTACGCCACTTGCGCACAACGAGCGCCAAGTTTTTCTTTTTCCGCTACTGAACGACAACGTTCGTTTTTGTTGTACGGAAGATGCAAACACGCTTTTCTTTGTCGCGCACACGCTTCAGCAGCAACGCACCACCAACTTTTCCGCGATCGCCAACACCTCGCAGAAGCAGCACGAAGAACCGCAAAGAAAACTCTCCATTTTCAAAGCATAAATCAATTGCGGATTTTTCTTTTTCACTTGACACTCATTTATTCACATTCAAATCAATTTTCCCGTTCCAAAAACATTTACGGTCTTTCCGTCATTCAACCAACGCAAACCCCACAACAATTTTATCTTCTTCCACTTATTGCATCCAAATGCCAAATTCCCGAGCACTTTTTCTTGGAAACCGTAATGAACACCACCGCTCTTGTACTATTTTCACCCACGATAACTTTCCGATTTCCTAACATATGCATTCGAATAGGCAATCATTAACGCGTATTTGGTAATTTCGATATTAACACCCTACGACATGATAAGTTTCTTTCCGCATCCGACGTGACCGCCGTGAAAATCCATCACCGAATCCCCCCAATCCCCGTAATTCCACTTGACTTTTCGAAATGCAATTTCTATAGCGGGATCGCTACTCAAACCGCTTTAAAGGGATTATTACAAAACAACACCAAGATGTAACTCCGGAGCATGCGATGGAGCGATGACACGCCGGAGTAAGCGTAACTGAGATGACGTTATGTCTATGTGCATATTTCGTTTTTCGTCACACAATACTGCTAATACAAATGCAAGATCCCGAACGATATTGGCGATGGCTTGGATGAAAAACTCAAGCATGCAACGCAAAATAAAATCAATCAGAACAAATCACTTCACCGTCCAACGTAATTCGGAACTCGTATTCAATCGAAAACGAGCGAAACACTCCCCATCTCCATCCAATTCCTCGTTTGTGAGACGAAGCATAAGACTCGACTTGCCGGCGCCACTCTCCCCGATAATTCCAATGTTGTTATGTAGTTATCACCCATTTTCATGATTTACGACGCAATAGCATGCAAATTTCGCAAGCACAATTTAATATTCTCCACACTCAAGCAACTACGACACTTTCTGGGCAAGTAGAACAATACGAACCCATTCAGAAAGGGGGAAATCACACAATTGAAGGTTTTTTGTTGCTATCAAATGTACTTTTTCCTTATCAGTTGTAGTTTATGACGGCGGTATTTGCAATTTCCCTTTTCACTGTCTTTTGTAGGTTCAATTAAGTTATCAATTGAAGGCAATTTGTCGTTTATGATAATTAGGCGTAATTAGGTGGGAAAATCGGAAGAATTAGACAAATTTTAAGGGGTTTAAATGATACAATGATTTTAGCGTTCATATAATTAACAGGTTAAATGATACAATGATTTTAGCATTCATAATTAAAAGGTTAAATGATACAATGATTTTAGCATTCATAATTAACAGGTTAAATGATACAATGATTTTAGCATTCATAATTAAAAGGGGTTAACCGTTTCGTTCTAAGCATTTGCATACCGCGTTACACCGCAATTCGTTAAATTATCTTCAAAAGATATTGTAATAAGATACTACACATTAGAAATTTTTTTAAACATTTTTAGAATTTTGTTTCCCGGGTGTTAAGTACAAAGGAAATTTTTCCACTTATTATTCCTGCGAAAAAAAAAACGAGTGTTGCGATGGGGAAGGTGACTGAATCGACCGAATCCTTATTAAATTGCGTTCGTGCTGTGTGCCTGTGTCAGCGCTGCTTTTAGAGCCATAGTTCTTAGATTACTACAGGGCAGCTAATTTTCTCGTGATCCCAAGGCAATGCGGATTACGAAAAAGGAGCTGAAGGATCTTTCTGTGTCTCACGGGTTGCCTTCGGCGTCGGGACTAGAGATGACGAACAATAAAAGAACACAATTAACAGACGGACGGACTGACTTATGTCTATGTTTGCCTGGAAGTATACAATCTTTGCGCGTTTTTGAAAATATATGCGGACGGACAAACAGACGTGCCCAATTATCTATCGCCGCAGGTCTTTCGCGTGGTATATCCCCACTTCTTTTCCCGATGGATCCGTTATCAAGTAACGGTTAGGTCCCATTACCTGCTTTATGCGGCTTTTCAGGAATCGCCTATCCAGCTTGGCGTTGTAATGCCCCGCGGCGTCACTTTGGCGGAAATTTCGCCGGAAAACTTCATCTCCTTCTTTGAAATTAGCAGATCGTGACCGGAGATTGTACTGCGCTTCATTTGCACTACCTGCGGCCTTAATCTTCCGTCCGATCTGTTGGCGGAGGTCTCCTAAACGTTCGTGGGGCTCCAGCGCAACGACCGGGTCTCCCAAACACTTTAATTGCCGTAACAGTCGGTATGATTTACCGTGGCAAATCATGTGCTGTCCAAAGGCGGCAAAGTAAGGGGCGACACCGGTGACGGAATGATACGAGGATCGCAGGGCGCATGTGATGGCAGACAATCGCCGATCCCAATCCTTTTGAGATGGGTGGACGTAGGAACGGATCGCGGCCAATAGGGTGCGGTTCAACCGTTCTGACGCGTTGGACTGAGGAGAGTATATGGGCGTCAGTTGGTGTTCAATGCCATACTGCTCAAGTAGGCTCTTAAACTGCCGAGACCGGAACTGTACTCCATTATCTGAGTACACACTCTCTGGAACTCCGAACACATGGAATACCCGGTTCTCTAAGAATTTCACGATCGATGGAGTTGTGAATTTACGGATAGGTTCCACCATTGGGAATTTTGAGAGCTGATCTAGAACGACTATAGCTCCGATGTGTCCCATGGAAGACCGAGGATATGGACCGAGTAGATCGATGTATAGACGCTGGAACACGCGTTCTGGGACGTTGAGTTGACCCATAGGAGGTCGAAGAGGCTGGTTGGGCGCTTTGGTGCCTTTACAGATCTCACAGGCGCTCACGTAGTCTTTGACCTGGGATGCCATTTTAGGCCAAAAGAAGTATTTTTTTAGTCGCCGTAGTGTTCGACCGTAACCTCCGTGGGCACTTAACGGATGATCATGTGCGCGGAGGATCAGCTGTTGTGTCATTTCCTCCGGTACCCAGAGTTTCCAAGACTCTTCTTCCTGCCATGGATCACCAGTGGCGTATTCGTTTCGTCTATACACATAGCCGTCTATTACCTTCAAGTCAGGCAGCTGTGTCTGTTGGGTCGCTATGGTTTGCCTCAACTCTTTGTAGCTATCTGATTCGAAATGTGGGCTGTCCAAATCTATTTCGATGGGGTCCTCGTCATTTATTGTTATTTCGGCTCCCTCTGGGGAAAACATCCGTGAGAGAGTGTCGGGTACGATGTTCTGGGTTCCTTTCCGATGTTTGATGGAGAACTTGAACCCTTGCAGTTTAAGAGCCCATCTGGCTAGGCGTCCACTTAAATCTGCCTGGTTCATCAACCATTGTAGTGACGCGTGGTCCGTGATGATCTCGAATTGGTGGCCCTCGATATAAGCTCGGAATTTCTTCACAGCCATTACCGCTGCCAAACATTCTTGCTCGGAAACAGTATAGTTCCTTTGGGCCGAATTCAGCTTATTGGACATGAAGGCGATGGGAGCTTCCTCCCCTTCGTCGGTCAATTGCACCAGCACGGCTCCTACTCCATGTTGACTTGCGTCACAATGAATGGAGTAGGGCTTCGTGAAGTCGGGGCTGTGCAAGACAGGAGCTGATGTGAGGGCTTGTTTAAGCTCTTCAAATGCCTTTCGGCTGAGTTCGGTCCAAACGAACTTCCCTTTCCGCAACATGTCTGACAGGGGCGCTGAAACTGTTGCATAATTCCGAACAAACCTTCGGTACCAACCGCACACACCAAGGAAACGTCGTAGCTGCTTCACAGTTTTTGGTAAGGGGAACTCATCAATCGCACGAGTTTTGTCTGGATCCGTTTTGATAGTGCCATGTCCTATGACATGGCCTAAGTATCGGACTTCTTTCATGACAAACTTACTTTTCTGTACGTTGATGGTGAGTCCCGCCTTACTGATGTGCAGGGCTACTTCTTGTAGAAGTAGGAGGTGTTGATCGAACGTTTCCGTGATGAGTAAAAGATCATCGAGGTACACGAACACTTGGTGTTTTAGGTGAGGTGGGATGACCTTGTCCATCAACCGAGTCATCGTTTGCGGCGCGTTACACAGGCCAAAGGGCATTGTGACGAACTGATATAATGGTCGTCCAGGCACTGTGAAGGCGGTCTTGTCCCTCGAGCCCTCATCGAGTGGAATTTGCCAGAAGGCGTCTTTTAGGTCGAGACTGGTGATATAATTGGCTTTCGGCAGTCTCCCTAGTATTCCATCGATGAGTGGAAGAGGGTACGCGTCCTTGATGGTAACCGCATTTACCTTACGGGCATCAAGACAGAGGCGGACTTTACCTGGCTTTACAACCAAGGTTACCGGTGAGGACCAGGCACTTTGGGACTCTTCTATGACCCCCAACTCGAGCATCCTATCTAATTCCGCATACACCAATTTCTCCATGGCTGGCGAGATGGCGTAGTGTCTCTGTTTAATCGGTTTACTATCGCCAACGTCGATGGCGTGTGAGACTAGGGTGGTGCGGCCAAGGCCTTGGGTAGCGTAAGATGGGAAAGCAGCAATGGATGCTTCCAGGCGTTGCCGTTGGTTGGGCGTCAGGTCATGCCTATCGGGAGTAGAAGTGATTTCGTTGACATTTCTGGTTTTTAAAGACAAATCGGTGAATAAATCGGAGGCCAGTCCAAAGCGAAGGACGAAATCGACACCAAGGTATACATTCTGAGTCAAAGACGGAATAATGTAGAACGTAATATCCTTCGTCTGACCCCTGAACGTCACGGGTGTTGTTAGTTTACCTCGTATAGGGTGTTTGGTGCCATCAGCTGTACTGATTTCAGTGCGCCAGGATTTAATCAAGTTCGGGTATTCTTGGAGCACTTTCGAGCCAAAGCTCGAGGCAAGACAACTGATACTGGCACCCGTGTCGATCAATGCAAACACGGTCTCGCCCAACACTTTAATTGGATGATAAGGTCTGATCTCATTCTCAGCAACCTCCGAGATGTTACAAGAGTTTACGGTTTGACGGCAGGTGCGCACTCTCTTGCGGAAATTCCGCCAACGACGGGTTGACCATTTTGTCGTGCACGAACGGGAAGTGACGACTTCGGAAGCAAATATTCGCTCTCGAGCCACCCGATATTCCTGCAGTCTAACATGATAAGGTTTTAGAGTGCGTACTTGAGGCTGCCGCGGTTCTTCTGGCAGTGACTGCGATGGTCGTTTTAATATTGTCGTTGGTGAGGTCTCCGGAAGAGTGTGAACATCCGCAGTCGTAGTGGTCATGGCTGGTGGGTTAACGTCAGGTGTATTGGGGTGAGCAGCTGGCTGAGGAGCTAATGCGGGGTTTTCGAGTACCACTGAGGTGGTAGGGTACTCGTTCGTCCGTTTTTTGGAGTGGCACCATCTGGGTAGTCCGGAACATAGGTGTTCGACTCCGTGTGATCTTCCAGATTGGTGTTGTTGCAATTTGGAGCCACTTCTGCGATTTCACGTCGGGGACCCGTCCTCGCATGTAGGTAAGGCCGTTCTTGGAGGTCTTCTTCAAGCCTCTCCAATCGACTCACGACCCTCAGTAGTGCTTCCATGTTCTGCGGGTCCGAGTTTACCACATGGCAACGAAGTTCCGGCTTTAGATTCCGTTTCAACACCCGCAGCAGTTGAGTGGAAGACATAGGCTCTGACAACTGGTCATTCAACCGAAGGATATCGGCTCGATACTGATGAAAGGGCTCGTCCGGACGTTGCCATCTGGCATGGATCTTGTCCAGGACACTCTCATCCATGTTGACCGTCGAGTATTCCATGCGGAGTACCTCCTTCAGCCGTGTCCAGCGTGTTGATGGTGGGGCCGAATGAATCCGCCAGTACGTCTCGAGTGCTGCTCCCCTGAACAGCATTGGTAGATATCCTGCCAGCATCGTGTAGTCGCCGGCCAACATCTCTCCGACTAAGGACTCCACGCGACCAATGAAGACTTCCACGTTCAGGGCGTTGGGCTCCCCGCTAAAATGAAGGTTCCAACCCTGTACAATGCTGGGGATATGCTTCGGTTTCAGCATATAGGGTTGTTCCTGCGGAGCCACTGAACCTAGAGTCGGTGGTGGTACTTGATTGAGTCGTGGCGGAAGATCCCAGGCGTTCCAAGGCTGGTATCGAGATGGTGGATCCGGATCCTCAGACGGATGGTAGTCTGCTCTTTGAATCCTGTTCCGCTGGTCGATAACTGGATCTCGAGATCGTCGTGCTGATTTAAGTCGTTGTAGTGTTGACTCGGTCTCTTTGCAGCGACGTATGAAGGAGTATATCCGTTCCACTTCCGTGTAACACTCACCACAGATGTGGTCTGGTGAGCCATCTTCCAATATGATGTTGATGTTGAGGGACTCCTTCAGGAAGTCGACAATAAAAGTTCTCCTCGCTTCATCGACCAAACTATCACCCAGCGGATACATTTCCTCGCCTAGTCGTAGACAAAGTCGGCATGCATTTTGGATGTCCATAATTATTCTACCTAGAATTTGTACCTAAGTTGATGAAAGGCTAAAATGACGCTATGAAATAAATAATTAAATATTAATAAGGAAAAACATAAAAGTGGCCGAAAGTGGCGAACTATCAAAGAACCTCACAAAAAAAAATGTTAAAATGTTTAATTAGTTTTCAAAATTACGTTATCAAAAAAAAAAAAATCGGTCTTTCCTTTCCGTCCTTCCTCCCAAGTATGGACACCATGGCACAATCCTTCTAAAACGTTTCAGGGACACTCTCTTGTGGCACCATGAAAATCAGGGTTCCGAAGTGATCCCTCATTAGCAAACTTCTCAAGTTACAGCTTGTCAGCCCAGGGTGGGATTCTAATCCACAAGCAGCGCGTGTCTTGTCATGGATAGTCATGGATTAGCTAATCAGCCAATCACATGAAATCAAAATCCATGTAATTTAAGACACTTAGGCACCGCTGGTTTGGGGAGCGGATCAGAATCCTCCGCAAAATAGATGTTGGGATAATAACCTCCGAACACAAAAAGGGACTCTAATATAATTTGGCCTTACTAGTTATACAATGGTGGTAAACCACCAAGGTATAAATCAAAAGAAGGACCAAACGATATTGATGTCCGAAGACAACACACGTTCGAAAGTTATTAAATTGCTGGGGCACGATTAGTGCAAAAACCCTCGGGAGTTATCTACCCGCCAAAATTTCTAACACCTTGTGGGGACACCTAGAGACGATGGACTGTCTCGTGCTCACGACTGATGATACAGCCGGGCTTTTCGGGCCCCACGTTGGGCGCCATTTGTAGTGAATAATAGATTTTCATATGTCCGTGAAGGACCGCAGCGATGTTCTGCTGCCTCGGCAGAGGAAGATGTTGGTTCCTGCCGAGAATGCCCTCGTCCGGAGACGCGTGAATGCGCTGGCAGGCTAGCATTGCGGTGTCGTGGGGCGGGTTCGTTTCCCCGGCACGAGGACTCACTACAAAACATTTCGCATTCACGAATTGCTTGCAGAGTTCGAGAGGACGACCGAAGTCGCAAATCAGTAAATAACCTCCACGAAGGAATTACGACTTGTTGCGAGAACAAGTGCAACCTGACAAGAAAGACTAATTTGGGGTTGAGCTCGTCTTTACCCAAATACATTCAGGGCCCACAAATGAAAGAGGGGCAACCGGGTGGTGGTGGAGCCCCTTCATGCCCACCCAACCGGAATAAATCCAATGTTAAATCGTTGAAGTGGCCAGGTATTCCTCTTCTGAGTGGAAAACTCATACAACTTGAATTATATGAGCTTTCCCATCAGAAGGGGAGTACCCCGGTGACCAATTTATGTCATAGAATTATACAATGGAATTGCATAACTTTATGCCATAAAAAGGCACTTGGCTTGGGCCACTCAACCCATTAAGTCACCTGAAACAGAAAAAAGGAATTAAGTTGTACCCGGCGGCTGGCTCATGTTTTGGGGTGGAAGCCTGCCACCGTACCGGGTCCTATACCCGATTGGAAAAGACCGGAAGGGAAAGACCGATTTTTACCGTTTAATTCATCATTTTATTTAATTTCATCGATTTCTCGTAAATACAAAGCAAAGAAAACAAAATAGTTCAACAAAAATTATTCAGTGTATATATTAAAACATTTTTTTATATTGATATAATTAGTATTTGCAGTATATATTAAAGATTACCCAACTTAATTGAATAAATTGAATAAAAAGAAACAATTGGTATATATAAAAAAAATGAAACGATTGGTATATATAAAAAATGAAACAATTGGTATATATAAAAAAATGAAACAATTGGTATATATGTAAAAATGAAACAATAGGGGAACTTACCCAACCTTTTCCGACGACGAGCGCTCGTTGACGAGGTGAGTAAGTCCTGTAAAGTTATAATACTGCATAGCAAATTAGTTAAAAGCACTCGCGATATTTCTGGAATATTTTCGTTGTCAACTTTTCTTCTTCTTTTTTTTTTCTTTTGGTAAATGCTAAAACGCACACGTGATAACGAGATTCATGCAAATTAAAACGTTTTTCTTTAGAATTTCCTTTTCGGCTTCTTGGTTGAATTCGTGAAAAATTCAGCACGAAACACATTAAAACTTTCTGGCGCGCATGGATCAGTACAAGTGACGCGCGATAAAAAAAATGTTTAAATCCGGGCTTTGAGTTTCTTCGCTAGAATATTTTCCCCCTCTCTTGCAGCACAGTCCCAACAAATTTACTTCCACGAGCAGGCAAAACTGAAACTGTTTTCGTTTTGGCTTTCCCGTTATCTTGACGAATAACTTCCCTTTGTTGTCTGCTGACGACCGAAAATTTGTAACAGTTGAGATCAAACAAACTAAAATTTCACGTCCCGCAATCTTGCACTGAGCACTATTTGTCGGGTGGAAATAAATAACTAAAACGGATAGAAATAACTAATCCTCGTTAGTTTTTCCGGTAATAAAATTATTCCCAGAGTTTCGTCCGCGATGACGTGTTTCCACAAGACAGTCCGTGATATTCACGAGAAATGATCCACGCGAATTTCCTGCTTTCCCGGCGCACACAACACTATCTTGCACTTGAGCAGTTTTCCGCGCGAGCAGGAAAACCCAAGGCCGACTAGCAATCTCCAATTTTACTTTCGTACGCCACTTGCGCACAACGAGCGCCAAGTTTTTCTTTTTCCGCTACTGAACGACAACGTTCGTTTTTGTTGTACGGAAGATGCAAACACGCTTTTCTTTGTCGCGCACACGCTTCAGCAGCAACGCACCACCAACTTTTCCGCGATCGCCAACACCTCGCAGAAGCAGCACGAAGAACCGCAAAGAAAACTCTCCATTTTCAAAGCATAAATCAATTGCGGATTTTTCTTTTTCACTTGACACTCATTTATTCACATTCAAATCAATTTTCCCGTTCCAAAAACATTTACGGTCTTTCCGTCATTCAACCAACGCAAACCCCACAACAATTTTATCTTCTTCCACTTATTGCATCCAAATGCCAAATTCCCGAGCACTTTTTCTTGGAAACCGTAATGAACACCACCGCTCTTGTACTATTTTCACCCACGATAACTTTCCGATTTCCTAACATATGCATTCGAATAGGCAATCATTAACGCGTATTTGGTAATTTCGATATTAACACCCTACGACATGATAAGTTTCTTTCCGCATCCGACGTGACCGCCGTGAAAATCCATCACCGAATCCCCCCAATCCCCGTAATTCCACTTGACTTTTCGAAATGCAATTTCTACAGCGGGATCGCTACTCAAACCGCTTTAAAGGGATTATTACAAAACAACACCAAGATGTAACTCCGGAGCATGCGATGGAGCGATGACACGCCGGAGTAAGCGTAACTGAGATGACGTTATGTCTATGTGCATATTTCGTTTTTCGTCACACAATACTGCTAATACAAATGCAAGATCCCGAACGATATTGGCGATGGCTTGGATGAAAAACTCAAGCATGCAACGCAAAATAAAATCAATCAGAACAAATCACTTCACCGTCCAACGTAATTCGGAACTCGTATTCAATCGAAAACGAGCGAAACACTCCCCATCTCCATCCAATTCCTCGTTTGTGAGACGAAGCATAAGACTCGACTTGCCGGCGCCACTCTCCCCGATAATTCCAATGTTGTTATGTAGTTATCACCCATTTTCATGATTTACGACGCAATAGCATGCAAATTTCGCAAGCACAATTTAATATTCTCCACACTCAAGCAACTACGACACTTTCTGGGCAAGTAGAACAATACGAACCCATTCAGAAAGGGGGAAATCACACAATTGAAGGTTTTTTGTTGCTATCAAATGTACTTTTTCCTTATCAGTTGTAGTTTATGACGGCGGTATTTGCAATTTCCCTTTTCACTGTCTTTTGTAGGTTCAATTAAGTTATCAATTGAAGGCAATTTGTCGTTTATGATAATTAGGCGTAATTAGGTGGGAAAATCGGAAGAATTAGACAAATTTTAAGGGGTTTAAATGATACAATGATTTTAGCGTTCATATAATTAACAGGTTAAATGATACAATGATTTTAGCATTCATAATTAAAAGGTTAAATGATACAATGATTTTAGCATTCATAATTAACAGGTTAAATGATACAATGATTTTAGCATTCATAATTAAAAGGGGTTAACCGTTTCGTTCTAAGCATTTGCATACCGCGTTACACCGCAATTCGTTAAATTATCTTCAAAAGATATTGTAATAAGATACTACACATTAGAAATTTTTTTAAACATTTTTAGAATTTTGTTTCCCGGGTGTTAAGTACAAAGGAAATTTTTCCACTTATTATTCCTGCGAAAAAAAAAACGAGTGTTGCGATGGGGAAGGTGACTGAATCGACCGAATCCTTATTAAATTGCGTTCGTGCTGTGTGCCTGTGTCAGCGCTGCTTTTAGAGCCATAGTTCTTAGATTACTACAAAGACCTTGATACAAGAATGACCATTATGCAAGATTAGCGATCACACAAAAGAATTATTTCAGCATCACACGTATCAGTTGATCCACCATATCTGAGACAGTGCGTAAACTCGTGCGTACGCTTCCACGTGAAAGTGAACTTGTAACCAAATACTTCGCCAAACAATGCTTTGAACCTGTCCCAGGGTCATCGTCGTCTCCGGCATCGAAATCATAAGAGCAAATATCTCAGATAATGTCGCATACAAAAGATAAAAGATATTTCTCCATCTCTTTGGAATGGGATGCCCATTTTTGCATTGCGGAAGAACCAGTTTAACATAAGATCAATTAGAGTCATTAAAGCAACTTTGGCAGTATCATCACCACACAAAACATGTGACGGTGGTGTTGCACAATCCACGCCCGCTCACTGTCTTTAACTCAGCGTGACAGCAGAAATATTTGGACGGTGCAATGTATGTACATAAGACGCTAAGAATATTGTGTAAAGCGGCGGATAAATGACCCAGTAAAAAATACTGCTAACTTTTACCAAAAATTTGTAAACGCATTCAGATCTATTCGAACGTATTAACCATGCAAAGGTGATAAATAGCTAAGCAAAGATACCGTGTCTAAGGTCAAAAACTCACCACATTGTGTATTAGACTATCATTAACCCGAAGTCATCTATCTTCAACCCTTCACTTGTCTACCGTCGCGCGATTATGATTGCAATCATCAATAAAAATATGTAATTGGAAAAAAGTGTACACTCATCTAAAATGAATCATGATACGCATAGTGAACATCGATTAAATAACTACGAGGGGCCAAGCAGGTGGACGATTGATCATTTGGTAGTGCTGCCGTTCATGTGTGATTGTAATAGAAATTATTCCGGTGAGGAAAATGTCTGCGCTTTTGAACTGTAAATTTTTTAATCTTTTTACATGCAAATCACATATTGAATTGGAATTCAGTGTTTGTTGTGTGTTGTTTTTCTGTAGTTTTGTAACAAAGATGATCTATGCAAAATTCAACCTTTAGATTAACATTCTGCTTTAGAAAATTTACAAAAATAAATAATTGCTATGGTTGAATCACTTAGCTGGCTTCATGGGTATCTTATTATTTAGCAGAACTCGTGCGAAACATGGAGCTCACTACAATATTTAATCTGGTATGGTAAGTGAAAAAATTTTCTTATTTCCTTCATAACAGCGTAAATTATCATTTCGTTTCGATACACAAAACTGTTTGAATTTGAGTCTTCACCAAATAAAACTTTTTTTTTTATTTTTTCAGTGGAAACAGATTGGATACTGAGCTTCTTCAGAAAGAACCAGTGATTCACTTATTCATTTCATCTTTTTCATATCCTCTTTCATCATATTCCGAAAGGAAAAAGGATATGGGTTGGTACCATAACCACACTCACAACACAAATATTCAACTTAATTATTAATTTTTTTTTGTTTCATTTTTATATATTTTTTTAATTTTGTAAGGAATATTATTATTAACAATGATCAAGACACATAATCTAACTATTGGATTGTAGGATAGCACACACATATAACCAATTAGAGGATATGTGACGTTAGTAACTAAAAACAAGAACAAAAAAAGAAAAAGAAGAAGCTCTTTTCATATTAATTTCAAAATTTTCCAACAATTTTACTCTTCTATCAAATTTTGCAACTTCCCAGTCAGCAACTAAAGGGGTTTGGTGGGTTTCAGAGGGTAAAAATAAGCTTATTTTCATCATTTTTTTTAAATATATACAATCATATATTTCATTCAAACAATTCAGCATATCGAAGGTACATATTTAAAGACTATTTTGTGAAATTTTCATATAAAAATTCCAAAAACTCAGCCGTTGACAACTCATGTCCCGTGACGTCTAAAAAAAAAATGATCTTGCCGTCGACATCATAACTCATAATTGGATTATCTAAAATTAAAAAACCAAAAATATTTCGTTAGTACTCGTATATATATAAATCTCGTTATTAAACGAAGGAAAAAAAATAATATTGAAATTTGAATTTTTGACAGACTAAGAAAAAAATAACACATTTTTCGGTTAAATTTTCGCCATATTTTGGCTTGGAAAAATTATTTATTAAAAAAAATGATCGTTCATTAAGTAGATAATGTTATTTCAAAGATGTGTGCAAAATTTGAGCCAAATCGGTTTACAACTTTTCGAGAAATCGCGTCCACTGACTTAAAAAATAGAGTTCTGAGATAAACGCGTTTAAAGTTTTGGGTTAAAATAACATGCGAAAAAAAAATTTTTTTTTTCAACTTACATCAAATCATCGATTCCGGCACCATAAAGCAAAGTACCTGCTGCTGTGGCAATATCCAGGGCATCCTATTGTTCTTGCCTGTGACGAATTCTTGCTTCACGAGTCGAAGCGTCAGCTTGCATTTCGGCAATGAGTATGGGGTTCGCATCTTCATTTCGGGCATAGTCATGGCTGTTTCGGCCAAGCTTCAAGTCCATGCCATGCATAAAAAGCAATAAAGCGGAAATTCCTTCGTTGAAAGTTCCAGCAGCGACACATGCAGCAATTTCTACTATTTTTGAACCAGCAGGAAGTATTTTTGGAGCAGTTTTCCAAATTAACTGGTTCAGACTTTCATTATTGTTTTGTGTAAAACCACCAACACACCTCTCCAAGAGCTCTTCTTTGCTGAGTTCTTCATAAATAGGCTTGATGGCTAATGAAACGTCACTTGGTAATGGTTCGAAGTCATGTTGATATGATGACAGAGTGTTCATTGCTGAAGCACACTGCCAAGTGCACCATGAGTTAGGATCTTTTGGACAATTTTCGTGCTGTGGGTTTTTGTCTGTGGAGATATAGTGATAATAAGTTGCCCATATAGCATCTCTCATATTTTGCACCGAAAAACAGTTTCTTCTTATAGCTAGGCCATAATAAACTCTCAACTTATCAATTAATTTGCCTGTAAGTTTGCCTTTGACAGACAGAATTTTTTTTTCTCCTTACTTTACCTGTCTTAGTTTTAGATTCTTCTACAGTTTTATTGACCAAATCACGTAATCGCTTGCCCCATTCTCTTCTGCACATGTCCTACGCATTCTTTTTTATTTATAATAAAATCATCGCCATAAGGTTTGGCATTAAGAACTCCGGAATATGTTTTGGAGTCCCCGTCACCAATATAATTTGAGTACCGTAGGCCAAATTTTTCAGAAGAGCGTTGAAACATCGCAACGATTGATGAAACTTCCATGTTACCAGCTGGTCCTTGGTGATTGGCACTACAATCATTTTTGGCAAAATGATCTTCCTTCCACTCATCAAATTCTACTGTGTTCAGTTTTTTTTTTCCACACTTCGCATAATTTACTATATGAAGATTTTACAAAAATATCCAATACTTTTCCGCTAAAATAACCAATTAACGAAGACACACCGTATAATGATGAAAAACCGCGCTCTTTCCAAGTCACATCACCTGATACAGTTACATCTATCGTGTTATCAATACCAGTTTCATTACGCGTTAATTTTTTTTTCTTCCTCTGCAGCTGATGAAAGAAGCATTTCAGCAACCACCAGAACAGATTGATGAACTTTCTGAATATAAAAATCATATGTTGACTTATTCAAAAAACGACTAGTCATATCCATCAAACCACAGAATTTTTTACATCCGGCAAGTCCTAAGCCTAATATTCGCATCACAAATATAAACCTACGATTTATTTCATAAGATTTACCGATTTTTTGATACGATAAAATGGATCTAGGCAGACATTTTTCACACTCTACGATAATTTAGAAACCAAGGCCAAATTTCACAGACTGTTTAAAATCCACTTTGCCATTACATATTTTTTCCACTCCGTTTTCATTTATTATATTAGAACACTTCACGAAAGTAGGTAGTGTTGAAAACACTAAAAAAAAGTCGATGATTGCATACTGCAGAGTACCGTCCTCTGGCACGTCTTTTTCATGTTGACTTTTAAGTTTTTTTCGCCGACGTGCTGGTAAAAGATTCGTCATCTATCTCCGTAGTTTTCGGATTAAAATATTGATTTCTTTTCTTTGGTCTATCTTTTCTTAGACCAGTAGTTTGTCTAACAGATCTTGTAACCTTACTCATATTTTATTAATATTAAAAATTTAAAAACTCTTATAACCTCAAATCAACCTATTGGCTCAAGAAGCAACAATAAACTAACAAAATATTCAAAACTTGTTTGAGTTGCCTTTGAATTATAAAAGAAAGCAGGAAAGGGCAGCCTAACAATAGCTAAGCAGCTGCTTCTGTATACCCGCGAAGCGCTGCGCTGACGTGGCCTGATGGGCGGAACTTCCGAAGGGTATATTTCTTAGAATTTTACTCGGATCGATTTGAAATTTTAAGAGAATATTCTAAACATATTGGACTATTTAATAAGACAAAAAAAATCAATTTCCGGCCAATCATTATATTTAACACTAAAAGTTGCTAACTGCCTGCTTAATGTAGAGACAAAATGATCAAGGAGAGAAGTACGATTATCAGTTATTCTAGTTGGAAGGTTATTCATTACTCTTGCTCCATTCATAAGTAGCATATCTAAATAGTTTATGCTGCAATTGCTATTTTTATCCAAAATATCTATATTAGAGTCAGCTACAACCACCAGGTTTCCATAATTGTCTAATATACTGTCCAAATATTCAATTAGCTCATAACTATTTTCATTGGGGGCCTTATAGAAAGTACAAATATTGATAACACCTCTATCGCTTTCAAGAGAAATTAATAAAGTGTTACAATAACTATCAACCAGTAGGACTTTATCCCTTATTCTTTCCTTGATGTAAATCGCAGTCCCACTTCCTTGAGAGTGATCTCTGCAATTATATACGGCATTATAACCATCAAGATTATGCAGATTGACTTCGTTACTACAAATCCATGTTTCGTTTAAAATTATAGCATCCAGATTCTCATGCGAACTGCAAAACACCTCAAGATCTATAAACTTATTCCTTAAACTTCGAATATTAGCATAAAATATACTTAAATTGGTGGCAATTCTCATAATTCAGATAAATAATTAATCTTCCTCTGGAAAGTTTTAACAGCCTTGAGGTGCTCAGGACAATCTTTATGAGAAGCTGGATGCGAAACATTCTTATTATTCACCAGCAGACATTTCGAGCATTTTGAAACCTGAGATTTACAATCTTTTGTGCTATGATGTTCCGCACAATTGGCACAAACCTCTATTTGACTTCTACATCTCAGAGCAGCATGACTGAACTTCTGACACTTACAGCATCTTCTGACCGTCAGCTCTTCTCTGCAGTAGTGAGAGTTGAAGTCAATATTTATGTATGTATCTACCAGTTTCCTAAATAATCCTCCCGGAACTTCAAATATCATCGAAAATTTATCATTTTTTCTACTTTTCCAGCATTTAACAGCTTTCAAAATACCATCAGGTATATTCATATTAAGGGCCTTAATCTCAGCCAGGAGCTCATCACTGTCAAAAAACCTTTCCAGCCCGTGCACTATAAGCCTAGGGTTCAACTCCTTGGTACGCTCCACATAGTACGACTCACCTAGACATTCCTGCAAAGAACCGACAAGATCCTCTAAATTGATTGAGCTCTCAGTCTTGAGAATAATTCCCCCATCTGACAATTCCTTCTTATATGCGATAGGAATTTCAGCAGCTGCAGGTTTAAAAGACTTCTTAATTTGCTGCATTGTATGATCAGCAGATTGTTTAGATTTTGGACGGACTATTACTCCTCCGTTGAATTTGGGCGATCTTTTTGCCGGAGGGTTAGTCAAAGTAGCTGAATACGACACTGGCAGATACGGGCTCTTTTCTGAAATTTGCTTTTGCAAATCAATAGTTCTGTAGTTAAGTGTGGAATTGGAATCGACTAATTCGGCAATTTTTTCAATAATATCACTATTGCCTTCTTTCGCAAGTGGAACTTTGCATTTTATTGCCTTTGCCGCAGAGGCCTTATCACTGGGACAGACCCAGAACACCCACTTGGTAACATTTTTCACGGCATTATAGATTTCATCAGGCATCTGAATGCAGCTGGTATGAAAGCACTTGCCACACACTCCATCACACTTCATCGCAGGATCGTTGTTCCGAACTGCTTTACCACATGAGCCACACTTGCTGGACATTTCAAGTGTAAATAAATTTCAAGTGAAAATAAATATTATAAGGGAACGAAATCAATAATTTTTCACACACCTGTTCAATAAAATCTAAAATAGTATACTCAGTTTTCAATTCGTTCCATAGGATACTAATCCACTTTCACAGAAAATCCACTTTTCACAAGAATAATTATTAAAATATCTTCAAAATGCTCAAAAATTTGATTTTACTTTGGATGCAACCAAAGTGGCACTTTGACACTTGACTTCTTCTTCTTCTTATTTCTTGAAAACGTGGATGCAAAATAAATACCACTTCTGTTCATGTGCCTGGTGCTCGGAGGATTAGGCTATTGTCTATGTTAAAAATAAGAGCGTTAGAAGGAACTAAAACATTAGTGGGTTGCTATTATTTATGTTCAATTGATCCGAAAATATGAAAAAATCGCAGAGTGTAACCTCGGGTTGAGATATTTTTCCTCGAATGCCTCGTGGGCTTTGTTTCATTTCCATTGATTTGTAGCCCTACTGGTTTTGCTTCGGTGTTGAGTTTCAGGAAAAGTTCTTTGGCTGTTAACAACTGGGACAAAATGCCGATGTCACCCGCATAGGCTACCACTTGGTTTGACTTGTATAGTAATGTACCTCTTGTATTGACACATAGCTTTCTGATGATAAATTAAAAAGCCAAATTGAATAGCATTGTGGCTAGTCCACCTCCCTGCTTCAGTCCAATATTTGTGTCAAAGGCATCGGTGAGGGTTATTGATGCGGACTTCGGAGGTCGTCGACGTCATTGTCATTTTGGCAAGACGAACTAATTCGGCTGGGATGCCAAAGCAAAGCATTATTTGATATAGTGCGCTACGATCATTATTGTCGTATGCTTGCTTAAAGTCAACAAAAACTTAGTGCACGTCTATGTTGAACTCCCAGCATTTTTGAAGTCCGACAGTGAACAATTGGTCTATTGTCGATCCACCTTCTCTAAAACCACCTTGATACTCCCCAATAATACGTTAGCTGCATGATCTTATTTTATTTTTCGAAGTCTTTGAAAATATTCTGAAGCCGTGCTAAGTAGTAATATGCATTTATAGTTTTCGCACTGTAGCCAGCCTGTCACCTGTTTTGTGAATAGGGAATATAGGTGACTGACTCCATTCATACGGTATATGTTCTTGTTGCTAAATATGCTGGCTGACTTTCTAAACACTGTTGCTACTATTATTCGTCTGAGCTTTGATGGTGGAGCAAACCTTGTCCGCAGTAATAATTAAGAGTTAAATGTTTCTAACATTCTTTTTGTGGCACGCTAGGCATGTTCTTCGGGACATGTAAACAAGAAAAAGAAAAATTATAAAAGATAGTTAAAATCAAGGAAAAATTAGCCGACATATTTGTAGGATTGCAATTGATCTTTGAAAATTTATAACAATTAGTATTGAATAAAGCACCTTTTATTTTGAATTTGACTTTCGAGGATATAAAGAGGCACAAGCCTGAAAAAATATATAAAAAGGTTTTATTTTTGACTTGCTTAAATTTTTAATAAAATTCATGGGTCCATAAGCTCACCAACCTTTCTTTAATCGTGAAAGAGTGAAATTCCTCAAATTCGTTCTATCTTATCTTCAGTTATACCTTTCATCATAATTCGTTGATTGAATATTGCTGCCAATATTTATGTACTTATTTTAAACGTCTTTTTTTCTTAATTTAGTGCTCTACACATCTTCCATTCTTATGAAATGGCTAAACTCCACCTTCAATGCACAAAAGAGTACACAGAGGGAGGCAAAGATAAATTCATTCCCATTTACGATTAGATATTATGTGGCAATGTGTCACCTGGCAACACTATAGCGTGAGACGCAAGCAACAAGATGCAAGAGGTAGTTAGTTGATGGTCATTGTTCAATAAGGACACCTTGTACTTAATAAATAAGATTGAATAAGCAATTTCGGTGTCAACTTCAAATTTATTGTTTTCGGTAGAGTCTCTGACAATATTCAGAAGTGGGATCAACATGCTGCGGGACACATTTGGCTGGGATGACCAAATATTGCATCTCGCCACTCTGTCAAAGTTTTAAGGAGCAGCAAAATTATGATTTAACAGGCAGCCGTGGCCGCACGTTACATGGGAAACGCTCGCACGCGATTTAGAACAAAATTTTCTAAATGCTTTAAACGAGCGTGCCATCCATGGGAAGCTGGTAACAACGACCAGAAAACCGCGGGGATCTATCGAGTCATTTTTTCATCGCATGTGCACGATTGCTCGAAGAGGTGACGTTAATGAAAAGACAACGACTCGATACATTCGAACCAACCTCGGTCATAGCGCTCTGCAAAATGCGCTGGCGTGTTTGGAGTTTACAACGATAGCAGAATTCCGCCAATTTATCGCAAACCGCCCAAAGAAATTCTATGAACCACTTAAAAGTGTAAATGTGGCAAACCGTACCAGAGGCAAACCCATTCCGACCCCGAAAACAAGTGCCGACTCGAAAAATGTAAAGACATATGACCAAAAACAGCTACGTACATGTTTCAATTGTTTTCTTCCAGGACACTTATCAATAAATTGCTCGAAACGTCAACGTTACGATAAGTGCAATTTTTGTACGCGCGTAGGGCACAAATCGACACCATGTCTCAATAATAAACACGATCAAAGCATTCTCTAGATTTGTAAAACTGAACGTTTAGACAAGGCCAATCGAAAAAAAAAATTAAAGTAGACAATAAAGAAACTGTAGCTTTCATCCATACCGGTAGTAATCGTACGCTTGTTTGGAAAGTGTTTGCGGAAAGTCTTACGGATGTTTCGCTACAGGAATGTAAAAAATGTTTGAAGGAGTTTGCTGGCAGTGAATATATGTGTACAAAAATGGTGCGCGTGACAGTGACATTCGACAATGAATCGGTTGAGATAACCAAGTTGATCGTAGACAATGATCTTATTTGTGAGAATATACTCTTGGGTAGTGACGCTTTGTGCGGAAACGGTAAACGTTTGATAGTAAAAGGTGGAGATTGCCGCATATAAAGGATCGTGGCCTAAGACAAAGTGGAAGTTGGTTACTGTGTATTGGACACGGACAAAAATACATTAAAGTTAGCGTTAATTGTCAATGGAGGATGTTTCGTGAAAGACTTATCGGAGCTTGGAATGTGTTCGTTAACGAAATTCTAGATAAATTTTACAACAAATAAGCTAGTCAACCTAAAACCTTACTGTGTTTGATTTGCGAAAAGATCGATCCTTAATAGTATCGATGAAGAGTTGCTCGAACATAAAATAATACACCCGTCTAATTCTCACGCGTCACCAATAGTTTTGGTCGAAAAAATTAAAACGGCAAACATTGACTTTGTATTCACTACCACCAAATAAACGAAATTAGAGCGAAACAATCTTTCTCAATGCCAGTAATCGATGAGATATTTGCGTCCATTGCGGGAAAAATACCATTCATGTTTGGATTTCCGTGCTAGGTATCAAGAAATGGAAGTAGATAAGTCGTCAAAACAATTGACTGTCTTTATAACTAATGATGCCAAGATGGAATTTAACCGTATGCCTTCCGGTCTGGCAAATGCTCCAGGGGAATTTCAAAAACTCATAAGCGAAATCATAAAAAATGGAGCCTTCTTTGAAGGTTATCGCATATCTGGATGATGTGATCATTCCCGCAAAAACTATACCCAAAACTGCAAAAACTCGAAATATTTTTTAAATCTTCTGAGATAAGTTGGAATTACGCTACAGATAGACAAATGCTGGTTTTTGCAAAGCCATGTGAATGAAAACGAAATCATTCTTGGCTCCGAAAAGACGAAAAGATGCCTACATTTCACCAAAACGGAGCGCATTCTATTCAAACGACTTCATTTGGATCATCTAGGATTATTTCTGCGAAACTGCTCTGGCAATTTGAACCTTATGATAACCTCCAAAGCTTTCACCAAATACATCGTCATAAAAGCCGTGAAAAATACGAAAATCGTTCCAGTATTCCGATGTTTAAAAGAAATGGCGACGTATTTTGGGTTCCCTCCAGCATCATCACCGACCGGAGCTTTGCGTTAACAGGGAAGTCATTTGCTCGATATTGTGCTGAAAACAATATTCAATGCATTAAAAATGCAGCTCGTACCCCTCGAGCTAAGGAGCAAGTGGAGGGAGAGCATCAATCGATACTCAATTATTTGCGCACTCACACTGGAAACAATAGTCGTTGGGACGAAGAAATGCGTGAACTTCAGTGAACTATTAACACATAGAAAATTGATATGACTGGGTATAGCCCTAAAGAGATTTTGTTCAATTTTCGGCTTAATGACATTCTCCCAAATCGTCCGTTATCTGTATTACAACAAAACGTTGAAGATTCGATCGATACAAACATGAGGGGAAAAAAATGCTGCTATGGCTAACATCTCAAGGGGACACGAAAAACGGAAAAGATGGTTTGATCAACGACACGCTGCCCCCACCGTCTACGTTCTAGATGACTTGGTTCTGTTGGAACATGAGCCGCCTGCAACGGGGCATTCATGAAAATTAGAGCAGAAGTACATAGACCCATATTTTGTTCAAAAATGTTTCAATAACCACCGATATTTAGTGAAGACATTGGCTGGATTGAAGAGCAATAGTCAACGAAATTTCAGTTCAGTGTTTACGTCAGAGAAAATGGGACCCTAGCGCGAATCGGCAGGGAAACTAGATGACATCAGCAACGCCTTAACCAGTGACTCGAGTGACAACGAAGATGAATACGGCGAAACCGAGGAGGAGGAGACGTAAGCAACAAGATGCGAGAGATAGCTAGTTGATTATAATCGTTCAACGGGGACGCCTCGTACTTAATAAATAAGATTGGATAAGCAATTTCGGTGCGACTACATCTTTATTGTTTTCGATACCGTCTGATTCAATGCTAAATAAACAAAGAAAAAATCTGTAAGCATTGAAAAATAAAGTTGAATTATTTGAGTGGACATTTTCGGTCTTCTTCCACCAAGACTTCTGACAGTAATGGAAAGAAGACTCACTACGAGAGCGAGGAATCTCCACTAACACAACCATCGGGTTGTGGCTTTACTGTTACTTGTAGGGGCTCTTACCAAAGATTTAAAGTCTTTGGATCTAGACTCTGCCGTCAGGACCTTTAGTTCAGTGAAGGGGGGTACAAGGAGGCACCAACTCCCACTGCATTCTCAACTTTCTTCAGAGCATTACAGGTTATATTTCTGGCAGCATGCAAAGAACAGGAACGGCAAGTTTTAGGAAACAAGAGACCTTTGGCCATCGTGCCTCCGTCTTTCAGCATTTTTGTTCTGCGCTTGGTGTTTCGTCGCCCTACAATACGTGTATGCAAAGAAATACTTTGAAGGGGAGTGAGGTTACAGGAGTAAGAACCTGCCCCATAATACCGTGGACGCTAGCCTACTGGCGCATGCACACGTTGCCAGACTAAGTTGCTCTCAGTGAGCGCCAACAGCTCTTTCAATAAGGCAGTACAACATCTCTGCAAGTCCTTCGCAGACAGTAAAAGTCATTAACACTACATTTCCTCCTGTAAGCCACTTCTTTGTGCGAAACTTTTGTTTCTGTTATTGGCCGCTATGCCCTTGCTCTACACTGAGCTTTAGTTGCAACGCAAAAGTGCATAGATCTTCTTTGAAAAAGCTCCAATAGCTGCAAATTATTTATAAAAAACAGGATCGATGCATTCGCGTGTTGCAGCTAAATCTCAGTGTAGAGCCCATAAAGTATAGATTTACGTTATATTGATGTTAAAAGGATCAAACTAGTTAGGTAGACAAAACTATGCTCAACCCAGAAGAGTTTTGTACTCAACTTACAACATACAGCCGCGTATGATGAATAAACACAACAAAAAACTTCTTCTTCTTCGTAGCACTGCAGCCCTTCTTGGACCTTCACTTCATGCAATAGGCACCTCAAATTATCTCGGTTCATTGACTGCATCTGCAAATTTTGAAATCTATACAGCGATGAATTGCCTTTGTTGATCAAGACAGACCAGCGTTTCTTCGGTTTTCCCACTGGTCTCCACCCTTCAGTTTTCCGAATGAATACTTCTTTGGGTATCTGTTATTGATCCATAAGATTCACGTGGCCAGTTCATTGCAACCTCCGCAGTCTTACAATCGTTGGGACCTCCGGTTCGTCAAAAATTTCATACAGCACAAGTTTGTATAGAATTCACCATTGGTCCTCATCTAGCTTCACCTCGATTATTTACCTAAGGACCCATCTTTCAATGGTGTCCTATATACTTGAAGATTCTTGGTTTAGGGTCCATGTTTCACACCCGTTGCATAACATAGGTCTTTTCACTTTATTTTCCTGTGTATGCAGCTGGTCTTCAAGATAGTCAAAGCTGCATAAAATATTTTATATGTGAGCTATATTCGTCGGCCTTTTTCACTTCCTTTATTACCTGTTCTTGTTATTTTAGCACTTAAATACACAAATTCTAATATTGTATTAGCCACGTGGGATATTTTGTGCATTTGAAGTATTTTTCCTCGATTGCGTAATGAGTTTTGTTTTATTCTCATTGTTTTTTTTTGCCGTATTTGTTTTGATTCGCTGTCAAGTTTCAGGAAAAGTTCTTTGACGGTTGGTAACGAAGGTGAAAAAAAAAAATTGATGTACCTCCTGTATCAACAGCCAACTTATGACCTATTCCAGAGCCATATTGACTAGCAATGGGGCCAGCCCATCTTCCTGCTTTAGTCCGATATTTTTGTCAAAGGCATCGGTGAGTTGGTTTTCGATGCGGACTTGAGAGGTGATCCACGTCAACTTCATTTTGGTGGGTTGGATTAATTCGGTTGGAATACCAAAGCAAAGCATTATTTGCTACAGTACGTTACAATCAATACTGTCGTGTGGTTGCTTAAAGTTAACGGATATATGGTGTACATCTATGTTGAACTCCCAGAATTTCTCAGATGCCAGCTTGACAGAGAGCCTATTGTCTATTGTCAATCTACCTGCTCTAAAACTACCTTGATACTCCTCAATAATACCGTTAGCGTATGACCTGACTTTATTTTCTAAGATCTTTGAAAATATGTGTATATTGTACGCCTTAAAATGTAGTGATATGCCTTTATAGTTTTCAGCCTGCAGTTCACTACTTTTTTCGTAAATGGTGCATATTATTGGTTGGCTCCACTCGATTTTTGTTTTTGTTGCCAACTGTACTGGATAACTTTGTGGATGGCTTTTCGAACACCGCTGTCAGCATATACAATGATCCCAATTGAAATTTCACCGATGCCCGGTGCTTTAATGTTCTTTTGGGCCTTGATTGTGGTGCCGACTTCATTCACGTTTTGTGAGGTGAATGGAAGCTCTCCGGGAACAATTTTTTGCAGCTGTGCGGAAGATTAAAGAAGTTCCTGAAATAGGACTCCTACGTATGGATAATTCCGTTTTCATCAGCGATGATGTTGCCGATATAATTACGGCAGAGCGTGGTATCGGGTTGTAACCACGTTTTAGGCTTTTCTTTGTATGCTTGTCTTGAATTGTTGCTCGCTAAACTCATATCGATGCTTATCAATTCATTGTCATAGTATTTGCTTTTCTTAATTCTCATTATCTTATTCACTACTCTTCTGAGATTTTTATATTTATATAATTTATTTTTTATTTATTGTTCTCACTTCGTACTAATTTTCCTACGTAAATATTGTTTGTACGCCTGATACTTTTTGTCTATCGCATTTTGGCACTCGCCATCGAACCAATCATTTCTTTTATCTGATAGAATGGGAGCCAGCTGCTTGTCAACAGCCTCCATTAAAAAATTTTGCCGCAGACGCCGTTTTCAGTCTTTCAATATCGAATTTCTATGGAGTGCTAGTCTTCGCCAAATACACCTTTAATATACAACACCAATAGTTTAATTTGTTCTAGTAATGATTGGAGTTACAATCGTCCCCTCAGTATATACGAACGTCAAATATGCTCGAAGCCCATCTGTGTTAAATTAGAACAGGGTCAAGCAGGCACTTGCCGTTGTCATTCCTTTCATCGTGGAGGCTATATCTTCCAGTCACTCCTCGATGCAATAGCTCATTGCTAAGCTTAGCGTTGAAATCATCCAGAACTATTTTTTTTCGTTTGTAGGCAATTAGTCGACTAATTGTTCGAGATTTTTGTAAAACGTTTCCTTCGTTTTGTGTCCTTTTTTTCAGTTGCGGCGTATATACCTGTATTTATCAGCAAAATTTTGAATCTACCTTTATGTAGATCGCCTACAATCGTGCATTGACTGCCACTCCGAAGTTTAACTTTCCAGTAGGCTTTCCACTTTTAAATATTGTGCACTATCTTACATATATATTGAATATCATTCCCAGTCCAGTTCGTTCCCATGATTGCCATATGTTCAATTTATATTGGCTGGCCTATTGTAAAAGGTCCGTAACAGCGCCAGAGCTGTTCAGTGATCTGACATTCCACGATTCAACGCCATAGTTCTTTTTTCGGTTGCCAGGTCGTTGTTTTAAGTACAATCCATTCCAACCCTCGGTTGCAGGTTTTCGAACAATGTAGAGTTTCGCAGGTACGGAGAGTTAGCCAATCGCCAAACCTCCATTCCAGCGGGATGTTTATTAAAGGGTTTTCAATAAGAGGTGTTGTTTTGAATACCTCACTATTTCGGTAGATGTCACTTTTGAAGCTGTGATTTTTTGACATTTGACAAGTAGAAACTACGCTATTGATAAAAATGGAACAAAACATGCTTCAACGACACATTGAAATTATTAAAAATCACTATCAAAACGGTGAAAATTTGGCAGAGACGGTTCGTAAAACTCAAACATCGTGAAACACCTTGTCGGACCGCAATATAGAAATTCGTGGAAAGATTCAAGCTGTTGGGACAACTTAGCGATGTGAAGAATAAAACCCGTGCGCGTCACTCAAGAACTGCCGAGAATATTGCTCCAGTAGCAGAAAGTGTAGAAGAAACCATAGGTTTGCCCATTCCTCGTCGTTCTTTGGAATAAGGCATTCCACAAACGTCATTACACCGTATTTTGCATAACGATTTGGGTCTTAACGCTTACAAAGTTCCGTTAACACAAAAGTTTAAGCCGGTTAATCATCAACAACGTCATGTATTTGCTGGTTGGGTCCTTGAAATGCATGAAAATGATCCAAAATTCCATCGAAAAATCATCTTGAGTGATGAGGCCCATTTCCACCTCGGTGGCTTCGTCAACAAGCAAAATTGTCGCATTTGGGGCTTGGAAAACCCAAAAGTTATAGTTGAAAAGCCTCTCTATCCTCAACGTGTGACTATTTGGTGCGGTTTATGGTCCGGCGGAGTCATTGGAATTACTTTTTCGAAAATGAGGCCGGAACAACAGTTACGGTGAATAGATTACGCGTTCGAGAGATGATCAATGATTTTTTATAGCCGGGATTGGATGGTATTGATCTGGACAACGTTTACTTTCAACAAGATGGTGCTACGTGCCACACAAGCAACGAAACGGGAAAAGCTTCCGGGCCGTGTTATCTCTCGAAGAGGTGATCACGATTGGCCACCGAGACATTGTTATTTAACACCTCCCGACTTCTTCCTTTGGGGCCACGTGAAAAAAAGGTCTACATCAACAGCCCAGCGTCGGTTCAGGACCCCAAAGATGGAGTTTGTGAGGCTATCGAGGACATAGGGTAGCCACTATGCAATTTGGTTATGGAAAATTTCATAAAAATGATACGGTCCTGTAGGCGTGGTCGTGTTAGTTATTTGCCTGATGTTATTTTTTACTGTAAACAACATACCTTGTTCTTTATAATGAAATAAACATCCGAGCATTTATATTAAAAAATGGCATTTTTCTTATAATGTCAAAATAATACCTCTTATTGGAAAACTCTGTACTTTTGATACCATTATCAGGCACGGAAAACTCGGGTCCTACTTCTTATGTCACCACATAGGAGGTACAGGAAGGATTTAATAGTAGACCGTAGCTCTGTCATTGCAGTTGTTGAAATTTCTCGGCATTTAGTGTCCCATTATTGAGGAACTACTAAACCCAATGTGTGAGCCCGAGACAATTTACTGCCATTTGTTCGTGAGGTTGAGCATGAGGAGTCATGGAGCTGTGGATGTTAATCGCCTTAGGACCATCTACGGCGGACAAAGACGTACTCGCTTTAAAAGAAAAATAATTGTTGCTCTATTTTAACATGCTGCCATTTTGTTGGGCCTTATTTTCAACCGTTGACTGGATGAAATTTAAAGATATTGTCATTATTGATTTTACCTGAAAATTAGGAGAAGATCCAACCAAAATTGCAGCATCTGGTTCGATAGAAAGCCTTAACCGTAGAAAAACCGTATATTTTTATTTTGTTACATTCAAAGAATTTTCAAATGGTTGTTCGTCCGTTTATGCAATTCAACTTTCTTGGAACTGTCAGAGTATAAAGATCTTTGCTTGAAAAAATTTAAATTTAAGGTTACCAATATGAGTTCACTAGGGAAATAGTAAACTTACAAATTCTACTATTACTAACAAATTTTCAAGGTATTTGTTATTGCTGTGCTCATGAAAACCTACCACCACAGTATTGTCACTTTTAAAATAATAAATCATACTATTACTAACAAAGTTTAGCAAATTTTCGCTTCTAAGGTTTTTGTCGTTGTTGTGCTAATAGAGAACTACCTCCATGATTTTTTCCGGTCCACAAGTGCCCAATCGTAGTAGGAGCAAATACAATTTTGTGTGTTCTTCTGCTTGCCTGAAAGCCCATTATAGATATTGCAATTTTAATAATGGGTATCAACAGGTCTCAACAAGATCTTCCGTTTTGTGTCCTATTCGATTACCTTTGGTCGAAAAAAAAATGTTTAAGGTGTCACATTTGTACAGGGTTTTCCAATAAGAAGTGTTATTTTGATATTATAAGAAAAATGTCATCCTTTCATATAAATGAACAGATGATTATCTCATTATAAAGAACAAGGTATGCCGTTAATAGTAAAAACTAACATCTGGCAAATGAACACCACGACCACGCTTACAGGGCTATATCCTTTTCATGAAATTTTCCATAACCAAATTGCAAAGCGGCTGCCAAATGTCCTCGATAGCCCCACAAGTTCCATCTTTAATGTCTTGAATTGACGCTGGGCTGTTAGCGTAGGCCTTTTTTTCCCGTAGCCCCAAAGGAAGAAGTTGCAAGGTGTTAAATCGCAAGATCTCGGCGGCCAATTGTGATCACCTATTCGCGAGATAACACGGCCCGGAAACTTTTCCGGTAAAAGATCAATGGTTTCGTTGCTTTTGTAGCACGTAGCGTCGTCTTGTTTAAAGCAAACGTTGTCCAGAGCAACACCATCCAGTTCTGGCCTAAAAAATCATTAATCATCTCTCGATAGCGCAATCCCTTCACCGTAACTGTTGCTCCAGCCTCATTTTCGAAAAAGTAAGGTCCAATGACTCCGCCGGACCATAAGCCGCACAGTCACACCTTGACGATAGAGAGGCTTTTCAACAATAACTCTTGGGTTTTCCGAGCCCCAAATGCGACAATTTTGCCTGTTGATGAAGCCACCGAGGTGGAAATGGGCCTCATCACTCAAGATGATTTTTGGATGGAATGCCGGATCATTTTCATGCATTTCAAGGACCCAATCAACAAAGACACGACATTGTTGACGATCGATCGGCTTGAGTTGTTGTGTTAATGGAACTTTATGAGTGTTAAGACCAAAATCTTTATGCAAAATAAGGTGTAATGACGTTTGTGGAATGCTTAATTCCAAAGAACAACGAGGAATGAACAAACCTGGGTTTTTTTCAACACTTTCGGCTACAGGGGCAATATTTTCAGCTGTTCTTGAGTGACGTGCACGAGTTTTACTCTTCACATCTCTAAATTTTTCCAACAACTAAAATTATTCCACCAATTACTGCATTGTGACGACCCAAAAATGTTCGAGTTTTACGAACCGTCTCTGCCAAATATAGTGAATTTTAATAATTTCAATGCGTTGTTGAAGCGTGTATCGTTCAATTTTTGCCAATGGCGTAGTTTCGACTTGTCAAATGTCAAAAAATGACAGCTTTAAAAGTGACACCTACCAAAATAGCGGGCTATTCAAAGTAACACCCCTTATTGCAAAACCCTTAATATGGTAAGACCCCTTTCAAAGTCTTTGAAATTTTTACGATTATAAAACTTTCATTAACCAGAAACTTTTGAATTGTTTCGAAAACCGCTGACAGCATATTCAATGAACCCAATTGAAATTTCACCGATGCCCGATGCTTTAATGTTCTTTTGGACCTTGATTGTGGTGCCGACTTCATTCAGGTTTTGTGAGGTGAATGGAAGCTCTCCGGGAACAATTTCCTGCAGCTGTGCGGAAGATTAAAGAAGTTCCTGAAATAGGACTCCCACGTATGGATAATTCCGTTTTCGTCAGCGATGATGTTGCCGATATAATTACGGCAGAGCGTGGTATCGGGTTGTAACTACGTTTTAGGCTTTTCTTTTCTTTGTGTGCTTGTCTTGAGTTGTTGCTCGCCAAACTCATATCGATGCATATCAATTCGTTGTCATAGTATTTACTTTTCTTAATTCTCATTATCTTATTCACTACTCTTCTGAGATTTTTATATTTATATAATTTATTTTTTATTTTTAATTTTTGTTCTCACTTCGTGCTAATTTTCCTACGTAAATATTGTTTGTACACCTGATACTTTTTGTCTATCGCATTTTGGCACTCGGCATCGAACCAATCATTTCTTTTACCTGATAGAATGGAAGCCAGCTGGTTGTCAAGAGCCTCCATAAAAATTTTTGCCGCAGGCGCCGTTTGCAGTCTTTCAATATCGAATTTCTATGGAGTGCTAGTCTTTGCCAAAAACACCTTTAATATACAACACCAAAAGTGTCATTTGTTCATGTAATGATTGGAGTTACAATCGACCCCTCAGTATATACGAACGTCAAGTATGCTCGAAGCCCATCTAAGTTAAATTAGAACAGCGTCAACCAGGCGCTTGTCGTTGTCATTCCTTTCATCGTGGAGGCTATATCTTCCAGTCATTCCTCGATGCAATAACTCATTGTTAAGCTTAGCGTTGAAATCATCCAGAACTATTTTTTTTCGTGCGTAGGCAATAAGTCGACTAATTGTTCGAGATTTTTGTAAAACGTTTCCTTCGTTTTGTGTCCTTTTTTTCAGTTGCGGTATATATACCTGTATTTATCAGCAAAATTTTGAATCTACCTTTATGTAGATCGCCTACAATCGTGCATTGACTGCCACTCCGAAGTTTAACTTTCCAGTAGGCTTTCCACTTTTAAATATTGTGCACTATTTTACATATATATTGAATATCATTCCCAGTCCAGTTCGTTCCCGAGATTGCCATATGTTCAATTTATATTGACTGGCCTGTTGTAAAAGGTCCGCCAGAGCTATTCAGTGATCTGACATTCCACGATTCAACGCCAGAGTCCTTTTTTTGATTGCGAGGTCGTTGTCTTAAGTACAATCCATTCCAACTCTCGGTTGCAGGTTTTCGAACAATGTAGAGTTTCACAGGTACGGAGAGTTAGCCAATCGCCCAACCTTTATTCCAGTGGGATGTTTATTAAAGGGTTTTCAATAAGAGGTGTTGTTTTGAATACCCCACTATTTCGGTAGATGTCACTTTTAAAGCTGTCATTTTTTGACATTTGACAAGTAGAAACTACGTTATTGATAAAAATGGAACAAAACATGCTTCAACGACACAATAAAATTATTAAAAATCACTATCAATATGGTAAAAATTTGGCAGAGACGGTTCGTAAAACTCAAACATCGCAATGTGTGATTTGGTGGAAAAATTTGAGCTGTTGGGACAACTTAGTGATGTGAAGAATAAAACCCGTGCACGTCACTCAAGAACTGCCGAGAATATTGCCCCTGTAGCCAAAAGTGTTGAAGAAAACCGAGGTTTGCCCGTTCCCCGTCGTTCTTTGGAATTAGACATTCCACAAGTGTGATGACACCGTATTTTGCATAACGATTTGGGTCTTAAAGCTAAAAAAGTTCCGTTAACCCAAGAACTTAAGCCGGTTGATCGTCATAACGTCATGTGTTTGCTGGTTGGGTCCTTGAAATGCATGAAAATGATACGAAATTCCATCGAAAAATCGTCTTGAGTGATGAGGCCCATTTCCACCTCGGTGGCTTCTTCAACAAGCAAAATTGTCACATTTGGGGCTCGGAAAACCCAAGAGTTATTGTTGAAAAGCCTCTCTATCCTCAACGTGTGACTATTTGGTGCGGTTTATGGTCCGGTAGAGTCATTGGAATTACTTTTTCGAAAATGAGGCTGGAACAACAGTTACGGTGAATGGATTGCGCTATCGAGAGATGATTAATGAATTTTTATGGCCGGGATTGGATGGTATTGATCTGGACAACGTTTACTTTCAACAAGATGATGCTACGTGCCACACAAGCAACGAAACGGGAAAAGTTTCCGGGCTGTGTTATCTCTCGAAGAGGTGATCACGATTGGCCACCGAGACATTGTTATTTAACACCTCCCGACTTCTTCCTTTGGGGCCACGTGAAAAAAAAGGTCTACATCAACAGCCCAGGGTCGGTTCAAGACCTCAAAGATGGAGTTTGTGAGGCTATCGAGGACATAGGGTAGCCACTTTGCGATTTGGTTATGGAAAATTTCATGAAAAGGATATGGTCCTGTAGGCGTGGTCATGTTAGTTATTTGCCTGATGTTATTTTTTACTGTTAACGGCATACTTTGTTCTTTATAATGAAATAAACATTCGATCATTTGTATTAAAAAATGGCATTTTTCTTTTGATGTCAAAATAATACCTCTTATTGGAAAACTCTGTACTTTTGATACCATTATCAGGCACGGAAAACTCGGGTCCTACTTCTTTTGTCACCACATAGGAGGTACAAGAAGGATTTAATAGTAGACCGCAGTTCTGTACTTGCAGTTGTTGAAATTTCTCGGCATTTAGTGTCCAATTATTGAGGAACTACTAAACCCAATGTGTGAGCCCGAGACAATTTACTGCCATTTGTTCGTAGGGTTGAGCATGAGGAGTGATGAAGCTGTGGATCTTAATCGCCTTAGGACCATCTACGGTGGACAAGGACATACTGGCTTTAAAAGAAAAATAATTCTTACTCCATTTTAACATGCTGCCATTTCGTTGGGCCTTCTTATCAACCGTTGACTGGGTGAGATCTTAAAGATATTTTCATTATTGATTTTAGCTGAAAATTAGGAGAAGATCCAATCAAAATTGCAGCGTCTGGTTCGATAGAAAGCCTTAACCGTAGAAAAACCGAATATTTTTTTTGTTGTAGTCAAAGAATTTTCAAATGGTTGTTCGTCCGCTTATGCAATTTAGCTTTTTTGGAACTGCCAGAGTATAAAGATCTTTGCTTGAAAAAATTTAATTTAAGGTTACCAATATGAGTTCACTAGAAAAATAGTATACTTACAAATTCTACTATTACTAACAAATTTTTAGGGTATTTGTTATTGCTGTACTCATGAAAACCTACCACCACAGTATTGTCACTTTTAAAGTAATAAATCATACTATTACAAACAAAGTTTTGCAAATTTTCGCTTCTCAGGTTTTTGCCGTTGTTGTGCTAATAGAGAACTATCTCCATGATTTTTCCGGTCCACAAGTGCCCAATTGTAGTAGGAGCAAATACAATTTTGTGTGCTCTTCTGCTTGCCTGAAAGCCCATTATAGATATTGCAATTTTAATAATGGGTATCAACAGCTCTCAACAAGATCTTCCGTTTTATGTTCTGTTCGATTACCTTTGGTCGAAAAAAAAATGTTTAAGGGATCACATTTGTACAGGGTTTTCCAATAAGAAGTGTTATTTTGATATTATAAGAAAAATGTCATCCTTTCATATAAATGAACAGATGATTATCTCATTATAAAGAACAAGGTATGCCGTTAATAGTAAAAACTAACATTTGGCAAATGAACACCACGACCACGCTTACAGGGCTATATCCTTTTCATGAAATTTTCCATAACCAAATTGCAAAGCGGCTGCCAAATGTCCTCGATAGCCCCACAAGTTCCATCTTTAATGTCTTGAATTGACGCTGGGCTGTTAGCGTAGGCCTTTTTTTCCCGTAGCCCCAAAGGAAGAAGTTGCAAGGTGTTAAATCGCAAGATCTCGGCGGCCAATTGTGATCACCTATTCGCGAGATAACACGGCCCGGAAACTTTTCCGGTAAAAGATCAATGGTTTCGTTGCTTTTGTAGCACGTAGCGTCGTCTTGTTTAAAGCAAACGTTGTCCAGAGCAACACCATCCAATTCTGGCCTAAAAAATCATTAATCATCTCTCGATAGCGCAATCCCTTCACCGTAACTGTTGCTCCAGCCTCATTTTCGAAAAAGTAAGGTCCAATGACTCCGCCGGACCATAAGCCTCACAGTCACACCTTGACGATAAAGAGGCTTTCCAACAATAACTCCTGGGTTTTCCGAGCCCCAAATGCGACAATTTTGCCTGTTGATGAAGCCACCGAGGTGGAAATGGGCCTCATCACTCAAGATGATTTTTGGATGGAATGCCGGATCATTTTCATGCATTTCAAGGACCCAATCAACAAAGACACGACATTGTTGACGATCGATCGGCTTGAGTTGTTGTGTTAATGGAACTTTATGAGTGTTAAGACCCAAATCTTTATGCAAAATAAGGTGTAATGACGTTTGTGGAATGCTTAATTCCAAAGAACAACGAGGAATGAACAAACCTGGGTTTTTTTCAACACTTTCGGCTACAGGGGCAATATTTTCAGCTGTTCTTGAGTGACGTGCACGAGTTTTACTCTTCACATCTCTAAATTTTTCCAACAACTAAAATTATTCCACCAATTACTGCATTGTGACGACCCAAAAATGTTCGAGTTTTACGAACCGTCTCTGCCAAATATAGTGAATTTTAATAATTTCAATGCGTTGTTGAAGCGTGTATCGTTCAATTTTTGCCAATGGCGTAGTTTCGACTTGTCAAATGTCAAAAAATGACAGCTTTAAAAGTGACACCTACCAAAATAGCGGGCTATTCAAAGTAACACCCCTTATTGCAAAACCCTTAATATGGTAAGACCCCTTTTAAAATCTTTGAAATTTTTTCGATTATAAAACTTTCATTAACCAGAAACTTTTGAATTGTCTGCCAAAATTGATGACTTTAGCTTCTGTAGCTCCTGAGAAAACTTGCTGCGACGCATTGACGGACGGACGGATGGACATGTACCGATATTCGTAATGTCATGTAAAATTTATTCTTTACAAAACCCTGAAAATAGACTTATTTTCTGTATTAACAGAAGTATTGAAATGCAACCCTTAATTTTTCAGTCTTAGATTTTAGTTTTGTCATGTTCACATAAAAATTAATTGAAATGAATCAAAATATTTTTTTCTAAATTTCATACGAAAACCTATAACAAAGAACTTATACAATATCAATAAAATTTAAATATCAAAGCACTTTAATGCATTCCAAAAGCTGAAGTATTCATGAATGAAATACAACCTCGAAATATCTTTTTCTGGTGATTAATTTCAAAAAGCGTTAATCAATAAATTCCTGATTTTTCTGATCACATCACTTTGTTAAACTCCGGATTAACCTCAAATAACTAGAAAATACCTGAGAGTACTTAACCATTTTGCAAAAAATAAAAAATTTGGATGGTCATAGAAACTGCAATCAACGAAAATCGAGAGCATGCATTTCAATGATTTTTTCACAAGCAACCGGCGGCAGCCCCGGCATCACTCAGGAAAAACAATGCAAGAAGTTACTCCAATATTTGATATCAAAGTGTAAGATCTTCGAATGTAACTGCCAAGACCTTACCGCGCTCATCGCTTCACTTCCCGCTTTGGGGCATTGCATTGTGCACAAATGGACTAATATATTCCACTCTCCGTACTTTCCAATTGACATCATCAGCTCAGCTCCATCATCATCTTGTGCACCTTGCTCGTTGCTCGCATACCATGCATTACCACAATCACCGCTTTTTCGGGGGGCTATAATGTGCATGATTTTAAGACGATCTGCAATGGTCACCTGGTGATCGCAAAAAATTGGTAGGTAGCCGCTTACATGTGTGTAAAAATTCCCTGGCCGACTTGCTGCTGCGTCCATTTGCGCGGCAAGAAGATAAAATTTTTTGCCGCAATAAACATCATCAACCTTCGTTCAATTTTGACCCAATCCTGTGCAGTACCTACTCTTGCTTTTGGTCTTGGGGTCTTGTGCAGTTTTGCCCCTGTAATGGGTATAAAAAGATGTAGTCGACATGGAGATGGTATCATTTCAAGACAAACTCCGAACTCGGGCAAATATCTCACAGGAGATAGGTATTCAGTCTTATTACGATTACTTCTACGGTGTGGATTTAATTCGCGGTGTGATCTCCGGTCCGTTGCATTTTTAACAGCGCAAAACAACAAAACCTCAAGAAATCATGAACAAGTTTGGCGTGGTAAGTTATACAATTCAGCGTAAGAGAAAGTACAAGAAAACGGCGCGAAAAGTTCAAATCGAGACAAGATCATGCCCAGCGTGTCACTGGACCCTCTGCAATTGCCAAGGACCATAGCGTACTTCAACCGTTCGCAGCTAAAGTGAACATGATCGGCCACTTAGAGCGTCAAGTGTTAAAGAAAGCTCCGCTAACGATGAAATTCCAATTACAATGTAAAATTAACCGCTTCACCGAATCACATGTGCAAATTACTCTTGTGGATTAAACTCGCAAATGAAAGTGCAAATAGGATTACGAGTGTGAATTTTGGCGGTCGATTCGCGGTAAAAGTGATAGTGAAATTGTGAGAAAATTTAACCTTTACCAAAGGATCGACTTTTTGGACAGTAATGGAATTGCATGACATCCTTTTGCCAATCGAGAGTTTAAATAGCTGTGAACCGAACTGATCTTTTTTACTTTATTAATTAATTGACATAATTAATCAATAATCTTTCCATACTTATCAAACGATTTTTAAAAATTCTTTCACTTTCATTTCAGATCGCTCTTTTGTCAGCTGTAGCACTCTGTGCCGCTGAACCACCAGTAGGTGGCGGCTACAGCTACAGCTCAGGAGGTTCTCATGGATCCTTCGGTGGTGTATCCTCATATGCCAGCGGATATGCTGGTGGATACACTGATGCTGGTTTCGGAGGTGGAATCGGAGGAGGTTTCGGTGGCGGTGACTACACATCCGTCCACCCAGGACCACAAACTTACGAAGGACAATACGTAGATCCCGCTCTTTTGCACAAAGTCAAGGAGATCCTTCTCGATCACGAAAACTTGGAGGAGAGCACCCGCGGACATGGTGGAGCTGGTGGATTCGGTGGATACCCATCATCATCATACGGAGTCCCATCGCCCGTCTATGGAGTCCCACAATACAACACCCGTGTTGTTGGAATCCAATTGGGACATGTTAACCCAGCCATCCAAGTCGCTCAATACCACCAAGCCTCATACAGCCATGCACCATCTGGCTCATATGGAGTTCCATCAATCCCATCCGGATCATATGGAGTTCCATCCGGCTCATACGGAGTCCCACACTAGTCGTCAACATTAGATATAAATCGTCACAATTGCCTACTCTCTCGCTTTGCCTGTATATATTTTCCTATTTTTATGTGAGTCTTGATATGTAAATAAGTTTCTTGTTGTTTTTTGTATAAAACGGTTTTTTATTTGAAATATTGAATGTCTGAGCGTGAACGATGTGAGAATTGTGAATGTATCCTGAAATGATGGATTTCTTAGATGGTGAGTAAATATTTTAATAATCTGCATGAACTTACTTACGAGTTTAAATTTTATAACGAGTCATTTTTAAAATTAATTTTCTTACTAACAAAACCTAATTACAAGCCAATTAATCGACTGTTAAAATTAGTGCATATAAACGGCATCTGCTGCGTGGGACATTTGAAGTTTTGGAATAAAGGTGTTACCCCTAAACTTTTCTGCCCAACTGGCTCCATCATATTATTCCATAGTCCATTTGCTGAAACCGCGTGTCCTTTTTGACTTAGATGCAAACAATCAGCCGCCATTATATTCAAATCTAATTTACTTCCACCAAGAAATACTGATGCATCTTTAAAGAATGGCTGGTAGACGACAGTAAATTGTTCATTATGCAACTCCGGTAGAAAGCTCACTTTTTCCATGATTTTTGCGAACGCCCGTTCTTTCTGCCGAAAAACACTTCTCATTTGGGAATACTTAGGGCCAAATAAACATGAACATTCAATTGGTTGAGATAGTGAACATGCAAATGGTGTCTTAACGCTGTCCATTGATAGTAGTAAATTGACTAATGGTGTTGGTACTAAGTTGACAAGAGTTCTGAAAAAAAATATAAAATAATATTATTTAGAGAGCCAACCAATCAAGCTTATTTATTTATCCAAACTAATCAGCACAAGGCTCTCCATATTCAATTTACAAAAATTAAATAATGCATATAGTACAACATTATTAATTAAATTAAATAAACCCTCCAATACAATTAACTAATACTCATATAAGATAGAAGTTTGTACAAACTACGAGAAATTATGAAATTTAAACTTTTTTAAACATCAACATAAGTAAACTTCAGTAAATTTTATTTCCAAAAATATGCTCACATCCACAGTACTCATTTTCGGATCAATAGCGCCCTAAAATAAATGAAAGATTCATAATGATTCCTTTAAAAGCATTATTTATTTTTTATTTGCCGTCATTCATTCATCAGTGGCGACATTTTGAAGCCTCTTTCCCTTCACATAGTTTTTTTCCTTTGAGGTAATTAATGATTAATTAACATAAAAGCTTTCATAGAAAAAGGCTTTTTTGGCGGAGCTGAATTATGCACATCCACGAGATATGGTTACAATGGAGAAAGAGAAGAACGACCAAATACCTTTCCTGCACACCTACATAATCAAATGTTTTGACAAGAGATGTTTATTGGGTTTTTTTCTAATTTTCAAGTATATACAATTCATAAAACGAAAGTTTAAAATTTTGACACCCACAACATTATCAAACATTAATAGATTATAAAAGAATTGGGTGTTAAATCAATTAACTTTAAAGAAATGAAGCTTTAATAATTGAATGTCTTTAAAATAAGTACATTATTTGCTTAAGACTAACCTGAAACTACTCGTTTGCTGCATCTATTGAACGATTATCCGTTGCTGCCCTAACTTCTTCCGTTTTGTGCTTCATGGCGGCACTTACTACTGGTGCTACTAGCTTTTCTGCAAATGATTTGATTGCCTCAAAAACTGCCTTCTGACAACGCACCTCATTGGGATAAGACCGTTCATCCTATCGTTAGTATAAGCCTGTGCAATCCCGAAGGCATTTTCGCTCCACTAATCCTATCTTGCAACACTTCGCTTTCGCAGCTCTTTCTATACCATCACCAAATATGTGATGATCGAACGAATCAGGGTTTTATAGGCCAAAACCTTGACTCGCTTGTTCGCTGTTGACTGTTTACTGAGGTATAAGAAGATGGTACGCATAAGTCACTTTTTCAAAACATTATCTACATGAGCAATGAAGGTAGACTTCCCATCAAAAACTACCCCCAAGTACTTCGTTTGCCTGGAACAGTGCACCAACTTAATTCGGAAGTCACAAATTCCTTTTGCATGATGACCAATATTTTTGTGGGGATTCTCAAATGCAACTAATTCACTGTTCTTTGAATATCATTTGATTCTGAATTTCCGGTAGTATGCATTAAGAGATTCCAAATATTTTTGGAGAATCATTTAGCAAAGTGCAAATTATGCTCAGGTGACTACACTATCAAGTCGTAAGCGGGGAGGTTTACCTGGATTCTGGGCTTACATTCGTGTCTTACACCCGGAACGTTAGAGATGAATATATTAAAAAGAAATCGGCCTAATACAAACCTCTGTGGGACCTCAGAGTCAAAACAAAATGGGTCTGACCTAGCTCCACCAGCCACAGAAAAGGCAGTTCGTCCCCTCATGAAGCTGCCTGTAATTTTTGCAATATGAGCCGCAAAATCAAAATCAATCATTTCGTAGAGAGGCCCATTGATTCACACAAAGCTGAAGGCTTTCTCTACATCAATTAGGCAAGCTACAACAAGTTTATTGTTGCACTAACTTTTCATTATAGCGGGCTGGCACATTGCCATAGCATCTACTGTGGAGTTGGCTTTATTGAAGCGTAGCCTTCTGACTCAGGCCCATAAGGAAATTAATTAACATACCTGACATCACTTCACGTACCGGAAACAGCTGTTCGGTAGCCCTAAATTTGCAAAAACAGCTGTCTAGTAGCTGGCCGAAAGTAGGCTTTTACGATTATCAAGTATGACATTTCTCGGAGAACATTTAGCCGAAATGATACAAACGAGAAGAAAGTACATACATATATTTGCACGCTCATGTCTTTGACACATCAAATCCAAAATAAATCGTTAAAAAAGTACCGTTAAAATTTCAAACGTATTATCATATATACTGTCAAAAATCTTTGGAAAAATTGTTTAATTTGAACAGCACTAGATGGCACTGATGAGGCTACTTGAAGAGGCTAGTTCGTGGTGTGACGTAGTGTTTCTAGTTTCGGGCTTGAGTAAAAAGACAACCGTTGAAGCCAATTGTCATTCCGGCATGATTCCTGCCCCGCAGAGAATCGTATGATGCCTTCAATTATTACCTTTTCAACCAGCGGACAAGTATCGACTTCTTCAGTAAGACCCGACTTCTTGGCTATTGCAAATATTTTCGCGCATTTTTATTGCTGAGGGAAGTGGCAAATGCTGATGCAATAATTCAGAATGATTACAAAGAGAACAAAGAAAAGGTGGGTAGCTTTGAAGCATATAATTGGAAAATCTCTCATGACTGACAAACAGATCATGGCCAGTATGTGCGTCAGAGGGACTACAGTCAGAGAACCTGGTCAAGCACAATTGCTTATGGTTGTGGTACAGCTCATTAAAGAAGTAACAGAAGAGCCCTCACCTGTTTTCTCTTCTTAAAGAACGTTCGCAAAATATTTTGAGATAGAGTCGGCAAAAGATTTGTCACCCATGAGCAGGACAGCTTTTTTCTGCCAGTTATCCTATTGACTTGAGGAAACATGCAAGGACCTGGCTTGATATTTTTCATCGCTTATTCAAATCACTCGTTAGCAAAAGCCGTGGTTCTCCTTGGGATCATGGAGTTTGAAGGCATAATCACTAAATGAATACGTTCATAATCCCAGCTGACCATATTTAAATTGTGGTGGTAGATCCTTGCGAGTAGCTTTCTTAGCCAACTTTGTCTACAATGAAGCTCGAAAATGCCTTCTGGTAAGTCTTTATAAAAATAATTTGTTGAAGATCCCTTAATGGAGACTTTTGAGATGATCGTTTCCAGGGTTGAATTTATACATGCAATCCTCTCATCAATTTTGGGAATAAAAAAATTTTTTAATGTACTGGTCATGATTTGAGTTCATACATACGACTCTCTCATCAATTTCAGAAATGGAAAGATATTTTGATGTACTGGTCGAGATTTCCTTCAACCTTTCATTAGAGTTAGCACTAACTACTACCCAATCGATTCGCTTATATAGGCTGATAAGCTTCACTTTTAAAGTCAGCTCAACCGAAAGATGATCAGATTTAGCGTCAAAAACTTCACACTCAAAATTCCTCCAACTGTGGGAGGAATTTACCAGATTGGCGGACATGATGAAAAAGTCAGTAATGGACGAGCTTCCACGGAAGGTAAGCTTTTTTTGGGGCAATCAATAAGAGGTCCATATTTGGTTGGATCCAGTTAGAGATAGCTGGACTGTAGCCATTAGAGGCAATAATTATCCCATGAAGGATGCTTCGCATTATAATCACCTCTTATGGAATAGAAATCGAACTTTTCACACAGAGCTAGCACTGTTTCCGAGCTATCAATGAGTTCCCTCACCTGATATCCATATTTAACATAGATCCTACAAATGCAAATGTGCACCTTCCCAGCATGGAGCTTATTATATATGCTTCAATATATTTCAGACTTGGAAGGCAGCGCCTTTGAAGTTTCAAGTGATTTTTGTGAGCCACAGCAACACCAAGAATTCCCTCTAGATCATCACGCCTGATGATTTTGTATTTTTCCAGATGTGCTTTGTACCTTTCTCTGAATCTTGTTTCCGATATAAATAAGAACTCCGGTGTATAGGCGTTCAAGTATGCTTGAACACAATTCTTTTTATAGCGTGGAGCTAGTGAACATAAGTTGAGGATAGAAAGTTTAATGGAACTCATCGTCACAACATACTTTGAACGTGAATTCTAAATACGCAGCTTTTTTACAGATTAGTGAATGTTTTTATAGTGGGTGATGATTAAGTCCAGTTTTCAAATCAGTGTGAAATCGTAGGCAGCCAGTGCGCAAAACCATATTCGAGTCATTCTGCGACTGCTGTGATGTAGGCTTCTTCCTTACACCTTGCAAAAAATAGAGTACGAGACCCCTGCTCGTGCAGTATTTTTTATAGAGGTGATGATGAAATTCCTCCTTTCCTCATTTTCCTTCTGGAGATTTTTCCGCCTGACCTCAACTTCTTTTGCTTTAGGACAACCTCTGAAACTCACAGAGTGTCCCTTAGTATTGCAGTTGACACAGAAGATCTCTTCTTTTTTCTCGTCGTTCAAGATTTGACATTCATTCGACTTATGTTGCTTATCGCATTTTACGCATCTAACTTCAAGTCCGCAGTTAGAAGTAACGTGGCCCAAACTTTGTCAATTAAAGCATTGCAAAGTGCTCCTTTTTTGAACATGTTTCCATTGTCTCTTCTGATAGAGGAAGAACTTTATGTCCATTGCTTTCTTCACTTCAAAGTCTAGTTTGAACTGGTCTGAGAAAAAATAAAGCGTCGTTTTTTCTCTCCTAGAGGTTATCGTCGCAAACTTTGTGGGTGATAGACACTTCTACAGCCCAGCCACGACATCGTTCTCGTCGTACGAGCTGTGCACACCTTTAAGTAGGAGACTCAAATTTCTTTCTCCTGGAAGAGTGTAAGTGTAACCAGCCACTTCCACACACTTGAAAAATTAAATAGGCTGGTATGATCCTCAGCCATTTTAGGGAGGAGCGAAGTTTACGAGGAGCTGGTCACCATTACGCTGAACTCTGGTTCCTTTGTTGTATTTTGTGTGCATACCCGCTTAACGCTATCCCTGAAAGTTTTCTGGTCAAACCTATTGCATACTATAGGACTCTACTACTCTCGTTTTTGGTAGCAATTGTGCTTGACGGCCAGTAATGAAAAAAACGAAATACGCCAAAGAATACAGCTCGCAAATAAAATATTTTTTTCAGTTTTGACGATCTTGAAGACCAGCTGCATGCACAGAAAAACAAAGTTTCAAGTAAACAAAGCTGTGAAAAGACCTGTGTTATGCTATGGGTGTGGAACATGGACCCTAGCCTAAGCATCCGCAAATATATTGATCGCCTTTGAGCGACGGGTCCTGAGGTGTATAATTGAAGCGAAGCTAGATAGGAACCAATGGTGAACTCAATACAACTATGAGCAGTATGAAATTTTTGACGAACCGGAGGTCTCAACAATCGTCAGACTGCGGAAGCTACAATGGGCTGGCTACATGAATCGTATGGATGAACCACGGATACGCAAGAAGGTATTCGTTGGGATAACTGAAGGCCGGTGACCAGAGGGGAAACTGAGGAAACGCTGGTCTGAATGAGTTGACGAAGACGCGATTAATGGACCGAGACAGTTGGAGGCGCTGTTTGCGAAGGGCCGAGGAGGGCTGTAGTGCTACGGAGAAGAAGATGAGGCATAGATTCAGCTTTATTACCCTTATGGTTTAGCGTTGTACCCGGCTTTAGTATGGCCCCTGAAAAACTTACGTGAGCAACTGTTGCCACCTTTTTGACTTGGGAAATCAAAACAGAGATGCTAGCAATTGTATTCGCACGCAGATGCTGTGACCAATACATTTGCGACAAAACAGATATCACTAAAGAAGCGGATCATAGTCCATTGGTAAATATTTTAACTAAGCCTCTACTGAAAGCACCAAAGCGCTTGCAGAATATGATATTGATTATATAAAGATATATACATTGCACATTGCTGATGCAGTGCTCAGAGCCCCAAAAAGTACTAACAACGAGGAAAGATTCTACAATATTTCCAACATTGAACAAACTCTTCGAACCAATGGTATTAATCAAATTATATACTCAGCACAAATTTTGGGTTCCAGGTACTGAAGTACAACAGAAATGACCAAGATCATATTCAACGTGATCGTCACCAATGAACAACCAACGTCAATCAGCATAATCAGATACGCAAATCAAATAGAATTCGAATACTCCCAGAAAGATTTTTTTTAAATACAATAAAAGTAGCAGGAGAATGCTCTTGCTAGAAGAGTGTTGTAAAATAATCAGTAAATCAAGCAACGTCTTTTGCATATCAAAACTAGACCCATACATATATTCCATGAATTGAGCTCGGAAAACTAATGTATGATTGTTATGTATTTTGATTTGCCGTCATTTTATTTTCAGTGTATTGACCTCAATATCTAAGTAGTCAAGATAATGTTACTAAATATTTTTAAATTTTTTATCAAGGTACTTAGACATCTGTATTGCATGGGTCCTATAGCAGCGTGTATTTACATAGTACTACATGTAATGGTTGTTGTAATTATAAGCCTTCAAACGTCTAAAACTTAGCTGATTATAGATCGATTTTTATGAAATATTCAGAAAACATGCAATTAACATCTCAAAATTAAGATACAGGTTTTTGGCTAATTTTAATTTTCGATTTTAAAGATGAAAACGAAATATTCGCAAAATGCACTGTTATTAACAAATTTGGCGGAGTTTTGACTTTTAAGGTGTTTGTTGCCCGTGTACTAATAGAGACCTACTTTCTTGATTTTTATTTAGTTTTTTTTTTATCCAAAGATGTCCAATCGTGAGGGGGAGGCGAACACAATTTTCCCACACTACTGCTCACATTCAACCCTTCCATACAAATGCTTCGAGTTAAAGACCTGTTTAGAAAAGCTCTTATCAATATTGGATATGAATATTGGATTCCTTTTGTTAAAAATAAATTTCCAAGAGTCATACCTTTATATAGCGAGACCCCCCTTAAACACTTTCAAAAAATGTCCCGCGCGCCAAATTCAGAGAACGCAGAGCTTTTGACCTACGCAAAAATCTATGTTTTTATCACTATACTTATGTGATTTGCGCGAAAACTTGCCGTGACGATCGGGCAGACGGATAGTTGAACAGGCAAAGAAACAGGTCGCGATTTCAGTAGGGTATTGTAAAATTATTTTACAATACCTTAGAAAGGAAATGATATATATATATATATATATATATATATATATATATATATATATATATATATATAGATATATATATACATTTGGTAGTCCATGTGGCGTAGTGGGTAAAGGCATATTCCGCTTGCGCAGTAGCTCCCAAGTTCAAGTCTCGGTACTAATTGAAGAGCACATGGTTGAGTGTGATATTGTCTATAACACCTCGGATTCCGCTACGGTCATGGAATGAAATACACAAACAATAAATCTCAATGCCAAGGTTCGGACTTAGACTGTTTGGATTGCGATAGAGTTTTATTATAATACACTTTTATCATTGTATTAGTATACTTGTGTTTCAGTGACAATATCGAAAAGCTCACAGTCTTCTTTATACCTCTACAATTTACGAGTAAACTTGAATTTTGAATTGAACATCGCTTTTTCTTCCATACAAAATATGCATGAGGGGTGTCCAGAAAGTAACGGGCATTTTAACGTGGCGTGGCAGTGGGTCAAGAGTTTCTACACTCAATATGCAATTAGCCATGGTAGCTTATTTATCGTGTCTATCCTACTTTGCATTTAGTGGGGCGTTCAAATGAACGCAGCAATTGGAACTAACTCAACTAAGCCATAGGCGTTCCTGGACCCGGTTGAGAAAGGAGACGGGCTTCCCATTGTTTCCCCAAGTCACAGCTTCTATGACTCCTCATCCTAAAGCCCACGCGCAAATGGTTGTAAATGGTTTCGGGGTCGCACATTGGGTTTATTGGTTCCCCAATGATGTGATACTGAATACCAAGAAATGCCAACAACTGCGAATATTCCTGCAGCTCTGCTACTTAATAACACTTAGACCTCCCTTGCAGTGACGTAAGAGGCTGAAGGCGAGTCTTCCACGTCTGATAATGGAATCGAAAGCAATACCTATGCCACCGGAATGGAGGTTGTGCGATGGGCTAACTCCCCGGTCCCTGTAAAATCCTGCATGGATTGGACATAGGGCAATAATCTCGTGACTAAAAAATGAACTACGGCATTGCACATTAGAATGTCAGATCACTGAACAAACCTGGCGCTGTTAAGGAGCTTTTACCATGGGCCAGTCAATATAAATTAAAACTTTTGGCAGCCCAGGAAACGACCTAGACGGGAAGTGATATTCAAGATATGAGATCACACACAATATTCAAAGAAGATAAGCCTATTGGAAAGTGAGAATTCGTAGTGGCCTTCATTGTATACCGGGAGTTCAAATCACAAGGCATTGATTTTAAGGGAGTCAATACACGAATGTATTGGACCCGTATGAAAGTCAAATTCTTCAAAATCTGGCTCATCTATGTACATACTCCGACCAAAGAGAAGGACAAAAAAACGAAGGAAGCTCTCTACAATCACTTGGAAAAACTAGTCAACTTATTACCCGTAAATGACACCGAAAAAAGTTCAGAATGATTTCAACGCTGTGTTTGGCAATAAGCTATCTCATCGGGGAACAAATGGAGGATATAGCCTCCTCGCTTAAACAAACGGCAACGGCCAGTGACTGATTGATTTTTCGTGTAGCAGAAATCTTGTTATACATTTGACTCGTTTCCACTTCAACACATACATAAAATGACCTGGTTTTTATCCGGATGGCAACCCATAAAACACAATCGACCACGTTCTGATCCAACAACGTTTAGCCTCCTTGCCTATCAGATACATCGCTAAAAACAGGCAATGAGCTGTGGGTGGACGTAAAGGTAGCAGAAAAGACGATTGGACATCAAGCCCAGCGCAAAAGGAATGATTGGTTCGATGTTTAACGCCGGGATGCGTTAGACAAAAAGAATCAGCCGTAATATTTAGGTAGGGAAACGTAGACGAAGAGAGAAAATTATGAAAATTTTAGAAGAGTAGTGAATAAGATAATTAGAATTCAGAAAAGACAATACTATGACAACCAATTGAGAAATATTTATGTAGGTCTAACGAACAACAACACATGATAAGCATACAAAGTAGTGAAAAACTTGAAACGAAGCTATCGCCCCAAGACCACGCTCTGCCGTGATGACAACGGCAACGTCATCGCTGACGAAAATAGGATTAAGAAAAGGTGCGCGTCATATTTCAAGGACCTCTTTAATTCTCCGCATAGATCCAGAACGTCAGATCCTAAAGATATTCCCGGAGAGCTTCCATTGGTCGCACCGACTCTATTCCGCCATTGAAGCCCAAAAGTATAATAAAGTGCCGGACATTGATAAGGTTTCTGTAGAGGTCGTTAATGGTAGCAGCGGGGTTCAAAATTCTATCCATAAAGTCATCCAGTACATTTAGCAACAAGAACATATCTCGAATGAGTGTGTTGCGAAGTAAGGGTAGCTAAATGTCCGTAAACGACTGCAGTAATGGTCTACTGCCTCGGCAAAAGATAATGGTGGGACCCGCCGAGCTTGGACTTGTCTGAGGACGCGTGATTGTTCTGGCTGGCTAGCGTTGCGGTATCATGGGGCAAGTTCTTTTCCCCAGCACAAGGATCCACTGCGAAAAAATTCGCATTCATGAATTGAAAAGGGTTTAATGCCAATCGACTGGTTTCGAGGGCGAGGTAACCGACAATGGGTTGAAATTGTTTATAGTCAGTAATAAACTGGGTCGGGAGAAAACAGACGTACTTAAGAGTGGACTTCGTCGTTACTGACGATACTTATGGCCAACAAATAAGAGCGAGACATTCAGGTGGAAGCGGCACCCCCTCACGCTTTCCCAACTGGATCAAGATCCAAATGTAGATGTGGCCATATAAAGGGTGGACCAACCAAAACGAACGATGTTAATTGTAAGTAAAACAAAAAATTTTCAGAGAATCATGTATATATTTTTTGATTATAATACAAGGATTTATTTTTTGATTATAATAGAAGGATTTAAAACAATACGCCCAAATTAAAATATTACCCAAATGCTAGCTATGGCTACGGTGGCCAACTTCTATCCAATGGTCCAAATTTTCAATGGCTCTGAAACATAATTTAGGTTCAATGTGGTTAATGTGCTTAATTATCTCATCATTTAGCTCTTGAATTGTTTTTCGCTTATTGACGTATATTTTTTCTTTTAAATATCACCAGAGAAAGAAGTCCAACGGTGTCAAATCACATGATCCTGGCGGCCAATTAACATCGCCACAACGTGAGATAACACGGCCACTGAATTTCTCGCGCAATAGCACCATGGTTTCGTTGGGTGTGTGGCAAGTGGCACCATCTTGTTGGAACCGCATATCGTCCAGGTCCGTAACCTCAATTTCTGGCCAAAAAAAGTCCGTTATCATCTCGCAATAGTGAGCATCATTCACGGTTACTGCTTGGCCGTCCTCATTTTCGCAGAAGTACGGCCCGATGATGCCACCAGTCCATAAATAGCATCAAACAGTCACTATTTGTGGATGTATTGGCTTTTTAACAATCACTCGTGGATTCTCATTTGCCCAAATGTGGCAATTCTGCTTGCCTACGAGTCCTTTGAAGTGAAAGTATGCCTCGCCGCTGAAGATGATTTTCTTTGTAGAGTTACCATTCATTTCTGTCTATTTAACCAACCGTTTGGCGTATTACCGGCAATTAAAATGGTCAGTAGGCTTCAGCTTTTGAGTCAATTGAACCTTGTCAGCGTGTAAATTCAAACTTTTATTCAAAATTTGCATCAGTGATGTTCGTGAGATGTTCAATTGTTGGGCACGAAGACGAGTCGATGTTGACGGCTCTCTTGCCACACTATCGCGAACAACAGCAATGTTTTCCGCATACCGAACTGAGCGAGCATGCACAGGTGATTTCACATTTCCTACAGTACCGGTTTGCTGATATTCGCGCACTTTCTCCCAATTGTGGACACATTAGGTCGATTATGCTGACCAAAAAATCACGAAGTGCACGAAATACATTTTGATTAGAATGCCAATTTTCATAAAAGGCTTCAACAAGCTTAACGCACTACCCAATTGTGTACCTCTCCATGGTTGAATTTGTCAAACACTGAAACAGAGAAACGTTAAGGTGTGACACAATTAACATCGTGCATTATGGTTGGACCACCCTTTATTTCCCTTTTAAGTGGAAAACTCATACAAACATAACATTTGTATGAATTTTCTCCTTAAAAGAGAAACATAAACGTGGCCAATTTATATTACAGTATTATGCGATGGAAGTGCATAACACTATACCATAAAAGAATAAAAAGGGGAGACCTCGCCCAATGGCTAGCTCATTTTAGTGGAGGGGCCAGCCATCGTTGCGGATCCCATGTCCGGTCAAGTTTCACTTAAATGAAAACACCGAGTTTTTCTGTAATTTCATCTGTTTATTTGAATCATATTGGAAAAAATATAAATTTTTCTTGAGGAATTCTATAAATTAAATTCTTAATGAATTCAACAAAACCTAATCATCGTTAGATTTTCAATTTTCAAACGTAAAAAATAGTTCAATCCATCGAACTAAATTCACACAAATGGATAAACAAATGATAGGGATAGGCAGCTGGCATTTTTATAAGTTACTATAAACAAATTTACTGTATAAAAGAGAGTTGCGAATTCTAATTCGTTCAATTAATAAATTAAGACAAATCAATTAAATAAATATATATTGTAAAACTTTTATAAATGAAGACAAACGGGTACGCCCTTACATCCTCGCCGGGCGCCCGCTGATGATGTGGTGATGCTAAGGTTGTTAACTTTTAGTCGAAATTGTTTTACTATATATAAAAAAATTCACTTGCACTTACTTATTTGATTCAATTTTAGCTTATTGTTATGATTATAATATAATTCACTTGAACACTTAACAGACAACTCACGCAATTGGGCGAATAACTTTATCTTAAAATGAATATCAACAATAATTAGGAAATGTGTGACGTAAATCAGACTAAAATTCTCATGTATTGCTAGTTCTTCGTAATCTCGAATGAACAATCCCGTTGAACGAACACTTGAATACAATTCGACTACCGAGCCTACTTCCAGAGGCGTTGTTGTGTAATGTTTCCCCATGCGACACTGAATATTGCTAGTGACCTTGAACAGATGGAAACTGGCATTTTCCGTTGATAACAGTTTAACAGATTCCTTTGCAAGGACAGGGTATCCTCCAACACGTATGAATTGAACGGAGAAATCGCGTGGTACCCATTCAATCCGCTAACGTCCTCAATTTCTCCTGTCTTCTGGCTTGCAGTTATAAAATATAGCGTTAAGAAGCGGGAAGAAATTGTGAAAGGAAGCAAGAAAGGGAAAAGATTCATAAATGCATTTCACTGCACTACTATCCTGGCGTTCATTTCGGACAAAAGAATCTTTCCTACTCTCTATGTTATGCGACTCGCGTATCACTTGGTGGGTCGCGCGATGAATTCTTTACACCATTCATACAATTGATCGCTTTCTATTTTGCATGCTTATAAACTTGCAATTATTCCACTTTATTAGGAAACATTCAATTTTTCAACACTAAGTAGCGTTAATTATTCCCGCGTAAGTCAGAAAACAGTTACGAAAGCAGTAATCATTATCGGAAGTCACTAATCACGCACGGCACTCTCGTTGCGACTCCCCCGTGGTCCTGTGGCGATTAAAGCAGACTCCCCGTGATCGCTGTGGCGATTCAAAGCAGACTCCCTTTTGGTTGTCCATCGTCCACTTTTCGGTGTCTTAACGGTAAATTCCCAAGCTTTTAGCTCAGCTAAGTTAGATTGCATTCGCAATGCAACCCGTGAATGGCTGTATGATTTCAGTGCTCTCATGTACGAAATTTTGATTCGCAGATTTAATCTCTGGATGAAGTGTCCTCCATCACCAAAACCCAAAAAAATAATGAAGCACCGGGCATCGATGAGATTCCAGTGGAGCTCATCAAATATGGTTAGAGTAGTATTCATAAAGCTATTCACAAAGTCATCCAGCACATTTGGCAACAAGAACATGTGTCGAAAGGGTGGAGCCAATCAATTAAATTTCCTATCCACAAAAAAGTTGACAAGCTACATTGCGAAAATCATAGAGGCGTATCACTACTTTGTACGGCGTACAAAATATTTTCAAAGATCTTAGAAAATAAAATCGGATCATACACCAACAGTATTATTAGGGAGTATCGAGGTGGTCTTATGACCAATGACCAATATATTTGCGGATGCTTGGGTTAGGTTCCATGTTTCACACCCATATCATGGTGTGAAACATGGACCCTAACCCAAGCATCCGCAAATATATTGATCGCTTTTGAGGGACGGGTCCTGAGGCAAATAATCGGAGCGAATTCGATACAACCATGAGCTGTATGAAATTTTTGACGAGCCGGAAGTCTCAACGATTATAAGACTGCCGAAACTGCAATGGACTGGCCACATGAATCATATGGACAAACAACGGATACACAAGAAGATATTCGTTGGGAGATCTGAAGGCCGAAGACCAGTGGAAACGCCAAGGAAACGCTGGTCTGACTCGGTCGACGAAAACAGTTTGTCGCTGCTCGGATTTCGAAATTGGAGGACGCTGTCAATGGACCGAGACAGTTGGAGGAGAAAGAAAAGTTTAAATTTGGTATAGAAGAAAATTTGTTACAAAATTTACATTTAATAAAAATTTAAAAAAATATTTTATGATGATAACTAAAAATGGAAATGATTAAATTTTTTCAAATCTGCAATTAAAATTTCGGATAAGTGTTATGAAGATTTTCGAGCAGATTGCTTGGGTGGCTGCAAGATTATACAAGTGGAGCCAATCAATTATATCCCTTATCTACAGAAGAGGTGACAGGTTACAGTGCGAAAACTAGAAAGGCATATCATTACTTTGTACAGCGTACAAAATATTTTCGAAAGTCTTAGAAAATAAAATCAGATCATATGCCAATAGTGTTATTGGGGAGTATCAAGGTGGTTTTAGAGCAGGTAGATCGACAATACACCAATTTTTGACAGTCAAGCAGGTACTTGGAAAATGCTGGCAATTCAATTTGATACAACCATGAACTGTATGAAATTTTTAACGAGCCTGAGGTCTCAACAATTGTAAGATTGCGGAAACTGCAAAGTGCTGGCCAATTGAATCCTGTGGACGAACAACGGATACTCAAAAAGTTATTTGTTGGGAGAACTGAAGGGCGAGGACCAGTGGGAAAGCCGATGAAATGCTGGTCTGACTCGGTCAACAAAGACCGTTGATTTCTGCTTGGATTGAAAAACTGGGGGACACGGTCAATGGGCCGTGACAGTTGAAGATGCTTGTTGCAGGAAGCGAAGGCCCAAGAGGGGCTGTAGTGCTAAGAAGAAGGAAAAAATTGAAAATCTCACTGCAAAGATTTTGTTGGCGAAAAACTGAGAAAATTAAGACACGCAATATAAAACAGGTGAAGATAAAACTTAGCAAGAAAGTTTTGTTTCTCGACGACAAGTGTGCCAAAGAGGTCTTGCATTGGAAGATTTCAATCATCCAGAAAAAGCTGTGATCTAGCGCTGAGCAACTACCACGATGAAGATGTAGCTCGCTGGGCAATGCTTGGACAGTGACGCCGGTCTAAACTAGTGGTTGAACTCGCAGGCGGCAGATTTCTACAGAGAGGGTATTGAAAATCTTTTACCACGTTATGATACATTTATTGATTTAAATTGCAATCGTAGGTAGAAGAATGGTCTCAGAGTTTACTTCCAGAATGAATATAATAAAAATTGTTTTTTCGCTTTGTTGATTCCTATTTCAAAACGTCTGTTATTTTTTGTACAGCTCTCGTATATACAAACATATTTTCAATTTTAATTAAGTTCTTTAAAAGTAACGTTTGTATATTTTGCGTCTATCATACTTTGAGGGACAAAAAATTATGTATTTAACTCGCCAGTGGTGACGTGAAATTATCTTACATAATTGGTGACGCCGGTCCTGTACACCGGGATTTTCGGCCGAATAGTTATACAGAAGCTTTTGTTCATTTTCGGATTATTTATAAGTATAAATATACTTTGAATATAATGCAAACGTATTTTTTTAACTTTTGTCCATTTATTTAATGATTCATAGTTATTCAAGCATTTTAACTGAGAATACTAGAAACTTACATATTTTACATAATATTTTTTTTAAGCTTAAAAAAAAGAAGAATACCAGTACATAATTCTAACCAAATCAGTCTTCGCTTGTCTTTGATAAAAGGAACTAAATAAAACCTATATCCATGTAGCAAAAAAAACAAAATAAAATAGCTTTCAAAATCACTGCTTTTCAGTTGAACAATTTTGACAAAATAGCACTACGTGCTCAAGGCATAAATTTTTTTTGCATTTGTGGCACGCGTATTTTGTTTTCCTATTTTTCTTCCATCCGCAATCATGGCAGCGTCCATTTCTTGAAGGACCTGCCGTCGCAGCAATATCCTCAATCTTCAAAATTTCTGACAGTCTTTGTCTTATTGATCGTGGCAAGTTTAATTCCATTTGGCGTTCTCTTATACGAGGCTCTATAAGTTTCATGGCCAAATGTTCGATGAAATTACGGCGTTGGAGCTTTGAATTCTGATTGTTAGCTGTGTGTACCACCTGACAGTTTATTGTACTTACATTGAGCATGGCATAGAAGACTACCATAGGCCAGCGTCTTGTTGCTCGGGCGCAGTTGTAATTTGCACATAAGCGGTCTACGACGTCAACACCACCCTTAGTATCATTGTAACTCAAAATTATCTCAGGTTTCTGAGTTTCAGCATCGACTTTCGCATCGTTGTGCACTTTTCATCGACAGTCACAAAAGCTGATAACGTATAATTAGCTTGGCAATTTTTCACAAATTTTTCAAATAGTTGTCATATATGGCAAATCTTATCAAGCGCCTGTCTTTGCTGCCTCGTAGTTCCATCATCGAATCTCAGAGCCCGCAATAGAAACTGAAATCGTTGGGAAGACATATAAAGCCAAAATAATTCCACCGAGCTACCGTCTGTTCGAAACAGCTCTTCCACATTCAGATGATTCGATTTTTGAACTCCTGCCAAAAACAGCAAGCCAATCAAGCAAAGTAGTTCATTATAATCTGTATGTCTGGCGTACGTTTCCCGGGTGTAATTATTTTTGATTTTGTCAATGTATTGGTTGGTATATAGGACAACTATCTCCAGCATAGAGTCGTCAAAAAAGCGCTTCCAAATTCTAAGAATATCAGTTTCACCTGATACAACTCGCTTTGGTCCTGGTAACTGCCTTATAATATTAAATGATCTTGCCCGAGTAGATTGGCGATGAGGTTGTTTGCTCCATTTCGTGCAATTATCTTTTCCTGTATAAAAAGACGAATTGTTGCTTTCACAGGACTCTCGATCACTCAAGTCTTCTTCGCTATCCGAATTTGGAGTTTCTTGCGGTGCAGAGTTGGCAGATTCGTTTTCGCTTCCTGCTTCACTCTCTGATGACGATAGTGATCTGTTCTCATCAGATTCGAAAAATTCGTGCAGAAGCGCTTCAAGACGGCGCTGCTGACTTTCGTAAGACATGCTGAAATACGACGTTTCTTAGAAAATTCATTAAAACTATGCAAAATGCTGACCTTCACTCGAAATCACAAGAAATCGTTTAAATATTAGTGAAAGTATGATGCAAATTAACTTTAAGTTTTAAAATCGACTGTAAAACAAACCGCACTATTAACTCACGTAATCGGTGTCCCCGGTCCTCTGCACCGTGTTAGCACATAAACTCTAAAGTGTGCGATCGTGTGGCTACCAGAAGTTTGAATTATGATGCAATACATAAAATGCGGCAGGTAACAGAGATCCCAGTTCAAATCGATGACGACTAACAAAATCATTTGATTTTTTCGCCGAACCCGGTCTCTCAGACATATGTATGCGTCACCGGTGGCGGGTTAAAAAGAGCAATACCTTACAATGTTTCTATTATTACTCCGAAATTTTGAATTATTTATATTGGTTTTGCGCCGGGCTTGTTTCAATTTTGGTGGGTCATTTTTCTTTTTTACGGTGTACTACTCGGTATCTTACGGGTACCTACTCGGTATCTTTTCTATAATTAATGTATTTGACCAAATTTCGAGTTCTTAAGTTAATGTTGTCCTCTTTTTTGAAAAGAAATATCTCCCTGATTATTAAGTAGAAACTCCTACATATGTAAGTTAGTACAATTAAAAATCTATTCTCATCCAAACATTACAGCATGCACACCTTAATTCATACAATACTTGTGTTATTCACTTTCATCGAAGTTAGGTGTTCGCAAATATTTTGCCGACATTATCCCAATATTTTACCTGAATTGTTTCCGTAAAAAAAGTGAGATTTATTAGCAATGTTGTTAACAGCTCCTATATGAGCACTTAAGTAGGTATATGTATTACCATGCGTCATTCCAAAAGCTTCTAATATGCAAACAATTTTGGCGCCAATATTTTCTCGCGAATATTTACTTTCCCGAAATGTTGTGCAATCTTAATTAGCGTTCGTTATAACCGGGGAACTACCGGATTTGGCGTTTGCAGTGGTTGTTGCTTGCGATTGGTTTGTTTGTACGAAGAATCAAGAATTGAGATTAATTAAAGGGAACGCTTGGATTGATTTCAAGCTTGGCATAAGGTAAGTACATATGTACCAATCTTAATGTCAGTAATCATATGTATGTAAACACTCATATTGAGAAAGCGGTGTTTGGAAAACATTTCAGTACACAGATGATAATACCTCCTCAGCGAGAAATCGTATATCATTCAAAGAATTGCAATTAAACAAGTTTCAAAATTTGAAATCCAAAACAATAGATAGTTGCCTCGTTAGGAGTCATCTAGCACCCAATCGTTCACGGAAGGCATGCAGCACTCACTCCAATTTTCTCTTACATCATTTCCTACATTTACGTGAAATTACTCGCGTTTCGTATGAGAATCCAAACGGCGTTTTCGAAAATATCTTACGTCCACCTTGCCAGATATCACCTACATAAATCGAGCTCGGACGGTGCCTCCTATCTCCTATCGATCAATTGTTAGTATGTTGGTCTCATGAAATTATAACCCACTTGGCGGAATAGAAACTCGCGGTTAGATTCGCTAATTGTCCGTTTGAAGTGCATAATTCACCGCAAAATGGTAGGCCACGAGTGTGAACTACACATTGAAGCGTGCGGATAAAAAGTACGATTCCAGCTATTTTATGCATTCCAAACGAGCTCATCAATTTTGTCGCTGAAGTTGACACCCGCGGCCGTAAATAGCTCCCAGATGGTAAGGCCAAGTATGTACACGCTAAACGCATATTCATGCGTGTCATGTTTTGGGGCACGAATTTATGTACATTTATCGGTACAAACAAACAAACAAACATATCTAAATCGTTGGGGATATGCATGTTAATGTAATTTGCCTGGTCATGATGTTCTAGTGTTGCATAATTTGAACGCAATTGTTATATGCCCGGAGCACGCAATTATTGTAACCGCTGCCCTATCGGTGGTCGTTTATCGATGTCAATCTTGGCATCAGTTTTATTTACTTTGACATGTTAACTGCATCATGGGAATCTACTCGTAAGTGTTACGAAATATTTAGTATACTTCACATGTGATTGGATGTCAAAGTAGTATGTAAATGATTTGATTGAAAACGATTTATGGTGTGAAGAAGGTTTGGGGTGTGAAAATTATATGCTGGAGGAAGCAATTTTGATTGGAGTTCCACGCCTGGTAATTAATCAACTAATTGTAAGTGTAGCATACTTCCTTCCAAGGGGGAAGTGATTGCATTTCCGCGTTGTTTCAAATTCTGCGGGCTTGTTGCGGGATTGTGTTAAATCTAGCGGGGTCCCATAAAACCCATATATTCTATGGAACTCTAAAAATTAAAAATTGTTGTATTGAAAATGAACCATTTTTTCAAAAATACCAATTAAAAGCATTTCCTTGTATCTAATTTAGTAATTATATATTATATATTAGCTTATCTGATAATGATTTAACATATAAACCACTAGGAACAATAGAAATATTTATCAACGATATTCAGTCCTTACATTTTAAAATTTAAAAACAAATTCAAATTATTATAGGAGCTAATTATATAATCGATCATTCATATGAATTATATATAATTTTAAGCTTACATAACTTAAAATTTACATTTATCTCAAAAGTATGTTACCCTCTAGCTACACTCTGCGTGAGAGTTCCTCCGGCTAAGGAACTCGGACCCGGCTCACCATCGGCAACGATCGTAAGAGGTGCCACTCGCTTATTCCCTGGTCCCAAATAGCCTTCAAGCGAGAAACGCGACCGCCGAACACCCCTCACACAGCTAGAACTAAAACACACTATCTTCCTCTAACAGTGGAGGATTAGTCTCAACCGGGCGACCACTTGCAGAACTTCACCGGGTTCAGATTACCCGACGTAATTCGCACCGAGCGAAAACCCGAATACACCCGCGCTAAAAATCGCAAATCAATTCACACTGAACTATATTCCTGAATACATCCGAGCCAGGTCTACAATTTACCTCCGTGGCAATATTTTTTTGTAATGACGGTAAATGTGATCAACTATTTAATTTTTTATTTAATGATAAATGTGCAATAATTTAAAAAAATGAGCTTTAGTTAAACAAAATGCAAAACTTAACTTACGCCTACCTATTTGGGGGCCCCCGAAGTAAATTTGCGTTGCGAAGTTCTTCTGCCAGCGCGCTTCTGTTTGATTTGATATCGCCAATCTCCGTTATCTCGGTCGTTAATTACCTGTATTCCACTGTCGCTGTTGCAAATTTCAGTCCTCGATGAATTCCAGAAAAGATTTCGTGTCGCTCGTCACACTCGGTCCTCTGTTGTTGATCCTTGTCCGCCAGAAAAGAGAAGAGATCCGTTCTTTGTTTCCAGGTTTTTCATCGGCTCGGCTTACATCGGCGAGCCGCTAATTTTACTTCTGGCCGATAGAACGTTCAATTCCGATCCCTCAACTGGTGTTCATCGGGCAACTGAAATCCAAATTTCCCTTCATCTAGTACATTCGCCCATCAGGTGTAAATGTCAAAGTGACTAACACCCGGTAAGTATTGCGTTTTTGTTCGATTCAAGTGAAATGTCTGAAAGTTATTTTCTTGACTGGTGCCGGGTACGGAAACAATTGGCCCTCGAAACCAAAGTACGACTTGCACGCTTTCTAATATTAATCAAAATGAAAAAAAACGGTATCTTGTTCAAGTGAAGAGAACTTCAATTATTGATTTTTGAGGGAAATTTCTGGTGTCGCTTCGTTAGGTGAGTTGATCAGCCTGGAGGCTATGGAAGCCGGTTTAGCTACAATAATCTGTCTGGTCATTTGATTTATTGTGTTTGTAAGTTTTGTGGATTATCCTTTCAGTTTTTCGCAAACATCACAAAATTTATGAAATTCACGTCCGGGCCGCTTTCCCCCAGCTATAATTTATGCTTATTTCTTCTGCACACGTTGGGATATTAACTGTTTGTTTTTGTTTAGAAAATAAAAATCGTGGTTTCAAAAGTCGTGGTTCAAATCGCGGTTTCAAAAGTCATTTTTTCACTTCTCAATTTCGATTTGTGACGACTGATATTTTCCCGGACGACCACTAAATTCGACAATGGATGAACGCGATCAACAAGCAAAACCAACGTTGACTGTGAATCCCCGAACAAATCGATTCGCAAATCGAAAGCTGATTATAATTGCGATATCAATGGCGATTTCCCAAAACTGTGATCCCAAAACAAGGAAATTTGGTTCCGAAACTCCACTTTATTTTCACCAAACGACAGTGCACGTAGCTCACACATCGAGCATTTCAGGCTCTTTTGCCAGCTCTCAAAAGTACATCTATTGCAAGCTCAGTTTTTGACAAAAGGCCGGCTTTCTTGAGCTTGCTAAATTATTTACAGATCCTACTGGACTTAATCGATACTGTTAACCTCAAGCCATGACCAATGCATTGCCGGCTAGATCGGAATCAGACCCTGTTGTAAAAATTGGGCAACGGCCACCATGATTTCCTAAATTACCAATTGGTAATTCTTCATTTAATCTTGAATAGTATTGCTTTTTATTGTATTATTAGTTTGCGTAATCATTGTAGGTGTTCTTATAGCTCCCGGTAGTGAAATTACTGTGCCCATATCACAATTATCTTCATTACGTTTTGTGTAGCATTGTACACAGCGCTTAGAGCGTGGCCAATTTAAGCAAGCACATCTTTTTTTTTTTGTGGTAGGGAGGTGAAGGCATTTATGCCCGCCGAGTCTGGCAGTGTGGGACTCCCATGGAGGATACCTTTGGACTACCCACTAAACACCTCCCCTGTCAATCTGAGAACCTAGCCTGGAACCGTTTGACACATTACTTCGGGCCAGGTCTCGTTTTGTTACGCCGTGGGGCGCCTTCAAGCTCGGGAGTCCCTTTCCTAGCGGGAGGGAAGAGGGGAAGAGGAATTGCCAGAAGAGCGATCCCCCAGCCCCAGTGCCTCCGGCTGCTGTGAGTCCCTTTTATATTTTAGGACTGCCAGAGCATAATGTGCCACCTGGTTCCATTTGTCAACTGATTCGAGCATCACCGCAACTATATTATCCGGGGTGAGCTCTCCCGTCTCCCTGTAGAGTTCCCTTCGCAGCCTGGCCCATTTGGTACACGCAAAAAATGTGTGACAGGCATTGTCCTCCTCTCCTGGGCAAAACCGACAATCGGGAGACCGTGACTTGCCGATCTTGTGCAGGTAAGACTGAAAACACACGAGCCCGCTCAAAAGCTGGGTCAGATAGAAGTCAGTCTCACCATGCCTTCGATTTAGCCACGGTCTCACATCCGGGATGAGGCGCGCAGTCCACCTTCCCTTCGTGCAATTCACCCAAGACTGCTGCCAATCGTTGAGCGAGCGTTGTCTCTCCTCGCGGACAACCATCTCCCTCGCATCCTCGTCTTGGCACAGGTAAATAGCGCGGCGCTCTTTAGCAAGGAGGGCGACAGGTATCACGCCTGCAATCACTCTCACCGCCGAGTCGGAGACTGTTGGATACGAAGATGCAATTTTCAGTGCTCCTCTTCTCTGTACCTGCGCCAATCGTTTTCGGTATACCTCCTTGCTGAGAGCGTCGCCCCATACCTCTGCTCCGTACAGTAGCACTGACCCTACAGCACTCATCAAGAGGCGTCTTCTTGATGGGCTGGCTCCCCCTACGTTGGCCATAAGTCGACTTAGCGCCGATATTCCCGAAGCAGCCTTCTCAGCCGTTGCCCTGATTTGCTCAGAGAAACTCATCTTCGAGTCGATCAGTAGCCCCAGGTACTTCACCGCTGGCTTCGATTCGATTTGTATATCTCCAATACTGATCATCCTTACTCTAGGGATTCTCTTTTTTGTCAAGATGACCACTTCGGTTTTCTCCAGTGCTAAACTGAGCCCGCGAGCAGTCATCCAGTCCCTCACTCGGCGCATTAGCATACCTAGCCTAAGTTGCGCTTGTTCAACGGTGCGTCCGGCGACCAGAGCCGCAACATCATCCGCATAGCCGACCAAGCGCGACTCATCTGGCATCTCAAGTCTCAGTAGCCCGTCGTAAGACACGTTCCACAGGTCCGGACCAAGGATAGATCCCTGGGCAACACCCGATGTAATTTCCATCCTTCGTTGGCCCTGTGTCGTGTCGTAGAGCAGGCTTCGGTCCTTTAGGTAGTTCCTCAAAAGCCGCATTAGATATTCTGGAACTTGAAAAGAGCACATCTTGGACATGGCCATTTTACTTTGAATGCACCTTGATTTGCTGGACCACCAGCTGGATTTAAATTGCTATGCGAGAAACTTAAGCTTGATGCCTCGATAGGCAGCTGACAACTGTTTGGACTAGGCTGTGGTGGGCTTAATCGAAAAATGTTCTCGTTAAGAAGCGGTTTTAATCCATTACGCATAGTGCATTTCAAAATTCTGATAGGTGCAATATTCACAGATCCATTTTCGGGTATCGAGTGGCTATGGTTGTTCGCACATTGTTATCTGCCGGTTGCTGCTGCTGTGAAACTTTTTTCTTTCTTTATTTAATCTAATCATTCTTGTTTTCTTTTTGATTTTGTTTATTTTTACTTTAACATTTTTATATTATTTATATTATTTCAACCATTTAACATATTTATTTTCAACTTTGTCTCGGGCGGTATTTTAACGACCGCATGAAAAGAAAGCCAAGGTTGTCCGTGACAAGTATCAAACCTCTATTCATTTCTCCTTTTGAAAATATGATCTTAAAAACATATAGCATCAATCGCTTAATCCTTCATATATAGCCAGCAACTGAAAATGCTCTTTTTGCTTCTACACTTGTTCGTTGAATGGTTAAAAAATAATCGTGCGACAAAGACATATAGTTCTCTTTAATTCCATCGGTTTCAAATGTTGCCATTTCTTTTCTTAGAATTTGATCGGTCTTTTTCTTTTCTATTTGCAATGTATTCAGTGTAATCTACATTATTTTGTTTTAGTTGCTAAGTTATTTGGCAATGGTGGGTGGCAATTATCTGCACGCACATCATCTAAAAATTCAAAATTTTCAGCCTTATCTGTAATGACTCTTGATAGAATGTTCTTCATGTTTACCCGGAGCTTTTTTTCGGCATTAAAAATATCAGATTGTGTGTTTTCAGCTCTTGCTTATATTTTTTTGGAAGCTGCAATTAAGTTAATGTTGCGACATTTCATTGTGCCTTGCTTTGATAATCGCCCGTAGAGCCTCGGTGAGTTCATCTCTTAAAACATTATTTTGCTTCTCCAGTTTCTCTATTATGAAACTTAATGTGGTGTCTGCATTAATAAGACGCCCATTTTTAATGGTTGCAAGCTGTCAACTACGCTTTCGATTTTGCACCATTCTTCGTCGGTAAATTTGATTTCAGATGCAATGTCGATGAGAGCTTTCATTTTTAGGTAGTAGAACCACTCTAACATGGTATTCCAGCGATTGCGGCAATCTTAAATCAGAGCTAATTCTTTCCCAATCTGTTCTCTGATGCATTTTCGTAGATACATATCATCTTTAGTACGAGACCCTCGGAATATTTTATAGTGCAACAGCCTAAGCTGGGCCCGGGCTTCCAGGATTAATCTTTTCCTATGGGCACTGTTATGCGACTTCGTTCGCTAGCTGATAACTACCGGCAAGAATCTGCTGTCAGCTTAAGTCGCGTCTTCCCATCAAGTCCTCGGTCTTTCTGCTGGACGTTTACCTGATGTTATTTTGGGTAGTTGGATTTCTTCAATCATTTCTACATGGCCCGCCCATTCTCATTTGCGTTGCTTTACGCAAGTGGATACAGGTGATTTGTCAAATAGTTCACATAGCTCATCGTTGTCATTTAGCCACCCAGTGAAACATGAGCCGTACGCTCATATATGTCCACTGCCTTTTCAGACTTGTGTGTGACTAGTGATTTGTAAATATGAAGTTTATTTTGCCTGTGTACATCTTTGGACCTTAGAATGGGAAGTAGGGAGTAAAACGCTTTTTTGCGATGTTTATTTGATGTCCAATCTCATCCATTTTGGTACCCTTTCTATTCAGGTTAGATCTAATAGAGATGAAGCTAACCGAAATCGAAAACTGAGCTAGGGATAATCGTTCCCCGGTTCTAAAGTGTTTATGACATTCTTTCAGTTAATCAGACCAACCCAAAAATAAGTGTATGAAGTACAATTTGTAAGAGCAGAGAAAAGTGTGAAAGTGGTTTTTAGGATTTTTTTATAGTAAAATTTTTTAACAATACCCTGTTAACATCGGTAAATGTTTGTCTGTCCGTCAGTGTGCCACAGCAAGTTTTTTCAAGAACTGGAGAAGCTAGAAGCATCACATCTTGTGAGCAGCTGAGAAGTTTTTGGTTAACGAAAGTTTCCTAGCCGACAAAAATTTCAATGGCTTTTAAGGAGGGCTCCCCATATAAGGATGTGACCACTTAACATTTTTTTCATCGGGGGCGAGTAGAATAAGTCTTGTTGAGATCTTCTGATATATGTTATTAGAACTGCAATAGGGGTAGGCAGGGGAAGAGGAAGAGCACGAAAAAATGAAAACCGATTGGACACCGGTGAACCTGAATCTGAAAAAAATCATGGGGCTATTTCTTCATGAGTGCAACCAATGCAAATACCTAAGAAGACGTAGCTCGCTAGACTTTGATAGAGATAGTATGATTTATCAATTTTAAATTTTCTTGAATAAAATCGTGAGAGTACGCTTAAATTCAATGAAAATTTGGTATCCAGATGGCTACTTGTAAGGCATATCAGCTTATTAATAGGCGGATCGAATACTATTTAACGAAGTTATAGTGGTTTGAATTTTGCTGTACTTCAACAACAACAATACAAGCTATGGAAAAATATGTGCTTCCAATTGCTCAGACACTATGGGTTTGCTGGGATTTGCATCATAGTTTCAGGAGTGATATATATCAGGAATGTATTCGAGAACTCTGTCAAAGAGCGACAACGACAATCTCAAAATAAAATGGCAGTTTTAAATGAGAATATTGAGTGAAGCTACGACTTGGTTCTGATTTTTTCTAATTATTGTGGTTGCATATGAAAGACAACCTACTGTCGTATAATATATTAGCTTTTGGTGATAATTCATTGGAATACTTTGCAGCAATTTGTGATCCCATGACTACGTGATCTCGTAAACAGATCTGCCATTCGGTCGCTAGCTTAACCTCACCTTAAGGTGAGGTACCATTGAACGCCCGAGCACTGAATGACAGATCTCTTGACAGTCGGAAAGATAAGACACACGAAGATTGCCGACCAGGGGAAAAAAACCAAGAATCACCAGGAGTTAATGATGGTCAATTCGGTCAATTGTTACAGCACGTTTAGTGAAACCAACGGGAAAAGCTGTGAAAGGACAGAGTGTAGATATATTAAATACACAATATTGTTCAGTAATTATTTAATTTTATTTAACAATGCTTGTAATATCACAAACTTAATTAATCATTCAATATTTTTAGTGTAATAATCTAATTAATTATAGTTTGACAATTCAAGTTTAATAATGAATATTTATCTAACTTATTGAAAATCAATATTTCCTAGTTGAATGATCTTTTGAAACTCAACTTTTGCAAAATGAAAACGTGCATACATAAAAATATTGTTTGCTTTGTGTGCATTATTATAGAATGTATAATGTCAAAGTAAAGAATAAAGTTTATGTAGCAAAGTGTTTGTGTGCACCTAGCCTAAAGCCTTATTACAGCTTTACAAGCCATGTGCGAGAAAGCTCCACTACCACATACATGACCATATGCAGGCTGACTGTGCTTGCTAGTTAATATGAAGGTACATATATGGAGAAATCTGGAATTGCCGACGAAAATTCGAAGTTGAGTATAGTTTTGGTTGTGAAATGCAGATGGCCCGCGGAAAACATAGCGCTTCTCCTGAAGTGAATTTTGTTTCAGTTCATACGTCCGTTCATATTTAATTGATGTTCAAATTTGAAAGGATGGGAAAACAAATTCCCATTCCTCAAGCTAGCTGACAGTGAAAGGAGTTAAACGTGTGTTTCGATTGTTTGTTCTAAATGGTGTACGTGTGCAGTGGACAGGGCAAGGAATGTGATTTGTACCTTTTTCATGTGAAACATCGAATATTCTGGCGAAGTCGGCTGACAACTACAAATGCAAATTTTTACTGGAAAGCATGTTACGCTTACGTTAGTGTTGACTTAACACTAAATTTGAACCAATGATTTCACATCCATTGGGCTCACATCCCGAAATAATTCCTACCATTTTACATGCCAAAAATAAAATAGTAATAGGGATCAATCATAGCCGTCGCAATGGATTTGCGCACGTTAACAAGGCTGCCATCGATTCCTTTTCCCTCTAGAATCACTGTTTGGGTAATTGGTTGAAAAACTGGGAAAAATCGACAGCTATGCACTCTTTCTTTACATCAATACAAAAAAATCACCTCTTGAATGAGAAGAATGTAGTTGTATAGATGAAGGTGTGCGAAGAAGAGAAATGTTAAGAAAAAATCGAACGTTCAACTCTTAATTTTATAGATAGATTTTTGACAGCGATATTACTAGGAAAAATACGATTACAAACTTTAGTAACGCATTATTGGTTGGTAGCTTAAAAAATGACGTGAACCAAGTTATTATGTTTTGCCCGGGGACCGTTTAGTTTTATACCCTAAGCGAAATTAGAATAGCACAATCATGTTTATTCAGATTATTTTTCTTGTTATCCTGTTGACGACATCAAATTCACGCTTCAATTCATTTGTGCACTCTCTGTCATTTTCCAGTACCATAGTGCTGGTAGGTTTGCGAATTATTTAAATTTAAGCCAGTTTGAAATATAGATAGTACCACACTGTATTAAAGCAACCTTTACTCTCAACTAACATGTGTTGCTTTGGTTTTCATTACATTCATTACTTGAGTTTAAGATGTGTTCAGTTGCTAGTTAGATCGTTATTTTTTCGAGTTATTTTGCATTCTTACGCTCGAGAAAAAAGTAAAAATCCAAGCTTACTACCATGTAGACCTCTCTAGTAGAAAAATTGGGCACACTCGGCTGTTGGTGACTACTTAAAAAAATTGTAATAAACGTGACCAAATTGAGAAATAAAGGAAGCTCTCTGCAAAGGTTGAACGGGGAATTTGCAGAATTGCAGTAAATCCGTAAAAAACAGCGTCACAAATCCGCATGAAGTTGAAGCTTCGAGTTACCACACGTCACATACAATAAGTTTTGTCAAGAAGTGAAGTCTTGGTGTGACGTAAAAGGTACGGTAAACCAAATTTGATAGAACGGCATAACTTGGATCGCTTCAATTTGGCAAAAAATACATTTCCTAGACCAAGGAATAGATAAATGCTCTTTTCGGATGAAAAGAAGTTCAACTTAGATGCAGTACTACTAGCACGATTTGCACAAAGAACCTGACGGAAGGATCAGTAGGAACTTTAGTTAGGATACGCTGACGGTTCGGGGAGTGTTTTCCTTTAGAGAAAAGGTTCCACTGGCGTGATTACAACCAAAAAGGAAGTCAGAAGCCTACGTTAAAATTCAGCAATCCATAATTCGAAATTGGCAAAAGCATAGTTTTCTGTGAAGAAATATAAGTTCTCTTGTGGCCAGCCAGTTTCCCGGACCTGAATTCCGTTGAAAATCTTGGGTCTATTCTTATACATCCGGTTTATGAAAATGGCGAGACCTTTGACAGCATTAAAGTGCTCAAATATCAAGTTCAAGAGTGCTGAGAGCAGATAGAGCAGAATAAGCTTGAAGCGCTTATTTTGTTCATGCAATCTCAACTAGCTGAAGTTTTATGGAACAATAGCTCGTACACATAATTATTAAGTATTCCTAACTGATGTATTTTAAGCAATAAAATTTGGTTTTAACTCCGCCATAGACGGCCCCAAGCCCGTTTGAGAAAGTAAGAGGGAAGCCCTTGTTTCCCTTACCAACAGCATCCATGATTCTTCATCCTTAGCCCGCAATTAAATGTTAGTAAATGTTCTCGGAGTCGCACATTGGGTTTCCTGGTTCCCCAATAATCGGACAGTAAATACCGAAAAATACTAATAACTGCTAATAGATCTACAGCTCTACAACTAAATCTTACTTATACCCCCTTTGTCGGGACGTAAGAGGGTGAAAGCAAATCTTCCATGCCTGATAATGAAATCGAAGTAATAACCATGCCACCGCAATGGAGGTTAGGCGACGAGCTAGCTACCCTTCCCTGCAAAACCCTACAATGTTTCGAAACCTGCAGGAAAGCCATGGATTGGACTCACGGCAAGAACCTCGCAAACGGAAAAGGACTATGGCATTGGATCCTGGAATGTCAGATCACTCAATTACCCTGGTGCTGCTAAGGAACTTTTACAACAGGCTAGCCAATATAAATTAAAAATAATAGCAGCCCAAGGAACGAGCTGCACTGGAAATGGTATTCAAGATATTTAAAAGTGGGAAGCCTACTGGAAAACAAGAACTCAGAGTTACCTTTATTGTGATTAGGAAGTTCTAATTGCACGTTATTGATTTTAAGGCAGTCAATGAGCCGTTGAATGCGATCCCTATAATAGCGAAATTCTTCAAAATTTGGCTAGTAAATGTTCACGCCCTGACCGAAAAAGAGGACGAAGAAATAGAGGAAACAATCTAGAATCACTTGTAAAGCCTAGTCGACTTATTGCCTACAAACGACACAAAAATAACTCTGGGTGACTCCAACGCTAAGGTTAGCAATGAGCTATCGCATGGGGGAACGACTGAACGATATGGTTTTGATACAACAACGTTGGGCCTCAAGCGTATTTGACATCCGTATATACTGAGGAGCTAATTGTAACTCAGATCATTGCTTGATCAAATTAACCTATCGATGTCGTATTTCAACAGCTACAAAAAAGTTGGCATCAAAAGGCTCCAAATGGTGTCCGTAGCTAAAAATTTCACAGGGACCCTTGAAAGCCAGCTGGCTCCCATCTTATCAGACGCATCGTCAAAGACAAGCAACGAGCTCTGGATGGAAGCGAAAGCGGCAATTAAGACCGTGGCAGAACACACAACTGGACATCGACTCCGGCACAAGAGAAATGATTGGCTCGGTGATCAGTGCCACAATGCGTTCGGCGAAAAGAATCAGACGTACAAAGAAAACGTAGATAGGAAAACCACGACTCACAAAGAACACATCGAAAATCTCAGAAGAGTAGCGGATAAGATAATCGATGAAGACCAATTGATAAACACAGATGCAAGTCTAGCAAGCAACAACACAAGACAAGCATATAAAGTAGTGAAAAGCCTGAAACCTGGTTATCAGCCCAAAAAACCACGCAATATCATCGCTGATGAAACCAAGATTAAGTAAAGGTAGGCGTCATATTTCAAAAACTTCCTACAGCTCTGGATGAAGTTGGTTCCACCATCAAAGCCCAAAAGCATAATAAAGCGCCAGGCATCGATGAGATTCCAGTGGAGCTCATCAAATATGGTGGCAGCAGTGTTCATAACGCTATTCATAAAGTCATCCAGTACATTTGGCAACAATTACATGCACGGAATCCAATCAATTATATTCCCTATCCGCAAAAAAGGTGACAAACTACAGTGCAAAAATCAGGCATATCATTACCTTGTGCAGCATACAAAATATTTTCAAATATCTTAGAAAATAAAATCGGATCATATGCTAACAGTATTATTAGGGAGTATCGAGGTGGTTTTAGAGCAAAAAGATCTACAATAGACCAACTGTTCACTATCAAACAGGTACTTGAAACATTCTGGAGATTCGACATAGACGTGCATCAAATTTTCGTTGACTCCAAGCAAGCACACGACAGTATTGATCGTAACGTACTGTACCAAATGATGCTTTGCTTTGGCATCCCAGCCAAATTCGTCCATCTTACCAAAATGATAATGACGTCGACAACCTCCCAAGTCATCATTAACCAACTCACCGATGCCTTTGAAACAAATATCGGACTAAAGCTGGAAGATGGGCTGGCCCTATTGCTATTCAATTTGGCTCTGGAGTACGTCATAAGAAAATTACCTGTCGATACACGAGGTACATTACTATACAAGTCGAGCCAAGTAGTAGCCTATGCGGACGACACCAATAGAACTTTTCTTGAAACTCGACAGCAAAGCAAAACTAGTAAGGTTACAAATCAACGAAAATGAAACAAAGTTCATGGCGCAGTCAAGGAAAAATACCTCAAATAGACAAAATATCATACTTGGCGAATACAATATTGAAAATATGAGTGAATTTGTGTATTTAGACACCAAAATAACGAAAACTGGCAATGTTAGAGACGAAAAAAGCTGAAGAATAAAGTTCGCAAATAAAATATTTTTTCAGTTTTTACAATCTTGAAGACCAGCTGCATACACAGGAAAACAAAGCTCCAAGTATACAAATCTGTGTCATGCTATGTGGGTGGAACATGAACCCTAAGCCAAGCATCCGCAAATATATTGAAAAGCTTTTAGCGACAGCTCCTGAGACGAATAATTGGAGTGTAGCTAGAGGGAGACTGATCTGACTGGGTTGACGAAGACATTTCATCGCTGCTCGGATTTCAAAATTGAAGGATGTGATCAGTGGACTGAAACGACTGAAGGCGTTATTTGCAGGAAGCAACGGTCCGAGAAAGGCTGTAGTGCTACGAAGAAGAAGAAAATTGTTAAAGTAAATGTTGCAATTAGGAAAGTTACTTTTAAGGGCCGATCGCTCTTTTTTAATTTAACTAGGTCAAGCAATATTGATGACAATAAAGGAAATGACAAATCAACAAAAGGGCTATCTACCGTACAAAGGCAGTTGTTGTATCGCTAGCATAATATGAAGAGTTCGAGCAATAAAATATCGTCGTTGAGAATGTTTTTTTTTTATTAAGAACCGCGACCAATTATATTAGCCGCGCGGGTAATTTGCAAATGCCATCGCGTTTCGTTTATTCGATATTTTCGTTGGTACCTTGGCCTTTGACACCCGTCGAATAGATCCAGTTTCTCCCTCCGAAAAATTTTGAACGTTAGTGGAAAGAACCTGCCTTAAGATACCGCAACGCTAACTGCCAGCACGCTTACGTGGCCCCAAGCAAGGCTGTTCTAGCTTAGCACTGATCATTTGCTCTCTGAGGCAGCACACCGCCGCTGCACGCCTAAACGGGCATTTTACATCCCTTTATACACTACAAAATTAAAGTTGCTTATGTGTGACAATGCGTCGGTACTGTAGGTCGCCAACACGGCAATCTAAAATGGTTCTCCTTTAAGTTTTTGGAAGTTTTAGAAAAGCTACATTAGAGTCATGCCGGAATTTTTCATCGTAACATTTTGCAACGCGTTTTAAACAGGCACTTGGAATTGGTGGCTGAAAAGTTGTATTCGAGCGTAGCCTTCTCGCGTCAAGACCGTAATTTCTCTCCAAACTGGCTAGCCGAAGGTACCGATTTGCAGTAGACTGCGAGCATCCGAACGTGTAGGCCTTAAGCGGCGCCGTTTGTTGATGCGCCTCAAGACTTCATGTCTCTAACTGATGAGAGGTTTTTCTAGATTTCCTTCACAAAATCACGGACGATGCAATAAAGCGCAGAAAAATCTTTACTTATTAGAATAATACATACATCGTGAAAATGCCAAGAAAATAGAATTCTCTGAAATTAGTCTGTGGACAGGAAATATGAAATCGGACGACTCTCATGTAATTTTTATTTTATTTATTTAATGGCCAAACCAAAAATTAATAAACATAGTCGTTTATGCAAAACAAATGAAAAACGAAATGACAAGGAACAGAAATGCTTAGAATTATTGGCATTGAATTGGAGTCTAGACATGGTTTGGGTAAAAACGGCAAAGACTGTTAAGATTTTGCAATATCTTTTTATAGGTTCATTATCCCCATATTTGGTGGGATGGGTACTTTCAACCAGCAGATGTGTATGTCTGGTAAATCTCACTGGGTCATTCAAGGTTACTCTGTCAGTTTGGTATTAAACTTTAATTCTAGCGCAGAGGATATCAAACGCAAAACAGGAGCATAAAATAGTTCTATGGGAGGCTAGGGATATCATATTTGATGGCAAGGTCTGGAAATTTCTCGGGTCATATAGAAATCGCATCTCTTTGAATGACCATTGAAAATAGGATTCGAAATAACACACGCATACTCTATAATTGGCCGCACGAATGAGGCGTATACGGTTTTTGTTACCCAGACATTACTTTTTTTCAAAATTCAAATTCAAAAGTGCTTTATTTAATACCAATCGTTATAAATTTTTAAAAGAACATAAAGCAAATTCCAATCAATAAAACTATAAAAAACTTAATGACCCGAATGGCTCTCTAAATTTATACGTTATCAGTTAAACACATTTAATGAAAAAAATACACTTGCAAATTTAAATTAATTAAGATTATTAGATATTTTTTGATTCAATTGGAAAAAGGAGAAAAAACCAACCAGCATTATTCAAAAATTACTTATACTACTAACACAACAATTAACTTATATCCTATACCTAATATGTTACACCCTAATTCTAAATAAGTTCAAACAAAAAAAACAAGTTGGGTAAACAAACCTACGCTCATGTCAGAAGGGTTTTGTATTCAATTTTCAAAATGCGGTCACCAGATTGAATAAAGTCAAGAAGCATGTCAATGACGATTTTATTGGAGAAACTATGAAATTCGAAGATCATACTATTATTAACAAAGTTGAAAGAATTTCGACTCCTGAGGTTTTTGTTATTGTTCTACTCATAAATATCTCCTTTGATAATTATTTCAGATGTCCATTCGCGACGGAGGAAACACATTTTTCATGTTTTCCCCCCTGTGCCCCACTGAAGCAAAAACTGACAGTTTAAGAACTGTTTTGAAAAGCTCCCATGAAAGCTATCATTTCATACTCATATCGGCTACGTTTGATGAATTTTTTTTCAGGGGCCACTCTCCTGTACTGTTATCATCGATTAATAGCCAATTTTTTCGAATCCTAGAGTTGTTACAAAGCCCTTTTGTTAGAAGCTCCCTCCCGCCTCCTTGACTTGTTTCACTTATGAGTATTAATTGTAGGTACTCAGCTTCAGTCATTCATTAAATTGAATCAAGTGTTGAAAGCATGCACCTTAAACGTTGAAGTGTGGAAAAAATAACTCAAAGTTATTCAATCTTCACATTTAAAACAGCCACTATTTTGTTTTATGATTACTGATACCACTAGCTGAACTGATTCTCAAAGTTATTCATGACACCTATCATTCCTGAAATTTTCATGCAAATACTAGCAAAACTGTAGTGTCTGAGTCGGTAAAAAGCGCATGTTGTTCCATAGCCATATGTTGCCATAGTAATACATGCAGCGCATATTGTTCCATAGTAATACAGGAAAATTCAAACCGCTATAACTTCGCTAAATATGATGCAATCTTTATGAAACTTGCAGGGTTGATCAATCTTATAAATAGACATCTGTGTACTGAATTTCGTTGAGGGTACTGTTAAGATTTTATTCAAGAAAACATAAAATCGATAGATCATACTATTACTAACAAAGTTGAGTGAATTGCGACTTCTCACGTATTTGTTGTTGTACTCATCAAGGCCTACATTCGTGATTTTTTTCAGATTTTTCGGATGGAAGGTGTCCAATCGCGAGGGGGGGGACACAAATTTTTCGTGTCTTTCCCCTCCCTGTGTGCCCCTCGAAGCAAACTTTGCCAAACTAAGACCTGTTTTGAAAGGTTCGCATCAAGACCTTTCATTTGATACCCATATCGGCTACCTTCAATGAAATTTTTTTTCGCGGGGTCACTCCCCTACATGGGGAGACCCCCCTTAAATACCTTATAAAATTTTTTAATAGTTGAACTTTAAAGAGATCACCACTTTACACCTATATACAAAATTTGATGCTTCTAGCTTAAGTAGTTTCCGAGAAAAACTGCTGTGACACACGGACGGACGCACGGACGGACAGACAGACAGACGGACAGACAGGACGCGATTTTAGAAGGGTTTTGTAAAATTGTTTTACAAAACCCTAAAAAGTTACCTTATATTGAAACCTATACCTAATTTATAATACAAATAAACAACAATACTAGATGTAGCAATAATGAGATGAATCTAAAAAACTAAGTAACGAGAAAAAGCACAAACAGAAAATAAACATGAATAATTTCGACATTGTCATTCAGCCACCAATACCTAGATTGCTCCATCTCAGCTCGACCAGCCTCAACGAATCCAGCAAATGAGTATCTCCATTGGAATTGTTGGTCTCGTGAACTTAGATTCGGAGGATATTTTATCTTCTTATCGGTGGCCCGTCGGTATATGTGATATATGATTGGGACGGCGTCAGAATCAAAAACATATCGATTCATGTCCAAATACACGAACGCTTCTGAAGGAACGAAGCCAGTAGTGAGGCAAGTCACAATATACCCGTCTGTAGGGTGGAACGGCTGTGAAATCCAAGGGTTTGCACTCACAGTTACAGATCTTGCGATATGATTCCGAAAAAATTTCAATATGAAGATATCGACTCTTGTCACTTGAGCGGTTTGATAAATTTTTCTATTCGATATATAGTGCTTCCGATCCGTCTCAGGCTTTCTGTACAAACCAGTACCAGCACGAAGACATTTCCTTTCGAAAACTCTTAATCTTTCCATTGTACTAGCACTCTGGTTGTACCAGGTCTGGCATCCGTATGTCAAAACTGGCCTAACCAGGGTCTTGTAACAAATAACTTTGACTTTTTGATCAATGTATCTGGAATGAAAGAGTCGCCGAAGGGCCATGACTACTTTTAGTGCTTTCCCGAGCATGATTTTGACATGTTCAGTATAGTACAGATACTGATCGAGATGAACACCGAGGTATCGAACACAGGATTTATGTGGAACCCGTTCTGAACTACCCTCACCAGCCATAATGTGGAAATCCTTCGAATTACGTTTCAGGTCTTGACTGGCCCCCTGCAGCGTTGTCCGAAACAAGATTGTTTCGCACTTCTGCGCATTGATTTTCATTCGCCAATTGTCGGTGTAGAGCTGCACATCATTAAACATTTTTTGAAGATTGCTCTGAACTATTGCAGCTTTTCGGTCTGCCGTATAGATGATCAGATCATCAGCAAACGCTACCAATGATCGCGTTGGCGAGACGTTAAAATCAAAGCTGTTCAATAGCTTGCGAATGAATATTGAGAAAAGCAGGGGCGCAGTAACTGTTCCCTGCTGTAGACCATTCAATACCTTGAATTCGCGCATTGTTGTCAGATTTCCATCAGTTACAACAAATGATTCCCCGTATAACATATTACACATCATGGCGACAAGGTGTCTGGGGAACCTGTCCTGAAGAAGTTTGAAAACTAGTCCATCTAACCACACCGTATCGAAGGCTTTCTCCATATCAATGAGACATGCTCCAACACATTCTTTGTTGTTTAGTTTCCAACAGATGTCTGAGGTTACTTTCGTTATTGCATGTGTGGTCGAATGCCTGGCACGAAAACCAAATTGGCAATTCGGGATCAACTCATATTTCTCAATGTGGGCGTTCAATGCTCTGTTGAGTATCACTTCGAACACCTTGCTGATGTTAGGCAGCAAGCCGATTGGGCGATAGCTTTTCGGGCATGAAGATTCTTTTCCTTTCTTCAAGATCGGAAATACCTTAGCCTTTTTCACTCATTTGGGAAATATGAATTGTTCAACATGTTGTTGAACAATATGCAATAATTCCTAATAGCAACCTCAGACAAATGTTGGAGAACTATATTTGGAATACCGTCAGTACCACATGATTATTGTTGTTTATTCTGCGAAATATGAGACACAAGTCTTCATAGCTGACAAAATAATCAATAAGATTCAAGGTCGGTATGAGGTCAGATGTTAATGTTGCATCGAAATAAAGAATTGATTGGCCGTTCAGGCTTGATTTGAAGTCAGAAACTTTTGCTTCAACGACCTCCGAAAATATTTCGTTCCTTCTCTCTGGGTTTGGCAGATGAACCAATTCAAAATGTGTTCCAATCAGGGCAAGTTTTTGCAATCCATCACATATAATCCTGTTTCCATTTCTATTCGGAGTCGTACTATCAATTTCGATACCAGCTCTATCGAGAAGATTTATCTCATCACTAGCGACTTCAAGATTCGATACCTTCACTCGAGACTTCCTGCGGAATAAGCTATTCACTTTCGCGAAAACGCCATCTGGGTCCTGTGGGCTAACACCCCTCAATTTTTCCGCCCATTGATTGCTGACCTCACTCCTGAAGTATGAACGGATTAATTTCCGGACATTCTTCAGGTGTAATTTCAACAAAGCCAACGAGGGATGGTTGTAGTCCAAAAATCGTCGATAAATTTTGTTGACGCGGGTGAGAAGAAGGCTTTCCAATCTTTTCAACCTTGCGATGGTTGGTGTTTCATATCCTTCCATATTGTTTCGATGTTTAATCTTGGGAACAACTTTCTCAATCGTTTCCAACGTCAGCTTCTCTAACTTCGACAAATCGAGATCTATTTTATCGTCAGTTAGATTTCTGTTACTAGGAACCATTGAGCAAGCGTTGCCATCATCAGAAGAGGGACATTGCTTCTGGTACTCGCGATTAAACTTCTTTTGAAACTTTCCCCAGTCTGGTTTTTTGAAATTCAACTGATGGTTTTCATGTTGAACTGGAATGAGGAAGAAATCATCCCTTTGATGATTGATTTCCATTACGATTGCGTTATGGTCGCTATCGTAAGGAAGCACCTGCAGTTTCCGTTGAGGAGTATTAAAGCTGAATTCAAGTCTTGCGTCAGCAATGCAGAGGTCCAAATATGAATTTGTCCTAGGGTATGTTGGGAACTCCGACCCATATAGGTTGCACCTGTATTCAATTTGGTTCTCTGTTATCCATGATTTCAGGAATACACCTCTTGGATTATTGGTGGCGTTCAGCCATGATGTATGCTTGGCATTCAGGTCACCGGCAAAAATATAATAACTATGCAGCCTGCTCAATTCGAGTATTTCAAACAAGGAATTGAGTTCCTCCTTGAACTTGGGAACATTTTGACCAGTTGCATAGGCAGAGATAACGAAGAGGTTATCCCCACCTGGCAGTGAAATTTTGATGACGGACACTTCAAGAAATTCAAAGTTTTTGAATTCGACTTTTTCAATATTTTGGAAACAATAGGGTCATCTAATCAATATCCCGGAGCCACCTCCCCCATCACCTATCACCCTATCGTTTCTTACGAATACAAAATCTTTGAATTCCATGGAATGCCATGAATTGAGGTGGGTTTCAGTGAGAAGCATGATGTCAGGCTTTTGCTTGGCAATTAACTCAAGGAGATAATCACGTCGATGTATAGCAACGATAGAGTTGACGTTGATCGATATGAGGCGAAGCCTATCCATGGGAATATGACTGGATGACAAGTTATTATTAGGCATTTAAAAGACCTAAACGCTGAAAAGCAAAGTTAATTTTTGAATCTTGTTTGTCGATTCTCTCTGATAAAGAATTAAGTTGCTGGTAAATTTTGAGAAGCAGCTCGTTATTGCCACTTACATTATTTACATTATTTCCAGCATTTTCTGCTGGTCCTCCAGCGGCGAGTGCAAATGATACTCCGGGCTTGACGAAGTTGGAAGGTATGATATTACGGTGTACTTGTGTTTGCTTTGGAGCAAATTTAACTTTTGCATCTTGATATCGGGAGCATCCTCGATATGATGCTGGGTGACCAAAAACACCGCAGTTAACGCAGTATAATTTTTCTTTAGGCTCCGTCTGAGCCGATTTGCACTCACCGGGAGCATGAACGTCTTTGCATTTAACGCAACGATAGTGCATGGCATAATCTGGAAATTTCTCGGGTCATATAGAAATCGCATCTCTTTGAATGACCATTGAAAATGGGATATAACTGGCCGCACGAATGAGGCGTATACGGTTTTTGTTACCCAGACATTACTAAATTCTTTCGCACGCCGTTTGACGAAATCTAAAACTTTATTGAGTTTGCATAGTGTCAATCAGCTCGGTGTAAATTTTTTATCTAATTGGATACCAAGGTCTATTATGCTATCAACTCTAGAGGGTTGTGTATCAATCAGGTGATAGTCATCCAACAAAATTGAATTTTTCCAGGAGAACTAACCACCTGGCATTTTTTGAGATTAAAATAAAGGCGGTTTTGAATGTACCATTCAAGAAGAGAATTGATCTTATCTTGTAAGAATACTGAATCACTTTAAGATGTAATAATTTGAGATCATCAGCATAAAATAAGTGTGGCATATCGAATAATACATCAGACAGGGTAGATATAAAAAAAATAAAGAGAAGAAGTCCCAGATGACTTATCTGATGTACACCGGCGTGGGTTTGTTTGGACATATGCCCTTGAAACTTGACTGGTTTCGTCCGATTTTGTAGGTAGAAACTTCGCTAGTAAAAGAAGGAGCCAGTAATTCTAAATTTTTGCAAGTTATATGATAATATCTTATAGTTTGATTCAATCAAATCCCTTGCTAAGGTCAGTGTATATTGCATCAACTCGATGTCCGTTTTCCATTGCACAAAGTATGTTAGAAACAATAACTGTCAGATTTATGACTGTGGATTTATTTTTTCTGAAGTCGTATTGTTGATCATTGAGACATTTCTCTATGGTAGAAGACAATTTGGTCTATACTATTTTTTCCAATAATGTTGAAATGGCAGATAGTATAGCGGTTCTTATATAATGTTGAACAAAATTTTTCTGGAAAGATACCGCAAGAGAGTGATTTATTAAAAATAATATATAGAGGTAAAACTAATCGTTGTTTGCACTGAAACTAAAAATATGGTGAGAGTAATTAAGAGCTATGACCATGGTTTAAATCAAGTGTGTTTATGGTATTAAGAATGCGGTTGGGAGGTGAATGTCATTTACGCACAGAGTGTGGGACTCTAATGCTCGCAAGCGACTGGACTACCAATTTAAAAACCTCCCCTGTCAACCTGAGAGCCCAGGCTGGAACCGTCTCATTTTGTTACACCGTTAGGCACGTTCAAGCTAATCAAATCAATAATATGGAGAGCATTAATACAAGTTCAGGGTTAATTAACTCATTTCAACGATGCTTGTTTTTTCTACCATGGATACGAATTTAAATGTATCCCATCACACTCTGCTATTAACGATTCTGTAATATTGCCATCTTGGTAAGCGTCAGTTACGACATACTGGAAATTTTTTTAAATCAACCCACATTCGCCAAATTATTTTTAGATTTTTATTTAATCTTAAGTCATTTCACTTTCATACTGGTAAAAAATCTTTTTCACTCCTACAATAAAAACCCATACTGTTTAATTATAAATTTACAATCACATCCCACACACTGGTACAGTCCAATTCACAGTTTTTCACACTTACCTGGGCATATTATCGCGCAAGTAACGTAACGCTTTGATCAGGTTACGCTCTTGACTTTCGTTGATCCACTCTGTAGCGTTGGTTTGGTAGCAAATGTCCGAGCAAAAATCATTGCCGCCGATCATGAATGTGAGTAACTTCCAATGTTTCTGCATATCCACCCTGTAAAAGAAACACCCTATCTTAAAATTTTCCTACATTACAAATATGATTAATTCAATAAATTATTGAGACCCATCGATAAAAGACATGAAAAAAAACCGCATAAAAACATTCTCTTGAGCGGACGCTGACATTGAAATTCACAATGCCAGGTGTTAACATAAGACAAAGCTATTCAGCTGAGCTTTAAGAGTCGGATGACCTGGCCCAGCGAATGCTTGGCGCTAATGCCGGAACTCTTATTTGGGCAAAAGTTGCAAAAAGTGAAAGCACTCGTGGGGAGTTCAGTACTCATTGTATGTAAGTAATTGAGCATTTGCATGCCACTTAAATTTAATTTCCAAACAATCGGGTATTTCATACTTGTACAATTCCAAAAAGGTTAGTCTCCAGATGGTTTTTGGCCGAGTCTTAATTTGACCGCATTGTTTGCTCTTCAGACATTAGGTAATCAACGTTGTTTTGAGTAATTGAATCGCCGCTTGTGATTAATTTAAGTCGGAGGGTCGATATTCTCTCGGCGTATAAAACAAAGAGCATTTTGGTAATCCTATAATATAATTGATTTCCGTGAGTGTTTTTTTTTTTATAATTTGTATGAAAAAATCGACAAATATTCCTTATAGCACGTAAAACTTATACGAACGTCCTTCGATTAATTGATGTGAATGATAAGCAACGTTCAATTATTTAATGAAGATGGCTTCCGGTTGACTTATAAATTAATTACCTTCCTCAATCATTCTTCCTGAAAGACCAGGAAGCCACCCACTAATCTTAATGACAAGTATTATTTGGAGTTAATTAATTTTTCAATCCAAATAGATTTCAATGAATAAAATGAAAAGATTGGAAAAAGCTTATTTTTATATTAACCCAGGAAAAAAGAAGCTAAATAGAATGTAAACCAAATGGAAAGACAAAATTTCAAAACAAATAATTGCTACAATAAATCATCTTTCCATAAATGAAATTGCCTGGTTTCATTTTTGTTCATGTATGCGAATGTAATACTAATATGACTAAATCAATTTTCCTCATAAATTTCCATTACAATATGCAAACCCATTAATCACTTCTAGGAGTGTTATATGAAATTTGCAACTAATAATTATCAATTTATCTTTTATTTCTGGTTCCCGACTCTTCGCTACCAGAGCATTCGTGCAACCATAGTAGAAATGCTTCTTCTTAGTTGTGTGGGCTCTTAGCTTAATCTTTTACAATGTTATTTGTTAGTAGAAATGGATTACTTCTTCTGCAGTTTGGTAAACCATACAAGGCGAAGGTGTGCACCTTTGCATGTGCAAAAAATATTTACTTAATCTCTTTGCTAAACCCTGAATTTATAAGGCAGTGAATGCAGCGACTTTCAAATTTACTCGAGTATAAATGTAAAAGGGAGGTTATCTGAACAATTTACCTGGGATCAAGCCTCATTCGTTTTACCAATTTCTCGGCATTGTAGGGCATATCGCTAGTTGTTGCAATATTTTCAGCTACATTGAATTGGGCGGATCGATGTACATTGTAGGCATCGCTAAGCGAGTATCTGTAAATGATCAGAATAAGATGTTATTTGTTAATAAAGCGCTTATTAATAATGTTTGCTTGATTCGAAAAGAGTAGTGCAGATTAAAAAGACATATATGAACAAACTCTAGGATGGTTTCGATACTTTTTGGGCTTAGAGCTTCTCCAGGTTACAAAATTTTTAAATAATTGTTTGGTCAGCCGCCATATAAACTCTGGAAAGATATCCTTACTAATCTTCTACGAGGTGGTTTCCAAAAAAAAACGAAAATTTTGTCATAATTGTAGCCGCCGTGGATTAAGACATGCACAATGCAATCGTTACACTCACTGAATGTGGTAAATAACAATTTATTGCAAAAATCTAAATATGTTACAGTTCGTTAAATGAAACTAAACTTGTCTGCTTCGCAACCAAAAGCCAAAGAGAACAGCTGATGAAAAGTCTTCTTGTTGCTAGCTGAGTGTCAAGTCAAACTTCCTCGAGATGATGTTTTTTATGATTGCCACAGTACCGTTTTTCCAGAATTGACGTCAAGTTGATGTTGGCTTTGACGTCCGACTGTACGTTCTGAGGGGAATGTTATGATGTTGTTCGATCTCATCTTTTGTAGTATATGCTGGTTTGAGTCGTTCGGTTGAGATGGTCACATCTTGTCCTTTTATCTTGATAACGAAGACGTGATCGTTGATTCGCTTAACCATCTCGTGTGGTCCTGTGTAGGGTTGCTCCAATGGCTGTCTGACTGCATTGACTCGCAGGAAGACATGAGTGCAAGTGGAGAGATCCTTGTATTGAAAAATACTTCTTTTTAAGTGGTGAGCTGTTGTTGTCGGTTGAAGGAGTCGCATGTGCTGACAAAATTTCTCAACAAAAAAAGTGGGATCGGCTGGCATGTCCTCGTTTGTTAAAAAGTTTGCCCGGACCATGTAGCTGTTCGCGGTAAAGTAATTCGGCGTGTGAAGCTCCCAAGTCGTTCTTGAGTGACGTTCGCAATCCTAGTGGAACAGTTGGAAGTAGTTCTATCCAGGATGTTGGTTGACTGCATATAAGAGCTGATTTGAAGGTTCAGTTCCACCACTCAATCCATTGGACGCAGGATGATAGGGTGTTGTTGTGATTCGTTTCGTTCCGGTCAGATTGGTAAGGGCTCGAAAAAGTGCGCTCTCAAATTGAGCGCCTTGGTCGGTTGTCATCGCGCAACCTAGTTATTGTAAAAAGCGTTGGCAACTGTGTCCGCAGTCGTGTCTTGCATGGGGACTGCTTTTGGCCACCGTAAAAACCTGTCTACCATGGTAAGACAGTATCGATACCCGCTCACCAATGGCAGAATGACGATGTCGATGTGTACATGATCGAATCTTTCGTTCGGTATGTTTATTGAGATGGGCTGGTTCCTGTTGGTGTCGTTGGATTTTCGAACGTTGACAAGAGATGCAGTTGCGAGTCCATTGTATCGTGTCCTTCTGAATGCTGCGCCATATGTACTTTTGGCGCAGTTGGTGAAGGGTGGCCTAGCCCCTCGGTAGAGTGAGTCCATGAATTGAAGCAAAAGCCTGTTGACGAAGTTCCGGTGGGACGTAAGGACGAGTGTTTCCCGTTGAAATATCGCAGTAAACTGTTGCAGTACCGATTGAGAGCTTTTGTAGCTGTAGTCCCGTGTTGTTGCTGTTGTCTAGGAGCACACGAACCTCGTCGTCTTCTTGGTGAGCCTCGGCTAATTGAGTTGGTTCTAAGGTGAAAGGCATGCTGATCGTATAAATTCTGGAGAAGACGTCGGCTACCAGATTCTCCGAGCCGGAGATATGGACTATCTCCGTTATAAACTAAGAGATGAAGTCCAACTGTCTCAATTGTCTCAGATTGGCTTTGTCCAGACTTTGAGCGAATGCGTAGATTAAAAGCTTGTGGTCGGTTTTGATAATAAAATTCCGACCTTCCAGAATATACCTTAAAAAACTTTATTGCGACATAAATAGATAGTAGTTCGCTATCATACGCGCTGTATCTAGCTTCCGATGGGCTCATCTTACGAGAGAAGAAGCCGATTGGATGCCAGTGTTCGCCATCGTGCTGTTCCAAGGCAGCTCCCATTGCAATGCCAGATGCTTCAGTGACAAGTTGAAGTTGTTGCCTTTTGATCCGGATGGATGAGTAAAGCTGCAGTTGCAAGGTCACGTTTGCACATTTGGTAATCTGATTTCGTTTGCGGTGCCCAAGGAACTTTGCGATTATGGTTTCTCTTACTGTTGCTTAAGAAAGTGTTCAACGATGCCTGATGGCGGACTGAGTGTTTAAGACAACGTCTGAGGAAGTTGCAGGCCCCAAGAAATCGACGCAGCTCTACGATGGTTTCAGGTTGCTTGAAGTTAAGCAGCGCAGTGGTTCACTCTTGTGTAAGTTGTAAACCGTTTTTGTTGATCGTGTAGCCCAAATACTCTATCTTCGTTTGACCGAAAGCACACTTATCAATGTTAATCTGCAAGTTATGTTGCTCAAGTCGTTGATGGACAATGTTGAGGTGTTCTCGATGTTGGTCAGCATTGTTTGACATGATGATGATATCGTCTATATAGCAGAAGTCGAATTCCAGTCCGTAGAGGATGTTGTCCATGTGCCGTTGAAAAGTTTGTGTGGCATTTCTAAGACCAAGCGGCAGGATCAAATATTAAAACAACCCAAATGGCGTTATAACGGCTGTCTTTTTTATGTTGAATTCGGACATCGTGATCTGATGGTAAGTCCGTTCTAGGTCCAACTTCGAAAATATAGTTTTACCGTGGAGCCGGTCAGCCACATCGTAGATATGTGCAATTGGATATCGATCCGGTACTGTCTGAGCGTTAAGTTTGTGATAGCCGCCACAAACTCTCCTGGCCTCGAATTTTTGGCCACCATATGGATGGGACTGGGCCAAGGACTACTCGATGTACGGCAAATATCCATTTTAAGCATCCGATCGAATTCTACTCGTGCTACTTTCAGTTTTTCGCTTGCCAGACGTCGAGGCCGTTAAAAAACTGGTAGTCCAGTTGTTTTGATGAAATGTGCCGCTTGGTTAGCTGATGCTGATGTGTGTATTGTTGTTGTTGTTGAGGACATGTCGTGAGTTGTAGGCTGAATGATAGTTGCCGTTGTGGTTGCCTTTGCATGCGTCGTGGACACCCCAAAAACATCAACCAGAGCGATTTGTCCCGGGCTGGAGAAGATAGCATTGTAATCTTATAGCCTCCTGTTTTTTAAATCGATCAAAAGCTTGTATTGTGTCAAGAAGTCCGCCCCAATAATTGGTGTAGAGACATTTGCTACAATAAAATTCCACGCAAATAAACGCTTAAAACCTAAGTGTATCTTCAAGGGTCGTTTACCATACGTGGTAATTGTGGTGTTGTTGGTGGCATATAATGTTAGCATTTGCGGCTGTTGAAGTTGAGCGAAGTGTTTAGGCAGAATCGAGACGGACGGTCCGGAGTCGATTAGAAAATTTAAGTGTGACTGTGGATCGGCTATGTGTAGTTTGAATTCTGGAATTTTATCTGTGTTATTTACCACTCCAGCGATGGAAGGCAACTGTCTCAGTTTCCCTGATGCTGATTCGCTTGAAAACGAGCAAGGCTTCGAGCACTGCTTCACTTTTACGCCAAATCATTTATGGTAATAGCAAGCCTCGTTGTTAGTTGAGGTGCGGTGGCCCCTTGCACCATCTGTCGAACCATGCAAATCAGAGGGGTTGAAATTGTTCGTTGATTTTGTCATCTGAACGACAACGTTATTAAGCTGACGCCCGATTTTTTTCCAGCCGTTTGTTGAGTTTCGACTTGTCAGGCTCGCCTGCCTGTGGTGGAGTGGCCTCTGTAGCCAATACGTAAGCCGGAACACTGTTTTCTACTATGTGATCTACTATTTTTGCGAGTTTGTAGAGTTCGGAATCCTCGTTAGCAGCCAGAATGCATCTGACGCTCGCTGGTAGTCGTTACACCCACAATGTTTTGAGGATGTCCTCAGATAAATCCGAAGGCGCGAAATTTTGCATTTCTCTAAAAAGTTGTGACGGTTGTTTTCCGTCGAGGTCTGCTCCTGTGAACAAGCGGTTTAGCTGTTACTCCTTAGATTTGGAGAATCTGGTGAAAAGATGCTGTTTGAGCGTGTCATATGTGTTCATGACTGGGGGCGAACGGATAATGTCAGATACCTGCTGCAGGATATCGATGTTCAGAGCAGCAAAAATCGTGTAGTAATGAAAGTTGTCAGACGTCATTTCATTGACGAAAAATTGCGCCTCCGCCTGCAAAAATCAAAGCGTCGGGTCACTTTGCCAAAATGGTCAATTTCACGTCTTTGACAGAAGCAACTTCCGCAGATGTTGGAAAATTTGTTGCTGCATCAACCGGTGGCAACAATTTGGGCGTAGATATCATGTCCTTGCTTGATTCATATAGCGTGTCAAGCAACGTATTGTTGTCATTCCTTGCCGGCGGTGGAGTATGTTGAACGAACATGCCGGTTGTCAATTCCTCGATCGACGTTTTAATGGGTGCTCCCCTAACCGAGGCTCATGTCAGGGTCACCAGTTGTAGCCGCCTTGAACCCTGTGGATTAAGACGTGCACAATGCAATCGTTAAAGTCACTGAATGTGGTAAGTAATAATTTATTGCAAAAATCTAAACACTATATATGACAGTTCGTTAAATGAAACTAAACTTGTCTGCTTCGCCACCAAAAGCCAAAGAGAACAGCTGATGCAAAGTCTTCTTGTTCCTAGCCGAGTGTCAAGTCAAACTTCCTCGAGATGATGTCAGCACCACTCAGTGGTGGAAATAGTATTTATGATCTTCACATAATTTTTTTTTTGGCAACATCTGTGAATGAGAAAGTGTTTTGAAAACTTACATCCCTCCCTGACTTTCAATGAAAGTTTGGTGACATTCGGCTCAGTGGAAGCGAAGTTATTGCATCTAAAGTGAGTATATGTTAGTGTTACCGGTACTAAAATAAGTTTCAAACAAAGAGCTAATATCAAAGTTTATTTTAAAATCGATAAAACATTTACCGAAACATTTGAATTGATGTAAAAAGTTTATGGTGATGATTATCTATCTCGTTTCAGAGATGGTCGTGAGGACATAAATGACGATGGGCATACGGGCCGCCGAAAATCACAGAAAACTCAATCAAAATTGTGCGTGAATTCATCGAAAATGAGCCCAAATCATCGTTGAAATTCATGGACCTCGATTTATTGCATTTTAACTAATCATTTGGGCTTACGAAAGGTCTGTGCACGTTTCGTTCCGCACGAGTTAACTGATGATTGCTCGGAATTCAACATTCAGAAGACATCATTAAAGAGGCGAGAAAAGACGAGAACTTCCTGTACAACATTGTAACTGGTAATGAAACGTGGTCTTTCCAACATGAACTTGAAATCAAGCGTCAAAGAGCGAAATGGAGGCCCCAGAGGAGCCACCACCCAAAAAATCGCGTTTGGAGAAGTCAAAAATCAAGTCGATGCTCATTTGTTTTTACGATTCCAAGGGAATTGTCCACAAGGGGTTCATGCCAAAAACCTTCAATGCGATCTACTATCTTAGCGCTTTGAAGCGTTTGTTGCATCGCATACGTCGAATTCCGCCAGAACACCGCGAAAGAGGAAGCTGGCGCTTATTGCATGATAATGCACCATCTCATCGATCCACCCTTGTGCTGATTTTTTGACTGGAAATCGCATTTTAACCATCAATCACTCACCGTATTCACTTGATATGGCTCCCTGTGACTTCTACCTATAAGAAAAATTGCATTTGGCCATTAAAGAAAAATGCTTTGCGTTCGTAGAAGGCTTCCAAAAGGCTTGTACCGACATAGCTTTTGGATCGCGCAACATAGTGTATCAAGGCTAGGGGAGACTATTTTGTATAAATAAATTCTAATTTATCAGAGCAACGTTCCTGTCGTTTCTATTTTAGCTCAGTCTCGTATATTTTGAAACGCACGTTGTACATCTTCCCCCACAGAGGGAACGCCGGCCGACAGAAAATGCTCTTGGAGGCTAGTATTCAAACTTGAGGATATGTTAGTCATTATAAAGTTCCTCCTGGGATGACAGCTAATGACCCCACTGAATCTGGACTACGCTTTCCACAATGAACTTGAATTGATGCCTCGGGCAAGCGGCTATAATGGTTTGGGCCTAGTTGCTTTGCACGAAAGTGCCAAGCTCATACTCATTCATGAATGGCTCCAATTCAACTTTCATATCGCCCTCGTTCCGGTCAAACTTTGAAAGACCTCAGAGTGCAATCAAGGTTTGCAACATCCGGTTGGTGGTGTAGGCTCGATTGAGACGGATTTCTGATTAACGCTGGTCTAACTCCAAGCACTTGTCTCCATAAAGGCCTGTGCCAATTCTCGCGTGGCCTTCCTACGCTACAAAGATAGCCATGGCACCAAAAAAGCGACTACACATACATTTGGAGATAGCGGCTCCAAGAGAGACTCAATCAAAATGGAGCAATTTCAACTAAAAATAAAACAAATCCAAAAAGTTTTTAAAAATTAATGAAATTATCAACAACGACGATGGAACTGAAAGTTAAGAACATATTGGGGTTGGTACCAACGACGATAAAAACGATGATTAATAACGATAAAAACGATGATTAATAAAATGACAGTAAGTAAAACGAACATTATGGACTGCCTTGTCCAAACCGAAATTTCCATGGTATTCGGGTGCAGTGAAAAAAAATGATGCGAACTAGCCAAAGAAAGAAAAGAGCGGGAAATTCCGCATGACCCGCCAGATGTTTGCGGCGTGGGGGGAAAATATATAAAGCATTGAAAACTTGACGGTTACTGCTGCAATCGCTGCCAAAGCGATCGAAGTAATAGTCTTAAATGCTGAAATAATACTCAAACATTCAGAAGCCTCCAAAAGTATCACGATAGAAGGAGAAACGAGTGACTATTTGACCGTCACCGTTGAAAACGTGGCTGAAGTACCTTATTTGGAAACAAAACCGATAACCTCTCTTAAGAAAGGAGTTCGCAAAGTACAATTGCCATTCAAGAATATCAAAAAAGCCTAATTCAAAAATCGTAAGGTGTTCAAAAAAGAATAAAATCAGCATACAACTCGCTAAAAACAGCAATGGTGTAAAAAATGGGTCCTTCAATCGGAGGAGCTCCTAAACCGTAAAGGGGATTACTGGAGGAGCTGGTTAAAGACCCAATGGGACTAGAAGGCCAAAGTGACGCCTGATGGCTGCACACAGATGATTCCACCACTCAACATCAATCAGAGAATGGCGTCTAGCCCAATCGAAGGAGATTAGGATTAAAAAAGGAAAGAAGAGTGGAATGCTAGATCAGGTGTTTCAGACAGTGTTGACAAAAGGAGCGAAGAATGTCGCAAAGAAACTCCGTCAAAAAGTTTCAGTAAATAAAGTTCGAGTAGATGGCCAACGAGAATAAAGATCTGACACAAAACAGGAAAGAAAAACCCGCGACAAAGACACTGGTAGTAGGCACTGCTCGCAAAACCCCAAGATGACCGTTCGTACACAAAAATTTTGTGTGATGTTAGGAGACATGCAAGGCCTGAAGACACAAATCACTGCTATAAAAGCAGTACGAATAACCTGATCAGGCCACATACTGGTCAAATTTAGAGCACAGGCTGACAATAAAGAAGCATCCTGTGACGCAGTAAGGAAAGTCCTTGACAAAATGGCAATTTTAACCTCGCTCAAGTCGATGATCGGATCAAAATAAGGCTGAGGTAGAAGAAGCCATCAAGAGGGAGCTCTCTAACGTGGGCAGGATCAAAGCTAGGCCAAAAAACCATAGGCGATAACGCATGGTCATCATTGACTTACCGGAAAAGGACGCCGAAGAATTTCGGAAGAAGGGCAAAGTAAGATTCGGTTGGGTTGTCTGTAAGATATGGCAAAACGCAGTGCTTCTCTAATGCCTTTGCTATGTTTACACCGCATAAGTAAGCAAAGAACCCGATAGGAGTTCCCTATGTTACTAATGCGGTGAAATGGGGAATGAAAGAAAAGAGTGTACAAAGGAAGCACACTGTATCCTTCGCAAGAAAAAAGAAAATGTTGTTTACTCAGGAAGCCTTAGCCAAAGCAAAATCACAATTTCGATTATCCATGTCCTGTAGGAAAACATGCACCGCAGTTTAACCAGCCAAAGCCTGCTTGTGCAGTTTACGAGGGACATGAAAAACCTGCATTCATGAAGCATAAAAGATAGACGTAATAGTGTGGGAAATCTTTCTTTGGACTACTTGAATTTAAATTTAAGGGTCCTCATTTCAATTCACAGGCAAAAATACTATGTTTAGAAAGCCTGTCATTATTAACAACTTTAAGTGATTTTAACTTTGAAGGTATTTGTTATTGTTTTAATCATTTGAACCTACCACCATAATTTAGTTACTTTTAAAATTCTTATTTTCATCAAGAGTTAGTGGCCTTTCAATGTTGAGATTGGGAAAAATAGCACAAATTTACTTAAAATTTTCATTTTAAAAGGCCACCATATTGTCTGATGATTAACATTCATTGAAAAGATTCTCAAAGATGTACATGATATACTCGTACACTCGCCCTTATGCAAAACAAGTAGTATCTGAGTCAATTGGAAGCACATACTCCTCAGTAGCTACGCATTGTTGTTGTTCTTGTAACCCAGAAAATTGAAATACTATAAGATTCTTTTCACAATTTTCACCATCAGTTAGCCTTTTCGCGATCTTGTTGTAGAAATCCTTGGGACTTAAGGGTACCCACACGATTTCATACAAGAAAATGTAAAATTGATAAATCGTACACATACAAAGTTTAGCTAATTTCAACTTCTCAGATATTTTTCGCTGTTATACTCATAAAGAACTACCTCCATGATTTTTTTAGATTCTTCGTCCACCGGTGTCCAATCGCGAGGATGAAGGGGACACCATTTTTTCATGTTTTTCCACTTTCCCTGTTTAATCTGGTGTCGATATGCAATTTTAATAAGTAATACTGAAAGATCTCATCAAGACCTTTCATCTGATATCCTTCTCGAATATATTTGATGACTTTTTTAAAAACGTTTATATCCTTGAACGGGGAAACCCCCTTAGAACCCTTTGAATTTATTCTTCTCTAGTTCCTGTGAAAACTTGCTGTGACGCATTGATGTACGGACGGACAGGCATTGATTTTAATAGAGTATTGCAAGCATTTTTTTAATAAAACCATAAAAAGAAGGCTCCAGGGCAAGATGGTGTTCCAGCGCATATTCAACTCTTGCCTACGGGAAGGGGTTCCCCTGGAACAATGGAAGGTGATGAGGGTCATGCTGATCAACAAGGGAAAATTAAATTCAAAATCGCCATGTGCATACTGCCCGTTATGTATGCTAGGCACGGCTTGGAAAATACCAGAAAAACTCATCAAGAGAAGATCCACTAACGTGATTCACGCTGCTAGGGATATATCATCTATCTTCTCCGCAGTATGGCTTTAGAGAAGGTTACTCCAACATTAATGCAATTGCAGAGGTAGTGAGCGGAGTCCACAAGGCAGAGGCACATAGCTGCACCAAGCGATGGATCATTATATTGGTGACACTCGATGTTAGAAACACCTTCAACTCCGCTAGATGGGTGAATATTCTGGATACACTGGGAAAGCCCTTTCAAATTAAAGAATATCTGATGCGCCGTCTGAGGGACTATCTGAAGGACCAAAACTTGCTTTATGATACGACATAGGGCCAACAAAAGATGGAAGTTACATCAAGTGTGGCTCAGGTATCTGTCCTTGGCGCAGACCTGTCGAACATATCTTAAAATGAGCTACTGTGACTGGAGATGCAAGATGAGTCGGATTTGATTAGCTACGTGGATAATGTTGCGACTCTACACGCTGGATGCAGCGATGGGCAAGCGCCACTTTCGCTAGATATGCAACGCTTTTTTAAATTATTTTGGTTATAAATAATGTGGTAACGAATATTTTACTCCGAAAAATCCATAAGTTTTCAATTACATTTATGCCGGGCAAGTGTGTAGAGGGAGCCATCAAATGAAGATAATTCCAATTAAGCCAGGATTGAAAAACTTCTGACATATGCTTACGTTTATTATGTTAGTAGAATCGAAATTCATGCCTGATTCTCAATTCATCGGCACTCGCAAAGTGGATTTTTTTTTAGAATACGAGGGTTATTCAACAAGTACTTAGCCTCACCACCCGATGGCGCTGTTATTACAAAAGAGTTTTACCATCGTGCAGTACATTCTTTTAATAGCCTACTGTCAACGTTTCAGTCAATTCCTTTCATTAGTTTTGTTTTGATAGCCTTTGAAAGCGAGCGTGTCGGTCGGTTGTACAAAAATGGAAAAAGAACAATATCGTTCAGTTATTAGATTCTTGTTTTCGGAGGGGAAAATGCGCAGCTAAATCAAAGATTACTTGGATACTATGTACGGTGATTCTTTTCCTTCAAAAATTGATCCAACGAGTTTGTTCGTGGCCGCACGCCGGTTTTTGATGAGCCACGCCTAGGTGCCCCAAAAACGCCTGCTACGGAGGAAAACGTTAAAAAAATCCACGATCTCGTGTTGGTAGACCATCGATTGAAGGTTTGTGAGATAGTTGAGACTGTGGGCATTGCAGAAGAAACGGTGCATCATATTCAACACGAAGAACTGGGCATGAGAAAGCTGTCGGCGCGATGGGGGCCACGTTTTCTCACACCGGAAAACAAACGGAACTGTGAGACACATTGGTGACGTGGCGCAATCCGGCGGAGTCCTTGCGTCATATTGTGACCATCAACGAAACATGGATTCACTGGTATACACCAGAGATCAAGAAACAGTCAAAACAGTGGACTTCACCCGGCGAACGTGCTCCGAAGAAGTCGAAATTGTTCGATCCGCCGGAAAAGTGATGGCTACCGTTTTCTGGGATTCACAAGGTGTGATTCGCATCGATTACCTCGAAAAGGGTTAAACAATCACGGGGCGTTACTATGCAGACTTATCGGGCCAATTTGACGTCAAATTGAAGAAAAAGTGGCCCGCTTGGCGACGGAAAAAGTGCTTTTTAACTAATTTCAGTAAATACGGTTTTGCCAATTTATGAGCCTATCACTTAGGTTTTTCCTTTATTTTTCTAACGACCCATTGTTCATGAGACTCATTCAAAATTTTGTTTGGTGTATTTCTAGCGTGGCTTTTCAATTTTTTCACCGGAAAACTTTGAATAATATTTTATACCGTTAGTGAAATTAAATTTACAATTCCACTTGTTTTGCGTGTAGAGTAACCTTTTTTTAAATGATTAATTAGTGATTCTCACTGCTTAAGTGTTGTCCTGCAATTCATTGTAAATATCAGACAATTGATCTATCTTTTACATATCCCGGAAAGTAGAAACACCCAAAAATCAATTAAAACAAAAAAAAATCCGAGGTTGAGCATGCACTTTAGACGCGCAAAGAGATACTGAATCAAATAAGTTGTGAGCTATTCTATGTACGCGTTTTTGTGTTATTTTTGCTAACGAGACATTTGAAACGTTCCTCCCGACTTTGTTGTATGCCCCAAATTTTAAAAATATTGATTTTGAAAACTGAATCAAAAGATTTATAAAATTACCGGGTGGGCAATATAATAAATACTTTTTAAACTACACGTTATTTTGTCACTGACAGATGATCCCCACTCAAAATTATTCTAGTGAGTCAGTATTAACCTTCCACGGAATAAAATGAGTCGATTTACGCTTGAACAACGTTGGAAAATATTGAAATCGAATTAATTGTATGATCATCTTTTCTGATGAGGCACATTTTCACCTCGCGGCTATGTGAACAAGCAAAACTGCACTATCTGGGGCTCGGAGAAGTCACTGCATCCTCAACGAGTGACATTGTGGTCTGGATTCTGGATTGGTCGCATTATTGGACCGTTTTCCTTTGAAAATGAGGCTGGAAATGCTGTTTCGGTCAACGGGGAGCGCTACAGAGGCATGATAACCGACTTTTTGCAGCCGAAGATTGAAGATTTAAACTTGACTGACTTTGATTCCAACAGAATGGCGCGCCGTGCCATACAGTTCATCAAACAATCTTTTGCGTTCAAAATTCAGAAATCGTGTAATCAGCCGCCTTGGCCATCTCAATTGGCCGCCTGGAAGCTGCGACTTGACACCGTTGGACTTCTTTTTATGGGAAGCTGTGAAAATTCGTTGTTATGTGGAAAATCCAAAAACGATCCAAGCACTGAAATTGAATATTCAGCAAACCATTGCTCGAATAGGGCCCAAAACAGTATGCAAGTGCCAATAAGCTTTTTTTAAAGCCATTTGTCCCACTTCTCAAGAATATTTGCGCTTATTGAATTAAAAGATGATCTAATCCTGAAAACTAAATCAATTACTAATACTATAGGTTTCATCGCAACTGCATTTGTGGCCGAGTGGACAGTGTATAGCGGCTAGTTTTGTCAATGTCAATTCCACGTTGAATGTACAAGTATTCTATACTAAATCTTATATTGCTTCGAAGTAACAAACCAATTCATTGAGTTTAGTTGATTCCGAGTGCCTGACTCAGTGTAAAATAAGTTGCAGCTGATATGAATATGTGTCGCCTCTTGGAACAGTATTGGTCAACAGCTGGATTGCTGCAGTACTCCTGCCTGAGTGAGGTGGGCCATGTTTCCTTTGAGTTACATCTGATGCTTGTAACTAAGTTCGAGCGATATGTTTGAGAGGTGTGCTGATTGGAGTCCACCGAGTCCTCTTAATATTTGGATTGCTCAAAATTGATGCAGTTGCTAAGTCAGTTGTAGATGATCATGTGTTTCTCGCCTTAAATGCAGTCACTTTACGGAAAGCTGACCTCAAACGTCATGTAGAAACGTGAATTCTTTCACCATTGACTTGAATTTTATAGAAAACCTGCAATACTCTGCTTAGGAATCTATGACGTTCAAAGTATGACTTTAAAAGGCGTTTGAGAGTTGAGTACACAAGAGTGCACACTAAGATTTTTACTTTGGAAAATCTTACGTTGATAATCATACGCAGTCTACATTGGCCGAAGCGTTTGCATTACTTCTCGGAGTGGCTGGATGAATATGTTTGGCTGGATGTGATTATCTCCAGCTGCAATAAACGCTGGCAGCAAAATATGTACAGTCTCTCCAATGAAGTTGACGACCTGGATCATACATTCTTCAAATGCAACGCTTATAATGGGCAAAGGAAGGAATCTGAATTTTGCAATAAAGAGAAAGAAGAAGTACCAGATAAGCGATCTCCCAGCCCCAAACATCCCCCGGCTGCTGTGAGTCCCTTTTATCGTTTAAGACTACCCGAACATAATGTGCCACCTGGTTCCGTTTGCCAACTGATTCGAGCATCACTGCGACTATATTAACCGGGGTGAAGTCTTCCGTCTCCCTATAGAGAGCTTTTTGCAGCCTGTCCCATTTCATGCTAACAAAAAATGGGTGGCAGGCGTTATCTTCCTCTCCTGGGCAATACCAACCATTGGGGCACCGCGACTTACCAATCTTGTGCAGGTAAGACTGAAAACATCCATGCCTACTCCAAAACTGGGTCAGATAGAAGTCAGCCTCACCATGTCTTTGATTAAGTCACAGCCTTACATCCAGGATGAGGCGCGCAGTCCACCTTCCCTTTGTGCAATGCACCCAAGGCTGCTGCCAATTGTTGAGTGAGCACTGTCTCTCTTCACGGACAGCCATCTCCCTAGAATTTCCTTTTTGATGCAGATAAATAGAGCGGCGCTCTCTAGCATGGAGACCGAGGGGTACCATGTCTGCAATGACTTTCATCGCCGAATCAGATACTGTCGGATAGGAAGATGCAATCTTCAGCGCTCTACTTCTCTGTACCAGTGCCAGGCATTTTCGGTATACGTCCTTGCTGAGAGCGCTGCTCATACTTCTGCTCCGTACAGTAGCACTGAACCTACAGCATTCATCAAGAGACGTCTTCTTGACGGGCTGGGTCCCCCTAAGTTGGCCATAAGTCGACTCAGAGCCAATATTCCCGAAGCAGCCTTCTCAGCCGTTGCCCTGATTTGCTCAGAGAAACTCATCTTCGAGTCGATCAGTATCCCCAGGTACTTCACAAATGGCTTTGATTCGATTCGTATTCTCCAATACTGATCATCCTTACTCTAGGGATTCTCCTTTTTGTGAAGATGACCACTTTGGTTTTCTCCAGTGCTAAACTGAGCCCGCGAGCAGTCATCCAGTCCCCCATTCGGCACACTAGCATACCTAGCCTAAGTTGCGCCTGTTCAACGGTGCGCCCAGCGACCAGAGCCACAACATCATCCGCAAAGCCGACCAAGCGCGACTCATCTGGCATCTCAAGTCTCAGTAGTCCATCGTAACACACGTTCAATGATCTTCACTGTGACATGACGAAATATATGGCGTCATCAATTATCCATATATCCTGGCAGTAGGCAAAATGCTATGGGAACGGAAACCCAGACAGAAAACCAAATCATGCAGGTCCACAAGGGGAACCAAATTACGGTGCAGGGGGTCAGATCCCCAGTACCGGCGGCAGAGGGTAGTGAGCGAGCAGGCTCCCGGCCGTCGTCATCCAGCGACTGCAATGTTATAGAAGTGGTGAACTTGGCTTCTGTAACAGATATAACTACAAGCAAACAGGACGCTAGCACAGAGAACCCTTTCAGGCAAAAACCGCTGTTGGCAAGAACACCGATAAAGCAAGTCACCGATTGCGGGGGGAGGCAGCAAACCCCAGAAACACTGTCAAAGTCAACATCACAGGTTAAATCATCGGAGACAGACCACAGACGGACTAACGAACGAAAGAAGGCAGAGTGCGTTGTGCAACCTGGCATCATTGCGGCCTTTGGGCGCAGTAGAAGGACTACGCGCACCCCGGAGTGTCCAGTGCAAGACGTACACAATCTGGATCAAGCTGCAACACCAACAGAGGCCAGTGTAAGACTGGGGGAGGGAGAAGTTTTGCCGTTGGCCGACGCCACTTCAAACGCGACCCAAGCGGTAGAAACAAAAGGGCTAGGAAACGGGGGCCTCTCCCAAGAGGTGGCGCCAAATAACACAATCGTCCTTGACCGCGCCGAAGAGGAGCGGCTTACTCGGAAAGCGGGGACTATCGTCAAACAACTGAGGGCTGCCTGCGAAGTGCAGAAAAACATAGGCAAGAGTGTCAAGAATGGCATTCTTGAACTGGAGGAGCTTTTTGACCGCATAACGCACTACAGGCGGAGGTGGCTTGCAACCGAAAAGCACCAAAAAGACACGCTCTCCCTCGAGGCATCAGTGGGTCCTAGCAGCAGCAAAAGAATGTCTGGTAGCCCAATTGAAGGCGACCGTGAGAAAAGGAGGAAGGACGAGACCATAAACGAAGTTGACACTCCAGGCGAGGAATTTCATGTGGTGCAAAACAAGGCAGCGAAAAAAGCGGCCAAAAAGCTACTCCTAGAAAAAACAGACAAAGAGCTCAACCACGAAAAGAACAAAGAACCCCCCGATATACCGCAGAAAACAAAAAGCGAACCGCGGCGAAAACCCTTGCGAGAGGCACTGCTTATTAAACCCACTAAGGGCCGAACCTACGCAGATGTCCTCCGTGAAATTAAAGGAGCGGTCAAGCCAGACGACACCAAAACTGCCATCAAAGCAGTTCGACCAACCCAGACCGGTGGCCTGCTGGTGGAATTCGGGCCAGAGGCCACAAACAAAGATGCATTCCGTGACGCGGTTCAAAAGGTTCTTGAAGATGCGGCAAGGGTTGCCTCGCTTGAACCGATGGCCACCCTGGAAATCAGGGACCTCGACTGCGTCACGGACAAAGCTGAAGTAGAGGATGCCATCAGGAGGGAGTTCCCCAGCTTAAGTGAAGTCAAGGCAAGATTGACACGTGAAAACCCAAGGGGGCAACGCATGGCTATTGTCGAACTAGCTGATAAAGACGCCCAAAAAATCCTGGCGAAGGGCAAAATTAAGATAGGTTGGGTGATCGCAGGATACGGAGAAGAGCGATCCCTATCCGCTGCTTCAGATGCCTCGAATACGGACACACCACGTATGGCTGTAGGGGACCCGACTGGAGATCTCTGTGCTACAAATGTGGTGAAACGGGGCACAAAAGGAAGGAGTGCACGAACGAGGCAAAATGCATTCTTTGCAAGGATGCTAAGCTAGCACCCGGCAACCTCAAACATGAGCCGGGGACAGGGAGATGCTGGGTTTTCAAGGAGGCCCTAACTGAAGCCAAATCGATACTCAAATGATCCGTATCCTGCAGGTCAATTTGCACCGAAGCACAAACGCCCAGGATCTACTTGAGCAGTTTGGGAGGGATAAGAAAGCTGACCTCCTGTTGCTGAGCGAGCAACATCATAACAAGGACTCGCAAGCGTGGTACCCTGACAAATCTAGTACCTCGGCCATCTGGGTTCGAGACAGCGCCCGCCTTCATGTGCAGGGCCATGGACGCGGGGATGGTTTTGTGTGGGTGCGGTGTTCAGGGATAGCACATTTCAGTGTTTATCTGACGCCTCACGAGGCAATGCGATCTTTTCGAACCAAACTCGATGCCCTGGAGGACGCTGTCTCGAACACAGAGGGCCACATGCTGGTCGGGGGAGACTTCAACGCTAGAGCCATTGAATGGGGTATGCTACAATCCGACCCAAGGGGAAAGTAAATCTTGGACATGGCGGCCAGAACAGCGCTTTTTGTCCTAAATACTGGTAACACCCCTACTTTCCGCCGCTGGGGTTGCGTAGGAACCATACCCGATGTGACACTCGCTTCGGAGTCCCTGGTGCCCAGAGTACACAACTGGCGAGTACTAGAGGACTACTCGGCTAGTGATCACCAGTATATAGCTGTTGAGATTCACGACGGTGCCACTCTGCGTGCATATGCCCAAACTTCAATCCTCGGATGGAGGACTGGGAGGATGGACGTTGAGAGGTTCACTGACGCGCTTACGGCAGGCGCACCGTTGCTGGGAGCTCCGCCAGGGAGTGGAGGGCCTACAGCCGATGACTTGGTGAACTCAACTATGAGTACCATCATAACTTCTTGCGAGACTTCCATGCCCCGTCGGAGACCCCGGCACGGTAAGCCTCCAGTATACTGGTGGTCAAACGAGATCGCCGAGCAAAGAAGCGAGTGTCACAATCTTCGGCGAGAAGCCCAGCGGGCGCGAACACGGGAGGAGGCAGACACTAGGTTAGCAGTATACAGGCCCGGCAGGAAATATCTTCGCAGGCTTATTAACAGGAGCAAGGCCCGATGCTGGCAAGACCTCGTGGACGATGTAAATAGGGATCCGTGGGGCCTTGGCTACAAGCTGGTCATGGGGAAACTTGGTGCCCTACGGAAGCCTTGTATACATGACGCGGAAAAGATGGACGCGATAGTGCGGGGACTCTTCCCCGCCCATCCCGACCGTGTTGACGCTGTCCGTGGTGAAATAGCGGTCGAGTGTCCACTCTTCACACAGCTGAAACTGGAGGAGGCAGTCCTCTCCCTGAAAGCGAGGAAGGCTCCAGGTTCAGATGGTGTTCCAGCTGAGGTGTTGCAGCTCGTCTATCACCATTGTCCAGACTTGCTGCTCAGCACATTCAACGCTTGCCTACGGGACGGGATTTTCCCGGTACGATGGAAGGTAGCGAGGCTCGTGCTGGTCAGCAAGGGGAAGGAAAATCCCGAATCGCCGTCTGCATACCGCCTGCTATGCATGCTAGACACGGCTGGGAAAGTGCTAAAGGAACTCATCAAGGGAAGACTCACTGACGCGATTCGTGATGCTGGGGACTTATCTCCTCGGCAGTACGGCTTTAGAGCAGGACGTTCTACCATTGATGCGATTGCAGAGGTGGTGAACGCGGTCCAAAAGGCAGAGGCATGTAGTCGCACCAAGCGACGGATCGTCCTGTTGGTGACACTCGACGTCAGGAATGCCTTCAACTCCGCTAGATGGGTGGATATTCTGGACACGCTGGAAAGCTCTTTTCAAGTTCCAGAATATCTAATGCGGCTTTTGAGGAACTACCTTAAGGACTGAAGCCTGCTCTACGACACGACATAGGGCCAACGAAGGATGGAAATTACATCGGGTGTTGCCCAGGGATCTATCCTTTGTCCGGACCTGTGGAACGTGTCTTATGACGGGCTACTGAGACTTGAGATGCCAGATGAGTCGCGCTTGGTCGGCTATGCGGATGATGTTGCGGCTCTGGTCGCTGGACGCACCGTTGAACAAGCGCAACTTAGGCTAGGTAGAAAACCGAAGTGGTCAACTTGACAAAAAAGAGAATCCCTAGAGTAAGGATGATCAGTATTGGAGATACACAGGTCGAATCGAAGCCAGCGGTGAAGTACCTGGGGCTACTGATCGACTCGAAGATGAGTTTCTCTGAGTAAATCAGGGCAACGGCTGAGAAGGCTGCTTCGGGAATATCGGCTCTGAGTCGACTTATGGCCAACGTAGCGGGACCCAGCCCATCAAAAAGACGCCTCTTGATGAGTGCTGTAGGGTCAGTGCTACTATGCGGAGCAGAGGTATGGGGCGACGCTCTCAGGAAGGAGGTATACCGAAAATGATTAGCACAGGTACAGAGAAGAGGAGCACTGAGAATTGCATCTTCGTATCCAACAGTCTCCGACTCGGCGGTGAGAGTGATTGCAGGCGTGATACCTGTCCCCCTCCTTGCTAGAGAGCACCGCGCTATTTACCTGCGCCGAAACGAGGATGCAAGGGAGATGGTTGTCCGCGAGGAGAGACAACGCTCGCTCAACGATTGGCAGCAGTCTTGGAGGAATTGCACGAAGGAAAAGTGGACTGCGCGCCTCATCCCGGATGTGAGACCGTGGCTAAATCGAAGGCATGGTGAGACTGACTTCTATTTGACCCAGCTTTTAAGCGGGCACGGGTGTTTTCAGTCTTACCTGCACAAGATCGGTAAGTCACGGTCTTCCGATTGTCGGTTTTGCCCAGGAGAGGAGGACAATGCCTGTCACACATTTTTAGCGTGTGTCAAATGGGCCAGGCTGTGAAGGGAACATACAGGGAGACGGGAGAGCTCACCCCGGATAATATAGTTGCGGTGATGCTCGAATCGGTTGACAAATGGAACCAGGTGGCACATTATGCTCGAGCAGTCCTAAAAGATAAAAGGGACTCACAGCAGCCGGAGGTGCTGGGGCTGGAGGATCGCTCTTCTGGAAGTTCCTCTTCCTCTCTCCCCTCCCGCTAGGAAAGGGACTCCCCAGCTTGAAGGCGCTCCACGGCGTAACAAAACGAGACCTGGCCCGAAGTAATGTGTCAAACGGTTCTAGGCTGGGTTCTCAGGTTGACAGGGCAGGTGTTTAGTGGGAAGTCCAAGGGTATCCTCCATGGGAGTCCCACACTGCCAGACACCTCCCTACCACAAAAAAAAAGGAACGTTCCACAGGTCCGGGCCGAGGATAGATCCCCCGGCAACACCCGATGTAATTTCCATCCTTCGTTGGCCCTGTGTCTGTTGTAGAGGAGGCTTCGGTCCTTTAGGTAGTTCCCCAAAAGCCGCATTAGATATTAGATGGACTTAGGTGGGCTATTTGTGATATTGAAATAGCTAGTTGACTTGTCATCAAGTAATTTTTTCACCAATTGGTGAAAAAAGTGGTTTAGCGAGTTTGCTGTTCCACATGAGCATGCTGCGATGTTAGTCTCCAGGCCAAAAAATTCAACATTTAATGACATGATTATCTTTCACTTAATTTATTATTTTCCATATTTTGTGTGAGTTGTCCGCCGCTGTTTGCAACCTTCTGGAGTAATATGAAAATTTAACCTACTTTTATGAGATTCTTTTAGGGCTTGGTTATACAGATATTTAAGTACGTGATCTTCAGCGTTCTTTTTGTATTTTTTAGAAGCCTTCCTTTTGTTAATACTAGCCTCAATAACTTTTTTTGTTTTTTTTGTTGTCGACATCTGATCTCTTTCTGAATGTTAGAATCATGTTTGGACTCTGTAATCATATTTTTGAGTTCCATAAGGTTTTCAGGTTTTCGTTTGCCTAGCAACTGTTGAAATTTCGACTTGAAAAAATCTTTGTCTAAATATCTGAATATTTTGTGAGTAGGTTTTTGCTTATTGAGACTTTGACCATGGGCGACAATTTTTAGGACACGATGATCTAGCTCCGGCCAGTCTGCAAATGTGAGTTTAATGTTTTCAGCAATTTTTTTTTTATCATTTGTTGCTCTGTGATCCAGGCAGGTACTTGAAGTCGGGCGAGTAATTTTGTCCTTATTGACAATGACCACTCCGTTTTTTTCCAGATTTTCCTTGTCCGTCCTCGCTTTTGGAGATTCTGTAATCACGTCTATATTTGTGTCAGCAATTGTGATTGGATTTTTTTAGAGTAGGGTAGAGTATATTGCATCTATGACTGTGCAGAAGTCCTGCGCATTGAGATGATTGAGATTATAGTAAGAACCAATTTTCAGTTTTTCACCTGCGCAGGTTATTTCAATTATTATTATATTATATATGTCAGATGTTACTCTCTTAGTCGCCAAATTAATTGTATCTTTTATATAAACTGCTGTACCTCCTCCTCTTCTGGGCCTGTAGGAGAAAACGGAGCTTTATCCCAGAGTATACTAATAATTTGTTTCTTCAGGATAGATCCATTTTTCGTTTAGTATAATCAGATCCATTTCAGGACTTTGCTGCAGATAAATTTGAATATCACTCAACTTTTGTCGTAGGCTTCTTGTTTTGGGATAAAAGATAGTTAATTAGTCGTTTGATTGAGTTTTGTGATTAGCAATCATCATCAAAACTGTAGTCAGCAGCACTCCTTCTAGCAATTACAATCCTTCTTTGATACTACGGGCACTCCCACGAGTCTGCAGTGTGTGAGTAATCAGCATTCGTATTTTTACCCATACAATTGTAACAGTTCTCATGTGTGCTTTTGCATTCCTTGTGCTTATGTTTTCCTCCACATTTCAAAAAGATTTATTCTCCTTCGTATTTTGACGTTTTATGGTTATATTTTTGGCACTTAAACCATCTCGTAACGTTAAAGTCTTCCTTCACAAAATATGACCCATAATCAATGTTGACGTATTTGTTATTTAATCTTTTATACATGCTTCAATTTACCTCAATGATGTGTAACCACTTACCGTTTTTTGTCTGTCTGACATGAATGAGCTCCATTTTTTCTCTATTCTTAACATCAAGGCTTAGCGCCTGTATTTCCTTTCATAGTTCCTCATTTGTGAATTGGTTTGCCAGCCCATTTATAACCAGTTTGGGTTGACGCATTTTTGTCTCGGTAATGTCGTACTCATCCTGCATGTTATCCATTGTTCATCGATGTTGGCACAGGTCATTGTTTTAATTATCGCCCCCACCATAGCGAATAGGCCGTAGCGGTTGAAGAGGAATCTTGCAATATGACGGTCTTATCCTCGACTTAAAATCATCAAGCATTATATCTGATGATGTATGCTTTTTTTGGCTTGATTATGATCCCTTTCTGGGGCATGACATCAGAGCGAGGCTCAGTTTGGGGTGTCGTATGATTTTTTATCACCTGTGCATAAGTTGGTTTGTGCGTAGCTGCCGTCTTATCAATTAAAGAACTGACATTTGTCTTTGATTCTTTAATGTAACTTTCCAAATCTTTCGTTAGCAGAAAAAGCTGTTCCTCCTTTGATTTTTAATAAAACAGCTTACAAGTAGGGCACATCCATATAAGATCATCTAATATCACCTTGATGGTCCTGTATCTCTCTTCAGCTATCTTTATACAGTTCAAGTGAAACCACTTAAAACACCCCAGGTTATCGCTGAGTGAGCATTTCAACAGGTTTCCTGCATTTACCACGCTTCACCTTCGGTGTTTTTGTTGCCATTACTGGAATCATTACCCGCGATAGTATTTAAATTTATTTAGATTACCTCGGATGCACTTATTTATTCTCTCCAATTCCACTTCACGATAGATTCTTAAATTTTTTTATTTTTTTATTAATTTTTTAAAATATCTTTGTTATCAAAAATTTTTTTTTAATTTTGTTTATATTAAATGTTTGTTTTTTTTAAATGTTTCACATGGGTTTCTGCCAAATGTATTATTTTTATATTTTTACACTTCAAAGAGAGCTAAAGTGCTGCCCCCTCTCTTTTGCTATAATTTTTTAAACAAACATATCCAAATCCCTTTTCTACTAACAAGTATAATATTATCTCCTCAGCCCCACCCTGATGGGGCAGCATATCGAACCCGCTGGCTAGTGCTTTAATTTCTGCCTAGACCATTTGTAGATCCCATTTTGCTCCGATCGGCGTGGAATTAAAGAAAAAATTACTAGTCATTAAAATTTAGGTTCGTTAAAATCACTTTGTATATCATTAATGAAATACTTCAAATGAACTGTTCATTAAAACAGCTTTCGTAAATTTAAGATACCACGTACTTTGATACTGTAAATGAAAGTATCTTTTATTATAAAACATCTTTTCAAAGGATTTTCAAACTAATTTTAAATAATATCATTTTTGTGTACATTTTTGGAAACATATTGAGTCGATAATTTTTCAAGAATATATACATTTAAGCTGCAATATTTAGAAGAATATCTTTTGATCAGTCTCACACCATTTGATAGCATTCCAACTTATTAAGTAATCCAAACAGAATTTGCATAGCCCAAAAGACATTTGAAATCCATTAAACAGGATTCCTCTCAGCGGCATTATCAGAGCTGAATCTCAAGTGCAAACTATATCAAACAGCTCGGTCTCATTGGAGTCAAAATACCCAGAACCATGTTATTTACCTGTCCCAATTAATTACATTCTGAGTGTCTTCATTCATCAAAACTAAATCAGATTCCACTTGTAATCCCGCACTATTGCTCCTAGATTTATCGTATCTGCCTGTATCTATAGAGCAATATCGAGCAGGACGCCATTGGCAACGCCCAATCTAGTTAGTATGTAAGTTCATCCTGATTCGAACCAATTCTAATTAAATGTATCAGTAAGGAGAAATCTCCGTGCACATGCCATAGTTGCCATTCTGATTCGTACAACGTAAAAACCACGAGCTTTTGCAAATGAATGCTTGCATATATATAATGAAGTAGTTGACATTCATCTACATTTGTGGCTGGATTTTGCATATGGACCAGCAAAACATACTCGTAGTTCCACAGTTAACTTGAAATTTAATTAAAATCAATTTGACACCAATAGAACGACGACGCACGTATAACAGGCAACATTTAAGTTTTGGATTTGTAATTTGATACTATTTTGTTAAGGATATTCATTTGAATTTCAGAGGGAGAGAGTAAGTTGTAGAAGAAATGCTTTTGTAAGTATCAAATTGTGCATCCTGCAAGGAAATTGTATGAACATTTATCAAATGATTATATCGTTAGAGTTAAATTTGAAACTTACTTTGGTCAAAGTATCCATTGCGGTCACTTACCCAAATAATTTCGGATTGAACACTTTGAGTATATTTGGCAACGTGAGATGTGTACGCCAAGTACCTTGGCCACCGATACACCAGGAAACTCCTCGGTTTTCCACCATTAGTTCCCATAATGCTTTTGAGTTGGCAGCAGTAGCACTTGTTAAGGAATCTCCCATAGCTGCTACAATGTCAATATCACCTATGAATAGAAAGATTTGTTTTAGGCTCGGGTTACTGTCAGTACTGGAGTTAATGGGAATACAACTTTTTGAAATGCTAACAAATAACATGGTTGATATAAGCAATGAGGAATCGGAACCAAAGAGCTTAAACCTTAGAAATTTTGAAAGTGTATTCGGTACAGTAAGATTTGGTTTGACCACGTCTAAATGAATCTTGATTAGTTGTCTAATGTCCGTTGCATTCAGTGGCATCTTGCTAAAACTTGCTTCTATGTACATACTCGTATACCTGCTATCTATTTTGGCAGTACATTTTTTCATCAACCAGTCGATTTGACCTTTCCTTTTTCTAACTTTTCTTCTTGTGTTCAATAAGTACTGGAACGTGTGAGTTATCTCGCGACATATTGATCCTTTGAGACCCGAGTAAATTAACATTCAAAATGGAATTTCCTTTTCTATACTGACTCATCCCAAGTTTTAGCTCCTTTAAATAATTCTATTACTATCTCGCCTTTGTCTCTCCCTTCCATCATGGTTCTTGAATTTTTGCGTAATTTCTTAATTTAGGTAGTCTCTAGCCATAAATACTGGTTTTTGTACCAAAGGGATGAAAGTTTATTCAAAGAGTATCTAGGTGATTTCTAATGCATATGATCTTTGTTTGAACACGTATTTCACTGTGAATACGAGGCGGTCCGAAAAGTACTAAGTATATAACAAGTTGGGTAAACAGGCAAAATGCAGTCACCAGATTGAATAAAGTCAAGAAGCATGTCAATGACGATTTTATTGGAGAAACTATGAAATTCGAAGATCATACTATTATTAACAAAGTTGCACGAATTTAGACTTCTGAGGTTTTCGTTATTGTTACACTCATAAATATCTCCCTTGATAATTATTTCAGATGTCCATTTGCGAGGGAGGAAACACATTTTTCATGTATTTCCCCCCTGTGCCCCACTGAAGCAAAAACTGACTGTTTAAGAACTGTTTTGAAAAGCTCCCATGAAAACTTTCATTTCATACTCATATCGGCTACGTTTGATGATTTTTTTTTCAGGGGCCACTCTCCTGTACTGTTATCATCGATTAATAGCCAATTTTTTCGAATCCTAGAGTTGTTACAAAGCCCTTTTGCTAGAAGCTTCCTCCCGCCTCCTTGACTTGTTTCACTTATGAGTATTAATTGTAGGTACTCATCTTCAGTCATTCATTAAATTGAATCAAGTGTTCAAAGCATGCACTTTAAACGTTGAAGTTGGGAAAAAATAACTCAAAATTATTCAATCTTCGCATTTAAAACAGCCACTATTTTGTTTACGATTACTGATACCACTAGCTGAACTGATTCTCAAAGGTATTCATGACACCTATCATTCCTGAAATTTTCATGCAAATCCTAGCAAAACTGTGGTGTCTGAGTCGGTAAAAAGTGCATGTTGTTCCATAGCCATATGTTGCCATACTAATACATGCAGGGCATATTGTTCCATAGTAATACAGGAAAATTCAAACCACTGTAACTTCGCTAAATATAATTCAATCTTTATGAAACTTGCAGGGTTAATTAATCTTATAAATAATCATCTGTGTACTGAATTTTCACCGTTAAGATTTTATTTAAGAAAACATAATATCGATAAATCATACTATTACTAACAAAGTTGAGTGAATTGCGACTTCTCACGTATTGTTGTTGTTGTACTCATCAAGGCCTACATTCTTGATTTTTTTCAGATTTTTCGGATCACAGGTGTCCAATCGCGAGGGGGGGGGCACACATTTTCCGTGTATTTCCCCTCCCTGTGCGCACCTCGAAGCAAACTTTGCCAAACTAAGACCTGTTGTGAAAAGTTCACATTATGGCCTTTCATTTGATACCCATATCGGCTACCTTCAATGAATTTTTTTTTTCGAGGGGTCACTCCCCTATATGGGGAGACCCCCCTTAAATACCTTATAAAATTTTTTTGTACTTGAACTTTGAAGAGAGCACCACTTTACATCTACATACAAAATTTGATGCTACTAGCTTAAGTAGTTTTCGAGAAAAACTGCTGTGACACACGGACGGACGGACGGACAGACAGACATACGGACAGACGGACAGACAGGACGCGATTTTAGAAGGGTTTCGTAAAATCATTTTACAAAACCCTAAAAAAACGGTAAATTGGCAATTTATTTCTCAACACAATCTCGTCTACTCTTGACGTAGCGATGCTGCACTTCTTTAACCCATCTGAAAAATAGTTTTTTTTCGAGGTCTGTAAGGTATGCCTCCATAGCGGCGACGACTTTCTCATTTGACTCAAATTTTTTGCCTAGCGAGTGACTTTTTCAAGCTTGGAAATAAAAAGAAGAATCTTGAGAATACGGTGGATGGGGCAGTAGTACGTAGCCCAATTCCATCAATTTGGCTGTAGTTATGATGTGGGTGTAAGCTGGTGCGTTATCATCGTGGAAGAGCACTTTTTTCTTCGCCATATGGGGACTTTTTTCTGCAGTTCGGTATCAAAATGGCTCAATTATTTTGCAAAGTAGAGCCCTGTGACCACTTTACTCTTCTCCAGGTAGTTGATTCAGATTACATCTTGTGAACCCCAGGTAGTTGATTCAGATTACATCTTGTGAACCCCAGAAAACGGTGGCGATCACCTTTTCAGCCAACAGACAGTTTTCGCTTTCTTTGGAGCACGTTTGCCTGGTGAGATCTACTGTTTCGCCTGCACCTTGGTCTCCAGTGTGTACCAATGGAGCTATGTTTTGTTGATGGTCACAAAACGATGCAGAAACTCCTTCAAATTGTGCTTAAACAGCATCAAATATTATTCTGAAGTGGTCTCATATTTGTGTTTGTTGTCCGAAGTGAGCAAATGCGCACCTATTGCGCCAAATTTCATGCAGGATATGATCCATGCAATATTTTGGGATGCTTACTGTCTGAGCTACATCAAGCACCTTCAATCGGTGGTCTGCTCATACGAGCTTGTGGATTTTTGCTATCTTATCCTCCGTGGTAGTTATTTTTGGGGCACTTGGGCGTGACTCATCAAAAACCGACATGCGACCACGTTGAAACTTATTAAGCCAATTTTTTACAGTCACTATCGCAGAAACAGAGTCACCATGCACAGTATCTAAGCACTCTTTGGTTTTGCTGCGCCATTTCCCTTCCAAAAATAAAAAACGAATCGTCGCTCAATAATGTTATTACTCTATTTTTGTAAAATCCGCGAATGCACCTGCTTCTACTCGTGGTCAAAACATAACTACTAGTCCAACTCGGTTGTGATTTTGGCAGTAGCCATCTACGTGAAGTACTACGCAATAGTGAATCTCTTTTGTTATAGTGGCGCCATCAGGCGGTGATATTAAGTGCTTATCGGACTGCCCTTGCATTTATCACAGTGAAATATGTATTCAAATCTGTCCGAAGTATATTATATATTTGTATAAGTTTTTTGTTTTACTTAAAGTAAGTATACGATAGTGTCGCAAGAAAATCCTTGTAATGGAGAGACTACATTCATTCTACTTCAACATAAAATTTTTCAACTAGATCTGGTCAAAGGTTCCCTAAAAGCTGAGAAATGCCAATAACTGCAAGTGCCCCTGCAGCTCTTCTATCAAATCCTACTTACACTTCCTTGTGGTGGTCGCTGGAAACTTTTACTTTTTGTAGAAAGCTAACGTTAGAGTTTGTAAGAGAGCCTTCTGTGGCCTGATAATGAAATCGAAATTAAAAATTATGCCGCCGAAATTGAGGTTGAGTGGCGGGCTAACCCAGAATTATTTCTAAACTTGCAACAGAGCCTTAGAATGGATTGGACCTATGGTAACGGCCTCGAAACAGAAAAAATTACCATAGCATTGGATATTGGAAAGTCAGATCACTCAGCAACCCTAATACTGTCCAGTACCTTTTACAACATGGCAGCCAATGCAAATCTATTGGCAATCAAGGAAACGAACTGAGCCGAAAGCGATGTTTAAGACAAGCCTACAGGTAAGTGAAAATTTGTAGAGGCCTTTATTGTGGGTAAGTGGCTTAAATTGCACATTATCAATTTTAAGTAGTCAGTGAACTGTTGTGTCTAATTTTTATGAAAGCGAAACGGTTCAAAGTTTCGGTGATTAACGTGCATCCCCAACCAGAAGAAAAGGACGAAGAAACGAAGGAAATGTTATACGAGTACAATAACTTCAAAAGACTGCATGACTAACAAATTATATTAAACTAGACTACAAATTATATTAAAATAATCGTGTATGATTTCAATGCTGAGTTTGGCAATGAGCTATCTCATCAGGGAACGACTGGAGGATATAACCTCCACAATGAAACAAATGACAATGGCCAGTGCCTGATTCACTTTACATCTAGTAGGAATCCAGTTATATGAGTATGCACAGATGGCAACACATAAAATTAGATTAATTTATTTATTTCCCAAAACAAGGTAAGTCATTCCTATGAAAATAATTAATACACTTCGTTGATACATAAAATAATTATTACACTGCATCTATATAAAATTAATTACTACACTAAGGCATTGGAAGTGAGAGAGATTTTGTTACTTTTGATTTAAATAGAATCTTGGATATGGATGGGGAGTAGTGGTCACTAAACATATTATAATCACTACAGCATCTATTTATTGGCTCATTGTACCCATAACTCGTCTGATGTTTGCTTATGGTAAGCAGAGTGCCTCATTTTTCTGACAGCCTCGTTTAACCAGATTTGATTGCAGATAACTTATACATTAATAGTGCGCTTCGGTCATCGAAAGCCAGACATGAAAATAACGCCGTTCTTCGCAAAGAGAGAGATGCTAAATTTATCATCCAGAGTCGAGTCTCATAGGGTGGTATGTTATGGAAAAGCCTGGGATTGTAAAAGGGCCTCAAAGCAGAGAGTAAAAACTGCTTTTGTACTGACTCCAGTCTTACGGCATGAACTGTTTGGTTTGTTAAGTTTTACCAATGCGTTGGCGATGTATGTGCCGATTCTGAGGGGGTAGTTAATTTCCCTCTTAAATGGGTTGTGGAGTAGGTTAATAATTTCGTTAACCACTGGTGGGGAATGAATGATACGAGTGGTAAGTTGACACACGTATGAATCGCCAGGCACATATAAAACGCCAGACACACATACAGGTATAATATGCCAAAAGGGGTGGTTCAATCGAAGAATTTGCAGTTATAGTCTGCTAAACCCAAGAAAGGTGTAGGCAAATCGGAAACAAAACTTGTTTTAGCGGGGTCTGGGCGGGCTCCTCATTGTGTACGTATGTTCCCTAAGTACACAACTTCGTGTCGTAAAAATTGGCACTTTTCTGGTTGTTGTTCTAAATTATTTTCCCTGAGTCTGGTAAATGTTTTTAGGGTTTTGTACTAAAATACAAAAACCTATTGCAATCACGACCTGTGTCCGTCTGTCCGTCCGTCTGTATGTCACAGCACTTTTTCTCCGAAACTATAGAGGCTACAGCCATGAAACTTTGTAGAAAGGTCAAAAGTGGTGACCTCTTGAAAGTTCAAGAGTGGAAAAATTTTTCATAGGCGTTTAAGGGGGGTCTCCCCATATAAGGGGGTGACCCCTCAAAAAAAAATTTCACCATTGGTAGTCGAGTAGGGTGTCATTGGAAAGGTCTCAATGAGATCTTTACAAAACAAGTCTTAAAATTGTCTTATAAGTACCGAGGGGGGCAGGGAAGGGAAAATGTACGAACTTTTCGCGTACCCCCCCTCGCGATTGGACACCTTCCATCCGAAAAATCTGAAAAAAATCATGAATGTAGGCCTTAATCAGTACAACAACAACAAATACATGAGAAGTCGAAATTCACTCAACTTTGTTAGTAATAGTATGATTTATCGATTTTGTGTTTTTTTGTGTTTTACTATAACAAATACCTCAGAAGTCAAAATTCGTTCAACTTTGTTAATAATAGTATGATCGTCGAATTTCACATTTTCTCCAATTAAATCGTCTTTGACATGTTTCTTGATTTTATTCGTTGTTGGTTACTGCATTTTGTAAGTTGAGTACAAAACCCTTCTGACATGAGCATAGGTCTGTCTACCCAACTTGTTTGTAATTTGCTGACGTGGTCTTCTAAGTTTTTCCTATAGACCACAATATCATCTAGATAAACGAAGTAGTTAAATCCTTGGAGACCTGTTTAAATATAGTTCATTAGTCTTTAGAATGTTGCGAGAGCTCCCTTCAAGCCGAATGGCATTCGCTTGAAGTCATAGTGTCCATAATTGAACGCCAAATTACAACGGTTTTTTTGTTGAACAAGTACCTGGTGGTAGCCACTGGCTAGATCAAACGTACTAAAATAATGAGCATATCAAAATTTGTTCAGAATATCTTTTACTTGGGCCAAAGAAAAAACATCTCCAATTGTTTTCCGTTTAGTTTCCCGAAGTCTACCACTACTCCCCATTTTTGCTCTCCGTAAAGTCCAGCCTTTTTGGGTATCACCAGAAGCGGGAGTTCCAGGGACTCTTGCTAGGTTGGACAATGTCACTGTCCAACATTTATTTAAGTTTCTCGTTAATTACCTGCTTTTGGGGCTGACTCAGTCAGTCAGTCTTCTGATTGATAGGGTCGGTTAATAAGGGAATCTCATGGGATACAGCTTTTGTAGTCAATTTGTCTCCCGGCAAAGAAAAAATGTCATTATAATCTTGACAAAGTTTTATTATGACACCCTTTTCTTCAGGGTTTATTTGCTCGCATAATAAAACTGCTAGTTTTAATTTTGCATTCTGCGTTATTTTAACGGAGTCCTTTTTAGGGTTTTGTACTAAAATACAAAACCCTATTGCAATCACGACCTGTGTCCGTCTGTCCGTCTGTCCGTCCGTCCGTCCGTCCGTCTGTATGTCACAGCACTTTTTCTCCGAAACTATAGAGGCTACAACCATGAAACTTTGTAAAAAGGTCAGAAGTGGTGACCTCTTGAAAGTTCAAGAGTGGAAAAAATTTTCAAAGGCGTTTAAGGGGGGTCTCCCCATATAGGGAGGTGACCCCTGAAAAAAAAATTTCCCCATTGGTAGTCGAGTAGGGTGTCATTAGAAAGGTCTTAATGAGATCTTTTCAAAACAAGTCTTAAAATTGTCTTATAAGTACCGAGGGGGGCAGGGGAAGGAGAAATGTACGAACATTTCGCGTACCCCCCCTCGCGATTGGACACCTTCCATCCGAAAAATCTGAAAAAAATCATGAATGTAGGCCTTCATGAGTACAACAACAACAAATACATGAGAAGTCAAAATTCACTCAACTTTGTTAGTAATAGTATGATTTATCGATTTTGTGTTTTCTTGAATAAAATGTAAACGGTACCCTTAAACTCAATAAAATTTAACAAAGAGATGACTATTTATAAGATTGGTCTTTTTGGAAAGTTTCATAAAGATCGAATAGTATTTACCGAAGTTATAGCGATTTGAATTTTCGTCTATTACTTTGGAGCAATATGCCCTGTATTACTATGGAAACATATTGCTATGGAGCCATATGCACTTTTTACCGATTTAGACACTACAGCTTTGCTAGAATTTGCATGTACATTTCAGGAGTGATAGGTATCATGAAGATGACTACATATAATTGAAACAAGTCGAAGAGGCAGGAGAGAGCTCCTAGCAAAAGGGCTTTGTAACCGTTCTAGGATTCGAAAAAATAGGCCATGAATCGATGATTACAGTACAGAGGAGTGGCCCCTGAAAAAAAATTTCATCAAAGGCAGCCGATATGAGTATCAACTGAAAGTTCTCTATGAGAGCTTTTCGAAACAGTTCTTAAACTGACAGTTTTTGCTTCAGTGGGAGCACAGGGGGGGGGGGAAATACATGAAAAATGTGTTTCCTCCCTCGCGAATGGACACCAGTGATCTAAAAAATCTGAAAAAAATATCAAAGGAGATATTTATGGGTATAACTATAACAAATACCTCAGAAGTCAAAATTCGTTCAACTTTGTTAATAATAGTATGATCCTCGAATTTCACATTTTCTCCAATTAAATCGTCTTTGACATGTTTCATGATTTTATTCGTTGCTGGTTACTGCATTTTGTAAGTTGAGTACAAAACCCTTCTGAAATGAGCATAGGTCTGTCTACCCAACTTGTTTGTAATTTGCTGACGTGGTCTTCTAAGTTTTTCCTATAGACCACAATATCATCTAGATAAACGAAGTAGTCAAATCCTTGAAGAGCTGTTTAAATATAGTTCTTTAGTCCCTTCAAGCCGAATGGCATTCGCTTGAAGTCATAGTGTCCATAATTGAACGCCAAATTACAATGGTCTTTTTGTTGAACAAGTACCTGGTGGTAGCCACTGGCTAGATCAAACGTACTAAAATAATGAGCATATCAAAATTTGTTCAGAATATCTTTTACTTGGGCCAATGAAAAAACATCTCCAATTGTTTTCCGTTTAGTTTCCTGAAGTCTACCACTACTCCCCATTTTCGCTCTCCGTAAAGTCCAGCCTTTTCGGGTATCACCAGAAGCGGGAGTTCCAGGGACTCTTGCTAGGTTGGACAATGTCACTGTCCAACATTTATTTAAGTTTCTCGTTAATTACCTGCTTTTGGGGCTGACTCAGTCAGTCAATCTTCTGATTGATAGGGTCGGTTAATAAGGGAATCTCATGGGATACAGCTTTTGTAGTCAATTTGTCTCCCGGCAAAGAAAAAATGTCATTATAATCTTGACAAAGTTTTATTATGACACCCTTTTCTTCAGGGTTTATTTGCTCGCATAATAAAACTGCTAGTTTTAATTTTGCATTCTGCGTTATTTTAACCGAGTCCTTTTTAGGGTTTTGTACTAAAATACAAAACCCTATTGCAATCACGACCTGTGTCCGTCTGTCCGTCCGTCCGTCCGTCTGTATGTCACAGCACTTTTTCTCCGAAACTATAGAGGCTACAGCCATGAAACTTTGTAGAAAGGTCAGAAGTGGTGACCTCTTGAAAGTTCAAGAGTGGAAAAAATTTTCAAAGGCGCTTAAGGGGGGTCTCCCCATATAGGGAGGTGACCCCTGAAAAAAAAATTTCCCCATTGGTAGTCGAGTAGGGTGTTTTTGGAAAGGTCTCAATGAGATCTTTTCCAAACAAGTTTTAAAATTGCCTTATAAGTACCGAGGGGGGCAGGGGAAGGGGAAATATACGAACTTTTCGCGATTGGACACCTTCCATCCGAAAAATCTGAAAAAAATCATGAATGTAGGCCTTCATGAGTACAACAACAACAAATACATGAGAAGTCAAAATTCACTCAACTTTGTTAGTAATAGTATGATTTATCGATTTTGTGTTTTCTTGAATAAAATCTAAACGGTACCTTTAAACTCAATAAAATTTAACAAAGAGATGATTATTTATCAGGTCGATCTTTTCTGAAAGTTTCATAAAGATCGAATGGTATTTACCGAAGTTATAACGAGTTGAATTTTTCTGTATTACTATGGAGCAATATGCCCTGTATTGCTATGGAAACATATGGCTATGGAGCCATATACGCTTTATACCGACTTAGACACTACAGCTTTGCTAGAATTTGCATGAACATTTCAGGAGTGATAGGTATCATGAAGATGACTACATACAATTGAAACAAGTCGAAGAGGCAGGAGAGAGCTCCTAGCAAAAGGGCTTTGTAACAATTCTAGGATTCGAAAAAATAGGCCATGAATCGATGATTACAGTACAGAAGATTGGCCCCTGAAAAAAAATTTCATGAAAGGTAGCCGATATGAGTATCAATTGAAAGTTCTCTATGAGAGCTTTTGAAAACAGTTCTTAAACTGACAGTTTTTGCTTCAGTGGGAGCACAGGGGGGGAAATACATGAAAAATGTGTTTTCTCCCTCGCGAATGGACACCCGTGATCTAAAAAATCTGAAAAATTATCAAAGGAGATATTTATGGGTATAACTATAACAAATACCTCAGAAGTCAAAATTCGTTCAACTTTGTTAATAAAAGTATGATCCTCGAATTTCACATTTTCTCCAATAAAATCGTCTTTGACATGTTTCATGATTTTATTCGTTGCTGGTTACTGCATTTCGTAAGTTAAGTACAAAACCCTTCTGACATGAGCATAGGTCTGTCTACCCAACTTGTTATTTATATGCTTTTTTGGTTGCGGGGTTTATTATTTTGTGACGTAATGCAATTCACGTGTTCAAATGTTGCATTATTAGTTATATTTGTTAGCTGCTCATCGTTATTATTTGTTTTGTTTAATTGGCCAATATGGTATTCCTTAATTGTTTCAAGTTTCAGCTCAATATCTGTTAGTGTTATTGGTGAATTGCTTGAATTGAGAATAGTAACAAATATTTTAGATTAGCTTATGAGGCAATTAGCAAGGAAAACTCCTTCCTCAATCCCCTATGCCTAGCAAAGCATTTCCTCTGTCAATCAAAGTGGGATATTCACTTTATTTTGGGTTCGAGGGCGTATAGTAATGGCCTTTTCTAAAGCCCTTTTATAATACCCTCAGTGAGTATCCCTTTTTGGTCAGAGTTACAGCTTACATCCTTCTGCTCGCCTTCTAGGTCTGTCACACTTCGCGTCGTCTTACTGGAACTTGCTTCAGTGCCATCCGACGTGACAACTAGAGCCTGATGTGATTGTGCTTTACGTGCCAGGGGTCCTAGGGCATGAAAAATTCCTTGAGATTGACTTCCGTGCGAGGAAACCTAAGTGACTGATTCATACCCCGTATATCACAGTTTCTTGATCGGAAGTCGTTTCCCAATAATCCATCGTTTGGCACTCCAGGTACATTTTCTACCACTAGAAGATTGCATGATAGTTTTGAGGCGAGAATAAAATTGGCTTGCGTGGTTTGAAGGGTTTTACCCTCTCCAAAAGGACTTTGTAGAGTAATGTTTTGTTCTGGATTTTTCGGACATGTCTCTTTTATTGATGTCCTTTTGATGATACTAACTTCAGCACCCGCGTCGATAGTCAAATTTGTTTTTGGCTAAAGGAAGTGCAGCTGCCATTAATTTTGTATTCTTTTCATTTTTGATATTTTTAAATGGTGGTATTTTTTTATGATCACCCTTGGTGTTAATTATAGTCGAGTCGCAGATTCTTGGCTCAACTACCATTCGTTTCCCTTAGTTTTTTTTCCCATTCTTTTTCTGAGCACATGTAGTTACTGCATGATTACTGCGACCACAGAAGGCACATTTTATTCAAACATTGTACATTTTTGCAGTTTCATTAGAGTTTCTTTTCGAGGATTTTGCTTTGCAGTCTCTTGGATCGTGCCCGCTCTCCTTACAATCTGGACAAAATGGGGTATTTTTTTGGCTGTAACAATCAGAATACGTGTGATCCCGTTTATGACAGAAACTGGAAATAGTATTTTTATTGAATTTGGGTTTTTGTGAGCTCGTATTGGCTGTGTTTAGAGCTTGGGGTTGAAAAGGCGTAACCAAAGGGTGGAACGTATAGGGGTCTGGTTGAAATGAAATTGAGTTTGGATTGAAAGAATATGAGGGTTGAATTAGCGTGCACGAGGCATATGTCTGCATGGAATTTGGTTGGTAATAGAGGACACCTTGTTTGAGTCTCCCTCTGTCTAACGTCTGCGGGACTTATTCTTCGAAACTTGTTTTTTCGAGATAAAATAGGTACTGACGGAAATTAGGGTCAGCAACTCCACCTTCCAAAGCATCTTTCGCGAAGTCCTCTAATTGCAGATTAGCGATTGTGACAGCTTCTTTGGCTTATTTAATTGCAGCGGCTTCTTTGCAACGTTTAAGTGTTCTTGGTAAACGAGATATTAAAGCTGTTAGGGTTTCTGCAGGGGCTGTCTATAGGAAATCAATTCATTTACCAGCTCTTGATATGTTTCCCTAGGAAGGTACAATTGATTTAATAATTCTTCTGCTTCGTTTAGGGTACGAGGGACACTTGAGGAAAGTAGCTGATAAGCCTCACATCAAAAGCGTGTAAGGAAAATTTGCATGAATGCTTTATGTTACTGGATATTCAAGTAATTCCACAATTGTTTAGCACAACCGATAAAAGTCTGAAGCTCAAGAACGAGTGTTGGACTTAGGGTCCCCGAAAACAAAGGGATCATTTGTCCCATTAACTTCACGACTTTCGAGTAGTCGGCCATTTTACTGGTTTTTAGTATGAATTTTTCTGAGGTTATATCGTTTGCTATGGAGTTGTGTCGTAGAGAAGGAGGTGTTTGGAGAGTGCTATAAGTTTCAAAAGATCATTCAAAGTCTTGAGACGTAAGGGCTGGTTTGAACGATTGTGATAGGTCTTGAGGACTGGTTTCCTGGTTTAATGAGATTTCACGAAACCTTTGAATTTCTTCTTGGAACTCTTTTGTGATTCTAAGAAACTTTTCTACTTTTTCTAGACGTTTGTCGTATATTTCGTTTAAAGTTTCTGTTAAGATTCCAAGTTGGAAAAGGTTTCCGCAAGTGTAAGGAGTAAAGCTGAATAGGATCGACTTTCGGCATAAGTTTCGAACAGCTTTGAATGCTGTAAACTTAAAAACCGAAGCTACCAGCTGCGCCAATGTTATATTCTTATTGGGCTTGCTTTATCATTAGAGCGATTAAGCCTTATTGCTTCACCCCAACACACTTACCTTTACCTTCAACTTACTCGGACTTTTTCATTGTACTCCAGGTAAAACTATCGTATTTTTAGTGGAGTCATATATTTTTTTATTTATATGTTTTTTGGTTCTATATTTACAGATTATACAGGTTAACTTAATGACTATTGCAGTTCTGCTGTCGTTCCGTTTTGCTTTGCACGTGGTCTTATTGGTCAAGAGCCCCCTATCTGGCGTATCGTGGTGGGGCCGTCTTTCCCTTCCCGGTCTGTATTTGCATTTGCTTGCGATGCCGGTACTACTGCCGCAGTTCACTGACCATACACCGGAACTTGTCGCGCTCCGCAGACATTTTTGCGACCTTGGCGAGTCACTTTGCTTCACAGGTGCGTTGTCGTGACTGCACCTGCCAGCCTCCACGCAATGCCGGTGGTTTGCCCTCTACCATCTTGGTATCGAGCGGCTTCTTTTACCGGGCCCGGTATTCAGCGATGCTGATTGGGTTGGGGCCAGCTTGGAGGTCCGCTGCAATGGCTTCTGCCAAACTTGGTCCTGGTGACATCTAGGGCTCTAGGCAAAGCCAATCAGAGCACCTAAATACGGGGAGACGAGTCTAGGCACTTAGCCAATCAGACCAAAGCGGCGCAAGGCTAAATGGTTTTTAAACAATCTGTTAGGCAAAGCCAACCACCAGAAAGGCTTTAAGGAAAGTTGTCTTAGCGCAAAGCCAACTAGATAGGACTCGACGCAAGGCCAACTGGTTGTCCTGGTTAACTACTCGAAGCAACTACTGATAGATTCGATTAGATTAATTTGTACCCCACTGCCGTTGCCGTTGTCTTGGACATCATTACGATCAAAGTTTCTAAATAAGATTATTGTATTGGAACAGTGGTACGAGGTTGTTGGCTCCACTGTTATATTTTCTATGAAAACTAGTTTGTTGTTTCCACTGTTTTTTTTTCTGTGGAGACTGGGTTGTTGTATCAACTGTTCTATTTTCTATGAAAACTAGGTTGTTGTATCAACTGCTCTATTTTCTATGAAATCTAGGTTGTTGTATCAACTGTTCTATTTTCTATGAAATCTAGTTTGTTGTTTTCACTGTTCTATTTTCTGTTATATTCGAAAAGTTATGTTGTAGTGGATCAATAATGTTCTCTAATCGTTTGAGAAATTCCTATAGTAACAGGGTATCGAGTTGTAAAGATGATCAGCATTCTAAGCGGCCTTAAGCCCCAACTATGGATGAAAACGTGAAAAGGTGGAGAAACTCGTTTTAAATAACAGGAGATTGACGATAATACTATTAGCTGATATTCTAAAGATATCTTTGGTAGCACTCAATTAATTTTAACCGATTTACTGGGCATCAAAAAAGTGTATGTAAGATGGCTGCCACGAATATTAATAAAAAGCGACGTTTGGAAATTTCGAAGCGGAATCTCGAAACGTTCCAGCGTGTTTCGGATCAATTTTATCATCATGTTGTTACTATGGATGAAACATGAGTAAACCATTTCGATCCCGAAACTAAAAAACCAAGCATGTCTTAGAAACGAGCATTCCCACCAACCGTGAAAGAATTTGAGTTGCCCCCTCTACTGGCAAAGCTATGGCCTTAGTGTTGTGGGATAGCAAATGAATCCTTTTATTGATTATTTGCAGAATTACTGGACAATAGTATGCAAATTTTATTCCAAAATTGCTCTTGGTGTCACTTCTAGGCGACAGAGATTAAAGAAATCATTATATATTGTATATTAAATAATATATTACGATAAAAAACTTATTGCTAATCAAATGTCAATACTTAGTAGTACTTATAATTTTATTTTGGCAACACTGACCATATGTTTTCTGTCAAATTAATGCATTCGTTTCAAACGGTTTGTTCGTTTTTTACGTGAGTGGGCTTTAGTGAATTTATATTGTTATAAAAATGTCAAAAGGGTAAGTAATGTAATAGTTTTCATTGCAAATTGTTACTACATAATCAAACTTGTAATGTGAATAGTTTTATTGCAAGAAACTATTGTTTTTGTATTATGATAGCTGTGAAATTGGCAAATGTCACCTGCAAGTGACACTGGGCATTATTATAACTAAATTTCTTTTTGAGCTACGTGCATGAGAGCTTCTTTGTTTTTCTTTAGATTGATGTTGAACGAGATACCAGAGGCATTAGAGGCTGAAGAAGACGCTGGTGGCGACATCATTTTATTTACCTTTGATGATGGTGATATCACTGATGAAGACAGTGGGGATAAAAATGCAGCCGATTTTTTTCATCTTCCGGGTAGAATTCTACGTTCTGAAGTAGAAGTACAAGCCAAATCTACCGATGCCAATAATAAAGAAGATGATAGAGAAGAACAAAAATAAGAAGAACAACTACAAATTCATGAACCGGCTCAAAAGAACAAAAAGAAAATGAGTTCGTAGTAAAGAGATGGCCAAATAAGGCATCCCTTTTTTCTTTATATGGAAAAGGCGATTGTGAGGAAGATTCTAGATACCTTCGAAGAGGGATCAAGTATCACCGAGTGTTTTTAACTATTTCTCAGTGAAGACATCGTAAACTTTATATCAGATATGAGTAATTTGTATGCCCTCCAGAGAAATCACACCCTGAATGTTTCACCTGAAGAAATTAGGGTATATATTGCAATATTATTACTGACCGGATATTTGACGCCCAAATATATGAGGATGATATGGGAAAAAATGGGGATACTTAAATTAACTTTTATTTTCCAGCATGAGGCAAAATCGATTCTTCCAAATACAACAGTATTTCCATTTATGCGATAGTAGTACTACATTACCGTAAAATGATAAATCTGCTAAAGTCCGTAGATACTTTAATATGCTCACTTATAATTTTACCGGCAATGTCGGAAAAGCAAGATCATCCCACATTTCGATTGACAAAACCATTATATTGGGAGACATTGCACAAAATAACACATCCATGGAAGCCCATCAGGTTTTGGGTACAAATTTTGGTCGGCGGGTGCATGACATGGGTATCTCGTCAACTGCGAATTGATCAAGGTGCAACTGGTACGACTCTAAAGCAACAATGGTTTAGGTACCGCTGTCATTTTGGAGCTTCATTCTAGGTTTCCAAAAGAACCTCGTTCATACAATTCTTTATTTTGATAATTTTTTCATTGGGTTACGTTTACTGAATTATTTACACGAAAACAATTTGGAGGAAGTGTAACTATAGGGAAAAGCCGCTTGAAAAGCTGTATCCTTATCAACACCAAAGGGATGAAAAAGAAACCCAGGAGTGAGATAGTTTACAGGGTCTCAAAAGAGGAAATTGCAGTGAAGCGGTAAGACAATAGTGTCGTGAATATTTATTCCAATTGTCACGGATTGTCACCAATCATAAAAGTCGATCGGGTTGGCGTAATAAACACAAAACAAACGAAAATCCAAGTTGATTGCCCAGCACTAATAAACATGTACAATAAGTCGATTCCATGAGGAAAGGTCTACGAGGCAAAAAATTGTAGTTTCCGCTTTTTGCTTTCGAGCTGGATGCATCGCGCCAAAATGCTTGGCTAATCAAAAGAAATTGTGGCACTAACTGGACTTACTGTGAGTTTTGCAGAGCTGTGGTGATATCTTATTAACTAAAATACGCAAAACCCCCAACTAAAGACACCGATTGCGGAGTACCTATTGAATCAAGGGTTTCAAACGAAACCAGACTAGGAGGTAGTTCAACTGACCATACAGAGAAGAATTGTTCGCAAAGCCGCTGGGGGCTATGCCCTAAATGTACAAGAAACATGTGTTCTAAGTGCAATATAGGCTCACATCTCAAATGCTGGTACAAATTGCACAACAAATAAAAAGTAAAACTAACATTCCTAACAGAATTAAATTTATGTTCATTTTACAATAATATTACAATTAAAATAAGTTTAGAGAAGTTGTTTTCTCTTTCCTGTAATATTATGTTCAAGGTTTATCAATTACGCCTAGTGTCACCTATGGGTGACTACCAACAAAAGGACATTTTTTTTAATTTTATTTTTGATGTTTAAAACACACAAGCACGTTAATTAACCCCAAAAAACTATCTTTTTCACACAGAAAGAAGAAAAACATCGTAGAAATCGACATCGGGCGTGTTATTTCTTCAGAGTAAAACTCCTGCTAATCGTTCGGAAGTTGCACTCTACGCTCTAAAACACTTGATTTTCCATCATATTTTCCGGACTTAGCTCTTTGTGATTTTCATTTATTCCCGAACTTAAAGGAGCATACTCGTGGGATATAGTTTGACACTGGTGATGCAGCTATGATTGCTGTAGAGGAGGTTTTTGACAGTCAAGCAAATGTTTTCTTTCACGGAAGGATTAGGAAAGCTAACAATGCGGTATTCGAAATGTATTAGATGAGAAGGAGATAATACAGAACAAGTTGGGTAGACAGACCTATGCTCATGTCAGAAGGGTTTTGTACTCAACTTACAAAATGCAGTAACCAGCAACGAATAAAATCAAGAAACATTTCAAAGACGATTTAATTGGAGAAAATGTGAAATTCGAGGATCATACTATTATTAACAAAGTTGAACGAATTTTGACTTCTGAGGTATTTGTTATAGTTATACCCATAAATATCTCCTTTGATCACTGGTGTCCATTCGCGAGGGAGGAAACACATTTTTCATGTATTTCCCCCCTGTGCTCCCACTGATGCAAAAACTGTCAGTTTAAGAACTGTTTTGAAAAGCTCTCATAGAGAACTTTCAGTTGATACTCATATCGGCTACCTTTCATGAAATTTTTTTTTCAGGGGCCACTCCTCTGTACTGTAATCATCGATTCATGGCCTATTTTTTCGACTCCTAGAATGGTTACAAAGCCCTTTTGCTAGGAGCTCTCTCCTGCCTCTTCGACTTGTTTCAATTGTATGTACTCATCTTCATGATACCTATCACTCCTGAAATTTTCATGCAAATTCTAGCAAAGCTGTAGTGTCTAAGTCGGTAAAAAGCGGATATGGCTCCATAGCAATATGTTTCCATAGTAATACAGGGCATATTGCTCCATAGTAATACACGAAAATTCAAATCGCTATAACTTCGGTAAATACCATTCGATCTTTATGAAACTTTCCGAAAAGATCAATCTTATAAATAGTCATATCTTTGCTAAATTTTATTGAGTTTAAGGGTACCGTTTAGATTTTATTCAAGAAAACACAAAATCGATAAATCATACTATTACTAACAAAGTTGAGTGAATTTCGACTTCTCATGTATTTGTTGTTGTTGTACTCATTAAGGCCTACATTCATGATTTTTTTCAGATTTTTCGGATGGAAGGTGTCCAATCGCGAGGGGGGGGGTACGCGAAAAGTTCGTACATTTCCCCTTCCCCTGCCCCCCTCGGTACTTATAAGACAATTTTAAGACTTGTTTTGAAAAGATCTCATTGAGACCTTTCCAATGACACCCTACTCGACTACCAATGGTGAAAATTTTTTTTTGAAGAGTCACCCCCTTATATGGGGAGACCCCCCTTAAACGCCTTTGAAAAATTTTTCCACCCTTGAACTTTCAAGAGGTCACCACTTCTGATCTTTCTACAAAGTTTCATGGCTGTAGCCTCTATAGTTTCGGAGAAAAAGTGCTGTGACATACAGACGGACGGACGGACGGACGGACGGACGGACGGACGGACAGACGGACAGACGGACACAGGTCGTGATTGCAATAGGGTTTTGTATTTTAGTACAAAACCCTAAAAATGAAACATATTCGACTGATATTTTTATATTTTTCATGTTGGTTCCCAGGACCTTTTGATTTATCTTCGTATAAAGTTTTGCACCGTACACTCTCTGCAACAGGTAAATTTCTTTCTAGAAATTTACCTAATCATGAATGCAGAGTCTTAGCAATCCCAAATTTCATTGTTATTACAAACTAAGGTTTACAGATTTCATAGTTTCTGTTGGAAATTATCACGCTTATTTTTGATAGCAATACGCACTTGTGTGTATGTATGTGATTAGAGACACTTAAAAATATTGTTGTGATGTCCAAACGGAAATGAAATTGTATCGGCGTAGCAACCTATACACTTGTTGGCACTCGTCAGTCGAATTAAGAATCTTTTTAAAAGAAGAACCGTCGTGACGTATATAGACTAATTATATATTTTCTTTATTATTTTGATAAAGTGCATTCTACTAAACAATCAAGATACCTTAGTTATTATAACTTCCTCACATTTCCAAGAGGTTATGGGCCCAGTGCACCTATATTATTGTTTGTGTCTTGATTAATTTTGCGATTTTTATAACTGTTTATTGTGTTCGTGTGTTTTACGGTTGTGTAACGGTTGTGATAAGTTTTCGTTAAAATGGCTGTAAGTAGTTCAATATCTACTTTGCGCTTGGAATTGCTATCTAAAGATAATTATGATACTTGGAACATGTAAGTGGAGGCGCTGTTAACAAAAAACGATTTATGAGAATATGTTAATGGGAGTGCTAAACAACCCAGTGAATCCGGTTAATCCGGACTGAAAGAATGGCGGAATAAGGACTGTAAAGCTGAAGCAGATTTGATATTGTCCATTCGTCCTTCAGAAATGAAGTAGATTTGTGGATCCGAAATTTCAAGGGATATTTCGCTCAAGCTGAAGTCAATTTATGCGTCTAAAGGGCCCGCGCGAAAGACAACACTTTTGAAGCAGCTTACCCTTCAGCGCTTAGAAGAAGGTGGTGATGTGAAAGACCACCTAGGAAAAATTTGATTTCGTGGATAAATTAGAAAACATGAACGTGCAGATCAACGGTGATTTATTGGCGATTATGCTGTTGTATCGTCTTCCTTTCTCATAAGAGAACTTCAGGTGCGCGATTGAGTTTCGGGATGAGATACCAGCGGCGGAGACACTGAAGATAAAAATTATAAAGGAGAGTGAAGCTAGGAAGCAAAATTCTGGAAGCGTTGTCACGGCTATGGCTGCCGGGAATCGCACAAATTCGCGCAAAAACCATACAAACAAAGGAAAAGAGAAAGCGACAGTGGGATATAGCGGAATAAAGTGCTATAAATGTGGTACAGTTGGACATAAGGCAAACGTATGCCCGAAAAACTCCGAAGGTATCCGGACAAATAAATCAACAAACAGTGTTGATCATTCTGACGTGGTGAATCATACAGTGATTCCAAATGTAAACAACGATGTTTACAGTGCGGAGACGGAGATTGCAAATCGTGCCTGGTTATTGGAACCACGCAGCTGTGTAGTGATTAAGGACGGTTTAAGTCGTTGTGTGCGTCAAATGGTGAAAAACTAAATTTAGCCTGTCTGTCGGCAGAAGTTAAAGAGAAAGGCTTTGTGCATATGTCAGTGTCAAGTGACCATTCCGATAAATTAATTGAGTTTAAAGATATTCTTTATGTGTCTGATTTGCGCAAAAACCGTGTAATAGTTGCAAAAACTACCAATAAAGGACATGATCTAGTTTCTCGGAAAAATGACGCGTGCATACGTGATGAGTGCGGTAATACGTCGGTAATCGCAGATTAGCGTGGCGACCTATATTACGTTTAGGAAAATAAAAATTTTGCGAAAGTAGTCGTCCAGTCCGATTGCTCCGAGCTGTTGAAGTGGTATGAGAGACTGAGTCATTTAAATGGTTAAGATTTAGTTAAGCTTGTAAATGACGAAAAAAATTCCGGCGGTTAATGTGAAAAGCATTGAGTGCATTACACGCTGTGCAATATGTTTAAAGGGAAAAATGACGGCGCTCCATTTCCCAATGATCGAGAACCTTGTTCACAAATTTTATAAATTGTGCAATCTGACATAGTGGGTACATTTTGAACTGAATCGAACGAGCGGACGAGATATTTCGTGACATTCATCGACGATAGCGCAAGATGGAGTAAATTTTATTTTCTACGCAAAAAGAGCGCTGTATTCGATGCATTTAAATTGTATCAACAATTAGTGGAAAAACAGACTGGCAAGAAACTAAAATGTTTGAAGTCTGACAACGGTCGCGAATATTGCAATGTTGCGTTTAACAATTATTTGGGAAGTCAAGGAATCGAACGTCGATTGACTATTGCGCGTACTCCACAGCAGAATGGAGTGACAGAGCAAATGAATCGCACATTATTAGAAATGGCAAGATGCTTGTCATTGCAGTCTGGATTAGGAGCATCATTTTGATCGCAAGCCGTTGTCACAGCATGTCATTTGCGCAATGGATGTCCCACGCGTACATTAAAAAGGTAGCATTCCTTATGAGAAGTGGACGGGAAATAAATTAAAAATGAATTATCTTCGAATATTTGGATCGAAAGCTTTTGTGCTTGCAAAAATCCAAAAGGATATATTAGCGCGCAGATTGATGGAGGGCATGTCTGTAGGTTATCCGAAAGATCGCAAAGGATATCGGATCTAGATACCAAGTATGGCAAAAGTTATATTTACATGCGCGTGATGTGAAATTTATTGAAGAATCGCGCCAAATAGCCGGTGAAAATTCTGTATTTTATGAACACATTGCATCAGAAGAAAACGCGCTGAGAGATGATGAAGATCATCAGGAAATTATTGAACTTTCATCACGGGAAGATTTCGGCGGAATGCACAAAAATACGATGCCTGAAATACGAGTGCAAGCGGAGGGTGAGATGTTTAAAGCCCCTGGAAGACCGCGCTTACTGCGCACAGGAAGTAAAGGGTGACCAAAAAAACTATTAAGGTCGAGAAGTGCATCAATTCCTAGCCAGGGAGATACTGACGAAAAACGCAGTAAAGTTGGTGATGACAATGATGAAGATGACGTTTTCGCGGGTATTGCGGAAATCGGTGTGCAAGATGCGTGAAATAGTGACGCATGTGATGAATGGTTAGATGCAATGGAGAATGTAGTGACTAATTTAATTAAAAATGATACATGGGAGATAATGAGGAAATAAACACGGTATCGATGGTGAGATCGAGCAACACAATGCGCGTTTGGTGGCTAAAGGATATAGTCAAAAATATGGTGTTGACTATCATCAGACTTTCGCGCCAGTTGCGCGATTAGAAACGCTGAGATTGTACGAGAACAGCTTCTTAATTATTAATAATTTCATAATACTCTTTAATAAATTGTAAAATTAGCTCATTGTGCAATTAAATATCAAGCATAAATTCATATCTCTTAAATTGTAAAATCAGCTCATTGTAAATCACGCATAAATTCCTATCTATTAAGTTTTCTCAGCGCATCAAATTCTCACCATCATAATTGCATTGTAATTGAAGCTATCATCTAAGCTCACTAGAATGTGCATGTAAGATGATGCTTGTTTTGTCTGGCGCGCATGAAATACTTTCATTCATCTTGTGCACGTTGAAGAAAAAATTCCCACAGCGAGCGCAACGTGATCTTTTTGTCTGTAAGATACATGAGTTGTGTTGCGCTTGCAAATTTGTGGGAACCACATTCAGGTGAGCTTAGCAATTTGCATATGAGCAAAATAATTGTGAAATAGATATAAGCGAAGTGATTGAATGAAATAAAGTCCGTCAAGTTTGACCATCAGAAGAAACAAGGCGTTTTATTTTAACTACACAGAACTAGCTGATACAAGGATCGCTAAATTTCAATTTCATTTAATACGTGTCATTGTCTCAGTACAAGCACTGAGGCAACGAGACTTCGGCATAGGGCCAAAGTTCTTTTAACTTGTTTGTTTATATAATTCAGCGCGGCGTTGTTTCAGTACAAGAACTGAGACAACAGAATTTTGGCACAAGGCCAAAGCTGAGCAACAAATAGCCGAGGCATAATAGCCACGACTCAAAACAGAGATTATTGTTAGCGCTTGCTCTACAGCTTGAAATGAAAATTTGGCAATTTGATGTGGTTACCGTATACTTAAATGGAATTTTAAAGGAAGATATTATCATGCGTGTACCAGAAATGTTAAATAAAATACTGGTTAGAATTACATCGGAAAATTTGAGTATCGGAACGTTTGCAAGAGAGATGCTAAATAGTCTCGAGAACGGCGGTAATGCGTACAAGTTAAAGAAAGCGCTATAAGGATTAAAACAGGCTGGCCGTGAATGGTATAAACAACTTCGTGAAAAATTGTGGAGCCTGGGAGTAAAGGCGACAACGAGTGAACCATGTTTATTTTTTGGTGAACGTTGTGGTAGCGCTCTATATGTGTAAGTGTATGTAGATGACTTATTAGTGGCTACACAATCGACAGAGTGCATAAATTCATTGAAAACAAGTTTACAAGAAGACTTCGAAATAAGAGACCTTGGACTAGCACAATTTTGTTTAGGGTCTTGAAATTGATCAGCAAAAGGATCGAATGATACTTTCTCAGAGGGGGATTATAGAAAAAGATTATTGAGGCAGTATGGCATGGACAAATGCAATCCAATTGGAACACCATCGGAAGTGAATATGTGCTTTGACAGCGCGAGTGATGATAATTCGTGTAAAAAGTATCCGTGCCGTAAATTACTTGGCGCTTTAATGTGTTTATCGGTTGCAACGCGATCGGATATTGCAAACATGGTGTCGCGATAAGCACAGTTTTCGAATGAAGCGCGTAAATGTCATTGGGTGGCAGCAAAAAGAGTCTTGCGATATTCAGCTGGTACTGCTAATGTCGGTTTAGTATATTCAAAAACAGATGACTCGTTATTTGGCTACGCAGATGTCAATTGGCGCGAAAACTCCGTAGATTGCCATTCATTTATAGGATACATATTTTTATTAAGCGGTGCAGCGATCACATGAAAATCGCAAAAAACAACGGACCGTTGCGTTATCATCAACAGAAGCGGAATATGTCAGTTTAGCAGAAGCGGCAAATGAAGCGATATACTATGTGATTTTGGGCTAGACGACTGGAGAGACATTTTATTATATGTGGATAATCGTGGAGCGATTTACTATGTGAGCTTGGTTTAGACGACTGGAGAGACATTTTATTATATGTGGATAATCGAGGAGCTCAGTGTTCAGCAAGCGATCATGTGTTTCATGCGCGTACAAAACACATTGAAATTAAGCATCATTTTGTACGCAAAGTAATAAATGCTGGTGTGCTACCGCTAGAGCATGTGCCAACTGATCAGATAATCGCGGATATACTGACAAAACCGTTGAATAATTTAAGTCACAGAAATTGCTTAGAGGGGATAGGTCTAAGTATATGAAATATTCACGCTATATTTCCACGCAGCAATATGCACTTGTGTGTGTGTGTATGTATGTGATTAGAGACATTTATAAATATTGTTGTTATTTCCAAACGGGGATGAAATTGTATTGGCGTAGCAACGTCCATACTTGTTGACACATGTCAGTCGAAATAAGAATCTTTTTGGAAGAAGAACCGTCGTATATAAAGACTAATTATATATTGTCGCGTATTCTCAAATAGTTGTATCATTTTCTATATTATATTAATAAAGTTCATTCTACTAAACAATCGAGATACCTTAATTATTATAACTTCCTCACATTTCCAAGAGTTTCTCCAATAAAACCGTATGTTTGCCCTTCAATTCAGTAATTATCTAAATGTAAGATCATTCTAGTCCGTAAGTTTAATTGAAATTTTGCAATCTTAGGGATCCCTTGCATTTTGACTACCGCTCAAGCCAGACTACATTTTTGATCGAATCTATCTGAACATATAACAACTTGGGTAGACAGACCTATGCTCATGTCAGAAGGGTTTTGCACTCAACATACAAAATGCAGTAACCAGCAACGAATAAAATCAAGAAACACGTCATGTTCGAGGACAATACTATTATTAACAAAGTTGAAAGAATTTTGACTTCTGAGGTATTTGTTAAAGTTCAACCCATAAATATCTCGCTTGATAATTTTTTCAGATTTTTTAAGATCACGGGTGTCCATTCGCGAGGGAGGAAACACATTTTTCATGTATTCCCCCCCCCCCCCCTGTGCCCCTACTGCAGCATAAACTGTCAGTTTAAGAACTGTTTTGAAAAGCTCTCATAGAGAACTTTCATTTGATACTCATATCGGCTACCTTTCATGAAATTTTTTTTCAGGGGCCACTCCTCTGTACTGTAAGCATCGATTCATGGCCTGTTTTTTCGAATCTTAGAATGGTTGCAAAGCCCTTTTGCTAGGAGCTCTCTCCTGCCTCTTCGACTTTTTTCAATTGTATTTACTCATCTTCATGATACCGATCATTCCTGAAATTTTCATGCAAATCCTAGCATAGCTGTAGTGTCTAAGTCGGTAAAAAGCGCATATGGCTCCATAGCCATGTGTTTCCATAGTAATACAGGGCATATTGTTCCATAGTAATACAGGAAAATTCAAATCGCTATAATTTCGTTAAATACCATTCGATCTTTATGAAACTTTCAAAAAAGATCAATCTTATAAATAGTCATCTGTTTGCTAAATTTTATTGAATTTAAGGGTACCGTTTAGATTTTATTAAAGAAAACATAAAATCGATAAATCATACTATTACTAATAAAGTTGAGTGAATTTCGACTCCTCATGTATTTTTTGTTATTGTACTCATTAAGGCCTACATTCATGATTTTTTTCAGATTTCTCGGATGGCAGGTGCCCAATCGCGAGGGGGGGTACGTGATAAGTTCGTACATTTCCCCTTCCCTCGCCCTCCTCGGTACTCAAAAGGCAATTTTAAGTCTTGTTTTGAAAAGACCTCATTGGGACCTTTCCAATGACGTCCTACTCGACTACCAATGGTGAACAATTTTTTTTGAGGGGTCACCTCCCTATACGGGGAGACCCCCCTTAAACCCCTTTGAAAAATTTTTCCACCCTTGAACTTTCAAGAAGTCACCACTTCTGACTTTTCCACAAAGTTTCATAGCTGTAGCCTCTATAGTTTCGGAGAAAAAGTGCTGTGACATACAGACGGATGGACGGACGGACGGACAGACGGTCACAGGTCGTGATTGCAATAGGGTTTTGTATTTTAGTACAAAATCCCAAAAATCATTTGTGTACTGAATTTTATTGAATTTAAGGGTACTGTTAAGATTTAATTCAAGAAAACGTAAAATCGATAAATCCTACTATTACTAACAAAGTTGAGTGAATTTTGACTTCTCATGTATTTGTTGTTGTTGTTCTCATTAAGGCCTACACTCATGATGGTTTTCAGATTTTTAGAATGAAAGGTGTCCAATCCCGAGGGGGGGTACGCGAAAAGTTCGTACATTTCCCCTTCTCCTGCTCCCCTCGATACCGCTAAGGTAATTTTAAGACTTGTTTTGAAAAGCTCTCATTGAGACCTTTCCAACGACATCCTACTCGACCACCAATGGTGAAAAAATTTTTTTAAAGGGTCACCTCCCTATATGGGGAGACCCCCTTAAAACCTTTTGAAAAAATGTTCCACATTGGAACTTTTAAGAAGTCACCACTTCTGACCTTTCGACAAAGTTTCATTGCTGTAGCTTCTATAGTTTCGAAGAAAAAGTGCTGTGACATACAGACGGACGGACGGGCGGATGAACAGACGGACACAGGTCGTGATTGCAATAGGGTTTTGTATTTTAGTACAAAACCCTAAAAAGAATTATCGGTATATCTTGTCTATAATAGACGGGTTCACGAAATATTCCTGGTGGTTTTCCACTAAAACGGTAAATACAGAAGAGGTAATCCAGAAAATCGAAAACATTGCAGAAACAATAAAGAAACCAGAATTATGGAGATCATAGAAGAGGACTGGAGGAAGCAGTTTGAAGACAACAGAGGCGATATTAGACAACAAGCGATATTGATGCAATGCAGAGAGAAAACAAAAAATACTACGATAAGCGAAGAAACAAGGCCAGAAAATTTGAAATTGGAGATTTAGTTGCGATAGAAAGGGTGTAGTTCGGTTCGGGGTTCAAAAATTCATCCAAAATTTCTACGTCCAACAGGATCACAGCAGTGCAGGCGTTTGGCCGATACAAACTGGCAAAAGAAGGCAATCACGAGGGTCCGAATTTTACAGAATCTAGCGTAGATAAAATGAAATGTTGGCTAAGAAATAAAGCGAACCTGGTAGATGATGCTGAAGATGTCGAAGACGACGAAGATGACATGAGAAGAGACGAGCGAAATTTAACAGATGACGTAGAGGATGTGACAAAGAACGATGAAGATACATTTAGTAGCAAAAATATTTCATCAGAGGCTGATGAATGATCAGGAGATGCCAAGTGTGGGAATGAATAAATATAAGCTCATCATAACCATCTCCAGCTGTGTTCCTCAATCTACACTCATATCATACAACTTCGCAGTACTAACTTGTAGTGTATTAATTTGTTACAATTACTTTCCGAGTCTTGCTTTTATTGAAATTAACCGTAATGTACATCATATCAATTGCATGCAGTCACTCAAGATGGCTCTCTTGCCTTTTGACCATGGACGTGGACACATCAATTCGTTAAGCACCAGAACTCGTTAAATCATTTATATTTCTTGTTTTATAACCATTATATTTTATAACCATTATACTACGAATAAACATATTAGCTCTGTTTTATTAACTTCAAATTCCACATCCCACATATATATATATGTATATATACATATACATATAGATATATATATATATATATATATATATATATATATATATATATATATATATATATATATATATATATATATATACGAGTATATATATATATATATATATATATAAATATATATATATATATCTATATATATATATATATATATATATATATATATATATATATATATATATATATATATATATATATCTATATATATATATATATATATATATATGTATATATATATATATATATATATATATATATATATATATATAGGATCGGTATAATAAGTAACCGGACTGAGTCTGCCCGCGCCGTCAAAGCGTCAGCTAACTGGTATCTAGTGCTGTAGTGGTGGTGGGGGTCTAGGTAAAGGGAATCGGGCTGCAGCAGTTGCCTCCAAGCGCTTGCAGAGATAGCATCGAGGGAGAGCGGAGTGCGTGTTCAGTTACGTCGTCCGAGTGAAAATGGACTGTACGATCGGGCAGCGTGCTAGCATCAAATTTTGTGTCAAACTCAAGAAAACGGCCACGGAAACTCTTCAAATGATTTGAGAGGCTTACGGTGAGGACGCTCTGTCCAGAACTCAAGTGTTTTAGTGGCACAGAAATTTTCGGGAGGGCCGCGTTGACGTCCATGACAAACAGCACGTCGGTCCTCCATCAACGAGTCACACGGACACAAATGCGCAAAAAGTGCGTGATGTGTTGAACAGTGATCGTCGTCTGAGCATTCGGGCTATCACAGATGAGGTTGGAATTGGTAAGACTCTAATGGGGACTACTTTGAAGATTTCTAAAGAAAAATTGTACATATTTTGCCAATAAAAAATTTCCTGAGGTCAGTCCGGTTACTTTTTATCCAGACCTTGTATATATATATATATATATATATATATATATATATGGTACATTGTGCAAAAGGTAAATTTTCCCCGTGAAATTTACTTAAAAAGGAGGTTGAGCTGTAAGAACGATCCGCATTCTGGGTGGCCTTCATTCTTCATTACGGAAACAAATGTCAAAAAAGGTGGAGAGGCTGATTTTGAATGACAAGAGATTGACCATAAAACATTTAGCTGAGGTTTAAGCTGATTCACTGGGCTTCAAAAAAGAACAGGCAAGATGGATGTCACGAATACTAACCGATCAATTCTGTTGTCGTGTTGTTACCATGGATGAAGCACGGGTCCATCATTTCGATTTTGAAACTTAAAAACCAAACATATCTTGGAAACGACTATCCACACCAACCGTGATGAAATTTCGAGTTACGCCTTCCGCTGGCAAAGGATTACTGAACAATATTATGCAAATATAATTCCAAAATTGCACGACGCTATTAACCCCTTCATTTCTGGTGTCCATTATAATGGACATAAGTCTATAACAGGATTATTATGAGTATGTCTTATCAAATTTGAATTATTAACGGCTTACCATATTTTGGACATTCCTACAATCATATTCTGTCAAAAAATAATTTAGACGTAAAATGGGGATGCGTCAGAATGACTAGTCAAGTGCTGACATTCGTCATGGAACGTCACCAAGAAAGTAAGGGCAGTTTGTTTTTAATTTCTTTTAGCTTAGCGTGTACACGTGCAAAAAATATTTTTTAATATCATTATACAGTTGTTCAGTTTTGCATACGTTTGATTTATAATTCATATAAGATAAAATTTGAACGAATATTTCTAGTTTATGTATGTGTCCATTTCAATGGACATTAGGTCTTCATAGTTGACATAAGCACGTTGGCGGAAAATAAGATAACATTGGTAATAAGTCATACATAATGTAAAATATCCTATTTTTGCCGTTTTAGGATTTAATTTAACGAAACCTCAGGATGTTGAAAATATGCTCAAGGTCCTGCAAAATGGATTCATATCTGAAATAGATGAAGAAAGTGATGAGGAGATCACACAGGCTGTATTAGTTCCAAGACCTCGAGTGGGTAGTGAAATTATACACCCTTATGAATCTTTCCTGGCTGATAATCACGTTCAAGTTGACTCTACAGAGGAACCAAGGTCTCAGACAAGCAAAGCGCATCATAAGCGTAAATCGGACATTATTTGGCGGAGAGATTTTGAATTCGAACCCCCACAATTTATTTGGTCTGCTCCATTGTCTTCGCAAAAAGTAGCTCCGCTTGCGCCAATTGAGTATTTCTCGGAATACATTCATCTTATAGATGAATTTGTCTTCAATACAAATTTATACGCTATATCAAAAGAAGTACATAATTTCAAGCCATGCAATGCAGCTGAAATTAAAGTATTGTTTGCTTTGCATATAATTATGGAAAATCTAAAGTTTCCACGAATTCGTTTATACTGGGATACAGGCTTGGATATGAAAGTCTTTTTAGAGAATATGGCTAGAGATCGTTTCTTACAGTTGAGGAACAATTTACACGTTATTGACAATTCTTCTATTCCTCATAATAATACATATCGTCTCATCAAAGTTCGACCGTTATACGATTCTATCAGAAAACGATGTCTGGAGCTCAACTTGGAGCAAATTCTAAGCGTTGATGAGCAAATCGTTCCTTTTCGTGGCAAACTCGAAATCAAACAATATGTGAAATGAAAGCCAGCGCCCTGGGGGATAAAAATATTTATGATTTGTGGTAAAAGTGGACTCGTTTACGATTTCATAATTTATCAAGGTGCTTCTACAAATTTAGATAAAGATGATGTTTTGAAATATGGTGCGTCAGCTGCATATGTGAATCTTTTTTCAAAAAGAATAAACGTGCCAGGCCATTACCTATTTTGTGACAATTACTTTTTCAACTACATTTCATTGGAAGATCTTAGAGAGAGAGACAGTAATCTATGCCGGAGGGACAATAAGAATAGAAAGATTTGGAAAACCACCGCTCATAACGGATAAGGATGGAGCAAAAAAGGCCAGAGGGTATTCTGATCAGGTCACCAACAGCACCAAAGACGTAGTGGCTGTCAAGTGGATGGATAACAAAGGCGTCGTTTTAGCTTCCAATTTCGCTGGAATCGGTGATCAAGATAACGCCCGAAGATGGAATAAACTATCTAAGGAATAGATATCAATTCCTCGAGCTGAGATTGTACGACTTTACAATAATGGTATGGGTGGAGTTGATAAGACCGATCATCTGATAAGTTTGTACCGTATCTTCATTAGATCAAAAAATGGACACTAAGAATAATATATCACGCCATTGATTTGTCGTTGACTAATAGTTGGTTGGAATACCAGTCAGACTGTGAGGCTTGCAAAATACCCAAAAAAGATGTATTGAATTTACTTCATTTTCGGCAACGCATAGCAGATGCTCTCATAAAAATAGAACAGCCACTTAGCATCAAAAAAAGAGGACGTCCATCTTCCGGCAACTACATTCCTATAAATTCAAAAATGAGTATACCAAAACGAAGTCGCTGTCTTACTGAAATAAGGCCCTCAGCTGAAATACAGTATGACACTTTAGGCCACTTACCTGAATATTATAAAAAGAAGGAAGCAACAAGATCTAAAAATCCAGCCTGCAAAGGGAAAACACATGTCATTTGCCTCAAATGTGAAATACACCTTTGCTTCACTAAAACCAGGAATTGTTTTCGAAGTTTCCACCAAAAAACTTAATTATGTAAATAATTCTTATTTTTTAAGTAAAAATAACTTTTTGAATAAATCTTTATAGAAAAAGAGGTACTATTTTCTTTAAAAACATTTATCTTCTAGCATGAATAATAACTTTCCATACTGTACACTATATAATAAATACTGTTACATGTACAAACAATTACATGTACAAATAATTCTGCGAGCTACTGTCGCAATTGTTTTCATCATCATTAAGAACGTCAACAAATGAATTTACTCGAACCCACGAGAACCCAACAAGCATAATCAACATCTGCAAGTGACGTCACTCCATTCATTAATTTGCTCGAACCTGCCAGGTACCTCTCGGTAGAACATTCGCCAATGTGCGAGAAATGGGTGAATAGGTAGAGACCCTATATAAAGGCGCGCTGAATGAATGGGAGAATCATTCATTCGACTGCGAGAAGAACTGCGATTGTGTGTGGGAAGCGATATTCTTCGAGTAGTAGAAAAGTGTGTTTCGTAATAGTGAAGTAATTTAGAAGACAATTGCGATAATAAATTTATGGACAAGTGTTAGATAATTTTAATAGTGACAATTAAAATTAGTGAAAGTGTTAACTGATTTTTGTGCATTTTATTGAATAAACTCTTTTAACTTAAATTAAAAGACATTGCGTTTTCACTTTCCCGGAACGTTAAAATTATAGGCCGCGAACCAATAACACGCGACGTGGTGTCAAGAAGTGCGAAAGAAAAATTTTGAAAGTGAAAATTTGAACATTTTTATGGTGCACAATAGGAAAATTTAAAGAAACATTAAAAATGCCACGAAGCTTAAACTTAAAAATTAATGAATTGACCATGTCGGAGCTTAAGGAAGAGTTGGAACAGCGAAACCTGGCTACGCAAGGTACAAAGGCCACACTGATTGCACGCTTGCGTGACGCAATTGAATCGGAAGGCGTGTATCTGGATTCGGGTGAGCCCTCAGATGCAGAAGAAGGCGCAGAAGGTGGTGAAGCAGAAACAAAAAAACCAAAGGAACCAGAAAATGCGCTGATGCAAATGTTAATGCTGATGCAGCAGGAGCAGCGACAACAGTCATCCAATTTAACTGCGAAGCTCAATGAACAGTCATCCAATTTAACCACGAAGCTAGATGAGCAATCAGCGAAGTTAAATGAACAATCAGCGAAGCTTAATGAACAATCAGTGAAGCTGGATCAACAAGCGATCGAAATCAAGGGAGATTTTCAAAAACAGTCACCGAAATAAAAACGGAGCTCAGTAGTCTTAACAAGCAAATTAAAGGCGTCGAGGAAAAGGTTGACCAGGTCGAAGAAAAGGTTTACCAGGTCGAGGAAAAGGTCAGCCAGGTCGAAGAAAGAATGAACCATGAGATGGAAAAAGTGAAAAAAGAATTGGAAGTTGCGAAGGCAGTAGCAACCACTTCACCAGCCCTGCTTATAACCGCAGCGCAAAGCACATCCAGAAATGTGCAAGCACCAATATACGATGGGCAAACGGTCTGGACTATTTACAAAACCCAGTTCGAAGCAGCCGCTCGCATGAATCACTGGAATGAGCAGGAACGAGCAACTGCATTGATTCTTGCTCTAAGAGGCCCAGCTGCCGAGCTGCTGCAGACGATCCCCGTTGAATTGCACTCAAACCCGAATGCTATAATGAATGCGCTCGACATGCGTTATGGAGACGATCATCTGAAGTAGATTTATCGGTCACAGCTAAGGCATCGAGTGCAGAAGTCTGGTGAAACCCTACAGCAGCTAGCCCAAGACATTGAGCGACTGGCACTTTTGGCTTATCCAGCCTACGACCCAGAACATCGAGATGATGCAGCGACAGAAGCATTCATCAGCGCACTAAAGGACCCGGAATTGCAACAAGCCGTGCGTTTAGCTCAAAAGCAAACGGTTAAGGACGCACTGGCTTATAGTCTGAACTTTGAGGCAGCGAAAAATGTGACTCGTACCACTGCCTGGGTTCGTGAGGTAGTGACAGACGAGTGCAGGTGTGATCGCGTGGAAATTGAGCGAGATCCGCATGTAAATGGTGCGCCTAGATGCTGGAATTGCGGAGAGAAGGGCACCTGCAAAGAGACTGCAAGAAGCGAAGAAAACCGAGCTATTGTCCAGGGTGTGCAGCTAGGAGGAGATCCAGACCGAGTCAGGAGCCCAGAATGGAAGCCCTTCAAACAGAGGGGTCGGGAAACATGTAAGAGCCAACTTCGTGGGGCAGAGGTTGGCTAGGAGGATCGACGTCCCCAGCACCACCATCATCGTGTCAAGACTACATCGTGGAGAAGCGGACTTATGCCTTCCGGGTCAAGTTGACGGAGAACACTGCACCATAACAATCGACACTGGTGCAACCCGATCGATTATCCGACCAGACCTAGTTAGACAGCAACAACTTCACAAGGGCAGAATTTTCTCACTACGGACAGCTACGGGAGAAACTGCACCTGTTCATGGAGAGGTCAACCTCCAGATACAGTTGGGAGACCTTGTGTTACGACATAATTTTCTGGTCGCGAACATTATGGATGACTGCATTCTCGGAATGGATTTTCTGCGACCACATGGAATCACGTTGGATTTGGGCAAACGTGTATTGAAATGGCAGAATATAGAAGTACTGATGGAGGATCCCAGCGTCCAAATTCCCAAGATGAATGTAGTGGTATGTATTGACACTGATGTACCGAATTCTTCCGAAAGCATTGTATGGGTCAAGCTTGATGGTGATTCTGGGGACCACCGATCTTATCTGATAGAGCCAACGAAGACGTCCGCATTGCGCAGTTTGATTGTAGGACGAAGCTTTGTAAGATCTTTAAGGAATGGATATGTGCCGGTTAGAGTCCTTAACACCGCAGACTCAACCACGAGCATGAAAGCGGGAGAAGTCATCGGCAGCTGCCAGCCTGTTTCCACCATCACCTCTTTGGAAGCTACTCACGACCATCATTGGAAAAGGAGGCAAGACACAGACAAAGCCCGGGAATCCATGTCTGCAATATTGAAGCAGGTCAAATTGCCAGTGCAGCTATTCAAACGAGCCTCTCATCTGGTCACCAAGTACAGTGACATCTTCTCAACAAGCCCGGATGACCAAGGCCGAACGAGTATGGTAGCTCACGTCATAGATACACAGGGAGCCAAGCTGATTCGACAAGCACCAATACGTCTCCCTATAGCCAAACAAGGAGAAGTGAGCGCGCTGATCTCGGGCATGGGAAAACAAGGCGTTATTGAACCTTCTGTCAGTCCATGGGCCGCGCCTGTAGTTCTAGTCAAGAAAAAGGATGGTAGCACTCGCTTTTGTGTCGACTATAGGCAGCTTAACGACGTCACTAAGAAAGATAGTTACCCACTCCCACGCATCGATGACATCATGGACACTTTAGCCGACGCAAAATGGTTTTCTACACTCGATCTCAAGAGTGGCTACTGGCAGGTAGAAATTGACAAGAAGGACCGAGAGGAGACCGCATTTTCGGTTGGGACCGGATTGTGGCAATTTGTGGTGATGCCATTTGGGCTTTGCAATGCTCCAGCCACTTTCGAACGCTTGATGGAATACGTGCTACGTGGTCTAACCTGGAAAACCTGCTTGGTATACCTAGATGACATCATCGTCATCGGTAGCACGTTCGAAGAGCATGTGCGGAACTTAGAAGAGGTTTTCTCCCGATCACGACTGACAAATTTGAAACTTAGTCCCGAGAAGTGTACTCTTTTCGCAGATGAAGTAAAATACCTGGGACACGTCGTATCAGCAGAAGGGGTCAAAACAGACCCTGAGAAAATTGAAGCCGTGAAAAGCTGGCCAACACCAAACAACAAGCGCCAACTACGAAGTTTTCTGGGTCTGGCGACCTAGTATCGAAGATTCGTCAAAGACTTTGCCAAAATAGCTAAGTGTCTCCATCAGCTAACCGAGAAAAATCGTCCATATGTCTGGAATGAACAATGCCAGACAGCCTTTGAGACCCTGAAGGAAAAGCTGTGTGAATCACCCGTGCTGGCGTATCCGAAACCCGGAAAAATGTTTGTAGTTGACACCGATGCAAGCAACGGCGGTATTGGAGCTGTACTCTCCCAGCAGATCAATGGCGAAGAAAGAGTCCTCTCTTATTACAGTCGAGTTCTCTCAAAAAGTGAGAGGAATTACTGCGTGACCAGGAAGGGGCTATTGGCTATAATAGAGGCCGCCAAGCAGTTCCACAAGTATCTATATGGCCAGAAATTTGTTCTTCGAACGGACCATGCATCACTGAGATGGTTGCTCAACTTCAAAAACCCCGAGGGACAAGTTGCGAGATGGATCGAAAGATTGCAGTCATACGACTACGAAATTGTTCATCGGAAGGGCGGAGTTCATGGAAATGCTGACGCCCTATCCCGCCGTCCATTTCCAGCTAACTGCAAGCATTGCCGACGGATTGAGCAAAAGGAACCGCTCGTTGATCTGCGATTGATAACGGCGGAATTCGATGAAGGTTGGTCATCGGAGGAGATTCGAAACGCCCAGCTAGCCGATGAAGACATCGGACCATTGCTCGTATGAAAGGAGACGACTGGGCGGCCTGAGTGGAAAGACGTTTCAATGCATGGCGCAATCCTGAAAAGCTATTGGGCACAATGGAACTCCCTTCAGGTGGAGGGTGGCGTACTCAAGCGGAAATGGGAAACGGCGGATGGCAGCTCCTATAGGATGCAAACTATACTTCCCAAAAGCCGAATCCACGATGTGATTAAGGAAATGCATGAAGGATCCTCGGGAGGCCACCTTGGTGTTAACAAGACCTTAGCGAAATTGCGGGAATGGTTCTACTGGCTCCACGCTCGAGAAGACGTAGAGGACTGGTGTCGCAGATGCACAATTTGCGCTTCCGTCAAAGGCCCAAAGCGACGACTGAGAGGACAAATGCAAACCTATAACGTAGGCGTGCCATTCGAAAGGATTGCTGTTGACATCGCAGGACCCTTTCCTGAATCCGATTGGGGAAATCGATATACGCTGGTTGTAGCCGATTATTTCAGCAAGTGGCCCGAGGTCTACCCCATTCCCAACCAGGAAGCAACTACTGTAGCCGAACAGCTAGTGTTAAATTGGGTCAGTAGGTACGGCGTGCCTTGCGAGCTACATTCGGATCAAGGCCGAAACTTTGAATCACTAGTTTTTGGTGAAATGTGCGAGCTGCTCGAAATACGGAAAACGAGGACAACACCGCCGCATCCCCAATCCGATGGAATGGTCGAACGTTTCAACGGCACGCTCAATAAACACCTTGCCAAGATGGTTGACGAGAACCAAAGGGACTGGGACCGACATATCCCACTAATTTTGATGGCCTACAGAGCTGCCGAACATGCATCAACGGGCCAAGATCCAGCCAAAGTCATTTTTGGAAAGACTATTCGTTTGCCAGCCGATATAAAGTTCGGAATACCCCCTGAGAAACCCCAAACGATCTCGGATTACGCAAGTGATCTAAGACAACGGTTGAACCAGATACATCGGACAGTGCGAAAACACCTCGAATCGGCCACTGACCGCATGAAGACCAGGCATGATCTAAAGGCAAATTCTACTGGCTTCCAGCAAGATGACTTGGTGAGGCTATATAACCCGCAACGGCGAAAGGGTAGGTCTCCAAAGTTGCAACATAACTGGGAGGGACCATACCGAGTCACAAAGCGAATCAACGACGTCGTATATCGCATACAGGAACACCGTAAACCGAGAGCCAAAATGAAGATCGTGCATCTAGACCGTCTTGCCCCATATTACATCCAGGGAGAATTGACTACAACTGGCGACACATCTTTTCGGGGCGAAAAGAACTGAGGTGGGGGCAGTGTTACATGTACAAATAATTCTGCGAGCTACTGTCGCAATTGTTTTCACAACAATGAAGAACACGAATTTACTCGAAACCACGAGAACCCAACAAGCATGATCAACATCTGCAAGTGACGTCACTCCATTCATTAATTTGCTCGAATCTACCAGGTACCTCTCGGTAGAACATTCGCCAATGTACGAGAAATGGGTGAATAGGTAGAGACCCTATATAAAGGCGAGCTGAATGAATGAGGGGATTCATTCATTCGACCGCGATAAGATCTGCGATAGTGTGTTTCGTAATAGTGAAGTGATTTAGAAGACAATTGCGATAAGAAATTTATGGACAAGTGTTAGATTTTTTCATAGTGAAAATTAAAATTAGTGAAAGTGTTAAATTGTTTATTGTGCATTTTTAATTAAATAAACTCTTTTAACTTAAATTAAAAGACATTGCGTTTTCACTTTCCCGGAACATTTAAATTATTGGCCGCGAACCAATAACACGCGACAGTATGTACATTGAAAAATAAAATATTTCGTCCGATATTTTTAATTTTTTCATATTGGTTCTCAGAACCTTTTGATTCATCTTCGTATAAAGTTTTGCAACGTACACTCTCTGCAATAGGTATATTTCTTTCGAGAGTCTTGGCAACCCCAAATTTTATTGGTATGACAATACTAAGAATTACAGATTTCATAGTTTCTCCAATAAAACCGTATGTTTGCCCTTCAATTCAATAGGTAGCTAAATGTTAGATTATTCTAGTCCGTAAGTTCAATTCAAATTTTATAATCTTAGGGATTTCTAGCATATTGGCTATTGCTCAAGCCAGACTACAGTTTTGACCGAATCTGTCTGAAAAATTCTGAAAAGATACAAAATCCAAATACTTTTGAGACCGAATGATAAACACTCTACTGTATTAATATGGTGGCTGCTTAACTTGAAGTAAAGGAGGTCTTTCTTATGCATTTGTTTGAAGTGTCTTTTGAATTTCTTCATTTGATGCATAGCAAAAATTTCTGCATGTACACAGTAGATTGTGTACAAGATCTTTCTGACGAGAGCATACTTCTGTCTACCCGACTTGTCTTATAATTATTTTTGAAACAGAACATACTTGAGCTTAAAATCAGTGACCACCGAAATTTCAAGTTGTTTATTTAATATTTACTGGTCTTGTGTGGTTATTCGATATCTTGATTTGATTTCTCTGCTTATTGTATTAAATTATCTGAACATATTCTGTATCCATGGATAACTAGAAAATAAATGGACAATAATATGCATACGAAATTAAACCAAATTTTCAAAACACATAATTTTAAATACTATAATTTATTATTCAGAGCAACACATTTAATTTAAAAAGCCAATTAAAATGCGCAACTTCGAAAATATCTACGAATCTCCCATTCGCTGTTACAAATTAGTTACACCACCTAGCCTTACTGCGATCCCTCACTAAATTAGGTATTGTTACTTCGCGTCGTATTGTTCAATTGATTCTCTAATGTTCTGGTTCTAGTCTATGCTTTTTGCCATTCTCAATTTGAACAATACACTCGAATACAACAAAACCGAAAACCATTTCGCCATTTTACCATTTTGTGGCCATAGAATTTGGCCAGAAAATAACTTACCTGGACGTAATTGATGGACACTAACCGGTATTGTCCTGCTGCGATATCCTTCAGTTGTACACGGAAATGGTGTGTTGTTGGGTATGCGCTTTTGTAGGAAATCGCCGCTTGTACGCTCGCCGGTCCCGCCCAGTAATCTAGAAAATTAATTGGTTTTAATTCATGAACTATCACTAGCATAGTTGATTGGGATTCGGGACAAGAAGAGAATTCCAATAGTGATGCTACTTAATCGGGAATCAGGATGAAATGCACCGCACAGAGTGTGTTGGGATGATGCTGGGTGATACAACGAACAATGAGCAAAGGGCGGATCTCATTATCTTGAGATTGGTTTGAATTGTTTGGGCTGGGAAATGGTCTGATGATTCGATTAGATATGTATTCAATTTGATTTTCAATCTAATTAGGTGCTGGTGTCGTTAGCGTAAGCTTTTCAATCCTTGTAATTTTTGATTGTGCTATACTCACTTATTGTATTGCTATACTTACTTATTGTATATTTCCCGAAATCCTCTATAGAACATCCTTATGGGAAATGAAGCGTCCAAACGACTGGTCACAACATTATTTACATATCTATGAGTCTTGGTAAGGTTGCTCAAAAGATTTCCACTCATCCGTCCAATTATATTTTCCATATCATTTGGTTGCTGTGGTACTACTGGGCAGGATAATATATTTAACAGCACGATTATGGTTTTTGTGACTTCCAGAATATGCATTTTGATTACTTGATTACTAAAATGTAAAATTTATGAACAGAATTATTTTAAAGATTGTTCTGCATAATGTGCTCCTAGTCCTTAGTCTGTAAAGTAGTATGTGGGTAGCACAAATTTTAGATTTCAATATCACTTAATTATACAGACTGATCGCGAACACCATTTCTGTCTATAATTATAAGATGAGCTGACTCATTACCAATAAATTCTTTAGCTACTATCCAAAGTAGATAGATATGACGATCATTCCAAGATATGACTAATCTTTTTTGCCAACTTTTTTTATGAACAAGTCATCAAAACTTGGTGTAGGCCAGAAAATGCTTAGAATTAGATATTGGAGTAGCAGGGATAGGTAAACTAAAGCCACTAAAAAAAAAAAAAAAAACATGCGTAATATATCCTGAAAAAGCAACTGTTATGTCAAAGCTTGTATGTGTTAAAACTATTGATGGCACTATTGATAGTATTTCACTATCTGGCTACTATCGATACTAAAACCCTACTATCGATAGTTTTCAATATTATTCTTTGAATAAAACAAATTTTTTGTTTGCTGCAAAGCCTAGATTTTCGTAAATTTTCTGAATAAATATTAGTCGGTTGGATTATCATTTAATTTTTCCCAAAACCGGGCTTATTTATTCCTATTGATCATATTCAGCCTGGGTTCTGATTTGCGTAGGTTTAGGGTGTGAAGTGATTTAAAACATGCTTGTCAAAATAACTTACTGTACGGATGGAAGTAGATTGAGAGAGAGTACATGACATGACAATTTATCGATGTAGCTCAACCTTCTGAAAAGATATGACCAGTGTTCTAAGTCTTAATTCTAAATTCAAAAGTTAATTCATTTAATCCAATAATGGCGAATTGTTTTTTACTTTATAACACCTTCACTAAATATTCAATTTGAATTCACCATACTACATTTAAAATTATGTTGTCTTGCAGTTTCCAAATCCTTCATTTTAAACCGTGTTTTCAGGCTCGAAAAAATTACCAGGATATTAACATATACGGCCAAAATAAGAATTTGTTTGTCTTGTATAAAATAATAACTGCAAACAACGGATTTTGAGCACTGTAAACCAAATTCTTCAGTGCAAAGCATTCAGACTGCTTCATGTATATTTCTTCCAACAGATCACCGTACACAAATGCCGTGATTACTTCCATTTGGTAAATCCTCAATTCTTATCTTACAGCCATGGCAAGAAGATAAAGAATCAACCCGTAGCCCACAATTGGCTCAAAGTCGATGTCCACTTTCTTAGAGCATCCCTTCACAACAGGCTTTGCCTGTTAAGCTGTTGGATTCATTCTCTAGCGAAAGGAGCGGGAAGAAGAGGAATTAGCAGAGAAGTGATCCGCCAGCGTTGATGTGCCCCTCATTTTTTAGGACTGTCCAAGCATAATGTTTCACTTGGTTCCATTTGTCAACCGATCTAAGCATCACTGTGACTATATTATCTGGAGTAACCACTCCCGGCTTCCTGTAGAAGTTCTCTTACAGCCTGTCTCATTTTGTGCATGCATCGTCTTCCTCTCCTGGGCAAAATTGACAATTGGAGAATCATGACTTACCAATCTTTTGCAGGTAAGACTGAAAACACCAATTCCCGCTCAAAAGCGGTAGAAGTAGTCAGTCTCAGCAAGCCTTCGATTTAGCCACGACATCATATCCGGGATAAGGCACGCAGTCCACCTTCCCTTCGTGCAATTCACCCAAGACTGCTGCCAATTGTTGAGTGAGTGCTGTCTTTCCTTGCAGACAACCATCTTCCTTGCGTCCTCGCGTCCTCGTCAGTAAATAGCGTGGCACCTGTGTCAAGCGTTTTCGGTATACCTCCTTACTGAGAACACCGCCCCATATTTCTGCTCCATACCGTAACACTGACTCTACAAAACTCATCAAGAGGAGTCTTCTTGATGGGTTGGATCTCGTAAGTCAACTCAGAGCCTATACTCCCGAAGCAGCCTTCTCAGCTGTTGCCCTGATTTGCTCAAAAAAACTTATCTTTGAGTCGATCAGTAGCTTTATGTACTTCACCACTACCTCCAAAACGGATCATCCTTGCCCTAAGGGTTCTCGTTTTCGTCAAGATGATCACTTTGGTTTTCTCCAGTGTTAGAATAAACCCACAAGCATTCATCCAGTCTGTCACTCAGCGCATCAGCCTAACTAGCCTAAGTTGCACTTATTCAACGGTGCGTCTAGTGACTAGAGCCACATCATCACCTACATAGCTGGTGTCAGTAGCCTGTCGTTAGACACTTCCATAGGTCTAAACCAAGGGCAGATACCTGAGCAATACCCGATGTAGCTTCCATCTTTTATTGGCTCTATGATGTGTCACAAAGTAGGCTCTGATCTTTAAGGTAGTCCCTGAGAAAACGCATTAAACCCAAAAAGGGGGTTCCAGCATTTTCAGAATATCTACCAATCTAGCGGAGTTTAAGGTGTTCCTAACGTCAAGTGTCTCCAACAGGACAATCGCCGCTTCATTCGGCTAAATGCCTCTGTCTTTTGGACCACGCATACCACATCTGCAATCGTATCAATGGTGGAACGTCCTGCTCTAGAGCTATACTGCGGAGAACATAGGTCCCCAGCAAAACGAATTGCGTCAGTGAGTCTTCCCTTGACGAGTTTTTCTAGTTCTTTCCCAGCCATGCCTAGCATGTATAACAGGCGGTATGCAAACGGCGATCCGGCATTCCTCTTCCCCATGCTGATGAACACAAGTGTCGCCACCTTCCGTTGTACTGGGAAAACTCTGTCCCGTAGACAAGCGCCAAATGTGCTGAGCAGCAAGTCAGGACAATGGTGATAGACAAGTAGCAACATCTCAGCTGGACTGGAACAGCTGGAGCCTTTCTCGATTTCACTGAAAGGACTGTGCGTTACAGTTCCAGTTGTGTGAAAAGTGGACACTCGATGGCTGTTTCACCGTAAACAGCGTCAACATGGACAGGATGGACGAAGAAGAGTGCTCGCAATATCTCGTCCATCTTTTCTGTATCATGTATGCAAGGCATCCGTAGAGCACCAAGCTTCTGCATAACAAGCTTGTAGTTAAGGCCCTGGCTGTCTTTGTTCACACTGTCCACTAGATCTTGCCAGTAGTGAGCCTTGCTGTTGTTAATCAATTTGTGAAAGCATTTAATGGCCAACTTATATGCTGCTGCCTTGTTGCCAACCTTGTGACACTCCCTTCAGTCGACTTTCAGTCGACTTTCAGTCGACCACCAGTACATTGGGGGCTTTCCATACGGGGGCTTTCAGCTGGGCATAGAAGCATTGCAAACAGTTATGATGATGCTAAAAGTTGAGTTCATCACGTCTTGATCTACCAGTTTTTCTGTCGCCAGTGAATCCCCATGCAGTGGAGCACTTGAGTGAGCACCTTTTTTTTTGTGGTAGGGAGATGAATGCTATTTATGCACAGAGTGTGGGACTCCCATGCGCGACTGGACTACCTACTCAACATCTCCCCCGTCAACCTGAAAACCCAGCCTGGAACAGTTTGACACATTACTTCGGGCCAGGTCTCGTTTTGTTACGACATGGGGCGCCTTCAAGCTGGGGAGTCCCCCTACTAACGGGAGGGGAGAGGGGAAGAGGAAATTGCCAAAAGAGCAATCCACCAGCCCCAGTGCGCCCGGTTGCTGCGAGTCCCTTTTATATTTTAGGACTGCCCGAGAATAATGTGCCACCTGGCTCCAATTGTCAACCGATTCGAGCATCACCGCCACTGTATTATCCGGGGTGAGCTCTCCCGTCTCCCTGTAGAGCTTCCTTTGCAGCCTGACCCATTTGGTACACGCAAAAAACGTGAGACAGGCATTGTCCGTACTCTCCTGGGTAAAACCGACAATTGGGGGATCGTGACTTACCGATCTTATGCAGGTAAGACTGAAAACACCCATGCCCGTTAAAAAGCTGGGTCAGATAGAAGTCAGTCTCGCCATGCCTTCGATTTGGCCACGGTCTCACATCCGGGATGAGGCGCGCAATCCACCTTCCCTTCGCGAGCGCTGTCTCTCCTCGCGGACAACCATCTCCCTCGCATCTTCGTTTCGGCGCAGGTAAATAGCGCGGCGCTCTCTAGCTAGGAGGGTGACAGGTATCACGCCTGCAATAACTCTCACTGCCGAGTCAGAGACTGTTGGATACGAACATGCAATTCTCAGTGCTCCTCTTAATTGTACCTGTGCCAAACGTTTTCGGTATGCCTCCTTGCTGAGAGCGTTGCCCCCTACCTCCGCTCCGTACAGTAGCACTGAGCCTACAGCACTCATCAAAAGGCGTCTTCTTGATGGGCTGGGTCCCCCTACATTGGCCATAAGTCGACTCAGAGCCCATATTCCCGAAGAAGCCTTCTCATTCGTTGTCCTGATTTGCTCAGAGAAACTCATCTTCGAGTCGATCAGTAACCCCAGGTACTTTACCACTGGCTTCGATTCGATTCGTAAGTCGCCAATACTGATCATCCTTACTCTAGGGATTCTCTTTTTTGTCAAGATGGCCACTTTGGTTTTCTCCAGTGCTAAACTCAGCCCGCAAGCGGTTATCCGCTTAGCATACCAAGCCTAAGGTGCGCTTGTTCAACGGTGCGTCCAGCAACCAGAGCCGAAACATCGTCCGGCTCATCCTGGCATCTCAAGTCTCAGTAGCCCGTCGTAAGACACGTTCCACGGGTCCGGACCAAGGATAGATCCCTGGGCAATAGCCGATGTAATTTCCATCCTTCGTTGGCCCTGTATCGTGTCATAAAGCAGGCTTCGGTCCTTTAGGTAGTTCCTCAAAAGCCGCATTAGATATTCTGGAACTTGAAAAGAGTTTTCTAGCGTGTCCAGAATATCCACCCATCTAGCGGAGTTGAAGGCATTCCTGACGTCGAATGTCCAGCAGGACGATCCGTCGCCTACTGTGACTATATGCCTCTGCCCTTTGGACTGCGTTCAGCACCTCTGCAATCGCATCAATGGTAGAACATCCTGCTCTAAAGCCGTACTGCCAAGGAGATAGGTCCCCAGCAGCACGAATCACGTCAGTGAGTCTTCCCTTGTTGAGTTTCTCGAGCACTTTCCCAGCCGTGTCTAGCATGCATAACGGGCGGTATGCAGATGGCAATTCGGGATTTCTCTTTCCCTTGCTGATCAGCACGAGGCTCGCCACCTTCCATCGTACCGGGACAACCCCGTCCCGTATTCAAGCGTTGAATGTGCTGAGCAGCAAGTCAGGACAATGGTGATAGACGAGCCGCAACACCTCAGCCGGAACACCATCTGGACCTGGAGCCCTCCTCGTTTTCAATAAGAGGACTGCCCCTTCCAGTTCCAGCTGTGTGAAGAGTGGGCACTCGACTGCTGTTTCACCATGGACAGTGTCAACACAGATGGGATGGGCGGGGCAGAGTCCCCACATTATCGCGTCCATCTGTTCCGCGTCATGTATACAAGGCTTCTGTAGGGCACCAAGCTACCGCATGACCAGCTTGTAGCCAAGGCCCCACGGATCCTTGTTCACATTGTCCACTAGGTCTTGCCAGCAGCGAGCCTTGCTATTGTTGATCAGTTTGCGAAGGCATTTCCTGGCTGACTTATATGCTGCCACCCAGTTGCATGCCTCGTCACCGTTCCGCACCCGTTGAGCCTCACGTCGAAGCTTGTGAAACTCACTTCGTTTTTCAGCGATTTCAGTTGACCACCAGTACACTGGGGGCTTGCCGTGCCGGGGCCTTCGACGGGGCATAGAAGCATAGCAAGCTGAGCTGTCAGTTCTTCCGTCCCCTCCGGATCTGCATGCAGCGGCCCACCCGCTGAGAGCACCTCGACGAACCTCTCGACGTCCATCCTTCCGATGTTCTATCCAGTTGTAGAAGGCTGAGAGCACGGACGTCGTGAGACAGCATCACTGATCTCAAGCAGAATACACTGATGATCACTGACTGAGCAGTCCTCTAAAACTTTCCAGTTGTGTATCCTCCGTGCTAAGGACTCCGAGGCAAATGTCACGTCCGGTATGGTTCCCTCACAACGAATACAGTGGAAAGTCGGCATATTTCCCGGGTCTAGTACAACGAGGGCCGTCCTGGCCGCCATTTCCAGGGTTCATTTTCCCCACGGATCCATCTGAGGCATGCCCCATTCGATTGCTTTAGCGTTGAAGTCACCCCCAACGAGCACTTTACCCTCTGCGTTTGAGACATCGCCCTCCAAAGCATTAAGCTGGGCTTTGAAAGATTATATCAATTCGTTAGGCGTCAGGTACCCACTAAAGAAGGTGGTCCCTGAGCACCGAACCCACACCAAACCATCCCGCCGTCCACAACTCTCCGCTGGAAAGTCATTGTTCCGAACCCAGATGGCGGCAGTACCAGTTTCATCAGAATACCATAATGCAGGACTTTTATGATGGTGTTGCTCACTCGGCAGCAAGAAGTCGGCTTTCATGTCCGTCGCAAACTCCTCAAGCATATTTTGGGCAGTTGAACTGCGGTATAGGTTTAGCTGCAGAATACAGGTCATCGGAGTTCTGATTTTGCCTTGGCTAGGGCTACCTGGAACAGCTGGCATTTTCCTGATCCCAAGACGTATCCAAAATCAGGTTTTGGATCAGCATCCTTGCAAAGAATACAGTTTGCCTCCTTCGTACACTCTTTTCTTTCATGTCCCATTTCACCGCATTTGTAACATCGGGAACTCCTATCGGGTCTTTTGCATAATTATGTGGTGTGACCATAACCAAGGCATTTGATGTGTGAGCACCTTGATGAACCTTTTGATGACCATTCTTCCGACCTTCCACCCAAATGTAGCAGGTCAAGAACATCATGTTGATATCCATTGCACTGATAATCTCTGGCTGAGTAGTCTTCTAAAACTCTCCAATGGTGTATCCTCCGTATTAAGGACTCCAAGGTGAATGTCACGTCAGATATATATATCACTGCCAATACGGTAGAAGGTCAGCATGTTCCTGGTGTTCAGTACGACAAGCGCGTCCTTGCCGCCATTTCTAGGATCATTTCCCCCACGGATCTGTTTGAGGCATGCACCATCCGATTGCTTTAGTGATGAAGTCTTCCCAAGCGAGCACGCTGCAGTCTGCACTCGAGACAGGTATTGGAGCATAGAAGCTCCGTAAAACCATCACCCCATCTACGCCTCTCTGCCTGAAAATCACTATACCGAACCCAGACGGTGGTAACACCAGTTTTAGCAGGATACCATGATGCAGATCTTTTATGTTAGTGTTACTCACTCAGCTTCAAAAAGTCGCCTTTCATGTCCCTCGCAAACTGCTCAAGCACGTTTTGGATAGTTGAACTGCGGTGAAGGTGCAGCTGCGGGTTGTAGGTCATGTATGTTCTGCTTTGAATTAGAGAGGACTTCCTGGAAAACCCAACATTTCTCTGATCCCAAAATGTATCCAGTTTTGGATCAGCGTCTTTGCAAAGGGTACAGTGTGCCTCCTTTATACACTTTTCCTTTTATATCTTATTTCACCATATTTCTAACATAAGCAACTGTAACCAGGTCCTTTGCATACTTGTGCGGTGTGATCATAGTCAAGGCATCTGAAATATTGAAGAGGTGCTGCTCTTCACCGTATCCTGCAGACAAACCCACACAATTCTTTTTCCCTGATTCGGGGATTGTTTTTTGTCCTTTTCAGTCAACTTAATGATGCTAGTTCACGTAGTGCGGTGGTTAGAGCACTCATCCTGTAAGCCGAAGGCCCCTGGTACGACTATCGTTGATGGCAGCGAGATTTAGTGTGTGAGTGATGAATGTGCGAGTGATTCTTGGGACGGACCATAAGCCCATATGGATATGATACGTGCTGGTTTGAAAACCAGAACGCATTGCATCTGTGTGGACAGACACATGGAAAAAGCACAAAACTGACTATATCAACTAGTTGAGTACCGACACATTCGATCATGATAATGAGTTACTCTAATTATCTCTAAGCGAAGGCCCAAAAGGGGCTATAGTGCCACAACAATAACAACAATGATGGCCATGCACTGCCTCCGAAGGTTTTCTGGTGTCAGTCTTGCTTTGATCCTCCCGACGCTTGGTGCTCCTTTCAGATGGCCTCATTAACCTTAGCCAGGTCTCTTATAATTTAATTTTGGCCTCTGCTCCGAAGTCGACCCGACGTTAGTCGTACAGTTTAAACGACAGTGTTGGAGTCTTCGGACCTTAAATGTCCCCCAATATACTGCAGCGTTTCTGCATAGGATCAGCCTTTTGGGGATTTGTGAGCTGCGCCTGTTGCCGGGGTCTTCATCAGGGCTTTTTTTTTCCTGTTTTACATCTTGTCTTTTTCTTGTTGGGAGAAAATAAAGTTCGCATGGACATGCGAACTTTATTTTCTGACTTTTTTAAGGAGTTTCCTTGCAGTTAACTTTGCTCCTTTTGTCAGTACTATCTAGAGCCTTTGACCAGGCATTCCGCGTCTATCAAGTACCTTTTTCTCACTTCTCTCACTTCTCACGATAAGCCTAGACACCATTCTTTTATTGATACTTGACGGTGAAACTACCTGCACATGCCTTTTAGGCTTAGCTTTGGGCACTTATGTAGTCGTTTGCTCTTTTTTGGCCTTCTAGTCCTTTTCGATATTTAACTAGCTCCTCCAGTAATGCCCTATGCAGTCTAGGAGCTCCGTTAGTTTAAGGAGCTCATTCTTTACTCTATTTTGAGTTCTTTCAAGTTGTATGCAGATTTCATTCCTTTCAAAACATCTTCGACTTTTCGGATGAGCCTTTTTTCACGATGTAGTTGAACGGCAATTTTACTTTGCGACCTTCTTTATTGGAAGAGGTTATTGGCTTTCATTTCTGAGTACGTTACTTCCGCCACATTTTTACAGGTGGCGATGAAATTTCACAACGGTGTTTTATATGTCTGGTCACTCCTTTCTTTTTCTGTCGTGACCACTTTGTAGACTTTAGGATGGTTTGTTATTATTTTGGGACTTTAGAAGGGAAGCAAGGGTGCTTCGGTCGCTTCGGTAGCAATTGCAGCAGTAACCATCGAGTTGTTTATGTTATTTATTTCCAGGACAGGGGGCCGTGCAGGAAATAGCACAAATCCTTATGGGGATAAGTCCTCAGAACCAGAACACCGCTAATCGGGAGTGCATCTCAACCGAACGTACACTACCAACCCAATGGTACGCACCACGAACGTACTTTAAAGTCGGCCAAGTTTTTACCGGCACGGAGATGGTATGATAGTTGAATTGGAGCCATGCACGCTTGAGTGCCACCTCGGGGTCACCGTGTAAGGCAACAACGTCCAAACCATCATATTCGCCAGCCAAAAGCATTTATTCCAGTACGTTGTCGAAAGCATACTTGTAGTTCAAATTCAGTCATCTTAGGAGGAACCACACGGCGACCTCCATATCCTCGGGTCCATGCGGGTTGCGCTCCCCAAAGAACACTAGCTTCTAAGAATCTTCATGTTGACCGGTATTCCCTCTGCGGGAATTTCCTTCGGTGCGTGGGGGTGGCACTCCTCAATGTATGCAAGCCTTCAAGATTATTCTCGTCGGCCGGCATTTTCCCTTTACTGTTAGCGATTCTACAAGTATCCAGGTTCCATTTACTACCAAAGATTTATACTCTTCATTCATGGCACCCTCGTAATTGTTTCTTTCAGCACTCTCTAGTGCCTCTTTGGCTGTATCATCAAAACACATCATGTTCCAGAACATTCTAGGATCCATAAATCTCGTAAATTTTTGCCTGGTGACAGCTTCTTCATGTGAATCTGTGATAAGACCTGCGTTACGCTATGGGTGTGAAACATGGACCCTAATCCAAGCATCTGCAAATATATTGAACGCCTTTGAGTAACGGGATATAAGGCGAAAAATAGGAGCGAAGCTAAATGGCGACCTATGGTGAATTCGATACAATCATGAGTTGTATAAAATATTTGACAATTCGGAGTTCTCAAAGAATGTAAAATTGTGAAAGTTGCAATAGGCTGGCCAAATGAATCGTATAGACGAACAGCAGATGCCCAAAAAGGTAATTGTGGGGAGAACTGAAAGCTGGAGGCCAGTGGAGAAACCGAGGAAATACTGGTCAGACTTGGTTGATGAAAATAGTTCATCGCTGCTCAAATTTGGAAATTGGAGGACGCGGTTTTTTGGTAGAGGCTGTTGGGGTCGCTATTTGCGGGAAGTGAAGGCCCGAGAGGGATGTAGTGTTACGAAGAAGATCATGGGCCCCATCTATTTCTTATCTCAAGCACTCGTCGTCATACTTTATGGTGAGATCACACGTCTCCTAGTTTTTGTCAGGTCAGCCGATATTTATAATGCCCCAGAGACGGTTCACAATTTGTTTATGTCGTGAATTTTGTTTATCCTTTTCATGTGCGTTGAACAAACTCGTATACAGACGTTTCATAGGATTTAAATTGGAGTATGGTTTGACAATGATGATGCATGCTCTGGATGTATTTTTAACAACAAGATTGAATCCAAAATCCTTTAACAATACCCTGGCCTTCCCTCTAGCCCACCGAACATTTATACATTGGACCTAGTGGCAGAGTTCATAACAAAATAAAGAGCAGAATTTTCGACAGCCAAGAAACAAGAGAAGATTCTACACCATGGCTCACTCCAATCCTGGAATGTAATCGGAAGTAATGAGCAACAAAGCTAGAGGCTTGTTCATTACAAGTATGATCAACACATCTACAAACAAATGCCCAGTGTTATCAGACCAAGACCTATTAATTCCATTTGTACGATTGTTATCAAAATTTCGAATCGCTTGAACTATAAAGTGATGGATCAGAAGGTCTTTAATGAGAGGTTTGCCAAATACTTGGAATCAATAACGAAAAATCGCCTGACTTACATCACTGAAGCAGTTAACAGTCTGTTTAGCACTGGTGCAGCGTATATGAACGGGACACTTAAGACTGCTTGTTCCCTTAGTCTGAGAAACTCAGTACCCATAATAAACTATGCAAAACTTTTTTTTTCTCCCCCTACCAAGCTCATTTATTTAATTTACTCGCGTGTATTTGACTTACTAGAATTCATAAGTATACCAAATTTGAAAATAATCGGTGCAGTAAATTTGAAAAAAATTAGTTGTGACAGATGACCAGACAGATACACTGACGACCCTACACAGGTTCTGTTTTTGTATTTTGATGTACGGAATACTTAAAATAAGGTAGTAAATACCAATCCTAGGATTACGTAAGCTTTCCTCCAGCTATCATTAGTTCATCTTATAGCCTCTTTATCTTGAAAACTACTATCTCAATTGTTCACATTGTTAGCTTTTCTAACTTCAACGAATAATGATATATTTCATCGTTGGGTGGATTCCTGTTATCAGAAACCAATGAGCAAGAATTGACATTGTCGGAAGGAGGACATTCCACATTGAACTTTCCTCAACCCGTTTTTTTTAAATAAAAGCGATGATTTTCATATTAAATTGGAATGAAGAAGACATCATCCCTATAATAATTTATTTCCATTACGATTGCGAAATTGGTCGCTTTCATAAGAAAGCACCTGCATTTCCCGGTGATGATTATTAAAGCTGGATTCAAGTCTAGCGTCAGCAATGCAGATGTCCAAATATGAATTTGTCCTAGGGTATGCTGAGAAATCTAACCCATAAAGATTGCACCTATATTCAATTTGGTTCTCTGTTATCCACAAGCTCAGGAATACATCTTTTGGATTATTTTTGTCATCCAGCCATGATATATATCAGCTATTCAGGTCAACGGTAAGAATATAATAACTTTGTAGCCTATTTAATTCTAGTATTTCAAATAAGGGATCGAGCTCTTCTTTGAACTTAATGTTTGGACCAGTTCCACAGGGGCAGATAACGAGGAGGTTATCCCCACCTTGTAATGAGATTTTGGTGGCAGATACTTTAATAAACTCAAAGCTCTTAAATTCGACTCTTTGAACGACTTGGAAATAATAAGTTCTTCTCACCAACATCCTGATACCACCTCCTCATCGTTTACCCTATGGTCCAAATCCTTCAATGAGCTTTACAGAGCAACAAGGTATAATACTGCAGTGTACTTGTATTTATTTGGTTTCGAATCTAACTTGTCTTCTTGACGTCAGATCTTCTTATGAAGACTCTTCTTTTTTCCTCTTTCTCTTCTCGTTTGAAGAAATTCACAGAGATTTTAAACCTTGTTTAATGGCACTTTTTCTTACATTTACCATCTTTCTCAAAATCAAGGCGCTGTGTTGTAGACGTCATGGTACAGGCAAGGGCCTCAGACTAATTGAGATGCTGTTGTACTTATTGAACAGCTTTCGTCGGTCTATACTGTGATTCCATTAAGGCTAATGTTTTTTTTGAATAACTTATTTGAATCGTAAAAAATGAGATCTTAAGATTTTTTCGCTTAAGGGTTGTACTTAAGTTTGTGCTGACTGACCCTGTATTGAAATACCATTCGAACGCATTCATTTATAAAACGCCAAGAATGTTATTGATTGATAAAACCCTCTTCCAACGGAAACGCAACTATTTTGAACTTTTTGATTTAATAGACAGGCCAGGGAGAGCAGTCAAAAGTATTTTCTCTCATCAGAATTTCAATTCACCATCTCGATTGAATTATGCTAAATGAACTACACTACACAGGGGCAGATAACGAGGAGGTTATCCCCACCTTGTAATGAGATTTTGGTGGCAGATACTTTAATAAACTCAAAGCTCTTAAATTCGACTCTTTGAACGACTTGGAAATAATAAGTTCTTCTCACCAATATCCTGATACAACCTCCTCATCGTTTACCCTATGGTCCAAATCCTTCAATGAGCTTTACAGAGCAACAAGGTATAATACTGCAGTGTACTTGTATTTATTTGGTTTCGAATCTAACTTCTCTTCTTGACGTCAGATCTTCTTATGAAGACTCTTCTTTTTTCCTCTTTCTCTTCTCGTTTGAAGAAATTCACAGAGATTTTAAACCTTGTTTAATGGCACTTTTTCTTACATTTACCATCTTTCTCAAAATCAAGGCGCTGTGTTGTAGACGTCATGGTACAGGCAAGGGCCTCAGACTAATTGAGATGCTGTTGTACTTATTGAACAGCTTTCGTCGGTCTATACTGTGATTCCATTAAGGCTAATGCTTTTTTTGAATAACTTATTTGAATCGTAAAAAATGAGATCTTAAGATTTTTTCGCTTAAGGGTTGTACTTAAGTTTGTGCTGACTGACCCTGTATTGAAATACCATTCGAACGCATTCATTTATAAAACGCCAAGAATGTTATTGATTGATAAAACCCTCTTCCAACGGAAACGCAACTATTTTGAACTTTTTGATTTAATAGACAGGCCAGGGAGAGCAGTCAAAAGTATTTTCTCTCATCAGAATTTCAATTCACCATCTCGATTGAATTATGCTAAATGAACTACACTCAGGCATATTGAAGAAAAAAACTTTCTTTCCGCCCATAACTGCTATAAACCACTTGCAAAAACTTTCATCCATCAGCAATAAAAAATTCCTTCGAATGGAAAGCAGAAGCGAACATTTTTTATTTATTTCCAACAGAGGAAAAATACTGCTCCACTAGCATTTTCCTCCTTTTTCCATTTAAAGCAATTAAAATGCTCGTTTCTGATCGACAATAAATACATATACAGTGCTCAAAGGTGCCCAAGTCCATGCTACAAAACATTGATGCGACCGTAGCAGGACGAATATATGCTAGTTCATCCTTGATTGTGCATATCCATTTGGACGGTTATAAAGTCACTTCCAACTGTTCCACCAGCTGAACGCTTTGATGCACTTTATGCGTGATTGAATTTAACTAGTCACGATGCGAATGCAATTAATTTGCTTTGTTGGCCCAACAAAGTTTCGAAAGGGTTAGAAAAAACCAGTGAAGGGGGCAATGAAAATTCTGCTCACTATGCAAAATTCGAATAGTTCGATGATGTTGTTGCTCTTGCAGCCTTTCGCTGCATGTATTTTCAATTTGTCCCAGATTATTTAAATGTTTAGTGGGATGATCAAAGTGTTAACATTGCGGACTTAATTCGGGTTGAATGCTGGTAGCGGAAAATTTTATGGGAATTTATTGAAATTTTATTCAGGTTTTCAGTGAAAGAGGAGTGGTGATTAATTTGCAGAAATATTTTTTCCTGATTTTGATTTTTACGTGTTAGTAAGGTATTCTAAAAAAAAATCAACTCTTTGCCATTAAATTAAAGCAAGCGAATCCACTTTATTAACATTGGATTTGAAATCATAAAGCTTCATTTAGCATATATTGTATTTGCGCTTGTATACATGAAATAACATTCTGCATAAATAAAGTTCACAGTCTGCTGAATTGGTGTAAAATTGCCAATGAGAACATTCTCTATCCTCGCTATCAAAACTTTCAGACAAAATTTCACCCTCCAGTCAATTTACATACTTAACATATCATCTATAAAGAGAGTCAGTCACTGGCTCGTATGCATGTTTACATTTTAAATAATCTAACAGACCACAATGACGCCAAATTGGCTATCGTGTGTAATATTGGGATAATCATGAAGCACATAATTGATCGGTGAATACAATTTCGAAAATTATTATAGGCTTATAATATGAGCATTGCATCACCATCCATATGTTTGAACAACATTTTAAAACGAATACAATTCTGTCGAGTAAATGTCTGTCAGTTTTATTTCATGTGAGTCCAATAAAATATTGACCAATAATTATTGGTAAAGTTAAAGAACATGTAGAACTGAATGAGCTGTCGTTCACATTAAAGTCGCATAAAATACATCTGGTTTTTAGTTTGTCTAGTATTTTTGAGCTGAGTATCAACGGCTCCTTAACTTCAAATGCGCCTTATTGATTCAAGCGTTATAAATGTTATAAAAATATAAATCATGTTTTATAACATTAAAGTACTCAAGAACTTAATAGCTGACATGGCACTCAAACTCTTAGCAATATTCAATCGCAAAATTAGTCAAAAAACAAATAAAGTATTTTTAATGAAAACTATTAAATATCATCAATAAATTGGAAAAATCAAGAAAAAACTAAAGAATTCTATTGCAAAATATTATATACTAAAGAACACAACAAAAGGGTTTACTTTGAGCTTACAATTAATATCTATCAACTTAATTCCAATAAATGCCATCAAGAAACTTTAACTAGTTTTAATAAACCAAGAGTACTGTCGCGTATATTGGTTCGCGGCCAATAATTTTAATGTTCCAGGAAAGTGAAAACGCAATGTCTTTTAAATTAAATTAAAAGAGTTTATTAAATTACTTAAAAATGCACAGTCGCTTACTTGGTCTATTTCACGATTTTAATTTTCACTATTTAAATCAAACTTCCACTTGTCCATAAATTTCTATCGCGATTGTCTTCTAAGATCACTTCACAATCAACGAAAATCACTTGATCGCTTTTCAATTCACACTCCACACACTATCGCCGTGTTTGCTATTGCGGTTGAATGATTGATCCCCCCATTCATTCAGCTCGCCTTTATATAGGGTCTGTAGTCATTCAACCCAGTTCTAGTACATTGGCGAATTAGCGGGAACATTCGAGCGAGCGTAAATGAATGGACCAGTGACTCACTTTCAGATGTTGATGCTTGGTGGGTTCTCGTGATTTCGAGTAAATTAATTTTGTTGATGTTCTTAATGATTGTGAAAACAATTGCGACAGTAGCTTGCAGAATTATTTGTACATGTAACACAACCCCCACTTTAGTTCTTTTCGCCCCGAAGAGATGTGTCGCCAGTTGTAGTCAATTTTTCCTGGATGTAATATGGGGCAAGATGGTCCATTTTGGCTCTTGGCCTACGATGTTCCTGTATTCGGTATACGACATCGTTGATTTGCTTTGCAACTCGGTATGGTCCCTCCCAATTATGTTGCAGCTTTGGAGAACTACTCTTTCGGCGTTGCGGGCTATATAGCCACACCAACCCATCTTGCTGGAAGCCAGTAGAATTTGCATTGAGATCATACCTGGTCTGCATGCGGTCAGTAGCCGATTCGAGGGGATTTCGCACTGTCCGATGTATCTGGTTCAACCGTTGCCTTAGATCACTTACGTACTCCGAGATCGTTTGGGGTTTCTCAGGGGGTGTTCCGAACTTTATATCGGCTGGCAGACGAATAGTCTTTCCAAAAAGGACTTTGGCTGGGGGCTTGGCCCATCGATGCATGTTCAGCAGCTCTGTACGCCATCAAAAATAGTGGGATATGTCGGTCCCAGTCTCTTTGGTTCTCGTCAACCATCTTGGCCAGATGTTTATTTAGCGTGCCGTTGAACCGTTCGACCATTCCATCGGATTGGGGATGCAGCGGTGTTGTCCTCGTTTTCCGTATTCCCAGTAGTTCACACATTTCGCCAAACACTCGTGACTCAAAGTTTCGGCCTTGATCTGAATGTGATTCGCAAGGAACGCCGTACCTACTGACCCAATTTAACACTAGCTGTTCGGCTACGGTGGTTGCTGCCTGGTTGGGAATGGGGTAGACCTCGGGCCACTTGCTGAAATAATCGGCTACAAACAGCGTATATTGATTTCCCCAATCGGATTCAGGAAAGGGTCCTGCAATGTCAACAGCAATCCTTTCGAATGGCACGCCTACATTATAGGTTTGCATTTGTCCTCTCAGTCGTCGCTTTGGACCTTTGACGGAAGCGCAAATTGTGCATATACGACACCATTCCTCAACGTTTTCTCGAGCGTGGAGCCAGTAGAACCTTTCCCGCAATTTCGCTAAGGTCTTGTTAACACCAAGGTGGCCTCCCGAGGATCCTTCATGCATTTCCTTAATCACAACGTGGATTCGGATTTTGGGTAGTATAGTTTGCATCCTATAGGAGCTGCCATCCGCTGTTTCCCATTTCCGCTTGAGTACGCCACCCTCCACCTCGAGAGAGTTCAATTGTGCCCAATAGCTTTTCAGGGTTGCGCCATGCATTGAAACTTCTTTCCACTCAGGTCGCCCAGTCGTCTTCTTCCATACGAGCAATGGTCCGATGTCTTCATCGGCTAACTGGGCGTTTCGAATCTCCTCCAATGACCAACCTTCATCGAATTCGGCCGTTATCAATCGCAGATCAACGGGCGGCACCTTTTCCTCAATCCGTCGGCAATGCTTGCCGTTAGCTGAACATGAACGGCGGGATGGGGTGTCAGAATTTCCAAGAACTCCGCCCTTTCGATGAACAATTTCAAAGTCATATGACTGCAATCTTTCGATGCATCTCGCAACTTGTCCCTCGGGGTTTTTGAAGTGAAGCAGCCACCTCAGTGATGCATGGTCCGTTTGAAGAACCGATTTCTGGCCATATAGGTACTTGTGGAACTGCTTGGTGGCCTCTATCATAGCCAATAGCTCATTCTTGGTCACGCAGTAGTTCCTCTCACTTTTTGAAAGAACTCGGCTGTAATAAGAGAGGACTCTTTCTTCGCCATCGATCCGCTGGGAGAGTACAGCTCCAATACCGCCGTTGCTTGCATCAGTGTCAACTACAAACATTTTTCCGGGTTTCGGATATGCCAGCACGGGTGATTCACACAGCTTCTCTTTCAAGGTCTCAAAGGCTACCTGGCATTGTTCATTCCAGACATACGGACGATTTTTCTCGGTTAACTGATGGAGACACTTAGCTATTTTGGCAAAATCTTTGACGAATCTTCGACAGTAGGTTGCCAGACCCAGAAAACTTCGTAGTTGGCGCTTGTTGTTTGGTGTTGGCCAGCTTTTCACGGCTTCAATTTTCTCAGGATCTGTTTTAATCCCTTCTGCTGATACGACGTGTCTCAGGTATTTTACTTCAGCTGCGAAAAGGGTACACGTGTCGGGACTTAGTTTCAAATTTGCCAGTCGCAATCGGGAGAAAACCTCTTCTAAGTTCCGCATATACTCTTCGAACGTTCTCCCGATGACAATGATGTCACCTAGGTACACCAAGTAGGTTTTTCAGGTGAAACGACGTAGCGCGTACTCCATCAGGCATTCGAAAGCGGCTGGAGCATTGCAAAGCCCAAATGGCATCACCACTAATTGCCACAATCTGGTCCTAACTGAAAATGCGGTCTTCTCTCGGTTCTCTTGTTGATTTGTACCTGCCAGTAGCCACTCTTGAGATCGAGTGTAGAAAACCATTTTGCGTCGGTTAAAGTGTCCATGATGTCATTGATGCGTGGGAGCGGGTAACTATCTTTCTTAGTGACGTCGTAAAGCTGCCTACAGTTGACACAAAAACGAGTGCTACCATCCTTTTTCTTTACTAGAACTACAGGCGCGGCCCATGGACTTACAGAAGGTTCAATAATGCCTTGTTTTTCCATGTCCGAGATCAGCGCGCTCACTTCTCTTTGTTTGGCTATAGGGAGACGTCTCGGCGCTTGTCGAGTCGGCTTGGCTCCCTGTGTATCTATGACGTGAGTTACCAGACTCGTTCGGCCTTAGTCATCCGGGCTTGTTGAGAAGATGTCACTGTACTTGGTGACTGGATCAGAGGCTCGTTTGAATAGCAGCACTGGCAATTTGACCTGCTTTAATATTGCAGACGTGGATTCCCGGGTTTTGTCTGTGTCTTGCCTCCTACTCCAATGATGGTTGTGAGTAGCTTCCAAAGAGGTGATGGTGGAAATAGGCTGGTAGCTGCCGATGACTTCTCCCGCTTTGATGCTCGTGGTTGAGCCTGCAGTGTTAAGGACTCTAACCGGCACATATCCATTCCTTAAAGATCTTACAAGGCTTCGTCCTACAATCAAACTGCGCAATGCGGACGTCTCGTTGGCTCTATCAGATAAGATCGGTGGTCTCCAGAATCACCATCAAGCTTAGCCCATACAATGCTTTCGGAAGAATTCGGTACATCAGCGTCAGTGCATACTACTACATTCATCTTGGGAATTTGGACACTGGTGTCCTCCATCAGTACTTCGACATTCTGCCATTTCAATACACGTTTGCCCAAATCCAACGTGATTCCATGTGGTCGCAGAAAATCCATTCCGAGAATGCAGTCATCCATAATATTCGTGACTAGAAAATTATGTCGGAACCCAAGGTCTCCCAACTGTATCTGGAGGTTGACCTCTCCATGAACAGGTGCAGTTTCTCCCGTAGCTGTCCGTGGTGAGACAATTCTGCCCTTGTGAAGTTGTTGCTGTCTAACTAGGTCTGGTCGGATAATCGATCGGGTTGCAGCAGTGTCGATTGTTATGGTGCAATGATCTCCGTCAACTTGACCCGGAAGGCATAAGTCCGCTTCTCCACGATGTAGTCTTGACACGGTGATGGTGGTGCTGGGGACGTCGATCCTCCTAGCCAACCTCTGTCCCATGAAGTTGGTTCTTACATGTTTCCCGACTCCTCTGTTTGAAAGGCTGCCATTCTGGGCTCCTGACTCGGTCTGGATCTGCTCCTAGCTGCACACCCTGGACAATAGCTCGGTTTTCTTCCCTTCTTGCAGTCTCTTTGCAGGTGCCCCTTCTCTCCGCAATTCCAGCATCTAGGCGCACCATTTACATGCGGGTCTCGTTCAATTTCCACGCGCTCACACCTGCACTCTTCTGTCACTACCTCACGAACCCGGGCAGTGGTATGGCCCACATTTTTCGCTGCCTCAAAGTTCCAGTTGCAAGCCAATGCGTCCTTAACCGTTTGCTTTTGAGCTAAACGCACGGCTTGTTGCAATTCCGGGTCCTTCAGTGCGATGATGAATGCTTCTGTTACTGCATCATCTCAATGTTCTGGGTCGTAGGCTGGGTAAGCCAAAAGTGCTAGTCACTCAATGTCTTGGGCTAGCTGCTGTAGGGTTTCACCAGACTTCTTCACCCGATGCCTTAGCTGTGACCGATAAATCTGCTTCAGATGATCGTCTCCATAACGCATGTCGAGCGCATCCATTATAGCATTCGGGTTTGAGTGCAATTCAAAAGGGATCGTCTGCAAAAGCTCGGCAGCTGGGCCTCTTAGAGCAAGAATCAGTGCAGTTGCTCGTTGTTGCTCATTCCAGTGATTTGCCCTTGCGGCAGCTTCAAACTGGGTTTTGTAAATACTCGAGACCGGTTTCTACTGCCTTCGCTGCTTCCAATTCTTTTTCACTTTTATCATCTCGTGGTTCATTCTTTCTTCGACCTGGCTGATCTCATAGTTGATTCTTTCCTCAACCTGGCTGACCTTCTCCTCAACCTGGTAAACTTTTTCCTCGACGCATTTAATTTGATTGTTCAGGCTACCGAGCTCCGCTTTTATTTCGGTTGACTGTTTTTGCACTTCCTCGATTTCGATCGCTTGTTGGTCCAGCTTCATTAATTGTTCATTTAACTTCGCTGATTGCTCATCTAGCTTCGTAGTTGAATTGGGCGACTGTTCATTGAGCTTCGCTGATTGTTCATCTAGCTTCACAGTTAAATTGGACGACTGTTCATTGAGCTTCGCTGATTGTTCATCTAGCTTCGCAGTTAACTGGATGACATCAGCATTAACATTTGCATCAGCGCATTTTCTGGCTCCTTTGATTTGGATGTTTCTACTTCTCCACCTTCTACACCTTTTTCCGCATCTGACAGCTCACCCGAACCCAGATTCACGCCTTCCGACTCGATCACATCACGCAAGCGTGCAATCAGTATGGCCTTTGTACCTTGTGTAGCCAGATTTCATTGTTCCAACTCCTCTTTAAGCTCCGATATGCTCAATCGATTAATTTTATGATGTAAATTTCCTGGCATTTTTATTGTTTCGGCTATTTTTCCACCAGTTTCCACGTTAATTCTCACTACTGTGCTTATTAAAAATGTTTAATCGTTTTCACTTCCAAAAATTTCTTTCTTACTTATTGACACCACTGTTGCGTGTTTTGGTTCGCGGCCAATAATTTTAATGTTCCGGGAAAGTGAAAACGCAATGTCTTTTAAATTAAATTAAAAGAGTTTATTAAATTACTTAAAAATGCACAGTCGCTTACTTGATCTATTTCACAATTTTAATTTTCACAATTTAAATCAAACTTCCACTTGTCCATAAATTTCTATCGCGATTGTCTTCTAAGATCACTTCACAATCAACGAAAATCACTTGATCGCTTTTCAATTCACTCTCCACACACTATCGCCGTGTTTGCTATTGCGGTTGAATGATTGATCCCCCCATTCATTCAGCTCGCCTTTATATAGGGTCTGTAGTCATTCAACCCAGTTCTAGTACATTGGCAAATTAGCGGGAACATTCGAGCGAGCGTAAATGAATGGAGCAGTAACTCACTTTCAGATGTTGATGCTTGGTGGGTTCTCGTGATTTCGAGTAAATTAATTTTGTTGATGTTCTTAATGATTGTGAAAACAATTGCAACAGTAGCTTGTAGAATTATTTGTACATGTAAGAGTACAATATTTCTCACCTACAAGTTGAACGCATTTTAAGTTATTTAAATTAACGAACACAAACAAATTACAGTAAATATTCTGCTTCTTCTTTGTAGCACTACAGCCCCTCTCGGACCTTCGCTTCCTGCAAATAGCACCTCCAACAGTCTCAGTCCATTGATCGCGTCCGAAACCGAAACCTAGAGAGCTCCATCTCAGCTCGACCAGTCTCAACATGCCTCGGAAATGAGTATCTCCACTGAAACTGCTGATACCGCAAGTTCAAATTCGGAGAATATATAATTTTCTTATTGGAAGTCCACGTATATCACCATCATCTATTGAACGACAACCCAAGCCGAGCCTTGGCTTCCAGGATTAATCTCCTCCGTTCATCCGCGATCTTGCCCACCAGTTTTTCACTCAAAATAAGGATCTGCTGTTAGCTTCTATCGTGTCTTCCCATCAAGACCTCGATTTTCCCGCTGGACGTCTACCCTGTGCTCTACCCGTGAATTTTTTTGGGCAGCCGGTTTTCTCATTCTTTCCACATGACCCTTCATTTATATTTACGTAACTCTACGCAAACAAAAGTTCATTCAACACATCATGGTAACATAGTCTCCACTCTTTTCCTTGTTTCACTGGGCATTAGATTTTCCCAAGCTTTCTAATATGTCCACTGTTTTTTCAGATTCACTCATCAGGGTCCATTTTTCACATCTATACAGCAGCGCAGGTTTGACCAGTGTTTTGTAAATGAGGAGTTTATTTTGCCTTTCCACAACTCTGGACCTTACAAAGGGAAGTACAAAGTGATTGGATTTATTATTTTGGTGTTAATGCGGCGTTCAATTTCATCCTTTTTGGCACCTTTTCTACTCAGGTTGGCTCCGATGTGTATAAAATTATCCATACTTTCACGACTATAGTCTCTACAGTCTGGTTTTGTCTAATGGAATGTTCTTCCTCGTTTGAGCTATAAATTTGGTTTTCGTTTCAATAATTTATATGCCAAATTTTTTGGTCTTTAAGCCCAAAAATACTCTTTAAGCATCTGAGATTGAATGTGCCATAATACTGACATCATCATCGTATGCTACTAATTATGTGAACTTGAACATTAGTGTACTCGAGGTTTCAGCTTATGTCTTTCAGATGATGTTTTCCAGGGCAATATTAAAGAGCATTGGGGAAAATCCATTCCTTCGTTTTCAGCCTAATTTCATTTTGAATACCTTGACCTGGGACTCTGTGTTCAGCATCGTCACCTTGACTATACGGACTAGTTCTGTTGGCACGCAAAAATCAAGCACTATTTTGTACACTGCATTTCAGTCGATACTGTAGTATTCTTACTTGAATTTTCTTGCGTTGATCTCAGAGAGCATTCTATAAGGCACAGAAGAGCGATGTTTCTATAATTTTCACTTTTCCCCCATTTTGTGTACAAGACATGTTATACTTTTTCACCAGTCCTCATGCAAACTTTTCTGACCATATTCTGCATATTAGTCGATACAGAAGGTTACTTAGATGGAGACCCCCGCTCTGTAGCAGTTCTGCTGGTACTCTATTCCAGATGCATTATTTTTTCTGAGGTCTCGTGCTGCTGCCTGTACTTCGTCTCTGGTTGGTGGCGAGACTGAGACCTCTTACCTTGCTTCTTGAATGTTGACAGCTTCAGTCATTGTCGGGGACGCTGTGAAGAGCTTCTTGAAATATTGCAGCCATTTGTTTTAAATTTCGACTGGGTTACCTATGATTGCTGCTTTTGCCACTTATTTGTGGATTGAAGTCGTCTCTTAGTTGTTCAATGTAGGCATACGCTAATCCGACTCCATGTAGGTCATGTTTTCGTTTATCTATTAGATCTTGGTATTGATGGTCAGTCGTTTCTTTATTTATATTTTTTTAGCTCAGCATCGAATGGTTTTACATTGTTCTTCTATGACCAGACTAGGTCGCTGGATGTATTCTTTGTGCACCTGGCACCTTTTTTAGGGTTTTGTAAAATAATTTTACAAAACCCTACTAAAATCGCGTCCTATCTGTCCGTCCGTGTGTCACAGTAATTGTTCACTAAAACTACTAAAGATAGAAACATCAAATTTTGTGTCTAAGTGTAAAGTAGTTCAAAATTCAACTACAAAAAATTTTATAAGGTATTTAAAGGGGGTCTCCTTATACAGGGGAGTGGCCATCGAAAAAAAAAATTCATCAAAGGTAGCCGACATGGGTATAAAATGAAAGGTATTGATAAGGTTTTCAAAACAGGTCTTCAACTAGCGTCTTTCGCTTCGAGGGATGCACAGGAAGGGGAAATAAACGATAAACAATTCCCCCTTCGCGATTAGACACCTGGGATCCAAGAAATCTGAAAAAAGTTAAAAAGGTAGGTGTTTACAAGCACAATAATAACAATTACCTTAGACGTCAGTATTCGCTTAACTTAGTTAATAATAGTTTAATCATCGAATTTTAAATTTTCTCTGATGAAATCGTGTAAGTACCTTTTTTTTATGGTAGAGAGGTGAGGACCCATCTACCCAAAGTGTGGAAATCCCTTGTTCGCAAAAAGGCGACTGGACTACTCACTAAATATCTCCCCTGTCAACCTAAGAACCCAGCCTGGAACAGTTTGACCCATTACTTCGGGCCAGGTCTCGTTTTGTTACGCTGTCAGGCGCCTTCAAGCTGGAGGACCCCTTTTCTAGCGGGAGGGGAGAGAGGAAGAGGAAGTGCCAGACAAGCGATCCCCCAGTCAGAACGCTGCCGGCTGCTGTGAGTTCTTTTACCTTTTAGGACTGCCCAAACATAATGTGCCACGTGGTTCCACTTGTCAACCGATTTGAGCATCACCGTGAGTATATTATCCGAGGTGAGCTTTCCCGTCCCTCTGTAGAGGGCCCTTCGCAGCCTGTCCCATTTTATGCACGCAAAAAATGTGTGGCAGGCATTGTCCTGCTCTCCTGGGCGAAACCGATTTACCCACGGTCTCACATCCCGGATGAAGCATGCAGTCCATCCTCGTTTCGGCGCAGGTAAATACCACGGCACTCTCTAGCAAGGAGGATGACAGGTATCACGCCTGCAATAACTCCCACAGCCGAAGCAGGGGCAGTCGTATACGAAGATGCAATTCTCAGTGCGCCTCTTCTCTATACCTGTGCCAAACGTTTTCGGTATACTATATGAGAGCGTCACCCCATACTTCTGCTCCATATAGTAGTACTGACCCTACAGCATTCATCAAGAGGCGTCTTCTTGATAGGCTGGGTCCCCCTACGTGTGCCATAAATTGGCTCAGAGCCAATATTTCCAAAGCAGCCTTCTCAGCCGTTACCCTGATTCGCTCAGAGAAACTCATCTTTGAGTTGATTAGTAGCCCCAGGTACTTCACCGCTGGCTTTGATTCAATTCGCATATCTCCAATACTGATCATCCTTACTTCAGGAACTCTCTTTTTTATCAAGATGACCACTTCGGTTTTCTCCAGTGCTAAACTCAGCCCGCGAGCAATCATCCAGTCCGTCACTCGGCGCATTAGCATAACTTGCCTAAGTTGTGCCTGTTCAACGGTACGCCCAGCGACCAGAGCCGCAACATCATCCACGTAGCCGGCCAAGCGCAACTCATCTGGCATCTCGAGTCTCAGTAGCCCATCGTAAGACACGTTCCACAGGTCTGGACCAAAGAGATATCCCTGGGCAACACCAAATGTAATTTCTTTCTTTGGCCCTGTGTGTCGTGTAGTAGAGCAAGCTTCGGTCCTGTAAGTAGTCCCTCAAAAGCCGCATTAGATACTCTGGAGCTTGAAAAGGTTTTTCCAGCGTATCCAGAATATTCACGCATCTAGCGGTGTTGAAGGCATTCCTGACGTCAAGGGTCACCAACAGGACGATTCGTCACTTGGCGCGGCTATATGCCTCTGCCTTTTAAACCACGTTCACCACCTCTGCAATCGCATCAATGGTAGAACGTCCTACCCTAAAGCCGTACTGCTGAGGAGATAGGTCGTCAGCAGCACGAATCGCGTCAGTGAGTCTTCCCTTGATGAGTTTCTCTAGCACTTTCCTAGCCGTATCTAGCATGCATAACGGGCGGTATGGAGAACGATTTGGGGTTTCCCTCCCCTTTGCTTATCAGCACAAGCCTCGTAGGCAAGCATTGAATGTGCTGAGCAGCAAGTGTTTGTGATCGACAGACCGCAACACCTCAGCTGGAGCACCATCTGGACCTGGAGCTTTCGTCGCTTTCAACGTAAGGACTGCCTTTTCCAGTTCCTGCTGTGTGAAGAGTGGGCACTCGACTGCTGTTTCACCATGGACAGCGTCAACACCGATGGGATGGGCAGGAAAGAGTGCACGCACTATCTCATCCATCTTTTCCGCATCGTGTATACAAGGCTTCCGTAGGGCGCCAAGCTTCCGCATAACTAGCTTGTAGCCAAGGCTCCACGGATCCTTGTTCACATTGTCCACTAGATCTTGCCAGCAGCGAGCCTTGCTGTGGTTGATCGATTTCCGAAGTCATTTCCCGGTTGACTTATATGCTGCTGCGCGGTTGCTTGCCTCGTCATGGCTCCGCACCCGTTGGACCTCACGCCGAAGCTTGTGACGCTCCCTTCGGTTTCCAGTGATTTCAGTTGACCACCAGTACACTGGGGGCCTGCCGTGTCGGAGTTTTCGACGGGGCATGGAAGCATTGCAAGCAGTCGTAATGATGCTCATAGTAGAGTTCACCACGTCTTGAGCTACCAGCTCTTCCATCCCCTTCGGATCTCCCTGCAGCGGCGCACTTTCTGTGAGGACCTCGACGAACTTCTTGAAGTCCATCCTTCCGTTGTTGCATACAATTGTAGAAAGCTGAGAGCATGGACGTCGGCAGACAACATCGCTTATCTCAAGCGAAACGCATTGATGATCACTGGCTGAGTAGTCCTCTGATACTAAAGACTCTGAAGTGAATGTCACGTCCGGTATGAATCTTTCACAGCCACTACGGCGGAAAGCTGGCATATTTCCGGTGTTTAGTACAATGAGCACCATCCTAGCCGCCATTTCTAGGATTCGTTTTCCCCGCGGATCTGTTTGAAGCTTGCCCCATTCGATTGCTTTTGCGTTGAAGTTTACCCCAATGAGCACGTTCCCGTCTGCGTTCGAGACAGCGCCCTCCAGAGCATTAAGCTTGGCTTGAAAAGATGATATCGATTCGTTGGGCGTTGGGTACATACTAAAGAACGTGGCTCCTGAGCACTGAGCCCACACAAAACCATCCCCACGTCCACAGTTCTCTACCTGAAAATCTTTTTTTCGAACATAGATGGCAGCAGTACCAGTTTCATCAGAATACCATGATGCCGATCTTTTATCATGGTGCTGCTCACTCAGCAGCAAAAAGTCGGCTTTCATGTCCCTCGCAAACTGCTCAGGCAGATTTTGGGCGGTTGAACTGCGGTGCAGTTTTGGCTGCAGGATGCGGGTCATCGAAGTTCTGATTTTGCCTTGGCTAGGGCTTCTTAGAAAACTTAGCATTATCTTGATCCCAAGACGTGTCCAAAATCATGTCTTGGATCAGCATCCTTGCAAAGAATACAATGTGCCTCCTTCGTTCACTCTTTTAGAATGCAATTCTCTATATGAAAATATGATTGATAATATCAAGTGCTAGATGGACTTTATTCCTGCGTTATTTCAGTGCAATAAATTGATGCCTGATGGGAAGACAATCAGATTGATTAGGTCCTACAAAATTACAGTTCCGTTTAATCTAAATATTTTGCTGGGTAAATAATTTAGCCTCGAGGTTATTTGTTAAAAAATTCTCTACAAACCACAAGCAAAACAATTCTTTTCCTTATGCAAAAGAAAAAACCACTTTTGGAGGTCGAAATGTATTATAACATAAATTACTTTATTTGTTAATCTAACTTGTTATCAAAAATTTCATGCCAAAATCTCAAGCCATATTAATATTCGCTTCTCATCTACCACTATATTGCTCTGTGGTGACTTCAATTTGTCGTCTTTTAGTTAATGTGGCACCAAGCGACCTACTGTCCTGTTGGTAACACTCGACGTTAGGAACGCCTTCAAGTCCGCTGGAACGGTGGATACCTTTGATATGCTGGAAAACTCTTCTCAAGTTCTAAATTATCTAATGCGGCTTTTGAGGGACCACCTGAAGGACCGAAGCGTGCTTTTCGAGACGACACAGGGCCAACAAAGGATGGTAGTTACATCAGCTGCTACCCAGAGATCTATCCTTGGTCCAGACCTGTGGAACGTGTCTCATGATGATGTTGTGGCTCTAGTCACTGGACGCACCGCTGAACAAGCGCAACTTATGTTAGCTATGCAAATGCGCCGAGTGAGGGACTGGATAACTGCTCGCGGTTTCAGTTTAGCACTGGAGAAAAGCGAATAGTCATCTTGACAAAAAAGAGAATCGCTAGAGTAAGGATGATCAGTATTTGAGACATACTTATTGAATCGAAGCCAGCGGTGTAGTACGAGTACTTGAGGCTACTGATCGACTCGAAAATGAGTTGCACTTAGCAAATCAGGGCAACGGCTGAGAAGGCTGCTTCAGGAGTATCGGCTATCAACGAGACGCCTCTTGATGAGTGCTGCAGGGTCAGTGCTACTGTACGGAGCAGAAATATGGGGCGACCCTCTCAGTCAGAAGGTATGCCGAATACGCTTGGCACAGATACAGAGAAGACCTCAAAGTACTTAACCTTGTTCTTTTTAACATGCCATATTCTTTTTTGGCTGCATTTGTAGCATTTTCACCCTTTATTAAACCAGATCCTTACCATCTAACACTTTCCATTGAGTTTGCTCTCATATATTCTCATTATTTGATGAATTATTCGCCTTCTTATTTTAATTTTTCTTAAACTGATCTGTCATGTATGGAAGCTAGTGTTATAGTAACTTGGCATGTTATCGGGGCCCTGCATTTGCTTGCTGTCGTAACCGTGGGAAATTTATTGCATTAGACATATAAATATATATATATATACATATATATTTATACATATATATATATATATATATATATATATATATATATATATATATATATATATATATATATATATATATGTATATATATAATAGGGATTCCGGTTAATTCATGCGGTTTTTTTCGAAAATTGAAGCTTTATTGTGAAAAATTGTTTTTAAGACGATCTGAAATGGTTTGTTGAGCGACACCACGTGATCTTGCAAATTTGGGATGGATTTTGGTCAAGCAATGTCTTCAATTCGAGACCTTCAAACTTTTTTGGCTGTCCGGGTCATTCATCGTCCTCCAAGTCAAGTCACTTATGGCACGTAGAGCTAGAGCATGCACACCATATACTGCCACCAAAATACGATGACTTTCGGCAGCCTTTTTCTTCAGTGAAGAAGCAATCCCCGCAAAAACACTTTATTCGGCTCAAAATTCGACATTTTCAGAGTAAAAAAAAAGTATTGTTGTTTACGCTTCAGCTTAATGACACATATTGATTCTGAAACTATATGACAGTAGCTTTCCAACGCATATTTGGAAAGGCGAATCACTGGAATAAAAATCAAGTTACGCCATCTGTTAGAAAACTGCATTATTTATATATTTATATATATATATATATAAATATAAATATTTATATATATATATATATATATATATATATATATATATATATATATATATATATATATATATATATAAAGATGTATATATATATATATATATATATATATATATATATATATATATATATATATATATATATATATATATATATATATATATATATATATATATATATACTTGTTTCGTAAATAAACGGGATTTTTGTCATAAACATTTTTTTTGGCGGCATCTGTGAATGAGATAGTGCATTGGAAAGTTAGATTCCTCTTTGACTTCCAGTGAAAGTTTATTGATATTCGATTCAGTGGAAGCGAAATCATTGCGTCTTAATTGATATTATGTTTGTGTCATTGGTACAAAAATGAGTTTCGAGTAAAGAGCTAACATCAAATTTGGTTTTAAAAACGGTAAAACGTTTAACGAAACATTTCAATTGATGAAAAAAGTTTATTGCGATTATTGTCTATCTCGTGCCAGGGGAATTTTAGGGATTTGGCTACATCGCGATAGGACTGTCGTATCAAGTAATTTTCAGACCCAAACACGGACTCACTGCGACAATATTCGCTAAGGAGCTTCACGCATGCGCAGAACTGAAATGTCCATTTGAAGTTTTGTCTTTGCTAACTAATACTAAAACGAAGGGCACCTTACACGTTGCAGGGAAAAATTGAGAAAATTAATGCTGACAAGCGCAAAAAATCGATAATTAAAATATTAAAATTGATAGCGTAGATACCAAAGATAATACAAATTAAGTTACATCCGATTCGATGATTGCGCTAGTCGTACGACTATCTTGTCGTAGTCTGATCTATCCCTTAATAAAATCAAAAATCGACAAATTTACTTATAAAACAGGCAGGAGAAAGAATTTTAGAATGGACAAGTACCAATTACTACCATGGTTCCAGTTTGCCTTTCTTTAACTGTCTGTGAGTGATGGCTTATATTTGAAGCAAAAGTTAGGATTAAATCATACAACACCTTACATACATAGTTTATGAGTTTGTATGCCTTAGAATGTTACTTTGCAATGAAGCCGGAAGCTTTTACTCAATTTAAGATATATGCGTTCACCTGAAATAACTACTCTTGCTTTTTGTAGAGTGAACAAAACACTAGAAGTAATTTCGCTTCCGTTCTATATACGCCAATGAAAACATACACTCAATCCGTTCTCACGAAGAGCCACTAGATCGTTGTCAAAGCAATTAAAGCAAAAGGTACTACTTGCAGAAAATTCATATCTAATAATCTTCCAGGTGACCTAGCCAATTTCAAAGAAACTTGCGCTGTGGTCGAGAAAATTGCTGCTACTGCATTAAAATTTCACAGGTGTCCAATTGTTTGTGAAATGTTTAAAGAGCTCTCATCATGTCCCGTGTTCTGTCTTGATGACGTGAAATCGTCGGCTCCTCAAGGTTCCTGTAAGATTTTTGATTCTGTTTTTTTCATAATTCTGCATTGCTGAGCTATCCCCTTTCTTCAACAAATCTTTTTTTGCTCTACTGGTTTTAGTTGAAATCCCTCGCGATTTGAACTATTCTTGAACAATCGTAACGGTAAGGGCGTCTCATAATATCTTTATCTTCTTTGCTTTGCGTTCCTCTTTCAGATATATTTAATTGGAGTTTATCATCTGGGGTTTTCACCTCGCAATGAAAAATTGCCTACATTCTTCCTATCTTCAGATCTGCAGTCCACACTGTTATCTCCAAGTATTGCTCCATTTTGGTAAAGTTCTTGAAAAGATAGTCGTCGATGTGGTGTATCCACTTATTTTTCCGTCTTTAGAAGATCAATAGAATGGGTTCATCAGAGGAAGATCTACCCACACAAACTTTCTTTCTTTAATCCATTATTTTGCTGTAGCCCTCGAGCTTAAAGGATTCAATATTCCTGTTTGTCTCCAATCCTGGCCTCGTTTCCTCTTCCTTTTATTCGAGCTAAGAATTTCCGCAAGGCTAAATACTCATTTTCATACTATTTTTACTTTTCGCCAATGATCTACCTTCTGTTATCACATTCCCCAGTCCCCTGATGACGATGACTATAAGATTTTGACTGCCACTTTAATGTTGATAACTTTCAAACCGTTCTTTTGCTCCTTAATGCCTGGTATGAATCAAAACATGTTTCCATAAATTTTTCAAAATGCTATCAGATGACATTATCCTGAAAAAAAATTTCCTTTTTTTTCTCACATATAGGCTGGTTGTGAGTAATGCAACTTTCTTTAAGTGTTTCTGCGTGCTTTTTTATTGCAAACTAAAGTTTGATCTCCACATTGCTCGAATCATTAAAGAAACCTCTTGTTTTACAGCATTTATTTTACAATCAGCCTCGCCATTCTAACATATTACCTTCTTTATGTGCCTTTACTTCACCCCAAAACTTGGAGTCCTTATCATGGGAAGCAAATCAATGCTCTTGAGTCGACTCAATACAGATTTTTATGGTATCTATTCTATTTAAGTTTGCCTATTTCTCTTATAGTGACCATCAACATACTTTGTACCTTCCTATCCTTGAATCTACACGATCTTTCTTTGACAAATGTCTGTTGTTCAAGCTTTGTTATGGTCATATACCCCAAAATTGATCAAACATATTAGTAAATTTGAAGCTGTTCGCCCTTATGGATCCCCGTTTTAGTCCCGTGTTCCATATGCACGCACTGACACCTTCCTCAAATCTCTTTTACTATGCTTGCCTTGCATGCACAAGACCCTCTTTCGCAGCATCTTGGCGGGTATAAAGCTTTCACCAAAAGTCAAGTCTGTAAACATAGTTCTTGATTTTTGACATGATTGAATAGTAATTTTTTCAATTTATTTCCTACTTCTCATTAGACCACTAGCCCGTTAATTGATTTTTGAAATAAATCAATATCTGAATATCTGACTAATATGCTCATTTAAACTAAGTCATTGACATGGCAATTTTTACCCCCCACTTTGATTTTATTAATTTTCAACGCCATAAGTTGCAAACCACGTTCTGTCATCCCCCACTAAGGGTAGAGTGACTTGATTAAAAAAGATTTGAGTAAGATCACCATATCTGGCAGTGAAAGTCACTGCATATCGTAGTAGTTAGGCATTTCTAGGCGTAGCAAATTATTGAACATGATCTGAGTAAGGTCAGGTGATATCGACTTATTTTAGAACTTGTGCTGCAACATCGATATCGATATTTTTGGAATATCGATGTTTTAGCAAAAATATCGATATTTTTACATCGAGGTTAGACTTCCGATGTCTTATCCTACATCGATATTTCTACACGATATATCGGCTCGATGTTTATGCCAACTTCCGAAATGTATTCGCTAAATTTGCTCAACCAACGTCGACGGTCGACAGTTCGCATACAATTTCGTATTCAGTATTTCAGTTTCAGTGCAGTCAGTCTTCTTTTTTTGTGTTGGGTGTTAGGTCTTTTGAAATTGTATGTTCTATGTTATGTTGCAGTTAGTTATAGTTATAGAAGTTGGCTTTGGCTGGCAGTTGCAGTGCAGTGCAGAATGAATTGAGTAAGAAAGAGTAGTATATTTTAGTTCGCTTGCTTGCAATTGCAAAGTGTACTGGGTATTCAATTTGAATCCGAAACGGTAAATATTTGAAAACGTCAACGTAGTTTCAATTTCAAAACGTGAGAGAACTAGAACAAAGAAATTTGATTTTATGTATTGTGAGATTTATCGCGTCTTTGTCTCGCCTGAAATCAATGTCAGTTTCAAGTAAATTGGAGCTTGTGTTCTTAAAATGGTGTACAATTTTTATATTCGTAGGTTTTTAACGTTCTAAAATTTCAACGTGTTGTTGCAAAATGCAAAAGAAGCTTTTTCGTGAGATTTATCGTGTCTTCGTCTCGCCTGAAGTCAATGTCAATTTCAAGTCTTGTCATCAGTAATCAGTTAATTAAATTAAGGTAAGAGCCGAAAATTGGAGCTTGTGTTCTTAAAATTGAGTTAACCATTTTTCTATTGATAGCTTTTTAACGTTCCAATATTTCAACGTGTGGATACAAAACGCGAAAGAAGTTTGTTGTGAGATTTATCGCGTCTTCGTCTCGCCCGACCTCAATTTCAAATCGTGTCATCAGTTAATTAAATTAAGGTAAGAGTCGACGCTGAGTCACCTGTTGAAAATTGGGGATTGTGTTCTTAAAATTGTATACATATATATATATATATATATATATATATATATATATATATATATATATGTATATATATGTATCTACATATATATATATATATATATATATATATATATATATATATATATATATATATATATATATATATATATATATATATATATATATATATATATATTTATTTATATATATGAATGAATATATATATATATATATACATATATATATATATATATATATATATATATATATATATATATATATATATATATACATGAATTTACATTTACCGTTTGCACTTTGCATTTACTTGAAATCTTGAGATTCGTTAAGACTCGGTTAACCTATGAAAATGCTTAAAACAGGGTTTTTCTTGGTTATTTTAATTTTTTTAGTCCTTCCTGGTGGAAACGATAGCTATTAACATTTTCTGGATATTTTTTTCCATTTAAGTTAATATTATTGCTAAGGAAAATTTAAAATAACACAGAAAAAACCCCTGTTTGAAGCATTTTCATAGGTTAACCGAGTCTCAACGAATCTAAAATTTCAATTAATCAAGTAACAACTTTGAATCTATTTGGAATCGATTCAACTAGCTTTCGTGTTATTTTCGGGGTTATTTTATCCCACTCTTCGAACAAAGCTTTCGGTAAATCATTTTTGTTGTAAATTACGTGTTTACGAATTTTTTCCTCCTAAATAGCCTATAAATTCTCAAACACATTTAAGTTGGGTGACTGAGCCAGGGGAGCCATCAAATGAAAACAATTTAAAATCAGTCAGGACTGCACGGTTCTTGTCTTATATGGTTAGGGCCGTTATCATGTTCATGTTGGAATCAAAATTCACACCAAATTCCGAGTTCATCGTCACTTTGGAGTAGGTTTTCCTTTAGGATATTAATGAACATGATCTTATAGATACAGGCAGTTTCGAACTCCGGCTGCTGACATACAGGCCCAAACCATTACGCTGACATCATCGTGCCTTAAAGACTCATGGATATTTTCATTTTTTGAGCTCTGTTTTTAGTTTTCTGGAAACGCACGTCATTCCATCCGAGCCAAATGTGCTGAATTTGGATTCACTAGCAAAAATGACGATTTTCCAAAAGTCAAATCCTTTGAAATATGCTCAGTAGTAAAGCTCAGGTGGGTTTGTTGATTTTTGTTCTTGATGAACGGCTTCATCCGTCCAATTCGGCCGTTAGAATTATGCGTTTTTAACACACGACATATGGTTTCAGCACTGAATTATTTACCAATCCCAGTAAACACTTCATTTGCCAAAAAAGGAGGCGAAAACTTAGGGTTTTGCTTTATTTTTCTGACGATCCATCGCTCATCAGACTCGTTCAAGATTTTGTTTGGTGCATTTCTATCCTTATTTTCCAATCTTTTTTCATTGGAATGCCTTTAAATTATATGCTGGACTATTGCAGGGGTTAAATTAACAACTTCGCTCGTTTTGCGTTGATATTCACCATTTTTAAAACGATGAATTATTAATTCTCGCTGTTCAAGTGTTGTCCTACGACCCCTTTGTGAATATGACACATTTTATCAACTTTTTAAGTATCGCGGTCAAATAATTTTTTAGGTATAAATTAGAAACTCATTGAAACTACCATAGCCAAAAAAATCCGATGGAAAACGTACCTTTTTAATGGTGGGAGACAAAGAAACTAACTGCATCAAATAAACTGTGAGCTATCTATGCAAATGCTTTTGCTTCTTTAATGCTAACGGAAAATTTGAAACATTTTTTCTCACTTTCTAGTACGCTTCGAACTTCAATTATATTCGCTTTAAAATCTGCATCAAAATATATTTAAATTTACTATATTTGCATAAGGACAACAGTTTGTTCAATTTTTATTGAAGTGCATCAAATAAGGTGTGAGCCACTGTATGTCAAGTCAAGTTTTTTATAATTTTAAAATTATTGGTTTTAGCGTTATTCAGAAAAATTGACCTTTCGTTCCCCCATATCTTTGACCGATTAAATTGAAATTTTGTACCCATATAAAATTTTGTGATTCAAACACTGGTTTGTAACTATTAACTAAATTTGTAAAATTGTGGTCACTTTTTGCGGCGTTAAAAAAAGAATTGTTTAAAGTGTACCGCGTGACATACCAAGTGATTCATGAAAAAATATGAAAATTTACTGTTCCCCCCAATCTCCGAAATTAATGAGCCCAAAATTACAGAAATGTTGATGTTAGCTTTGAAGTCTAAATCATTTTATCCTCATAAATTTATAGTTGGAGAAAGAGTTATTTTGCGGTTGCTAATAAGCGTGACAATATGTTGATGTCATCCGCATAGCAACAACTTGGTTCAACTTGCATAATAGTGTGCCTCCTGTGTCGGCAGGTAACTTTTTTATGACGTATTCCAGAGCCATAATAAAAAATAAAAGTGGTTCCAGCCCATCGCCCAGCTTTATTCCGATTTTATCAAAGATATCAGTGAGTTGGTTGTTGATACGGACTTGGGAGGTTATCGACGTACTTCCGAGTCCCCCAATTATATAAACATATTAATCTGGGTTTAAGTCATGTTGTGGATACAAAAGTTGCAAGTTGGATATTGGCGTATATTGGATAATCAGAAATTACCACTTGCGTCTACCTGCGCCATTCCATTACAAAAAAGTTTTAGAGAAATCACATAAAAACAGGATTAATAGTTTTTATGCACTAGCTAAACGAATGTTTAAAGCACGTTAACCAGGGTTTCAAAAGACGATGTATGAGATTTATTTACCAATCGTAGCATCAACTAATAAAATGAATATGAATAAAATGAATACAAAATGATACAAAACTATAATATAAGTGATTAAGTTCTATTCTGTTGCTCAGAAAGTTTCTTTTGAAATCGCTCTTTACTGGTAATTATGATTCGAATTCTTCACTTTCTTCGTTTAGATTCATAACAAGGATCATAATGGCGTTTGTAACAAAAAGCCAGGTGTGGAAATTTTATTTAAAAATTAACGAAAAACTGGCAAAGTGCAATGTTTGTGGAAATATTTTCAAAACAAGTGGAAATGCCATTTGAAAACAAAACTCAAACACATTTTTGAAAACTATTTTAATCCTTCTAAAGATATCGAAGTGGTTTTAAATCCAAGGAGAACGAAATAACAGCACCTGAAGTTCCAGTTGAAATCGAAAGCAATGCCACGAGTTCGTCCTCTGAATGGGAAATTAATGGCTGTGGTTCTTCTACAAATTCAAGAGCAAGCATGTTAAGCTGAAGCTTCCCAGTTGCAAGTAAAAGCACCAGCTCGGGATCAACTTGTGGTTCTGTTGCCAAACCTTATACGCAGCATAATACCTTAAACGAAAGCTTTGCTAATATCACTTCGTTTCGGGAAGGAGGAAAAAAAAATTCAAAAATAACCGATGCCATTCTTTTCATGATTTGTCGCGATAGTGAACCAATATCGATTGTCCAAAATGATGGCTTTCAATAACTCATGAAAGTAGTTGCACCTTTGTATAAAATTTCATCTAGGAGAACTTTCGATGAATTGTTAGATAAAAAATATAAATTTTTTTCTGAAATGTTCAAAGAAAACTTGTTACGTGTACTCGTACAACACATTTGCTTGACAACAGATGTATGGACAGAAACACACCAAACAAGAAGTTTTTTAGGAGTAACAGCTCATTATGTTTCGAATGATTCCGCCGAAGTGAAACTTCAGACTGTTACACTAGGGGTCTATGAACTAGAAGAAAGACATACGGGAGGAAATTTAGCTGAAAAGCTTAAAGAAATATGTACTAAGTGGAAAATCAAAGATGATGTCATTGTTGCTGTTGTAACCGATGGAGGAAGTGATATGATTAAGGGTGTAGAATTGGCTTGTGGCAAGAAAAAGCACACATATTGCTTTGCCCATTTACTTAACCTTTTTGCTCAAAAATACATTGATTCACTCTCTGAACTGAGAAATATATTAGATCAAGTAAAAACTATAGTCAGTTGGTTTAAAAGCAGCGTAATTGGAAGCGATGACCCCCGATGGCCCATACCACTCAAAAAACTTTAATTTAATCTGTTTCTGCAAGATGGAACTCTACCTTTTATATGGTCGAACGATTTTTGGCACTTCGAGAAATCGTAAGCAGCATTATCAATTTTAATACGACAGCTCCATCAATGGTTACAGCAAAAGACGTCGAATTCCTTCAAGATTTCGTGATACTTTTTAGACCAATCGAATGTGCTACTAAAGAAGCATGTGGTGAAAAATTCGTCACCTCGAGTATGGTTTTTCCAATCTTGCGACTTTTAAATAAAAATGTATCGGAGGCTTCAATTACAACGGATCTAGCAAAATCTCTGCAGAAGAATATGTTTCTTGAATGAAATAAACGGTTTTCCAACATCGAGCACAACCATTTTTCGCAGCAACAACTATCTTAGACCCTCGCTTTAAAAGTTTACATTTGGACGATAAACCAGCTTTGGGAATTATTATACGCAAGCTATCAAATGAGCTGAAACAGAATATAATTGAATCAGAATCCGATACCGATGCAGCTTCTCAATCGTCTGGGTCAAAAGGAAGATTACTTTTAGGGTTTTGTAAAATAATTTTACAAAACCACTCTAAAATCGCGTCCTGTCTGTCCGTCTGTCCGTCTGTCTGTCCGTCCGTCCGTCCGTCCGTCCGTCCGTCCGTCCGTCCGTGTGTCACAGCAGTTTTTCTCGGAAACTACTTAAGCTAGAAGCATCAAATTTTGCATGTAGGTGTAAAGTGGTGATCTCTTCAAAGTCCAACTACTAAAAAATTGTATAAGGTATTTAAGGGGGAGTGACCCCCCGAAAAAAAAATTTCATTGAAGGTAGCCGATATGGGTATCAAATGAAAGGTATTGATGAGAACTTTTCAAAACAGGTCTTAGTTTGGCAAAGTTTGCTTCGAGGGGTGCACAGGGAGGGGAAATACACGAAAAATTTGTGTCCCCCCCTCGCGATTGGACACCTGTGATCCGAAAAATCTGAAAAAAATCAAAGTTGTAGGCCTTGATGAGTACAACAACAACAAATACGTGAAAAGTCGCAATTCACTCAACTTTGTTAGTAATAGTATGATTTATCGATTTTATATTTTCTTGAATAAAATCTTAACGGTACCCTTAAATTCAATGAAATTCAGTACACAGATGTTTGTTTATAAGATTGATTAACCCTGCAAGTTTCATAAAGATTGCATCATATTTAGCGAAGTTATAGCGGTTTGAATTTTCCTGTATTACTATGGAACAATATGCGCTGCATGTATTACTATGGCAACATACGAGTATGGCTATGGAACAACATGCGCTTTTTACCGACTCAGACACTACAGTTTTGCTAGGATTTGAATGAAAATTTCAGGAATGATAGGTGTCATGAATAACTTTGAGAAGCAGTTCAGCTAGTGGTATCAGTAATCGTAAAACAAAATTGTGGCTGTTTTAAATGCGAAGATTGAATAATTTTGAGTTATTTATTCCCAACTTCAACGTTTAAGGTGCATGCTTTGAACACTTGATTCAATTTAATGAATGACTGAAGCTAAGTACCAACAATTAATGCTCCATAGTGAAACAAGTCAAGGAGGCGGGAGAGAGCTCCTAGCAAAAGGGCTTTGTAACAACTCTAGGATTCGAAAAAAATTGCCATTAATCGATGATGACAGTACAGGAGAGTAGCCCCTGAAAAAAAATTCATCAAACATAGTCGATATGAGTATGAAATGAACGTTTTCATGGGAGTGTTTCAAAACAGTTCTTAAACTCTCAGTTTTTGCTTCAGTCGGGGCACAGGGGGGAAATACATGAAAAATGCGTTTCTTTCCTCGCGAATGGACATCTGAAATAATTATCAAGGGAGATATTTATGAGTATAACAATAACAAAAACCTCAGAAGTCTAAATTCTTTCAACTTTGTTAATAATAGTATGATCTTCGAATTTCTTAGTTTCTCCAATAAAATCGTCATTGACATGATTCTTGACTTTATTCAATCTGGTGACTGCATTTTGAAAATTGAATACAAAACCCTTCTGACATGAGCGTAGGTCTGTTTACCCAACTTGTTTTCATTCACATCAGAATGATCGCTTACTTTCGAAATTTTTTCATGCAGAAACTAAATACACTTTGTGGGACGACCATCATAAGTTGGTTCAGGAAGCTTGGAAATCCCGTGAAAAATCACGAATGTTTGAGGAACTAGATACGTCAAATGCAACGCCTATCGAGCTTTCTGCTTATTTACGACAACGTATAGTGCGAATTAAAGACTCTCCGTTCGAAGTATGGGCTGAAACTCTTAACAAGGTAAAATAGATGAAAAAAAAATGTATTAAGCATTTACACAGCATATTTAGAACCTGGTTGTGAAATATACATCATTTGATACATTGTTTTCTTTACAGGACTCATCGTTATTCAAAATGATGAACAAGTATTTGTGCGTCATGGCAACCTCCGTCCCGTGTGAACGACTGTTTTCAGCGAGTGGATATATTGCAAACTGCCGACGGAGCTGCCTTGAGGGAGAGAAATTACACAAACTTATTTTCCTTAAAAGCATCGACGAACAGTTTTGGGGACATTAAATTAAATGGACTAATTAATTTTCACAGTGTAAAAAATATTTTAATTTGTAAATATGTATGTATTTCGCCTGACACTGGCATTCTTGACCCAACATTCGTAATTTGCAAATCATTCATAATTTACATGACTATATCAATTAGCGCTTCCAAGCCATCCTTAATTCTCTATTGAAAACTCTATTTGTTTTTATTCGACAGATATATATTTTGGGAGTAAATGTATTTTCCCATATGCGTCGCTATCGGATTCAAATTCAATTATATTTTTTTAAGCTTACACTTAATGCCGAAATACCCATCTGGCGCATAAAAAACAAATAGCGTGTTGAATGCAGAATACACTAATTAAAGATAAATATATTGAACTAAATTTTAAATTCTTAAAATTTATCAGATATCTCAAGATATTATCTAGTTAAAAAAATAATAATCTATCTATGTGTTAAATGCATATTAAGTTTACTTATAAACATGTTCTGTAATCAATCGTTTATTGAAAAAGAAAGTTAAATACACAAATTGAGAAATTAAATTTATAATTCTTTTATTTTATGAGAGAACAAAAGATAATTGTCGATAGTTAGTTCGATCTTGTTTTCATTGCAGTAAACTTGAAAATATCGACATAGATGTTTAAAAACATCGATGTTTTTCTTGGATGTTTTTATCGATATCGATGTATCCTAATTTCAACATCGATATTTGCGAATATCGATATCGCTTCGGCGATGTCGCAGCTCTATTGAGAACTTATGTGACTTTACTTGGCTCACAGAATACTGATGAGGTTTAAAAAATCTTGCCCTTACTCGTTCCTGCTGTTTTTTCAGACGCAGTGTGAAAAGTGAGCGATAAACAGGTTGTATGGGCAAGAAGAGTGAGAGGCATTGCGGGAACCTGATGGTAAAAATACGCCAACGTTTTTAAGGGTGAACGAGCGTAATGCACATACACAAACGCATTTTGTTGATCCTTTGGTTCTGAAAATTTTATACAAATTTTACACGGTAATCATTCCGAATTGAACATTCGGCGAAGAAGGTAGTCGTCATGTAAACGATTGCCTTTCTTTAATTTGCGTGCAAAAATGGATGCGTGGACGAGAGAAGCTACGCGTTATTTAATAAATTTATAAAGCGGAGGACATGTTCAATTACAGAGAACAACACGACCAATATCACGATTTCAATAAAGTTAAATTGCCTTTTGTGAATCCATAGAAAATTAACAGTACACATGACCTTCATAGAATCACATTATAGTAAGCAAGTTTACAACACATCAAGAAAAATATGCGAATAAAAAAGATATCCAAATTTCGAATATATTTTTCAGAAAGTGGAAGAACACGGAGGATTCAAATAAATTCAATAGAAGTTTGAATTGGCAAACTTTAACAATCATAAAATACAATTTTCATTCCAGTTTTTATTACCTCGTGCACAATTCAAGGCTAAAACATCAATTCTCAATCGCTTATCTCTCTGTCTTGGCTTTCATGTTGTCCGCACGATGTTTAACGATCAAATGATCCTTTTGGACACATACACTCGCAAGACGTGTATCGTATATAAAAATAGCTTGGGTGAACTATGCAACGTATATCCATAAGGGCGTAAGCGCGAAACTTGTTTGACTATGCGTGAGTACCATTCCCGTATGAAAAAGCCCAGTTATTGTTATGAACAGGCAATCATACCACCTTCTACTTTAAGCCAGCCAATGGGATTGGTTCTAAATGCTATGAACGGGCAAACATGTGTAGTAATCAAGCAGTCACACCAACAGACTGCTCGAAAATCTTCCCAACGTTTAACCAAAATTAATGGCAGAGTTGACAAAAGAGAATATAGAAAGATTTCATTTCTTCCATTCATAATGATAATTTATAAGTTTTTTTTTCGCCTTCTTATCGTTAAACGTGATTTTATATCAATTTGCTTTTATGTCAGATTTAAACATTTCCCTTTAATTTTATTTGATTATTATTCAACGTAATTTTATCTTAATTTTCTTTTATATCAAATTAAAACGCTACTCTTTAATTATGTTAGTCATAAAATTAAAATTTTTTTACCACTATTTGAAATCTTTCTCATATTTTCTTTTACTGCAGTTGATTTTGTTTTCTAGCAGTCACACAATCAAACTGCTGTAAAACCCTCATATCTCCTATAAAAATTGCATTATGGCAACAAACACCATTGGGTTGCTGACAGGTGGGAATTGGTTGTGGGGATTGTGACTGAACAGACGTCGCAAGAAATTATAGTTTGGCAGAATGCACCGCTATTTTGAAGAATTTCACCAGCTATTAACTGCACAGCCACCACGAAAACCCACCAACAAATCCAGACAGAAGACCGAACGGCACTTCTCTGAAAGTTTTCACGAGTCCGATAGATAGTCAGTGATTGCTTGTGAGTGACGTGTGGCGCAATTGGTCGTTCGTTTGCGCGACAAGGTGGCAGTGAGTTTAAATTTAATTACACCGTGATTACTGGCAATAACGGTAAGTGGTCAATAGAAGGTTTTTCTAGCGTAACGTTATGAGTAGATTTACGGTTTCAGGGAGAAGCGTGCAAGTGAAGGGATCCGGGGAGCGCCAATTCCCGTTAGTGTTAACCCTGCAACGTACTGTGGGTTGCAGAAGTATTGGTACCATTGTGTTCGTGCAATGTGGAAAAGTTGACGGGATTTGTGATGGATCAGGCTGTATAGCGCTCACGCTAGGTATTGCGCTCTTCCTCAAAAACTATCCACCACGTCGTGGGTACACCTAATTGAAGGCGATATTTTCCACGTCCGAATCAAGGAACTCCGACTCGGGAGTGATATATACAGTCAAGGGGACGACCAAGAAAGTTGCCCGCAAGGCTCTGTACTTTTCTGGTCAGCTACTGTTGAGTTCCACAGCATAGAATCGATACCAAGAGATACTGGGAAGGAATGATGTGATGTCCACTTTTACCGACAAATTGCATCTCCAAATCGAATTGGTTTTTATGTGTAACGTAAACCTGGCATGTTTTAATGTGCATGCATTTTTGCATTGTGTTCTATTGATCATATTCTGTGACAAAGTAGGGGATTTTCTATGCTTCATACAATATAGTGGCTAGGTCATATTATTAGTTTGCATTTGCGCGATTGAAAGGCCCGTGCTGGAAGTACAGAATTTTATACTTAATTCGTCAGCTGGTAATAACACATCATTGTGATGACTTGCGGCGATATAACTGTTAGGCGTGAATCCTAGTTTTAAAACGGGAGAGCAGGGAGAAACAGGTGCTCACAGTATTTTTTGTATTTCTTCTCTCTAGGTCAGGAGAAATGTCGGTGTTGGGTTCAATCGGTTTTATTAAAATTGTATGCAGTTACGTGCTTTGATTTTACGATTGCAGTCATAAAAAAAAAGAAAATATGTATACATATACTCTTTTGGACTTTGTATGAGGTTCATTTAGCAGATCTTTGTAGCTTGGAATAATCTTAACCAGAAATAACCACAAGTTGCTGAGAAAACGAATAGCTATTATATAGTATGCATACGCATTTATAGCTTGTGAATAGTTAATGAGTTGCACAAAGTTTAACATTATTCATTGAACATATCAAAGTTATTTTGTTTGCGTTTAGGTAAAACCATTAGTATTTATTATTTATGGGTTTAGATGAGGAGCTGTAAAAAGAAAAACCAGTATATAGGAAAGGTGTATTTTTTTCGTCAAGCAGGAAGATAAATTCTATAAACAGAAACTTTCTCCTGATAGATACCATCTGTTACACATATTTAAACTTTTTTTCCCATATGATGCTTCCATCGACCAAATATCCCTCCGGGTGTCTTCAATAATCTTGTGCACAAGATATATTTCCCTTTGATTATTAAATTAAATTAAATTATAATAAACTAAAATAAATAATATTAAATTAAATTATATTAAATTATACTAAATTATATTAAATTATATTAAATTATTAAATTATTAATGTTTTCAGCAACGTTGTAAATTGAAATCAAAAAACGAATAGGTAACCAATTATACTGGGATTTAATTTGATCTTAGGAACCTTTCATAAAAAAAGGAAAAAAGGAAAAATCCATTTAATATTAATTAACAAAAAAAAAATAGCCCAAATCGCTAGTCACGCCTTCAACCACATACGTACGTTCCAAGCAAGATTAAATTCCTAGCCAAATACTACCCTCAAAAGCACAATTCAACACCGACATTCTAACTACCAAATAAATCGCATCTATTATATTTTACAAATAAAAGAAAAAAAGGAGGAGGAAACAAGCAAAACAAGAACTAAACCTTATTCTTTTGTTAGAACATCTTCCTTTTATTGAAAGATAAGCAAGAGAATAGAATGATTACAAAACGAAATTAATAAAACTAAAGAAACCTATTACATACTTCACGACAGTTTTTTTTTGTGAAATTTATCATTAATATTCTTCTAATTATATATATGCATTGATAAATTTTTTTTGTATTATGCATGATTAAAGATGCGATGTGAATGAAAATAATAATGTACATATAAACTTTAGGTTAATATAAATTGTAACTACCTTCGTAGCGAAAAGCAGGTTATTTTAACCATCGGTCTTTCCATTTTTACCCTTCTGACCGGGTATAGGACCCGGTACGGTGGCAGGCTCTCACCACCAGATATGAGCCAGCCATCGGGCACCGACTAACCTCCTTTTGTTTTAGGTGACTTAGCGAGTTGAGTGGCCCGAGCAAGGTACCTTTTTATGGCATAGGGTTATGTAGCCAAATTGAATAACTTTATGACCGGGGTACTTCTCCTCTGATGGGAAGGCTCATGCAAGTTAAGTTGTATGAGTTTTCCACTCAGAAGAGGAATACCTGACCACTGCAACATTCATGGATTTTGATCCGGTTGGGCGGGTGCGTGGGGGCACCATCACCACCCGGTTGCCCCTCTCTTATTTGTGGGCCATGAACCTCGTCGGGTAAAGATGAAGTTACCCTAAGTCCGCCCATTTTTACTTGTTTCACTTGTTCTCTGAAAAAGTTAGTTTCTCTCTGTATGGTTGCCTACAATTTTTGCGACTTCGGTCGCCTTTCTTTTTGTGACTCGCCTTTCTTTTCGTGAATGCGAATTTCTTTTTGTAGTGGGACCTTGTGCTGGGGGAATGAACCCGCCCCACGACACCGCAAAGCTGGCCTGCCAGCGCATTCACGCGTCCCCAGACAAGGGCATTCTCGGCGGATATCTTCACCTTTCTCTGCCGAGGTAGCAGACCATCGCTGCAGTCCTTCACGGACTTTGAAATTATTTATTCACCACACATGCCACTTTTCGTTTCGCGTACATATGCATCAAGTTCTAATCAGCCAGTGGCATCACGTACAGAAGGTGTAAGGCGAGCATGGAAGAGACGACAGCGAAATATATTTCGTGAGCAAGTGCAAGACAGTCAACGGAAAGCAAAAAAAAGTGTAGAAAATGTGCGAGGAAACATGGAAAAGACAGCAGCGAGATATATCTTGCGGGAAAATACAAGATAGCCAGTTGAAAGCTGCAGAGAGAAGAATGCTGCATACGGAAATCGGCTCAAAAGCACACTTCGCTCTTGTGCGAATTCTATCTCCCCTAATTGTGCTATGAGAATATTGCTTTTTGGCTCTCTCCCTTTATGTCCAAACTTTTGATGATCGAGAACACAGGTGTTCACCTGCTCAGCAGTTTCCCGGGAAAATTTGGAGTAAAACGTCATTCGATTTAACGTGTAAATGTAAAGCATGGGGCAACAACGAAAAATAACTAATTAATTCAAAGAATCTAAATCTTTGTTGAAATAGTTTAGATGGATGCAGTAGCAGGTAAGTGTCATGCAGAGGGCACTCTCTCCCCAAGAGCCTTGATATGTATATACGATAATTATTATATCAAGCTCCCAGTTCGCGCCAGTATACATAGGGTATACTGGTATCTAGCGCTATTACTATACCATTATGCAGCTTCTAACAACTATTGCATGATCGAACCTTGAGTTTGGGGAAGCGAAGAGGGTTTGCTGTTTAACGTACCGCTCAGCATTGCTGCGATATTAACTCCAAATATTTTTGAAAGTAATCGAATCTAAATTGGTTACTACAGATCATGCTACAGAAATACATTGCCCCACTAAATAATTGGATAAAAAGCATCTTTACGCCTCATTAGCTAGTTAATGGCTCTACCAGAGCTAGCCATCCCACCAAAAAAGAAGACCACCCCTACAGCGCCCACCACATCCAAATCCCCAGACGATGACAAGAAACGGACAACGGTACCTGTCATCCTCCGAGAGCCTGAAAAGTGGACCCAGGTCCTAAAGGACATGAAAGACCTCGGAATAAAACACGAATCCGCCAAAAGGGTCTGCTTGGGGATCCAGATAATTCCAGAGACACCACAAGACCACAGGAAACTTACAAGATACTTGACAGAAATGACGATACAATACCATACGTATATCCTTCCTGCAGAAAGGAATCTAAATGTGATAATCAGGGGTCTGTATGGACTGTCGATTGATGACATTAAAGAAGATTTAGAGAGCCAAGGATTTTACCCCATTGAAATCCACTATATAAAGTTACGAGATGGGCCATCCAGGTTGGTGAAGGTCCTCCTTCCCAAAAGTGAGACTGACGTATACAATATAAGGGCAATATGTCACCTCATATGCACTGTTGAAGCGCAACGCCCCCGTACAGGACAAGTTATGTGCCAGAACTGTCAGCAGTTTGGACACTCCTCCAGAAATTGTCACGCTCAAGCCCATTGTATTAAATGCGATGGGCTCCACCATTTTTCCAAATGCGTTAAACAAGCAGAGGAAAAGCCAAAATGTGTGAGCTGTGGTTGAGAACATCCAGCTAACTATGGTGCATGTCCTCGGAACCCAGTGAATGTCAGGAAATCGTTCGTACAAGTTGCAGCTGCTTATAAAAACAAAACCACCACAATATCTACACAACAACAAAATAAAAACACACAAAAACAAAAACAAGCAAATACTCCACTAAACACAAATAACAACATGGGCACACTCTTCGCCACCATGCACACAATTCCAAACCATGATGCCAGGCATGATGGCGAAAATGCTCCAGGGAACGTTTGCATCACAAAACAGTTTCAACAGCACACTGACAAAGAAACAATAATCATCTTTATGGATCATTTAACCATTCTCACATGGAATGCAAATTTCCTGCTTCATAAGACTGGTGAGTTAACTCAACTTATATTTGATTATAAGTTTTACATCATTCTCATCCAGGAAACTTTTCTGAAGCCTGGAAATCGCCTACGCTTCCCTAACTATTTTCTGTACAGAAATGACAGAACAACAGGCAGAGGAGGCGGAGCGGCCATTCTTGTGAGAAGGAATGTGAACCATAATCTCGTATTGACACCTTCGTTACAAACACTAAAAGCTACTGCAATTCAAGTGCGGACCGATTCTTTCGAATTCATGGTAGTCTCGGTATACAGCCGCCCTAAGGCAGCTACGCTCTTTGAAGATATTAAAAAACTTCTGGACTTTCAGGGTCCCGTACTCCTTGCCGGAGACTTTAATGCCTATCACCGAAGCAGGGGAGCTGTGAGAAGCAATCGTGCTGGAACAGATAGTCCACTAAGCCTGCATATCCCCAACGAACCTACACATTACGGCTACCGAAATAGTTATCATCTCGATATTGGTATATCACGTACCTTTGAACACGATGTACGCATCGAAGTCCTCGACGAACTTTCATCCGATCACAAACCGGTGCTCTTCTTAATCGGAGGAATAAACATAGATGAACCCCTACAAGTAAAGAAGAAAACTGATTGGCAAGCTTTCCAAGTTGCACTGGCTAAAGAAACCATTATTCAAACACCTGAAACAGCCAGCGACACAGAAAAAATGATAGAAGAAATCACAGACACAATAATACAGGCAAAAGAGGACAACACAGTCACAACTCTGACAAGGATGACAAACCCCTATGAACTCCCTAACGACATCAAAAATTTAATAAGGAGGAGGAATCGAGCTCAGAGAAGGGCTAAGAACACAGGTGATCCTAGATTACATCAGGAAGCAAATCAAATTACGAACAAAATTCGTGATCGGATATCGAAATTCCGCAATGAACAATGGGAGAGCTTCTTGCAAAGTCTGGAGCCTGGGAGCGACGCTTTCTGGAGGGTTTCCAAATACATTCGTTTTAAAAACAAACTTGTAATACCACCAATTCACGGCCCTTACGGTATCAAATTTGACAGTTCTGGTAAGGCGGAGGCCTTCGCAGATACTCTAGAATAACAGTTCTGTGAAAATTCATTTCATGAGGAGGACCTTGACGAACACGAAGACCACGTCAATCGGCTGACCAACAAGCTCATGAGGTCAGACATTACAGACTCCGATCTAATACAAAGCACCTGTCTTCAAGAGGTTAAAGACATCATACAAGTACTGAACAGACGGAAAGCACCGAGATTTGATTTAATATCAAACACCATGTTAAAATGGCTCCCGGATAACATTTTCGATGCAATAGCAGCGATTATAAACGCAATTTTCCGCTTGCGAAAATACCCCAGAATATGGAAATGGGCAACAGTTATTGTTCTTCCAAAACCTGGTAAGAACCTCATGTTCCCACAGAACTGGCGACCTATTAGCCCATTATCCTCTCTTTCGAAAATAATAGAGCGGGTGCTACTAAATCGACTAACTGAGGTTGTTACCGAAAAAGAAATACTTCCAGAAGAACAATTTGGCTTCAAACCATTACATTCCACAGAACTCCAGCTTACTAGGGTGGTCCAACACATTAGAATAGGGCTAAACCGCAGGAAACCAACGGGTTTGGTTATGTTTGACATATACAAAGCCTTCGATAAAGTCTGGCATGCAGGACTTATTTACAAAATGCATGAATCCTAAATGCCACTCCAGCTCATCCAAATCATTGGCTCCTTTCTAAAAGGCAGATCATTTCGTGTCAAATTGACAACCACCTCTCAACCATGCGGCCAATTCAAGCTGCAGTCCCACAAGAATCACCCATCTCCCCCATACTATACAACATCTCTACTTCAGACCTACCTCGGCTGCGTTTGAATGTCCACAAGTCCCTATATGCCGACGATACCTGTGTTTTATACTCATCCAGACAAGCAAGAGTCATCACCACCAAACTGCAACTCTCCATAGACATACTTTTGAAGTATTTTCGCAAGTGGATGATCAAGTTGAACTCAGACAAGACCCAGGCATTATTTATAACCAGAAAAAGACAACAACAACCGGAAACTTTGACTGTAGAAAACGAAAATATTGCCTGGTCAAGAACAGCCAAATACTTAGGACTGACATTCGACAACAAACTCTCCTGGACCGACCACATACGCAACAAACGAGGACATTGTTACAATGTACTATCCCAACTCTTTCCACTCCATAAGGCCAAGAAACTCAACATCAAGAACCGTCTGCTGATCTACAAACAAATAATACGACCGACGCTACTATATGGTAGTACAGCCTTCTACCAGACGACAGAGACTAACAAAAAGGCACTACAATCCATCCAAAACAAAAGCATTCGGCAAATCTTCGGAATCCCATGGTATGTTAGAAATACGGACATATACAAGGACCTTAGAATAGAACCTGTCGACATATTCGTACGTGACAAAGCACTCAAATTACTCGACAAAGTAGACAACCATCCTAACACTACCCTGGGAATCCTAAGACGCAAAGCACTACCAAAAGAAACTTATCCAACTATTCGCGCTAACTTTAAGAAAATATAATTGACAATAATCAGAATAGCACAGTCTCGTTAATCATGGTGGGCAAATAATTGCTCACAGAAAGAAGGGAGCTAGGGTGCTGAATCGCACTAGCTCCAAGGAAAACGAATCCAAGGGAAGGTCATTAGCTAGTTAGATCATTTTTAACACTGCATGTCCTTCAACGGCATTGATATCTTATTGGTATAGTTTTATTACAGCGTTCTTCATATTGGATTTTCAGTTTTCAATTCATTTTAAATCTATCAAAGCTTACGTTAAAAAAATTACATTCATTTAATAATTTCAACTATCAAAATTCATACAAACTGCTTGCAATCAGATAATTTAAGTTTAATTCGCAATTAGCATGCAATGGGATTGATTGAAGCATATAAAGTAGATTTTATCTAAACTGATCACAACACCCAAAATCACACGTACGTATTGATGAATGCAATTCGGAATCGAAACAAATTGCCAGCAATTAATAATTAAGCAAACAAAGCAGTTTCGTTACATGTTCAAATGATCGATCAGTGGTAACTCAATCAACTCCCTGGGAAATTCAATTATACACTTTCCATCTCATCTCTTTGATATCTATACGTTATCCGTACACATACGAGTATGTACACACATGGAGGCTGTATTGAGCATACTTGAATGGTAATCTGCTTATTTGCGTAATTTCTGATATGCCTAATGGAGCTATCGGAATGTATTTATGCAGACACATCGTGTAATGGTTCACATCCTTTAGCCTGCCTGCCTACTAGCTAGCTTGCTTGTCGGCTTGTTTGATGCGCCGGTTGTAGCCAATTCACCCTCATTGAATAGATGGAGTCATTTTAATTTGCTAGAGTCGGCAAGTTCCGTACATTGCGGGTGAGCTACCATTTCGCTATCATGTTCAACACTGACAGGCAGACGAAAACCATTAACATATTGAAAATTGAAACAGTGTCTGCTTTATGAACTTATACATACTTTTATCAAATTTATCTGCTGATTTTTTTCAAGGAGTTCAGTAAATTTCGCGTCCTAGTAAGGATCAGGGCCACTTTAAGCCTGCTGAAATTGAATATTATTTTTTCCATAAAATATACTGGTGTGAAGAAACATGGCTGAAAACATTCAAACAAGTTGGTTAGACAGATCTACGCTCATGTCTGAAGGGTTTTGCATAATTCAATAAAATTAAGGGTTATATAAATTTACTGGGAAGAAAGTTACATTTAGAAATTTTATTATTATTTTTAATTACTGATGCCACTTGTTGAACAAATTCTTACAAATATTCATGACATATATTCTTTCTGAGTTCTTCGTGCAAATCCTAACAAGTCCGTGGTTCTTGATTCCATTGGAAGCGTATACTGCTCCATAGCCATGTATTGTTCTCGTTGTGATACAGGAAGATTCAAACTGCCATAATTGAATTTTTTAAGAAAATGTAAAATTCATACATCATACTATTACTAACAATGTTTAGCGAATCTTGACTTCTGAGATATTTGTCGTTATTGTACTCAAAAATAATTACCTCGAAAATTATTTTCAAATTTTTCGGTCCATAACTGCCCATCGGGAGGGAGTGAGACACAATTTTTTTGTGTTCTCTAGTTCCTCTGTCTACCCCGTTATTAATATTTCAATTTCATCAATGAATATTAAAAAATCCCTTCTTTTTCTGTAGTTCGGAGTCGAATGCCATTTACGCACTGAATACCGGGGTCCCATGCTTGCGAAAGACTGGCCTATCCACGTACACCGCTCAACATGAGAACCTAGCCTGGAACTGTTTGACACATTACTTTGGGCCAAGTCTCATTTTTCTACGCTGTGAGCCACCTGCAAGCTGGAGGATCCTTCCTCTGGCGGAAGGGGGGAGAGGAAGAGGATTGCAAGATAAGTGACGCCCCTGGTTGCTGTGCGTCCCTTTTGTCTCTTAAGACTGCCCAACCGTAATGTGTCACATGGTTCCGTCCGTCAACCGATCCAAGCATCACTGCGATCATACTATCTATGGTGAGCTCTTTCGTCTCCCTGTAGAGATCCCGTAACAGCTGTTATGAGGACATTTTTGTCATCATGCTTGAAAGACAAGCTCCACGAGTACCATATGGTGACAAATTATATAGAATTCACTCTTAGGGAAGGGTTAATGGTACTTTATATGTGGAAAACAGAAAAGTGTCACCAGTCACGTAACATTTTATTACAGTTTTTGAATTTTGAATATTAAAAGGACAGTCAAAATAATTATTCACTCAGAAAGAAAATATCCACAAAGGAATAACTACATTTTTGAGATGGGTAACCCCACTCGAGTCACCGACCGAAGGGAATCACTAATTTACCATTCTTAGCTCATCAGATCGACATATAGTAAGGCAGGTGATTCATCTCTCACCTAAGAAATTTTACCCCATGATCCACTATATACTTATCATCTTGAAATATGTAATAATAAAAAAAAAAAATAAAGTGTTCAATGTGTTTGTATAAAATATAATATAATATGCATTTATATATGTATATATTTTTATACAATAATTAAATTTAAAAAAAATCAAATATCCTAATTTAAAACTTTATTATATTATGATAATTCTGGCTAATCAATTATGATAGTTCTGGCTAATCAATTATGATAGTTTTGGCTAATCAATTATGATAGTTAAAAAACAAAAAAAAAAATCTTACTTAGGATCCCAATTGAAATTGATCTTCTTCATAGATTATTGAAAAAAAAAACTTCTTCTCGATGTTCTAATTTCGACTCTTTTCTTTTTTTTCAATAAACCTTCTTCTGCTTTTCAATTCAGATTCGTTTGATGACATTTGCCATGAAGGTATCCAAGTATACAAAGAAGGCAAACATGTGGTTTGGGAAAGGCAGTGACGTACTGACAGCCAGACGCGGCTTCATCTCAAGGAACACGAGCACACGCTGAAAGTTGAAAGTTCCCGTAAAAATACACCACACTTGTCAATTGGCTCCACTGGCTTGTAATCACTCAGTCACTAAACAAAATCGCAGGTAGATTGCACGGAATTGGAATTGACACCACACCATTAGGCGAGAGTTGTAGAAATGAAATGTTTTGAGAACAGTCAATCAAAGCTACAAAGTCCGACTCGAAGAGAACGCGGAAGTGTCTTGATTTTCGTGGGATTAGAACGTCCCCTTTGTTTGGTGATCAAGGTCTGAGAAGTTAGCAAACTATACAAGGCAGTCTCGAGCAGTATAAGGACTCTCCGCACCGAACAACACGTCTGACCACGGTAACAAAGCAGCACTTGGAAGCTTCCGTGTTTATTGTCATCTCCACGAACAACTCTTTATCCATATACATCGCCTCTGGTTTCCTTGATAGAAGATCACCAAGTTGTATTTTTCTTCTAAAAAAACAACAACACAAGATAAATAATTTGCTTGGTAAAATTATACCTGTGGATCTTCTTCTTTTCTTGACGATAAGAAATTGACGTCGTGATGTAACTTATTTTCTTCTGGGACTTTTCTTTTCAAGAAACTCTGAAAAATTGCTTCAACCAATCTTTTCTGCTTATTCTTCACGAATCTTCTTTTGTTACTTCTCAATTAACAATTATCCTTTTCTTTCTTCTGGGAAATGTTTTCAAACAAAAGCTTTATTTGCTTCCTCCTAAATCAAAACTTTATTTTCTCCTACTCAAACACTTCTTTAATTCTCAAATTGAAAATATCAACTCCTGTTCATTTTTATTTTCTTTCAGAATACTAATCAGAAAAAAAATTCTCTTTTACTTAATTAATTATCCTTTTTAGGGTTTTGTACTAAAATACAAAACCCTATTGCAATCACGACCTGTGTCCGTCTGTCCGTCCGTCCGTCCGTCCGTCCGTCCGTCCGTCTGTATGTCACAGCACTTTTTCTCCGAAACTATAGAAGCTACTGCCATGAAACTTTGTGGAAAGGTCAGAAGTGGTGACCTCTTGAAAGTTCGGTAGTGGAAAAAATTTTCAAAGGGGTTTAAGGGGGGTCTCCCCATATAGGGAAGTGACCCCCCAAAAAAAATTTTCACCATTGGTAGTCGAGTAGGGTGTCACTGGAAAGGTCTCAACGAGATCTTTTCAAAACAAGTCTTAAAATTGCCTTACAAGTACCGAGGGGGGCAGGCGAAGAGGAAATGTACGAACTTTTCGCGTACCCCCCCCTCGCGATTGGACACCTTCCATCCGAAAAATCTGAAAAAAATCATGGATGTAGGCCTTAATGAGTACAACAACAACAAATACATGAGAAGTTGAAATTCACTCAACTTTGTTAGTAATAGTATGATTTATCGATTTTATGTTTTCTTGAATAAAATCTAGACGGTACCCTCAAATTCAGTGAAATTTAGCACACAGATGACTATTTATAAGATTGATCTTTTCTGAAAGTTTCATAAAGATCGAATAGTATTTAAAGAAGTTATAGCGATTTGATTTTTTCTGCATTACTATGGAACAATATGCCCTGTATTACTATGGAAACATATGCCTATGGAGCCATATGCGCTTTTTACCGACTTAGAAACTACAGCTTTGCTAGGATTTGCATGAAACTTTCAGGAATGATAGGTATCATGAAGATGAGTACGTACAATTGAAACAAGTCGGAAAGGCAGGAGAGAGCTCCTAGCAAAAGGGCTTTGTAACCATTCTAAGATTCTAAAAAACAGGCCATGAATCGATGATTGCAGTACAGAGGAGTGGCCCCTGAAAAAAAATTACATGAAAGGTAGCCGATATGAGTATCAACTGAAAGTTCTCTATGAGAGCTTTTCAAAACAGTTCTTAAACTGACAGTTTTTTTTTCGTTGGGGGATAAGGGGGGGGGGAGGAGGGGATACATGAAAAATGTGTTTCCTCCCTCGCGAATGGACACCCGTGATCTTAAAAAATCTGAAATAATTATCAAGGGAGATATTTGTGGGTATAACTATAACAAATACCTCAGAAGTCAAAATTCTTTCAACTTTGCTAATAATAGTATGATCCTCGAACATGACATGTTTCTTGATTTTATTCGTTACTGGTTACTGCATTTTGTAAGTTGAGTACAAAACCCTTCTGACATGAGCATAGGTCTGTCTACTCAACTTGTTTTTGTTCTTCTCACAAAAATTGAAAACTGACTCATTATTTTTCTATCATCTCGCCTATTCTAATGGTTGTAATGTGATGTATGTCAGTTAAAATAAAATTTTTAGTGTTTTTTTTGTAAATTAGAAAACTAAGGTATATGGTGTATCATCAACAAAGAAAAGCGTGTTACACAGCCTGTCTCATTTTATGTATGCAAAAAATGGTTGCAGGCATCGTCTTCTTCTCCTAGGCCAAACCGATGATCGGGGGACCGCGACTTGCCGGTCTTATGTAGGTAAGACTGAAAACACCCATGCCCACTCGAGAGCTGGTTCAGGCAGAAGTCAGCGTCACTACGCCTTCAATTGAGTAACTGTGTCAGATCTAGGATGATGCAATTAGTTCACGTGCAATTCACCCAAACCTGCTGCCAATTGTTGAGCGGGCGCTGTCTATCCTGGCAGGCAACCACTTCCCTAAATCAATAGTGTGGTGTTCTCTAGCAAAGAGGGCAACCGGCATCACGCCTGCAATAACTTTCATTGAATGGAACCTTTCGAATCGGAGACTATTGGATATGACAGTTCTCTGTACCTGTGCCAAGCGTTTTTGGTACACATCCCAACTGAGAGCGTCACCCTATGTTTCTTCTCCATATAGTAGCATTGACGGTTACAGCACTCATCAATTGATGAGTTGGTCATAAGTCGACTCAAAGCCGATACATCCGAAGCAGCATTCTTAGCCGTCGCTCTGATTTGCTCAGAAAAACTCATCTTTGTGTCGATCAGTTGTCTCAGGCACTTCACTGCTGGCTTTGATTTGATTAGTATGTCTCTAATACTGATTATGTTTATCCAGGCATTCTCTTCTTTATCAAGATGATTTTTTCGCTTCTAGTCTGAAAATAGGAGCAGTCATCCAGTCTCTTGCTTGGTTAAGACAGGTTCCATAGGTCTGGACTAGGGATAGATCCCTGGGCAAGACCCGTTGTAACTTCTATCTTTCGTTGGCCCTGTGTCATATTGCAAAGCATTCTTTGATCCTTCAGGCTGTTCCTCAGAAGCCACGTCAGATGTGTTGGAACTTTAAAAGAGTTTTTCAGCCTATCCAGAATATCCTTTTTCGGCCCACACGTGTCCAATCGCAAGGTGCTGAGGAGACCAATTTTTCATGCTCTCCCGCTTCCCCTGCCTGCCCCATTATCAATATTGCAATTTGACCAATAAATATTAAAAGACCTCTTCCCGCATAGGGAGTGACAGTCCACAGGAGTATTCTTGGAGGCTTACATTGTTTGAAAAGTGCCGTTTCTGCGTAGCCGAAGGAGCAGAGGTTTCCATAACGTTGCTTCATGGGCAACATTCGAGTTAGTTTTACTTTTGGCGTAATTTCAGCCAGGAGCGAGGATACTACATTGCCCTAAATTCTCGAGGTATTACACAACCCGTGCCAAGGGAGTGAAGTCAGCCAGGGATAAAACCGGCTGCCGAAAATAGAGGCTCAAGGCTTGGTAAACTTTAAGTATTGCATATGCCCCTGGTGGTAGGCAAAACGCTATGAGAGGGAGCCCAGCCAAAAACATGATAAAAGTTGAGAAGAAAAGAAATTGGTGGTGCAGGGGTCAGATCTCTAGTACCCGCACTAGATGGTAGCGAGCAAGCAGGCTTCCAGCCGTCGTGTTCCGTGCAACATTACAGAAGTAGTGAATTCGGCTTTTATAAGAGATATATCTACAGGCGACCTCCCGCTAGAAAGAGAAAACCCATTCAGGCGTAGACTCTTATTGACGCAAATACCACCAAAACGATAAACTGAACGGGGGAAAAGCCAGCAAACCCCGAAAATTAAGCCACTGCAAATATCTTCAAAGACAATACAGGTTCCGATAAATGAATTAATAACTCTGGTGCCATCTATAGCGGCAAAAATATTTGCCGAAAAATCAAAGACAAAACAGAGAACAATGGACAACCTTGTCCAAATAGAAACGATGCAAATGCCAGAGTGTCCTTAGAAAGAAAAAGGTAACCAAAGTAACCGATACTATGGTATTAAATGCCGAAATAATAAAAAAACATCCAAAGCTCCACAAAGTGATCACGGCAGAAAAAAAGGAGTAACCAGGCGAACGAGGTGTTGTTGCGCAAATTCACCGGCACTATTGTCAATGCGGCTAGAAATGTAAGCCCTTGATCTCTCATAAGAAAAGATGTTGTAAAGTACAATCACCATCTAGCAACACAAAACAAGTTGGGTAGACAGACCTATGCTCATGTCAGAAGGGTTTTGTACTCAACTTACAAAATGCAGTAACCAGCAACGAATAAAATCAAGAAACATTTCAAAGACGATTTAATTGGAGAAAATGTGAAATTCGAGGATCATACTATTATTAACCCCCCCCCCTCTCATAGAGAACTTTCAGTTGATACTCATATCGGCTACCTTTCATGTAATTTTTTTTCAGGGGCCACTCCTCTGTACTGTAATCATCGATTCATGGCCTACTTTTTCGAATCCTAGAATGGTTACAAAGCCCTTTTGCTAGGAGCTCTCTCCTGCCTCTCCGACTTGTTTCAATTGTACGTACTCATCTTCATGATACCTATCACTCCTGAAATTTTCATGCAAATTCTAGGAAAGCTGTAGTGTCTAAGTCGGTAAAAAGCGCATATGGCTCCATAGCAATATGTTTCCATAGTAATACAGGGCATATTGCTCCATAGTAATACACGAAAATTCAAATCGCTATAACTTCTTTAAATACTATTCGATCTTTATGAAACTTTCAGAAAAGATCAATCTTATAAATAGTCATCTCTTTGCTAAATTTTATTGAGTTTAAGGGTACCGTTTGGATTTTATTCAAGAAAACACAAAATCGATAAATCATACTATTACTAACAAAGTTGAGTGAATTTCGACTTCTCATGTATTTGTTGCTGTTGTACTCATTAAGGCCTACATTCATGATTTTTTTCAGATTTTTCGGATGGAAGGTGTCCAATCGCGAGGAGGGGGTACGCGAAAAGTTCGTACATTTCCCCTTCACCTGCCCCCTTCTGTACTTATAAGACAATTTTAAGACTTGTTTTGAAAAGATCTCATTGAGACCTTTCCAATGACACCCCACTCGACTACCAATGGTGAAAAATTTTTTTTGAGGAGTCACCCCCTTACATGGGGAGACCCTCTTAAACGCCTTTGAAAAAATGTTCCACCCTTGAACTTTCAAGAGGTCACCACTTCTGACCTTTCCACAAAGTTTCATGGCAGTAGCTTCTATAGTTTCGGAGAAAAAGTGCTGTGACATACAGACGGACGGACGGACGGACGGACGGACAGACGGACAGACGGACAGACGGACACAGGTCGTGATTGCAATAGGGTTTTGTATTTTAGTACAAAACCCTAAAAAAGGCTAGTCCAAAAAGCGGAGATGTTTAAAAAGAATAAAACCTGCATATGACTCACCTAAAGTCAATAAAGGAGTAACGAATAGGCTCCTTGAACTAGAAGAGCTTCTAAACCACATTGGGCATTACCGGAGGAGTTGGTTAAAGGCCAAACAGGGCCAAAAGGCCCAAGAAGAGCAGAAAACTGAAGAAACGCTAAGGGCTAAGCTTAAATGGCGCGCACAGATAGTTCCACTATTGAATATCAAGTAAAGAATGGCATCTAGTCCAAACAAAGGAGATTCAGATAAAAGAAAGAAGAGGTAGGCACATGATGGGTGTGGAACACAGGTGTTCCAGACAGTCCTACCAAAATGAGCAAAGAAAGGCACAAATAAAATCTCCTTCAAAACGCCCCTGAAAATAAAGTTCACGCGAACACCCAATAATAAGAATGACCTGGCACGAGCCGGAAGTGTGAAAAGCCACGACGAAGGTCCCGACAGCAGCACTGCTTGTAAAACCTAAAGATGGCCAATCATACACTGAAGTGTTGTGGGGCATAAAAATCAACGTAAGGCACCAACACTGCTATTAACGCAGTACGACCAACCTGATAGGGTAACATACTGATTTGACTTAGAGCAGAGGCCAACAACAAGCGCAGTGACGCAGTAAAGAAAATTCTGTGCAAAAGTGCAACTGTGGTCTCACTCGAGTCGATAGCAATGAACATTGACGTATCAGGGACCTGACCGAGGTAGAAGAGGCCTTAAAAAAAGAGCTCTTTAGCGTGTGCAACATTAAAGTAAGACTGTCATCCGAAATTCATAGGGTTTAACGCATGGCCATCATTGACTTGACCGAAAAAGACGCTGAAATAAGGCAAAAGTCTGCAGCATACGTCAAAGGGGAGCGTGTCTTCAATGTTTTAAATATCTTGCCTATGGTCACAAAGCACAAGTATGTAATGTATCCAATAGGGGTTACTTATGCTACAAATATAGTGCAACAGTGTGTAAAAGAAACAAGTTGGGTAAACAGACCTACGCTCATGTCAGAAGGGTTTTGTATTCAATTTACAAAATGCAGTCACCAGATCGAATCAAATCAAGAAACATGTCAAAGACGATTTTATTGGAGAAAATATGAAATGCGAAGATCATAGTATTTATAACAAAGTTCAATGAATTTCGACTTTTGAGGTTTTTGGTATTGTTATACTCATAAATATCTCCCTTGATAATTATTTCAGATGTCCATCCGCGACGGAGGAAACACATTTTTCATGTATTTCCCCCCTGTGCCCCCACTGAAGCAAAAACTGACAGTTTAACAACTGTTTTGAAAAGCTCCCATGAAAACTTTTATCTCATACTCATATCGGCTACGTTTGATGAATTTTTTTTCAGGGGCCACTCTCCTGTGCTGAAATCATCGATTCATGGCCAATTTTTTCGAATCCTAGAATGGTTACAAAACCCTTTTGCTAGGAGCTCTCTCCCACCTCCTTGACTTGTTTCACTTATGAGCGTTAATTGTAGGTACTCATCTTCAATCATTCATTAAATTAAATCAAGTGTTCAAAGCATGCACCTTAAACGTTGAAGTTGGGAAAAAATAACTCCAAATTATTCAATCTTCGCATTTAAAACAGCCACTATCTTGTTTTACGATTACTGATACTACTAGCTGAACCGATTCTCAAAGATATACATGACACGTATCATTCCTGAAATTTTCATGCAAATCCTAGCAAAACTGTAGTGTCTGAGTCGGTAAAAAGCGCATGTTGTTCCATAGCCATATGTTGCCATAGTAATACATGCAGCGCATATTGTTCCATAGTAAAACAGGAAAATTCAAACCACTATAACTTCGCTAATTATGATTCAATCTATATGAAACTTTCAGGATGGATCAATCTTATAAATAGACATCTGTGTACTGAATTTCATTGAATTTAAGGGTACCATTAAGATTTTATTCAAGAAAACATAAAATCGATAAATCATACTATTACTAACAAAGTTGAGTGAATTGCGACTTCTCACGTACTTGTTGTTGTTGTACGCACCAGGGCCTACATACCTGATTTTTTTCAGATTTTTCGGATCACAGGTGTCCAATCGCGAGGGGGGGGGACACAAATTTTTCGTGTATTTCCCCTCCCTGTGCGCACCTTGAAGCAAATTTTGCCAAACTAAGACCAGTTTTGAAAAGTTCTCATCAAGCCCTTTCATTTGATACCCATATCGGCTACCTTTAATGAAATTTTTTTTTCGGGGGGTCACTCTCCTATATGGGGAGACCCCCCTTAAATACCTTATAAAATTTTTTTGTAGTTGAACTTTGAAGAGATCACCACTTTACACCTACACACAAAATTTGATGTTTCTAGCTTAAGTAGTTTCCGAGAAAAACTGCTGTGACACACGGACGGACGGACGGACGGACGGACGGACGGACGGACAGACGGACAGACTGGTCGCGAAACAAGTAGGGTTTTGTAAAATTATTTTACAAAACCCTAAAAAGTGTATGCAGGAGGCACACTATATCTTTTGCAAGGATGGTGATCTAAGACTAGGTCTAGGCCATGTCTTGTGATCAGGAAAGTGTCAAGTCACCTAGGAAGCCCTTGCCAAGGCAAAACTAGAACTTTGATGACCCACATCCTGTAGGTGAACCCGCACTGTAGTTCAATTGCCTAAAACCTGCTTGAGCAGTTTGTACGGGGCATTAAATCCGACATTTTGCTGCTGAGTGAGCAACATCACGATACAAGTATGGCATAATCGTATCCATCTGGGTTGAGAACAGTGATTCCCACGTGGAATGTTGTGGACGCTGTGGAGGGGCTAGTTTTGTGTGAGTACGGTGTTTAGGTACTAATTTATTTAGTATGTATTAAACGCTGATTGAATCCATATCATATTTCCAAGACAAAGCTTAATAATTTGGAGGACGCTGTCTCGAAGATAAATGGCCACGTACCCGTTGGGGGAGACTTCAACGCTAAAGCGATTGAATGGGGCATCCCTTAAACTGATCTGCTAGGAAAAACAGTTCTACAGAGAGTGGCCAGGACAGGACTTATCATGCTGAACATTGGTGATACACTGACTTTTCACCATGTAGGCTGTGGAAAAACTATACCCGACATGATGAATAAGGAGAGTATTAGAGGACCATTCAGCCAATATTCATCAGTACATACTGCTTGAGATCCAAAACTCTGTCTCCCAATGCCCATGCTCTTGACCTTCCATAATCGGATGGAACATTATGAGGATAAACGTCATGAGATTTATCAAGATGCTCACAATGGGTGCGCCATTGCTGGAGAATTCGCAAGAGACTGAAGAGTTAGCAGTTCAAGATATATTGAACTTAAATTTGGGCATAATCACTTCTGCTTGCAGTGCTTTGAGACCCTGTCAGTGACTCAGTGCTCCGGGTTTCCTGCGTACTGGTGGTTGACGAAAATTGCTGAAAAGTGTAAGAAGTGTCACAAGCTTCAACGTGAACCTTAACGAGTACGTAACCGCGATGAGACATGTAACCAGCATATAAGCCCGCCAGGAAATGTCTGTGCAGATTGATTAACCACAGTAAAGCTCTTTGCTGGCAAGATCTAATGAAAAATGTAAATAAAAATCCGTGAGGCCTTGACTACAAGCTAAAGGGTGATTCATAACAAGTGTGCACATGTGAATGGGCCTTAATTATTATTTATCACCAACTTTAGGTCCATATATTGACAGATTATGACAGTTTGGTCTTTTACAATTCTAACCATGGCGTCATACACATCAACCAAATGTTTAATTATTGTTAAAACTTTTTACAAAAATAATGAATCGCCAGTGCAAACATTTCGCGCTCTACGTGAATTTTTTGGTCCGCATAATCGACCAAGCTCGCGGGTTGTGTCAAGATTTATGAAGAATTTTGAGGAGAACCATACTCTGTTGGACCAAAAAAAGTCCCTCATAAGCCTAAAGTCCATACACCTGAAAAAATTCAAGCTGTGAGCGTCATGTTCGTGAGAACCCGAAAGTGTCTTTGCGTCGTCTATCTTATTCAAGTTTGCAACGAATTTTAACTCTTAATTTGAAACTTCATGCATTCATGTTAACCCAACTTCTGACGCCATTGGATCATGAGATGAGACGACGTTTCATCGATTGGAACCTTCAACAGCTGGAGGAAAATGGGAATTTTTCTCAATCATTGATCTTCAGCGATGAGGCACATTTCCATTTGGATGGGTATGTGAATAAACAAAACTGTCATTATTGGAGCAATACAAACCCAACGGAAATTCAACAAGTAACTCAGTATCCCGAAAAAGTCACTGTTTGGAGTGGTTTTTGGTGGGGTGGAATCATTGGTCCGTATTTCTTTGAAAACGATGAGGGAAATGCGGTTACCGCGAATTCTTTGCGCTATCGAAGCATGTTGGAAAATTTTTCTTGGCCAGAATTGGCTGAAATGGATTCGAGAGACATTTGGTTTCAACAAGACGGCGCTACATGCCACACATCACGCGAAACAATCGATTTATTGAAGACCAAGTTTGGAAATCGAATAATTTCACGAAATGGACCCATAAATTGGCCGGCGAGATCGTGTGATTTGACTCCTTGTGACTTCTTCCTTTGGAGATTTCTGAAAGATCGCGTTTACGTTTATGCTTTCCAGACTACTGAAGCATTAAAAAACAATATTCGAGCCAACATACGCCAAATGACGCCGGAAATGTGCGAAAATGTCATCGAAAACTACAATCATCGTTTGATAGTCTGTAAAGCAGCACGAGGTGCACATATGCCCGAAGTTATGTTTCATATTTAATTGTAAGGGACCAAATTTTCATAATAAATAAACATTATAGCTCAATCCTCACAAAAACTATGTTTTTTTTCGACAAAATATGTACACTTGTTACGAATCACCCTTTAGTTATGCAGGGGCGTAGTACACTACGTAAAAAAAAAAAATAAACGAAACAGTGCGGGCACCTACCTCGCCTCTCCCGTTCATTTCGACGCTATCCACGGTGAAATAATAGTCGAATGCCTACGTTTTACTTCGGTAAAATTAAAAGAGGCAGTCCTATCATTGAAACCAAGGAGGGGTCCAGGTTCAGCCAGTGTCCTAGCTGAGGTATTGCAGCTCATCTTTGGTCATTGTCCTGACTTACTGCTCAGTATATTCAACGTTTGCTTCCATGAAGTGTTTTTCTGGAACGTTTAAAGTGAGGTTCGTACTGATCAATAATGAGATGGGAAAGCCCGGGTTACCGTCTGCATGCCTTCTGTCATCTGTGCTGCACACGGCTCAGAAAAAGCTAGACAAACTTTTTAAGGGAAGACTCACTAACGCAATTCTTGCTGACTTATCTCTTCTGCAGTATGGCTTTCAATAAGCTCACTCCACCGTTGTGCTAACAACAGAGGTAATAAGCATGCTCCAAAGGCAGAGTTCAGTTGGTGATCCTGATATTCAGAACGCTTTCAACTCCACTAGATGGGTGGATATTCTAGATTTGCTGAAAACCCCTTATCAACTTTCGAAATATCTTATGAGCCTTTTAAAGGACAACCTGAAGGACTAAAGCCAGCTTTATGATACGATGCAGGGCCAAAGAAGGATGGACGTTACACCAGTTGTTGCTCAAAGATCTGTTCTTTGGTTCAGACTTACGGAACATATCGTACAACAGGCTACTTAAACTAGAGCTGTTAGATGAGTGGTGTCTGTTCAGCTACACAGCTCAGCATAGGAGAAAACTGAGCTGGTCATTCTGATAAAGAAGAGAATCAGATGCAGAGGTTATAAGCATATGGAAGCCCTACTTTTAGGGTGAAAAAAGCTTTTACCTCCGAACTACAACAAATCAAAAACAAATAAAAACCATTTTATTAAGAAGAGCGTTTTAATTAAAACTCCCAAACGTTTTAATTGTGACAAGTAAACGTGGTACACCAATGTATCTTTGTCTTTCAATCAGCGTGCAAGACTTGTTTGGTGAAAAGTATATGTGTTGAAAAGACGTTTTCTTTGCGTGCACATAAGTAGATGCTCGATAAATATCTGTGGTTGCCAAATCGCCTGAATTTCTCTGGTTTTTAGGCCTTGTTCCGATTTGACATCATGATGACTGCTTGATATTAATATGTAGCATGTGTATGCTGGTTCAAAACTCTTTTTGTAACGTATTTTTTGCCTCACTATCTAGTTACGTTTGCAACTTGCTTGCTTTGAATTTCCATTACGTTTTTTAAAAATGTGTACACGATTTTTTACATTTACCTAAATCGACCGGGTGCATGAATTCAAATATCAAATGAGCCTATAATATTAGACATTTTAATCCAAGCAGCTCGACGTTTTGGTAAAAACGAGAAATTATTTTAATTAAAAAGTTTTAGGAACTCCGCCGTAGATGGTCCCAAGTCCGTTTGAGAAAGGGGGAGGGAACCCCTTGTTTCCCTAACTCATAGCTTCCATGATTCCTCATCCCAAACCCCCAATTAAATGGTAGTAAATGCTCTCGGGTTCGCACTTTGGGTTTACTGGTTCCCCAATAACGTGACATTAAATGCCGAGAAAGGTAATAACTGTAAATACATCTACAGCTCTGCTACTAAATCCTACTTACACTTCCTTTATGAGGACGTAGAAGGGTGTAGGTGGGCCCTCCGCACCTGACAACGGAATCGACGTAATGACCATGCCGCCGGAATGGAAGTTGGACGACGGGCTAACTCCCCGTCCCTGGAAAACCTTTCAATGTTTCGAAACCTGCAGATGGACCTCGGAATGGATTGGACTTACGGCAACAACCTCGCAAACGAAAAATGGACTATGGCATTGGATCTTGGAGCGTCAGATCATTCAAATACCCTGCTGCTGTTAAGGACCTTTTACAACAGGCCAGTCAATATCAATTAAAAATACTGGCAATCCAGGAAACGAATCGGACTGGAAACGATATTCAAGACATGAGATCACACACAATATTCAACAGTGGGCAGCCTACTGGAAAACGAAAATTTGGGGTGGCTTTCATTGTGAATAGGGAGTTCAAATCGCATCTTATTGATTTTAAGGCAGTCAATGAACGGTTATGTGCGATCCATATAAAAGTGAAATTCTTTGAAGTCTGGCTGATTAATATTTACGCCCCGACCAAAGAAAAGGACGAACAAACGAAGAAAATGTTCTCCAAACGAAGAAAATGTTCTCCAAACGGCGTCTGTGGCCGAAAATTTCACGGAGATCCTCGACAACCAGCTGGCTCCCATCTTATCAGACGCATCGTTTAAGACGAGCAACGAGCTCATGATGGAAGTGAAAGCGGCTATCAGGACCGTGGCAGAACAGACGATCGGACATCAAGCCCATTGCAGGAGGAATGATTGTTTCCATGAAGAGTGCCAGAATGCGTTGGATACAAAGAATCAGACGTACAAAGAATACGTAGGTAGGAAACCAGGACGAAGAGAGAACACTATGAAAATCAGAGTAGCAAATAAGATAATTAGGATTGAGAAAATAAAATACTATGACAACCAATTGAGAAGTATAGATGTAAATTCAGCGAGCAACAAGACAAGCATACAAAGTAGTGAAAAGCCTGAAACGTGCTTACCAGCCCAAAACCACGCTCTGTCGTGATTACATCGGTAATATCATCGCTGATGAAACCAAGATTAAGGAAAGATGGGCATCATATTTCAAGAACCTCCTTAATCCTCCACATAGCTCCAGAGAATTGGAGCCTATAGATGTCTGCGGAGAGCGTCCATTGGCCCCACCAACTCTGAATGAAGTTTGTTCCGCCATCAAAGCCCAAAAGAATAATAAAACACTGGGCATCGATGTGATTCCAGTGGAGCTCATCAAATATGGTGGCAGTAGTGTTCAGAAAGCTATTCACAAAGTCACCCAGCACATTTGGCGATAAAAACGTATGCCAAAAGAGTGGAGCCAATCAATTATATTCCCTATCCACAAAAATCTGGAGGTCCAATTTTCATACAATCTTTGCACTAAATGAGGCTGTATTTCAGCAATAACGCACCAAATTTTGGCTTCAAAGTGTTAAATTTTTTCAGGTTTATTAGCGTAGACATTCGATTTTACATATCCAAAAAGAAACGGTGTCAAATCGCAGAAATGCGTTGGCTATTTAACAGGGTCATTTCGTGAAATTAATCGTTCGAAAAATATGTCTTTCAGTAAATGAATTGTATCGCACATTGTGTGGCATGTGATGCCATTTTGCTGAAACTCCATATCTTTAACATTGATGCGTTCTAATTGAGGCACCAAAAAGTTAGTAATCATGTCTCTGCACAGCTCATTGCTGACTGCAATAGTGTGAACATCTCACTTTTGAAATACTTAAGGATCAATTATCCCACGCACTAACTGGCAATTTTTTCTGGATGTATTGGTGTTTCGATAACTGCCTGAGGATTATCATTGCTCCAAATGTGGCGATTCTGTTTGTTAACATAACCAATCAACCCAAAGTGTTCCTTATCTCTGAACAAAACATTCAAATGTTTTTTCAAATAAAACAATTAACCAATGCTGCTGCAGCATGAGTCCATCAATTCATAATGAATCGCCAAACAGCACAACAACCGAGAACCTTAACATTAGGTGTCACCGGAAACAGTGCTACCCATTTTAAATTGTCCGCCTCCAAAAAGCACCCTTAATAAAAGCAACACTGTCACTTTAAAACGTTGTTCAAACCTTAGACTTGGTTGTGAGTCACTTGTGAGAAAAGCTATATTTAAATAGAATTTACATTTGCACAGGAGCAATAGTATTCAGGTCTAATTCATTTCAAATTTTTCTATGTGAAAAAACATCGATAGGGGTAGTCTTGAGGCTCATCGACAGAAGTATGTTTCTACACTGCATGTACGAGTCAATATATAGGTGTAAATATATTTAGGAAGAAGAAGAATATTGATTAAACATTATGAAAGAATAAACACAACTAACTGTGAAAATATGAGATCTCCGTAGTACAAAAACAAGTTGGGTAAACAGACCTACGCTCATGTCAGAAGGGTTTTGTATTCAATTTTCAAAATGTAGTCACCAGATTGAATAAAGTCAAGAAGCATGTCAATGACGATTTTATTGGAGAAACTATGAAATTCGAAGATCATACTATTATTAACAAAGTTGAACGAATTTAGACCTCTGAGGTTTTTGTTATTGTTATACTCATAAATATCTCCCTTGATAATTATTTCAGATGTCCATTGGCGAGGGAGGAAACACATTTTTCATGTATTTCCCCCCTGTGCCCCACTGAAGCAAAAACTGACAGTTTAAGAACTGTTTTGAAAAGCTCCCATGAAAACTTTCATTTCATACTCATATCGGCTACGTTTGATGAAATTTTTTTCAGGGGCCACTCTCCTGTACTGTTATCATCGATTAATGGCCAATTTTTTCGAATCCTAGAGTTGTTACAAAACCCTTTTGCTAGAAGCTCCCTCCCGCCTCCTTGACTTGTTTCACTTACGAGTATTAATTGTAGGTACTCATCTTCAGCCATTTATTAAATTAAATCAAGTGTTCAAAGCATGCACCTTTTTTTTGTGGTAGGGAGGTGAAGGCATTTACGCCCGCCGAGTCTGGCAGTGTGGGGCTCCCATGGAGGATACCCTTGGACTACCCACTAAACACCTCCCCTGTCAATCTGAGAACCTAGCCTGGAACCGTTTGACACATTACTTCGGGCCAAGTCTCGTTTTGCTACGCCATGGGGCGCCTTCAAGCTGGGGAGTCCCTTTCCTAGCGGGAGGGGAGAGGGGAAGAGGAAATGCCAGAAGAGCGATCCCCCAGCCCCAGCACCTCCGGCTGCTGTGAGTCCCTTTTATCTTTTAGGACTGCCCGAGCATAATGTGCCACCTGGTTCCATTTGTCAACCGATTCGAGCATCACCGCAACTATATTATCCGGGGTGAGCTCTCCCGTCTCCCTGTAGAGTTCCCTTCGCAGCTTGACCCATTTGGTACACGCAAAAAATGTGTGACAGGCATTGTCCTCCTCTCCTGGGCAAAACCGACAATCGGGAGACCATGACTTACCGATCTTGTGCAGGTAAGACTGAAAACACCCGTGCCCGCTCAAAAGCTGGGTCAGATAGAAGTCAGTCTCACCATGCCTTCGATTTAGCCACGGTCTCACATCCGGGATGAGGCGCACAGTCCACCTTCCCTTCTTGCAATTCCTCCAAGACTGCTGCCAATCGTTGAGCGAGCGTTGTCTCTCCTCGCAGACAACCATCTCCCTCGCATCCTCGTTTCGGCGCAGGTAAATAGCGCGGCGCTCTCTAGCAAGGAGGGCGACAGGTATCACGCCTGCAATCACTCTCACCGCCGAGTCGGAGACTGTTGGATACGAAGATGCAATTCTCAGTGCTCCTCTTCTCTGTACCTGTGCCAATCGTTTTCAGTATACCTCCTTGCTGAGAGCGTCGCCCCATACCTCTGCTCCGTACAGTAGCACTGACCCTACAGCACTCATCAAGAGGCGTCTTCTTGATGGGCTGGGTCCCCCTACGTTGGCCATAAGTCGACTCAGAGCCGATATTCCCGAAGCAGCCTTCTCAGCTGTTGCTCTGATTTGCTCAGAGAAACTCATCTTCGAGTCGATCAGTAGCCCCAGGTACTTCACCGCTGGCTTGGATTCGATTTGAATATCTCCAATACTGATCATCCTTACTCTAGGGATTCTCTTTTTTGTCAAGATGACCACTTCGGTTTTCACGCAGAGTGGCACCGTCGTGAATCTCAACCGCTATATACTGGTGATCACGAGCCGAGTAGTCCTCTAGTACTCGCCAGTTGTGTACTCTAGGTACCAGGGACTCCGAAGCGAGTGTCACATCGGGTATGGTTCCTACGCAACCCCATCGGCGGAAAGTAGGGGTGTTACCAGTATTTAGGACAAAAAGTGCTGTTCTGGCCGCCATGTCCAAGATTTGCTTTCCCCTTGGGTCGTATTGTGGCATACCCCATTCAATGGCTCTAGCGTTGAAGTCTCCCCCGACCAGCATGTGGCCCTCTGTGTTCGAGACAGCGTCCTCCAGGGCATCGAGTTTGGTTCGAAAAGGTCGCATTGCCTCGTTAGGCGTCAGATAAACACTGAAATATGTTATCCCTGAACACCGCACCCACACAAAACCATCCCCGCGTCCATGGCCCTGCACCTGAAGGCGGGTGCTGTCTCGAACCCAGATTGGCCGAGGTACTAGATTTGTCAGAGTACCGCGCTTGCGAGTCCTTGTTATGATGTTGCTCGCTCAGCAAGAGGAGGTCAGCTTTCTTATCCCTCGCAAACTGCCCAAGTAGGTCCTGGGCGTTTGTGCTTCGGTGCAAATTGACCTACAGGATACGGATCATTTGAGTATCGATTTGGTTTTAGTTAGGGCCTCCTTGAAAACCCAGCATCTTCCTGTCCCCCGCTCATGTTTGAGGTCGCCGGGTGCTAGCTTAGCATCCTTGCAAAGAATGCATTTTGCCTCGTTCGTGCACTCCTTCCTTTTGAGCCCCGTTTCACCACATTTGTAGCAAAGAGATCTCCTGTCGGGTCCCCTACAGCCATACGCGGTGTGTCCGTATTCGAAGCATCTGAGGCAGCGGATAGGGGACGCTCTTCTCCGTATCCTGCTGATCACCCAACCTATCTCAATTTTGCCCTTCGCCAGGATTTGCTGGGTGTCTTTATCAGCTAGTTCGACAATAGCCATGCGTTGCCCCCTTGTGTTTTCACGTGTCAATCTTGCCTTGACTTCACTTAAGCTGGGGAACTCCCTCCTGATGGCATCCTCTACTTCAACTTTGTCCGTGACGCAGTCGAGGTCCCTGATTTCCAGGGTGGCCATTGGTTCGAGCGAGGCAACCGTTGCCGCATCTCCAAGAACCTTTTGAACCGCGTCACGGAATGCATCTTTGTTTGTGGCCTCTGGCCACAAACAAAGATGCATTCACGTTTAAGTTGCATGCACCTTAAACGTTGAAGTTGGGAAAAAACAACTCAAAATTATTCAATCTTCGCATTTAAAACAGCCACTATTTTGTTTTACGATTACTGACACCACTAGCTGAACTGATTCTCAAAGGTATTCATGACACCTATCATTCCTGAAATTTTCATGCAAATCCTAGCAAAACTGTAGTGTCTGAGTCGGTAAAAAGCGCATGTTGTTCCATAGCCATATGTTGCCATAGTAATACATGCAGCGCATATTGTTCCATAGTAATACAGGAAAATTCAAACCGGTATAACTTCGCCAAATATGATTCAATCTTTATGAAACTCGCAGGGTTAATCAATCCTATGAATAGTCATCTGTGTACTGAATTTCATTGAATTTAAGGGTACCGTTAAGATTTTATTCAAAAAAACATAAAATCGATAAATCATACTATTACTAACAAAGTTGAGTGAATTTTGACTTCTCACGTATTTGTTGTTGTTGTACTCATCAACGCCTACATTCTTGATTTTTTTGAGATTTTTCGGATGGAAGGTGTCCAATCGCGAGGGGGGGGGACACAAATTTTTCGTGTATTTCCCCTCCCTGTGCGCCCCTCGAAGCAAACTTTGCCAAACCCAGACCTGTTTTGAAAAGTCCTCATCGAGACCTTTCATTTGATACCCATATCGGCTACCTTCAATGAAATTTTTTTTTCGGGGGGTCACTCTCCTATATGAGGAGACCCCCCTTAAATACCTTATAAAATTTTTTTGCAAATGAACTTTGAAGAGATCACCACTTAACACCTACACACAAAATTTGATGTTTCTAGCTTAAGTAGTTTCCGAGAAAAACTGCTGTGACACACGGACGGACGGACGGACAGACAGACAGACGGACAGGCGGACAGACAGGACGCGATTTTAAAAAAGCCGTTGGCGTTATTTCCGCGCTAGTGGACCCTACACACAAACTGATAATTTTATACTATTTTTCGACAATCTAAAACATTTCATCGGTTAAGGATTGCTAATTTATCACCGTTTTCACAAAGACGCATTCCAGTGGTAGCTATACTGATTCAAAGTTAGAAAACAAGTTTAAGGACCCCGTGTTAAATTCACAAATTAGTTTTCAACGTTGACTTATGAGGTTGGCTTAGTACATATAACGACCTATATATGTGGGTTTTTTTTTAATTTTCAGTCTACATGGGACAAATCGCATGTGCTGACACCAGTTTTATGTGTTCTATCACTTTGGCTGCATCTATCCACCCATCAAACAAAAATAAAGCCTTAAGACTTGATATTTTAAGATCCCACCAAGACCTTTCGTTTGATACCCTACTTAATTGCCTTTAAGGAAAACAAATTTTAAGGGGTCATATCTTTATATTAGTGGACCCCCTTAAAATCCTTTGACCATTTCTTCGACTATGAACTTTTAAAAATACACCTTTTCTGATCATTTGACGAAGTTTGATGACTCTAGCTTCATTATTTCCTCAGGAAATAGAAGAATGCTGTTCAGGATAGTTTGTTTTTTCTGATGTTAATCCACTGAGGTGATAGCTGATTGTTTACGACCGATCACAATAGTACACATTCTTGCAAAAATAAAAGAAAATTACGAGCACTCTATTTTTTGCGACCCTTAATTCTTTGAGCTTTATCAGGTTTAAGATTTCACAATCACTAAATTTCATTTTAAATAACATTCTTATTCTATAATTTCACACTACCGTATGATTTGTATAACGTACCTTAAAACAACTATTTGAAAATTTGCGAGGAAAAACCAATTTTCATGCACTAAAACTTTTCTGTATTCTAACAATATGTTCTATATTATCACGGCATTGACTTAAGTTATACGAAAACACTAGACTCGACTCATACTTGAATCGCTGATCATTTTTCAATCAATACTAACTAGTTCAATTGACCAGTAGCATGTAACTAAGAACTCTACCACCTATCAATACCAGCTTTTCTGCATTTCTCATATCAACAACCACTTAGTGAATGGAACGTGCTGGGATAGACGGCAGACCCCATAATTACAACATTCATGCATCATTTGCTTGAATCAAAGCTCACACTCGTATAAACCCAACAAGGTGTCCTTAACTTACGCTTAAGTAATTTTCTCTTTGGAAAATATGAAAATTTCATAGAGTTGTGCTAGCGTGCTTGCTAAGTAGCACCGGCTAGAAGTTTCATGGCCTTAAGATATGGAAAGTCCACTCCAAGTGGTATCGACATGTGATTGCTAGTGTATTCATTTGGAACCTGCACATATCGTTCGTTGCAAAAGAAATTGATTTACGTTTCGCGCACTTAACACACATATGCAGTTGCGTACGGGACTATGTGTCTTGAATATCTAAATCGTATCTAAATTGCATTGGCACTGTACTATCGCCGATTTTATTACAAATTCAACTAAACTGGAAGATTTTAATGTTGTGGGGAATGATGACGAATTCAATTCAAAGTTTTATTGACCAAGAGCTCTAGTTGAGTTGGAGTTCAACGCGATGTTTGGGAATGATTGCCCGGTGAATTTAAATAAGTATTGTCCGTAGCAAACTGGAACACATGTCTTATTGTGAGACAATCCTTTATTGGAAGTTCAAAAACCAAATTTGTGAACAAATATAAACATGTTCAATGCTTGGTTATAAAACCTTAACAGCTGTTTGTAAATGTTAACATCCATATAAGAACCAGATGCGGTAACAGACCAACTCGTCAACCAAAAGATGTTCAATCGCCGTAAAATGAATTGAATTATATTTAGAGCTGTTTTGAAAGGAATCTTTTACATGAGAACTATGAAATTGATCAAGTTGCGATGAAGAGTTCCTGCTTCAACTTGTTTTTAATCAAACAAGCGGACAAGATTTTCGTATCTGGAATATCCTTGATAGTCGTAGAACAAGAAGCCACCAGTTATCGAGGCTGTCACTTTAGAACACGTCACGATTTACTTGGAGAGTAAGTGCAAATACCTGATATATAAATTTTATTTTAATTTATTTGATATTTTGCTATACGAGTAAGACATGAGTTTAAACTTAAAGTAGGAGGATATTCTTGTGTTTAGGCTTCATGTGTACAAGATGAGTTATTTACGTTAAATTCTATTCGAATTAGAATAGAAAATTCAATTTAAAAATAACTTTTTTAAACTGCTATCTCAAATCAAACACAACATATGCTGGATTCGAAAAGTCGTCATCTTGTATGAAACTTTGGTAACCGCGCACGCAGTGCGTGCGAAAAATTGCATGTGCAGATAATTTGTGTCACGAAATTTCAAGTTTGAAAAATAAATCTCAGATTTGATATTCATTTGACACTACATAAATTTTTCCCAAGCCTGTAATTTTTTGCATCACTGCATGTGGTTTTCCTAATGAAATAAACACACATGCGGGGAAAATTTCGAAAAAAATTCATTCAAACCCTTAGGGAGTGAAAAAAGGAGTAAATGATAGCCTGAAAATTGTCCGAATGTCGGCTGTGTATTTTTAAGGCTTCTTTGGTTATAGTGGTAGTGGCATAGAGCTATAAGATAATATAGAGTGGCCACACCCGTGTATATTACTATACGTGAGTGTCCGAAGAATTTGATTTAGCTAATTTTCCCCTCCATGCGCTGTCCAGATGTTCGGCTGTTTTTATAGTTACTTTGGATCAATACTGAATATCATGTTAGAAATTTATCCAAAATTTCAATGATTTAAGAAGATATAGAGAAACATACTTATGAAGTAGTAAATATAGATCTTATACTTTCAAATAAGATTTTAATAGGAGAAAAGACAACAAATCAATTCATAGATTACGGGAAATAGCAGAAAATATGTTGTTTTTCAATGTTTGGATACATGGTACATATTTGCTTAACCATTCAATAAAAGTAATGAAAACCAATTCACATGATTTTAAATAAATGTTCCCTAACCTATTGAAGCGTAAAATATCTAAAATATTGACTGTTTTATTCATGAAACACAAATTTAGATTGATATTTACATTTCGTACTCTACCATCCATGTTCGGCCATATTCGTGTTCAGACTTGACAAGATAGTTAACATTCCCGTTAGAAGAGCACTATGTGTAAAGGTAGGTTCACGCTTTTAATTCAAATTTTGATACTTTAATTAGGCTTATCAACCTATTTTACAATCATCTTAGAAAATAATATATGAAAATATCGTAAATAACTATAATAAACATTTTCGATTCAGCTAAAGACATGCTAAGGACATTGAGTATGCAATTTATTCAGCAACCTCAACTCATTTGCTTATTGTGTGCTCGCGTTGTTGACCGATGATTTGATTTTCGCCATGTTTCGTTGGGAGTTCATTCGGGTCATTGCAAATTTATCCGAAGTCGAGCATCTGTCAAATTGATTGTATCAAGTGCAAGCAATTTGGTGTTTGGTGCGAGTTTTTATTTGGAAGTATTTTAGTGCGTGCGCAAAACTACAAAAAACAGTGGAACGTGAAAAAGTGATAGTGACACTCATTAAAATTAAGTGAAAAGTGAAGATGAAGTGCGTCGTTTTGTCTTGTGAAAATGACTCGAGCTTGCGGTCTTTGGGAATTTCTTTTCACATGTAAATTAAACAAACGTTGATATTGTTTTGTGCCGCACCAATTGTTTTCATGCGTTACAAGAAATTAGTGAAAATAATTGATATTTAGTTGAAGCGCGTCAGTGTTCATGAAGTTTGTTTGAATGGGCGGGCTTAATTCTTCGGGTGATAATCTTCATGTGAAGTTGATAGTCCTGTTATGTCTGCTCCTCTACATTCATTGACGGCAAAAAATCACTATTAATGGGGGTTTAATATGCAATCAAAGTATGTTGGAGTTTTTAATGCAAAAATGTTGATTGCTGATTCATTAATTTCTGTTCTTACTATTTCTTTTTGTTTATCATCTGCCTTAACAGTTTTCATATTTGGAGTGATAAAATTAAATTCAGTGATAGATTCAAAATACCTAATATAATGCGGTCTAATATATGAAAGATTGGTAGGAATTGAAATGAAGGAGAAATATAAAAAAGAATTTTGATTTGAAATATGTATAAAAAATTTTTTTTTATATTTCTTCTACATTTCTTCTCAGAAAAGGAAAGTGTTCGTTTTATTTTATTTCAAGCATTGAATCGAGCTAAAAAATTTTACAATTTGGAAACAGTTCGTTTTACATATTTCCTCTGGATGAGCATATGTAGGCAATATGGCTCAACAGTATTGGGCATATGATGCGGCCTTTGACGAAAACGTCTAGAATATGTAGTGCTCATTTCATTCAAGAGCATCTTTTCGACTGCAAAGGCAGAAAAAAACTGCATCCAGCCGCAGTTCCGTTTTCTGGCAAAGCTGTAAGTTTTATTTTTAAAAGTAATAAAAAAATACAACCCTACTCTTTTAGAATAAGCCTGAAAATATAAGCTTTGGCTGCAAAAAAGATCTTGGATTTAACAACGTCATTATGACTGGAAACAATCACTAAGTAAGTTTTCTTTAAATAAATATTCATAAAAAATTATTTTTAAATTTCATGTTTTAAGGAACGTCCTCCGGGTGATGCTATTTCTACGATAACGTTCAGTAATGACCAAGGCCAAAACAACGTTTTCCGTGAATACATGTAAAATTTGACATAGATTGTAATGATAATTTCAAATTAATCAAAGTCAATTTCAGATTCTTTCAAACGAACTTGTGTCAATTGCAAAAATCGGGTGTGATGGGAATTTGAATATTGGTGCACGTCCAGTACTGGTAGGATTCTAAGTTTTCATATAATGAAATTATCAACTAAATTTTTCTAGCAGGCTACTTGCAACACAACGATGCTAAATACAAAATCAACATCTGAAACCATTGTGAGAAGCTCTTAAAATTTTTCATCTAAATTCTTACCTATTTCAAATGTCAAATGTATCTTCTTCCTCTCTGGGTAGTGGCTTAAATGAAGGGCCGTTTCAAGTCCCACGTTCACGTGGCATATTTTAGTACAAAACTATTGTTAGCGAAAAAAATTGGCAAGTATTTAGTTTAGGCGCCATACTCCCGATTTTTTAAAAATTTCAGTATGTTATACAGTTTTTCATGCTAAAAAAGAATATATATATACATGTCGGGTGCGGAAAACATTCCTTTACATAGTTTTTAAGGTTTGAAAATTGGGAAATGTACATTATCGTGAAAAGTAGGTATTTTGCACATACTTGATATTGGAGAGGATCGAGAGTGTGGTGTGTGGGGGGGGGGGAGTCAATAATTTAGAGCATCGTTTTAAAATACCCCCCTCCCACCCCACTCTCAATCCTCTCCAACATGAGATATAATTATTCGTCAATTGACAACCCACACATTTATTTAATTGTGATCAGATGTTGTCATACAACACAATTGAAGAAAATGCGATGGGAATTGTATTTCAATAACATTTTGGTGAAATTTAAGGCATTAAATTATAATATTTGAAATGGCAGATCCCCGATGCTGCTGGAATATACTGTGCAGGGACGGGTTCTAAAAGAGCAGCCTTTTTTTATCTAGAAGGGCACCCTTCTATGCTCTAGAGGAGCACCCTTCTATTGTCTAGAGCAGCAACATTCTATTCTTTAGGTGTGTATTCTATAGAAGGGCATCCTTTTGATCTCTAGGGAAGCATTCTTGTACTCTTGCTTCTACTCTATAGAAGGGAACCCTTCTATACTTTATGATACCCTTCTATTCATTTGAAGAGTATCCTTCTATAGAATAGAAAGATGCTCCTCTTGAGAATAGAAGGGTGCCCTTTTATTCTTCAGAAGAGCACCCTTCTTCGCACACCCCACTCTCAATCCTCTCCAACATCAAGTATGTGCATAATACCAACTTTTCACGATAGTGTACATTTCCCGATTTTCAAACCTTAACAACTATGTAAACGAATGTTTTCCGCGCCCAACATATGTATATATTCTTTTTCAGCATGAAAAACTGTATAACATACTGAAATTTCAAAAAAATCGGGAGCATGGCACCTAAACTAAATAATTACCAAAAAATTAGTTTACCCTAGAAGAAGAAATTTAAATCAGGTGACAAAGTTTTGCATTTCTTTAAGCTGGAAAGTGAATCCTAATACTTAGACAAAAAATTTTGCATCGTTTTGATTAAATTACTAATTTTGTATAAGACAGCATTAAACGAATGAAAGAGAAAGTGGCAATATTTACTTCTTTATTTTTGTATATTATGCTCAAATCCAAGGTGATATATTTAAGTTTACATCACATATACTGCAAGCTGTATGAACTGCCTCCCGTTGATTTGTTCGCTTTGAAGTCTAAAAGAAAAATACCATAATTGATGCTACATTGGAACTTACACTTTCCAGGCTTCCCATAGACATCGCTGCAGCTGAAGAGCTTGAATCGATCAATTTATATCTGGAAAATTGATAACAAAGACATTATGTAAAAGATTAAAAGATACCTCTTCGGAAATAATTTCAGCTATCATGAGCATCGGCAAAAGCATGTTCTAGAAGAGGGAGAGTTAAAATGTGGATTGAAATTTAGTATAAGGTATTCATACGTTCTTTAAATTTGGTTTGGATCCCACCAAAATATTTGGATGACTATTGCCGGCAATTTCGTCGTTTTCGGTTCAAGGGCTCTGAAATTGGGGGGGTTGGGGGGGTTACAGGCTCTGAAATCGGGGGGTGGGGCTACAGGTAAAGTTAAAGCGATTAAATGACACACTATCCAGGACAATTGAATTATTCGCCAAAACTGAAGGAACAGTTCGATGATAGCACTGAAATTAGATTTTTACCAAAGAAAATGATGAAGATATATTATCTTAAACATGCTGGACTAAATTCTAGCTTTGAATTCTACAATAAAACAAACTAAATTGGAATTTTGCACAGTTATGAAATATACTTACATTCTGAAAGTACCTGTAGAGATGTTAATATCTTCAACTCCACATTGAGTCTAAAAAGGTAAGATATTTGATTTTATACGAATATTTATATAGAAATAGAAACCATACATCTTCATTTTTCCTGCAGTTGTAACATGTTGAAACTAATACTGTGGCCTTGCGTCATGGAACAAACGTACCCTTTCCTTTAATTCTAATATCATTCGCAATTCTGATATTATAAAAAATTACGATAATTTATAACCTTTACAAGAAATGCCTCGATTTCATGCCAGTTCTGATCTCTTCTTCTTCTTAGCACTATCTCGGATCCCAAAACGTCTCGGTCCATTGACCATGTCCTCTTATTTTGAAATCCGAGCAGCGATGAACTGTCTTCATCGACCGAGTCAGACCAGCGTTTCTTTGGCTTTCCCACTGGTCTCCAACCTTCATTTCTCCCAACGAATACCTTTTAGGGTATCCGTTGTTCGTCCTTACAATTCATGTAGCCAGCTCATAGCAGCTTCCACAATCTTACAATCGATGAGACCTCAGGCTCGTCATAACTTTCATGGAGCTCGTTATATCGAATGCGCCATTAGTCCAGACCCGCCACTGAAAGGCATTCAATATATTTGTGGATACTTGGGTTAGGGTCCATGTTTCACACCCATAGCATAACACAGGTCTTATCACAAATTCGTATACTTGGAGCTTTGTTTTTCTGTGTATGTAGCTTGTCTTTAAGGTCGTCAATACGGAATAAAATATTTTATTTGCGAGCTGTATTCTACAGCGTACTTTGTCTCTTTCATTGCCCGTTTTCATTATTTTGGCGTCTAAATACACGAATTTGCTCACATTTTCGATACTGTACTCGCCAAGTGTGATATTTTGCGTCTATGAGGTTTTCTCCTCGACCTTTCGTCTCTTTCATTAACCGTTTTCGTTATTTTGGCGCCTAAATACACAAATTCGCTAACGTTTTTGATAATTTATTTGCCAAGTGTGATATTATGTGCATTTGAGGTATTTTTCCTCGACTGTGTCATGAGCTTTGTTTTATTTTCATTGATTTGTAGCCTTACGCGTTTTGCTTTGCTGTCGAGTTTCAGGTAGAGTTCTTTGGCAGTTACTAATGACCGCGACAACATGTTGATGTTGTCTGCATAGGCTACTATTTGGCTTGACTTGTACAGTAATGTACCTTGCGTATCGACAGGAAGCTTCCTAATGATGTACTCCAGATCCAAATTGAATAGCAATGGGGCCAGCCCATCTCCCTGCTTTGGTCCGATATTTGTGTCAAAAGGCATCGGTGAGTTGGTTATTGATGCGGACCTGGCAGCCCGTCGACGTTATTGTCATTTCGGTGAGACGGACTAATTTGGCTGGCATGTCAAAGCAAAGCGTTATTTGGTACAGTACGTTAAGATCAATACTGTCGTATACTTGATTAAAGTCAACGAAAGTTTGGTGTACGTCTATGCTGAGCTCCCAGCACTTTTCAAGTGCCTGCCTGACTTTGAAAAATTGGTCTATCGTCGATCTGCCTGCTCTAAAACCACCTTCATACTCCCCAATAATACTGTTGGTGCATGATCCGATTTTATTTTCTAGATCTTTGAAAATATTTTGTACGCCGTAAAAAGTAGTGATATGCCTCGATAATTTTCGCATTGTAGCTTGTCCCCTTTTTTTGTGGATGAGGAATAAAATTGATTCGCTCCACTTTCTCGGCATATGTTCCTGTTGCCAAATGTACTGGATGACTTTGTGAATAACTTGATGAACACTACAAACACCATTTTTGATGACTTCCAATGGAACCTCATCAATTTCCGGTGCTTTATTATTTTTTTGGGCTTTGATGATGGAACAAACTTCATCCAGTGTTAATGGGGCCAATGGACGCTCTCCGCAGACATCTATAGGTTCCGATGCTCTGGAGCTGTGTGGAAGCTTAAGAAGATTCTTGAAATATGATGCCCATCTTTCTTTAATCTTCGTTTCATCATCAATGATATTGCCAATGTCATCACGACAGAGCGTGGTTTTGGACTGGTAACCACGTTTCAGGCTTTTCACTACTTTGTATGCTTGTCTTGTGTTGTTGCCCACAAAATTTACACTGTCGTCATAGTATTTTCTTTTCTGAATCCTAGTCATCTTATTCGCTACTCTTTTGAGATTTTCATAGTTTTCTCTCTTCGTCCTTTGTTTAGTACCTACGCCTGATTCTTTTTATCTAACGCATTCTGGCACTCATCATCAAACCAATCATTCGTCTTGCGCCGGGCTTGTTGTCCAATCTTCTGTTCTGCCACGGTCCTAATAGCCGCTTTCACTTCCATCCGGAGCTCGTTGCTCGTCTTTAACGATGTGTCTGATAAGATGGGAGCCAGCTGGTTGTCAAATTTTTAAGCGAGCTGGCCTTCGCCGCATATGCCTTTGACATAAGATATCGATAGGTTAATTGTATCAAGTCATGATCCGAGTTAGAATTGGCTCCTTGATATGTACGGACGTTAAGTATGCTCTAGGCCCAACGTTGTTGGATCAGGACATGATCGATCTGGTTTTGTGTGTTGCCACCCGGTAATACCCAGGTCATTTTATGACTGCGTCGATGTGGGAGGCAAGTCAAATGTATGACTAGATTTGTGCTACATGCAAAGTCAATCAGACACTGGCCATTGTCATTGATTTCATCGCGGAGGCTATATCCTCCAGTTGTTCTCCGATGAGATAGCTCATTCTCAACCTTAGCGTTGAAATCACCGAGAATTATTTTTTTGTCGTTTGTAGACAACGAGTTGACCAGTTCTTCCAAGTGATTGTAGAACGTTTCCTTTGTTTCCTCGTTCTTCTCTTCGGTCGGTGCGTGAACATTAATTAACCAGATTTTAAAGCATTTCATTTTTATACGGATTGCCTACAACCGTTCATTGCCTTCCTTAAAAGCAACAACGCGCGATTGGAACTCCCTATCCACAATGAAGGCCACTTTGAGTTCTCGTTTTCCAGTAGGCTTCCCACTTTTGAATATTGTGTGCGATTTCATGTCTTGAATATCGTTTTCAGTTCAATTCGTTTCCTGGACTGCCAGTATTTTTAATTGATATTGACTGGCCTGTTTTAAAAGGTCCTTAACAGCGCCAGGGTAATTGGGTGATCTGACATTCCAGGATCCAATGCCAAAGTCCTTTTTTCGTTTGCGTGAGTCCACCATAGACGGCCCCAGGCCCGTTTGAGAAAGGAGGAGGGAACCCCTGGTTTCCCCAACCTATAGCTTCCATGATTCCACATCCCAAACTCCCCAATTAAATGGTAGTAAATGCTCTCGAGGTCGCACATTGGGTTTACTGGTTCCCCAATGATGTGTCATTAAATGCCGAGAAATGCTATTAACTTTTAAAAACATCTACAGATCTGCTAATAAATCCTACTGACACCTTCTTTGTGATGGCGTCAGAGGGAGAAAGCGAATCTTCTGCACTTGATAACGGAATCGACGTAATAACCATGCCGCCGGAATGGAGGTTGGGCGACAGGCTAACTCCCCGTCACTGGAAAACCTTTAAATGTTTCGAAACCTGCAGATTTGCCTCGGAATGGATTGGACGAGACTTCTTACCAACGAAAAAAATAAATGGTGAAATACCCTTGAATGACTTAGTTCGTCTAAAGATGAAGCCAGAAGGTGGCTTTTTAAACTAAGCAAGCTATGTGATGACCAATGCGAAGCTGAGTATCGAATAAAACACCAAAATCCCTGGACCACAGAAGAGCCTCTAGACGTGGTTTGGAGGGAGAGTAATTGAATCTAATGGGATTCCTTTTCAGTGAAAAAGTATCTAATTGCACTAACTGATATTCAACTTTAGATGATTAGCAACACTCCAACGAGATAAAACGTCTAACCCCTTTTGTAAGCGAATGCAGTCTTCAAAAGACTTTATAACTCGAAAACTGTTCAGATCATCTAAGTGAGTATGAATTTTGTGAAGACGGAAGGTCATTAATAAAAACAAGAAACAATAAAGGCCCTAGAATGGAGCCTTGAGGAACGCCCGATGAGGTGTAAAAGGGGCATAATTTGTGGCCATTTAGTGCTAAATACAACATTTATCAGCTAAATAAGAATAAAATCAACCAATTATCACCAAACACAGTTCCATTTTTTCAATTTTTTTAATAAAGTATGGTAATCAACTGAATCAAATGCTTTTGAAAAGTCTGTATAAATCGCGTCAACTTAATTTGACCCATCAAAAGCTGCAGAAACCGTATTTATAAACGACAAAACGTTAGTAAGAGCGGATTTAACCTTAATAAAGCGCCATTTGTTCTGTGGCCAAGGAAGAAAGCACTTTTGGATAAATTTTGCTATTGACAATTCTTTCCAGAAGTTGACTAAGACAGAGATGAAATAAAATGGACAATATGCAAGTTCTCTTGCCAGATTTAAAGGTGGGAAAAATATTAGCTATTTTCCATAGAAAAGCAAACATTCCAGCAGCAAAACTACAGTAGTAAAGGAGAGATAAAGGAACGCAAATTGACAAAGAAAAGGATTTAGCAAAAACCTTAGGGATTCCATCAGGACCACAAGCAGTACTAAGATCTAGACTAATGAGCAAAGATTCAACTTCTAGAGGATTGGCATGTCCCAAAGAAAAGTCATTGAAAGGGGCAGCCATGTATAATGCGAAGTATTATGCAAATAGTTCACATATCCTCTCATTATCAGAAAACTGGGTGCTATTAAGATGCATTGAGTATGGCATACTGCAAATTTTTCTCAAAGAATGAATGTAAGACCAGAAAGATTTATTAGGATTTGATTTAATTGAACCCTCCACATATTCAATATAGGCTCGCCGTGCTGGGCTTGGTAAACTTTTTGACTCAGAGCGCAGTCTTTTGAAAATTTGCAATTCTGAATTCGAGCCAGTTGCACGATACTTACCGTGAGCCAAATCTTTCGCTCCTAGCGCCATCGGTGTGTCATGGTTGAACCACGGAGCCTCTGCTAATTTTTTTGCGCTCAAGGAATATACATATAGGGTTCTCCATTTTACGCTTGGGAAAGTAAAGCTAAACAAAACACATAAAATATTCAGATGGGAATAACATTTTTAGGGTTTTGTAAAATAATTTTACAAAACCCTACTAGTTTCGCTACCAGTCTGTCCGTCTGTCCGTCCGTCCGTCCGTCCGTGTGTCACAGCAGTTTTTCTCGGAAACTACTCAAGCTAGAAGCATCAAATTTTGTATGTAGGTGGAAAGTGGTGTTCTCTTCAAAGCTAAACTACAAAAAAATTTTATATGGTATTTAAGGGGGGTCTCCCCATGTAGGGAAGTGACCCCCCGAAAAAAAAATTTCATTGAAGGTAGCCAATATGGGTATCAAATGAAAGGTCTTGATGAGAACTTTTCAAAAAAGGTCTTAGTTTGGCAAAGTTTGCTTCGAGGGGCGCACAGGGAGGGGAAATACACGAAAAATCTGTGTCCCCCCCCTCGCGATTGGACACCTGTGATCCGAAAAATCTGAAAAAAATCAAGGATGTAGGCCTTGATGAGTACAACAACAACAAATACGTGAGAAGTCGCAATTCACACAACTTTGTTAGTAATAGTATGATTTATCGATTTTATGTTTTCTTGAATAAGATCTTAACGGTGCCCTTAAATTCAATGAAATTCAGTACACAGCGAAGTTATAGCGGTTTGAATGTTCCTGTATTACTATGGAACAATATGCGCTGCATATATTACTATGGCAACATATGGCTATGGAACAACATGCGCTTTTTACCGACTCAGACACTACAGTTTTGCTAGGATTTGCATGAAAATTTCAGGAATGATAGGTGTCATGAAAATCTTTGAGAATCGGTTCAGTTAGTGGTATCAGTAATCGTAAAACAAGATAGTGGCTGTTTTAAATGCGAAGATTGAATAATTTTGAGTTATTTTTTCCCAACTTCAACGTTTAAGGTACATGCGTTGACCACTTGATTCAATTTAATGAATGACTGAAGATGAGTACCTACAATCAATACTCATAAGTGAAACAAGTCAAGGAGGCTGGAGGGAGCTCCTAGCAAAAGGGCTTTGTAACAACTCTAGGATTCGAAAAAATTGGCCATTAATCGATGATAACAGTACAGGAGAGTGGCCCCTGAAAAAAAATTTCATCAAACGTAGCCGATATGAGTATGAAATGAAAGTTTTCATGGGAGCTTTTCAAAACAGTTCTTAAACTCTCAGTTTTTGCTTCAGTGGGGCACAGGGGGGAAATACATGAAAAATGTGGTTTCCTCCCTCAAGAATGGACATCTGAAATAATTATCAAGGGATATATTTATGCGTATAACAATAACAAAAACCTCAGAAGTCTAAATTCGTTCAACTTTGTTAATAATAGTATGCTCCTCGAATTTCGTATTTTCTCCAATAAAATCGTCATTGACATGCTTCTTGACTTTATTCAATCTGGTGGCTGCATTTTGAAAATTGAATACAAAACCCTTCTGACATGAACGTAGGTCTGTATACCCAACTTGTTTACTCAATATAAAGATTGAACTCTGCCATTATACGTAAAATACAACATCATTCAAATGCTCTCCACGGGACCTTTTACAGGCCTGAATCCTTTTGAGGTAGTTTTCAATGACTTCTCGGCACATTTCCGGCAATATCTCAGTCATTACTTCACGAATATTGGTTTTCAATTGCTCAAGATTTTGAGGATTGTTCGCGTAAACACGATCTTTTACATAGCCCTATAAGAAGAAATCCAAAGGTACTACGTCGCAGGATCTTGCAGGGCAATTGACATCACTCAATCTCGAAATTACGCGTCCTGGAAATTTCTCTTGCAAGAGTGGTCGATTAGCCTGTGTTGTGTGGCTTGTGGCTCTGTCCTGTTGGAACCACATGTTCTCCAGATCATAATCTTCAATTTCTCTCTAAAAATGTTCAGTTAACATCCGTCCATAGCGTTCAGAATTGACTGTAATGGCTCTTCCTTGATCGTTTTCAAAAAATACGGGCCAAAAACACCACCAGACCATAATGCACACCAAGCGGTCACTTTTTCCGGATGCAAAGGCCTTTCTGCGATCACTTAAGGATTTTGAGAGCCCCGTATGCGGCAATTCGGCTTATTCACGTAACCACTGAGCGAAAAATGAGCCTCATCACTAAAGAAAATTTTGTTCGAAAAATCGTTATCAATGGCTTGTTGTTCAATCACCCAATTCGCATACATTCTGCATTGTGTATGGTCTTGAGGCTTAAGTTCTTGAGTGAGTTGGATTTTGTATGGATGGAAATGCAAGTCCAAATGCAAAATCCGCCACAATGAGCCGTTAGACAAGCCAAAATGGTGAGCACGTCGAGGAATCGACAAATTCGGGTCTTCCTCCATACTTTTAGCAACGACAGCGATATCTTCAGCAGAACAAATGTTGCGATGATGCGCAGACCTTGCAATATCAATAACTGATCCAATCTCTTCAAATTTTCTCACTGTGTTCGAAACTGTTTGCTGTGTAGGTCGATTATGTCGACTGTAATTGGCTCGTAAAGTCCTAAATGTTGATACAGCAGAATCACCATTTTTATAATAAAATTTAATAATTTTAACGCGTTCTTCGACTTTTAAACGATCCATATTTCTAAAGGCAAACCTTCAACTAAAAAAAACACGCTTTATTCTGACAAATGTCAAATGGCAGGGTTGTACTTTCCTTCCACGAAATGGATAACCCGGTATAAAGGTTTTGAAGAGCGTCGTCTACATCCAGGGAATGAGAAAATGTGTTAAAACAATGTTATTACGGGTGTTGACTCATCAATCTGTGAAATGTTTGTGCGTGAGGGTTGTGCTTATGGTAAGCCTTCTCGCCAACCATTTGAGAAAGCAAATAGGCGATCAATTCAACCTGGTGACGTTGTTTATAGTGATGTTTGTGGACCATTCAATGTGCCATCTGTGCAAGGATTGAAATATTTTTTTATTTTTAGAAATGTATATTTTCTGAAGAACAAATGTGACGAGTTGGATTGTTTAAAAAAATATAATGCGATAATTAACAATAATTTCTTACATTGTGTTCGCATCTTACACACTGAAAACGGCGGAGAATACACAAGCAGAGATTTTAAAGACTACCTTGACAGTGAGGCTATTCCTCATAAGCTCACTGCATCTTACACGCCTGAGCAAAATGAACGCGCTGAAAGAGAAATCAGGACAATTGTGGAAAGTGATGTCTTTCCACAATTCCGGCCTTTTTAGGTAGATAGCGTTATGCAAACGACGCATAACGTTCAAATGATATTCTTTGTTGACTGTTTGGCCCGGTGGAAGGAGTTCATAGTGCACAACACCACGATAATAGAAGAAGAGAAGAGGTCGGTGGTGGCCCAGGGCGCTCTTCGTCTTCGACACGTTCACGGCTGACTTGGAACTCACTTTACCACTTGTAAACATTTTTTTTAGATAAAGCCCCATCACCAAAGGCTTTTCGCACCATCCTCAATGTATTTGCAGCAGAACATTGATTCCGCAAACAAAATTTAATGCAAATTCTACAAATTTCGACATAGCAAAGAACGAAAAACTCACTTTAAGCAGCTCACAAAGCGACGCGTATCTCAAACACTAATGAACATTTTGACATGTAAATTTGACATAGATGTCACTGACAGTACTACCAACCTAACAAAAAATTCTCCAAATCGTTCGACGCGCGCAGTTTAAATTAAAATGTCACCTTATTTTTTGGACACAGTAGTATATAGTCCACTTTTATGCCCGTGGATTCACACAAATTCAAGGAATAGATTACGATGAAATATTTTCACCTACAACAAGATACAAGTTAATACGTATACTCTTATTTCTCCCTGCTGAATAAAATTGGAAAATAAGACAATTGGATGTTAAAGCAGTCTTTCTGTATGGAGAATTGGAAAAAGAAATCTTTATGGAAATTCCAAATGAAGTGAAAGCACCTAAAAATAAAATATGTACTCGTAAGTTGAATAAATCTTCAAACGGTGTTACGAAATATAAATCAAACCCCAAAATCATTCCTGCAAGGGAAAGATTCATTGTGCTCCAACATTTTATTCGGAAGATTACCAAAGAACCACTCGACGCGCTGAAGTACTGCTGGGAAGGATTAAAATAAGGTTAAGATAAACGATGTAAATCATTAGCATTAAGTAATGCTAGGAATTAAGTATTAATCGAAAAAAAACAACTGCAAGGATCAATTGAAACTCAACATAGCAGCAATTAAAGCCGAAAGAAATGTATGCCGAAATAAGCACGATTGGTTTCAGAGAACCATTAAAAAAGAAAATGAAGAACGTATCATTTTATTCTTCTTCTTCTTCTTAGCACTACAGCCCCTTTCGGGCCTTCGCTTCATGCAAACAGCGCCTCCAACTGTCTCGGTCCGTTGACCACGTCATCCAATTCCGAGTAACGATGAACTGTCTTCGTCGACCGAGTCAGACCAGCGTTTCCTCGGTTTCCCCACAGGCTGCCGGCCTTCAGTTCTCCCAACAAATACCTTCTTAGGCATCCGTTGTTCGTCCATACGATTCATGTGGCCAGCCAATTGCCACTTTCGCAGTCTTGCAATCCTTGAGACCTCCGGTTTGGTTCGTATCATTTTATTAACACCTTTTAAATCTGCACTCACAAATATTGTAATCTGACTGCAGCAGCTAGTCAAAATGCTGGCTTTGGGGAAGGTTTATCGGGAAACAAATAAACGCAAGAGTGGTGCGTCTGCAGCAACTAAAAGCGTTCATACTTTTGGAAATCAAACAGTTAAGTCGGGCACGTCAAATCAACTCTCCGATCTTTCTAACAATAACAGTACTTTGCTTACAAAGAAACCAGATATCCTGTCGAATGGAGGTTATACATTTGTGTTCCAGGCTCCTATACAGGTGACCTCATCGACACTTTTGGCAACCAACGAAAATATAGCACAAAAAGCAACTTCAAATTTAGTGACCTCATTCTTGTTGAAGAGATAAGGAAATTACCCAGTCCGGCTAATAATTTTGTGTTTCAAGCTACTGGGGTGATAAATAAGCAGAAATCGTCATCCACAGCCAATTCTCGAAATGGTTCTGCAAATGTCAGTAATACAGGGTCTGCATAATAAGTAACCGGACTGACCTCAGGAAATTATTTATTGGCAAAATATGTACAATTTTTCTTTAAAAATCTTCAAAGTAGTCCCCATTGGAGTCGATAACACGCTGATACCGGATTTTCCAATCCCCAAACGCTCCCTGGAAGTCGGCAACCTCGATGCTGTCTAGAGCCCTTGTCGTAGCACGTTGAACGTTTTCCAGAGTCCCGAACCACGTCCCCTTAAGGTGTCTCTTGATCTTGGGGAACAGAAAGAAGTCCGCTGGTGCCATATCCGGGCTGTAAGAACTCTGGTTCGGTTTGCAGTCGATCAAGGATTTCCGAAGCGACAGCAACACGACGCTCCTTTTGCTCATCAGTCAGGTGTTTGGGTACCAGCTTCGCGCAGATCTTCCTCATGCCCAGATCGTTCTTAATAATGTTGTGAACAGTCATCTAATCAATTCTATCTGCGATAGCCCGAATGCTCAGACGACGATCACTGTTCAACACATCACGTGCTTTTTGCACATTTGTGTCCGTGTGACTCGTTGATGGAGGACCAACGCGCTGTTTGTCATGGACATCATCGCGGCCCTCCCGGAAATTTCTGTGCCACAGAAACACTTAAGTTCTGGACAAAGCATCCTCACTGTAAGCCTCTTGAATCGTTTGAAGAGTTTCCGTGGCCGTTTTCTTGAGTTTGGCACAAAATTTGATGCTAGCACGTTGCTCAATCGTACGCTCCTTTTTCACTCCAACGTCGTAGCTGAACACGCACTCCCCTCTCGCTCGATGCTATCTCTCCAAGCACTTGGAGGCAACTGCTGCAGCCTGGTTCCCTTTACCTAGACCCCCACCACCACTATAGCACCAGATACTGGTTAGCATACGCTTTGACGGTGCGGGGCAGCCTCGGTCCGGTAACTTATTATAGAGACCCTGTATACCGGCCACTGTTCACAACTCAAGACTACTGGAAGCGTGTTAGATGTGTTTAAAAAACCAATGGCAGCGGAAGCTACGTCAATGATTGCATCGTCTTCATCTTCAACTGCAGGCTTTGGTGCTCAGTTTAAAATGTCCCACGACAAGTGGGATTGCTTTGTTTGCATGGTTTGTAATGAAAATTCAGCCGGTAAATGCGTGCCGCGTACAACTCCGAAGGGTACATCTGGTCCTGTAAAACCTCCGGTAGAAACTGCAGTAAAACCACTTGAACCACTGAAATGTTCTTTCCGTGACAAGTTCAAGCCAAATTCGGATACATGGGAATGTTCGACTTGTATGATAAGAAATATGGATTTAAAACAATGTGAAGCCTGCAACACTACAAAGCCAGGGGCAACACAATCTACAGCGACACCTTTCTTAGTGTATTCATCGTTATCATTAGTGCCAAACATTCTATCAGACTCCGGCTTTGAAAGCATAGTAGCACGGAAAGAGCGCAAAAAATCAGTAGAATGAATCAATCAAAGCGTTTAGCTAGTGTTCAACTTCAAAACGATAAGAAAGAATATAAATTACCGCCGTACATGATGTAGACAATGGTGGAAACACTTCATCCAAGCATTTAAATAAAATTAAAAATAAATTAACAAGTACAAGACATAGTTTGAAGGCAGTCGTTGGAAACTACAGTGCAACCTGCAGCTTTTCTCGATGTACGATTGCCTATAAAAGATTCGGGCTGTTCAATTGACATCACTGATGAAGCTGAGCTAATGTTCGAGGTAATGGGCGAAGAAGATATTAACAATGTTGTACTCGAAGAACAATTTGAAGAGTATGATGATAGTAATGATGATGATTTCAATCCTTCTGATCCAGATTCAGATCATTCTGATGTACAGGTGCCCGAAGCTACTAAATCAGATGACCCTCAAGCTAGATCAAGTGGTGCTGGTCCAAGTACATTAAACGAAGATGAAGAAGAGGATGTAACGGTAAAAGCTATTATTGTTGCAATAAGAAAACCACGTTCTAATCCGCCTGAAATCAAACTTGACGACTTCATAACCGACATTAGCTTTGATGAGAACTTATTTATCACAGGGAATGATTCTGGAAATGATCATGTTCGCTCCTGGCAATTCTCTTCATCTGAATAATCGAGGCAATTGTTGTGGCTATTGAATTGATATCTGGCATCGATGCAAGTTTCTATCTTTACATCGAAACTCATCCTCACGACCAAACACCCATGCTAACGCTTGTGACGCTGCAGAATCGCTAAAATCAGAAATGAAGTAGAATACCCTACGTCAATTGAGTGCAGGGCAAGAGTATTTCTCGAAATATAATAAACATACGAGATTCTCGGGCTTATCGTCCAACACATCCCTTCACGGACACAACTAGGGGGAACACAATCACTTAAAATTAACTCGCGTCAAATGTAAATATACGCGCACGGAATCACAAGTATCAGCGCAACAGACATTTCAATCAAAACAATCGGTAAGGTTGTTATTGATAATATAGTACAGTGCGCGAAAGGAAGATGGCCACGAAGTAAAAAACTAGGTATGCGCCCGAGATAAGTGCTGCAAGGTTGAGCAGTCGTGATGAATGTTGTGGCCTTGAACTTGGATTCTTCAACTCAAGTAAAAGAGCCGTTGGGCCAAGTCGATAAAAGAGCCGGTGAAGATGAAAATGGTCTCTGTTTTTCACGGATTTCAAGCCAACGAAGGACGTCTATCGAACCAACAAGCAGCAAATAACCTATTCTCAGGAGGCAAAAGCAAACATTGCGCACATCTGAGATTCATCAAATAAGAGATCAACCCATTGGGAAAAGAAAAAGGAAAAACTGCTCGAGACAACCGATGAATTAAATTGGATCCGGCAAATTGAGTTGAAAAGCGAGGACTTTGATCATCGGCGGGGCCCCCAACGTAGTGTACGTGTAAAGATTTGATAAATACTTTTGAATGTTAATTTTATATTAAATTACTGTTATTGCATTAATTACTTTGAATAAGAATTGGATTTTTTTAAATAAAATTTTGTGTCGTGCAAGTGTTACAGCAGTGCTTTTGCGCGTGGAGCACGCAGTGTTGACCGAAGGCTTAGCTTTGATCTGGAGTATTAGGAGAACTCAGCGGAAGTGGTGATACGCCGCTCGACGAGCCAGCTCAGGGCCACCAGACATTATTCTGGTTGGAGGACCATTCTAGGGAGCCTCAAGCTCGCCAATTGGCTCCTGGGGGCAATTTTGGGGTTGGCCAGTGGCACTATCGACCCCGTCTCCACAGGCTAGTCGGGATCCCAAGACCCCCAACCGGAATCGCTTGTTGCAGCGTAGCACCCATCATTTTTAACGTAACAACGGATTAAAACAAGCTGCTCGTTGCTGAAACAAGAAATTCACCGATTTTTTAATATTTGAGTTTGGTTTTGTTCAATCACATGCAGACAATTGTGTGTTTGTAGGTACACCTGTGTTTCCATGACACAAAAGTTTGGGTGATTCTGTTTGTGGACGATGCTTTAATTATGTCTGCTTCAAATACAGGGTTAGATCAGATCCTGAAAAATTTAAAGAAAGAATTTGACATCAAAGAGTTGATTTCAAATCAGTTTGCTGGTGTACATTGAACAAATATTTAATATAAGTACAGCTCCCTCCTATAATACGCCTTTTGATGCAAATATTCAAATAACTGAAAAGATTGATAACGAGAAGATTAATTTTCCTTATAGAGAAGCAATAGTGTCCATTTTGTTTTAATCTACAGTTATTAGACCAGATATTGCATACAGTGTCAATCTGTTAAGTGGATATATTAATAATTCAAGTTTTTTTCATGTTTCTCTGCACAAATGAATAATCGGATATCTTATTAGAACTAAAGATCTAGGTATAAAGTATCAAGGTCACGAAAATTTGATCGAATCTTCAGATTCGAATTTTGCTGGGGACTTGGATACAAGAAAATCCACTAGTTGCTATGTTTTTATGTTAAATGTGGTCCTACAGGGTTTTCCAATAAGGGGTGTTATTTTGATATCAAAAGAAAAATGCCATTTTTTAATATAAATGATCGGATGTTTATTTCATTATAAAGGAGAAGGTATCCCATTAATTGTTAAAAAAATAACGTCAGGCAAATTACTCCCGCGACCACGCTTACAGGATCATATCCTTTTCATGAAATTTTCCATAACCAAATCCAATAAGAGGTGTTGTTTTGATATTAAAAAATAACAACATTTTTTAATATAAATTATCAATCCTTATTTCATTATAAAGAAGAAGGTATGCCATTAATATTAAAAACAACATCAAGCAAATCACCACCACGACCACGCTTACACGACCATATCCTTTTCATGAAATTTTCCTTAACCAAATCGCAAAGCGGCTGCCCTATGACCTCGATAGCCTCACAAATTCCATCTTTGAGGTCTTGAATCGACGCTGGGCTGTTGGCGTAGCCCTTCTCTTTCACGTGGTCCTAAAGGAAGAATTAACAAGGTGTTAAATCACAAGATCTATTCAAAATAACACCTCTTATTAGAAAACCCTATATATCATGGGCTAGTCAAACACGTTCTTTTATCGCCTTATCAACAACTGAAGCTGAATTTATGGCTGGCTGTAAAACGACTAAGAATTTGTTATTGTTAAGACAATTTTACAAAGATATTGATATTAATCAAAACTATACAACCTTATGTATTGAACAATCGGAGTACGATTAAACTTATAAATTATCAAGTTTTCCACAAGAAGATAAAGCACATTGACATCATATACAATTTTATCAAAGAGAAGGTCCAGCAAAAATTAATAAACATTAAATATGTGAAAAACTGTGAGCAATTAGCGAATATTTTTACTAAGGCTCTACCTTCTCATAAATTTGTTCATATAAGAGATTTTTTAAATAGGCGAACTTGAAAGTTTCCATTATAAAATTTAGTGAAAGCATTGAAGAGAATTTGCACTTGTACTTTTAGAACAGAACAAACAATAAGTTCAGTTGCTTAGCACATGTCACCGTGTTCACATTAAATACGAAATCAGTGAAATAAAGTGAATTCATAGAGAAGAAATCTTGCTTATTATTTCATTTCTGAAAAATCCAAATAAGCACGGCTCTTGATTTTGTCAACTACACTTGTCAAACGCCACTCAAACTGCACTCGTCGTAAAAAATGGATGTTTACTACAAAGCGTTTAAATTTAATGAGCTTAGGGAAATAATAAGGCAAAAGTTGTTTGCATGGGAGTTTTTTTCGAAGCTATCACGGCAGTTTTGTGCACGCACTTACTTCTGCAAGCTAACCGCTTAAATGAATTAATCTCGTTCCTTTCTATTTTAACTCCACAGTCCAAAACCCACTCACCTTTGACTAAATAAAAAGAACAGGAGGAGTTCACTTGTAGCCAAAGCTGCAGAGGCAACAAAGCCCATAAACTATGCCCGCATACTACAAAGTTCTAAGCGGAATATTTGAAACTCATAGTTTCCAACTATTTGGTATGAACATGAAACCTTGCTTTAGAGCCATTCTATGAGCTAGCGTGTCTGTACCATATTTATTTTTTCAGCCATATTTGATTGAAGAAAATTATAGATTCGGTTGCAGAGCTTGTTTTCAAAATAGCTGTCTTTTTAAAGTTTCTGCAAATAGTATGCTTCTGAATAATTTTTGAAATAAATACACGGACAAGTACAGGGTTTTCCAATAATAGATGTTATTTTGATATTAAAAGAAATATTGCATTTTTAATAAAAATGATCAAATGTTTATTTCATTATAAAGAACAAGGTATGCTGTTAATAGTACAAAATAACATTAGTCAAATGATCACCATAACCACGCTTACAGAACCATATCCTTTTCATGTAATTTTCCATAACCGAATCGCAAAGTGGCTGCCCCATGTCCTCGATAGCCTCATGAATTCCATCTTTGAGGTTTTGAATTTACGCTGAGCTATTGGCGTAGACCTTCTCTTTCACGTAGCTCCAAAGGAAGAAGTCGCAAGGTGTTAAAACACAAGATCTCGGTGGCCAATTGTGATCACCTCTTCGAGAGATAACACAGTCCGGAAACTGTTCCGTAAAAGATCAATGGTTTCGTTGCTTCTGTGGCACGTACCGCCGTCTTGTTGAAAGTGAACGTTGTCCAGATCAATACCATCTAATTTTGGCCATGAAAATCATTAATCATCTCTCGATAGCGCAATCCATTCACCGTAACTCTTGCTTCAGCCTCATTTTCGAAAAAGTAAGGTCCAATGACTCCGCCGGACCATAAACCGCAGCAAACAGTCACACGTTGAGGATAGAGAGGCTTTTCAACAATAATTCTTGGATTTTCCGAGCCCCAGATGCGACGATTTTGCTTGTCGACAAAACCACCGAGGTGGAAATGGGCCTCATCACTCAAAATGATTTTTCCATGGAATTCCGGATCATTTTCATCCATTTCAAGGACCCAATCAGCAAAGACACGACGTTGTTGATGATTGGCTGGCTTGAGTTCTGGTGTCAACTGAACTTTAGAAGCCTTAAGACCCAAATCTTTATACAAAATACGGAGTAATGACGTCTGTTGAATGCCTAATTACAAAGAACGACGAGGAATGGACGAACCAGGGTTTTCTTCAACACTTACGGCTACAGCAGCATTATGCTCGGCTGTTCTTGAGTGACGTGCACGGGTTTTATTCTTCACATCACGAACAGCTCGAATTTTACCACCAATTTCTGTATTGCGGTCCGACAAGGTGCTTCACGACGACCCAAAAATGTTCGAATTTTACGAACCGTCTCTGCCAAATTTTCACCATTTTTATAGTGAATTTTAATAATTTCAATGTGTTGTTGAAGCGAGTATTTTTATAAATGGCGTAGCTTTTACTTGTCAAATGTCAAACAATTACAGCTTCAAAGGTGACATCTACCGAAATAGCGGGCTATACAAAATAACACCTCCTATTGGAAAACCCTTTATGATAATGATGGACATGAGGCAACAGTCTGCGGATATTTATTATTTTTTCCAATAATTAATATATGATTCAATCATACATACTGAATTCAGCATTTCCTTTATAGCACCTGAAAGAACCTTCAAAAATTTTCCATACCATCTTCAACTTTCTCCTGGTTTCCTGAAAACCGACTGGAGTCAAAACCTGCCGTAAACTTGAAAATTATTGCAATGCTTTTCTTTTATTTGATGCTATCACTTAAAATGCTCTTGGAACATTTTAATATGAACTTTGGTATCCTGATCGGAAATAATGTAGGAACGATGACGAGCAGATAAAGGTAGACGACGAGCATCTTCAGCCTATCGTAGTAATACCATCTAAAGAGCAGTAGCTTCGCGAAAGAGCTTAAGAATGGAGTGAAAGACAACTTGTGCATTCGTTAAACATTGAACAGGTAATTTTATGCACACGATGGCGATAAAAGTTTATGATGCTGCACGACAGAAACGGCAGCTTGGCAACGAAGGTAGGATGATGACGATAAAATGCAATTTAAGTTACAATGAATTTCCTCACAATGGCACTAAAGGATAGAATAGTTATTACAGCTAAGGAACACTTCACGTGAGACGATGCATCAACTTTAAGAGATAGTAATTGTAAAATGGAGACATTATTTTATCTAATTTTATCGAGGTTTTGTTGATGGCAAAGCAAGTGGAACTTAAAAAGGTGGCACGCGGTGAATAGACTACAATTCATTATCTTCACATCTGATGTAAGTGCATACACATACCAGGTTAACAAACTATTTCAGTCGGATGAAATTGTGCGAGAAAATTTTTTATCAACTTCACATTCACCCTGGGATATGGTTTGATCGCCTCCAAATAGTGCATCTTGGGTAATATGAAACGATTTTATTCCTGGATGACACCGTTGATGTCATTGAAAAGACGTTTATTGGCGGTTTGCATCATTGAAAACACATATGTATGTTTTGTCCACCGCTGCATTTTGATCCCTATTTGGATACGACCGCATTGGAATCGAGATTTCAATACTTCGGACCTTAGAAGAGATACATATTGAAGCAATGGTTCGAACAAATTCGTTCAGTGTTGTAGAAGCCGTGCATCGTCGCGGACATTTAAAGTCAAAGTTGCTGATTAGTGAAAAATTAGTAGGACTAGTTTATGTGTGTACGCGCACGCATAGGTTGCACACGTGTCAGCGAATCGAACTCTAGTCCCGAGAATCTTGTTTTAATGATGAGGAGAGTGATCGCGTCGATATCGACCTGATTGATACACCTGACTCTGCCTGCGATCTGAAGACCACATCAACGCTGCAAGGGAAAATTGAATTGCTGGAGTCGAATCTTCCGCAAAAAACCACAAGATCATCAATCTGAGAGCAAAAATGATTCAGTTAGAAGCGCTTGTGATGCGAACTACACCTATAACGATGAATCAAATAGTGATCAATTGCAAAATTATTACCAACAACAACACAAACAAGCAGCACCAAATTAGCAATAAGAACAGCGAGAGCAATAAGCTCAACAGCAGCGCTGAAAAATGCAGCCAAACCACAGAAAAAGGTACCTCCAATCGTCGTGATGGAAGGTTTCCCCGCCTTTGGTGAAATCAAAAGTAAGTGCCTTAACAGAATGATCATTTATTCAAAAGCCAGGGTCTCCACGCCCATATTATTCTGGACTCAAAACAAGTTTTTTAACAAAAAAATTCATAAATAAAATAATAAACCAATATTCTACATACATGCCTGTTGATTAGCGCAAAAGAGCGTATGCCATCAAAGGGCTTCATTCCTCATTCAAGGCAGAAGAAATATCTTTCGATTTTAAACAACAAGGAATAATTGGATAGAGTCCCTCAGACTTTATGAAACTTCTGCGTCGAACTTCAACAACTGGCAACTAGACTTATGGTTATTTGCACCAAAGCCAAACTTTGACATAAATAAATTAAAAAATATTCGTGCCATTCTGCAAATGGTTGTGCTCTCTGAAGAGATAAAAAAAATATAGAAGAACTGCAGTGTTAAAACTGTCAGCGTACTTGCCACTTAGCAGTAAAGTACCACTTAAGTCACCGCTGCGTAAAATGTAGTTAATCACATGGGCCAGGCAATTGCCAAAAAACAACCGAGCAATCCCCACTTTGCGCAAGCTGTGGCTCCAAACACACTGCCAATTATATGTAAGTTTTGTAACACAAACTACACCAAGGACACCCACAGCTACTTGTGTCCATGAATATCAACGGCTCATGTACAAGCCAGTTGAAGTCACCTAGTGGTACTCAGATATCCGCTAATTTCTTGGATACCAAAGTAAAGGGCTTATTTGGGTGTGGTTTTACCTCGCTGGCATCGAAGGTGAGGAAGTTCATGCCAAATTACCGCACATATACGGGCACTTATGAGAAGTGTCTCCTTCTCGTGCAATTTTTTACAAGCTTTGATGAATTTTAAGTTCATGCAATTGAACGTAAAACCCATCAGATCCCTAGCATGACGTCATGAACTCCAATCCTTCCTTAATGATCATACCCCTGATAAAGTCTTACTCTTCGAAATCAAAATAACCTCTTGTCGCACCCCTTCTTTTGTTTGCGACACATTCTTTCATACTGACCTCCTTGGAAACTCCCAAGGTGGCGGCACAGGCATCTTCCTTCGAAAATCCTTTAAAGTTACCCAAATCTAGCCTGACTTCTCAAGCCTATCTTTTGAATATACTCTGGCCTGCTCGAAACAAATGACACTCGCTTCGTATGTGCATACGTGTATTGCCCAAAAGAGACGCTAGTTAATCATCATCTCATAACACTAAGTTGCTTAATGAAAGCCTATCCCAACCTTAATCAGAAAAACTCCACACAACCATTGACTGCGACTTAAATGCCCGACAAATAGAATTTTTTGACTCCCGAGCAAACCAAAGTGGCAACTCACTAGCACAGTGGAAATGCAACTGTGCACTTTCCCTACGGATGATCACCCTGAGTCCAGCACGTCCTTCTTTCCAACGAGGTTGAACCCAAAGTTTCTTAGGCTTGCTCATCAAAAGTGATAACTTTTACGTTGAATTCAACAGCAATATCCTCCCGTACCTCGAGACTATCCCTGGAGTCAGTGACCACGGTGCAGTAATACTCTGCACTCGCACACAGAAATGCCTGATCCACTCTTCACGTCCCGTAATCAAAGACTATTCTCGGGTTAACTGGCGATCTTTCTCCAAGATTTCTCTACCAGTTGATTGTCACGTATCTGATACTGAAATTGACCAAGCTGTGGCAGGATATACCGATTCGGTACAGAAATATATTGAATCTTATGTACCTTTGCGCATACTCGGATATCATGACATGATATTTCTTCCCGAATATATCATAAACGACGTCAACCAGAAAAAAATCCTTCACAGGTTTCTCTTCCACCATCGGTACGACACTCAATAGTGGTATTTATGAGACTAAAATAACAATCTCACTTCAAAAATATGAAACAGTATCGATGTGCTGTATGGCGAGCACCTGTAGGTCAAGCTTAAAAATTCCACAAATATCACCGACACTTTCAAAGAGCTGCGAAAGATCTGTCCCAGCTTTGAAAAGCCCACCAGAACTCCCCGTGAATACCTTTCGCAAAACCAATCACCACGCAAGAGAGTTGATTCGTTGTCAAATCACTTTGCACATAACCTAACCCAAAACCTATACAACCCAGAAACTGATCTGTGAATCTTTTCTTGATATTTTGCCAAATCGATTCATACCAATAAAAAAATGCCGTCATAAATTTTTTAAGCTCTTAAAAATAAACATATAATAATTCAAGCTGGGTAAACAGACCTACGCTCATGTTAGAAGGGTTTTGTACCCAACTTCTCAGAAATGCAGTCACCAGCAATGAATAACATCAAGAAATATGTCAAAGAAATGTGCACGTTCAAAAGAAAATCCATTGTTTTTTACTTTCAACGGTCGCCATTTTGTTGCAAACTAACAAAAGTCACTCAAATCATAAGTTCCCAAAAATATTAATGTTATTGACCTTATTGGAAAATTTCAAGAAAATCAAATCAAAACTGCAGTGACTGATTCGATGGAAGTCCATAAAATACCAAAATCGTGTGTTATTGTTGTTGCAATTGGAGAAATTTAAAATGGCTATATCTTCCGTGCATATCATTCGATTTTCATCAAAGTAACAAAGGACCTTTGTAGGACTACTTACGAGTAAATATCGATTTTCGTTCAGTTTAAGGGTACCTATGCGAATTAATTAGGTAAAATGTGAAATTCAAATAGCATATTATTATCAACGAAGTTGAGTTGATTTTTACTTCTATGGTATTTGTTGTTGTTGTACTCATAAACACCTACCTTCATAATTTTTTTCAGATTTTTCGGATCACAGGTGTCCAATCACGAGGGGGGGACACAAATTTTTCATGTATTTCCCGTCCCTGCGCGTCCCTCGAAGAAAAAAGTATCAAATTAGACCTGTTTTAAAAAGTTATCATCAAGACCTTTCATTTGATACCCATATCGGCTACCATTAATGAATTTTTTTTTTCGGGGGCCTCTCCCCTATATGGGGAGACTCCCCCTTAAATAACTTATAAAAATTTTTGTAGGTTAATTTTGAAGAGAGCACCACTTTACACCTGCAAACAAAATTTAATGTTTCTAGCTTAAGTAGTTTGCGAGAAAAAGTGCTGTGACACACGAACGGACAGACGGACGGACAGACAGGCAGACAGACAGGTCGCAAAACTAGTAAGAACGCCAAAGTCTTCAAAGAAACCAAAAATTGCAAGAAACTAAACGTCACCGAAGATTACTCGATAGCGAAAACACTGGAAGGTCAAAGTCAAAATCAAAAGCGCTTTATTGAATACTAATCGATATAAATTTTCAAAGAATATAAAGCAAATTCCAAACAATAAACGTACAAAAACTTAATGGCCCAAATTGCTCTCTAAATTGATAGGTCATCATTAACACATTTTATCAAAACAAACTATAGCAAATTCAATTAATTAAGATTATTACATATTTTAGAATTCAATTGGAAAAAGGAGAAGAAACCAACCAACACTAACTTCAAATTATTTATAATTTAAACACAACAGTGAACTTTGATCCTACACCTAATATGTTTTAACTTAATTCTAATAAAATGCAATCAAAAAACTTTATCTTATACTAAAAAATTCTATAACAATGTTCCTAACCTAAGCGTTTAACCTTATCTCTAACCTAATATAAAACACTGGAAGATGATATACTTAATGCTAAATGGAGAAACATTATGTTGGTTGACAAAGATAAACTATTAAAAAGACTCTGAAGATGACTCAAAGTAGTCGAAACGCGTCTGCTCACACAACTAAGCAAGGCCCGACGGCTTTAAAAAAAAAAAAAAAAAAATATATATATATATATATATATATATATATATATATATATATATATATATATATATATATATATATATATATATATATATATATATATTATTAGAAATTTTAAAAATCATTGCCTTAATCTTTCAATTTAATGACAAAATAAAATTTTTAGTCATCTATAACTTTAACCAGATAAGCACTGAAAAAGTTAGTACCTTACTAGATATACACGGGTTTACGAAATTTTGGAAATAATTCGCCACTTTTTGGAAAACTAAATTGGCTTTTATTTTTGAAGAGCGGTATGGAGTTGCTCCACTGTAAAGCAATGAAAAAAAAGCCTACTCTTATATTGTAGGGTCTGTAGTAAAACAGGTATGGATAAATGTGCGTTCAGGACTGCAGCGATAGTCTGCTGCCTCGGCAAAAGAGGATGGTAGCACCCGCTGAAGTTGGCCTTGTCTGAGGACGCATGAATGCACTAGCAGACTAGCGTTGCGGTGTCGAGGGGCGGGTCCTTTTCCCCAGCACAAGGACCCACTATAAAAGAATTAAAAAGGGGGCCAAATGCCGATCGACTGATGTCGAGGCCAAGGTAACGTACGTAGGGTTGCTATGTTTTTCGAAGAACAAATTGGGCCGACCAAAAACGGACGGACTTACAGAGACTTCGTCGTTACCGACGATCCTTATGGCCCACAAATAAGAGTGGGAGGCATACAGATGGTAGCAGTGCCCCCTCACATACTACCAACCGGATCAAGATCCAAACGTAGACGTGGCCATGTGTTTCCCATTTGAGAGAAAAACGTATACAAAAGCACTTTGTAGGACCCTTTTCCTCAAATGAGAAATACGAACGTCACTGATTTACGCTATAGCGTTATGCAATAAAATCACATAGCCCTATATCATAAAAATGCATGCGAGTGGCAGGCCATTCTACCCGGCAAGAGCCCCTGTTAGACGAAAGAAACATAGGAGCGCGCCCGATGGCTACCCCATTCTAGTGGAGCAGCCTGCCATTGATGCGGGTCCTATACCCGGTCAGGTCGATTGAGATGGAAAGACCGTCGGTTAACGTTTAACAATTAATTTTATTTTATTTTTTTACTTTAATATTTATTAACTCTTATATTTGAAAGTCTTTGACTCTATCGTCAATTGGATACTATGTACAACACAATTAGCGATTTTTTGGATAATAACGGAATTTTTGTATTGTTAAAGCAGGTATAATTATTATATTTTTTTTAATTGGATTGAAACAATAGATTAGATTATATAAATTGATAAACTTCCCTTTTTTTTCAAGGTGTTAAAATATAAATTTGTAATATTTTCAGTGTAAACTTAAAAATATTAATATGTTTTAATAATAGCTTCTTAAAACGAATGTCATGTTCCCTAAAGCACAAAGTGTTTTCTTTTGCATAAATAAATTTTCCTCCTTATGCATATTTTCACGGCTTAATTAATAATAGATTGCATACTATATCAGAATATAATAATAAAGTTTCATTTTATCAATTAAAAATAAAACAAAAGGAAACATAAACTTATTTGTTTGAAACTGGGGTATTTTAAATTGACGAGATATTAAGTTCTAATATTGCAATATTAGACTTTTAAGGACAAAAATATCAACTATCTTCCAAGTTAATTTTAAGAAAGACGTTAAGAATATTAATTTGGCAATAATACCTTTTGCAGTGGACAAACCAATTGAAAAACCTTTCATTTTGCTTTTAGCTCTGCCAAATGAAATTTCGTTGGCAAGAAGTGATTGTGGCGCAGGTTTGAGCAAGGATGATTTTCATAGGAAGACTAGGAACTTAAGTCCCTATTGGAGCTTGAGCAAGAATTTCCACACGGCGCAAGATGATTGTTAGTAATACCTTTGCGGGTTTTGTTTTGATTCCTATATAATTAAGCATTTATCTCCTTCGATCCTCTCATTCCGTGATAGACAAAAGGAAACAAAAATACAATTCGAATGTACAATTAGTGATTCACTGCCTGAGGGTTAACTTTTACCAATTTGAAATATAAATGTTCGCAATCCGTGGTCTTAACGCCACTAAGTTTCATTTAAAAATAAGTCTATTCGGGCACCGTCACCTATGCATAGATACACGCTTCCGGCATCTGACGACTGAGCAACCAGGCATTACCAAAATCACAATGGTTTTGTAATAAAATTGAAGGCTAGTTATAGTGATGAACTCCAGCAAATGCTTCGCTCTAATATGTGTACTTGGCAGGGTGATACAAGAATGGTTGACTACTCCCTTCTCACTAATTGCGTTGTTGTGCCTTGCTTGATTTCGAGAAGACCATATCCTTAGCCAAAATGATAATACGAACCATTCATCTCAATGCAAGAAACTGAAGCGAGTTTAGGCTGCGGTCTTGAAAAATCCACGGGACGTTGAAACCGATTTATTTTGCTAGTCAAGCGCGCCAGTCCATTCGCGTTGATAGTAATAAAATGGAGTTCGCTGCCCGATTGACCATTCCGAATTCGGACGTTTTCGGCCAAGGACTGCTTTCAATGATATACTACGCCAAAATCAAATTAAAAGCGATAATTCACTAGTTCTCGTTGAAAACGCGACTTTGACTATGATGCATTCCATTGTGTCTCCATTAGCGTCAAGATTCACCGAATTTGAAGAGCTATTTGTAAAAAACTTTATATGGTTCCTTCTTTCGATGATTTGCGTTTTTCTGCTAAATACTCAATGCCTTCATAGTGCATTCCAAATGAAACCCCAGCTAAACCACGTCCATCTAAGTAACTGATATAAAATGGCACAGCCGCCACTGTCACGTATATGGCCAAATGCATGGAGTTTAGAATTAGAACCACACAATGCCAGGTCGAAGGAAATCCAAAATAAAACGCGTAAAAAAATTTACGAATAAAAGTGTAATTACCGCGGCGCGTACACTTTACGGTGCACCGACACCACTCAACCTTATTATCATCAATTAAACATTTGTAAATATTTCCAATTGCAATTCGATTGTTTTTGGCCACTTGCACTTTTCTTAGTATTTTGTATTTGTTGATGAGAATGGTTCGTTTGGTGAGAATTACAATTATAAAAGCTATTTAAACCAACCAAAAGGTTATTCTACGTTGCTTCTTCACATCGAATTCCGCGTCCTCGTGTAACTGGAACAACCGTAGACGGGATTCTCCTGTGACTATCCATCGTAATTAAATTGATGAAATGCTCATCCTGAGGGTTCGCGCGGTAAATCATGTGCTTTAGAATATGGTATAAAAGTAATCCACGATTGCGGAGATTTTCAATTGCTCAAATTAACTGCTCACTTTGAGTCAATGTTGAGAATCAAATTTTTCAATTAATAAAAATACTGACAATCCTAAATCCAATGCCGTTGGCCAAAAAGTTCAGCCAAATCTTCACTAGCCGAAGTCGTCATTTGCCACAGTCTCTGCGTTCACGCAAATTGAATTAGAGACGTGTTTTAACTGAAAACGGTGGAAGTAGGTCGAAGCAGCACTTGGAGCACACTACTTTGCATTTTACTTTTTCAAAATTTTCGAATCGAATCCTCGCGTAATGGCACCGAACGAACACTCTCCATGATTTTGCAAAAATTCAATGGGAAAAAGTTAAATGTACGTTTTATAAACTTTAAAACGATTTGGGAATCTTATTTTTTCTAATTTCCCAAATGTTTCCGACTTTAAACGCTTCCAAGAAAATATGGCAGTTGTTCTTCGCGTCATCCCCGTAGCACGGTCCAAGTAAAACTCCACGATCCGTCCCAAACTTGTCTCTATTTCGATTCCCGTGTACACGGTAAATCCATCAGCTGCTCGCTCCGCCTCTTTAGATTACCTTCAGTAATGTAATACCCCGTATTACTAAATCTAAATCAGTATTCCCTTGTTCAAAATTTTAATTAGTAGTTTTGAAATTTTTCAAGAAAAATTATTTGAAGTAAAGAAAAATGCAAAAGATTCTAAGTAGTAATAAAAGTTAAATCTCATGAAGAATATAATTAAAGCGAAATGTTTAAATTTAATATAAAATCACATTCAATAATAATAATAAGAAAGAAAACTATTTTACAAATTACGATTATGAATGAAAGTAATTAAACATTTTTTTTAAATCTGCCATTAAAATTTTGGATAGGAGACATGAAGGAACAATTTGCTTATGGGGGCTGCTCGATTGCTACAGGTCCCCACTCTAGTTCCTGCGTAGATTCTGGAACATATAGACATCATTTATGTGAATCTCCTCTCTAGCAACAGCAGTCGTAGAAACACTTTTAAATGTGCTTTCACAATGGGTTTGCTAGACCTATTTGACTTTACTAGAAAGTTCCGAAGAAGTTTGCCACTAAACATACTTCCACATTCCTCATTTTTAACCAAACGCCAATGGAAAGAAAGACATTATTTTCATCCAGCTTTTTATCTCTTTAGCATGAAATAAATGACGAAACTTCTAAAACCACACTCCAGTCATTAAGGGCTCCACAAGCTAATTGCTTTATAACTCTTCTAAAAGGTTTCTTTTCGTATTTACTATAACAGTCCAGAGTCATTAAAGCCTTCTAAAATACATAAAATATGCCTTGAAATGATCAATATAGAGCTTTACAGATTAACCTTCAATAAATTTGCATTTCATTCGCAGAACTTAGTCCTTCAGCTCTTAATGACTTAATTTGTAGACACAATAATGCCATTTTATTGCATCTATTGTTACAGACTACAAAGACAATTATATGGAAACCATTTCCAAAGCTTCCGCGACATTTTATATATTCTCAGTTTTATGTCCCATCTACATCCCTCCACAATTATACACATCCAAATAGCAATACAATGTTCATTTCGAGGAACATGAACTTTTCCTTACGTAAAAAGTCGACCAACTATTCCGTTGCATGCAATCCAAACCCATAATGGAATTCTTTCGAAGAAATGGGTAAGCAAAAAACCCGCCAAAGAATACACAGGATGCGGCAATATTAATTACCAAAGCTTGATAATGTCTTTTTTACCGCCTCACTCGAAGAAACTTCGTTTCGCCTTTTTCGCCGCCTTCGATTCCGCAAGCTCCGAAGAAAAGGACTCGACATCGTTGGAGTCGGAGTCGGCAACATTGAAGATTCTTCGCAACTTTCTCAAGCGTTGCGGGCAGAACATTCTAATTGCAAACTTTCAAGTCATTTAGATGACTTCCGGAAGATAAGATTAAGCGATTGCATTCTAAGAGGATTTGCTTTAAATATTCTTGTTAAGACGACAATTCGGTGGAAACCACAAAGGGTCGCTTTCACTTCATCTAATAATAATGATAGGGATAATTTCTTTTTAATAAACTCAGTCGAGTGAGCCTACGATGCACTGCGGATGATTTGAGTGCTGATAAAAGTCGAACGCTTTGATGTTTGTGGGGGAGGCTGTAACAAAGTTATCGTTGGGGATTTGGATGATTTTTGACGATATCTCATTATTGATACATCAATTTTCTTTTCATTGTATATTCCGCATTAGCGTCAAACCTGATTGACCTTAAAAAAAAAGTAGAGGCTCCTCCGTCTCTACTATTTCTTATATCAACTGAACGATTGCTAAGAATTTAAACGAAATCACGGAACATCTCTAATAAAGTCAAACACTTCGTCACTTCACCACCCTCTTTGCAAAAAAAAGATTCAGAATACTTAAGTAAGGGAAAGTTCTTGTGGAAAAAAGTTTTTTATGCGAGATTAATTATGCTAATAGTCGGCCTTTGGTTGATGTTTAAACTGACAGTGATGAAAGTTCAATCTTGTAAAATGTCTTGTTCCCACCTCATCATAAACTTTGCCATAAGTTCGAGCAGACTTGAAAATTTGTAAATTTTCTACAGACACAGTTATACAGAACTTTTCATAAATGGTACGCGCTACAAGAGAAAATTTTATATAGTGTGGGAGAATAGAAAACTTGGAAATAATGATTAGCCTTCTAAAATTCAAAGAAAAGTAGAAAATTCCAGTTAATATTAAAATCGGTAACTTGATTTGTGTTTAATGAATCATACAAATCTTTAATAAACTGAGAGGCAGAAGACAGTTATGAAATTTTAATTTTTAAATGTAGACTAGGATTTAACCCTTAACTACATTCGTGGGGTAGTTTTCCACCCCATCTGATCTTTTTTTGCTTGTAATTAAGATCGTACTACGCTGTGTTCGTGGAAACTTCACGTAATCTCAGTTGACATTGGGATCTCGCGGAGTGTGTCTTGTTTCATCAAATAGTAACTTCGGTAGGTATATGTTGGGGTAGAAAATTACCCCACGAATGTGGTTACGTTAGTGTTTTTTCTATCGTCTTTCTTATATATGTCCTTTTTTAGATAAAATGGCGCGATATTTGACCGAAGAAGAAATCGCAGAAATTTTAGAAGAAGAATTTTCAGAGGACGACGGAGAAGTCACAGATCTTTTTGGAAACGATGATGAGCTGAGCGATGTGTCAGAAATTATCGATAACTCAGAAAGTTGAATCGAAAGTGATGAAGATGATACGAGTGAAGTGCGACGAGAACAAGATATAGCCAGAGAAGCGAGTTTTTTCTTCAGAAAAAATCGTTTCAAGTGGTCAAAAGCTCTACCAGCAACTTCTTGAACAAGGGCTCACAACATTGTGCTACATTTACCCGGCATAAAAGGACCCGCTGTTGAAAAACAGAATTTGTCACCTCTTGAATCACGGTCCTTGCTTATCACGAATGATATGATTTCGTACATTACTACACAAACTAATGAGAAGATAAGCGAAATTTTAGAAAAGAGGACTAGCAGTGACCTACCTGCATTCGCTTGTCATTCTAATGAAGTGGAAATCAGAGCCTTTATTGGTCTTCTAATACTGAGTGGTATATTCAAGCCCAACCATGAAGACGTGCGTACGCTGTCGGCTACTAATGGCACTGGTCGCAATGTTTTCAGGGGTGTCATGACTCTGAACAGGTTCTTATTTTTGTTATCTGCGCTGAGGTTTGATGACGTACAAACTCGTGAAACAAGAAAAGTTACAGACCGTCTGGCTCTAATTGCTTATATATTTGACATGTTCATGGAGAACTGCAAATCAAATTATATTTGTTCGGAGTATTTGACCGTGGATGAAATGCTGGTGCCTTTCCGGGGGCGATGCAAATTTCGAGTATATATATAAAACAAAGCCTGCACGATATGGCATAAAAATTATGTGCATGTGTGATGCAAAAACTCATTACTTATACTCTGCTTTTATATACCAAGGAAAAGAGCAAACAAGGCGAAATGAGCAATCAATACCTACGAGAACAGTTTTGAGACTAGCGGAACCTTTCTTTGGCACTAATCGAAACATAACTGGAGGCAACTGGTTTTTATCAATCGAGTTAGTAGATGCTTTAAAAAGCCGCGGTCTAACCTACGTTGGAAACATGCGTAAAAATAAAAGAGAAATCCCGAAACAGTTTCTACCTCAGAGATCAAGATCGATTGAGTCATCTTTATTTGGATTTGTTGCCAAGAAAATATATATATGTGCCCAAGAGAAACAAATCTGTTGTCTTAGTATCCTCGATGCATCATTCGTCGGATATTGATGCAACATCCTCGAAACCTGAAATAATTATCTTTTATAACTCAACCAAGGGTGGCGTGGACTCTCTTGATCAGAAATGTGCAACATATTCTGTTGGCAGAAGAATTCGACGTTGGCCAACTACTGTTTTCGGAGCAATTTTGAATATAGCAACAGCCAGTAGCTTCGTTATTTGGAAAGCATCCAACATAGGCAGTAAGTTGCGTTGGCGTGATTTCATTAAAGATATAGGAATGTGCCTAGTAATGCCTCATCTTAAAGAGCTTAGCAAAAACTCGAATAATTTTCCAAAGGACTTAAGTAATATAATTTCCCAGCTACTTGGAGCAGAGCATGAGGCAGAAGTTGGAGCGAGTCAGCCAAAGCGGTCAAAAATTGCTCGTTGCTACATATGCCCACGGAACAAAGATGTAAAAACTTCAAAAAAATGTTCAACATGTGACAACTTTATTTGCAAATCACATTCAAAAGAAATGAAACTCTTCAATAATTGTGATAATTGAAACACCAGGCCTTTATATTTTTGTTTTTCTCTTTAAATAAAATGCTTAATCAAGTTACGAAATTTCACATTACTTTTTTACATGAATATGAAACCATAGGAAGAACTCCCTGTCAATATGTTTATGGTAGGTCAAATCGAAAAATTGTTTTTGTTAGTTTTAATTTCAATTTGTCTTAAATTCAAATTGGTACATAAACGTTTCAAATAATTAGGTTTAAAAAAATTTTTCATGTAAGGAAAAATGCTCCATTTTTTTACTGAAAAAATATGACTTGCACTTTCGTTGTAATTATATTGTGTTTTGAAACAATCAAAAATAATTTGAATTCAAAATAAAACATGTGCTATATTCCACTCAAAAATGTTCTTTAAGTATACAATATTTTGCAATATATACGAAAATATTTATTGGGGTAGAAATCTACCCCAAGAATGTAGTTACGTTGGCTAAAATACCGAATGTAGTTAAGGGTTAAAGAACTGATATATATAGTTTCAACTGTTGATTTAGTGCAGTATCTTGAAGAGTTGCTTCAAAATCGACCCAAAATCTATTGATGAAATATTGACCTTTCTAAAGGCTCGTACATATGTGGATGTAGAGTCACAGATAGGGGATGGCTTTGTGTAGGTCCTGCGCATACAATAGTTTTAGTATGTATCTTAATCGGAATGATACATTACTGTCCTTATACAGCGAGCTTACGAATTGGACTAACGCCAGCAAGGCTATGTAGCTTTTCAGAAGAGAAGTTAAACGGTTTATTAAGTACCATTTTCAGGTATCTATTTTGGGTGATCTGAAGCTTTGTTACTAGATATTTAGCACATTGGTGAGCAGGTGAGCCGTATAGGATGATCGGTTGGATTGCCATTTTGACGATGAGGACTTTGTTTCTGGTGTTGAGACGTGAATTACGATTAAGGAGGGGGTAAAGCGAAAGCACAGCCTTAAACGCTTTGTAGCTAATATGCTCAATGTGTTTACTAAAGGTTAGTTTTGTATCGAATCCGCTAATACATGCCCTGGCAAATTAAGAATCAGCAGTTGCTACCTCCTTTCTTTTGGCCGTAACCTAGCCTCATAGATTTTAGCTAGTTATAAGTAGAAAGTAAGTTATGTTAAGCTAATATAAGTTCAGTAGAGGTTTTTGCCTAAATTTTCCTCTAGCTAATTGTAATAATCACATAGAAATACGATAATATGCACAGTTTTAAGTCATGTTCAAACGATGGCGAAACGACTTTGTCAGAACACCTACTATATTATAAGGCCTCTGTACCGCATACATTCTAATAAAGAATTATACATATATATATATATATATATATATATATATATATATATATATATAAATATATATATTATTGTCCTTATAGATCAGAATCCACACTCTGGAAGATGCCGTCTTAAATGTAGAACGGTATGTTTTCGCTGGGGAAACTTCAATAGGAAAGCCATTGAATTGGACATGCCTCCACCAGACGTTAGAGGAAAACATGTTCTAGACATAGCAACCAGAACTGGGCTTGTTGTGTTAAATACCAGCAACACATCTCAAATGAAAATTCTGCATTGAGTTCTCCAGTGCTGAAGAGTTTTAGAGGACTACTCAGTCAGCGATCCCCAGCATATAGCACTTGAAATTAATGCTAATCCTTCTTGGTGTGTATATGCTCAGTCTCCCAGTCTCAGACGGAGCTCTGGGAAGATGAATGTCCAGAAGATTTTTGGCATACTCATGGTACGGGCATCGATGGCAAGAGCCTCGTTGGGAAATAGAGGACTAGCAGCTATAGATGCGGCAAACTCAACTTTGAGAATTATTATGTTCGCTTGCAAGTCCTCCATGCCCCATCAAAGGCCTTGACGTGGTCATTTGAAACAGCTGAATACCAAAGTAATTTTCACAGGCTTTGACCGCCCGTCGACGGGCGTGAGCGCCACTCGTTCGATTCACTGAGCCTCCAAAAGGTCGTCCAAACGAGAAAACAACCGTCCGATCTGAAAACGTTTTGGTGCTCACCACCACCTAGCTGCGAAAGTCACCTTACGAAAACTCTACCACGCAGTACGAGTTAGAATATTAACAACATAACACAGAACTCGCAGTGTCCCCCACCAATAATCACCTGAAACGTTTTGGTGCTCGCCAACACCTAGCCGTGGAAGCCAAAACCCTACCACACAGTACGGTTCCAAAATATTACCACCGCCATTCAAAACTCACAGTTTTCCACAACGGGGCAACCGAAATTATCGTCCTCTTTATCTCTTAGCACCGACAACACGAGATAGGACTGAAACCACACTATTATTCACTCCACCCACCGTACACTACCACCTTAATAAATTTCCCAGGTCTTCCTGCCTGGTCACCGTCCCGAGATTGAAAATGAATGTAATTTTATGATAGCAAGAAAAGAAAATCTAACTTTAACTTTACTCGTATTCTGTGTAGATACTATATTATATTTCTTTGTTTTTAACAATCTCTTCTAATACAAATTTCTTATGATCAACACAAATTTCTTATGATCAAAATTCAAGCCACTCACATATTTTTATTTACTAGTTTAGCAACGGGCCCCTTTCTTCCCCTTCTTGATATAGCCACCGCCGAGTCTAAGTCGTCTTGTACTTATTCCTTGCTCAAGTTTCAGGTTTTTTTCTAATTCAATAAAATGCTCTCGCCTTATACCGCCTCGTTTATGGGAAAATCCAAAAAGAGAAAGTGCGCCAACCTCGGATGCTGGCATGGGCGTTTTCAGTCTTACCTGCACAATATTGGTATGATGCATGGTTCTCCGATTGTTGGTTTTGCCCCGGAGAGGAAGACAATGCCTGCCACAAATTTTTCGCGTGCACAATATAGGACAGGTTGCGGAAGGACCTCTACAGGGAGACGGGACAGCTCATCCCTGGATAGTATATTCGTGGTGATGCTCGAATCGGGTGGCAAACGTAATTAGGTGCAAATTATGCTCGGGTGATCCTAAAAAATAAAAGGGACTCACAGCAGCCGGGGGCGTTGGAATTGGAACAGCGCTTGTCTGGCAATTTCTCTTCCCTTCTCCCCTCCCGCTAGACGAGGGACTCCCTAGCTTTAAGGTGCCTTGAAGCGTAACAAAACGAGACCTAGCCTGAAGTAACGTATCCAACGGTGCCAGGCTGGGTTCTCGGGCTGATAGGTCAGGGGTTTAGTGGGTAGTCCAGTCACCTTCTTGCGAGCATGGGAGTCCCACATTCTGTGCGTAAATGGTATTCACCTCTCAAACCAAAAAAAACTCCACATAGTAAACTGAGTAGGCATTTAAGACCAACTGATGCACTTTGAGATGAGGGCTCGCCAGGAGATGGGGCTACTGGTCGTCTGTCTTCTGTGCTTCATCGAGGACTTGAGCTGTAATTGTGGCAGGTATCGTGACCATTTCTACTCGTGAAAGTGCATTAGCAACGATATTGTCATCCCCTGGTGTGTATTCGACTCGCGAATCGAATTGGGCAATGAAGTCCAGTTGTCTGCTTTAGCGGGGTGAGGCTTTGTCCGGCCGTTGTGTTGGAGCAAATATAAGTGGGTGGTAATCGGTATAGATGATAAAGTGTCTTCCTTCCATGGTGCGCTTAAAGAACATGATGGCAGCAAAGATCGCAAGGAGCTCGCGTTCGTAGGTTGAGTAGCGTTGCTCGGTGTCAGAGAGCTGCCTCGAGAAGAAACCCACCGATACCCAAGTGCCATCAACCCATTGTTGATCCAAGGATGGCCAATGACAATGCTGGATGTGGGGTGCCAATGAGTATGAAGGCGAAAGAAAAGCTGACATGGCTGGCTTAGCGATGCCTTGCTCGTAGCGTTCAAAAGCCGCTTCAGTATTGGATGTCCAGGGGAGTAGTGCTTTTTTTTTGTACAACCTTTTAGAAGTTCCGATAGTGGCGCTTGGGACTCAGCAGCTTGTGGCATATAGCAGCAATAAAAATTCAGCATCCCGATAAAATGCCTCAGCTGGGATGAGTAGGCCAGTTTGGGAAAAGATAGGATGACTTCTGTTTTGAGGGCTGGTGGGCAAAATCCAGTTTGGCGGACGTTAGCGTGGAGATTCGCCACGCACAGCATGGAGAGAAATTGCGAAAACACTAAGATATCATCCTGATAGACCCGGATGAAGTCCAACTTCCTCAGCAGATGGTTTAGAGTCCGCTGCATCGTTTGGGCTGTGTTGCGTAGACTCAAAGGCATCCCCAGAAATTCATACAGTCTGAAGGGCGTGGTGAATGCAGTCTTACATACGTCTTCAGGAGCAAACGGAATTTGGTAGAATGCACGCTGGAGGTCGATTACTGAAAAAGCAGTGCCACTGTCCTCCTGAATCAGATCCTTGATGATGGGCAGTGGGTAACGTTCCGGCTGAGTTGTCGGCTTGATGAAGGTCGAGTTATGCCTCGTTCGAGTAAGAAAGCGAACTTGGTTTTGCCTGTGGTGAGGCATTCTCTCGCGAGGCGACATGATCTCGTGAAAACCGTAGGGCCATTGGTGACTATCTGGTGGTGCACGCGTAGGTCAGTGCCCGAGGCTCCTTTCCCGGGTTGTGCGGGTGCATCTGCATATTTGGCGATTATCCCTATATATCGGTCTCCAACGTGGATGTGATCGGCACTAATACTATGTATAGCTGGAGCTGGAACGAGGATGAAGGCTGTGGAGAAGTTCGTGAGATTGTCCAAGAATCGCTGGTTACGCAGATTGACGAGATCATGATGCCTTAGTGCATTGGCTCCCGGCTGGTAATGCCACCTGAGAAAGATGGTGCTCGCCTTCCTCGTTGTTTCGCCCGACTACCATTATTGTTGCGAGTTGGAGTCAACACTCTGGAATTGAAAATTCTTGTCTTTAGCTTATACTCTATATTGATGTTTTACTCTTTGCAAATGACAGAATTTATTAATCCCTTTTGTTTACGACGTGGTGGGCGGCTACGATGATGAATGATGATGGTGTTGTTGTTGATGATGTCGTTGTTGTGGGGAATGATGATGATGTTGTTGGTGATGTCGATGATGATGCTGATGATGTTTTTGCCACTGATATTGGTGATAATGTTGACTACAAACAAGTAGTGGCGTTAGTTTAGGTTCTCTCATGTATCTTCATTCATGAGAAGCGAGAAGAGCGGCTCAAGCAAATTTCACTTTTTGTCGAGGGAATTGCTTGCGCCACTGATATGTAGAATCTGGTGGCAGGCGAAGACTTCTCGTAGGACGAGGGTCTGTTTGCACCGTGAAGCGCGCCCTGACGTTAGGACGTTCTGAGTTGCCACACTTACTTACTCTGTAACATTATAGCGGGTGTATTCTTGAACATCATAGTGAGTATATTTTTGTGAAATAATCGTGCAGCGAAATCAAAGAGCGCTTGAACGCAGTATACGGTCATTTTGTTCCTTTTGTTGCAACCATTAAAACGAGTTTCACGCCCAGGTGCCTCAAAAACGGCTACCACGGAGGATAACGGGACAAAAACCCACGAGCTCTTATTGGCAGACCAGCGATTGAAGGTGCACGGGATAGTAGAAACAGTATTGTTGCATGTACAAATAATTACATGTACAAATAATTCTGCGAGCTACTGTCGCAATTGATCTAAAGGCTAATTCTACTGGCTTCCAGCAAGATGACTTGGTGTGGCTTTATAACCCGCAACGGCGAAAGGGTAGGTCTCCAAAGTTGCAACATAATTGAGAGGGACCATACCGAGTTACAAAGCGAATCAACGATGTCGTATACCGAATACAGGAACATCGTAAGCAGAGAGCTAAAATGAAAATCGTGCATCTGGACCGTCTTGCCCCATATTACACCCAGGAAGAATTGACTACAAATAGCGACACATCTTTTCGGGGCGAAAAGAACTGAGGTGGGGGCAGTGTTGCATGCACAAATAATTACATGTACAAATAATTCGGCGAGCTACTGTCGCAATTGTTTTCACAATCATTAAGAACGTCAACAAATGAATTTACTCGAACCCACGAGAACCCAACAAGCATGGTCAACATCTGCAAGTGACGTCACTCCATTCATTAATTTGCTCGAATCTACCAGGTACCTCTCGGTAGAACATTCGCCAATGTACGAGAAATGGGTGAATAGGTAGAGACCCTATATAAAGGCGAGCTGAATGAATGGGGGGAATCATTCATTCGACCGCGATAAAAACTTGCGATAGTGTGTGGAAAGCGAATTGAAAAGCGAACAAGTAATAGTGAGGTGATTTTGATAAGACAATTGCGATAAGAAATTTATGGACAAGTGTTACATTGTTAATAGTGAAAATTAAAATTAGTGAAATAAACTCTTTTAACTTAAATAAAAAAAACATTGCGTTTTCACTTTCCCGGAACATTAAAATTATTATTGGCCGTGAACCATAACGCGCGACAATGGTGTCGAGAAGTGAGATTAAAATTTTTAAAGTGAAAAACGTTTAAACATAAAAAAAAAGAAAAATGCACAATAGGGAAATCTTACGTGGAAACTGGTTGAAAAATAAATAAATGCCGAAATAATAAAAATAAATAATAATAGCTGACATTTCAAACTAAATGAATTTACCATGGCGGAGCTTAAGGGAGACGCAAAACGCCAAAACCAAAGGAACCAGAAAATGCGCTGATTCAAATGTTGATGCTGATGCAGCAAGAGCAGCGACAACAGTCATCCAATTTAACTGCGAAGCTAAATGAACAATCAGCGCAGCTTAATGAACAATCAGTGAAGCAGGACCAACAAGCGATCGAAATCAAGGCAGACATCACACAGAAGCTGGAGAAACAGTCAACCGAAATAAAAGCGGAGCTCGGTCATCTGAACGAACAAATTAAAGGCGTCGAGGAAAAGGTTGACCAGGTCGAGGAAAAGGTTTACCAGGTCGAGGAAAAGGTTAGCCAGGTCGAGGGAAAGGTCAGCCAGGTCGAAGAGAGAATGAACCATGAGATGGAAAAAGTGAAAAAAGAATTGGAAGCAGCGAAGGCAGTAGTAACTACTTCACCAGCCTCGCTTATAACCGCAGCGCATAGCACATCTAGAAATGTGCAAGCACCAATATTCGATGGGCAAACGGTCTGGAGTATTTACAAGACCCAGTTTGAAGCAGCCGCTGGGATAAATCACTGGAATGAGCAGGAACGAGCAACTGCATTAATTCTTGCTCTAAGAGGCCCAGCTGCCGAGCTTTTGCAGACTATCCCCGTTGAGCTGCATTCAAACCCGGCTGCTATACTGAATGCGCTGGACATGCGTTATGGAGACGATCATCTGAAGCAGATTTACCGGGCACAGCTACGGCATCGGATGCAGAAGTCTGGCAAAACCTTGCAGCAGCTAGCACAAGACATTGAGCGACTGGCACTTTTGGCTTACCCAGCGTACGACCCAGAACATCGAGATGACGTAGCAGCAGAAGCATTCATCAGCGCCTTACAGGACAAGGAATTGCAACAAGCCGTGCGATTAGCTCAAAAGCAAACAGTCAAGGATGCATTGGCTTATAGTTTAAATTTTGAGGCAGCCAAAAATGCGACCCGTACCACTGCCCGGGTTCGCGAGGTAGTAGCAGATAATTGCAGGTGTGAGCGCGTGGGAATTGAGCGAGAGCTGCAGGTGAATGGTGTGCCTAAATGCCGGGGTTTTGGGGGGGAAAAGGGCACCTGCAAAGAGACTGCAAGAAGGGAAGAAGACCGAGCTATTGTCAAGGGTGTTGGAGATCCAGACCGTGTCAGGAGCCTAGAATGGAGGCCCATCAAACTGCAAGGGCCAACTTCGTGGGGCGAACGTTGGCTAGGTGTATCGACATCCCCAGCACCGTGCCAAGGCAACATCGTGGAGAAGCAGACAGATGCCTTCCTGGTCAAGTTGATGAAGAATATTGCACCATAACAAACGACACTAGTGCAACCCGATCGACGATCCGACCAGACCTAGTGAGGCCCCAACTGCTTCACAAGGGCAGAGTTCATGGAAATGCTGACGCCCTATCTCGTCATCCATGTCCAGCTAACTGCAAGCATTGCCGGCGGATTGAGGAAAAGGAGCCGCCCGTTGATCTGCGACTGATAACGGCTGAATTCGATGAAGGTTGGTCATCGGAGGAGATTCGAAATGCCCAGCTAGCCGATGAAGACATCGGACCATTGCTCGTATGAAAGGAGACGACTGGGCGACCTGAGTGGAAGGACGTTTCAACACATGGCGCAACCCTGAAAAGCTATTGGGCACAATGGAACTCCCTTCAGGTGGAGGGTGGTGTACTCAAGCGGAAATGCGGATGGCAGCTCCTAGAGGATGCAAACTATACTTCCCAAAAGCCGAATCCACGATGTGGTTAAGGAAATGCATGAAGGATCCTCGGGAGGCCATCTTGGTGTTAACAAAACCTTAGCGAAATTGCGGGAAAGATTCTACTGGCTCCACGCTCGAGAAGACGTAGAGGACTGGTGTCGCAGATGCACAATTTGCGCTTCCGTCAAAGGCCCAAAGCGACGACTGAGAGGACAAATGCAAACCTATAACGTGGGGGTACCGTTTGAAAGGATTGCTGTTGACATCGCTGGGCCCTTTCCTGAATCTGAATGGGGAAATCGATACACGCTGGTTGTAGCTGATTATTTCAGCAAGTGGCCCGAGGTCTACCCCATTCCCAACCAGGAAGCAACTACCGTAGCCGAACAGCTAGAGTTAAATTGGGTCAGTAGGTACGGCGTACCTGGCGAACTACATTCGGATCAAGGCCGAAACTTTGAGTCACTAGTTTTTGGCGAAATGTGCGAGCTGCTCGGAATACGGAAAAGGAGGACAACGCCGCTGCATCCCTGATCCGATGGAATGGTCGAACCTTTCAACGGCACGCTCAATAAACACCTGGCCAAAATGGTTGACGAGAACCAAAGGGACTGGGACCGACATATCCCACTATTTTTGATGGCGTATAGAGCCGCTGAACATGCCCCAGCCAAAGTCATTTTTGGAAAGACTATTCGTTTGCCAGCCGATATAAAGTTCGGAACACCCCCTGAGAAACCCCAAACGGTCTCGGAGTACGCAAGTGATCTAAGACAACGGTTGAATGAGATACATCGGACAGTGCGAAAACACCTCGAATTGGCTACTGACCGCATAAAGACCAGGTATGATCTAAAGGCTAATTCTACTGGCTTCCAGCAAGATGACTTGGTGTGGCTTTATAACCCGCAACGGCGAAAGGGTAGGTCTCCAAAGTTGCAACATAATTGAGAGGGACCATACCGAGTTACAAAGCGAATCAACGATGTCGTATACCGAATACAGGAACATCGTAAGCAGAGAGCTAAAATGAAAATCGTGCATCTGGACCGTCTTGCCCCATATTACACCCAGGAAGAATTGACTACAAATAGCGACACATCTTTTCGGGGCGAAAAGAACTGAGGTGGGGGCAGTGTTGCATGCACAAATAATTACATGTACAAATAATTCGGCGAGCTACTGTCGCAATTGTTTTCACAATCATTAAGAACGTCAACAAATGAATTTACTCGAACCCACGAGAACCCAACAAGCATGGTCAACATCTGCAAGTGACGTCACTCCATTCATTAATTTGCTCGAATCTACCAGGTACCTCTCGGTAGAACATTCGCCAATGTACGAGAAATGGGTGAATAGGTAGAGACCCTATATAAAGGCGAGCTGAATGAATGGGGGGAATCATTCATTCGACCGCGATAAAAACTTGCGATAGTGTGTGGAAAGCGAATTGAAAAGCGAACAAGTAATAGTGAGGTGATTTTGATAAGACAATTGCGATAAGAAATTTATGGACAAGTGTTACATTTTTAATAGTGAAAATTAAAATTAGTGAAAGTGTTAAATCGATTATTGTGCACTTTTGTAATTAAATAAACTCTTTTAACTTAAATAAAAAAAACGTTGCGTTTTCACTTTCCCGGAACATTAAAATTATTATTGGCCGCGAACCATAACGCGCGACAGTATGTATCTCAAAAGACTGCATTATTTATATGCTGCATGAAATTTTGGGCATTAGAAAGCTGTCAGTGAAATAGTTGCCACGTTTGCCCACTCGGGACAACAATCGCAACCGTGAGATCACTTCAGAGCAGGGATTAGCGCTGTTTGAGCGCAATCCAAAGGAGTATGTGCATCATTTTGTGAACTTCGACGAAACATGGCTCCATTGGTACACACCAGAGACCAAGTAGTAGTGAAAACAGTAGACTCGACCAAGCAAACGTGCTTCAAAGAAAGCGAAGACGGTTCTATCGGCCAGAAGGGTGATGGACACCGTTTTCTGGGACTCACAAGGTGTCATCTGCATCGACTACTTGGAAAAGCGCAAAGTAGTCACAAGGCTCTACTACATCAAATCACTGGGCCAATTCAATGCCGGATTGCAGAAAAAAAGGCTCCATTTGCCAAAAAATGGCTCTTCCACCATGACAACGTACCGGCTCATACGTCCGCCGTTACCTCGGTCATATTGGGCTACGAACTGCTACCTCATCCGCCGTATTCTCCAGATTTGGCCTCGAGTGAAATGTTTTTTTTTGTTTTCAAACTATAAATTTGAGCCGCATGATAAAAGTTATCGCCGCCACGGAGTCTGTCTTTGTGGACTTCTCGAAAACGTATTTTTCAGACGGCTCAAAGAAGTTGGAGCTTCGTTGGGTCAAGTATATTGAGCTAAGAGGAGATTATATTGAGAAATAAACCGCAAGTTATCTAAAATTTTGGGACCGCTCTCGTATTGCTCGGATAAAGAAATATTAAATTTACAGTATTTATTGAAAAATCAATATTAATGGTGAGTTTCTCCATTTATTTTCCAATCTGAAATATGGTTCTGTAAAATTTTTTCCAACATTTGCTATTGATTTATGGAAAATTTCAGCTGTTACTGGGCATACTTGAATAGCAAAACATACCAAAATATATATAATGCCAATTCGACCGCCATAATAACTCATTATTTACCGTAGGTAAGTATATAAATGATTGTAGTCTGTGTGGGGCTGTGAGTTAAAGCACACTCTTCTTGCGCAGCAGCTCCCAATTTCAAACCTTGGTCGAAGCATCGAGTTTGAGCTTCTGATGCTGCACCCAGCTGTGATGGGTACTACTAATTGTAAAATTACGTAATAATCTCATGGTTGAGCATTATATTGACCATATCACCTCGAATTTCGTTATTGTCATGGAATGAGATACCCTAACAATAAACCTCAACGCCAAGGTTCGGATTTGGAATTAAATTTATAAATTCGTAAGCCTAATTGATTTCAAACTATTTACATATTGTAAAATTTGAGCTTTCAGTTCTTTTCTCTGTTCATTGCTTGTTGGCTTTCAAGATCTTACTTAAAGCTGCTTCCTCTAAGATTAGAGAGTTTTAGTTTCAACTTTACTAATTTATGGTATCTTCAAAAATAAAAAAAAATTGAAAACTTTTAATTATTAGAGTCTTCCGGTTTTGACAAAGATTTTATCATTTATAGTTGATTTACTTTGTTTCAATCAAAAACCAAAACTTGCATTAGAAAATAAGTAACATAATTGAAATATTCTTTGGAGCAAGTACTTCAATAATAAAAAAAAATATATATTACAAATATATTGTATGGAAATTTGCAATCCCTTTTATGCAAATCCAGCTCCTGAAGTTACTCAGTGTGACAAACACTTAAAACAAAGATACTACTTTTTCCCTTGTATCTGTTCCCGATACTTCCTGCTTTCGAGATAAATGCCTTCATTCTCCTTGACTAGCACTTCCGCAAAAAGGTGAATGTGTCTAGGAAAATGTTGAAAAACGATCTCACAACCAGATTTCCACATGTCCAATTTCATATGAAAATATAGTCAGTTTGGATAACAGACTGGCGGTCATGGAGAAGCAACCAAGCACTTGCTCTCGACTAGACTAGAATGAATGAAATCTTGATTCACATTTGGTATTCAAATATGGAGCCATATATTACTTAACTGAATTAGAATGCGATATGATATAATTAGATTGGGTTATTTATGGTGGCTGATAGATTAGGGTAAAGGACAAGATTGATGCGACTGGTGGAGTCGGATGAGCCCAGCGATACGATGCTGGTGGGAGAAAGATAACAGCCAATATATAATTGAATTAGAGTAGTTTCCTGTTTTTGATGCTCATTAATCATAATATGTGTTACTCTCTGATATTTAACTTACATCGTTGTCAACCATATTCGAACACCATCAACGGCTTATGTTCTATCCTTATAATCGAAAATCAATTTTAATTAGAATGATTAATATATGATTTCTGCTTCATTATTTTAATGCATAAGGTACTTCAGGGCATTTTTGAATTGATCCTGAAGATGATGGGCTCATACTTGTCTATAATGAAATTTCCTTGGGTGAACCTTACTTTGTTTCGCACCTATTAAAAGACTAGGGGCCTAAATAACTCTTAGATATATTTATCTTCATTACCCATTAAAGCACAATTCAACAGCTCCCAGTGGTAATAATTTGAAATTCCTATCATTCACAGAGTTCTAACATTCAAAACTTGGATAAAACGATTCCATATTCGAAATATTCCAAATTGCCCTCCGGCCTGCATTAGACTTTGAATTATGGTAGTTAGTAGTTGCGACTTTCGAAAAAGTTTTTTGATTCGTTCGAACGTCCAGATGGTAGTTTCTCGTTCTTGTGTTCATTCTGTGAGTGGCTATTTATAGGGTCCAGCAATCTATCAAGAGAAGGAGATGCTCTGTCCCACACTAAATGACTTGGGTGTTGAACTTCAGTCAGTCTGTTCAAATCAAACGACATAAAAGTCAGAAATTCGTAAAGGTACCACCGCTACCGAAAAACTTTCTGGTATTATTCCAATGAAAGGGAAAAAAGGGAACAGGCCAAGTTTTAATGGTCATTGGAATTAATGAGGGACTTTTATGATGACGGTCAGGATGCTCTTGAAAATTTTCTAGCGGGAGGACTATATTTAATATGCAGGGATGTAAAGTTTTGTGTTTTTAAGTCGATAAATAATATGTTTAGGAAGTTTCATGATTCCAACGTGCTTGGAATGTTAATAGTTATTTTAATTTTAAATTTGAATTTAACTCTTTTCAAGTGTCTTACTGTGAATTAATATAAAATCTCAAGGCAGGGTGTTTTTGGAACATGATGAAGCACCTTTCATATTTTAAGGTAAGTGTATAAATTAAGTAGGTACATGTATATATATATATATATATATATATATATATATACATATATATATATATATATATATATATATATATATATATATATATATATATATATATATATATATATACATACATATATATATATATATATATATATATATATATTTATATATTTATATATATATGTGTATATATATATACATATATATATATATATATATATATATATATATATATATATATATATATATATATATATATATATATATACATATGTATGTATAAGGTGCGCTCCAAAATGAGCGTAACTTTTGTCATAACATAGTTTTTGGTGGCGCCATTTGTGAATGAGATTATGCGTTAGAAAGTTACATCCCTCCTTAACTCCTAGTGCAAGTTTGGTGACACTTGATTCGGTGGAAGCGAAGTTATTGCATCTGAAGTAACAGTATGTTTGTGTCATCTGTATAGAAATGAATTTCGAACAAAGAGCTAACATCAAATGTTGTTTTAAAATCGGGAAAACGTTTGCCAAAACATTTGAATTGATGAAAAAAGTTTATGGTGATGATTGTTTATCTCTTGCCAGAGCTCATGAGTGGTTTACACGTTTCAGAGATGGTCGTGAGGACATAAATGACGATGAACATACGGGCCGCCCAAAATCAGTGATTACCGAAAACTCCATCGAAAGTGTGCGTAAATTTATAAAAAATGTTGAAATTCATGGGATCGGGGTTGAATACCTCCAAAACATCAATTTATCGCATTTCAACCGATCATTTGGGCTTACGAAAAGTCTGTGCACGTTTTGTTATGCATGACCCCTTTCTTCATAGAACACTTTGTATTGAGAAGGAATATACCGCTCTGGTTTTCAAATGTCTGCTAGTTTCAAATAGTTTATTGGCATGTGCAACGTACAGGTTTGATATGATGAGGCAGTGGGAAGAGGTGAGCTCCAGAAAGTTTAGCCAGTGATAAGGTTTCCTCTTTCAGTTTGTAAGGTTTTTCGCTCGTTTGTCCAAGATTTCCCCGCGGGAATGTAAACCGACCTGTCATCGGTTAAATGACGTGTAGTTCCGGTTAGCCATAACGGGCCCAATGCAACAGGTCAACGGGCCCGGGTAATCATAGTCTACTCCGAGGCGAATGCTTGCAGGCTAGCAAATTTGGAAAGAAATTTTTTGTTTTTTTTTTGTGGTAGGGAGGTGAAGGCATTTACGCCTGCTGAGTCGAAATTATGGCACCGCATACCCGACCCGAATCAATGAATAGCGGATTATAATGAACCTTGCCCGCTCGATGACATACTACCCGTCCGATTCCATCACCACTGAAAAACTAACCTGCTGAAAGAAAAAACCTTTTTGTATTCAAAAATTCATGTATGATAATGTGAAGATCTTTTGTTTAGCAAACACAAACATTATAAGCACATTAAAAAAATTCATTTAAATTCATGAATTTTCCAACATAATATTTTTTTATTTGCAAAATACACTAATCAAAACGAATATTCCTAAATGAATACTTTTTGATCAATTGTTGAACAGTATGTACAAGTAAATGATATCAAAATGAATTTTTATGTCAAGCAGACGTATTCTTCATTTCTTATTTTGATAATTTAGTCAAAACAATTTGAAACAGATGAGAATACTTATTAAACAAATTGAGTAAGCAGGAGAGTACTCCTACCAGAAGGTCTTTGTAAACATCGTAGGGTTAGAATCAAGTTTTCTAATGGCGTGAATCGATAACTTGAATTATTCATCCAATTTTTACAAAAGATGCACAGTTTCTTTCATATGCACAGTGCAGCCGCCATTTCGATCTAGTTTAAAAGATTTTCCTGAATGCTCGGCCGATTGAACGTGTTCAAGTGAAACACTATTCCTTAAATTTTCATGAAAATTGAAACAAAATAAAAGTGCCAAAGTCAATTTTAAATATATATAGGGTTTTCCAATAAGAAGTATTATTTTGAATAGATCTTGTGATTTAACACCTTGCGACTTTTTCCTTTGGAGCCACGTGTTAGAGAAGGTCTACGCCAATAGCTCAGCGTCGATTCAAGATCTCAAAGATGAAATTCGTGAGGCTATCGAGGACATAGGGCAACCACTTTGCGATTTGGTTATGGAAAATTTCATGAAGAGGATATTGTCCTGTAAGCGTGGTTATGGTGATTATTTGCCTGATGTTGATTTTTACTTTTAACAGCATATCTTCTTCTTTATAATAAAATAAACATCCGATCATTTATATTAAAAGATGGCATTTTTCTTTAAATATGAAAATAACACCTCTTATTGGAAAACCCTATATCAACCACAAACACGTGTTATTTGTGTTGTAATTCCATATAATTGAAATGGCTATAACTCACATGATTATGATTCGATCTCAATTAAATATTGTGAACATTTATATCTTATATAAGTCTATATAACTACAAAATTTCAAGACGTTTAAAGGTACGGTTTTGATTTTATGGGCAAAAATGAAAAATCGACAAATCATACTATTATTAACAAATTTGAGTGAATTCCGATTTCTAAGGTAATTGTTGCCCATGCACTCATAAAAGCCCACGTTCTTGATAATGTTCAGATTTTTCGGCTGAAAGGTGTCCAATCGCGAGGGGGGGACACAAATTTTGGGTACATTTTGCCTTCCCCAGGACCCCCTAATTCATAAAATCGTTTTATTATTTCAGGTTCTAAAAGATCAAATCAAGACCTTTCATTTAATACCCCACTCGACTACTTTTAATGAAAAAAAATTTTAAGGGCTAATTCGTTATTAGGGGGGACTCCCCTTAAAAAAATTTTAAATTTTTGTTAAGGCCTTAACTTTTGAGAGACCATCACTTCTGACCTTTTCACAAAATTTGAGCATTCTAGCTTCTATAGTTTCTGAGGAAATTAGCTGTGACGCACGGACAGACGGACGAACGGACAGACGGACGAACGGACAGTCGGACGGACAGACCGACAGACAGGTCACGAAATAGTAGGTCTTTGTAAAAAAAAAATTTTTAAAAACCTAAAAAGAGCATGAAAATTTAACTTGAAAATGAGACTATTTGCATAGAAAAAAATTCTAGAATAAAACTTCAATTAACAGAAATAAACATTATGTTGTTGTGCATTATGTTGTTGTGTAACTGTCTTTCAAATAATTTGCGAATTCCTTCAACATTTAAAGCATACAATAAAATGCGTGAAAGAGCTCTTCTTTCTTTCCCTTTCCTTTTCCTTTCTTTCCAAAAAAAACACGTACATTTCCACATTTATTAATACTTTATATTTAATTCATGTATTTTTTAACCATCATTTATTTAGGCTTTTCCATTATGTACATAACAATTATGTATCTTTATATGAACGCACCCTTAACCTTTTTTAATAAACTGTCAATATCAAAACGTAAGTAAAAGTCAACATTTTTATCATGGTAAAGTTCACGAACCAACCACGTTTGGAAATTTTTGAAAATTACTATCGAAACACTCGCTGATTGGAACTTTATAAATGCTTACTCCAATTTTCGGTACTAATAATCGTCCCCTCCGACAATCTGTGCGTGCTATAGTAGATAGGTTTAACGCCAAATTTCACTATTGGACATTCCGGTGCCAAAAAGATGTCATAGCGCTCGAGGCTAACGAAATATCGCAGCAGTCCATTCCACTTCCTTCTCTAGGATTGGGCATCGCTCGAAAACCACTGTGGCGTATTTTCCGAAAACGTCTTGGCTTGCATGGCTATAAGATCAAATTGACTCAAGACCTAAATTACTTATGGAATTTTTTGCAGCTACATAAATAATATAATAATAATAATAATTTTTCTGAAAAATTATTAGAGAAGAAAAATGTTAGAAGAAGGTGGTTTCCACGTGTGCACTAATTCTCCTTTCTACTTATTCGAACTCAATATATATATATATATATATATATATATATATATATAATATATATATATATATATATATATATATATATATATATATATATATATATATATATATATATATATGGGATATAACGAAATTTGGTACCTCGCTAGAGGTTGCCATTTTGCTCCGATTTTCACAAAATTTTCAGGAAAGGTGTATCGGGTAAATATCTCGGTTTAGTTTGTGAACCAGCTATATCGGCTGGGCAAAAACGAAATGGCCGCCGTTTTAGACGAAAAATCGTAATTTCTGTTCTGAAGAGAGTATTGCTCTGATTTGGATGAAATTTAGTACAAAGGTTCACTGATGTATGTGATGAATCTCACAATAAAAATCTAAAGTCGGTACGGCAGAAACAAAATCGCGGCCGCTCAAAGGTCGGTAAACGTGCAAAATTTTGTTGTTGTAATAGTGGTCACAGCTTTCAACAGATTTTCATGAAATTTGGCAGTTGGATAGAAGTTATAAGTATCTAAAGAATTACGTGAAAAAACTGGAGGTCAAGTGACAAAAAACAAAATGACGGCCAGTTGAAACTCAAAATTTCAAAGGCTTCTAAAAGTCGCAATTTTGATCCGACATATATGAAACTCAGGTCCAAGATAGACATTACTTAGATCTACAGAATTTGATATTTTGGTGATTTCATATGAGCAAATTGCAAAATGGCGGCGGTTTAAATATGCGTTATTTCCGGTTTTCGTGGCCCTCTAGCGGTCACATTTTCCAGCGGATTTTGATGAAACTTGAGATTATGGATCTCTGTACTACGTTCTTGTATCATGCAGAAAATTATTAAATTGAATGAAAAATAAAAAAAAGTCAAAAATTTAAAACCCAATATTTTTAGCTGCCATTTTCACTAAAAATTTAATTATTTTACCCTGTCTAGATTGAAACTCCGATTTGAACGAGATTTGGCACATTGATTGATGAGGTCCTAGCCCAACAAGATTTAAAATAGTGCAAAATCAAATGCATGCATTCGAAATGGCGGCTCCCAAAGGTCAGAAGGCAAGTGCAATTCGCTATATTAGTAGCAACTGAAATAATGTATATTTTTCATGGAAACGTTTTAAATGACTTACCTTGAAAGTATTTATGCATCAGACTATTTTTTAAATATTGTAAAATATGTATAACAATCCCCTAAAAAATTATCAAATCGCGACGTGTCTGTCTGTCCGTCCGTTTGTTCGTGCGTCACAAGTTTTCTCGCAAACCACATAAGCTAGAATGAGGAAATTTTCTGCGTATGTCAAAAGTGGTGCCTCTTGAAATTTGCAGCGTAAGAAAGTATTTTAAAGTGTTTAAGGGTGTCTCCCCATATAGGGGGGGGCGACATAAACATTTTTTAGGGTTTTGTAAAATAATTTTACAAAACCCTTCTAAAATCGCGTCCTGTCTGTCCGTCTGTCCGTCTGTCTGTCCGTCCGTCCGTCCGTCCTTCCGTCCGTCCGCCCGTGTGTCACAGCAGTTTTTCTCGGAAACTACTTAAGCTAGAAGCATCAAATTTTGTATGTAGGTGTAAACTGGTGCTCTCTTCAAAGTTCAATTATAAAAAAAATTATTTAAGGTATTTAAGGGGGGTCTCCCCATATAAGGGAGTGACCCCCCGAAAAAAAAATTCATTGAAGGTAGCCGATATGGGTATCAAATGAAAGGTCTTGATGAGAACTTTTCAAAACAGGTCTTTGTTTGGCAAAGTTTGCTTTAAGGGGCGCACAGGGAGGGGAAATACACGAAAAATTTGTGTCCCCCCCCCCCCTCGCGATTGGACACCTGTGATCCGAAAAATCTGAAAAAAATCAGGAATGTAGGCCTTGGTGAGTACAACAACAACAAATACGTTAGAAGTCGTAATTCACTCAACTTTGTTAGTAATAGTATGATTTATCGATTTTATGTTTTCTTGAATAAAATCTTCAGGGTACCTTTGAATTCAATGAAATTTAGTACACAGATGACTATTTATAAGATTAATAGACCCTGCAAGTTTCATAAAGATTGAATTATATTTAGCGAAGTTATAGCGGTTGAATTTTCCCGTATTACTATGGAACAATATGCGCTGCATGTAATACTATGGCAACGTATAGCTATGGAACAATATGCGCTTTTTACCGACTCAGCTACTACAGTTTTGCTAGGATTTGCATGAAAATTTCAGGAATGATAGGTGTCATGTATATCTTTGAGAATCGGTTCAGCTAGTGGTATCAGTAATCGTAAAACAAAATGGTGGCTGTTTTAAATGCGAAGATTGAATAATTTTGAGTTATTTTTTCCCAACTTCAACGTTCAAGGTCCATGCTTTGAAAACTTGATTCAATTTAATGAATGACTGAAGATGAGGACCTACAATTATCACTCATAAGTGAAACAAGTCAAGGAGGCGGGAGAGAGCTCCTAGTAAAAGGGCTTTGTAACAACTCTAGGATTCGAAAAAATGGCCATGAATCGATGATAACAGTACAGGAGAGTGGCCCCTGAAAAAGCAAATTCATCAAACGTAGCCGATATGAGTATGAAATGAAAGTTTTCATGGGAGATTTTCAAAACCGTTCTTAAACTGTCAGTTTCTGCTTCAGTGGGGCACTGGGGGGGAAATACATGAAAAATGTGGTTTCCTCCCTCACGAATGGACATCTGAAATAATTATCAAGGGAGATATTTATGAGTATAACAATAATAAAAACCTCAAAAGTCTAAATTCGTTCAACTTTGCTAATAATAGTATGATCTTCGAATTTCATATTTTCTCCAATAAAATCGTCATTGACATGCTTCTTGACTTTATTCAATCTGGTGACTGCATTTTGAAAATTGAATACAAAACCCTACTGACATGAGCGTAGGTCTGTTTACCCAACTTGTTTATTTCTGTAGCCCTCTAGCAGCCAAGTTTCTCAACAGATTCCGATAGAACTTGAAATTATAAGTTATTAAGGCAAGTTAATTTAATTTAATTATGCAAATCGGATGACAAATCAAAAAATCGAAAATTCACAGCTTAATGTATTTAGCAGCCATTTTCAATAAAAATTCAAAATGACGGCCCCTGATGGTTCAGAAAAGTATCGAAAATGTATATATTAATGGCAATGCAAGTGCTGATTGAACTTTCATGGAAATCTTTTGAAATTAACTATTTAAGCTATTTAAGCCAAAAAGTTATCACTTTTGTGTGGTACCCACTGTGAAACGTATAAACAGCAAATGTGAGAAGGGCGAACCCATTCTAAATATGTTTATAACAATTTATTACCCGCCGATTTTCAATATGTGATCCATACGTGTGCAACTCAATTTAATTAGCAAAATATTTGTCCCTCTATGAAGGGTTTCCAAATACAAACGGCGGCAGATTCTTTTTGTTAATAAATACCCAGTTAGTGCTACAAAAAAAGCAGTAAGAAGTCCAGTAGTAGGCAAGCCAAATTCTTTTTCGAAACCTCATGCTACATACGAGAAATTTACCTTTCCGCCTGGTGCTGCCAACAGGGATTTTTTAAATTACTTATGGAATTTTTAGCAGCTACATAAATGAGTTGCATATTTTTATAATAATTTTTCTGAAAAATTATTAGAGAAGAGAAATGTTAGAAAAAGGTGATTTTGACGTCTGTACTAATGAGGAGACCCTCTTAAACACTTTAAAATATTTTCTTACACTGCAAATTTCAAGAGGCACCACTTTTGAAATACGTAGAAAATTTCCTCATTCTAGCTTATGTGGTTTGCGAGAAAACTTGTGACGCACGAACAAACGGACGGACAGACAGACAAGTCGCGATTTGATAATTTTTTAGGGGATTGTTATACATATTTTACAATATTTAAAAAATAGTCTGATGCATAAATACTTTCAAGGTAAGTCATTTAAAACGTTCCCATGAAAAAAACTCAGTATTTCAGTTGCTACTAAAATAGCGAATTGCGCTTGCCTTCTGACCTTTGGGGGCCGCCATTTTGAATGCATGCATTTGACTATGGACTATTTTTAATGCCGAATCTCGTTCAAATCGGAGTTTCACTCTAGACAGGGCGAAATAATTAAATTTTTAGTGAAAATGGCAGCTAAAAATAGTGGGTTTTAAATTTTCGACTTTTTTTATTTTTCATTCAATTTTAATAATTTTCTGCAAAATACAAGAACATAGCATAGAGATCCATAATCTTAAGTTTCATCAAAATCCGCTGGAAAATGTGACCGCTAGAGCGCCACAAATACATGAAGAAAACGCATATTTAAACCGCCGCCATTTATAATTTGCGCATGCATGATCACGAAAATATCAAATTCTGTAGATCTAAGTAATGCCTATTTTGAAACCAAGTTTGATATATGTCGGATCAAAATTGTGACTTTTAAAAGCCTTTGAAATTCCGGGTTTCAACTGGCCGCCGTTTTGTTATTCGTGACCTGACCTCCAGTTTTTTCACGTTATTCTTTAGATACTTATAATTTCAATCCAACTGCCGAGTTTCACGAAAATCTGTTGAAAGCTTTGCCCACTAGTACAACAACAAAATTTTGCACGTTTACCGACCTTTGAGCGGCCGCGATTTTGTTTCTGCCGTACCGACTTTAGATTCTTATTGTGAGATTCATCACATACATCAGTGAACCTTTGTACCAAATTTCATCCAAATCAGAGCAATGCTTTGGTCAGAACAGAAATCACGATTTTTCGTCTAAAATGACAGCCATTTTGTTTTTGCCTGGCCGATATAGCCAATACTACCAAATTTCGTTATATCCCATATATATATATATATATATATATATTTTTTATATATATATATATATATATATATATATATATATATATATATATATATATATATATATATATGATACTCTCCGCAATAGGTAAATATCTCTCGAGAAATTTACCTAAAAAGCCATCGGAGTCATCCGAAAGAATGATCGATATCCGCGCGACGTAATGAAAAGCTTCAATGTCGTATGGATTTACATTAAATTGATGTGAAAAGGGTGAAATGATCCAATTAAAGTTTAGCTAATTCAAGAACTAAAGCCACTTGATCATTCAAAACGTCGAAACTTCTCCTATTGGGCTCTGGTGAAGCTTGAAGCAAATGAATAATCTCATCGAATCGAAAAATCATCTTCAGCGGTAAAGCTCATTTCTGGCTCAATGGCTTTGTTAATAAGCAAAATATGCATTATTGGCCAGCAACAAACCCACATGTGCTTCTTGAAACAACGCTGCATCTGCAAAAAATTACTGTTTGGTGAGGTTTTGATGCCAGAGGTGTGATTAGGCCGTATTTTTTCGTGGATGAAAACGACCGTCATGTTACCGTCAATGGAGAGCTCTATCGTGTTATGTTGGAAGATTATTTGCGGCCGAAATTGGATAACCTTGACATCAACAATATGTGGTTTCAAGAAGACAGTACATACGTACGATGCATATAGTATACAAAACAAGTTGGGTAAACAGACCTACGCTCATGTCAGAAGGGTTTTGTATTCAATTTACAAAATGCAGTCACCAGATCGAATCACATCAAGAAACATGTCAAAGACGATTTTATTGGAGAAAATATGAAATACGAAGATCATACTATTATTAACAAAGTTGAACGAATTTCGACTTCTGAGGTTTTTGGTATTGGTATACTCATAAATATCTCCCTTGATAATTATTTCACATGTCCAGCCGCGACGGAGGAAACACATTTTTCATGTATTTACCCCCTGAAGCAAAAACTGACAGTTTAACAACTGTTTTGAAAAGCTCCCATGTAAACTTTTATTTCATACTCATATCAGCTACGTTTGATGATTTTTTTTTCAGGGGCCACTCTCCTGTACTGTTATCATCGATTAATGGCCAATTTTTTCGAATCCTAGAATGGTTACGAAACCCTTTTGCTAGGAGCTCTCTCCCGCCTCCTTGACTTGTTTCACTTATAAGCATTAATTGTGGGTACTGATCTACAGTCATTCATTAAATTGAATCAAGTGTTCAAAGCATGCACCTTAAACGTTGAAGTTGGGAAAAAATAACTCAAAATTATTCAATCTTCGCATTTAAAACAGCCACTTTCTTGTTTTACGATTACTGATACCACCAGCTGAACCGATTCTCAAAGATGTACATGACACCTATCATTCCTGAAATTTTCATGCAAATCCTAGCAAAACTGTAGTGTCTGAGTCGGTAAAAAGCGCGTGTTGTTCCATAGCCATATGTTGCCATAGTAATAAATGCAGCGCATATTGTTCCATAGTAATACGGGAAAATTCAAACCACTATAACTTCGCTAAATATGATTAAATCTTTATGAAACTTTCAGGATAGATCAATCTTATAAATAGTCATCTGTGTACTGAATTTCGTTGCATTTAAGGGCACCGTTAAGATTTTATTCAAGAAAACATAAAATCGATAAATCATACTATTACTAACAAAGTTGAGTGAATTGCGACTTCTAACGTATTTGTTGTTGTTGTACTCATCAAGACCTACATTCTTGATTGTTTTCAGATTTTTCGGATCACAGGTGTCGAATCGCGAGGGGGGGGACACAAATTTTTCGTGTATTTCCCCTCCCTGTGCGCCCCTCGAAGCAAACTTTGCCAAACGAAGACCTGTTTTGAAAAGTTCTCATCAAGACCTTTCATTTGATACCCATATCGGCCACCTTCAATGAAATTTTTTATTCGGGGGGTCACTCCCCTATATGGGGAGACCCCCCTTAAATGCCTTATAAAATTTTTTTGTAGTTGAACTTTGAAGAGATCACCACTTCACACCTACATACAAAATTTGATGTTTCTAGCTTAAGCAGTTTCCGAGAAAAACTGCTGTGACACACGGACGGACGGACGGACGGACGGACGGACAGACAGACAGACGGACAGACGGACAGACAGGAAGCGATTTTAGAAGGGTTTTGTAAAATTATTTTACAAAACCCTAAAAACACTGATATTCAAAAGAAATGTAGGATATATTTTATTTTTAAGTTGAGTAATACAATTTCCTAGAAAAACTAATACAAAAAATATGATGATAATACCTATATGTACAGTAATTATATTTTTATTCAAATAAAGAGTCAACTTGCTCGTCATCTAAATCGGGTTCTGAGTAGGGATCTGCCGGCAATAGCAGTTCTATTGTTTCGGGACAAAAACCTTTTGATATAGATGTCTTTTTGGGCCTCAGACTGCTTATCAGTGGATCCGAAGTCAATAGTAATCTGTGATAAACATCTAGATTACAGTGTTCTCTAGAAAACTTCCTAGCGAAGTTCTGACGATATAAGCGGAAATGTTTATTACGAGCCTCTGCAGCCTCCTCCGACAATTGACCTATTGGTAGCAAAGCTGTTTCAATGATAGTTGCTCCATGTATTAAAGTTTTATGCATAGTCGGTGTCATAGGGTGCCATCCATATAAGTCTATATACAATTTTGCTGTTTCTTCGGCGTATTTTTCGTATTTTTTTGTATCAATTCTATGGCCACTTGCAATAGTCTCTAATATAACTTTTAATCTGTAAATTAATTCGTAGTTTATACCGGTTATGTCTGCCGCCAATTGGGGATTTGCGAAAAATCTTCTACTGGTATTACCATCATTAGTATTTCCAAAATTAGTCTTAGGCATGTCCACCAGTAATCCAGTTTCAATCCGAAACCTCTCTTGGATGTGAATTTCTGTTTGTGCTTCTAGTTCTTTCTCTTTGTCAGTCTTCCTCTCTCTATATTTTTTAACAGGTAATTTATATGTCAAATGTAAAACACTTTCAAATAGTCTAATTCTGGCGTGCAATATAGAGAGCCCAAAATTAATACCAGTTGATCTTGACTCCTTTTTATCAATTTTGTTAAAGTCTTTCGATGTTGCACCACAGATATAGCACCGACTAGTAGACTTGGTTCCGGTTGCAGCGTTACATATTGTTCCGTCCACCATAGTCATCAGAAAAGAATGGTTAAAAGTGAATTTGATATCGTTCAAATTTATTTCTGTTGCTTTTAGTCCTTTCACGGATTCTTCGACGTTATTTATTTCTTCCTTTGTCACATCAGTTGATTCTTTCAAAAATCGAAATCTTATTGGACGGCAAAATCGTGGGGACGAGGGCGTAGGGTTTTGCCATATTACTTTTTTATTATTCTTTCCACACACTACTTTAAGTGGCACAAATGAGCTCAAAAATTAATTAGCATCTGATTCCATATCATCACCGAATTTTTGTTTGTATTTAGCTTGCTGAGAGCCATCGCAACCCCATTTACAAATTATATTCAAGGAATTTCTCTCTTCTTCCTTAAGAGTTAATAGTACATCTTGCAAGAAAATTGATAACCGCTTAACGGTATTGTCAACAAGGCTCTGTAAGCTGCTCTCCGCACAGGTGCTCGTGACCCGCAAACATTCCTTTGGAGGATAGCATTCTTGTTTAACTTTTAACAAAAGGTAATATGGAGGATAAAATGCCTTATTTGTATTTCGGATGATTTCGTACTGACGTCTTGTAAGGTCAGCCTCAACGAACATTGTCAGAGCTAGTAATGGTGTCAAAGGAGTAACACCATCTTTTTTTTCTTTTTCTTCGACTGCTTTTTTATATTCGTGAGCTCGAGCAGGATCATTTGTTATTTCTTTAAGAATACTCGACGCATCTCTTTTTCCTTGTACTCTTAAGGTTGTTTGTGCAGCGTGGACAATGACGTCATCTTCGACATTTAACCTAATTTCTTCAGCTTTTCGACGCTTAGTTCGTTCACTTGCTTTATCGAAAGTTTTCAAAGGCCGCCCTGGTCGATTCAACAATTTTGAAGGAAGTTCGAAAGTTCCCTCTAGCCAAGACTCGTTGTATTTCAAAAAATCGTCTTCCTTTCTGTGACATTTCATCCACCTTTCCTTTAATTTTGCTTTAAATGAAGAAAATCGGAGTTTTATTGTTTTTAAATCATCATCAGTAGTGCCATAGTTCGATAGTAAGTGATTTTCCAAATAATCGAGACTTGCTTCGAGATTTGGTAAATTCTGGTCTCTCATTATTCCATAAAGGTATCTCCGGGTAACAATTTTCACACCTGATGTGCTGGCAGTTCCTAAAATAGCGAAATACAATGATTATTCAAATAAGAAGAAAAATGAATATTTTATTGAAAAAAACTTTGTCGTTAAAAATGAGCCTCTTTTCATTATCTGCAAGTTTCTGCAGCTAATTTTAGTAATATTTACAAAAAGAAGGATGGTACTTCAAAATAAAAATAAAACGAACACGGAGTTTAAAGGAGAAATACGACAAATTCACTTACTACTCACTTATTACTCTAAAATTTGTCGAAGAAAACACTCTTTGTTATATACTACGTAATTATATTAAAAAATAATACCTGGTTTATCGAAATCCATCACCTTCACTTCAAAAACTGACACTGGTATAGAAATATTTATGTTCAAACTTGTGGTTGCTTTAAAGACTGTGACCTCGAAGAAGAACGCACTTGTTGACGGTCAAGGTCCAACTACCGCTGCACGCTCGGAATGTGGGGGGATCGTTTTAATGGGTGATTTAGGATTTGCTGAAATGTTTTCTAATCATTGATAATTTGTTTTAAATGGTTACCCTTAGTTTCAAAATCCAATTTTGGCCGCGTAGATCGTTAAAATTGACGTCTGTGCAGCGCTTCCAACTGTCTCGGTCCGTTGACCGTGTAGTCCAATTTTGAAATTAAAACTTTCTTCGTCGATCACGTTAGACCAGCGTTTCCTCGGTCTCCCCACTGGTCCACGGCCTTCAGTTCTCCCAACGAATAACTTTTTGGGAATCCGTTGTTCATCCATACGATTCATGTGTCCAGCGCATTGCAGCTTTTGCAGCCTTACAATCGTTGAGACTTTCGGTTTGTCTAAAATTTCATACAGCTCATAGTTGTACCAAATTCACCATTAGCCCCATCTAGCTTCGCTCCGATCACTCACTTCAGGACCCGTCACTCAAAGGAGTTCAATATATTTGCGGATGCTTGGGTTAGGGTCCATGTTTCACACCGATAGCATAACACAGGTCTTATCACAGATTTATATACTTGATGCTTTGTTTTTCTGTGTATGCAGCTGGTCTTCAGGATCGTCAAAACTGAAAAAATATTTTGTTTGCGAGCTGTATTCTTCGGGGTATTTCGTCTCTTTCATTCGCCGTTTTCGTTATTTTGGTGCCTAAATACACAAATTGCCAATATTCGCAATACTGTATACGGCAGTGTGATATTTTGTGTATTTGAGGTATTTTTCCTTGACTGCGTCATGAGCTTCGTTTTATTTTCATTGATTTGTAGCCTTACTAGTTTTACTTCACTTTCGAGATTCAGGAAGAGTTCTTTGGCGGTTATTAATGCAATGACAAAATGTTAATGTCGTCCGCATAGGCTACTACTTGGCACGACTTGTATTGTAATGTACCTCATGTATCGACAAGTAGCTATCTTATGATGTACTCTAGAGCCAACTTGAATAGTAATAGGGCCAGCCAATCTCCCTGCTTTAGTCTGATATTTGTGTCAAAGGCATAGCTGAGTTTCTTGTTATTGATGCGGACTTGGGAGGTCGTCAACGTCATTGTCGTTATGGTAAGACGGACTAATTTGGCTGGGATGCCAAAATCAAGCATTATTTGGTATAGTACGTTACGATCAATATTGTCGTGTACTTACTTAAAGTCAACGAAAATTTGGTGTACGTCTATGTTGAACTCTCAACATTTATCAAGTACTTGCTTGGCTCTAAACAATTGGTCTATTATCGATCTAACTGCTCGAAAACCACCTTTATACTCCCCAATAATGCTGCTGGTGCATGATCCGATTTTATTTTCTATTATCTTTGATAATATTTTGTACGCCGTACAAAGTAGTGATATGCCTCTATAATTTTCGCACTGTAACTTGTCACCTTTTTTTTGTGGATCGGGAATATAAGTGATTGGCTCCACTCTTTCGGCATATGTTCTTGTTGCCAAGTGTGCTGGATGACTTTGTGAATAGTTTTATGAACATTGCTGCCACCATATTTGATGAGCTCCACTGGAATCTCAAAGATGCCCGGGGCTCTATTATTCTTATGGGCTTTGATGAAGAACAAACATTACCTGGCATTAAAATAAAACTTTTTTTGATAAATAATTTAGTTATTTGTTTAAACTTGTTTTATGTTTTTGTGCCGAAAACTGTAGATAGAAAATATAAAATTTCAAAAACAAGCAAAATTTTTACTTAAAAATTGATTTAATGTAATTGAAAATGTTAATAACAACTTTATCCGAGCCAAAACGGCGAAAATTTTAATATTCTTTAAAATCTTTTATATGTTAATAACTTTAGTTACAAGGTGAAAAGTACTTTTGATAAAATGGTTTTTCGCGAACATTAAAACAAAAGTTGGGAGTAAGTTTATTTCAATTACTTAATCCTTCACCATATGCAAAAAACATTAGGTAAAAAGTCAGAGGGGTTTCACAGACCGGTGTTTACTTGAAGGTTTTGAAAATCATGTTGAAATGAATAATGTGAGTGAATTTGAATCTTCATGAATAACTTAGACAATGTACAAAGTCTTAAACTGTGTTATAAGTATTCAATTGTGACCTTATATAAAAAGTCTGCATTTCCTTGTTAGATACAAAGCCCATCCGGAAAGAGCTTCCTTCTACCTACAAAACTTCTTTGAATTCAAGACTGTATTGACTTGATTTCAGATTTAGTCTTTGATGAGATAGTTTTACCAAATAACACAAAACTATTGATAGTTGTTCTACAAAAATCAATGGACTAGCAACGAATCTCATTGAAGCTTTCCCAAATCACTTCTTGTATTACCAAAAGACCACAAAAAAAATCGTTACCCTCCCCTTTCGAGTATGTAATTTTCAAACGATTTCATGTCGTTTCAACTCTTACTTTATTCGCATCGAGGAGCAATGGTCAGGCAAATATCGTTAAATCTTTTCTTGTTTTCTGTCTACTATCTTCTGGTAAAAGGATATTCTGAAAGGAATTCTTTTGTGGCTTGCCAAGTTCAAAGCTGTAAGCACATGTTAGAGAGTTTTTTGTGTATCCTGGATAGCTGTAGCAGGAAAGACTCGACCAAGAAAACCGCTAAAAACATTGAAGCAGATAAGAAACTGCGACAGTTTCACATTGGTCAAAGCTTGCAAGTTCAATTTGCGGTGATTTTGTTGAAACGAGAAAAGATAACAAAAATATTTATCGATTAGTGGGAAGGATAGAGTTAAAGGGTTAAAATAAATTTAATTAGACTTTAATGCTATACAGGAATTAAATTTTCATTCTGAAGGAACAATTTATATTATTATGCTTTTGAAGATTTAAACACTTAAAATGAACTACCTTTTGCACTTTAATCAACCTACTTTGCTTACAGGAGCATCCGTCATCATATCCACTGATTTCCTTTAGATTAATACGATTTAAACATACATTCATCAGCTTACTTCATTTCAACTAGACTTTTCAATGAATAATAGAAGTCTAAACTTCTCATTAATGGTTGATCAACTTTAAAATCAAATTAGAGTACTGATTTATAGGAACAAAATGAGTAAAAACTAGACATTTACCTATGAAGATTTTTAAGTCCAACTTGTGTATAGAATAAAGTTTCTTGTGTTGTTTGAATGCACTTTTGTGGGTAGAGGTCGTGCAGTTGATCGATTATATTACAAAAGTTCCTTGATGTATAAGCGACGCAACAACGCAGCAAGGTATTCAGCTGATTGTCTAGATAGTTTGCGATCATATTATGAGTAAAATGACTCGCGTTATCATTCATCCAATGTGCATCACTTAAAAATTTTAAAATGCATTCTTATGAATAGCCTTAAGCTTCCCCGAGAAACAAGAGCTTACGCCATTTCCTGGGAAAGCACATATGAATAGGTAATTCGAAAATTATTACTAACCGTTCAGAATCGCCAAATTATGCATTCATTTGACAGAAACGACTTAATATTTTTGCATATAATATATAAAATCAGCACTATTAAGTCGTTTCTTGTTGAATATAATATATAAAATCAGGCAATCAAGGATGAATTTTATAGCACTTTAGAATCCAGAGTTGATGCATTGCGGTCGAATGGCGTTAAAATTGTTCTGGGTGACTTCAGTACAAAAATTGGCCGAGAAATTGTGGATAGAATAACAAACGGAGAGCACAGCCTCAATGCAGAGGCCAATGATAACGCACAACGTCTGATAGACTTTGGTACTAGAAGAGAGTGAAGAGAGTGCCACCAGCATTCTCGACATACGCTCGCTCCGCGGCGCTGCCTCTGATTCGGATCACTGTCTTATAATGGTCAAGTTCCAATTCCCCATCACTTCAAACATCAGTTACCCCAAAGTACCAGATACACAAGCTAAATGATAGCTTAGTAGCGTCTACATACATGTCAGCACGAGGAAATTTCGGGAGACAGATACGGTATCCAAAGCGGCCGAAGAGAAAACAAGTTGGGTAAACAGACCTACGGTCATGTCAGAAGGGTTTTGTATTCAATTTACAAAATGCAGTCACCAGATCGAATAAAATCAAGAAACGATTTTATTGGAGAAAATATGAAATTCGAAGATCATACCATTATTAACAAAGTTGAACGAATTTCGTGTTCTGAGATTTTTGTTGTTGTTATACTCATAAATATCTCCCTTGATAATTATTTCAGATACCCATTCGCTAGGGAGGAAACAGATTTCTCATGTATTTCCCCCCTGTGCCCCCACTGAAGCAAAAACTGACAGGTTAACAACTGTTTTGAAAAGCTCCCATGAAAACTTTCATTCATACTCATACCGGCTACGTTTGATGAATTTTTATTTTCAGGGGCCACTCTCCTGTACTGTTATCATCGATTAATGGCCAATTTTTTCGAATCCTAGAATGGTTACAAAGCCCTTTTGCTAGGAGCTCTCTCCCGCCTCCTTAACTTGCTTCGCTTATGAGTATTAATTGTAGGTACTCATCTTCAGTCATTCATTAAATTGAATCAAGTGTTCAAAGCATGCACCTTAAACGTTGAAGTTGGGAAAAAATAACTCAAAATTATTCAATCTTCGCATTTAAAACAGCCACTTTTTTGTTTTACGATTACTGATACCACTAGCTGAACCGATTCGCAAAGATATTCATGACACCTATCATTCCTGAAATTTTCACGCAAATCCTAGCAAAACTGTAGTGTCTGAGTCGGTAAAAAGCGCGTGTTGTTCCATAGCCATATGTTGCCATAGTAATAAATGCAGCGCATATTGTTCCATAGTAATACGGGAAAATTCAATCCGCTATAACTCCGCTAAATATAATTCAACCTTTATGAAACTTTCAGGATAGATCAACCTTATAAATAGTCATCTATGTACTGAATTTCATAGAATTTAAGGGTACCGTTAAAATTTTATTCAAGAAAACATAAAATCGATAAATCATACTATTACTAACAAAGTTGAGTGAATTGCGACTTCTAACGTACTTGTTGTTGTTGTACTCACCAAGGCCTACATTCCTGATTTTTTTCAGATTTTTCGGATCACAGGTGTCCAATCGCGAGGGGGGGGGGGACACAAATTTTTCGTGTATTTCCCCTCCCTGTGCGCCCCTCGAAGAAAACTTTGCCAAAAAAAGACCTGTTTTGAAAAGTTCTCATCAAGACCTTTCATTTGATACCCATATCGGCCACCTTCAATGAAATTTTTTTTTCGGGGGGTCACTCCCCTGTATGGGGAGACCCCCCTTAAATACCTTATAATTTTTTTTTTGTATTCGAACTTTGAAGAGAACACCACTTTACACCTACATACAAAATTTGATGTTTCTAGCTTAAGTAGTTTCCGAGAAAAACTGCTGTGACACACGGACGGACGGACGGACGGACGGACAGACAGACGGACAGACAGGACGCGATTTTAGAAGGGTTTTGTAAAATTATTTTACAAAACCCTAAAAAAGTAGGGACAACTGCTATGACAAAGAAGGCAAGGAAGCGGTTAAACAAAGAAACAAGGCGTACCAAAAATACATCCAGTGACCAACTCGGATCATAGAAAAATAAACAAAACCTTCCAACGATAAGCTAAACAAGTTGGGTAGACAGAACCATAGTATACTCAACTAGTACCCACACCTTTCGTTTACCCTGTGTTGCACACTTTTTGAATTTTCCCAGGGGCACGTCAGCTGATCCGGGGCTTGAGAGCTATTCCCATGTTTGGCGCGCTCAAGAAACAAAGCAAAATGCAAATAAAATTTCCGACGCACGTGTTCTTTTACGCATTCCAGAACACAGGAGTGCTGCCAGATCCTAATAAAAAACTAAAAGATTGCATGGAACGAATTTGTTTTTCTGCAAAGTTATTGATTTTTTGAGATATGGTAATCCTGAAATCTCTCATCGAAGCACATGTTTATATTCGCGCCAATCCTCGCGTCAGCACTTACCTATCTACCTGCTACCGAAGATTTATGGCTCGCTGTTCGGCTTGTGTTCGGATTTTTCCGAAGGGTGGATGGAGTGTGGTTACTAGTTGAGTATACTATGGACAGAACTACGCTCATCTCAAAAGGGTTTTGTGCTTAACCTACACTATGCGAATAAATAGGATGATTTAATTCAAGAAATACTTTTATGACATGTACAACAAATATATTCTTGCTTTAAAAGAGCTTCATTTTAATCAGCCAACATTTTGTTACCATGTTACTAAAATCATTGACTGACCTCAACCGAAATGTATTTTTGTCATTCATCTTATGTGAAAATTTGGAAAAAATTCAATCAAAAGTGTAGCGTCTGGTTCCAAGGAAAGCCCATGTAGTAGAAAAATCGTACATGATTGTTGTAATAGGAGGAAATTCAAATGGCTATAACATCGGTTAAATTTTATTGAAACTTATAGAATTAACGATATTTTGAACAACTACTTGAATGGCTCATTTCATTTAACTTTATGATACTGATACAGTTTTACTGATGAAAACGCATTTCAGCCTCTAAGTTATTAGTTATAGGATCTAGCTTCATGATTTCTAAGGGCTTTCCTAAAGAAACTTTGCAAAAACCTACCAGCTTCCTGTCCAATCCGTCCATCTGTCCGCTTGTCTGTCCACCTGTCTGTCCATCTGTTCGTCGATCTATGCGTCATAAAAAATTTCTTCCGAAACTATAGAAGCAGCAAAGCTGAGACTTTGTGAGAAGGTCAGAAGCTGTGGTCTCTCAAAGTTTAGGTCTTATCAAATATATCAAATTTTTTTAACCCTATTACGCATATGGGACACATTTATCCCTAATATTATTTTCAATTTTATGCTGAACTTTTTCAATCAAATCAATTTGTAAGTTGTTTTGCACAAACTCAATACAATGCTCTAATATATTCGCACCTGCAGCCCCAAAAAGAAACTGATTAGATAGAAAAAGTATTGGCGCGGATCTGTCAGTTTATAGTCGACTATAAGTTTGTTCAATATTCTGATTTTTAAAATAATTGGCGAGTTTTATATCGAGAAGTGTGAAGCCAATATATTCTTTGGTATGTTTTCTGTGTGTAGCATGTATATTTTGAAGGTCTTAGCGACCAAATATGATAATTCTTGAGAATAATTGTAAAGGGACGTGGCTGTCCCAGTATGCACGAACCAAGTCTTTTGATGATACTTTATAACTCGACTAAATACCAGTTTTTGTGATGTTTTCTGTGTTTATATAAGCACTTTTTCTGGAATATAGTTCGAAGTTTGATGCATTGGTTTCAAAATATGTCAACAAGAAGAAACAGGAGGTTTGCATTAACGGATTGTGAGATTTTCAAGCTTTTAGTGGCTGACAACAGTAATGACGAGCATGGATTAACATTAGACGAGGAAGATCAATAGTTTTTGGAACAAGACATTGATGGAGGTGTCTACACTGTTGTGATTGAACCCAGTATTTCACTGAACGTTAACGAAAATCTAGAGGTTGGAACACAAAGACAGGAAGAAATCGAGGAGGCGAATCATAAAAATTTTACATTGTCTTTCAATTGGAAGAAAAACTCCTACTTTCCACCTCCTTTCCTTGATCAAAAAGGATACAACCACTGCGAAATAAATATTTTAGATAGAACTATCACCTCATCTTACACCCCATTAAAAATTTTCAATGCAGTGACAAATTTTGATGAGCTAGTTGACAATATTTTTTTTTCATGAATCAGAACTATATGCATATCAAAATGGAAGACGTTTTGCTCTCTCTAGCGCAGAGGTGAAGGCATTCTTAGGGATAAACTATGTGATGGGATATCATATCCTGCCTACATTCTGCAGCTATTGGTCCTTAGATCCAGCTATGGGAGTTTCTTACATCGCAAACATAATGACACTCAATCGGTTTGAGGAGATAAGAAGAAATTTACACTTTATCTATAATAATTATAAACCATTAAAACTCAACCTTTTCATGATAGAGCATATCAGATTCGACCAGTTTTAGACCACTTTAACGAGAGCTTTCAAAACGCCATGAAAAACACGAAATTCGAGGCGATCGATGAACACATGGTCAAATTTAAAGGTCACAATATAATGAAACAGTACGTAAAAAATAAACCCGTCAAGTGGGGATTTAAAATGTGGTACAGAGCTAACTCAGCCACTGGCTATTTAATTGAATTTGACCTTTATAATGCTAGAAAACAAGGTGGTGCAGAAAGTGGATTAGAAGAGTCTATAGTTTTACAATTATCAAACAGGTTATAAGGTCTATGTTGTGAGCTTTACTTCGATAACTTTTCCAACTCTTTGTAGCTACAACATAAATTGGCCAGCATGAACATAAGAGCTTATGGAACAATTCATCCCAATAGGAAAAATACACTCAAAAATGTGCCTGCCAATAATAGTATGCAAGGAGGACAAACGTTTGACACCAGTTCCCAAGGAATTTCTTTTATTAAATAGATGGAAAATAAAGCTATTTTTATGTTGACACACTTCTTGTCCCCAATACCTGCTGCTACCGCGAAGACGAGGCTGCAAGGAAGTGGCGAAAAAATAAATGTCACATACCCCGAAGTCATTGTAAAATATAATAAAAACATGGGAGGCGTCGATTTGATGGACCAAAGAAAAGTTACTTATGAGGTGGACCGTAAAGCAAAAATCAAATACTACTTATGATTATTCTTTGATTTACTTGCTATTGCTATGAAAAATGCTTACATAGTGTACAGTAAAATGCACGAGAGAAAACAAATTGAAGGAACACTGCTTTCCAGCCTGAAATTCCACCAGGTTGTAAGTCGTTCTCTCATGACTGATTTCTTGTCTCGTCAGAGAACTCCTCCATCTTCCCTAATGACGAATAAGCGAAAAAGCTACACACAAAAACGGGGTATGTCTTCTCATTTCATTGTAAAGGCAAACATTAGGAAGAGGTGTGCACAATGTGCCAAATCTCGTGTTGAGAATCGAACAAACAATATTTGTTCAACTTGCAATGTTCACTTATGTTATACATCTGAAAGAAATTGTTTTGTAAAACTTCACTAAAAAATCGATTGCTTCCAACGCATTATCAATATTACTTGCAAATTTTCATATCTGTAGGTTTTCTTAATTTTATACTTTGCTCAATCTTTGATGCATACTGGGACACATCTGCCCCATTTTAAAAAGCATAAAAAGTAAAAAATTAAATTGAATATTTCATAACTTTATCTTTAAGTGAATCCAAATAAAAAGTTTTAGTTAAAATTTTGTTGTGTTTTTCTAAAGACTATGTGTGTGTAAGGGTTAAAGAGGCTCCCCCTTTATAATGAAGTGGCCCTTAACAAATTTTTTCATCAAATGTAGTCGAGTAGGGTATCAAAGGAAAAGTCTGAGCACTTTCAGAATCTGAAAAATAAGTCATTTTTTGCATTAGGAGTCCAGGAGGAGGCAAAATGACCGAACCATATTTGTGCCCCTCTCCTCACGATTGGACAACTTTTGAGCCAAAAATCTGTAAAAATTACGAAAACAGGTCTTTATGAGTCTGTTACGACAATAATCATTAACATATGCGAGTACTAATTGCTCGGAATTCTATAACAGTTGATCACGCCTCCATGCCTCGCTTACGACACGTTACGACAACAATCATTAACAAATACGAGTACGAATTGCTCAGAGTTCTGTTATAGTTGATCATGCCCCCATGCCTCGGTTACGACAACAATCATTAACATATGTGAGTACTAATCGCTCGGAATCGAATAACAGTTGATCATGCCCCCATGCCTCGCTTACGACACGTTACGACAACAATCATTAACATATGCAAGTACTAATTGCTCGGAATTCTATAACAGTTGATCACGCCTCCATGCCTCGCTTACGACACGTTACGACAACAATCATTAATAAAGACGAGTACTAATTGCTCAGAGTTCTGTTATAGTTGATCATGCCTCCATGCCTCGGTTACGACACGTTACGACAACAATCATTAACATATGCGAGTACTAATTGCTCAGAATCGTAGACAGTTGATCACGCTCCCCATGCCTCGATCGTCGTACGTAGTGTTTTTTCTGCGAGCAAACAAGCAATGTATGCTTCACCGCCCTTATTTAGGGAACAGCGACACCCTATACAGAATATATAATCGCAATTTATTGTATATAAGAGCCTTATATCTAACGTTTCATTGGTCAAGTCACTAAATTGTCTCCCCGGCAAATTCCACACGCATACTTGGTAGTTCATACAATTACCATATTGAGAGCACATGGCAAACATGAACACAATTGAATGTGTGTACTATGCGCAATCTGCTCAACTGAGTATCAATTCGCCGCAACAACCAACTCAGAAATCATATGAGGAGAAGTCGTCGAATATTCAGATATATAAATACTGAAGACCAAAAGAGCAAAAGCATAAGTTTGGAGCTGGCGTTCCTTTTCATGCAACAAGATAGTTCCCCAGGAACGAGAGAGGAATGAATTCGTAAAGCAAATTAAGGGGAACTCGCTCGTTAACAAACTCAGCGTTTTGCAGTTAACTGGAGCGAAGGTCTACGGCTCCCACTAGCAATGCAAGCAATCCGTTTGTATTTAATCTACTGGCGAATTGGACAAGGGAGCCAGCATTAACACAAGTCTCGAGGAGAGACTGCCGGAGACAATTGCGGTCGGAGGAGATATTTGCGCCATCAACAAAATGTGATTGTAAGGAGTTAAAACAGAGTTTTTTTATGCCTAACCCGGTGAAACTCTAGTTTTAGCCATTTCATTAGTAATTTATTGCTATCAGTGTTTAAAAATAAACTCTAACGCAATGACCTTTTTGTCAACTTTCACGATTGCGCTAAAGTGAGTTCAATTTATTCACTAATTCTCTTTTTATGTATAGTTCAACACCAATACTGAAATTTCCTAGTGAAGGCATCCACGGGAGTCGAAGTGGACAGCTGCACGAGTTCAATTCAGAGTTTCTTTAGGCCCAAGCCGGTGAAACTCTAGTTCTAGCCTTTATCTACGTACACCATTGAATACAAACCATGATACAAGGGTCGCCATCAACAGTACTTGCCATCAACATCAATTATTTTCAAGTGGAGATTGCTTTGAATTAATTTCTTTAGAATGCATCTATTTTAACAATGGAAATTAGGAGTTCCTTAAATGACACCTTTGTGACGAAGAATGTGAAATTCAACAATACCCAAAGCATTTGTGTGTGCAAAATAACGAATTGTCAAACAAGAATAAAGATCCTTTGTATTTAAATGAAAAAAAAAGGTTCTTCTTATTTCTAAAGGACAGCTCCTTTTCCCTCTAGGTATCAAGGATTGTGATAGTGTATGGTGAGGGGCAATCATTACGCCAGTACAGGCAGGGTAGTTGCATATACGTAGTAAGTCCAAGAGCAACAACTACTTCAGAAATCAAAATCCACTCAACACTGTTAATAACGGTATGATTTGTAAATTTTACTTTTCCCCCAAAAATCGAAACGATACCCTTAAACTTCTTAAGGTTTTGCATTTATAACGATTGATATAAGACCATTATGGCTACAAAATTTCATGGGAATCAAATCATAATTAAGTGAGCTATTGCCACTTTAATTGTATGGAATTACAAAAACAATAACACATGTTGATAGTTAATATATGTATATTTCAAATCGACTGCACTCTTATTTTCTTCAGATTTTCATGTAAATTTAAGGAATAGTGGTTTATTTGAATATGTTCAATGAACCGAGCATTCAGAAAAAATATTTAACATGGAACGAAATCGCAGTTCTTATCTGCCTATGAACGAAACTCTGCATCTTTTGGAGGAATTTAAACGATTTCTTAAACAAGCATTGGGTGAAAAATTCAAATCATCAATTCATGGCGTTACCTTAAACGTTGTAGTTGGGGAAAGATAACTCAAAATGATTCAATCTTCGCATTTAAAACAGCCACTATTTTGTTTTACGATTACTGATACCACTAGCTGAACCAATTCTCAAAGATATTAATGACTCCTATGTTATCATTGCTGAAACGTTCATACAAATCTGAGTCAGTAAAACGCGCATATTGTTCCATAGTAATACAGCGCATATTGTTCCATAGTAATACAGGAATACTCAAACCGTGATAACTTCGTTAAATACCACTTGATCTTTGTGAAACCTTCAAAATATGTCAATCTTATAAATGGCCATTTGTGTACTGAATTTTGTTAAATTTACAGGAACCATTAAGATTTTACTCAAGAAAATGTAAAATTGATAAATCATACTATTACTACGTTTTACGTTTTTTGGATGAACGGTGTCCAATCGTAAGGGGGATACGCGAAAATTTGTACATTTCCCCTTACCCTGCTCCCCACGGTACTGACAATGCTGATAATGCTCTCATCAAGGCCTTTTCAATGACATCCTCCTCGACTACCAACGGTGAAATTTGTTTATGAAGGGTCACCTTCTTATGTGGGGACTCCTTAAAACGCTTTGAAAAATTGGTCCGCCCCAAAATTTTCAAGAAGGCACCACTTCTGGCCTTTTCACAAAGTTTCATGGTTGTAGCTTTTATAGTTTCGGAGAAAAACTGCTTTGACATACAGACGGCCGGACGGACAGAGGTTGTGATTGCAACAGGGTTTTCTATTTTAATACAAAACCCTTTAAAGTGTAGCGAAGGAAAAAATCACTGAATGATTTCCCATAAAACGGTACGCGGCACGCAACACCCACTAGCTTCCAGTGCTCGCAGACTTGCTCCGACATATGCATCACCCGATCGCATTTTGCTTCTGTTTTGAGCAAGATCTAAATCCATTAATTTTTTTCAATGAAACATGCATCTTACCATTCTTAACAGCAACAATGTAGGTCAATTTGATGAATGCATGTCCGAATATTACCGGTATATGTTAGTCATAATCTGAAATCATAAATGCTTTGACCTGGCCAATTTTAACATGAAAGCTAGTAATCCCCTTGCTCACTGCCACACTTTTTCTGTATCCATGTAATGTGACAACATCCACCATATCCACTTTTAAATTTAATTGTCAAGCCTCACTCCATTTCCATCCAACTCGTCAAAAATTTCATACAGCCCATGGTTGTATCGAATTTACCGTTGGTCCCCGTCTAGCTTCGCTCCGATTATTCGCCTCAGGACCTGTCGCTCAAACGCGTTCAATATATTTGTGGATGCTTGGGTTAGGACCCATGTTTCTCATCCATAGCATAACACAGGTCTTATCACAGGTTTGTAAATTTGGAGCTTTGTTTTCCTGTGTATACAGCTAGTCTTCAAGATCGTCAATACTGAATAAAATATTTTATTTGCAAGCTGTATTCTCCGGCGTACTTCGTCTCTTGCATTACCCGTTTTCATTATTTTGGAGCCTGAAACTCACTTTTGCTATCATTTTCGACATTGGATTCGCCAAGTGTGATATTTTGTGTATTTGAGGTATTTTTCCACGACTGCGTCATGAGCTGCGTATTTTCATTGATTTGTAGCCCTACTAGTTTCGCCTCGCTGTCGATTTTTAGGAAAAGTTCTTTGGCAGTTGTTAATGACTGTGACAAAATGTTGATGTTACCCGCATATGCCACTACTTGGCTTGACTTGAATAGTAATGTACCTCCCGTATCAACAGGTAGCTTCCGTATGACATACTCCACAGCCAAATTGAATAGCAATGGGGCCAGCCCATCTCCCTGCTTTAGTCCGATATTTGTGTCAAAGGCACCGGTGAGTTGGTTATTGCTGCGGACTTGGGAGGTTGTTGACGTCATTGTCATTCTAGTAAGACGAACTTATTTGGCTGGGATGCATTATTTGGTAAAGTACGTTACGATTAATGCTGTCGTATGCTTACTTGAAGTCAACGAAAATTTGGCGAACGTCTATATTTAACTCCCAGAGTTTTTCAAGTACCTTCTTGACTGTAAACAATTGGTCTATTGTTGATCTACCTGCTCTAAAACCACCTTGATACTCCCCAATAATACTGTTGATGTATGATCCGATTTTATTTTCTAAGATTTTCGAAAATATTTTGTGCGCCGCACAAAGTAGTGATGTACCTCTATAATTTTCACCTTTTTGTGGATAGGGAACATAATTCATTGGCGCTACTCTTTTGGCATATGTTCTTGTTGTCAAATGTGCTGGATGACTTTGTGAATAGCTTTTTGAATACTTTTGCCACCGTATTGGATGAACTCCACCGGAATCTCATTGATGTCCGGTCCTTTATGATTCTTTTGGGCTTTGATGATAGAAAAAACTATCTCTAGAGTTATTGGGGATAATGGAACCTCTCCACAGACATCTATGAGTCAACTTGTCTGTCCAGGTGATTGTAGAATGTTTCCTTTAGTTTTTCGTCCTTTTCTTCGGCCAGGGCGTGAACGCTTATCAGCCAGATTGTGAAGAATTCCGGTATTATACAGATCGCACACAACCGTTCATTGACTGCCTTAGAATCAATACCGTGCGATTTGAACTCCCCATCTACAATGAAGGCCACTTCGAATTCTCGTTTTCCAGTAGGCTTCCCACTTTTGAATATTGTGTGCGATCTCATGTCTTGAATGTCGTTTCTAGTCCAATTCGTTTCCTAGATAGCCTGTATTTTTCATTGATATTGACTGGCCTGTTGTAAAAGTCCATAAAATTGACTTATCTGACATTCCAGGATCCAATACCATATTCTTTTTCCATTTGCGAGTACGTTACCGTGAGTTCAATCCATTCTGAGGCTCATCTCCTGGTTTCGAAACAGTTTAAGGTTTCCAGGGACGGGGAGCTAGCCCGTCGCCCAACTTCCATTTTGGCGGCATGGCTATTACGTCGCTTCCTTTACTAGCCGCGGAAAATTCGCCTTCGCCCTCTTACATCCCGACAGAGGAGGTGCAAGTAGGATCTAGTAGCAGAGCTGTAGATGTGTTTACAGTAATTAGCATTTCTCAGCATTTGATGTATCATTATTGGGGAACCAGTAAAGCCATTGTGCGGCCCCGAGAGCATTTACTATCACTTAATTGGGGGTTTGGGATGAGGAATCATGGAAGCTGTCTGTTGGGGAAACAAGGGGTTCCCTCCTTCTCTCTCAAACGGGCTTGGGGCCGTCTACGGCGGAGTTATGGGCCTTAGTTGGGGTATTATTAATCTTAATTTTTTTGAAGTACTTGTAATTGGTGTCATCATCAGTTATTATTTCCAACAGGTAAGTATTTTATTCCTTCGCACCTATAATTTTCTTGGATAGTTTGTTTCCTTATGGAAACGATTTATACATAAATTGCATCGCTCTCCAAACATTGGCTTTGCAGTACATACGTATACAAAGTGTCCCTAGTCTACATAGTGTAAGTAGCAACGTAAGAGTGCAGCTGCAATATGTTTGAATATGTTAGTTAGAAATAAAATATGCAAAAACAACAAAATTTCACACTCTGTACACAAGTAAATGAACTTTCATCAATTCAGCTTAATTTAATGCCGTGCTTAACTTAAATTGAATCATTAGGTAGTACTACCTGAGCAATTATGAGACAAGATAAACTTGTCTTGCAAGGAAATTACTGTCATCCTTCTAGTTCCCACAGAGACCATTATTTATTTACATTTCATGCAAAGGACTCAATAAACTTACTCCGAAATCCGACGAGCTTTAACCTGTGAATAATTGACACACATTTCAACTTGAAGATACCAAATGAAGATGATCGAGCAATTAAACAGGTATTTGTGAGATGGAACTCAACTAGTCCAAATTACTCTCTTTAATGTTCAATTTATTTCGAGAATTCCACAGAAAGCACAATTGGTGACATTGTGCTTCCTGGAAGATTGATGAATCCGATTAAAGCTTTTTATTGTAGCTTGATTACTTGGCCACTGGCTTAATTGAGATGAAGATAAAGAAAAGCCACTTTTCATCGAGCTACCGCAAATCTGATCAAAGTCATCTGCTTACAGATAAATTAATTTTACATCTGTTTCAAAAATTTTATTTCATACAGGCTCAAAGTGATGACACATTAAATACTCGTTCATAGTGTTCCGAATGTCGAGCATATTAACAATCCTGCAGATTAATTTCATTGCAGACGAGATATTGGTCAATACTGAAATGGTTATAATAACATAAGATTACAAGAAGCTTACAAACTTTCTTTAATTTTCGCCATTCCTTGGCAGTCGGGCAGATGGGAAGGCAGTGACAGTGGTAAGCAATAACAGAGAATTTTGTCAACCCGAATCCCGAATCATCAGTCATTCCCAAAGTATGGCACTTTCCCGACGACATGAACAAATCGTCATCGCCATTTGACAAATGGGTTGACATCTTAATTGCATTCCGCACGTTCACACATTACATTCTCTTCTTGTGACTTTGCTTGGCCAATTTCAAGCGGATTTGAACAGAAAGATGGTGTTGCAAAAATATCTTGATGTCTTATTGTTGAGATGTTAAGATGCTGAGATGATAGCGAATTTTCGCTCCTTCTATGGTTGCGATTGCGTTTTATGAGAGTGAAATAGTAATGGTTTGACTGTAGTCGAAGCTCGTTTTGATATATGTAAATATAGAATCGTAGCTACGTTGTAGGGGTTCTGCTTGGAGCACGATGTTATTGATATCCCATTCAGTTAAATATAAACTAGTATTTAATGTGATTCATCAATATCTACTTTTGTTGAATTTAGATTTCTTTAATAAAGGACAGTAGCTATACGGTACAATTCAATGAATTAGAGTTGCAGTAAGGTCGACGTACACTTAAACATGCTTTATTCATCAGTAAATATTAGCATATAAAATTTTTTTTTGGAGCGAAGGCTAGAAAGGAGCTATAGTACTACGGAGAAGAAGAAAAAGAATTTTGGTGAGCAAAGGCATACTCCTATCAGAGAGTTTTTGTATTTAGTCTTTGTAACCCAGGCTTTCATTTTAAGCCTTATATTTATTGACGAAAATAACACAAAATTACTCAATACTCTCACATAAGGTGCCACCATTTTGTTTTTCCAGCACTGATATCGTTATTTGAACAAATAAACCCTCTAACGGGCAGTCCCGTCTTAAGGTAGCTTCAAAAAATTTTCATTTATGCACGCAATTGAATTTTGCTTGCAGTAAACACGTAGTCTTGACTTTTGCATTGAACATACCCATCCGTTGATGCAGATAGAAAGATAGCCGCGTTCTTCTTTCAAATGTTCTTGTCAGTTTGATGTGAAGTGCCACCCGAAGTGTACAAAATACAAGAAGATTGTTTTCAATGAATACATGTGCCGTGTTTATCAAACCAGAAAATTTATAGATGAGTACATAAAGGAGCTTTTAATAAAATGACTTATAAACAAAACTTGCTTCGCCCTTATTTTTGCTGCCAACTAATTACAAGCACTACCCACATAAAGGTGGTTTTGCCAGTTGGAGCTAAAATTTTAAATTCTTGTTCATTGCCAATTTGTACACAGGTATGGCATCAAATTCGAATCCAGGAAGTGGTTATTGCTCTACAAAAAAATTGACCTATCCAAAATGACGGGTGATGAAGTATTTGAGCTTTTAGAATCCATATCTGTCAATGAAGACACCACCAATGATGAATATGATGAATTGAGATGTGATTTTGATAATAACCACCTGAAATTTCCTGGTTTAGCACAGCAAATTGATGAATGTATTGAGTTGTTAGATGTATCTCTTGATGGTGAAGTAGCTAAGATATCTAATAACACTAAAATCTCCGACAATCTTCAAGTAACGATTTCAATGGAAGCATCATTGCGGCTCCATTTACATCAACAGTAGCGTATGCGCCATCATCATGTTCAACAGAACCATCCAAAACAGAATTACTAACCTTGCCTGCACCATTCAAAATATTGCTATGACGTAAGAAACCCAACGAACGACCTCAGTGCTCTCCCAGGATTTCATGACGATGCTGATATTTCTTGAACCAATGCTGGTGGCTTTACTGGAACTACGCATGAGCTTGCAACACAATCAAAAGAACGCAAATCAATAGTATGGCACAAAAAGCATTTCTTTTTCTTCGTAGCACTACAGACCCTCTCGAGCCTTCACTTCCTGCAAATAGCGCCACTAATAGTCTCAATCCATTGGCCGCGTCCTTGAATTCTGAAATCTGAGCAGCGATGAACTGTCCGCCGACCGAGTCAGACCAGCCTTTTTTCGGTTTCCCCACTGGTCTCTGGGCTTCAGTTTTCCCAACGAATACCTTTTTGGATATCCGTTGCTCGTCCACATGATTCATGTGTCCACTTTATTGCAGTTTTCGCAGTTTTACAATCTTTCAGGCTTTCGATTCGTCAAAAATTTCATACAGCTCATGGTTGTATTGGGTTTGCCATTGGTCCCTGTCTAGCTAGTCATTTGTACGGTTCTATAGAAAATTTACTGCAAATGTTGTTTTTATCTAATTAAGGAAAACGCAACGATAGAATTTCATAAACGACACATGTCTTATCGCTGAAATAGTGTCAGCATAATTTAATTATTTAAGTTCCCTCAATGTATGTCCTTGCCCCAGCCGTTTTGAACTATACTAATTAAGCGCACGTATGTACATACTCGTGAATTCAGTTAAAATAAAGTTTGATTTGTTTAATTTGAACTAAAAGGTATTTGAGTGAATTAGTGAACAAATAAATTATTTTTTTTTTAACTTCGGCCGCCTCTTGATACAATACTAGCTTCGTTTTGATTATTCGCCTCAAGACTCGTCGCTCAAAGACGTTCAATATATTTGCGGATGCTTGGGCTATGATTCATGTTTCACATCCATAGCATAACACAGGTCTCATTACAGATTTGTATACTTGGAGTTTTGTTTTCCTGTGTATACAGTTGATCTTCAATATAACCAAAGCTGAACAAAATATTTTGTTTGCGAGCTGTATTCTTCGGCGTATTTCGTCTCTTTCATTACCCGTTTTATTATTCTGGCACCTAAGTACAAAAATTTCGTTAGTATATTTGCCAAGTGTGATGTTTTGTGCATTTGAGGTATTTTTTCCTCGACTGTGTCATAGGCTTTGTTTTATTTTCATTGATTTGTAGCCTTACTAGTTTTGCTTTGCTGTCGAGTTTCAGGAAAAGTTCACTTTTTTGTGGATAGGGAATATAATTGATTAGCTCCACTTTTTAAGCATATGTTCGTGTTGCCAAATGTGCTGGATGACTTTGTGAATAGCTTTACGAACACTGCTACCACCAGATTTGATGAGCTCCGCTGGAATCTCATCAATGCTTAGCGCTTAATTATTGTTTCGGCTTGTATAATGGTGTAAACTTCATCCAGAGCAGTTGGGACCAATGGAAGCTCTCCGTAACATCGATTGACTCCGATGTTGTGGAGAATTCAGGAGGTTCTTGAAACATGATGCCCATCTTTCCAAACTCTTGGTTTCCTAAACGATGATATTGCCGATGTCATCACGACAGGGCTACTTAGTATGCTTGTATTGTGTTATTGATCGCTAAACTTACATATATACTTCTCAGTTGGTCGTCATAGGATTTTATTTTCATATTTCTAATTATGCGATTTGCGACTCTTTTGAGATTTTTATAGTGTTCTCTCTTCGTCTTGGTCTTCCTACCTAAATATTCTTTGTACGCCTGATCCTTTTCTTCTAACGCGTTTTGCCACTCATCATTGAAGCAATAATGTCTCTTGCGCCGGGCTTGATGTCCGATCATCTGTTCTGCCATAGTGCTAAAAGCCGCTCTTACTTCCATCCAGGGCTCGTTGCTCGTCTTTGACGATGCGCCTGATAACATGGGAGCCAGCTGGTTGTCGAGGGTTTGCGTGAAATTTTTGGCCATAGACACCGTTTTGAGCCTTTCGATGTCAAAATTTTGGTGCGGGCTGTTCTTCGCCAAATATGCCTTTGACATTCGACATCAATTAGTTTATTTGATCAAGTAATTATCTGAGCTACAATTGGCTTCATGGTGCGTACGGACGTCAAGTATTCTCGAGGCCTAACGTTGTTGCATCAAAACATGGTCGATCTGGTTTTTGTGTGTTGCCATCCGGTAGCACCCAGGTCATTTTATGAATGCGCCGATGTGGAAAGCAAGTCGAACATATGACTAGATTTCTGCTATATGGAAAGTCAATCAGGTGCTGCTTGTTGTCATTTTTTTCATCGTGGAGGCTATATTCTATAGTTGTTCCCCAATGAGATAGCTCATTGCCAGTCTTAGCATTGAAATCACCCAGAATTATTTTTGTGTCGTTTGTAGGCAATGTGCTGACTAGTTTTTCTAAGCGAGTGTAGTACGTTTTCTTCGTTTTTTCATCCTTTTCCTTTGCCAAGGCGTGAATATTGAACAGCCAGATTTTGAAAAATTTCTCTTTTATACGGATCATATACAACCGTTACTTTACTGCCTTGAGATCAATTACGTGCAATTTAGACTCCCTATTCACAATAAAGGCCACTCCAAATTCTCGTTTTCCAGTAGGCTTCCCATTTTTGAATATTGTGTGCAATCTCATGTCTTGAATATCATTTCCAGTTCATTTCCTGGATTGCCAGTATTTTAATATTGACTGGGCTGTTATAAAGGGCCTTTAACAACGCCTACATAATTGAGTAAGCGCAAGAAGTATTTACGGCTACATAAAAATGAAGTGGTGTTTCGTGGAACTGCAAATCTTCCATCAAGTTTGAACGATTTGGAAACACCTAACCAATATTTCGCGTACTTTTGGACAAAACTGCGGAAAAGACAAGCTTGTACGCTTGACAGCATAATTTTCAAACAACATTTTCAATGGCAGCTTCTGATATTCGTAAATGCATTGGCATATTGTTATCCATGTCAATGTATCAATATCCAAGTGCTGCGGGGTATTGGGGGGTCATTATTCCTTTGAGCCGATTCGCACAGCAATAACATCCAAGCAATTTTATGCGGTTCGAAAATATCGCCGCTGTAACGACAAGTCTAGAGAAAAAAACGGGACCAACCTGAATTTGCTCCATTGTACAAAGTTTCATCTTTGGCAAAACATTTCAACGCACGATTTGAAATAGTCCCTGAATTACCTGGATTCTGTGCAACTAAAATGTTTTCCACTTTGTAACAGTTCATGTCAGCAAAACCCCATATATGGGGGATCAATCTTTTCGTGCTATGTGATACCAGCGGATTCTCCTGATATTGGCATCTATACTGGTGCTGTGAACAACATCATTTTTCCTTGTATGCCAGTTTTAGGTCCAACGGCTAATATTGTCGTTAATTTGTCGCAAATCATGCGTGATTTCGTCTATCACGTACTTTATTTCGACAATTTTTATACCACACAGCCACTGCTACTTTATTTCAGAAGCAGATAATTTAATGATTAGGGGCAATTCGCCGTGGTCGTATTTCTAATTATAAGCTACCTAGCGATAAAGAGCTTGCAAAAGTAGAGGAAGTAGATTTGACGAATGTTTTATGGAAGGACAATAAAAACTTCTGCATGGCCTACTTCATATGTCCGAATACTCCCGTTCAAAACCACAAAGGATGTGCAGGCATCTAAAGCAACTCGATTTGATCAAACTACATAAAAATATATAGAGATTGATTGCCCGACCATTATACGTGAGGATAACCACCACATGGGTGGTTCAATCTAATGGATGGGCTGCTGGTAAGTACCATATCCATTTGAAGACCCGTAAATGGACTTCACGATTATTTAACCATTCGCGACTCGTCAAAAATCATAGAAGCAGTAAAAATTGGGCTCCTTGAACTATGGGAGCTCCAAGACCACATAGGGTATTATCGGAGGAGTTGGTTAAATGCCAAAGAGGACCAGAAGACTGAAGAAGAGCAGAAGGCTAAAAAAGCGCTGGAGGCTAAATATAAAGGGCACGTGCAGATAGCTCCACCATCAATAACCAATAAAAGAATGGCATCTAGCCCAATTGAAGGAGATTGGGATAAAAGAAGGAGGCAATTGATAAGCGCAGAACATAAGATCAGGCCAGATAGTGCTGAAAAAAGGAGCAAAAAAAGCCGCAAAGAACTTCCTCAAAAAGTCGTAGACGATAAAGTTCGCACTGATACTCAACAAGAAAAAATACCTGACGCGAAACAAGAGAAAAAAAGCCCCGGCAAAGACCCCAGCAGCAGGCAATGTTCGTAAAATACCCAGATCGCGATTCTACGTAGAGGTGCTGTAGGATATCAGGGGAAACATAAGGCCCAAAAACACCAACACTGCCATTAAAGCAGTAATTCCACGGTGATCGGGCTAGATACTGTTCGAATTTGGAGAAGAGACCAAGAATGCGGAAGCATTCTGTGACGTGGCAAAGAAATTCCTCGGTAAAAGTGTAATTATTGCCTCAGACGAGCTGATGGCAATGATTGAAATAAGAGACATTGACTATGTCACGGATCTGGTTGAGTTGGAAGATGCCATCAAAAGGCAGTTCCCTACTGTGGATAGGATTAAAGCAAGGTTGGCACTAAAAAACTATAGGGGACGAAGCATGGCCATAGTTGACTTGACCGAAAAGGACGCCAAACAAGTTCTGAACAAGGCTAAAGTAAGAAACGGGCGGGTTATCTGTAGGATGTTTCAAACGCTTTGGTTATGGTCATACTACACATGTAAGCAAAGGACCCGATAGAAGTTCCCTATGTTAAAAATGCGGTGTGATTGACATAAAAGAAAAGAGCGTATGAATGAGGCACACTGTATTCTTTGCAAGGATGCTGATCCAAGACCTAATTTTGGACACATCTCGGGATCAGGAAAATGCCGAGTTTTTATTCAAGGCCAAATCAGAACTCAAACAACCCGTATCCTGCAGTTAAACCTACACCGCAGTTCAACCACCCAAAATCTGCCTGAGCAGTTCATAAAGGGACATGAGAGCCGGCTTTTTGCTCCTGAGTGAGCAACACCTTGATAAAAGTTCGGCATCATGGTATCCTGATGAAACTGGTGCTGCCACCATCTGGGTTTGAACTAGTGTTTTCCAGGCGGAGAGCTGTAGACGGGGGATGCTTTTGTGTGGGTTCAGTACTCAGGAACCAATTTCTTTAGTATGCATATAACGCGGAACGAATCGATATAATCTTTCCAAGACAAGCTTTATGCTTTGGAGGGCGCTGTCTCAAGCGCAGATGGGAATGTGCTCTTTGGGGAATACTTCAAGGCGAAAGCAATCAAATGGGGCATGCCTCACATAGATCCGTGGGGAAAACGAGTCCTTTAAATGCTAGCCACGACGGCGGTCGTCATTCTAAACACCAAAAATACACCGAATTTACACCGTATTGACTATGAAGGAATCGTACTGGATGTGGCATTTGTCTCGGAGTTCTAAGTATGTAGGAAACACAAGTTGAGAGTATTACAGGACTACTCAGCCGGTAATCATTAGTACATTCTGCTTGAAGTCACTGATGTTGTCTCCCAAGTTCCATGCTCTTAACATTCTACAATTGGGTGGAACATCGGAAGGATGGACGTGGTGAACTCAACTGTGAGCATCATTACGATTGCTTGCAACGCTTCTATGCCCCGTCGAAAACCCCAGGATAGCAAACCCTCAGTGTACTGGTTAAGGGAGTGTCACAAGTTTCAGCATGACACTCAGCAGGTACAGAACCGTGATGAGGTATACCACTGGGGGCATATAAGTTGGTCAGAAAATGCATTCGCAAATTGATTGGCAACAGTAAGTTTCGCTGCTGGCAAGATCTAGTGGCCAATGTGAACAATGATCCGTGAGACCTTGGCTACAAGCAAGTTATGCGGAAGCTTGGTGCCTGATGGAAACCTTGCCGCCATGATGCGGAAAAGTCGCCGAGTTAGGGTGGGCACACTTCACCGCCTATCCTGTCCGTGTTGACATTGTCCATGGCGAAACAGTAGTCGAGTGTCCACTCTTCACAGAGTTGGAACTGAAAGAAGCAGTCCTTTTGTTGAAAGCGATCAAGGCTTTAGGTCCAGACGGTGTTCCAGCTAAGGAGTTGCTGACTTACTGCTCAGCACATTTAACGCTTGCCTACGGGACGGGGTTTTCTGGTACGATGGAAGATGACGAGGCTTATGCTGATCAGCAAGGGGAAGGGAAATTCTAGATCACCATTATGCATGCTAGACAATGCTGGGAAAGTGCTAGACAAACTAATCAAGGCAAGACTCACTGTTGTAATTCGTGCTGCTGGGGACCAATTTCCAAAACAGTATGGCTTCAGAACAGGCCGCTCTACCATTCAGGCAATTGCACAGATGGGGAGCACGTTCCAAAAGCCAGAGGCACATATCTGGACACAGCAACGGCTCGTCCCATTGATGACACTGAACGTTAGCAATACCTTCAGCTCCGCTAGATGGATGGATATTCTGAATATGCTGAAAAACTCTCATTCAATCTCCAGAATATCTAATGCAGCTTTTGGGGGACTAAATGAATGACCGAAGCCTACTTTGCGACACGGCTTAGAGCCAACCAAGGATGGAACTTACATTGAGTGTTTCCCAAAGATCCATTCTTGCTTCAGACCTGTGAAACGTGTCTTAAGACGGGCTAGTGATACTGAAGATCCCAGATGAGTCACATTTGCGCAGCTATGTGGACGACGTTGAACCAGTGTAACTTAGGCCAGGTATGCTAACGCACTGAGTGAGAGACTGAATGACTGCTCGCGGGTTCAGTCGGCTTATGGCCAACGTAAGGGAACCCAGCCCATCACGGAGACGTCTCTTAATGGGTGCTGTAGGGTGTAATGCCAAGCTCTCAGTAAGGAGGTATAGCAAAAACGCTTGGCGTAGGAACAGAGAAGAGGAGCACTGAGGATTGTATCTTCGTATCCGACAGTCTCTGATTCGACGGTCAGAGGTTCTGCAAGCGTGATACCTGTCGCCCTCCTTGCTAGAGAGCACCGTGCTATTAATCTGCGTCGAAACGAGGACGCAAGGGAGATGGTTGTCCGCGAGGAGAGACAGCGCTCACTCAATGATTGGTAGCACTTTTGAGTGAATTGCACGAAGAAAATATGGACTACATGCCTCGTCCCGGATGTGAGACCGTGGCCAAATCGAAGGCATGGTGAGACTGACTTCTATCTGTCAAGGTTTTGAGCAGACATGTGTGTTTTCAGCCTTACCTGCACAAGATTGGTTAGTTACGGTCCCCATATTGATTGTTTTGCTAAGGAGAGGATGATAATGCCTGCCACATATTTTCTACCTGCACAAAATGAAATAGGCTGTGAAGAGACCTCTTCACAGAGACGGGAGAGCTCACCCCAGATAGTATAGTTGTGGTGATGCTTGAATCGATTGACATATGGAAATTCGGTAGTCCTAAAAGATAAAAGGGCCTCACAGCAGCTGAAAGCATTGAGCCTAGATGGTTGCTATTCCGGCAACTTCTCTGCCCCTCTCCCATGCCGCTAGAAAAGGGGTCTCCCAGCTTGAAGGTACCTCACGGCATAATAAAACGAGACATGGCTCGAAGAAATGTGTCAAACGGTTCCAAGTTGGGTTCTCGGGTTGACAGGGGGTAGTCCAGTCACTTGCAAACATTGGAATTCCAAACTCTGCTCGATAATGCCATTCATCTTCTAAGCACAACAAAAACTGACGAGAGCTTCAGAAACAACAAAAGCTCCAAATGAGTTCGCTACGTATACTTTAGTCTGTAGAACACCAGCTAGCGTTTGGTACGCTTTATAAATGATTATTACAGTGTGGGAACCAAATACTGATTTGGAATCAAAAATTGCACCCACGTCTTGAATATTGGAAACCCTACTAAGGCTTTGATTACCAAGTTTATAGTAAAAATTAATTTGTATACTTTTTCAAGAGAATGTTATGACCTAACATTTATCTGTGGCATGAGATAGTTTATAACTGGCGCAAACCAGTTAAAATCTTCTTAAAGCAATAAACAGTTATCACGACTGCGTATAAGTTTGTATACCTTCGTATCATCTGCGTATAAAAGAACGTTGCAGTACTGGAAGAATTTATATATATTATGGATAAAAATGGTGAAAAGCAATGATCCAAACTTTTGAAGACATAGCGCAAGGTGAAGATGAAAATCCATTGAAAATCACTGAGTGATGTATGTAATTAAAATATAAAGAGAACCATCGGAGGAGATTCCCATTTACTCCATTAACCTTCAAGTGGTCGTGTGGTTATTTGTAACGATAGCGGTCGCGCGTAACCTAAAAGACCTATAGGATATTTCAGGGATATAAAGTACTAATAAATCAATACGGTTTTATATTTTTAGGTACATTATTATTATGTTAGGATAAAATTTTTGAAATAACAGAATATTTATAATAGAAAAAACATAACTATAAATTCAAATAACAACATAAAGAAAGCATTCCTATATAACTCTAACTAACTTTATATAATATAAACAAAATAACTAAATCAGTCTATTCCATGAGATAAAATAATTAAAATCAATGTATTTATTATGAACTTGGTTCAGTTTCTCCACCAAGATAACATTCATTGCAAATGAATTCAGTGTGTGTCCTGCAAACATTTCTTTGGCATGATGTGCATTGTGTTTTCGATTGTCTCTTTTTTTTTTGCTGGGCATATTTTGCAGCTTCCTCTACTTGTGGTGGGAATACTACTTGATTCATCGTCAGCGTTTGCAGAAATCATATTCAAATACTCTTGTATATTTCTTTTGAGCTTTCTTGGAAGGTTCACACTCATTGCTCTTCTCTGAACATACTCTTTTCTCAGTTCAATGCCCAATCCACGTAAATATTTTCACCTTTTCTGTATGACGACATTATTTGCCCTCAATATTACCATGGCATTTATTCCACCAATATCTAGAAGACGAAAGAAGAGTATTAACGGCCATCTATTATTTTTCCTTGAAATCGAATACATCTTCACTTTTTCATCAACTTCATCGACGCCGCTTTTCGTTTGATTGTAAAAAGTTACAATCCTTGGTTTGCGCTTTTCATTTGTACTTTCATCAATTTCAGCAGCAAAATGAAGTGATAATATCAGCACCACGGATTTTTTTTTTTGGGCACGTACGACACTAGCGTTGCCTTTTCAAAAAATCCAAATTGACTTGAATATTCAGGGTTATTTTTATCTGTAAAACAAGGCGTTTTTTTTTTGTTTTTGCGCATTATACGTACAACAAAAGTCTTATGATTTTTAGCTAAATCATCAACCAAAGGAACACTGGTGTACCAATTGTCAATTGTAAGGTTTCTTCCTGTTCCAGAAATTTGTGTAATTAGCCTCTTCACGACGTCTACTGCAGCGTTGCTCAACTGGTATGGGCCTTCTGGCTGCTTGCCGGCATAAAGCTCAATATTGAGGACATAAAACGTAGCAGCGTCTACAAGTGGATACAATTTTATTTCATATTTATCGGGTCTCAATTTGATATATTGTCTGAAGGGACATTTTCCTCGAAAACCTGCCATCATCTCATCAATAACCACGTTCTGTGCAACAGAATATGGTGAGAGGTAGTTTTGTGTGAACGTGTCCAAAATCTCTCTAATTGGTGCAGCCTAATCCAAATTACGACGAGATATTCGTGTGGTTGCGTCATCAAATCTCTATGAATTCAGTAGAAATTTTGTTCTTTTCAGTGCCATCTTGGTGAGAAATATAGGAATGCCTGTGCCATCAGTTGCATATAGGTCTTGTAAATTTGCGCGTAATATTGCGCAACGAGGAAATTATTTTCTCGCCACTCATCCTCACAACAATAACTGCAGCATTACCGTGCACTGAAATCCCTCTAACCATTCCACAGGGATTGACAGTTGATGACTTAGCTGATCCACAATTTCACGTACCGTTAACTATAGATGTTCTTATTGGAGCAGATATTTACAACCAGCTTTTGCTGCCAGGACTTCTGCCCGGGAAACCATGCGCACAAAGGACCAAACTTGGATGGGTCTTATTTGGAACAGTGACCACTAAATTAGCTACATCAGTACGCGTGTTTGTTGCTAATCAAGGTCTAGAGGAAACTCTACGGCAGTTTTGGGAAACAGAAGAATTTCCAGCTATCAATCATCTCAGCAATGAAGAGAAAGAGAATGAATTCCATTACACGCAGACCGTTTGTCGGCAGCTAACAGGAAGATATTCAGTTAGCCTTCCTTTCAAAAGCACTCAAGATCCCTTCTCGGACATTGGCGGTACGCAAAAAATTGCGTAAATTAGGTTCAGACAACTGGAACGTCGGCTGGCACAAAATCCAGCTCTGTATGAACAATATCGAAGCTTTATGCAGGAGTACATCACATGTCTAGAGTACCGGCAGATCGAACACAGATGACTACAGCATATTATCTACCGCATCATGTTGTAGTAAAAGAAAGCAGTAGCACAACAAAATTAAGGGTAGTGTTCAATGCATCGCAAAAGGGTTTCAAGGGAAAATCCGTAAATGACCTCCTCCATTCCGGCCACATGATCCAGGGAAGCTTATTGCATCTTCTCATGCGGTAGAGGCAACATAAGTACGTGATTGCAGCCGACGTTGAAAAGATGTATCGACAAATTTATGTCCACGAGAAAGATCGGCATTTTCAACGAATCCTATGGTGGTTCAACCAAAATGGTCCGATTGAACATTATCAGTTAAGGACAGTTACATATGGGACTGCATGTGCCCCATATCTCGTGATTCGAACATTACACCAACTAGCTGCAGATGAGCATGATACGTTTCCTCAAGCCGCACAAACGTTAACAAGGGACTTTTACGTTGATGATGTACTAACGGGATCAGATAAGCTAGAAGATCTCCTACAGTTACAGACCAATCTTCGAAACCTTTAAGGAAAAGAAGATTCCATTTAAGAAAATGGTCATCAAACCACGCACAATTATTGAAACGTATTCCAGTATCAGAAAGGGAGACACAGCTGCCTCTTAACATATCGGCAACCGAACAGACTAAAACACTTGGCATTCAATGCCACACATCCACCAACGAGTTCTCATTTTGCATTGCAAGACCAAGCAAAGAGGAAAACCTTACAAAACGCACGCTGCTGGCAGAAGTGGCAAAGCTGTTTGATCCTATAGGATGGTTGCAGCCCTGTATCATCATCGGCAAAACAACAACGCAGAAGCTGTGGCTTGCAGGAAAGGGTTGGGATGACCCACTAGACACAAACTTAACTAAGGAGCGGACACAACTGCGACAACAGCTTTTGGTTTTAGAAAATCTCAAAATAAAACGGTGGATAGAGGTTAGTCCATCTAAACCATTCGAGCTTCATGGATTTTGTGACGCTTCATCATCGGCGTATGCTGCTGCTGTTTACAATCATATTGTAACTAAACCCTCAGTCATGGTTGCACTCTTAGCAGCGAAATCAAAAGTACCTCTAGTAAAGGTACAATCAATACCAAGGTTGGAGCTTAATGGAGCGGTTTTACTAGTCAAATTGATGGCGGAGGTTATTAGGGCGCATAATTGGGACTAAGTTCATAGATTTTGCTGGACAGATTCGACTGTAGTTCTTTCATTAATACGGAGTCCCGCTGCCAAGTGGAAGGTCTACGTTGCTAACCGAGTGAGTGTAATTTAGCAGCACAGTACAGTTGAACGATGGAATCATGTCAGCACCCATAATAATCCAGCTGATATTGCATCGAGGGGGATGCAACCGAATGATCTTATCACATCATCTCTGTGGTGGAATGGACCAACGTGGCTCAACACACGAGTTATCAGGATACCTCCTATGATACAGTCAACAAGTAGTGGAGATGAAGAGGCAAAATTCACATCTTTAATTCCCACAACCGAAGAACTGCCAACTGTATTAAACAGGTATCAGTCTTTCCATAAGTTACAGAGAATTGTTCCGATTTGCCAGCGTTTCGCCTTTAACGCCAAACATCCCAACATGAAACGAACAGGGAATTTGTCAGAAGCTGAGCTTAGAGCAGCTAATAACACTTGCGTCAGGATAATGCAGAACCATATATTTAAGGAGGACATACAACACATATCTACACGTGGTAGTGTTCCAAAAATCGTCGGATTCGATCCTTATCACCATGGATTGATGCTGATGGAAGCCTCAGGGTGGGCGGTCGCGTACACCAGGCACTCATCGAAAATGGAGCTTAGCACCCGCCATCATTCCGAAAGGCCCATTAGCAATGCTATTGATACGACAAGCCCACCAGCAAACCTTACATGGAGGTAGCCAACTGACATCATCGACTCTGCGTCTAAAGTACTGGATAATATCAGGGCAGACGGCCATGAAAAAGATATTGCGAGAGTGCATGATGTGTTTTAAGATGGGGGCTAAGCCCATGACGCAACTAATGGGAAACTTGCCAGCCTGCAGAGTAAGACTCAAAAAATCGTTCCTAGCAACAGGTATTGACTACGCTGGGCCAATCACGATCAAATGGAATGGGGGCAGAGGTGTTAAAACAACTAAGACATATATTGCAATTTTTGTGTGCATAGCAACAAAGGCTTTTCACGTAGAGCTAGTCTCGGATCTGACTACAAATGCGTGCAAAGCAGCTATTAAACCATTCATCGCAAGACGTGGGAAATGCAGAGTACTTTACATTGATTGTGGTTCTAATTTCTTGGGAGCGAACAAACAGTTACAAGCCGCATACAAAACATCTCTTCAAGCACGTAGCTCTGAAGTTGCGAATTATGGAATCCAGTGGAAATTCATTCCTCCTAGTAGTCCACATTTTGGTGGACTCTGGAAAGCTGGCGTGAAAACGATGAAGGCACATATGCACAAAACAATCGGACATCAGGTATTAAACATTGAAGAGATGAACACACTTTTAGCTCAAATCGAAGCATGTATGAATTCGCGTCCACTAACCCAAGTAAGCGATGATCCCAACGATATAGCTGCACTAACCCCAGGTCATATTCTAACGGGAGACAAGGACGATCTCAGCGAAACTAGCTGCAATTTATTAAAAAGATGACACTTGGTTCAGCAGATGAAGCACTCTTTCTGGAGAAAGTGGACACAAGAGTATATGTAATGCTTGCAGCAACGTTCCAAATTACTTGAAAAACAAGACAATCCAAAAGTAGGTAACTTGGTGCTAGTGGAAATAGACAACATCCCTTCTATGCAATGGCCACTAGCAAGAATAACAGCAACTCATCCAGGGCTAGATGGATTGGTTCGAACAGTGTTAGTCAAATTAAACGGGACTATCAAATTACGCCCCATAGCCAAAATTTGTAAACTCCCGTATACCATGGAAGAACAACAACCATCAGAATTGAACAGGAAACCAACCAACCAACACAATTTTTCAGTCAACCGATCCAAGACGCAAACCCTTGATACACAAACGAAGAGGAATAAGAGAAAAAATATACGACTTCCGAATATGTCAACAGTGCTACTGACAATGTTGTTAGTCCTTGGAGTCTTACCTCCTCCTACATTATCAGAGACTAATGTCACAACCTTGGATGGCGGTCTTTACATAGAAGAAATTGGAAAAGTCAATTTAAATCGAGGAGCTTTGCGAATCAACATCGAGCTACCGTTTGTTGACCTAACAACAGATGAGAGGAATTTGCAACGCATAAACACCAGTCTAAATTCTATCTGTTCAATGGGTAGACAAATTACCGAAAATGTCCACTGTTGGGATCTCGTTCATCACATATCAGACTCAATTGAAGATACCAACCATCAAATCAGCCGGGTACGTTTCGTGCATGACCGAAAGAAGCGTGGAGTATTTGGGCAAATGTTAGCAGCAATTTTTGGCGTTAATGACAAGATCATCATAGATGTGCAAGATTTATCTGCAAATCAAGAAAAATTAAAAAATCTTATCTACCATCAAGGAAGAATCATGTTGCAAGCCACAAAAACGCTAAATACAACATCTAGCAGGGTCAACCGACAACTCGAACGATTTCAAGATCAATTAAACAAGGGGCTTGAACTGATCAATACGGCAAAGGGATGGTTCTCTACAATAGACACGAACCAGATAACCATCCAATTTCTAGCAACCTATCAAGGAGCCATCAATTTTGTTGAGGAAATGAGTTTAAAATACAATTACATCCTAACAGCCATCAACACCAAACATGGAATATTAGAATGTATCAAACTCGCAGAGTTACAACGTATTATCTAAGGAACACAAACTCTTTTACCAGCTCACCTCAAAATTCTGCACACTTCTACTTCTAAGCTTACAACTGACGCTAATGAAGACAGAATCAAAATCTATGGGCACTTGCCAATTATTGACAACCGGAACTTTGATCTTATCAAAGCAACTCCCATCCCTATTCAGCATAAATCCACATTTTTCACAGCATTCAGCATTTCGAATTCAATAATAGGAATAAACTTTAACGATCAACTATTCTTCGAAACAACAAACGCCAACTTCGCAGCTGCGTCAGAACTCACGAGTGGGACTTACCTTCTGCCCAGCACAACATTAATTGATATGAGAGCCAAGACCAGCTGCATTATACGGGAACTATACAACCTTCACAACCAACCTACATGTCCGCAAGCATCCTTCCGGTCACAGTCACTAGTTTTACAGCAGATGAGTTCAATCAACATTTGGCTGTTCTTCACCCCGCAGCCAGTCCATGCATGCGGTGTTTCTAAATGCTTGAAGGATGCCCAAGTAGTCGCCGTTTCGGAGTTAATATTTAGGCAATTTATTGTTGGGCAATGACGAGGATCAATTAAAAATTTCAAAATTATATTCAAAATGTGGATGCTGTGGATCTACACATTTCACATTTGTGAGCACCAAACTAAGTAGTTTGCTGTAATGGTTTTCAGAGTATTGCTCTGTTTCATGTTTAAATAGGGCATTAAACTACTAAGGTAAAGAATAGTGGTCTCGTTTAATTCGAGGTAGCAGTTTATATGTGCAGGGAGCTCTATAAAGAAACAAAAGAGTTGTATCTGGCTAGTCTAATCGGGGAGATGCTTAGATCGGTTGACAAATGGGACCATGTGGCACATTATGTTCGGGTAGTGCTAAAAACTAAAAAGAACTCACAGCAGCCGAGGATGTCAGTGTTGAGAGATTACTTCTCTAGCATTGGCTCTTCCTCCCTCTCCTCTCGTTAGAGGTGGGACTCCCTAACTTGAAGGTACCCCACAGCGCAGGAAAATTATGCTTAGCCTGAAGTAATATATCAAACAGATCAACGCTAGATTCTCAGCATGACAGGGGAGATGTTTAATGGAAACAAGAAGTTTTGTGCATCTTGGCGCCCGCACTCAGGGCGTAAATAGCTTTCGCCTTTATTCTACGTCTAGCACTCGTTGCGTGTAGACGTGTTTTTAATCGCTCCTGTCATAAATTTTAAAAATTAATTAAAAAAGTGAGTTTCAAACAATTGCAATATTTTTTTACAAGCCAGTCAAAAGAAAATTTTGATTTTATTGGGAAAACCATCACCATTGAATTATTCGAGCATTTATCGAATACCTGAAATTCATTTCCTGAAGAAATATCAAAAGTGGAAAAACGTTCAAGGGAAGTCCTGGTCTGAGAACATTCCCTCTAGTCTCGCTGCGAAAGCAACGAGATGGAGGAGCCCGATGGCTTCAGCCATCAATCGGAGGGATCATGCCCATCGCCAATGATGACGGCGGAAAAAAACTTAAAAGAAGTTATGAGAATCAAGAAGAAAACCCGAAAATCCTATCGGTTATCGAGATCGAACAGCTGATCCAAGAAAAAGAGAAAGCTGAAAAATTCGAAAAAGAAAATGAAGAACTCAAGCTTCGAGTTAAATCGTTAGAAGCACTTGTTGGAACGTTAACGTTCAACAAGGATAATGAAACCAAGAAAGGCCGACAAGCAAACTCAAAAACTGAAGACAAGAAAATTAAAAAGCCACAGGAAAAAGCTAATCAAGAGGATGTCCTCAGCGCAGGAGGCGCAAACGACAGCAGAAATTATTATGCAGCACTAGCTGGTCTTGAAGAAACGATGAACATTGAAGAGGATACAGGTAAAACGTCAAAATTAGATAATGATTTCATTGAATATCTTAAAATTAAAAATCGGGAGAAAAAACCAAAAGGTTTGTCTGCTGGTCCGTCCGTTAAGATTGATGAAAGAAAAGAAAAAAAAGAAAAAGTCCCACCAATCAATGTGTTTGGGCAAACGGGCAAAGATATGGTTCGGCTTTTGGCAGCCGAAAATAAACTAAAAGATTTTCAGATAAAAAGAGTCAATGCCGATAAATTGACAATTAGAACTAAGTCGCTGGTTGATTTCCAGGCAACAAAAAGTGCCTTAAATTCTGGAGATGTTCCGCATTTCACGTACACCCCGAAAAGCGAAAAGAACCAAACCTTTTTATTGAAGGGTCTGGACTGTCGTGAGGACACAGTAGATCTCTTTCAGGTACTCCAAGAAGCTGCACCAGAAATACAATTTATTACAGTCAAAAACTTTGCAACGAGATAATTGATTGTGGAGCGCAAAAACTTGCCTCACTACTTAGTCCAGATTTCCAGCAAAAGTAGTTCGAGTGCCCTGCAGAATATACGGTACTTGAACTTCCGCGTGGTGAGGTGTGAACGCCTCCAGAAAAGTGAGGTCAACCAGTGCTACAGGTGTCAAAGATTCGGGCATTCGGCTGCCAATTGCACCATGAAATATAGGTGTGTGAAATGCAAAGACATTCATGCTCCCGGCGAGTACAAATTGGCTCAGGCGGAGCCAAAAGAAAAACTATATTGTGTGAACTGCGGTGCCTTTGGTCATCCAGCATCATATCGAGGATGCTCCCGGTATCAAGATGCAAAGATTAAAGTCACTCCGAAACATAGTCAAGCACACCGCAGTGTGATACCTACCAACTTCGTCAAGCCCGGGGTGTCATTTGCACTTGCTGCGAGAGGACCAGCAGACAATGTAAATAAAATAAATAATGTAAGTGGCGATAATGAGCTGCTCCTTAAAATTTATCAGCAACTGAATTTCTTATCGGAGCGAATCGATAAACAAGATTCGAAAATTAACATTGTTTTTCAGCGTTTAGGGCTTTGAAATGCTTCAAAATAATTTGTCATCCAGCCACATTCCCACGGATAAGATTCGTCTCATATCGATCAACGTCAACTTTATTGTTACTTTACATCGGCGTGATTATCTCCTTGAATTCATTGCCAGACAAAAGCCTGACATCGTGCTTCTCACCGAAACCCACCTCAGTTCATGGCATTCCATGAGATTCAAGGATTTTGAGTTCATAAGAAACGATAGGGTGACAGGTGATGGGGGAGGTGGCACCGGGATATTGGTTCGAAGACCCTATCGTTTTCAAAATATTGAAAAAGTCGAATTCAAAAGCTTTGAATCTCTTGAAGTGTCCGTTATCAAAATCTCACTGCCAGATGGGGAAAACCTCTTCGCTATCTCTGCCTATGCAACTGGTGGAACTGTTCTCAAGCTCAAGGAGGAGCTCAATTCCTTGTTCGAAATACTCGAATTGAACAGGCTGCATAACTATTATATTCTTGCTGGTGACCTGAACGCCAAGCATACATCATGGCTGAACGCCACCAATAATCCAAGAGGTGTATTCCTGAAATCGTGGATAACAGAGAACCAAATTGAATACAGGTGCAACCTATATGGGTCGGAGTTCCCAACATACCCTAGGACAAATTCATATTTGGACCTTTGCATTGCTGACGCAAGACTTGAATTCAGCTTTAATAGTCCTCAACGGAAACTTCAGGTGCTTCCTTATGATAGCGACCATAACGCAATCATAATGGAAATCAATCATCACAGGGATGATTTCTTCCTCATTCCAGTTCAACATGAAAACCATCGGTTGAATTTCAAGAAAACAGACTGGGGAAAGTTTCAAAAGAAGTTTAATCGCGAGTACCAGAAGCAATGTCCCCCTTTTGATGGTGGCAACTCTAGCTCAATGGTTCCTTATAACAGAAATCTAACTAACGATGAAATAGATGTCTATTTGTCGAAGTTAGAGAAGCTGACGTTGGAAACGATTGAGAAAGTAGTTCCAAAGATTAAACATCGAAACAATATGGAAGGATATGAAACACCAACCATCGCAAGGTTGAAAAGATTGAAAAGCCTCCTTCTCACACGCGTCAACAATATTTATCGACGATTTTTGGACTTCAACCATCCCTCGTTGTCTTTGTCGAAATTACATCTGAAGAATGTCCGGAAATTAATCCGGTCATACTTCAGGAGTGAGGTCAGCAATCAATGGGCGGAAAAATTGAGGGGTATTAGCGCACAGGACCCAAACGGCGTGTTCGCGAAAGTGAATAGCATATTCCGCGAGAATTCTCGAGTGAAGGTATCGAATCTTGAAGTCACTAGTGATGAGATAAATCTTCTCGATAGGGCTGGTATCGAAATTGATAGTACAACTCCGGATAGAAATGGAAACAGGATTATTTGTGAAGGATTGAATAAACTTGCCCTGATTGGAACACATTTTGAATTGGTTCATCTACCAAACCCTGAGAGAGGGAACGAAATTTTTTCAGGGGTCGTTGAAGCAAAAGTTTCCGACTTCAAATCAAGCCTGAACGGCCAATCAATTCTTCATTTCAATGAAACATTAACATCTGACCTCATACCGAGCTTGAATCTTATTGATTATTTTGTCAGCTATGAAGACTTGTGTTTCATATTTCACAAGATAAACAACAAGAAATCATGTGGTACTGATGGTATTCCAAATGTAGTTCTCCGACATTTGCCTGAGGTTGCTATTAGGAACTATTGCATATTGTTCAACAACATGTTGAGCAATTTATATTTCCCAAATGAGTGGAAAAAAGCTAAGGTATTTCCGATCTTGAAGAAAGGAAAAGAATCTTCATGCCCCAAAAGCTATCGCCCAATCAGCTTGCTGCCTAACATCAGCAAGGTGTTTGAAGTGATACTCAACAGAGCATTAAATGCCCACATTGAGGAAAATGAGTTGATGCCGAATTGCCAATTTGGTTTTCGTGCCAGGCATTCGACCACACATGCAATAACGAAAGTAACCTCAGACATCTGTTGGAAACTAAATGATAGACAATGTGTTGGAGCATGTCTCATTGATATGGAGAAAGCCTTTGATACGGTATGGTTAGATGGACTAATTTTTAAACTCCTTCAGGACAAGTTCCCTAGACACATTGTCGCCATGATGTGCAATATGTTATACGGGAAATTGTTTGTTGTAACTGATGGAAATCTGACAACAATGCGCGAGTTCAAGGTCTTGAATTGTCTACAGCAGGGAACGTTACTGCGCCTCTGCTCTTCTCAATCTTCATTCGCAAGCTATTGAATGGCTTCGATTTTAACGTCTCGCCAACGCGATCGTTGGAAGCGTTTGCTGATGATCTGATCATCTATACGGTAGACCGAAAAACTACAATAGTTCAGAGCAATCTCCAAAAAATGTTCAATGATGTACAGCTGAACACTGACAATTGGGGAATGAAAATCAATGCGCAGAAGTGTGAAACAATCTTGTTTCGGACAACGCTGCAGGGGGTCAGTCAAGACCTGAAACGTAATCGGAAAGATTTCCACATCATGGCTGGTGAGGGTAGTTTAGAACGGGTTCCACATGAATCCTGTGTTCGATACCTCGGTGTTTATCTCGATCAGTATCTGTACTATACTGAACATGTGAAAATCATTCTCAGTAAGGCATTTAAAGTAGTCATGGCCCTTCGAAAACTCTTTCATTCCAGATACATTGATCAAAACGTCAAAATTATCTGTTACAAGACACTGGTTAGACCAGTTTTGACAAATGGATGTCAGATCTGGTACAACTAGAGTGCTAGTACTATGGAAAAATTAAGAGTTTTCGAAAGGAAATGTCTTCGTGCATGTACTGGTTTGTACAGAAAGCCTGAGACGGATTGGAAACATTATACATCGAGTAGAAGAATTTATCAAACTGCTGAAGTGACGAGGGTCGATATCTTCATATTGAAACTTTTTCGGAATCATATCGCAGGATCTGTGGCTGTGAGTGAAAACCCTTGGATTTCACAGCCGTTCCACCCTACAGACGGGTATATTGTGACTTGCCTCACTACTGGCTTCGTTCCTCCAGAAGCATTCGTGTATTTGGACATGAATCGATATGTTTTTGATTCTGACGGCGTCCCAATCATATACCACATATACCGACGGGCCACCGATAAAAAGAAAAAATATCCTCCTAATTTGAGTTCACGAGTCCAACGATTTCAATGAAGATACTCATTTGCTAGATTCGTTGAAGCTGATCGAGTTGGGATGGCGCAATCCAGGTATTGGTGGCTGAATGACAATGTCTAAATCATTCGTGTTTATTTTTCAGTTCTGGTGTTTTTCGTTATTTCGTTATTTTGAGTTTCAGCTCATTATTGCTTCATTTAGTGTTGTTTATTTTTGTTAAAAATTAGGTATAGGTAAGGTTTATATTATGTTAATTATATTACGTTAGAGGTATGGTTTAACGCTTAGGTTAAGAACATTGTTATAGATTTTTATAGTATAAGATAAAGTTTTTGATTGCATTTATTAGAATTAAGTTAAAACATATTAGGTGTAGGATCAAAGTTCACTGTAGTGTTAAGATGATAAATGATTTTAGAATAGTGTTGGTTGGTTTTTTCTCCTTTTTCCAATTGAATTGTAAAAATATGTAATAATCTTCATTGATTTGAATTTGCTATAGTTTTTTTTTTTAAATGTGTTAATGATAACGTACAAATTTAGAGAGCCATTTGGGCCATTAAGTTTTTTATTGTTATTGTTTGGATTTTGCTTTATATTCTTTTAAAATTTATAACGATTAAATAAAGCGCTTTTGACTTTGACTTTAGCTTTCATCTCCTAGTCATGAAAAAACTGCTTATACTCACAAAATTTCATAGAAATCGAATAATAATCAAGTAAACTATGGCTATATCCATTGTATAGAACATATTTCAAATAGACCTAGGTACTATTATTTTCTTCAGATTTCCATGAAGATTTAGAAGATAGTATTGCATTTGAAAATGCTCAACTGGTCAAAAATTCAGAAAATTTTTTCAAGCGAGAATAAAAGAGTGGCTATTATGTGTTAAAAAACTCTGCACCTTTTAGATAAATTATAACAGTTGGATTAATAATTCAAGTAATCGATGTTTGCCATCAGTAAATTTGTTTCAAGCCCTAGGATGGTTACAAAGCTTTTCTGGTAGGAGCACTTCAATGTCTACTCGACTTGTTTTCAGAATCGTACTAACATTTATAGCATTTTCATTTTTTCCTCATTATATTGCTGCTCAGGATACACTGCTTTTACTTCTTGTCTTATCGTACATAATTATTCAAGCACACTACAATTGATTCAATTTTCGTACGTTTAAGTTATCGCCTTAGCTCCTTTTCAATCAATTAAAAAAGTTTCAGTCACATCAATTGATGATAAAAATGATGAATGTCTCCAATAATTGCTACCCTGTGCTGCGAGTATGAAATTTTAAACGAAAACAGTAAAATGGTACCATGAAATGTAAATTTTTATTACCACGCAATCAGAATAGAATCATAACAGCAAGCTTCAATTAGAGTTTATACGCGTCCTTTTCCAGCATTCACTCAAAAATTCCACAAAGAAAAAACGCTACGTTTCCCTCCATTTGTAAAATTTTCATTCACTACGCTGCTTTCCTTTCAAGTCCATTTCCGCCACTTAACCGGTTAACCTAATGGGCCTGCAGACAACAGTATAAGACAATTGCACAATCATCTGCCCTCCTATTGCTTTCTGTTTCGTCCATTCGATAGCATGATTTTGCAATTCACTCCCTTATGGCTCATTTCCCATCCAGACAGGAAAAAGCAAGTGATCCTGGGTGAGTGCGCTCATCACGAGGATTATAAGCAACACAACCAGCCAGAAAATTGGGGGTTTAAACAAGCTTAGAAATGGTCCTATTCAATTTTATTCGCACGACTAATTTCCAATCCTTATTAGCATAAAATTTGCTGCTCCACGAAATTTTTACAAACATCAGCCACCGGCGGGATTATAATCACTACGCAATTAATCGCGGAATCAATATTATGAGAACGAATTACCGATAATTCACGTAAACATCAAATAAATTTCCAATTATAAAAAACAAACGATATCAAAATCATGGCACAAACAGGCAATAAATAAACAAAATCAAAATTATTTCCACACACTTGTTTGTACGAGTATGTAAAACCTCCCCAACCGCCGACGTGTTTCCACCGTTAAACACTACATGAATAGGCCCTGAAATTTCTTCAATTAATGACCGCTCATCCGTTTGATGACAGGCAATTTAACTGTGTCCAATACTAATTACATGAAATGTTTTAAGCCTTAATTAAATTAACCACCGAAAACATTTCTGGATGACATTCAATGATAATTATGAAATAATTAAAGCATAATAAATATGCTGACTAATCTCACGACGACGTGCTGTCCCGGCCGCGTTAACTTTCTCTGCATGTGAACCACACAAAATGTTTACGAGGCGTTCGGATGAGAAATGTGTTGAGTTTATTTCTAGATAATAGTCTTCAGTGATTTAATGATGATTGTAATCGCTGAAGATAAAATTTTGGCATCTTATGCCAGAAGAGGAACATGTTTAAGATAGTGTTAATTGATGTGCGAAATTTTTGCTGTTTTGATTATATAATTCTGTTTTTGATATTAAGAGGTTTATGAGGACCTTTTGAAATTCACATAGGGAATTTGATGAATTATTTTTTGGTGCCTTTAATGTTAAAAATATTTTAAAATCTAAAGTTATTGCGCTCAATAAACTTTCCTTTCCGAACAGTGAAGTGAGATATAACTATGCAATGTTGTAGGCGCTCACGATTGATGGGGATTTCCCATTTTGGGGGTTTTGCACTCAAATACAAAACCCTATTCAAATCAGGACCTATGCTCGTATGTCCATCCGTCTGTATGTCACAGCAGATTTTCTCCAAAACTATTTTGGCTACAGCTATGCTAGGCTGTGGCGACTTCTTAGAAGTTTAGGGGTGGTAAAATTCTTCAAATTTTTAAGGGGATGTAATGAATCATGTGACGCCGCGGGCGACCACTACCAACACACGTTGCTGCTAGGTGGCTTGTCATTTCATGTTGGTTGCGACGGGCGCACATCCCACGTCAATTTTGTCGTGGGATGTCAGGAGGATTTGACAGCCACATGGCAGTGAAGTGTGCAATTGGTGGCCGTCCTTCAAGAGCGGTCGGCGAACGTCAGTAATTTCGCGTGTGCGCAATTAGTTTGTGGATGGAAGTGCCGAAAAATAAGCAGGTCAAAAATGATGGCCGCGTGGGCTTGTGACAAGTCGGGAAAGCGCAAGAATTGAGGTGCTTATTCTCATATTTCTGGTTGCGAAATTGTTTATCAGACGATCAGCTTTATCATTACCATTTGATCATGGGTAGAGCAAGTTATGTCAACACACATCAATGAAATTGTGAAAAAGCATCAGGCTGAGCGGAAAAAGCACACCGAACAACTAAAACAACAATTAGAACGCAACCACGTTAGCAAACAACCTAATCATCATCATCATACATCTAGTAATCATACAGGAGGATTAAATAATCACCAAGAACATAGAAATAATGTTGGAATTTCACGGGTGATTCAGAATGGACTAAAGAACCAGGCCCGATACTAAAGAATCTCACAGATAACACAGCTAAAAAATTATGTTCGCAGTAACAATGTTAATCTTAATGAAACCTTTACTCGAACCCACCAAAAAAGTGATCAATGGATATTTTAATGCAATAATGCATTAGTTAAAATAGAATGAATAACGAAAAACTGAAATTTGTAAATGAGAAATGCAATTGTATAAGGAAGCAAGCACGTTGGGACAATTGTAAAGGAAATGTGTTTGAAAATAAGGAATTATAATAATTAGAGATATAAATTGTAAAGACCAGCTCAAAATTATCATTGCCCATTACCAATCTCTTTGCTTCCTTTGGTACATATTTCCTCCTACAACCGATGTAAATCGTGTATGAATGTAAACTTCTTTGATAAGTCCGCAAGCGACCAATTTCAGCTGTTAAACAGGAATGGAGTTAAGAAAAGGAAGACTAGTAGCCGCTACACGTTTACCTGTCTCGAGGAAAAGCCAGCCCAGATATTAAAAGTTCGAACATTATCCAGGCGATAGTTGTATTTGAAAATGTTTCATATTGGCGTCATCGGTAAGATCAGGATATCGATACACTTCCCAAAGGTTCTGAGAACCAAAAGAATAAGCTTTGAAAGTAGCCGAGGCCCTTAATATTTCATTGATTAGGTATAGGAAAGATTTTTCTTTAATCCTTTTGAAAAAGTTTAGTTGTTCGTTTCCCGAACATTTTTTAGAATCATGTATGAGTTCATGCTTTAGTGAGAAGTTGGTTAGAAGGAAGTATTTTGGTGATAGTTTGACATTTTTATTCGGATCTTTAGTACGTAAGAAAAAGTTGGTATGGCGGCGATATATTTTTCTCTTGAGTGCTACTGTACACAATTATGAGCTCGGTTGTGTTTGTGAAGGAAAAGTACAATCGAGTTATTGAAAGTATATCGTTTCTATTATTGAATCCACGTAATTTGTCGCATTCGATTTTAGTGCAGAGAATTTAGTAAGAAGGTTAAAAATGAAATTTCATATACATGTATAATTAATGACTCGGTTTCAACTGCATGTTTTCAAATCTGAGAATCGTATTCTAGAATTTTTATCCCACCATACAGGGCGGGTCCACCAAGTACTTCTAATTTTGAGCGACAGAGATATTTTTAAGTCAAATGGCTATGATAAACTCGTATTCGTTCACATTTTGAATTGAATTTTAATGCATGTGGCTGTTCATAAAGTTTTGTGCTTTACCTATTGTTTTTGCTTTTAAATACCCGATAGATAAATTTGAGACACGACTGGTCTACCAACGACAAATTAGTATGATTATGCTGTCAAAATTGTTGAATTAAGTGTTATATATAGATTTATCAAATTTGTATGTTCTGTAAATTAGTTAAATTAATTGATTTAATGGGCCAGAAAGGCGTACGATTTTAAAAACACTCTTGCGTTTGAAGCTTTAGAGAGGGGATTGCGCGGGTGGTGGGGTTAAGTAGCTCGGTTCTCGGAAATTTAGTCGCGATGGATCACTTCACCGGAGCGCAACGTGCATTCTGCGTTAAACATTATTACAAAAATCACAATTCGTGCGCTATTGTTCGGCGTTTATTTCGGCGTGAGTTTGGATCACATGACCTTAATCAGTGTCCGAAAGAAAGTGTGATTCGATCGTGGACCAGAAAGTTCGAAGAGACTGGTTCGACTCTCAAACAGAAGCCTGCAGGACGCCCAATGTCAACAAGAACGGAATTACCGGACCCTACTTCTTCGAAAATAAACAAGGCCAATCTGTCACTGTAAATTCTGACCGATACATAGCCATGTTAAGGGATTTTTTCTTTCCACAACTGCAACAATTTGAAGCCTATAATCGTGTGACATGGTTTCAACAAGATGGCGCGACACGCCATACAGCTAATGCCTCTTTGGCGGTCGTAAACGAGATGTTTGCTGGGAAACTGATATCGCGCCGAGGTGATATTGCATGGCCTCCTAGAAGTCCAGATCTGACGCCACCGGACTTTTTTTTGTGGGGATACCTAAAAAGTAGAGTCTACACCAATAACCCAGCCACGATTAACCAGTTGAAGACCAATATCCGGGAAGAAATGGCAGCTCTTCCCCGTGCAATGTGCCAGCGAGTTTTTACCAATTTAAGGGTCAGATTCGAAGAATGTTTGAAGCGGGATGGTGCACACCTGGATGACGTTATTTTTAAGAAATGAATATCCCAGATGTCAATTTTTATAGAAATAAAAATTTGTATGTGAATTGTGCTCAGTTTTTATTTAATGATTTTTTCAAATTCGCAATTCTTTCTGGCCCACCCTGTATTAGTTCATTTCTCATTCTAAGATCACACTATCATTGATATTGATTTTGTTGGACAAAAAAAAAAGAAAAATTCAATTTGAGATCTTGTACTTATACATATTGTAATTGATCAAAAACTAGGCATAAAGACATATATATGTTTTGATTAGAGTAGTTTGCAAATGAAAAGATATTATGTTAGAAAATTCCTGAATTAGAAAATTTTATAGGCCTCGCTTGCATTTTGAAATCAATTGTAAATTCGCTTAATGTACTTTTTTTACGTTCTAACAACGTATGTGATTGCTAAAAATATCTGCAAATTATAACAACATGAATTGCTAAGCAGAAATAACGACTTTCCTTTCCGGTGGTTCCTTTCTTTCAGCGGAAAGTAGAGTGCATGGTAAGTATGCCGTCGCGAGGGTAGGGTTTGAGAAAATCCACTGAGGTTGGTTTCGCGTCGCGCGCGGTACACGGTACCTTAGTTGATTTTGGTTTTTCTTTAGCGTAGTTTTTTTTTGGATTTACGTTAACGTAGTATATTTTTTGGTACCGCGTCGGTAAAATTCGGGAACATGAAGTAAAGACTAGATTTTTGTTCTTTGACTGGTTGAATGAAAAAATGCGGAGTAACGTAAAGTAGGTTTCCTCTCCGTATGATTTTGTTTTGTGACGCGTTTGGAAACGGGCATTTATTGGTGGCTGAAAATCGTATTTGGAGACCCGCGACCGAAATCCTCTCCGATCTAGCTGGCCGACAAGCAGCCACCGCGAAAATGGATTACGGTGCACGGATTGGTTGACCGGTTGGTACCATCCATTGGCACTACTCAGACTTGACGTCGGTCCTCGTTCGGATCAAGACATCTAAAATCATTACAGGGAGTCTTCTAGTGTTTGAATGAGTGGTAAATTTCGTACAGGACTGCTGCCTCAGCGAGTGTAAGATTCATACTCAGCTGGAAACGGGCTTGTCCGAGGATACGTAACTGCGCTAGCAAGCCAGCTTTGCGGTGTCGTGGGGCGGGTTTTTGTCCAACAGCACAAGGGCCTAATACAAAAATATTATTCGCAGTTACGTATTTTTCGATGACCAGAGTCAACAAAATGCAAAATCGATTGCCTGTGGATAGGCGTCGATGGCCCAGGTAACATACCGAAAGGATTGAACAGGAGGAATGCGACGATAATGCCCGACTAACCGCAAGCAAGACTTAAGGCAATTACATCCTTTATTACGAAAAATAAAATCAAATAAAAAGGAACAAGTTGGGTAGACAGACCTATGCTTATGTCAGGAGGGTTTTGTATTCAATTTCTCAGAAATACAGTCACCAGCAACGAATAAATTCAAGGAGTATGTCAAAGAGATGTGCATCTCTAAAAGAAAATCCGTTGTTTTTCTATTTTCAACGGTCGCCATTTTGTTGCAAACCAACAAAAATCACTCAAGTCATGAATTCCCAGTAATATTAATATTATTGACCATATTTGAAAATTTCAAGAAGATCAAATCATAACTGCACTGGTTGATTTGATGGAAAGTCCACCAAAATCATATGTTATTGTTGTTGAAACTGGAGAAATTTTAAATGGCTATAACTTCCGTGTATATTATACAATTTTCATCAAACTTACAAAGTTTAAGGTCCTTTTTAAGGGCTGCGTAAATATCGAATTTTGTTTAGTTTAAGGGTACTTATATGGTTTAACAAGGGAAAATGTGAGATTCAAATATCATACTATTATTAACAAAGTTGAGAGAATTTTGTCTTCTAAAGAATTTTTTATTATTGTACACATAAACACCTACCTCCATAATTTTTTTTCAGATTTTTCGGATCACGGGTGTCCAATCGCGATCGGGGGACACACATTTTTTATGTATTTCCCCTCCCTGTGCGTCCATCGAAGCAAAAAGTTTCAAATTAAGACCTGTTTTGAAAAATTCTTATCAATACCTTTCATTTGACCATATCGGCTACTTCTGATGAAATTTTTTTTATATCAGGGGTCACCCGCCTCTATGGGAAGACTGCGATAGTGTGGAGTGTGAATTGAAAAGCGATATTGATTGAGTAACAGGAAGTGATTTTCGTTGATATTGAAGACAGTTCAAGTAAAAATTGATAGACAGTGAAAATTAGATTAAATGCAGTGACAGCGAAAATCAGTTTACATGCGAGTTAGATTAATGATTGTGTTTTCTTAGTAAATAAACTTTTTTTTTACTTAATTTAAAAGACCATGCGTTTTCAGTTTCCCGGAACATTAAAATTATTCGCCGCCAACCATAACAATACTTTAAAAAATTTGTTTGTAGTTGAACTTTGAAGAGAGTACCACTTTTCAACTGCATACAAAATTTGATGTTTCTAGCTTAAGTAGTTTGCAAGAAAAAGTGCTGTAACACACGGACGGACAGACAGACAGGTCGCGATTTTAGTAGGGTTTTGTAAAATTACTTTACAAAACCCTGAAAAACCCCGAGGCCACTCCTGGAAGGGAAGGATTTCTCGCACTCCAACATTTAAGTCGGAATATTACCAAGGAACCACACCACGTGCTGAAGTACTGGTGGGAAGGACTAAGGTAATGTTATTTTAACCAATTTAAATTATTAGCGTTAAGTAAGGTTAGGTAATAAGCGAAAATAAGTTGAGTAAGCAGGTGAGTGCTCCTACCAGAAGGTAGGTACAAGGTAGAAACAAGTTTTCTAATAGCGTGAATCGATAACTTGAATTATTCATTTAATACTTGGATATGAAATCGTTCAAATTCATGCAAAAGATGCACAGTTTCTTTCATAAGCACAGTTCAGCCGCCATGTTGATCTAGCTTAAATGGTACATTTAGCCTTCCCCCTGACCCCCTTATTAATAAAATGTTTGTTTTTATTTCAGTATCTAAGAGTTTTAATCAAGTCCTTTCATTTGATACCCCACTTGACTAACTATGATTAAAAGAAAATTTTAAAGGCTAATTCGTTATAAGGGGAACCTTAAAATTTTCTAAAATGTTTCATAAGAACTGAACTTTCGAAAGACCATCACTTCTGACCTTTTCACAAAGTTTGAGCATTCTAGCTTCTATAGTTTCTGAGGAAACTGGCTCTGACGTACGGACAGACGAACGGACCGACGGACAGACAGGTCGCGAAACTAGTAGGTCTTTGTAAAAAATTTTTTACAAAGACCTAACAAAACAAGCTGTAGTGCATCTAGCTTCCCACAATAAGTCTTATTTGGAAGTAATCAAAATGATGGAGGGCATGGATCAAGGTGAAGCCATCAAAAGACCTTCGAGTAAAGGGGCGGATCACTTAACAGTAATGTGGAAGATTGCAAGGTTATTTATCAACACGTTGATGAGCGTGAGAAGGGCAAGGAGAATGCCTTCAGTTTGCGACAGTCTTTGGATTGATGACGATAAATTTGAAGATCGTGATGAAATTATTGCCTGTCATTTCACACCGATGGCAGCGCACGCTAGGGATTTGTTAGGCTATAAGTATTATCGTGAGATTGACGATGGTATGAAAGACAAAATGGAAGAATTGCTGAAAATAAGAGTATTCGACCATAGACGACTTCGCAGTTATTAAAATACGATTTCAAATTAAATTAATATGTACTTACGAGATCCTCGGACTTAACGCCCGACACACCGTAATATCGCGTCACGGACAAAATTATGGCACCAGTAACGGAGAGGACCACTGAGAACCGACAGGATAAACCCAATACGCCACCATGAACTCGCATCGTCTTTACTTTGAAATATTTCGCGGTGGCCGTAAATATTCTTGGGCAAGCATTGACACAACAAATGTCACTTCAACCAAAACAAATCGATATGGTGTTTATCAATAATGCAGGAATGTGCGCGAAAGAAAGATGGTCACCAAGAAAAACTGGGTTTGCGTCCGAGGTGAACGCTGCGAGGTTGAGCAGCCGTGGTGATTGTTGTGGCCATGAACTTGTTCAACTCAAGTCAGAGAGCCGTTGCGACAAGGTGATAAAAGAGCCAGCGATCGCGGAAGTGGTCTCTTTTACGGACACTTTGACAGCGGAGAAGAAAGAACGTGCGAATCACAAGGAGCGAACAGGTGCGAATATTAGAAGGAAGTAGCGTCGAAGAATCTTATCAGGAAACAAGGGAAAATTTTCTCCAGACAACAAGGAAAGAAAGTGATTCAAGCAGTGAGCAAGTTGGAGTGCGAGGATTTCAACCATCGACGAATCGAATTTGCTAAGTGTAAGGAATTTGAGATTATAAATAATAACATTGCATGAAACTTGCAATTATCTTTTAAGTATCATTTAATTTTTTATACGAAATTTTCGTGGTTTGTGAGAGTGTTTTAGCCAGTGTATTCGCGCGTGGAGTGCGCAGTGTTGGCGGAGTGCGTGCATAAAAATCCTTTCCGTTGAAGATTTCAATCTGCTCAGTTGATTTAGTTTAGTGGAAAATAGTGCGAATAAGAATCATATCGGGGATCTCAAATTTGCAAAGTTGGTGTTTTTCTCCTTCAGTGTTAGTGGTGATAGGTGGTTCGACGAGCCAGGTAAAGGCCATTAGTGGTCATTTCAGTGGAAGGATCATTCCGGAGAGCTTCAAGCTCATGGCTCCTGGAGGCAATACTAGGGTTAGCGAGTGGCACTTTCCTACCCAGTCTCCACGGGCTAACTGAGACCCCAAGGCCCCCGACCAGAATCTTTTGGTGTAACGTAACACCTTGCCACAAAAATTTACGGCCACAGGTAAGAGTGGGGCATCTAGATGGTTGCGGTGCCCCCTCACTTACCCTCCCAGTGGGGTCAAGGATCCTAATTGATGCCTTGGGCTATGTCGGGTAAGGAAGGCCAAGCATCCCGGCGAGAGTACCTGAAACAAAACAAAAGAAGAAGAGCTCACTCGATGACAAGCTCATAAGCGGAGAAGCCAGCCAACATGGCGGGTCCCATACCCGTATGAGGAACAAGTGAGGCGACCAACTGTTTTTCTCATAACTAAACATCTTTACTTCATTCACGAAAAATGGAGTTCAAACTCCAAATGCTTTAAACAGTATCAAACAACATAATGACTTACTTTTAATGGAATTGTTTGCAGCTACATATAAATGAGTTGCATATTTTGAATAATAATTTTTCTGAAAAATTATTAGAGAAGAAAAATGTTAGAAGAAGGTGGTTTCGACGTGTGCACTAATTCTCCTCAGGCCATCACACTTAGATACACACCGGTGATGGCGACCACCATGCTCAGAGGTGAGGGAGTTAATTTTTTAATTTTTCTACTTATGCAAACTCAATATGTTTTTGTATCTGCAAGTTATATTCAAGGTAAATTTCTCTTGTAAGTACTTGTATTAGCTAAACTTTTTAATTGGATCATTTCACCCTTTTCACATCAATTTAATGTAAATCTATACGACAACCTTCTTCTAACATTTTTCTTCTCTAATAATTTTTCAGAAAAATTATTATTCAAAATATGCAACTCATTTATATGTAGCTGCAAACAATTCCATTAAAAGTAATTTAAAAAGCTATCGGAGCTATCCGAAAGAGTGATCGATATCCGCGCGACGTTAGATAAAGCTTCAAATGTAGAGCAAATTTGTCGTATAGATTTACATTAAATTGATGTGAAAAGGGTGAAATGATCCAATTAAAAAGTTTAGCTAACATAATGACTCATTTATAAGAGCCAGCAAACTCAAAGGCACAGGAATCTGTAATTTAAGTGGTATGAATCTCTATTTGGACATGAGCTGGTCTTTTTATAGGAATTTTAATTTCAGCTAATTTTATCAGAAAAATATTACTGAGTTCAGATAGATTAATTGATAAAAATTTTGCTACATAATTTTTAAAGTCTACAATCACAGCAATAATGCTAATGTTATAGAAATGTTCACATTTAAGATTCATATTAAAATAAATAGATTTGTACTTGGAAGCAATGTTTTCGATAAATGAGTAGCGTCTTCATGGATAGCAGCTAGATGGACAAATAATATTGAGCCTCGATTTTTAACATAAATATTAGAAGCATTGAAAGCGTATTTTCTTTTTTTAATTGAAAGAAGACAATTGAGAGACTCAATGCGAAAATACCAATGGATAAACGAAGGAAGCTGAATTATTTTACAGAGCTTAATCTGTTAAAATAATTCAGCCTCTTTCGTTTATTCATTGGTATTTTCTAATCATGATTTCAACTAAAACAAAAACTAACATTTTCATTCAATTTCTTAATAAAATTTACAAAAAAGAAGGGAAGCTGAATTATTAAAAATTTATTATAAGTGCGATTACTTCTGTTTATTAAATAGTTGAACTAACCATCAACAAATAATTCCACTTAAAAAACGTAACATTTAAGGATTTTAATCACTTTGTCAAAACGATTTGGAATCCTGTTTACGTCACAATTACGATAATTAATACCGAACTTTTAAAACATTCGCTGCAACACTCCAACGACATATTTTTTGAAGTACCATCACAATCACAAAGGTAATTTGCTAACATTGTGTGCACGTGACTTTTTAACTATCATGGAAAACTTCAAAAATTGGCAAAAAACACCATTTGTGGTAAGTATTGTTAAGATACTTTTTTGCAAAGAAAACTTTTACTGAAAGTATGATGTTCTATCTAGAAAACAGTGTTTTGAAAGATTAAAACGCTTTTAAAGTGGCAATTTAGACATCAGAAGAATGCCCTTTTCTTCTTCTTCACAGCACTACAGCCCCTCTTGGGCTTCGCTTCCTGCACATAGTGCCTCCAACTGTCTCTATCCATTGACCGTGTCCTTCAGCTTCGAAATCCGAGCAGCGATGAACTGTCTTCATCGACCGAGTCAGACCAGTGTATCTCCATTTTTTTCACTGGTTTCTGGCTTTCAGTTCCCCTAACAAAACCTTTTTCGGTATCCGTTGTCCGTCCATACAATTCATGTGGCCAGCCCATTGCAGCTTCCGTAGTCTTACAATTGTTGAGACCTCCGGCTCGTCAAAAATTACATACCCAAGCATCCGTAAATATATTGAAGAGTGCCCTAGTCAATAGAAAAATTTGAAAATGAAGAATTCGAGACCCTCCTCAGTGAAGACTCATGCTTAACGGAAGATAAGCTCGTAAAAATACTAGGCGTGACACCAACAGCCATTTGCAGGCATAAATATAAACAATCAAACTTCCTTAGGAAATACAAATTACAAACTACATTTCAAACTTACAACAACATTGGAAATAAAATGAAGCCAAAACTGAATGACGCATCAATACACGAGAACAGTGGCATATACTGACTGACATGCAAGGACTGCGATATGGTATACATTGGAAGGACAACACGGAAACTAACGACAAGATATAAAGAGCACCTACGATCTCTCTTACACAACAAGGCAGACTCCAAGTATGCAACGCACCTGCAAAACCACAGTTTCACGTACGTTGCGGCCGCTGTGAAGCTTCAAAATATGGATGACGCGTACATGGCAGCGAGTAACCACAAGCGAGAAGCTGTATGTATGAGCAAGCTAATCGAATAGCGATCTTGTGAAAGCTTTCGCCTGCCTACTGAGAGCTGCGGTGAATATAGGGGCGAATAGCTTTCCTCGCTCATATGTAATATATTTCCCCCAAGCTGGCTACGATAATATCGTAATATTGCAGAATGGCTCTCAGAGTCAACAAATTGATAAGTTGAAGCGGGGAGAGAAGTTCACAGTAAATGAGAACTTGCGTTCTCATCGTCTCAGCGATTCAAGCGGCAAATTGGATCAAAAGCTCGTATTGGATCAATATTTATAGTCGTGGAGTCTTATACCAGGCAGTCAGTCTTGTTCAAATCCAAAAGGGAGCGTGCTGCTCCCCAATTACCCCTAATATCATGCAAGTATTCGCGTTTAAGTTTAAGTTGAAAGCGCTGTCCAGTGTCCGACAAAATGGTGAGGGGTGAGGTGTTGGCTTGCGCGGCGATCCTCAACCGGCCCTTTGGCGCTTCACGCCGTGTGGCCACCCCGAACAATTAATACGACAAATTGGTTCCCTCTTCAGGCTGGCTGATGTTTAGAGTTTTAAAATAATTTATAAATTCGATTGTAATGTTAATGTTTTTGGAATATAATAATAATAAAATAAAAGTAATGCTTTAAAGTTAACCCTCGCCTTTAGTGTTATAGTTTTGATGTTCAGAGTAGCAGGTAGGTGGTGTTACAGCGAGTTCTTTCCCCGGGAGCCTTGATGATGTTTATTGGATACACATCAAATGAGCTCCCAGTTCATACCAGTATACATAGGGTATACTGGCTATGTAACACCGATGGGGATTTTTTATTTTTAAAAAGTTTTAATCCAGTCCACTCATATATCTAATTAGCTCAAAAATAAATTGATTTGATAATATTTTTCAAGATTAGATATTCAAACTGCAGCGGTAGAGGCAAGCGGTGTCATGGGAATCAAAATATAGTATGTGAAAAGTTTGCGCCCTTAAGATTATTCTGTAAAATGACCGATTCGCTCAGGTACAGAGAAAAACGTTAAATGTTTAGAGTCTGGACGATGAGAAGAAAGTTTTTTGGGAAATATAAATATAAAAAACCGAAATTCCTGATGCGATAAAGGCAAATAAAAGATCAAATAAAAATAATTTATTTTTACAAGTTAATAAATAACATTTATTATCTATTGAGCTTAGATCATATGCCTGCGGCTTTCGGTCCCCTGTTGGACACATCTTTAGGCAGAAGGTAGAGGGTACCCTAACCAGCCAGCCGGCGGGTATGTGGAAACTAAGTCAAAGCGTTGACAACGCTTCAATTAATATTTACTTGTTATAGAACCAGGACAATAGTCTTAGATTGAACTGGATAATTGCCAAGGGCTATTGCATAGTTTACAGGACTATTCCTTTGAAACTTGGAATATTAGGTCATTGAACAGACCCGGTGTAATGTGCTAATTTCTGGTGAAATAAAAAAATACAGAATCAACGTCCTCGCGGCGCAAGAAACCAGATAGCATTGTGAAGGCATAATTGATATGCAAACGCACACCGTGTTTCAAAGCGGCATATTTCAATGTAGCCATGAGTTTCGAGTTGACAGAACATTTATACAAATTATCAACGACTTCAAGCGCGCTAACGAGAGGCTCTGAGCGATTCGTGTTGAGACCAAGTTCTCAATCAAGAACAAAGTTGACAGTACCTTGGAAAGCACTGTCGATGTATTGCCGTTAAATGTAAAGATCCTTTGAAAACGGCATATAGAAGAACAAACGGAGGACATAGTCCCTCTGCAGAGACCAGCAACAACAGACAGTGTCTGATAGACTTTATTACAAGTAGAGCCTTCACACTAAGTTCCACACACTTTCTGCATCGAGTCTTCCATAAAAGAACGCGGGCGTCCCCAGTTGGTCGCACGTTCAACCAGATCGACCACGTTTCGAGCGGCCACCAGCATTTACAATACACGCTTGTTACGTGGTGCTTTAAAATCACTACTTTATAAGGGCAAAGCGTTGATGCCGCATCTTCAAGAGCTGTAAGGAACATCAGTTACTACAAGGCACCAGATACACAAGCTAAATGATAGGTCAGTAACGTTCACATACATGTTAGTGCTGGAAAATTGCACACAGGTATTGAAAAGTAATGATGACATCAAAACTATGTGAAAGACAATAAGGGATGTGATAACAGAAGCAGCCGAGGGGGTATTGGGGCACCAGCCAAAGAATATTAGGAACGACTTTTATGAGGAAGAATGCAAGAGAGTGGCGAAAAAAAATCAAGCACACAAACAAAACATCCAGCGACCAATCCAGCATAAAGAAAAGCAATATAAAACTCTTTGACGACAGCCAAAAAATAGTGCTGAAGAAAGAAACGACTCACAACCAATGTTACGGGTCACCACGCCGGTGGTGACTAGAAACATCTAGCACATTTCCAGGCAATACTTGTATAAACCATCACTAGAAAGTAATTCACTAGTACATTAGAATGTATTCTTAACTAGCCACATATCCAATATAATGAAATAATCTAGCCAAATAATCCTTTTGTACGCTAGAATGTATTTCTAACTACGCAAATATCCAATATAAGCCAACACTAGAATGTATTCTTAACTAGCTAAATATCAAATATAGTGTATTCTTAACTAGCCAAATATCCAATATAATAAAATTATCTAACCAAATAATCCACTAGCACACCAGAATATATTCCTAACTAACCAAAAATCCAATATAATAAATAATATAGCAAAATAATTCACTAGTACACTAGAATGTATTCTTAGCTAGCCAAACATCAAATATAGTATACTTGTAGTTCTACTTAGCCAATCAGCAGAAAATCAAGCAAAACAGTGGAACTATCAGATAATTAAGCAAAATAGCTCACTTAGCATATAACTAGCAAACTATCAGATACAATATATTCCTAATAAACTAAATACCAAACAATCAATTCACTAAATCAATGTAATGAGCCCCTCATTGGCTTAACGTCAAATATAATCTAGCAAACAATTACCATTGTCATTGCTCTCAGGATTACCTGATTATAAGGTAATTAAACTCATAAAATAGAAAACCGGCAAAAAAAAAGAAATACATCATCTCCACGTGAAAAAATATATAAAGAAATAGTAGCCTCAACCTACATTATGAACCCAAGAACATGGAAACAAATGAATGGCTATGCGTTAAAAAATGGAAACCACAACAAGACATCAGCATCACAGGTGGAAACCATTAAACTTTCGAGCATGGCTTGCAAAAATTACCCAATGCAAACGAATTATACGGAATCGACAATTTTCTGCAGAGTAGAAGTTATCTGGGCAACATACAAAATTGCAACAACAAAATATTAAGCTTCGGGTGGAAAACATTGAGCTTTTGAGCATAGCTTGCAAAAATTACCCATTGCAAACGAATTTTACAAAATTGACAATTTTCTGCTGAGTAGAATTTACCTGGGCAAGATACAAAATTGGAACAATGAAATATTAAACTCTAGGTGGAAACCAATGAACTTTTGAGCCTGGCTTGGAAAAATTGCCCAATGCAAACGAATTTTACGGAATTGACGATTTTCTGCTGAGTAGAATTTACCTGGGTAACATACGAAACTGCAACAACAAAATATTAAACTTCGGATGGAAGCAGTTGAACCTAACTGATGCATGCTTTGCAAAAATATCTGAATGGTATTGGCTGTTCACCATGGATTTCCGCTGATTAGGGAATTGCACATCAGTAATTTCCTGGGTAGAAAATTAACACTGAAATCCAAAGCGGATTTCGAAGAAGGCGCTTTTTCGACTTCTGTTCCAGCAAAAACGATACTTTGGCCTTAGCCTGAGCATTTCACCAGTATCCAGCAAAAATGCTACTTCCACGTTAGCCCGGGCATTCCACCAGTACCCAGCAGAAACACCTGGGCATTTTACCAGTATACAGCTTAAACGGTATTTCAGCCTTAGACTGAGCGTCTCACCAGTATCCATCAAAAACGCTCCTTCAACGTTAGCCTGGGCGTTCCATCAGTATCCAGCAAAAACTCTACTTCAGCCTTAGTCTGGGCGTTTCACCAGTATCCAGCAAAAACTCTACTTTGGCCTTAGCCTGGGCGTTCATCGAGTGAATCAACTCTACAATTTGATTTTTTGGCACTCCAGCCTGGTCAATGGCTAGCATTGTTACGTCCTCATTTGAACATGGCTTTGGAAGCCCTTGTTCAATAGTCGTATCCTCCGGTCGGCCCCTCTAAACCCATCACCAACAGGAGCACTCAAAGGCCCCTTATGCCGCTGCACCACTGCCTGTTAACCACCGTCCGGTTCAATCCATACATCAGGAGAATCCTAATTTAGAGCAGGCGTTAGCAGCCTACCCGCGAGCAGTACCCCGGCTTATTGCTATCGAAGAATACCGGGCAAGGAGTGGGCCTGTAATGTCACCCCCCGGCTAGACGTCCAACACCAGAACCTGAGCCGGAGATTAATTATCACATCAGGAGTGGACGTCAGGTGCAGTTACATCGGGAACTCGGTAAGCTGGTTCTACTAATCAAGGTCAGCATTAGCAAAGACGAGAAGGCCGACATCCTGGACCGGGCGAGTGAGTCTTTGGACAGTCTATAAGCTTGTTCAGTTATTACGTGTGTTGGTTCCAAAACGTATCGCAGCTAGATGGCCGGGTATACTCTTAAAGTGTGGAACTGACCATATAACTATCACGAGTGCCGAAGCATGCAAGTATAATCAAGATAATGAGATACTCTAACTATCTCTAAGCGAAGGCCCAAAAAAGGGTTTGATGGTCAGACAGACCAGAAATAATACTTGTTTTTGCCCTCCCAACAAAACAAATCTGTATGATCAAAGTCACGATGCTAAACACAAAACCTTAGATCAAAGTGAACAGTGATCTAACAGACAGCTTTATAATAGAATCATGCTTAGAACAATGGGTTGAACTTGCCCCAATACGTTTTAACATAGGGTTTTGTATTACGGTCATCACAATTCCGTATCTTTATATGAACGCATCCTTAAGCTTTTTTATATACTGTCAATGTCAAAACGTTAGCTAAAGTCAACACTTTCATCCACTAATGTTTGGAAATCATTAAAAATTACTATTATTGAAAAATCATATTTTGCGATGAAGCTCATTTCTGGCTCAATGGCTTTACTAATGAGTAAAATATGCATTATTAGTCAGCAAGAAACCCACGTGTGCTTCTTGAGATACCTTTGCATCCGCAAAAAATTACTGTTTGATGCGGTTTTCATGCCAGAGGTGTGATTGGACCGTATTTTTTCATGGATGAAAACAACTGTCATGTTACCGTCAATGGAGAGCAATATCGTATTACGTTGGAAAATTATTTGTGGCCAAAATTGGATAAACTTGACATCAGTGATATGTGGTTTCAACCAGATAGTGCCACAGCACACCTCACAATTGATTTATTGAAAGGCAAATTTATTCATTTTTTAATGAAAAACCCTATATTGCACTAAAACAGACAACAGCTAAACTTCAGGTATATTAATGTCCAAGTCCATATAATCGGTTGCATATGCTGATGATAAATATGACGTCACGTTTATTTTCAGAGGTTAATGGAGTATTTCTGAACCTAGAATCTGAAGCAAATCGAATCGGCTTGCAAGTTTGTAAGTTTAAAACTAGACTCATTACTTAAACGAGGAAGCACACTCCAGATCGACAAAATCTGACCATACATGGCTACAAACTCGAAAGTGTGGATAATTTTATGTACCCTGGAGCCAACCAGAATAGGAGAGGCGCTGAAAAGGACGAGATCGGAAGCCACAGAAATTGCCGCAAATAAAACAAATTTTAACGTCCAGAGTTGTGCAAAGGCAAAATAAGCTGCGCATTTACAAAACATTAGGTAAACCAGTGCTGTTATATGGAAGTGAATCGTGGACCCTAACGAGCAAGTTCAAAAAGACAGTGAAACAAGGGACAGAATGAAGGCTGCCTTTCAACGGTAAATTGTAGGAATTTTTTGACGATCCACCTAGTTTCTTTTGCATAAAGCTGCGTAAATTGCTATGGGCAGGCCATGTGGAAACACTAGAAGAAAACCGGCTACCAAAAAGAACATGAGGGTAGAGCGCAAGGTACACGTCTAGCGGGAAGACCGAGGACCCGATGGGAAGACACGTGAGAAGCTGACAGTAGATCTTTGCTGGTAGTGAGCTACTGGCAAATAAGGCCGCGGAACTGTGATGACTGAAAAAGATTAATCCTGAAGGTGAAGGTCCAGCTTGAGCTTTCGCGCCATAGGTGATGATATATTGGATGAAGGCAATATGAATTTATTCAATTATATTACTTTTATATAATGCTTTCTTAATTATGTGGATGATATTACATGTACTTTAAAAATCTATTGCGTTAAGCATGAACATACATCAATATTAAATTACATCCCTCTATTGAAATTAGAACCTATCTACTTACCCGTCCGTCCGCAATTTTTCTCCTTTAGTATTGCAGCTAAGAGTACCAAATTCGATATGTTTATCAGAAATGATTGCCTCTTGAAAGTTTGGCTTTCAAGAATTTTCCTGAAGGATGTTAAGGGGGTTCTCCTTATATTGGGGATTAACCTTAAAAATTTCTTACTAATGATGGTCATGTGGGGTATGAAATGAAAGTTGAAACAAATCATAAAGCGGCAATGGTTGATTCTGGGCTGCATGAGAGTGAAAATATATGAATAATTTTAGTCCCTCCCTTCGTGACTTGAAAAATATGGAAAAAACCGTGGAGATAGGTCTTTATAAATAATTATAATTTTTTTTCACATTTTAATAATCCAACAGTATAATTTGCTAGCCAAAGTCCACAGCAGCAACTATTTACTTCAAAAAGAAATCAATCAAACTTTAATCTCATTAGTTTATTTGAACCAAATACAGATAATGGATAACGCTGCCCTTTAAATGTTTAACTAGAAATTTTAACCGGTCTTATGTTTCCATTTCCGCTAAACGTATCTACGTGTTCTTTTTATATCTTTTTAATTCCTGCATTTGGAATTGTCCCATCTTCCTACTCAGACGCTTGACAGAGCGTGAAATTACCATTTTTATGCAGAAATGGTGAAGCACTGCAAGGAGCAAAAAGAAACCTCCGCATTAAAGTGCAGAAGCGTAAAAAAAGCGAAAGATCCCTTACGAAGCTAAACACTTGGGAAAGCTTTAGATATTCATTTAATTTGCGAAAGTAATTTTTGCTTCCACTTTCCATGGCATTGTTCACTATTTCGAGTGCAATCCGAAAGGTAAGCAAATCCTTTCTGGTCAGTTTTTTAATAGTAATATGATGAAAGCAAAGAGGAATTTTTAATCTCCTTATAATTATATCAGAGTGATATCTCTTGAAAAAATATCAACACTGTCGAACACGAGTTCATCATCAGCGCCTTAATCGCAGCTGGGATTAATTGATGTTACCACTTTGGAAATGATTCGCTATTTTAAGAAATGGCTATAATTGGCACAGTCATCAACGCATGGGTGGCTTAACCATGACTTTCACGATGTCTCAGTTTGTATGCAAATTCCCTCGCGAACCACCGCGGCAAGCACATCCCAAAATAGTCTCCCTTTTGAATTAATTCCTGCATCGTGCCCTGATTGCTTGTAGTTTTATAATTAGAAATCGCCTTTTATGGATGAAAACTGAAGCACACTAGACTTTTTGGCACCTCTCCCAGGACTATTGATGGCATCCGATGAAGGTAACGACACGCCGCCGTAATCACATGAAAATAAAGTACAATTCAAAATAGCAGACGATTCGGATATTTTTAAAACGTGATACACTTAAACTAGTTGATCACCTTGTTTAGGTAAGGAATCACCCAGTTGATGCTGAACATTTAGTAAAAGACTTTCATTGCAACCCACCACGGCGGCGGCGGACGTACCGAAATTTCCGCCAACGAAGACTAGACTCTAAAATAGCTCCTCGGGGAGAATTCTTCTATGGATTGCTTTGCTGCCACCATCAGCAACAAACTCTTCTAGCTCTTACTACTATCTATGTAAGAAGAACAAGCACCTAGAAGAGTAAATAAACAGAAAGACATACCGACAAGTGAAGTGACGATGAAATAAGTTGTGTTGGTAGAAATCACATTCGAGGAAAAATGTTGAATCGATTGCAGACATGCATACGAGTAGCACGGCACAACAAATGCACTGCTACCGTATATGGTGCTGATGCACTTTTTTCTCGTCATCGTCGTTGCAACAACAGCGGAGACTTGAAGAATGTTTTTCTTGCACTTCGATCTGCAGGACCATTTTTTCGCTCGCACGAGTATATTCGGGCACATATGCAAATCAGAAGAAAAGTTTCATGTGGCGCTAGAAGTGGATTCTTTTTTCGAAGTGGGAAATCTTTTTTTGCCAATTATAAAATGAAAATAGTCTTGCAAGATGCAGCGACTTGTTTTTGAAATGTGTAAAGATCGTGTGAGACGCCAGTGTTTTGCAATTGATTGTTATCAAAGTATTATACAATTTTAAACTGTTTGAGGTGCTTCAAATAACCCAATTCAATTCATGGCACTCAATAACGTTCTAAGTTTTTGAATTTATAAGAAACGATAGGATAGGAGGTGGCTCCAGGGTATTGATTAGAAGACCCTATTGTTTCCATAATATTGGTGAAGTCGAATTCAAAAACTTTAAATTTCTTGAAGGGTCCGTCATTAAAATTTCACTGAAAGGTGGTAATAACCTATTCGTAGTCTCGCCTATTCACTAGATGAAATGTTCTAAAATTAAAAGACAAGCTCAATACCTTATTTTAAATAGTCGAATTGAATAGGCTGCATAGTTATCACATTCTTGCTGGTGATCCAAATTCCCAGCACTAAAACTAAACACCGGCAACAATCCAAGCGACATATTCCTGAAATCGTGAGTAACCCAGAACGGTCCCAAGCCCAGTTGAGATAGGAGAAGGGAGCCCTCCGTTACCTTACCTCCGGCATCCTTGATTTCTCATTCTAAATCCCATGAACAAACGGTCGAAAATGGTCTCTGGGTCACACATTGCGTTTAATGGTTCCCCAATGACGGAATACCAAATGCCGACACATGCAAATAACTGTAAAGATACCTGCAGCTCTGCTACTAAATCCTACTTACACCCACTTACATTGTGGTAACGTAAGACGGTGAACGCGAGTCTTCCGCGCCTGATGACAGAATTGAAAGTAATATCTATGCCACCGGAATGGAGGTTGGGTGATGGGCTTACTCCCCTAACTCGAAGCGTGCAACAGAGTCTTGGAGTGGATTGCATCTATGGCAACAACCTCGCAAACGTGAAAAGGACTCTGGCATTTAATCCTGGACTTTCAAATCACTCAACCATGCAACAGGCCAGTCAATTTAAATTAAACATACTGGCATTTCAGAAATCGAACTGGGCTGGAAGTGATACTTGAGATGTGAGATCGCACACAATATCCAAAAAGCGAAAATTTGGAGTGGCCTTCATTGTGGATAGCAATTTCAAATCGATTTTAGGACAATTATTGAACGGTTGTGTGCGATTCGTATAAAAGAGAAATTGTTCGAAATTTAGCTGCTAATGTGCATGCCCTAATTGTAGAAAAGCACGAAGAAACGTTCAACAATCACCTGGAAAGACTAGTCAACTCATTGCCTACAAACAATATACAAATAATTCTGGGTGATTCCAACGCTATCTCATCGGGAAATGACTGAAGGATATAGCCTCTACGATGAAACAAATAACAACGCCCAGCGCCTGATTGACTATGCATGTAGCAGAAATCTAGTTAAACGTTTAACTTCATTCCCGCATCGATGCATATATAAAATGAACTCGGTATCACCGGAGGCAACACAAAACCAGATCAACCATGTTCTGACCCAACAACGTTGGCCCTCCAGTATACTTGACGTAAGTATATACCGAGGAGCGAATTATAACCCAGATCATGACTTGATAAAGTTAACCTATCGATATCGTATATCAAAGATATTTTTAGCGAAGACCAGCCCGCTACAGAAATTGACATTAAAAAGCTCAAAACGGTGTCTGTGGCAAAAACTTTCACGGAGAACCTCGACAACTAGCTGGCTCCAATCCTTTTGGATAAATCGCTGAAAACAAGCAACGAGCTATGGGTGGCAATGACAGCAGCAATTAAGACCGTAGTAGAGTAGACAATCGGACATCAAGCCCGACGCAAATGAAATGATTGGTTCGATGATGAGTGCCAGAATGCGTTTGACAAAAAGAATCTGGCCTACAAAGAATATTTAGGTGGAGAAACCAGGACGAAGTGATAATATTATGAAAATCACAGAAGATTAGTGAATATTGTTACATGTACAACTAATTCTGTGAGTTACTGTCGTAATTGTTGTCACAACATCATGATCAACAAAAGAATGTACTCGAAAACCCGCCAAGCATGATCAACATCTGAAAGTGACGTCACTGCCCCATTCATTAAGCTGCTCGAATATTCAAGTTAGTTCGCCAACGTACGAGAAATGTATTGAATGACTAGCGACCCTAAATAAAGCCGAGCTGAATAAATGGGGGGATTCATTACAACCGATAGAGTAAAACCGCGATAGCAAAACTGTGACAGTGTGGAGTGCGAATAAAACCGATATTGATTGTTCAGTGAACACAGTTGTTAGAGAAATTTATTGACAAGTGCAAGCTAGATTTTAATTAACTTTTGTGAAATAGTCAAATTAAGGATTGTGCATTGCTAGTAAATAGTTTCTTTTAACTTAATTTAAAAGAAAGTGCATTTTCACTTTCCCGGAACATTTAAATTATCGGCCGCGAACCATAACACGCGACAATATGATAATTAGAATTAAGGAAAGAAGAACTTTGACAACCAGTTTAGAAGTATCGATGTAAGTCTAGCGAGAACAACACAAGATAAGCGTACAAAGAAGTAAAAAACCTGTAACGCCAAAGATCACGCCCTGCCATGATGACATCGACAATATCATCGCTGATGAAACCAAGATTAAAGAAAGATGGGGATCATATTTTAAGAGCCTCCTTAATCCTCCGCACCGCTCAGGAACATCGGAGCTTAGAGATGTTCCCGGAGAGCTTCCATTGGCCGCACCTACTCTGGATAAAATTTGCTCCATCATCAAAGCCCAAAAGGATAATAAAACACTGTCCAGTGATGAAATCCCAGTGGAACTCATCAAAAAGGCCTAGAAAGCCATCGACAAAGTCATCCAGCGCATTTGGCAACAAGAACATAGTCGTACGCTGAACGATTGAAGCCAATTAATCATATTCTCTATTCATGAAAAAGGTGACAAGCTACAGTGCGGAAATTACAGAGGCATGTCACTACTTTGTACGGCGTACAAAATATTTTCTAAGATAATAGAAAATAAAATCGGATGATACGCCATCGGGTATTTGAGAAATGCTGCTAGTTCAATATAGTCGTGCACCAAATTTTCGTTGATTTAAAGCAAGCATATGACAGCATTGATCGTAACTTTCTGTACGAAATAATGCTTTGCTTTGGTTTCCTAGCCAAATTAGTCCATCTTACCAAAATGACAATGACGTCAACAACTTTTGAAGCCAATACTCAACGCCTTTGACAAAAATATTCGACTTCAGCAGGAAGGGACTGCTGCTCAGAAAGCTACATACCTGTCGATACAAGAGGTACGTTACTATACAAGTCAAGTGACATGGTAGTCTTTCCGGCAAAATAAATATTTTGTCATGGTTGTAAACAACTGCGAAAGAACTTATCGTAAAACTCGACTACGAAGCAAAACTAGTCGGGCTGCAAATCAATGAGAATAAAACAGTCAAATGCCCTAAGTATCACACTTGGCATCAATTAGATTCTAGAAAAACGGATTCAGGAAAGTTTTTCAGGAGATTTTATCATGATTACCGAAACCAATGTTTGCCTTTTGATATAAGCAACTCTTGCTCAATACTTCCAAATGACGCCAAAGTTAGAGAAGCTGACATTGAAAAAGATTGAGCAAGCGATTCCCAAGATCAAAACAAAGAAACAGTTTGGAAGGATATGAAGGTTGAAAAGATTGAACAGCTTTCTTTTCACACGAAATAGAAAATTTATCAGCTATTTCTGGACTCGCTTTGGTGAAATTATCCCCTAAGAATATTCGGAACTTAATCTCTTCACACTACAGGAGTGAAGTCAGTAAAGAATAGTTGAGAGACTAAGTGGTCTAGTCCATAGACCGCAGATAGAGTTTTCATGAAAGTGAATGGCATATTTCGTAAGAAGTTTCGAGAGAAGGTATTAAATCTTAACGTGGCTAGTGATAAGATAAGTCTTTTCGATAGCGTTGGTATCAAAATTAATATTACCATTCCACATATAGATAACAATAGGATTATCTGTGATAGATTGCACCAGCCAAACGCTGAGAGAGGGAGCCAAATACTTTCAGCAGTTTCAAATTAAGCTTGAACATCGAATCCATTTTTTAATTCCATGAAGCATTGATCTTCGACCTTATACTGAGTCAGCCATGAAGACTGCGTCTTACGTGACTTGTGATTTATTGATATGAAGAAATCCTTCAATCTGGTATAACTAGATGCACTAATATCGAAACTGTCTAGTCGCCATAATGCGTAACATGTTGCATGGGAAATTTGTTTTTATGACTGATGGAAATTTGAGGAAAATGCGTGATTTCAAAATCTTGAGTAGACTGCAGCAGGGAACGGCTACGACTCCTCCGCCCTTCTCCGTGTTCATTCGCAAACTATTGAATGGCTTCAATTACAACGTGTCGCCAACGCGATCATTGGTAGTGTCCGCTGATGATCTGATCATTTATACAGCAGACCAAAAGGCCACAGTAGTTTAGGGCAATCTACGAAATTTTTTCATCAATGTGCAGCTCTAATCGGCAAATGAAAGTCAATGCATGAAAGTTCGAAACAATTTTGTTTCGTTAACGCTGCGGTTGGCTAGTCAAGATCTGAAACATTATTCGAAGGATTTCCTCATTATGGCTGGTGAGGGTAGTACAGAACAGGTTTCACAAAAATGTTGTTCTTGGTACCTCAGTATTTATTTCGGTCAGTGTCTGTACAATAATTAACATGTCAAAATCATGCTCAGAAATACACAATAATCAGCCAAGTCTCTTCGACACCTCTTTCATTTCAGATACATTGATCAAAAGGTCAAAATTATCTGTTACAAAACTCTAAGTAGATCAGCCTAGACATGCGGATATCAGTTCTGGTATAATCAGAGTACCATCAGAATGAAAAGACCAAGAGTTTTCGAAAGGAAATGTCTTCGTGCTCTTTGTGTTTCTAATCCATTTGTGTTTTCATGTTTCCAATCCATCTAAGGTTTTTTTGTACAGACCAGTACTTACTGGCCTGTATAAAAAACGTAGGATCAATTGAAAACACAATATATCGAATCGAAAAATTTATCAAACAGATAAAGTGACGAGGGTCAACAACTTCTTTTTTAAACTACTTCGTAATCGTGTCACAAAGTCTGTAACTGTCAGTGAAAACCCCTGAATTTCATAGATATTCCGCTATACAGATGAATACATCGAACCTTCTTATATCACTGGCTTCATTCAACTAGAAATTTTCGTGTGTTTGGACAAAAACTGGCTTATTTTTGACTTTGACAGTATTCTGGATCAGCCATAAGAAAGCTCAATATCCTCCCAATTATAGCTCCCGAGACCAACATCTATGACGGAGATTTTCATTTGCTAAGTTGGTTGAAGCTGATAGTTCCATCATCAAACATCAATAAAAGAATAGCGTCTGGCCCGATCAAAGCAGATCAGGATAAAAGAAGGAAGGAAGGGGCACTTGAAGGGTGTAGCATGCCAAATCAGGGGCTTTAAACAGTGCTGATAAAAGGAGCAAAGAAAGCCGTAAAGAAACTTCTCCAAAAAGCACCAGAAAATAAAGTTCCTACGGATGCCCAAACAAGAAAAAAGACCTGATGCGAACAGGAGAGAAGAGTCCCCGACGAAGGCCCCACCAGCAGGCACTACTCTTAAAACCTCAAGATCGCTGATCCTACACAAAAATCGTGCAGGATGTCAGGGGTAATGTAAGGGCCACAGACACCAACACTGCTATTAAAGTAGTACGTCCAACCAAATCAGGCCATATACTGGTTAAATCCGGAGCAAGAGCCGACAATAAAGAAGAATCTGTGTCGCAGTAAAGAAAGTCTTCAGCAAAAATGCAACAATAGTATCGCTCGAGCCAATAGTAATGATAGAAATAAGAGGCATTGACAGCGTGAGGGACCTTGCCGAGGTAGAAGAGGCCATCAAAAGAGAGTTCCCTAGCCTGAGTAAGATCAAAGCAAAGCTGACACCAGAAAAACCATTATTGACTGAAGCGAAAAGGACGACGAACAATTTCCAAATAAGGGCAGAGTAACAATATGGTGTGCAGGGTACGACGAAGAGCAGTACATCTTCAATTTTTCAAATGCATTAGCTATGGTCACACCACGCAAGTATAAAAAAAAACCCAATCCGAGTTCCCTATGTTATAAATGCAATGATATGGGACATAAAGAAAAAAGTGTACGAAGGAGGGACGCTGTATTCTTTGCAAGGATGGTGATCCAAGACCGAATCTTGGGCACTTCTTGGGATCAAGGAAATATCAGGTTTCCCAGGAAGCCTTAGCCAAGCCAAAATCAGAGCTGGGATGACCCTATCCTGCAGCTAAGCTTACATCACAGTTCGTTCGCCGAAAACTGCTTGAAAAGTTGCGAGGCATATAGAAGCCGATATTTTGCTGAAGCCTGAGCAACACCACGAAAAAAATTCTGCATCATTGTTTCGTGATGAAACTGGTACTGCCGCCATCCGGGTTCGGAACAGTGATTTCCAGTGGAGAGCTGTGGAGGATATCATCTTTCCAAGCCAAGCTTAATGCTTTGGAGAGCGCTTTTCCAATCGCAGATGGTAACGTGCTCATTAAAAGCCTTTAACGCTAAGAAAATCGAATGAGACCTGCCTGAAACAGATTCGCGGGGTAAACGAATCCTAGAAATGGTAACCAGGATGGCACTCGTTGCACTAAACACTGGAAATATGCAATATTGGCTACGTAGGAGCAATACCGGACATGACATTTGCCTCGGCGTCCTTAGTACGGAGGATACACAATCGGACAGTATAGAAGGACTACGCAGCCAGTGATCATCAGTGCATTCTGGTTGAAATCTTGTGATGTTGTCTCCCAACGTCCTTGCTCTCGACGTTCCATAATTGGTAGAAACATCGGAAGGATGAACGTGGTGGCGCTTATTGCAGGTGCTTCGCTGCAGGGGGATTCAGAAGATTCAGAAGAATCACACCACAAGACTTCTTGCAGTTCTTCTATGTGGCATCAAAACCCCCGGCACGGCAAGCTCCCTGTGTTCTGGTGTCATAAACTTCGACGTGAGGCTCAACGGGCATCAAGACGAAGCATGCAACCGGGTTATAGCATATAAGAAAAATTGATGAACGACACCTAGGCTCGCTGCTGGCCAGATCTAGTGGACAATATGAAACAGGATCCATAGAGCAACAACCAGTTAGTTATGCAGAAGCTTGGTACCCTACGGACTGCTTGCATACATGAAGCAGAAAAGATGCACGAGATAATGCGTGCATTCTTCTCTGCCCATCCAGTCCATATTGACGCTATCCATACTGAAACAGCATAGATTGCTCTCTTTATACGACCAAAACTGTAAAAGGCAGTCCCTTCATTGAAAGCAAAGAAGGCTCTAGGCCCAGATGGTTATATAACATAGGTATTGCAACTTGTATATCACCATTGTCCTGACTGCTGCTTTAACGCTTGCTTACGGGACGGAGTTTCCGGGAATGATGAAAGGTGGTGATGCTCGCGCAGATTGGCAAGGGAAAGGGAAATCGCGGGTCACCATCTGCACACTGCCCGTTATACATGCTAGGCATTGCTGGTGAAGTGCTGAAGGAACTCTTCAAGGGGAGACTCACTGATGTGATTCGTGCTGCGGGGGGGCTATCTCCTTGGCAGTATGGTTTTAGAGCAGAATTTTCCATCATCCATCAATGCAATTGCGGAGGTGGTGTGTGCGGTCCAAAGTGCAGAAGCACATAGCCAAACCAAGAGATGGATCGTTCTGTTGGTGACACTTGGCTTTAGGAACGCGCTCAACTCCCCTAGATTTGTGGATGTTTTGGATGCACTGAAAAATATTTTTCAAGTTCCAGAAGATCTGATGAGGCTTTTGAGAGACTACTTGAAGGACCGAAGCCGACTTTATAACATGACGCAGCGCCAACGTTGGAAGTTACATTTGAAGTTGTCCCGGAATCTACCCTTGGTTCAGGCCTATGGGACCTGTCTTAAAACGAGTTACTGAGACTGGAGATGCCAGTTGAGTCATGTTTGATCGTCTTTGTGGATAATGTTGAAGCTCGAATCACTAGATGCACCGTTGAATAAGCGCAACTAAGGCTAGGTATGCCAGTGAGCTGAGTGAGACACTGGATTGATACTCATGGTTCATCGCTGGGAAAAACCGAAGGGATCATCTTGGCAAAAAAGAGAATCTCTAGAGTAAGAGTAAACAGTATTGAAGACATCCTAATTGAATCAAAGCCAGCAATAAAGTACGTGGATACGTGGTCATCTTGGCAAAGAAGAGAATCTCTAGAGTAAGAATAAACAGTATTGAAGACATCCTAATCAAATCAAAGCCAGCAGTAAAGTACCTGGGGCCACTGATCAACTCGAAGGTGAATTTTTCTGAGCAAATCAGGCCAACGGCTGAAAAGACGACTTCAGGAGTATCCACTCGGTGTCAACTTACGGCCAACGTAGGGGGACGCCTCTTGATGTGTGCTGTATGGTTAGTGCTACTGTATGTAGCAGAAATATGGAGCGATATTCTCTGAAAGGAGGTATGCCGAAAATGTTTAGCACAGATACTGAGAAGAGCAGCACTGAGGATTGCATCTTCATATTCAACAGTCTCAGATTTGGTAATGAGAGTTATTTCGGGCATGATGCCTTTTGTGCTCCTTGCTAGAGAGCGCCATGCTATAGGATTGCGTTGAAGCAACGACGTGACGGAGATGGTTATATGCGAGGAGAGAACGCGCTCAATCAATGATGGGCAGCAGTCTCGGTTTTGCCCAGTAGAGGAAAGCAATATCTATAACACATTTTTTGCGTGCAAAAAATGGGATTGACTGCAATGGGGCCTCTACAGGGAGGCAGGAGAGTTCACCCTGGATAGTATAGTCGAGGTGATGCTTGGATTGGTAGAGAACCAGGTGGCACATTACGTCCTAAAAGATAAAATGGAATTACAAAAACCGAGGATGTCGGTGGTGTAAGATCGCTTGTCTGGCATTTCCTCTTCCGCTCTCCCCTCCCGCTAGAGGATGGATCTGTCAGCTTGTAGCGCTTCAGTGCGTAACAAAACGAGACCTGACCCGAAATAATGTGTCAAACGGTGCCAGGCTAAGTTATCGGGTTGACATGGGAGCTGCTTAATGTGTAGTCCAGTTGCTTGTGAGCAAGCCCCGAGTACCTTGAGCATAAGGGAGTCCCCAACACAAAACATAAACAGATTAAAATACAATTCAATTATGAAACGGAACAAATCAAGTTGAACAATGAATTACAATGAAAATAGTTCAGAAATATATTTAGAATTATGAATAATACTATTAGCAGATAAAGCAAAAGTTAGAAAAAAGAACAAAGAGTCTCAATTTTAGTTTGAAAACAAAATATGATACAAACCAGAAAATGCACCAAGCCCTAGTTTGTCATGCCTCCTAATCATTCGCAAAATGAGTGAATGAAAATATATATTTGTACAACCAAACGGAAATATAAAGAAGTTATTTACCCAAGAAGGACGCGTATCTAGATGGAAATTTAACTCAGAGGACAGTGTTGGAAACATTTGATGGTTGCAAAGTCGATACAAAAAGCACTGATCCAGATCGATGAAATGTGAGAACAAGATTCAGAGGCGATTACTCGAGCGGCTAGTACTTTCTGTTTAATTGACTCTTATCTTGTCGAAGGAACAACATGTGTTTCTCAAAGGCAGCTCTACGACCTCAAATTTAATAGAATTCACCGATTAAATTGCGAAGGCCCTGGAAAATTGATTGCAGATTGATGTAATCTTCACTCTCTTCTCCAAGTTATTCGACACGGTCAACCATCAACTTCTTTTTCACAAACTGAAATCTTTTGAGGTTGCTGGCCGTCTTTTATCATGGATGGATTCCTACCTATCTTCTCGTATATGTGGTATTAGTTACTGTGAAACTACCTCTTTTTCATTTTAAGGTTCTATTTTAGGTCCCCTCCTATTCCTATTGTTTATGAATGATATTTCATCGGTTACAGCCTCCAATTGGCTACTGTTGCCGATGATTTGAAAGTGTTTCGAGCAATCAGATTTGTACAAGATTATCAATATCTTGATCACATTAAATAACTGGTGTTCATCTAACTATCTCTGTCTTGATGTTGCAAATGCTATAAAATGACTTTTAATCTAAATCAATCTCCGCTGGGTGTTACCTATATATTCAATGAAGTCCCACTCATTGCTGTGAGCTCTGCTAAAGATCTCGGTTTTAATTTTGATCCTAAGCTCAATTTTAATGCGCACTGTAGTAGCTCCTAGTCTGCGGAGAGCTTGCATTGGCTCCAGCAACTCAGGATGAAGTTTGTTTCATCATCCTGTGGACCTCATTAAATATGGTGGCAATAGTGTTCATAGAGCTATTCACAAAGTCATCCAGCACATTTGGCAACAAAAACATGCCGAAAGAGTGGAGCCAATCAATTATATTCCCTATCCACAAAAAGGTGACAAGCTACAGTGCGAAATTTATAGACGCATATCACTACTTTGTACGGCGTGCAAAATATTTTCAAAGACCTTAAGATATCAAATCAGCTCATACGCCAACAGTATTATTGGGGAGTATCAAGGTGGTTTAAGGGCAAGTAGATCAACAACAGACCAATTGTTCACGGTCAAGCAGGTACCTGAACAATGCTGGGGGTTCAACATTTTTCGTTGACTTCAAGCAAGCATACGACAGTATTGATCGTAACGTACTGTACCAAATAATGCTTGGTTTTGGCATCCCAGCCAAATTAGTCCATCTTACCAAAATGACAATGACGTCGACAACCTCCCAAGTACGCATCAATAACCAACTCACCGATGCCTTTGACACAAATATTAGACTAAAGTGGGGAGATGGGCTGGAGCCATTGCTATTCAATTTGGCTCTGGAGTACATCATACGGAAGCTACCTGTCGATACACGAAGTACATTACTTACAAGTCGAGCTAAGTAGTGGCCTATGCGGACGACATCAACATTTTGTCACGGTCATTATCAACTGCCAAAGAACTCTTCCTGAAACTTGACAGCGAAGCGAAACTAGTAGGGCTACAAATCAACGCAAATAAAGCTCATGGAGCAGTTGAGGAAAAATACCTCAAATACACAAAATATCACACTTGGTGAATACAGTATCGAGAATGTTAGCGAATTTGTGTATCAAGGTACCAAAATAACGAAAACGGGTAATGAAAAAGACGAAATACGCCGAAGAATACAGCTCGCAAATTAAATATTCTATTCAGTATTGACAATCTTGAAGACCATCTGCACGCACAGGAAAACAAAGCTCCAAGTATACAAATTTGTGATTAGACCTGTGTTATGCTATGGGTGTGAAACATGGACCCTAACCCAAGCATCCGGAAATATATTGAACGCCTTTGAGCGACGGGTCCTGAGGCGAATATTCGGAGCGAAGCTAGACAGGGACTAATGGCGAATTCGATACAACCATGAGCTGTATGAAATTTTTGAAGAACCAGAAGTCTCAAGGATTGTAAGACTGCGGAAGCTGCAATGGGCTGGACACATGAATCGTATGGACAAACAACCGTACCCAAGAAGGCATTCGTTGGGAGAACTGAAGGCCGGCGGCTAGTGGGGAAACCGAGGAAACGCTGGTCTGACTCGACCGACGAAGACAGTTCATCACTGCCCGGATTTCGGAATTTGCATGACGCGGTCAACGGACCGAGACAGTTGGAGGCGCTGTTTGCAGGAAGCGAAGGCCCGAAAGCGGCTGTAGTGCTAAGAAGAAGAAGAAGTAGCACTTGCATGTATGATAATTTAAATTGAAGCTCTTTTCTTTTATGTGGGTATTTATTAACTTTATATTTTTGTTTTATCCATGAAATCCATGGTTATATACTATTTTACACTTTTTGGATTTGAAGTTTTTATTCTTCACATCTCAATCAATTTTTATATTCACTCCAATTGTGTTGCCTTATCGGTGGCTGAGAACATACTCCTTTTACTAAAATCTTAGGCCTTAGTACAAGTAATTCTTTTGATTGGTAGCAATTGGTGCGACTGATAAATTTTATTTTGCTTGTACAATTGCTTCTAGTATGCTGGTACAATATGATCCTGACAATACTCCCTTCGCAGTAGAATGACCAATAAATGAATGTCCTCCTTTTATAAAAAATTTCCTTCTTTTCAATGGTTCAAAAGTTGAAATGCTGTGGACTGGTTTAAGTCTATCTATTGAAATTGAGGTATTTTTTTTTTTATTTTAATGACAAAGTATTTTTGAAATCGACGTTTAACTTAATATGGGCCTTCATAGCGAGGTGATAAAGGAGCTTTGACTTTATCTATCTGATGAAACCATGAGTACACTGGTTAAGCTCTTAAGGAATGCAATACTTGACCGTACATAGTTTTTATTTGACTGCAATTCAGATCATCTTTAATTGTGGTGTTTATTCCTAATAAAATCATTGAAAGTTCTTCACTCTAGTCAATGGTATTACACCTTGCAACTAAAGAGCCCTTAAGGGTCCTAAAAACTTCAAGAGCTCTCTAAATAAATTTGACTCAAACTGTAGTCCTCTATCTTCATGAGCTCTCTAAATAAATTTGACTCAAACAGTGCTCCTCTATTGGTGGTCATATTTTCTGGTATACCGAATCGACCAAAATACTCTGTAACCAACTTTTCTGCGATAGTTTCTTCGGTTGCGTTGACTATATGGTATGCCTCTGGCCAATGGCTAAATCTGTATACCACTGTTAGTATGTAAACGTTATTCTTTGATGGCGGTAAGAATCCTACAATATTGACATGAATGTGTTGAAATTTTTCTGAGGGTTGGCAAAACTTATCTGATGTAGATTTGGTGCGCTTAACTATTTTAGCTTTGTGATAATTAATGCAAGATCTGGCACATTGATTAAATTGTCTATTTAAATTAGGCCAGTAATATTTCGAAGCTACTGACTTTCTTGTGGTTCTAATACCGGGATGCGATAGGTTATGTATGTTATCGAAACAAACCCTGCAAAAGGCCTCTGGAAAATATGGTCTAAGTTTACTCGTGGAATTATCAGACCAAGTTTTCTCTCCCTCTACGATTTAACTAGTTGTAGGGTCTTTTTATATTGTATTTTGAACTGCTAGGAAACATTTATTGCTGTAGTCAGAGTCTTCTTTTTGCAACCTTGCTACTGCTGCTTTGAGTTTTTCTATTCTTGAAAGATAATCAGCTATGACATTACTTTGCCCTGCAATATACCTAATATCGTGTGCATATTGAGCTTTGTAGTCCATGCTTCGAAAATATTGCACCTGTGAGAAGTTTATGATCTGTGAAAATACAGAATTCACGATATTCAACTGAATGCCTGAAGTGTTTAATAGCAAGATATATTGCCAATAATTGCCTATCAAAAGCAAAATACTTCATTTCTGTTTTTGACAGTTTTCTTGTAAAAAGTTCTAGTAGTTCCCAAAGAGAGTTTTTTTGCCGCTGCATAACTGCTACGACAGCGTCAGTTGTAATACTGATGTATCCATTCGATGATGGATGAACTAATAAGTTAGCATGTGCTAATGCCGTTTTGGTTTCCTTAAATCTCTTTTCTCTTCTTTTTTGCGTTGTTAATTGAAGATATGGTGTCTTTAATTGGAGTTAAAAGTTTCGATAGATGTGGTGCAAAATGACGTAAGTAATTTATCATACCGATAAATTGGTGCATTTTACGAACCAACTTGGGGGAAGGTACATCCCAAAATTGCTTTATTCTGAGAAGGACGAATCCCATCTGCCGATATATTGTTGCTTAAAAACTCGATTGAAGTTGCACCAAATATGCATTTGGCGATTTTATCGTAACTCTATATTCAGTTAATTGCTTAAATAACATGCGTAGATGTTCCCTGTGTTCTTCTAATGATTTACTTGCCACTAAAATATTGTCTATATAAACGAATACGAAGGATAATCCTTTACAGACCTCATTTATGCAACGTTGGAAGGTTTGTGCACAACTTCTAAGTCCGAATGGTACTGGCACAAAACCGAATAAGCCAAACGGAGTCGACTTTGTATATATCGTTTCACGAATTGGTATCTGAAGTTGAGCTCTAAAAAGATCGATTTTACAAAAGTATTTGCCTTCCTCTAACTTAAGAGAAAAATCGTGAAAATGCGATATAGGGAAATTTAAATTATGGATTGCATTTCGAATACAAAGTCGACAGATTGTAAATTTTTTACAATTTCTGGCCGCCTCATCAATAAATTCATTTAGTTTTTGAGTTTTTATTTTGGGTATTGGAATTAGATTTTTCGTAAAGCCACATGGTTTTTCTTTGTGGTAGGGAGGTGAATGCCCATTTACGCACAGCGTGTGGGACTTCCATCTTCGCAAAAAAGCGACCGGACTACTCATTAAACACCTCCCCTGTCAACCTGAGCATCTAGTCTGGAACCGTTTGACACATGACTTCGATTCAAGTCTCATTTTGTTACGCTGTGAGGCACCTTCAAGCTGGGGGATCCCTCTTCTATCGGGAAGGGTGAGGAGAAGAGGAAGTGCCAGACAAGTGGTCCCCCAGCCCAAGAATCCCCGGTTGCTGTGAACCCTTTTTATCTTTTAAGGACTGCCCGAGCATAATGTGCCACCTGGTTCCATTTGTCAACTGATTGGAGCATCACCGCGACTGTCTTATCCAGGGCGAGCACCTTTGCAGACTGTCCCGTTCTATGCACGCAAAAATGTCTTCCTCTCCTGGGCAATACTGACAATTGGGGGACCGTGACATTACAATCTTGTGCAGGTAAGACCAAAAACATCCATGCCCACCCAAAATCTGGGTGAAATAGAAGTAAGTCTCTACATGCCTTCGATTAAGCCATGGTCTCATATCCGGGACGAGGCACGCAGTGCACCTTCCCTTCGTGCAATTCACCCATGACTGCTGCCAATCGTTGAATGAGCGCTGTCGCTCTTCACGGACAGCCATCTCCTTCGCATCCTCGTTTCGACGCAGATAAATAGAGTGACGCTCACTAGCAAGGAAGCCGCCAGGTACCACGCCTGCAATAATTCTCACCGACGAATCAGAGACTGTCGGGTACGAAGATGCAATCCTCAGCGCTCCTCTTCTCTGTACCTGTGCTAGGTGTTTTCGATAAACCACCTTACTGAGAGCGTCGCTCCATACCTCTGCTCCGTACAGTAGCACTGACCGTACTGCTTTCATCAAGAGGCGTCTTCTTGATGGGCTGGGTCACCCTACGTTGGCCATAAGTTGACTAAGAGCCGATACTCCTGAAGCAGCTTTCTCAGCAGTTGCCCTGATTTGCTCAGAGAAACTCATCTTCGAGTCGATCAGTAGCCCCAGGTACTTCACTGATGGCTTTGATTCGATTCGCATATCTCCAATACTGATCATCCTGACTCTAGGGATTCTCTTTTTTGTCAAGATGACCATTTCAGTTTCCTCTAGTGTTAAACTGAACCCGCAAGCAGTCATCAAGTCCCTCACTAGGCGCACTAGCATACCTAGCCTAAGTTGCGCTTGTTCAACGGTGCGTCCAGTGACCAGAGCCGCAACATCATCCGCATAGCCGACCAAGCGCGACTCGTCTGGCATTTTAAGTCTCAGTAACCCGTCGTAAGACACGTTCCACATGTCTTGACCAAGTATAGATCCCTGGGCAACACCCGATGTAATTTGCATTCTTCTTGGCCCTGTGTCGTATCGTAAAGCGGGCTTCGGTCCTTAAGGTAGTTCCTCAAAAGCCGCATTAGCTATTCTGGAACTTGAAAAGGGTTTTCCATATATTCAGAATATCAATCCATCTAGCGGAGTTGAAGGCGTTCCTGACGTCAAATGTCACCAACAGGACGATCCATCGTTGGGCCTCACGCTGAATTTTCAGTTGACCACCAATACACTGGGGGCTTGCCATGCCGGGGGTTTCAACGGGGCATACAAGCATTGCAAGCAGTCGTGATGATGCTCAAAGTTGAGTTCGTCATGTCTTGAGCTGCCACTTCATCCGTCTCCTCCCGATCTCCCTGGAGCGATGCACCTGCTGTGAGAACCTCGACAAACCTGTCGACGTCCATCCTTAGGATGTTTCATCCAAATGTAGAAAGCTGAGAGCACGAACGTCGGGAGACATAATCACATATCTCAAGCAGAAGGTGAGTAGTCCTCTGATACTCTCCAATTGTGAATCCTCCATACTAAGGACTCCGAGACGAATGTCACGTGCAGTATGGTTCCTTCACAGCCAAAACGGTGGAAAGTCGGCGTGTTTCCGGTATTTATTACGACGAGCGCCACCCTGGCCACATTTCTAGGACTCGTTTTCCCACGGATCTGTTTGAGGCATGCACCATTCAATTGCTATCGTTTTGAAGTCACCCTCAAGGAGCACGTTTTTTTTTTGTGGTAGGGAGGTGAAGGCATTTACGCCCGCTGAGTCTGGCAGTGTGGGACTCCCATAGAGGATACCCTTGGACTACCCACTAAACACCTCCCCTGTCAATCTGAGAACCTAGCCTGGAACCGTTTGAAACATTACTTCGGGCCAGGTCTGGTTTTGTTACGCCGTGGGGCGCCTCCAAGCTGGGGCGTCCCTTTCCTAGTGGGAGGGGAGAGGGGAAGAGGAAATGCCAGACAAGCGGTCCCCCAGCCCCAGCGCCTCCGGCTGCTGTGAGTTCCTTTTATATTTTAGGACTGCCCGAGCATAATGTGCCACCTGGTTCCATTTGTCAACCGATTCGAGCATCACCGCAACTATATTATCCGGGGTGAGCTCTCCCGTCTCCCTGTAGAGTTCCTTTCGCAGCCTGACCCATTTCGTGCACGCAAAAAATGTGTGACAGGCATTGTCCTTCTCTCCTGGGCAAAACCGACAATCGGGAGACTGTGACTTACCGATCTTGTGCAGGTAAGACTGAAAACACCCGTGCCCGCTCAAAAGCTGGGTCAGATAGAATCAATCTCACCAAGCCTTCAATTTAGCCACGGTCGCACATCCGGGATGAGGCGCGCAGTCCACCTTCCCTTCGTGCAATTCCCCCAAGACTGCTGCCAATCGTTGAGCGAGCGCTGTCTCTCCTCGCGGACAACCATCTCCCTCGCATCCTCGTTTTGGCGCAGGTAAATAGCGCGGCGCTCTCTAGCAAGGAGGGTGACAGGTATCACGCCTGCAATCACTCTCACCGCCGAGTCGGAGACTGTTGGATACGAAGATGCAATTCTCAGTGCTCCTCTTCTCTGTACCTGTGCCAATCGTTTTCGGTATCTGTGCCAATCGTTTTCGGTATACCTCCTTGCTGAGAGCGTCGCCCCATACCTCTGCTCCATACAGTAGCACAGACCCTACAGCCCCCTACGTTGGCCATAAGTCGGCTCGGGGTCGATATTCCCGAAGCAGCTTTCTCAGCCGTTGCCCTGATTTGGTCAGAGAAACTCATCTTCGAGTCGATCAGTAGCCCCAGGTACTTCACCGCTGGCTCCGATTCGATTTGTATATCTCCAATACTGATCATCCTTACTCTAGGGATTCTCTTTTTTATCAAGATGGCCACTTTGGTTTTCTCCAGTGCTAAACTGAGCCCGCGAGCAGTCATCCAGTCCCTCACTAGGCGCATTAGCATACCTAGCCTAAGTTGCGCTTGCTCAACGGTACGTCCGGTGACCAGAGCCGCACTATCATCCGCATAGCCGACCAAGCGCGACTCATCTGGCATCTCAAGTCTCAGTAGCCCGTCGTAAGACACGTTCCACAGGTCCGGACCAAGGATAGATCCCTGGGCAACACCCGATGTAATTTCCATCCTTCGTTGGCACTGTGTCGTATCGTAGAGCAGGCTTTGGTCCTTTAGGTAGTTCCTCAAAAGCCGCATTAAATATTCTGGAACTTGAAAAGAGTTTTCCAGCGTGTCCAGAATATCCACCCATCTAGCGGAGTTGAAGGCATTCCTGAGGTCGAGTGTCACCAACAGGACGATCCGTCGCTTGGTGCGACTATATGCCTCTGCCTTTTGGACCGCGTTCACCACCTCTGCAATCGCATCAATGGTAGAACGTCCTGCTCTAAAGCCATACTGCCGAGGAGATAGGTCCCCAGCAGCATGAATCGCGTCAGTGAGTCTTCCCTTGATGAGTTTCTCTAGCACTTTCCCAGCCATGTCTAGCATGCAGAACGGGCGGTATGCATACGGCGATTCGGGATTTCTCTTCCCCTTGCTGATCAGCACGAGCCTCGCCACTTTCCAACGTACCGGGAAAACCCTGTCCCGTAGGCAAGCGTTGAATGTGCTGAGCAGCAAGTCAGGACAATGGTGATAGACGAGCCGCAACACCTCAGCTGGAACACCATCTGGACCTGGAGCCTTCCTCGCTTTCAAGAAGAGGACTGCCTCCTCCAGTTCCAGCTGTGTGAAGAGTGGGCACTCTACTGCTGTTTCACCATGGACAGCGTCAACACGGACGGGATGGGCGGGGAAGAGTCCCCGCACTATCGCGTCCATCTTTTCCGCGTCATGTATACAAGGCTTCCGTAGGGCACCAAGTTACCCCATGATGAGCTTGTAGCCAAGGCCCCATGGATCCTTGTTCACATTGTCCACTAGGTCTTGCCAGCAGCGAGCCTTGCTACTGTTGATCAGTTTGCGAAGGCATTTCCTGGCCGACTTATATGCTGCCACCTGGTTGCATGCCTCGTCACGGTTCCGGGCCCGTTGAGCCTCACGCCGAAGCTTGTGACACTCCCTCCGCTTTTCAGCGATTTCAGTAGACCACCAGTACACTGGGGGCTTGCCGTGCCGGGGTCTTCGACGGGGCATAGAAGCGCAGCAAGCAGTCGTGATTATGCTCATAGTAGAGTTCATCACGTCTTCAGCTGCCAGTTCTTCCCTCCCCTCCGGAGCTCCCTGCAGCGGCTCACCTGCTGTGAGAACCTTGACAAACCTCTTGACGTCCATTCTACCAATGTTCCATCCAGTTGTAGAAGGCCGAGAGCACGGACGTCTGGAGATAGCATCACTTATCTCTAGCAGAATGTACTGGTGATCACTGGCTGAGTAGTCCTCTAATACTTTCCAGTTGTGTATCCTCCGTACTAAGGACTCCGAGGCAAATGTCACGTCCGGTATGGTTCCCTCACAGCCAATACGGCGGAAAGTCGGCGTATTTCCAGAGTTTAGTGCAACGAGGGCCGTCCTGGCTGCCGTTTCCAGGTTTCGTTTTCCCCGCGGATCCGTCTGAGGCATGCCCCATTTGATTGCTTTAGCATTGAAGTCGCCCCCAACGAGCACTTTACCCTCCGCGTTCGAAACAGCGCCCTCCAGAGCATTAAACTTGGCTTGGAAAGATGATACCGACTCGTTAGGTGTTAGGTACACACTAAAGAAGGTGATCCCTGAGCACCGAACCCACACAAAACCATCCCCCCGTCGACAACCAGATAGCGGCAGTTACAGTTTCATCAGAGTACCATAATGCAGATTTTTTATTATGGTGTTGCTCACTTAGCAGCAAGAAGTCGGCTTTCCTGTCCGCAAACTGCTCAAGCAGATTTTGGGGTTTAGCTGCAGGATGCGGGTCGTCGAAGCTCTGATTTTGCCTTGGGTAGGGCTTCCTGGAACACCCGGAATTTTCCTGACCCCAAGACGTGTCCAAAATCAAGTTTTGGATCAGCATCCTTGCAAAGGATACAGTGTGCCTCCTTCGTACACTCTTTTCTTTTATGACCCGTTTTGCCGCATTGTTACATAGGGAATTCCTATCGGGTCCTTTGCATACTTGGGTGGTGTGAACATAACCAAGGCATTTGAAGCATTGAAGAGGCGTTGCTCTTCGCCGTATCCTACAGACAACCCATCCAATTCGTACTTTGCCCTTGTTAAGGAATTGTTCGGCGTCCTTTTCGGTCAAGTCAACTATGGCCATGCGTTGTCCCCTGTTGTTTTCTGGTGTCAGTCTCGCTTTGATCCTTCCCACGCTAGGGAACTCCTTTTTGATGGCCTCTTCTACCTCGGCAAGGTCCGTCACGCAGTCAATGTCTCGTATTTCGATTGTTGCCATCGGCTCGAGCGGGGCTATAGTTGCGCTTTTGCCGAGGACTTTCTTTACTGCGTCACAGAATGCATCTTTATTGCCGGCCTCTGCTCCGAATTCGACCAGTATGTGGCCCGACCGTGTTGGTCGTACTACTTTAATGGTAGTATTGGTGTCTTCGGGCCTTACGTTTCCCCTGATGTCCCGCAGTACTTCCGCGTAGCATCGTCCATCTTGTGGCTTTACAAGCAGTGCCTGCTGCCGGAGCCTTTGTCGGGGCTTCTGCCTCTCCTGTTTTGCATCAGGTCCTTTTTCTAATTGGGCGTCTGTGCGAATTTAGTTTTCTGGCTTTTTTTGAAGGAGTTTCTTGCGGCTTTCTTCGCTCTTTTTGTAAGCACTGTCTGGAACCCGTGATCTGGTGCTCCACGCCCGTCAAGTGCTTCTTCCTTCCTTCTTTTATCCCGATTGGGCTAGACGCCATTCTTTTATTAACTTTTAATGATGGAGCTATCTGCATGTCGCCTTTAAATTTTGCCCCAAGCGCCTCTTTAGCCTTCTGTTCATCTTCGGCTCTTAACGAGCTCCTCCGATAGTGCCCTATGCGATCTAGGAACTCCTCTAGTTCAAGAAGCCCTGCTTTTGCTACTTTGCTAATTTTTGGGGAGTCGTATGCAGCTTATATTCTTCTCAGAACATCTCCCGCTTTTCGAAGTAGTCTTTCTTCTTCGTATCGCTGGGCCGCAATTGTACCTTGCAACCATCCTTGGGAGAGGTTTTCGCGTTCCGTTTTCGAATGCAGTGCTTCCGCCACATTTTCAACGTTGGCGGTACAATCACGCGGTGTCTGGTCACTCTTTGCTTTGTCGTAATCTCCTCGTTTGCTTCTGGATTTTTCGTTGCAATGTCGGGACTTGTGACCATTGCATCGGTCGCTTTAGTAACGATCGCAGCGGTGACAATCGAATTTTCGGTGCTCTTTATGTTATCTTCCACTGGTCGAACACCTGAAGCATCCTGCCGAATCTCCCCCTTCTCCTTAATAGGACGCTCGGGCGTTCGCATAATTTTTTTGCTGCTCCCAAACGCCGCAGGAGTCTCAGTATGCACCAGACTGTCTGCTGTTCTCCGTTTTTCGTCTACCGTCACTGTCGTCGTGTTAGTCTTCGTATTTTCGAGCACGTTGCCCTTTGCGTTCGTGACAGTGCCCTCCAAAGCATTAAGCTTGGCTCGGAAAGATGAAATCGATTCGTCCAGCGTTAGGTACACACTAAAGAACGTGGTCCCTGAGCACCGAACCCACACAGAACCATCCCCACATCCACAGCTTTCTACCTGGAAATCACTAATTCGAACCCAGATGATGGCAGTACCAGTTTCATCAGGATACCATGATGCTGAACTTTTATCATGGTGTAGCTCACTCAACAGCAAAAAATCGGCTTTCATGTCCCTCGCAAACTGCTCAAGCAGATTTTGGGCGATTGAACAGCGGTATAGGTTTAGCTACAGGATCCGGTTCTAATTTTGCCTTTGCTTGGACTTCCTGGAAAACCTGGCATTTTCCTGATCCCAAGAAGTGTCCAACATCAGGTCTTGGATCAGCATCCTTGCAAAGAATACAGTGTGCCCCCTTCGTACACTCTTTTCTTTTATGTCACATTTCACCACATTGGTAGCATAGGGAACTCCTATCGGGTCCTTTGCATACTTGTATGGTGTGACCATAGCCAAGGCATTTGAAACATTGAAGAGGCATTGCTTTTCGCCGTATCCTACAGACAACTCACCCTATCCTTACTTTGCCCTTATTCAGGAATTGTTCGGCATCCTTTTTGGTCAAGTCAACTTTGGCCATGCGTTGTCCCCCTTTTGTTTTCTTATGTCAGTCTTGCTTTGACCCTTCCCACGCTAGGGAACTCCCTTTTTGATGGCCTCTTCTACATCGGCCAAATCCGTGACGCAGTCGATGTATCTTATTTTGATCGTTGCTATCGGCTCAAGCGAGGCTATAGTTGCGTTTTTGCCGAGGACTTTCTTGACTGCGCCGCAAAATTCTTCCTTAATGTCCTCCGAGCTCGACCAGTATGTGGCCCGACCGCGTTAGTCGTACTGCTTTAATGGTTGTGTTGGTGTCTTTCGCGTTACGTTTTCCCTGATGTCTTGCAGCACTTCCGCGTAAGGTCGGCTATATTGTGGCTTTACAAGCAGTGCCTGCTGCCGGGGCTTCTGTCTCTCCTGTTGTGCATCAGGTTCTTTTTCTGGTTGGGTGTCCATGCGAACTTTACTTTCTAGTACTTTTTAAAGGATTTTCCCTGTGGCTTTCTTCGCTCCTTTTGCAAGCACTGTCTGGAACCCGTGATCTGGTGCTCCACGCCCATTAAGTGCCTCTTCCTTCCTTCTTTTATAACAATCTCCTTTAACTGGGCTAGACGCCATTCTTTTATTGATTTTTACCGGTGGAGCTATCTGCATGCTCGTCTTCGGCCTTCAACGATCTCCTCCAATTATACTTTATGCGGTCTAAGAGCTCCTCTAATTCAAAGAGCCCAATCTTTACTGCTTTGCTGATTTTTGGGGAGTTATGTGCAGATTGTATTCTTTTCAGAACATCTCCCGCTTTTCGGAATAGCCTTTCTTCTTCGTGTCGCTGAGTGGCAATTTTACTTTGCGACCATCCTTGGAAGAAGCTTTCGCTTCCCGTTTCCGAATGCAGTACTTCCGAAACATTTTCGACGTGGGCGCTGCAAGCAGACAATATCGTTTTATTTGCCTGCCCACTCGTTTCTTTTCCTGCCGTTATCTCCTCGTTGGCTTCGGGGTGATCTTTATTATGTCGGGACTTACGACCCTTATATCGGTAGTTTTGGTAACGATCGCAGCAGTGACCATCGAATTCTCGATGTTATTTATATTTTCTTCCACCGCTCGAACAACTGAAGCGTCCTGCAGAGTTTCCCGCTTTTCCTTTATAGGACGCTCTGACGTTCGCATAATTTTTTTGCTGCGCCCAAACACCGGAGGAATCTCAGTCTGGACCAGACTATCTGCTAATCTCCGTTTTTTTGTCCGTCTTTCCTGTCATTGTATTCATCGTCGTTTTGTCATCGAGTGCCCTTGGGGTCACTAAGTTTTACAGTCATTTATACATTTTCTAAATTAACTTTATATTTGTTTGTAAATTGAGGATAGTTTCAATAAATTATATTTATATCATTATTAGCATGTAATAAGCAGCTTTCATCAGTAGTATATAAATATTGAAGTATTCTTGCATGTAAGGCTTTGCGATGGTTTTTTATTGGGAAACTAATCGAACAAGATATAGTATTCGGATGGCTTAATCTTACAATGCTAAAATCCAATTAGATTTCCATATATGCATTTGCTGTCACCCCAAATTTAGCTTGTTAGTCCATTAAAACTAAATGTTTTCAATGAGTTAACAGGACTGATAAATATTTCGTGTGGGAGTCCAATCATCCCAAATATTTGATGAATACATTCCATTGCTCATCACCAAATTCATCAGAATTTCTCACTCATTCTGGCAGCCCTTACTTTCCAACTTTCATTGTAATCGAAAATAGAAACTTCAATCATTAATTACATTCACATCAACCTTTGACAGGGCGAAAAACAACAATTACTATTGTCTTCTCACACGCTGTAGCACTCCGCACATGTTTCGGTGCCAAATGCATTGGCAAAATGTGCATGACAAAAATGCTACACTACATTTCGTTTTCTTATCACACACCAAGAATATCTAGATTCGATCCTTCTAAGGATCGTTTCTATTTCTAGCTAATCAATTCATCACATATGTACGAATGCAAATCTGGCGCATAATACCAACGTGTGAATGCGTGCTGCACTGAGTACGAGTATTCATTCAAAGAATAAAAAGATCTCATGCGCATCGATGTTCGGATGTTTAAATAAGGGTACTTATACATGTGGAAAAAAGAAAAAAACCAAATGAAGTCGGGCGAAAAACAATCATACCCTATGGAAATTGTACATTTTCTCACGCATACATGCGCGAGTAATTAGTACAATTATAAGTCAAGGGATTTGCAGAAGAGCAATTTCATTAGCATTTAAATAAGATAATTTAGCCGTAGTATAAAAGCTAAGGCATCAATATCAGAGTCTCACTCGTGATTTAATTGAGCCGCCGGCGAAGACCCCACTTAGAACGCTGATCGGTTTCCCCCATAAGCAAAAAAAATTTATTAAGGTTGGTTTTAAGTGATTTTTTATTAGATAAGAGTTAAGGATTACGAAGAAACTGGATACTAGTGAAAAGTGAAAGATAATAGTGAAATAACTACAAATTTGGAATAACAGTGCATAAAACCATTGGATTATTCAAATCTTCGGGTTTTCCATTTCGCAAACAACAAAGGAATACGGATAGCTTAAATTGCATTCTTTGATTTTTCCGCTGGAACATTCCACAAGGATTATAACTAATCACTGTCTTGCGCTTGCTCCTTTTTAAAAGTTCATACTATTTCAAATGAGACAAAGCTAATCGTTACGTGATCAATTTTTCAGTACATTGGAAACAAATTAAATTCATTGAACCAATAAATCGATTTTTAAGAATATTTTGATGATAAAATGGATACAAATCTCACGCGAAATCGAACAAAGTTCACATTTGAAAATTAACTATAATTTCTAAATAAAAAAAATTGAGTTTACAAGTTCGATAGTCAGTCATTTTACCTTTCTTGTCGGACTTACTCATATGCCAACGTATTAACACATTAAATTGAAACGCTTCAACAAATTAAAAACGTGACGTGATCTTTAATCTTCCGCGACACATTCTGTTATTCAAGATTAATAAAAAATTCTATCATATCTTTTGCAGATCTCTTTAGGCGTTTGGTAAGACAGCAATCAAAACACTGCCAAGATGTGTGATGATGATGCGGGTGCGCTTGTAATTGACAATGGATCTGGTATGTGCAAGGCTGGATTCGCTGGTGATGATGCACCACGTGCCGTCTTTCCATCAATTGTTGGCCGTCCCAGGCATCAAGGTGTGATGGTCGGTATGGGTCAAAAGGACTCGTACGTCGGTGATGAGGCTCAAAGCAAGAGAGGTATCTTAACTCTAAAATACCCCATTGAGCATGGTATTATTACCAATTGGGATGATATGGAAAAGATCTGGCATCACACATTCTACAATGAATTGCGAGTTGCCCCAGAGGAACATCCAGTTCTCCTCACAGAGGCTCCACTCAACCCAAAAGCCAATCGCGAGAAGATGACGCAAATCATGTTTGAAACATTCAACTCACCTGCCATGTATGTTGCCATCCAAGCCGTGCTTTCCCTATACGCTTCCGGTCGTACCACTGGTATCGTCTTGGATTCTGGAGATGGTGTTTCACACACAGTACCCATCTATGAAGGTTACGCTCTCCCCCATGCCATCCTCCGTTTGGACTTGGCTGGTCGCGATTTGACCGACTACTTGATGAAGATCTTGACCGAGAGAGGCTATTCTTTCACAACCACTGCTGAGCGGGAAATTGTCCGTGATATTAAGGAGAAATTGTGCTATGTTGCCTTGGACTTCGAACAAGAAATGGCAACAGCCGCTGCCTCCACCTCATTGGAGAAGTCATATGAATTGCCTGATGGCCAAGTTATCACCATTGGTAACGAACGTTTCCGTTGCCCAGAGGCTCTCTTCCAACCCTCATTCTTGGGAATGGAATCCTGTGGTATTCACGAGACTGTATACAACTCAATCATGAAGTGCGATGTCGACATCAGGAAGGATCTCTATGCTAACACAGTATTGTCTGGTGGTACTACCATGTATCCAGGTAAGATTTTATTCTTACAATCTTTGGACCATTGCTCCGAATTGATTTGAATAGAAATCTAATCAATTTTTTCTATTCTTTCAGGTATTGCTGATCGTATGCAAAAGGAAATCACTGCCCTTGCTCCATCCACAATTAAGATCAAAATCATTGCTCCACCAGAACGTAAATACTCCGTATGGATCGGTGGATCTATCTTGGCATCTCTGTCCACTTTCCAACAGATGTGGATTTCGAAACAAGAATACGATGAATCCGGCCCAGGAATCGTCCATCGCAAGTGCTTCTAAGCTATGCGACTGCCAAATATGCTTGAGTGGCTCCTCTCTACACCTGTCGCTCGCTAGCAGAAAACATAATTTCAACATTAACAACAACAATAAGCAACATGTGGTTCTAGTCATGCCCACTCTTGAAAACCAAAGGCCTTTTTCATTTTATATTCATTTGTTTAGTTATTTTTTCTTTTCTTGTACAATTTACTTAAATTTCTCTTTCTCGTTCGCTTTATCATCTGTTTAAAGCGGATATGATATGAAATCCTCATTTTACTTATTTAAGCTGTAACTTCCTTGAAATTATTTCATTTTATTTGATTTAATTATTCATTATGATTTGCGCAACTCTATTGTATTTCTTTCTTCTTCCTTTTAAAGAGATACTATGACTTTTTGTATTAAAATTCTTATATACAATTTTTAATTTCAAAAGGAACAAACTGCTGAAAATATTATTGAGGAATGATTACATTAAATACAATAACTCTTACATAATAAATGAGATGATGGTGATAATGATGGTGATGATGGCGTATAATAACAAACATACAAATCGTTGTAATTTTAACGAACAAAGATTTTTGTTATGCTTCTATTTATAATTTTAACAATAACAACAACAAATTGTAATTTATATTAAAAACAATACAGTGACCAACGGTAAATGTAAAACTTAAGGACATGCTTTTGTTTTTGATTGGATAAAATTTGAAAATTGAAGCGGTTTAAAGTGATATTTTCTACTCTATTTGTGTTATTGACGATAGCCAATGGATGGAAGTTTCTCAGAAATATGTTGGAAGGTACAACTAAATTATGCACTGATTTTCTTTTTCAAAGAATTATTATTAATTTTAATAGCCTTTTACATCCTGAGTGCTGCATAGGTCCACGAAAGCTGATCTTGCAGATAATTAGCGAGTTATTCTTTTTCACTTAAGGCGCTAGTGCTAAAATTGATGTCATGCTCTCACAAAGATTCCCAAATTCTATCAAGTCTCAGATGTACTAGATAGATGCCCCAAATATTTTTTTTCCTTTATTACTACAGCCCCTTTCAGGCCTTCACGCAGAGAAAGTTAGAGTATCTCATCATCTTGATCGAATGTATCAGCCCTCAAGTAGGTGATATAATCAGTACCACGCTTCCTATGTTGATCCTTCCACCTAACTGCGATATATTCTGACTTGGAAACAGAAAAGGCTTCTAGTCCGTACAAAGAATCACACGAAACAAATCTCGTTGTTAGCAGCGGGATACAAACCAGGGACCTTTGACTTCTACAACAAGCACTTTAAGCACTACACTACTTGGACTGTTGGCCTCCATGAGAAGATCAGTGACAACAGATAGTGCCTGATAAAAACTAGTACCAGTAAAGGCATCACCATAAGTCCACACCGAGATATCTACAAGAGAACATGGACATTCTCAGATGGGTGCAAATTCAACTAAATTGACCATATTGTCATATGAAAATGTCGAGCATTCTCTATATACGCTCATCCCATAGCACTGTCTGTGGTTCGGGCTAAAACTTTAAACGTATGGACTAACAATGTCACATCTCCAAAAGCTGTGACTGGTTGAATTATTAATAAGGCTGGGAACCTGTTTCAAAAATATTCATAAGTAATCATCTACGTATTGCCTACTACTCGTATGTGAATGAAACTTCAACGAGCCAAACTGGGAAAAGCATTCAAGAAAATGCGTAAGTGAAGCAAATGAGTATATCTTTAGGGATATGAAATGGAACTACATTAACACTAATAAATTTATTCGCAAACAGAAACTAAAATTTCCATTTCACAAGATACAAGTTATCCTATGATAAATGTAGAATGAAAGGCGCGTCTTGCTGCTCGTGCCATAAATTACCACATAGTGCGACGCATGTATCGCAACTCTCTTTTCACTCGATCCTCGCTACAAAGAATCCAAGCATCGCCAAGGAACGAATGACCATCAAAAGGTAAACGCGTCTATGATGCCTAAAACGATGTGTCCACACTCTGCATGTGCACATATTTGCATCTCAACCAACCCACCAAACATTATGGGCGTCGAACTATTGGCGAAACGCATTTTCTTCGCCAGCGCGAAGAAAAGTCGTAAAACAGCATTTGCGTTGCGTTGAACTACAAACAAATCGTATTTTTTTCGTCCGGTCGAAGAAAAGTCGTAAAATGACGTGGCGATTCACTTGTAATTCGATGCGGCGATTTGTTTGTAATCCGCCACGGTGAACCGTTTATGATGCGCCGCGGCGATTTGCCAACGGGGTGACATTTTGTTCTCAGGCAATTCGACACGCTTTTTGGCAGGTAACGAAGGAGCGACAGATGTTAGGGAATGAGGCGGTGAGCTGCTAAGCTGTGGCGTAGGTTGCAAGGTCTCAGGTTCTGGTATGGAGGCTAGAAAATCGACTGGAGTGGACGTTAGTGAATTTGTGATTACTAGATGCCTTAAATCAGCTGCAGCGATGTTAGCGGGCTTCAGCTGATCGGTCGATAGTGTTTTTACTATGCCATTAACGTCTTCGACGAAAGTGCGCTCGTCGATACGCTTTATCACTCGATGAGGGCCGGAGTACGGTTGCTCCAGTGGCTTTTTGATTGAGTCTATACGGCGGGAAACGTATTCACAAGTGGCTAAGTCCCTAAAAACGAAAGGGCGACTGTTGACATGTCTGGAATCTTGGATTAGGTGTATGGCGTTGAACAGGCGACGGAGGTCGGTAATGAAATCTGCCGGGGTACAAACGGGAGCAGGAAGAGGATCAATGGATTCACCTGGGATGCGAAGTGATATCCTAAAGACTTGTTCTTCTAGTGAGGACTGAAGGTCATCCTTGAAAGTCGTTCGCAAACCAAGGAATGCGGTCAGAAGTACATTCGGCCAGGAAGTTTCTGAAGCACTATCGAAGGCTGCAAACAATGTACACCCGAGAGGAGCCTTGAGCGTGCGGTGCATACGCTCTACCATGACGTTCGATTTGGGATGCTAAGAAGTCGTATGAATTTGATGAGCTCCTAGGAGGTGAGATAGTTCACGGTGAAGCTCAGCCTCGAATCGCGTGCCCTGATCGGTCGTAATTTTGAGCGGCGTTCGAGAGCAGGATATCAAATTGTCAACGAGAGCACGGGTGATGGTTGCGGCTGTCATGTCACGTACTGGTATTGCCTGTGGCCAACGGGTGTAGCGGTCTATAATAGTTAGATAGTGTTCAAAATTTTCAGATAGTGGTACTTTGATCAGGACCAAATGGATGTGGTCGAATCTTTGACCTGGTGATGTAAAATTTCCTAGCTCTGCTCTGTTGTGGCGATGAACTTTTGGCAGGGAATGCACTGCTTGGCCACCCGAAATATGTCTCTACGAAGACTTGGCCAAAAATATTTGAGGGCGATGCGCTTAGCAGTAGCCCGACCACTCGGATGCAACAAATTGTGAGCTGCGTCGAATGCTTGTTTGCGTATGAGACTGGCAAGAATGGCTTGATAGTGCTGTCGTGTTCAGTGCAAACCAATGAATACCCCTTGAGCTCGAGGTATGGGCGCTTGAAACGAGGGATAGCTAATAGGTGCGGTAGCTGTTCATCTTTCTCTTGCTCAGTGCTAATGGTGCTGAGGTTGCGGGCAGCAGAAACGGAGACAGTTTCCCCGCGTGAGAGTTCGTCTGTTATATTCTTGTCTTTTAACATCCCTATTGTTCGAGCTATAAAACTTTATTTCTTGACTCCAACACACTTGCTTTTATCAATTCCCCACTCGGACCCTTTCATTGCACTTCAGTTAAAGATATAGTCTTTTCATTGAAATCATACTTTTTAGGTCTATGTAAAATTTTTTTTACAAAGACCTACTAGTTTCGTGACCTGTCTGTCCGTCTGTCCGTGCGTCACAGCTAATTTCCTCGGAAACTATAGATGCTGGAGTGTTCAAACTTTGTGAATAGGTCAGAAGTGATGGTCTCTCAAAAGTTGAGGCCTTAACAAAAATTTAAAAATTTTTTAAGGGGGGTCCCCCTCATAACGAATTTGCCCTTAAACAATTTTTTTATCAAATGTAGTCAAGTGGGGTATCAAATGAAAAGTCTTGATTAGGTCTTTTAGAATCTGAAATAAAAAAATCATTTAATGAATTAGGGGGTCCAGGGGAAGGCAAAATGTACCCAAAATTTGTGTCCCCCCCTAGCGATTGGACACCTTTCAGCCGAAAAATCTGAAAATTATCACAAACGTGGGCCTTTTTGAGTACAAGGGCAAAAAATTACCTCAGAAATCGAAATTCGCTCAAGTTTGTTAATAATAGTATGATTTGTAGGTTTTGCGTTTTTGCCCATAAAATCAAAACGGTACCTTAAAGCGCCTTAAAATTATATAGACTGACATAAGATATAGATTATATAGACTGACATAAGATATATATGTTCACAAAATTTAATTGAGATCGAATCATAATCAAGTGAGTTATAGCCATTTCAATTATATGGAATTCCAACAACAATAACACGTGTTTATGGTTGATATAGGGTTTTCCAATAAGAGGTGTTATTTTGATATTAAAAGAAACATGCCATTTTTTGATACAAATGATTGAATGTTTATTTTATTATAAAGAAGAAGATATGCTGTTAATAGCAAAAACCAACATCAGGCAAATAACCACTACGACACGCTTACAGGACCATATCCTCTTCATGAAATTTCCCATTACCAAATCGCAACGTGGCTGCCCTATGTCCTCGATAGCCTCATGAATTTTATCTTTGAGATCTTGAATCGACGCTGGGCTATTGGCGTAGGCCTCCTCTATCACGTGGCTCCAAAGGAAGAAGTCGCAAGGTGTTAAATCACAAGATCTATTCAAAATAACACCCTATATATATATTTAAAATTGACTTGGGCACTTTTTTTTTCTTTCAATTTTGATGAAAAGCATAGTGTTTAACTTGAACATGTTTAATCGGCCGAGCATTCAGAAAAATCATTTAAGCTAGATTAAAATGGCTGCTGCACTGTGTTTATAAAAGAAACTGTGCATCTTTTGTATAAATTTGAACGATTTCATATCCAAGTATCGGGTCAATAGTTCAAGTTATCGATTTACGCCAGTAGAAAACTTGTTTCTAACCCTAGTATGTTTATAAAGACCTTCTGGTAGGAGCACTCTCCTGCTTACTCAACTTGTTTTTATTTACAATTTATACATTTCAACTTAATAACTATTGGACTTCTACTGTCGTCCTGTTTTATTTTGCACGTTTTCTCGTTAGTCGGGGGCCGCCTGTCCGGCGTGTCATGGTTGGGACGCCTTACCGTAATGACCTCTACCAAACTTGGTCCGGGCGGCATCTAGGGCTCCAGGCAAATTGCGAACTAGAGCCCCTAGATGTGAAGAGACGGGTCTAGGCACTTAAGCCAACTAGACCAAAACCAGGCGCAAGGCGAACTAATTTCCAACAAATCTATGAGGCAAAGCCAATCAACAGAAAGGTTCTAAGGAAATTAGTCTAGGCGCAAGGCCAACTAGGCAAGACCAGGCGCAAGGCCAACTGGTTTTCCAAATAGATGAGTAGGCAAAGCCAACCACTCGAAGCAACTAATGGCAGTCACTTGAATTTTCCTAGTCCGTATCGCTGTTTCTATACGTTATTTTGGCTTGCTCAACAAAACTTTCTTTCCCGAAATCGTAGGAAAGAATTAATTTGTACCTCATTGCCGTTGCCGTTGTCTTGGATATCATTACGATCAAAGTTTATAAATAAGGTTGTTGTATTCAACTTTGTAATTTTCTATGAAACGAGGTTTTATATTCACTGTCCCATTTTCTATGAAAACTAGAGTGTTGTCAAGTCAAATAAAATCAAATATTCAGATAAAAACTAAATTTTTTATTCAATATAAAGATTGAATCTTGCCATTTTACGTGAAATACAACATCATTCTAATGTCTTCCACGGAACCTCAATCCTTTTGAGGTGATTTTCAATGACATTTCCGGCAATATCTCGGCCATAACTTCACGAATATTGGTTTTCAATTGCTCAAGATTTTGAGGGTGGTTCGCGTAAATACGATCTTTTGCATAGCCCCATAAAAAGAAATCCAAAGGTGTTAGGTCGCAGGATCTTGCGGGTCAATTGACATCACTCAATCTCGAAATTACGTGTCCTGGAAATTTCTCTTGCAAAAGTGCTCGATTCGCCTGTGTTGTGTGGCTTGTGGCTTCGTCCTGTTGAAACTACATGTTGTCCAGATCATAATCTTCAATTTCTCTCCAAAAATACTCGGTTAACGTCCGTCCATAGCGGTCAGAATTGACTGTTATGGATCTTCCTTGATCGTTTTCAAAAAATACGGGCCAATAACACTACCAGACCATAATGCACACCTAACGGTCACTTTTTCCGGATGCAAAGGCCTTTTTGTAATCACCTGAGGATTTCGAGAGCCCCATATGCGGCAATTCTGTTTATTTACGTAACTACTGAGTGAAAAATGAGCCTCAACACTAAAAAGAATTTTGTTCAAAAAATCGTTAATGACTTGTTGTTCAATCACCCAATTCGCATAAATTCTGCGTTGTGTATGGTCTTAGGCTTAAGTTATTGAGTGAGTTGGATGTTGTACGAATTGAGATGCAAATTCAACTGCAAAATCCGCCACAATGAGCCGTAAGACAAGCCCAAATGTTGAGCATATCGAGGAATTGACAAATTCGGGTTTTCCTCCACACTTTGAGCAACGACAGCGATATTTTCAGCAGAACGAATGTTGCGATGAATCACAGGCCTTGCAATATCAATAACCAATCCAGTCTCTTCAAATTTTCTCACTGTGTTCGAAATTGTTTGCTGTGTAGGTCGATTATGTCGACCGTAACCGGCTCGTAAAGCCTTAAATGTTGATACAGTAGAATCACCATTTTTATAATAAAATTTAATAATTTTAACGCGTTTTTTGACTGTCAAGCGATCCATATTTATAAATGGCAAACCTTCAACTTAAAAAAAAATGCTTTTAATTATACCTAATTCTGACAAACGTCAAATGGCAGGGTTATACTTTCCCAACCACGAAATAGATAACACTGTATTAACTGTTCCATTTTCTATGAAAACTAGGTTGTTGTATTAGCTGTTCCATTTTCTATGAAAACTAGGTTGTTGCATCAACTGTTTCATTTTCTATGAAAACTAGATTGTTGTTCTCCTGTTCTATTTTCTGTTATATTCGAAAAGTTCTGTTGTAGTGCCCCCTCGCACCTCTCATCCAGATCAAAATCCATTGTAGACGTGGCCATATATTTTCCAATTAAATGAAAAATTCCTACAAACGTAATTTCCATGAGCCTCTCCCATAACCCGTGAAAGGTAACCTGAGTCATCTTGACTCACTTCAAAACATCCAATCGTTCCCCTTTCTCAATGACTGAAGCTCAGATAATCTCAGCCAGTTTAGTTGCAACCGTGACCCCGGCGGACGCAAATCGGAAAGTCGACTCTATCGTTTGTTGAGAACCTGTTTTTAAAAACTAAGTGAGTCGAAATAACGTAGGGTTACCTTTAAACGTAAAATTTTGCAGGTCATTCAGACTCATGGTTACCAACCATGACATGAAATTTTATGAGTCAATTTGACTTATGAGTACCATCAATGGCACTTATAAGTATAAAATATTATGAGATTTTTATATAGTAATAATCAACATGGCTTTACGTATTTCTATTGATAAGATGGCCGGAAATAAAATTTTAACAGAGAAGGAGATATTGGAGAATATGGATTCTGACGATGAAAAAGTGGAAGATAATTTGCAGTCAGAATCAAATACTGATTCTGGATCAGAATATGAGCCTTTGCCAGAAAATTACATTATTGGCGATGAAGAGTTGATGAACATGATCCAAAATTTAGAAGAAGACTATACGGCAAAAAGAAGGAAGCATCCAGAAACACAAACGAAAAATCAAAGCTCTGGTCTTCCAATAATCAAACTGAAGATAGCAGAGACAAAACATCACTCGTCTTATGTTGAAGCGAAGGTACTTAAACTGGGTAAAACGGTTATGAGTGGAAAACCCAACTAAAAAAACCACAACACGCAAACTTTGGGTAAAAATATCATCCATACAATGGCAGGTACATCCTGCGTTGCAAGCTCTGCCAAAACACCTTTAGAGTAACTTAGGAACAAAGAATTTTCATAAGTAATTTCAAGCTACCGGAGTCATCCAAAAACCAGATCAATATCCGCACGAAGCAATAAAATCGAACTGTAAAGCAAAAAATTATCGTACAGATTTACATTAAATTGATGTCAAAAGGGTTAAATGATCAATTTAAAGATAAGGAAAGATCTTTAGAGTGCTTTGAAAGTTTTTTTTCTCTAGAAATTGTGACAGTAACTCAACAAAATACGAATAAACAAAGTCAGACCTTAAAGTCGATGTATAAATTGTAATGTAAAAGTACAACTGGTAACCTGATGAAAGATGAATTGATGGGACTCTTTGATTCTCTATACTACGCAGCAATGATGAAGAACAATCATTTAAATTCTCAAATTCTACAAAACCCAGTATAATCTGGCGATAAACATCTGACGCTAGATTCAAGTTTTTAATACGAGCCTTACGGCTCGATGATTGGACTGGGAGGGGTCAAAGAAATACTAAATTAGCTCCTATTTTACAGCTTTGGGAATTATTTGTCAAAAACTGCAAATCAAACTGTCGGCCAGGACCATATCTCACAATAGATGTGCAGCTTGTTGGATTTCGTAGAAGATGTCCATTTCAAATGTATATCCCGAACAAGCCCGACAAGTATGCGATCAAAATAGTAATGATTTGCGATAACGCAACAAAATAACACATCGTTCAATAAGTCCTGAGACTAACCCATAGATGGTGCTAATAGTACCAAACTGGCCACGTTTCCATAGAGTGGAAACCTTTACATGAAACATGTAAAAATTTCACGTCGATCGAATCACAGACAGCAGAGTTATTGAGGTTAGAGTAAAGTCACTTTGTAATTTGGTTGAAAAATGGAAAATAAAACATTGTTTTTAATGGGTAAAAACACCGTAGAAGCCCAGCAATGTCTTGAAAAACATTACCCGGACTCCTTTCCATCAAAACCAACGATTTGTCGTTTGTATGCTGAGTTTAAACGTGGTCGTACGGACACAAACGATGCGGAACGTTCGGGTAGGCCATTGGAAGCCGTTACATAGAAAAATGTGAGTGTAGTGTTTAAAATTGTAATAAAAAATTGCAAAGTGAAGGTCCGTGAGATTGCAAAAATGACACAGATATCATCTGGAAGCGTATTTACAATCCTTCATGAAAAATTGAGCATGAAAAAGGTTTTTTCCAAGTGGGTGCCGCGATTGCTTTCAGTGAAACAAAAACAGCAATGAGTCGACGATTCAGATAACGAACGAATTGGGCTTTGATTTGCTTCCCCACCCCCCATTTTTGCCAGTTTTAGCCCCCAGCGACAACTGGCTCTTTGCTGATCTCAAAAAAATGCTCCAGGGAAAAAAGTTTGGCTCGAATGAGGAGGTCATTGCCAAAACTGAAGGCTACTTTGAAGCAAAGGATAAATCCTTCTATAAACATAGTATAGAAATGTTGGAAAGGCGTTGGAAATATTGTATCACCCTGTTTTCGTTGTTAGTACCAGGACTTATTGAACGATGTGTTATATGTGCAATGCTTTGGTTTATCTTGGAAAAGGATCCAACCCAAGTGACAAAGCTGCTGGCACCTGCTACACCCTCCAGCTTATTGAACCTTTTTCTGGGTCTAACAGAAACTTGACGATGGATAATAGGTTTTCAAGTATTCCTTTGGTAGAAACATTATTGAAAGACCACAAAATAACTATGATTGGGACGGTTCGGAAAAATAAAAAATGATTCCCTTCTAAATTCGTTAGTATAAGATTCAATGGTAAATAGCCTGGACCATCAGCTTTTCTGGTCTCGAATACTATTACAGCAGTTTCTTATAAGCCAACAACGCAGAAACTTGCAACCCTCATATCCACCGTTCATGACAATGCTTCTAGCAATCCTGGAAATCAAAAACTGGAGATCATTCTCAATTATAATATCATCAAAAGAGGTGTTGACGTTCTAGATAGACTCTGCCGAGACACTAATACGGGAAGGAAAACTAATAGGTGGCCTCTATGATTTTTCTATAACACTTTGCATATTGCTGCTTTGAACTCTTATGTAGTTTACATACATATTTTTAACAAAGATCGACGAGAAAGAAACCCGCTTTCCACATTTGAATTCAGGATGGAATTGGTGCGCACTCTGAGTGGATGGTTTATCGGCTTACTCTCCCAATTCCAGCAAATCTATGTGAGTCAATCTTTAGGTTTGGAGTGCCAGATGCTTCAAGAAGTACAGAAGCACCACAACAACGCCTTATTAACCGGACGTATGGCAACTTTTGCCATTATGTGTAGCGAAGGAAGACCCAAAAGATCTGGAGTGATTTCCATAAACCGATATGTGGTGAACATACGATCATAGTGTGGCTGGAATGCAAAGCAATCCTAATGAGACAATCCTAAAATTATATTTTTAAAAGATTATTTTTAGGGTTTTGTACTAAAATACAAAACCCTATTGCAATCACGACCTGTGTCCGTCTGTCCGTCCGTCCGTCCGTCCGTCTGTATGTCACAGCACTTTTTCCCCGAAACTATAGAGGCTACAGCCATGAAACTTTGTAGAAAGGTCAGAAGTGGTGACCTCTTGAAAGTTCAAGGGTGGGAAAATTTTTCCAAGGAGTTTAAGGGGGGTCTCCCCATATAGGGAGATGACCCCTCAGAAAAAAATGTTCACCATTGGTAGTCGAGTAGGGTGTCGTTGCAAAGGTCTCAATGAGATCTTTTCCAAACAAGTTTTAAAATTGCCTTATAAGTACCGAGGGGAGCAGGGGAAGGGGAAATGTACGAACTTTTCGCGTACCCCCCTCGCGATTGGACACCTTCCATCCGAAAAATCTGAAAAAATCATGAATGTAGGCCTTCATGAGTACAATAACAACAAATACATGAGAAGTCGAAATTCACTCAACTTTGTTAGTAATAGTATGATTTATCGATTTTGTGTTTTCTTGAATAAAATCTAAACGGTACCCTTAAATTCGATAAAATTCAACAAACAGATGACTATTTATAAGATTGATTTTTTCTGAAAGTTTCATAAAGATCGAATGGTATTTGCTGAAGTTATAGCGAGTTGAATTTTCCTGTATTACTATGGAGCAATATGCCCTGTATTACTATGGAAACATATGGCTATGGAGCCATATGCGCTTTTTACCGACTTAGACACTACAGCTTTGCTAGAATTTGCATGAAAATTTCAGCAGTGATATATATCATGAAAATGAGTACGTACAATTGAAACAAGTCGAAGAGGCAGGAGAGAGCTCCTAGCTAAAGGGCTTTGTAACCATTCTAGGATTCGAAAAAATAGGCCATGAATCGATGATTACAGTACAGAAGAGTGGCCCCTGAAAAAAAATTTCATGAAAGGTAGACGATATGAGTATCAATTGAAAGTTCTCTATGAGTGCTTTTCAAAACAGTTCTTAAACTGACAGTTTTTGCTTCAGTGGGGGCACAGGGGGGGAAATACATGAAAAATGGACACCCGTGATCTAAAAAATCTGAAAAAATTATCAAAGGAGATATTTATGGGTATAACTATAACAAATACCTCAGAAGTAAAAATTCTTTCAACTTTGTTAATAATAGTATGATCCTCGAATTTCACATTTTCTCCAATAAAATCGTCTTTGACATGTTTCATGATTTTATTCGTTGCTGGTTACTGCATTTTGTAAGTTAAGTACAAAACCCTTCTGACATGAGCATAGGTCTGTCTACCCAACTTGTTACATATGCACACATACATACTATTATAATAATGTCGTTATTGGTTGTATTTTTAATTCGAGTTATTGAAGTATTTTAGGCTTTGTAATGGTTCGATTAGTGATTTCTAAATTCTTTTGAATTTTTGAAGTAAAACTTCTTGGTTTGCCAAGTTACCTTTCGTTTATTATTTGACTCAATGTGCATTGAAGTGATTACAATGAGAAACAAGTTGAAGTAGCAGGAAAGTGTTCCTGCCAGAAGAGTTTTGTAAAATAATAAGTAAATCAAACAAAATATTCTGCATATTAAAACTTAACTGATATTCAATTATTATGGTTATTATGTTTTTAAATTTGTCGCCATTTTGTTTTTAACTTTTTTGATCTAGCGCTTGATTATTCATGATAGTACACCAATTTTACAGACCAGTTCTAAAATATTTATCAAAATTCCTAAATATTTGTACTGTCTAGGTCCGTTGCGAACGGGCATCTCCCTAGTATCACCTGTTAAGATTGTTGTAATTGTTAAATATATAATCGACTATAGCTTAGCTGTTTACTATTAAATCATTTAGAAATTTTCAGGATACATACAATTGCTTTCAAAAAATTTGAATTGTACCTTTTAGAAAATTTAAGGGTCCCATTTTGATTATAAAGGCACAAATGTAAAATTTATAAAATGTACTATTGTTAAGAAAGTTGATCGAATTTCAACTTCTAAGCTAGTTGTTACTCTTGTACTCCTAAAATCTCACCTCTGTGGTTTTTTTTCAGATTTTTCGGGTCGAAGGTGGGACACAAAATTTTCGTGAATTTCCCCTTCCCCTGCACCCTTTAAAACAAACCTTGTCGTTTTAAGATCAGTTTCGAAAGGTTCTCATCAAGACCTTTCATTTGATATCCATATTGCCTCTATGCGATGAAATTTTTTTTTTCAGGGGCTACTCCCCTATATGGAGAGACCCCCTTCAACACCTTATACATTTTTTTTTGAGGTGAAACTTTGACGAGAAGGTCACTTTACACTTACCGATAAAATCTTATGTTCCGAGCTTACGTAGTTTACGAGAAAAAGGGTGTGATACATGGAAAGACGGACCGACAGACAGACAGACAAGACGCAATTTTTGCAGAGCTTTGTAAAATGACTATACAAAGTCCTTAAAAATTTTTCTTTGTAACAAAATGGCCGTTAATTTACTAAAAGATTGAAAATAAATGAATTAAAAACAAAATAATATTGTTAATTTTGATAAATTATTTTGAAAAATTGTAAAATTCCTACATTTTTCATTATAAAATTACGTCTAGGTCAAAATGACTCACGGCTACCAACCCAAGAATACAAAAAAGGGTTAACTTTCCCCGGATAAAAGAACAATAAAAATATTTCATATTTATGTTAAAGTGTTATATACCTGATTCCTATGAAACTTAACCATAAATAAGAAACCTGTGCGGAAGGCCACTTTACCCTGCAAGAGCACCTGTAACAATAAAGAACAAGCTGAAGTGGCAGGAGAGTTCTCCTGCCAGAAAGGTTTTGCGAAACAATTCGTAAATCAAACAATATGTGTCTAGTCCGTTGCAAACCTGTTTCTCCTTAATATCACGTGTTAACGTTGTTGTAATTGTTAAATATTCAATCGGCTCTAACTTGGCTGTTTATTCTTCAATTATTGTGAAATTTTCGGAATACATACAATTGCTACCAAAAAATTTAAATTGTAATTTTTTGGAAATTTAAGGGTCCCATTTTGATTTTATAGGCCAAAATGTAAAATTTATAAAATTAACAAAGTTGATTGAATTTCGATTTCTGAGGTATTTGTTGACCTTGTACTCTTAAAGTCTCACTTCTGTGATTTGTTCAGATTTTTTGGGTCAAAGGTGTTCAATCGCAGGGGAGGAGGGACACCAAATTTTTGTACATTACACCTTCCTCCGCACCCGTCAAAGCAAAATTTGTAATTTTAAGACCTGTTTTGAAAAGTTCCCGTCAATACCTTTCATTTGATACCCATATTGCCCACATGCAATGAATTTTTTTTCAAGGGCCACTCCCCTTTATGGGGAGACTCCTCTTAAGCACCTTATAAATTTCTTTTTGTGGCAAAACTTTTAAGAGGGCATCACTTTGCATCTACCTACAAAATCTTATGTTTTTAGCTTACGAGGTGTGGCAATTAAGTCATGGGACTGATTCCGTATATTCAAAAATTATTTTACATCTCTGCCATCTCCTTCAAAGTAGTCCCCTTGGGCAACAAAAACTCAACAGGCCTAGTTATGTTCGACATAGCATGAGCCGTTGACAAAGTGTGGCATGCAAGGCCCAGCTTTAAAATGCATGAATTTTCCGTTTTACTACCTTTAATAAAAACTCTCAACTCTTTCCTGCAGCGGAATACTTTTGGCGTCATAATTGATGGCCAACTATCCAAGATGCAACTAATTTAAGCTGAAGTTACACGAGGATCAACACTCTCTCCATTACTGTACAACCTATTTACTGCGAGCCTTTCACGACTACCCAAGAGCATTCAAATTTCCCTATATGCTGATTACTCTTACATATATAACGAGAAGAAGCCGTAGCTTTCATTCTGCAAAGATCCGTTAAAATACTTCTGGGTAATTTTCAAACGTGGAAGATTAAAATTAATGTACATAAGATACAAGCCATTTTCACCCCAAGAAGACCACAGCAACAATTTTCCGAACTACAAATAAACTCAAAATCAATACCATGGAACAGAACAGCAAAATATCTAGGACTAAAATATGACAATAGACTTATAAGGACTGACCACATACATGACGAGACACATCATACTTTAGGTATCCTATCCTCTTTGTACTCCATCTTAAGCTCAGAAAAACTAAACGTTAAAAATGAACTCCTCATCTATAAACAAACTATAGGACTTTCTCTTCTCTATGCTTGTGTAGCCTTCTGTCAGACCTCGAAATCTAACAAAAAAGCACTTAAAACCCTGTAAAACAAGGCCCTCAGAAGAATTGCCGGAAACTCCTGGCTCATTAGGAACATTGACGTACACGAAACTTAAAACTAGGCACAATTGGCAAATATACACTCAACCATGCACTGAAACTGTTTCGCCTGATAGATGAGCACCTAAATAGTACCATGAACCCCATAAGATCAACCAATAACAAGCAAAGACCCACCTTCTCTTGTTCCGAGCGAACAAATACCGCATATGTACTTGCGCTACGTCACTGAAGTAGTTGCAAGCGAGCTTCGCCAATGAAATTAGGCAAGTAAGCACATACGCACATTGTCATCAAAGCATGTACTTGTCGTTCAATGAGCAAGGGAAAAAGTAAATAAGCAAAAGATCAAGCCGCAATGCGCATCACACGAGTTATCATATCGTTGACGACAAGCTTTGGGTGTGCTTCCAGCTGAGTAAACCTGAAGGGAAAGCTAAAAGTTCAGGCAATGTCCCCAGTTTCGCCAATTTGCCCCGAAAGGTCGTGAGAAAGCCGAAACCTTAATATTTATTTATTTATTTATTGATCCATTTCACAGACTAAGAAGTCCAATTACAAAATAAACTTAATAACTTAATAAATTTGAAGAAAGTAAGTGCAAAATTGAGTGGAAATGTTATTTCTTGCAAAGAAACAATATGAAAATAGAATATAATAATTTAAAATTTAAAAGTTACATACAGTATTATTATTTATTAAATGGAATTTGTAATTACCAAAGTTCGTAATCTTTTTTGGAAATCAAAGTAAGATGAGGAAAAAATCCAAGCTCGAGCTCATTATGCTTCCTGATGATTTGCGGCATTAATGAGTAAAAATGTAGTTCGGACCGAGCATACGGAACCTCAAGAAGACTACTGGAACGGGTAGTACGTACAATCTGCCTGAAGTGCAAATCGTCGCTAAGAGCGGATGCAATATGATGTTGGTACAGTTTGTATAGGAAACATTGATCTAAAAACTTTCTACGTGACGACAAAGAAAGAAGACGAAGTATAGACAACCGACAATCATAGGATTCATACGGCAAATTAAATTTATAGAACAAAACCCTGGTGAATTTTCGCTGGACAGTTTCTAGTGAGGGCACTAAAAACTGTTGTCGAGGAGACCACACAACTGAACAGTACTCAAGAAGTGGGCGAACAAGGCAGGCGAATAAACGAACAGCGGTTGGTACGCTTCCAAATTTATGGAGATGTCGCAGAATAAATCCGGAAGTCTTCGATGCTCTGGCAGTTATACTAAGGATATGGATATCGAATTTGAGCTTGGTATCGAAAATTACACCAAGGTCTTTGCATGAGTCCACTGAAGAGAGAATAACATCACAAAGGGAGTAGTTGTACGTTAAAGTAACTGTTTTGAGAGTAAAACTCATCTTAAAACATTTTGAAACATTTGAACAAAGGGAATTTGACAAACACCAGCTACACAGATTAAGTAGGTCATTTTGGAGAAACTGACAATCGTCAAGAGTCTTAATTATACGAAACACTTTGAAATCATCAGCATATAGGAGGCAGGGAGAGGATTTTACAGAGGGGAGATCATTAATAAACAGTAGGAAAAGGAGAGGCCCGAGGATTGACTCTTAAGGGACACCGGAAGATGGGGAAAAAGGAGAGGAAGCTGTTCCGTTAAGAACAACATGGCACGAACAATTGGAAAGATATGACGAGATCCAGGCGAGTAGGGAACCGGAGATACCAAGCATGGCTAGCTTTTGGCAAAGAATCCAATGGTTCACACAATCAAAAGCTTTGGAGAAGTCAGTAAAGATGGCATCCACTTGGTACTGTTTGTCCAGAGCTTTTGCGATATAGTCTGTGAATTCAGCTAAGTTTGATGAAGTGGAACGGCCTTTCAGGAAGCCATGTTGCTGCGGATTTATAACTGAGCTCAATGATTCTGAAAGTCTGTTGTGAACAAGGCGTTCAAGCAGTTTAGGGAAACAGGTGAGCAGAGATATGGGACGATAGTTAGAAACAATAGACGGATTACCATTTTTAAAGATTGGAACAACATTTGCATCTTTCCAATAATTGGGAAAGATACCAGAGCTAAGGCTGAGGTTGAAAATAAGGGATAAGGGAAAACATATAGAGGAACTGAGTGATTTCACAAATATATTTGGCGATCTATCAGGACCGGGACTGACATTAGGATCGAGTAAATTAATAAGGGATTTGACTTCAAGAGGATTAGTAGAGTAGGATGCGATAAGGATTGGACTGGCTTCATTTGAGTTGGTGGAAGAATATATTGTGTCGTGAGGTAAAAAAGTTGAGGACAAGAATTGAGCAAATAGGTTTGAAATATCCTGTGGAGAAGATGCTTCAATATTGTTCCATGTAACATTACAGGGGATAGTAAAGGAAGATTTTAAGGATCGGATATAGGACCAAAACGGTTTGACATTATTTGTCATAAGGGAGGTCTCTAAACTGCTGAAGTAGTTCTTCATGGCAGTCCTTATTTCGCCTTTACCAATGGATCTTAGTCTACAAAACTCAGATCTGGCTACTTCAGATCCAGTTAGTTTGAAGCGCTGATGCTCCCTGTCTTTTGCTTTTAAGGCACATATAACTCTGTCAGTAAACCAAGGCTTCGTTTTAGCCTTACGAGAAGATTGCGGAGGAGTATGTTCGGTAATCAAACTATTGAGGTATTCGTAGAATTTACCTATGGCACTATCGCAGTCAAGACCAGAGAAAAAGGCACACCAGTCGACAGAGTCCATATTCGTTTTAATCGCCTCATAATTAGCTCTGAAAAAAATGAACCGAAAGGCAGTGGCATATCTCGGAGGTTGGAAGGTTTCAATCGCTAGATCTAGAGATAAAGGTGGATGATAAAGGTCTGTCTTTATATAAGGAAACAAGGCATGAGAGACAGATGTACAATGAGCTTGGACATTTGAAAGGACAAGGTCAAGTAGACGGCCATTAAGGTTACGGATATGGTTACATTGTGAACAAGAACATAGGGAAAGAAAAGAAGAAAGCAGCAAAGGTAAACTATTTTTAGAAGAAATAGAAGGAATTGTGTGAGTGTCCCATTCAACGGAGGGTAGATTGAAATCCCCACAAACTAAGATTTTTGAATGAGGGTGACGAACAAGAAGATAGGAGGAAAGTTCATTAAAGAAGGATTTATACACAACTAAAGGAGAATTGCAGGGAATGTACACTGTACAAATTAATAAGGATGTATTATGCGGAAGGAGAATTTCCACAATTACACGAACGAAACAGAAGTCAGCACATAGTGAGCTTGCAAAGGAGTTACAAACAGCAATTAAAACCCCACCACTCCGCGCAATTTCCCAGTTTCACATATTCGTCTATTGACTCTCACCATCCAAGCAAGCGAAATGAAGTGGGGAGGAAAAGTGTTCCGTGGAACGAAAACGGACGTGTTTGGCCACTCGGCACTTTCAGAAGAATTGAGGCTAAAATGACCAACCAATTACTTTGTAATGTAATGACCAATTACTTTGTAATGTAGGACTGACAAAAACTAATTGATTATTTGGTATAGGCCAGTTCAGTACAACGTATACCCACATATAGAAATGGAGAAAAAGTTCAAAATCATATTTCCCGCTCAAATTTCTCACTTTTTTCTAAATACGCAATTAAACTAATTAAAAACGATTGTAAGACTGCGGAAGCTGCAACGGGCTGGCCCATGAATCGTATGAAGGCACAACGGATACCCGAAAAAAAGGATTCGTTGGGCGAACTGAAAGGCGGATACCATAGAAGAAACCGAGAAAATGCAGGTCTGACTCGGTCGACGAAGACAGCTCATCGCTGCTTTGATTTCAAAATTGCAGGACGTGGTCAATGGACCGTGACAGTAAGAGGCACTATTTGCAGTATCGAAGGCCTGAGAGGGGCTTTAGCGCTGAGAAGAAGAAGAAATCAATGAAAATTCTGTTTGATAATGAAACGTGCATAAATAAATGCTTGATTTGTATGCATATATTTTAGTGTAGTTAATTTACTTGCTTAAGCGGACTATCCTTAATTACATAAATGTTTGGCAAGTCAATGAGCGTTTCTTAATTAACTTTTTGAAACGGAAAAGAGATTCAAACTGGTTAAAAAGTTAGGATTAACTGGCAATCCTAATAAGACCCAATATGAATTTGATTTTACCTTACAATGTTCTATTTCCCTACGGCAATTCCAATTTACACTTGAAAAAAAACTAAGCTAACAAGGGAGTCCACAAACAATCATAAATATCTTTCATATCAACTGCAATATATTTTTCCAGTAAATTGACAAGATTTTCACTGAAGTATTCTCTCTTTGGCTACGCTGCAAAATATATTGTATTGTATACTTGTGTATCCTCTTTTCGTTGTCCTTATTAGAACAAAAGCTCTCCTGTGCTCCATAAACCACGCTGTAACACTAGTTCGTTATGTTTTTGGCATTGTCTCGACCAATTGTATAATAGTGGAAAATTTTCTCTTTGCAACCCTCAAGGTAAAGTAGTTTATAGTACTTGACAGAGTGAAAACCTTTAGCCAGGACTGAGTAACTCTGCAATGAGTGTACGGTTTTGAAAATAGTACGGATGATACATTCTCTGAATTTTTCTTTACCATGTTATTAGTGTTGTTTATTGAAGAGTGAGTTGCTAGCTATGCTTACTTATACTCGTATATTAGTCATGTCAAGAAGTAAGTCCCAACTTTCTTGTCACAATAGTGAAAATTTAACTGTGCAAACCTCTGCAGAGGGTCACAAATAAAGCTTTCTCATTACTACAAAATATGGAAGAATTCCAAAACAATAAGAAATTAAACAATTCTAACATCTCACAGCAACACTGAAAGCGGAAAATTGATTTCGAGAAAAAATCTGTGGAATGTTCACAAACATTTGAAAAACTAGGATATGAGTAAACGCAATTACACTAGAACATCATGCAGAAAGTTGACCAGAGACGAAGCAAACATCTTCTATGTGATACAATAATGCTAACAAGGAAGTCAGTTGGAAAGGATGCGTTTTCTCACGTTGCACTCTCTACGATTACAGCCTCGATTCGTTTGAAATGCTCTTAGCAATACAAATATGTAACATTCTAGCATGGTTTCTTTGGTATCCTGTTCTTGTTGATATTCTATGTGGATTGGATTGTAGGTTGTTTGATATGTGGTACCAATTTTGCACTTCAGGTGACTTTATACACAATTGTTTTTGACTTTACACTTGTATAGATGGTGGAAGTAGATAAACTTATCTTTGGAAAATGGAGCAAGAAGGATATATCTTTTGTTAGGTGAAAGCAGCTGCATTGATACCATGTGCATATGAATGTTTCTGCTTGTTGATACTTAGAACTGGGAACTGTCCAGATTACCTTAAAATGATAATTCACAGAAATCCTCAATTTGGTAACGATCAAAGGGAAAGGTCTAATTATAAGTCATTTCATGAAGAATCTTGAGTGGTATCTTGCTAATGATTATATTTATAATGTTATTTTTGAGGGCTTTAAGTAATGTTGGTCCAGCAGTATTGACAATTCACTTCACATAGTGCCATAAAATTACTCAAAACCACCAGATTAAATTATCTTGGATTGTTTGCTGGCTAGGTTGACTTAGACAACTATGGTTTTTGGTTGTTAGTTTCAGTAGCTAGTTATAGTTTGAAGGCTCATTTAGCAAAAAATAGTGCATTTCAAACAGTATTCTTTTATTAATATAGTAACTGGAGCCTTTCAAGTTTTAAATGCAAACTGATTCGTCCGGGAAAGATACTACAATAGTTATTCCATTTTCTTCTTGGAGATGACCCTTAGCCATTCAAAGATGTGACTGCTAGTCTTTATTGAACTACTCTAGCTAGAGCCAACAGAGTTAACTACCTTTTTTAAATACACGTCCATACAACCATAGCAGTTAGCGTTATATGTAATACTGATCCTGGTTGCATAAGTTCTAATCGGCTAATGGCTTCTATTGTACTTACTGCCGTGATATTAAATATCAAGATTTACTCTGTCTTTCACATGACTTTGTGGGGCAGCAAGATGGCCACCTCTTCTATGATACAGCGTAGTGGTATGCTCTCTTCAGAAAACTATAAAGAGGAAATTAGCACCTAATTAACTCCTAGGATACACTTGCTGTTTGTGCGAAAGAAAAATCAAGCGCTTAGCACTCATTGGCTCTCTGCTCATAAAGTGAAAGATTCTAATGTGAGTTACTGTCAAAATTAAGCTCAATCTTACGGGCTCTGCATTCAGGATTCACCTTAAATATGAAAACCTAGTTACCGTAGCTAGAATACCTACTATGTACTGATTGAGGTGCAAAGTAGTCTTATTAGTCACAAAATGAAAACCACACACTATCACGCTTCAACTGAGGTAGGGTCCTTACTGATTAGGGGTGACAGTAACTAGTTGTGAGCTAGGAGAGCCCATGGTATAGATCAAACTACTAATTAGGTTTTCATGAAACTCAGTTTAAGTGTTGTTACGGATAATCGCTTCCCAAAACCAATAAGTTAGTGGCCCAATCTTGAGACTATAAGACAAGCACTTTCAAAGATTCAAGGAGCAGAGATTACAGCTCTAGTACACCCTCCTGGTGCTACCTACTTGTCTATCTGCAACTATTTTTATGAAGTAACCATCACTGTCACCACCATCGACCGCCACAAAGCAAATCCAAAACCAAGACTTTGACAAATCCATGATGACATCCTGGACATGGTGGAATCGCAAGTTTTCCGAACATGAGTTGAGGTACAGTCACATAATTTAAAACCGTTGAGCATAAGTACTTAGTCTTGCAAATCATGTATCATTCAACAGGAACTCTTGGACATCGGTGGAATATCTGAGTAAGTCTATGCCACATCCACTACAGAGACCAGCAAACGCTGGATCCTCAAATACATATGTTCCTCAGTTTCGCTCTGCATTCTAAATTTTATTACATGCACCATCCACTAAAATACGATATTACAACCATTAATTTAGACTACCCTAACTTATCAAAAAGAACCATAAACTTGAATAAAGTCCAGAATAAGGGACCCTCATGATTAACATGTTACACATCCATGGGTGCACTCACTTCACCTGGTTTGCTAGGCAAATCCCAAAACGCCTCTGATATCTTGCGCCAGCGCTTTGGAGTCAATCATGCCCACCAACATGTATCTCCTCCGTAATCTGTAATCCAATCCTCGTTAAATAATTTTTAAGTCAAGAAGAGGTATTCTCATTAGCAACTGCATAACATCTGTTGATGCTGTACAAAAAAGCGGTAGGTATACAAACAAGACTAATTTCTGGCATGGTCTTACGAGACGTTTGCTAGTTGCACTCACCACACCATTAAAGAATACTTGTGCCTCATACAGGCCACTACGCGTTCTTTTGAAAGCCCTTTTCTAAAGTTCACAGCCCTTTTTACAGACATGATGTAGTATAGAGGCTAGATATGTGAAGCGTTCCTGTAAATCATTAAAAGTCTCTTTCCACAAAAATTCTCAATTATATAAAGTATTTGTTCTTCATATTACTTTTGTGGAAGACTATTGATGTAAATGTTGATATTTCTATGTTCCTTGAACTTAATGCTACAACCGTCATTTGTCACTCTGTTCACTTCTGTCAATAATCAATAAACATTGTGTTAAAACGTTGGCTAATTAAAATCATATTATTTTCTATAAAACAATAACATGGTAGCAGAGCGTAGTTCGATTTGAGTGGACCAACGTTTTTTCAAAAAGATTGAGCAAAATAAATAGTGTTTTTAGAAAAGATTTTCTCAAAACTTGAAGGTGATAGTTGCTGGAATTTTGGTGACTGACAATCATGGAATTTCAAGGTATTGAGAAGTTAAAAGGTTCGGAAAACTTGAATATTTGGAAGTTCATGGTGCACAATTTATTGCGAGCAACTGAAGGAGCATACGAAGTGAGTATTGGAGAGTTGATTCAACCGGTGCTGGCGACTAATGCTAATGCAGCTGCGATTGATGCTCAAAATGCGGCAATGAAAATTTGGGATAAGGCAGATCGCACCGCTTGTCAAATCATCATCAAGACAATTGATTCGAGTGTCATGACTTTGATCATCACTTGCGAGACTGCTCACCAGATGTGGAACAAATTACATGGTATTTATAAACAATAAACAAGGCAAGCCGTTCATTCAGTTCAGACTGAGTTTTTCAGTTCTGACATGAATTTAGCGGATGATATGATAATTCATATTGCTAAATTTGAAGGTTTGATTCTATGCATGCAGCAGTTGAAAGTTAAACCCGACGAGTCAGCTTTGATGGTCAAGTTGCTGGAAACGTTGCCTGGCAGGTTTTAAAGTTTCAGGCAAGTTTGGTGGGCTAGGTCGGATGATCAGCAGACCCTCGATAACCTGATCAACGTGTTGACATCTGATGAGCACAGGTGGAAACTTCGACAAGGAAACGACAACAATCTGACGGCACTGATGGCGACCAAGTTGAAAATCGAGTCCAAAGGTGCAAGTAGAAGTCAACAAGATGCAGCTGGTAAGCAGGCCAAAGATGATGTCAAGTCCAACCTGAAGGGGAAGAAGTTGGCTTTCAGCTACGGTTGTCACAGAACTGGTCATTTTAAAAGAGATTGTCCAAACAGGCAAAAGAAGAGTGATGGGAAGTCTGAAAGTAAGGGTTCGTTAGCGAAGTCTTCGGTGCGGAAGGCAAGAACGGAGCTCTGATCATTGATTCTTGTGCAACGGACCACATGACCTTCAAGAAAGAGTGGTATTCATTCTTTGAGGCTTTCTCTATTGCAGCAGAGATTCTTATCGGAAGCAATTCTGTGATGAGTGCTTTTGGAAGAGGAAATATTGATTTTGAGGCGCTTGTGAATGGCCGTTGGACTTCTTGTCACATGGAAAACGTGCTGTATGTTCCGGGAGCTAGGAGAAATTTATTCTCGGCTACGCGTGCACTGGACAAAGGTAAGACTTTCAGCTCATCCAAGAATAGTTGTGAATTCTGCTTGATGGTGTTGTCAAGGCTCAAGGTGTGTGATCTGGTCAGCTGTTCAAGATGATGCTCAATGTCAAGGAACCGGACACTTGTTGTGTGAGTGAGGCTTATCTGGTGGTCAAGGACTCTCTTCATCAATCAAAGACATGTTGTGAAGATACTCAAGAATCATGGAATTGAAGTACAACAGGACGACGAATTCTGTGGATCGTGTGTAGAAAGTAAACAACATCAAGAACCGTTCAAGTCCCGTCAACAGCGTTCATCTGTGCCAGGAGAAGTGATCCATGCTAATGTCGATGTTTCACTTGGATAGAAGTCTATTGCTGGTGCCAGGTACATTGCCTGCTTCACGTGTGACTATTCAAGATATCGTATAGTTTACTTCTTGAAGGAAAAAGCTGAGGAAGTCTCAACAAGGTGGACCGGTAAAGGTATTCCAGTCCGACGGAGGAAGGGAGTTTAGCAATAAGAAGATGCGAGAACTCATGGATTCCGAAGGTACGAAGATGGTGATTACGAATACTTGTACGCCTTAGCAGAACAGTTGCGCTGAACGATCAAACCGGACAATTGGTGAGTTAGCACTAACCATGCTTGTTAGCAACGATCTGCTGAAGTTTCTGTGAGCTGAAGCTGTCAACGCTGCGGTTTACATTCTCAACCGAACTCGTCCAAGCTCTGTAGAGGGCAAAACTCCATACAAGTTGTTCGTTGAGAAGAGATTTCATATTTTTGGGACCACATGCTGGATGATGGTGCCTAAAGAATGTTGGAAGAAGTGGGATGCTAAAGGCATTGAAGCATTTTTTGTAGGGCACTCGGAAGTTATCGATGGGTTTCGTGTGTGGAACAAGGATACAAAGCAGGTGATCCTAGGTCATGAGGTAGTTTTTCGTCCAGGGCATTCCTCTAAAGTTCTAGTTTTGTTTCCTGTTGAAGAAATTGAAGATCCTGTCGAGCCTCACCATTTTCTCAGAATCTTGAACTCACCTGAAGCTCCGCACGTGCCTGAGGTCCCGGATCCTGTGTTGCCAGTTGTTCCTACTGAACCGCAAATTAAGGAAACTCCTAAGGTTGCAAAATATACCACTCAACGACGTCTTTGAGATAGAAGTAAACTTAAGAAACCTGTAAAATTGAGTTTAATGTTCCTTGTAGTGTTGGAAGAACCTCGAGACTACAAAGAAGCCATGAAGTCGGGTAATCGTGAACACTGGAAGGCTGCAATGAAAGAAGAAATGTCTTCACTGAAGGAAAATTCAACCAGTGCTTTAACGGTGTTACCTTCAGGAAGGAAGACAATTGCTAATCGCTGGGTCTATCGTATCAAACGAGATGCAGAAGGGGAGGCTTGTCCCTGCAAAGCTAGGCTTATTGTGAAGAGTTATAGTCAACAAGAAGGTATTGATTATCATGAAACGTTCAGTCCCGTAGCTCGGTTTGATACTATCAGGGCGATTCTGAGTGTTGCTGCCAAGGAAAGTCTGGAGTCGGCCCAATTTGATGTGAAGACGGCATTTCTAAACGGGGTGTTGAACGAAGAAATTTACATGGATCAACCTGAAGGTTTCAAAGATGGTTCTGGCCATGTATGCAAGCCGATTAGAAGTCCATGGACTGAAGGGATCTCCGAGATGCTGGAACAACCGGTTCATGGAGATTTTTATCAAGTTTAGTCTCGTCCAGAGTGAAGCTGATCCATGTCTTTCCTTTTGTATGTCTGGTGAAGATAAACTGTTCATTTTCTTTTGTGTTGATGATGGCTTGGTTGCTGCAACATAGAAGAGTGTGATTCAAGAGTTCCTGAGGAAGCTGGAGATGGAGTTCAAGATCACACGTGAACCGCTTGGCTGTTTCCTGAATATGCTCATTGAACGTGAAGAAGATAGTTCAATCCGTTTGATTCAGAAGGTTCACGCGGAAAATCTTCTTCAGAAGTTCAACATGGCAGAAGCCAATGCTGTTTCAACGCCCATTGACAAGTACGTGCAGTTAGAAGAGAAAACTGGTTTGAGAACATCTGCTCCTTACCGTGAAGTTGTAGGATGTTTGATATGCTTAGCTGTTGCTACTCGTCCTGACATCGCGTTTGCAGTGAATTATGCGGCACAGTTCTTGGAAGATCCGGAAGGTGTCCACTGGTTGTTGGTAAAGAGAATCCTGATATACGCCAAAGGGTCTACGTCAGTTGGTATCAGATGCGAGGCTGGTTCCAAAGGAAGTATCTTGAAGAGAGTGTTAAAGACTGACCTGCATAGTCTGCATCACGAATACTCGTCGGTCTGTTAGTGGAATCGTTTCCATGCATAGTGGAGGACCAATATCCTAGGCTAGCAGACGTCAAGAGTGTGTGTCTCTATCCACAATTGAGGCTGAGTTTGTCGCTGCTGGTGAAGCTGCCAGGGAATCTGTGTGGTTGTCTCGACTGTTTGCAGAAGTCTCTCCCTTAGACAACATTCCAATTCTTTTTGTGGACAATCAAAGCGCGATCAAGTTAGCGAAGAATCACGTTCCACAAGAGGACCAAACACATTGAAGTGAGGTACAATTTTATTGGAAAGGAATGGCAGGATAGAAAGTTGAATATTCAACATTTTAAAAGTGATCAACAACTCGCTGATATCCTGACAAAGCCGCTGCCACGTCTGAGATTTGCTGATCTACGTTCTGTCCTTGGAATGATCTGATCTGATTTTGAATTTGAATTTAGTTTGATATTGAAAAATTGAAATATTGTGTTTTAGAGTAAGTATTGATGTAAAACGTTGATATTTTGAATTTAAAATTAAGTTCCTTTAGCTTTATGCTACAACTGTCATTTTTCACTCAATTCACTTCTGTCAATCTGTCTGCCAATAAACATTGTGTTGAAACGTTGGCTAATTAAAATCATATAATTGTCTATAAAACAATAACAAAGACAATGTAGAGAAGTGCACCTATCAGAAGCATCATCGATATTTTTTAAGTCAATTCAACAAGGTTCTACCACTGTTGCACTAAGAACATACACCTCGTGGCTTTATCTTCACATTTAACATAAGTCCATATCGACTATCAAAGATTACCAGCAAATATGTAGAAGTCACATGGGGCCAAATCTGGAGAATATGGTGGCTGGGGTAGCAGTTTGCAGCCAAATCAGCAGTGGTAACGGTAGAGGTATGATCCGGTGCGTTGTCATGATTAAAGAGTACATTTTTTGGCAAACGGGGTCTTTTTTCAGCAATCTGACATCAAATCGGCCCAATAATTTGGCATAGTAGAGCCCTGTAACCGTTTTGCCTTTCTCCAGGAAGTCAATGTATATCAGACCTTGTGAATCCCTGAGAACGGTGATCATCACCTTTCCTTTCGATAAAACAGTATATGCTCTGTTTCAAGCACGTTCACCAGGTGAAATCCATTGTTTTGAATGTACTGTTGTACAAGTGAAGCCATGTTTTGTCAATGATCACAAAAGAATGCAGAAACTAGTTTAGATTGCACTCAAACAGCTTCAATTACTGCTCACAAGTGGTTTCACGGTTGCGTTTGTTGTCCGCTAAATTAATTTTTTAACATTTTTCCAGGTGCAGAGTCACAGTACACAGCATTCAAGCGCTCTTTGATTTTACTACACGTAATCCCTTTCAATAACAAGAGTCGAATCACCAATCGATATTGCTCTTTCTCCATTCTCCTAAAATTTGTAGATACGCCCGCTTTCACAGACGGGCAAAACAAAACCATGAGTCAAATCCGGCTGAAATTTTGACAGTAGCCGCCTATAAGAATGTACCACACGATGGTATAGATTTTTTTAACGATAGTGCCGTCATCGGTCGGTGAGGCTAAGCACTTATTGGATCACCCTCGTGAATCCCTCAAGGAACCTTATCTAGACAAACATCATCTTTTTTTTCTCATAAATCTTCAAATACTCTTATGTCTGAGAAGTTTCTCTGCCAAAGATAGTTGTATACTTGGTACTTCTAAGTCTTGAGAAATACCTAGTCATCTGTTGGAGAATCGCAGTTATCAATATGTTTACCCTAGAGCAACTACCTAGTTTATACTCTTGTGATTTTCAATCAAATGTAGGTTCTACCTTAAAAGAAATTTCCACAGCCAGTATGAGCTTCAGTTTTAAGTACCTATATAAACTCCTAATCTAGTAAAATATATGCTGAAGCTTTTTCTATTCTTTTAATAACCCAAAATACTGCCTCCTCTAGGAAAATTACCAGATACTCCAAACTGATCTCCACTCCTCAAATCTGCCTCCAGAAAAGCGCTCATCCCTTTTTATGTACTCCCTAGCAGTCTAAGTGTAGTCTCTTCCAGTCGGCGCACTTTCAACCTAAAGCTGCATAACTTTTCTGTATCCCCGATACTTTTGGCAACGTTGCTTGGTCGCATTGCTTTATCGTTTTCATCATGAAGTCAGTTGTGTTTAACTCTTGTGGTTTATTTTGTGTGTGATTCTTGTGTTTGAAAGGTAGAAAACTGTGGTATATACTCATGATACACTAGTATTTTGTTTCAACATATCTTGCTTGATTTCTTTTATGAACAGGATTATCCATCTCACTCTTCCCTATTTTAATAAAAATGGAACAGGACTTTTGCCTCTTTTGTTTGTATTGAGCATTGTGATTAGAGTTCTTTATTCCCAACTTTCTTATAAGTTTGTTTCAGTAGCTGCTAGCTCTGTCACATATGTTTCATCACTGGTACTGATTGTTTTGTGATTGACATTAGTTATATAGGTTACAGTGTAAAATCTATGAGTATACCCGCAATTTAATGCTTAAACATGCCATGGCAAAGACCTTATTTGAAAACGGAAATACGCAATTTATCTAAAGTTTACTCCTTGGCTACATGATCTTTAAGATATGCCACCGTAGCGAAGTTTGGGATACTCTTTTGCTCTAGTACTACAGCCTCTTTTGGGCCTCCACTTAAAGATAGTTAGAGCATTTCATTACCTTGACCACACATATTGACACTCGAGAAGATTAAATTATCAGTACCACACTTTGGCCGTACATCCGTCCATCCAACTGTGTTCTGATTTTTAAACAGTACGCGTCATTACTGAACGAACTTTTAGTCTTATAACCTGGTCAAGAATGATATCTTTTATAAAAAAAATGAAATAAAGTAAATCTCTTTTATTTCTACTATTTTTATTTAAAATTTTGTATGCAAGTATTTCATTCTCTGCTTGTGAACTTTCTCGGTACTATTATTCCCTAAACTACAAGTGTCCTAATATTTATACTAAACTTACGCTATTAAACTCTAATTACACCTAACATGTCTCTAGTCCCTCAAAGTTCTTTTACTTAATCTCTAATTCCTTGATCCTTTTACCATTCAAAAATTAGTTTTTCCATAATTACTACTTAATTGCATTCATTATTTTGTAAGCTTGAATAGCCAGGTGTATCCGTTACCTGGGTCGCCGTTCCAAATTTCCTGCGTCTTTTGATTGAATATCTCCAAGCGTTCTGCTACAGCAAGCTTCCACCCTTTTGTAATTGTTTTCAGCATGCTCGCGTTGTCCGCAGTGATGTCATGATTTTCAAGGACTATATGCTCCGCCACTTTTGATTTGAAGTTTTTTGCATCCTGCTTTTTGTTGACTACTTCCCTTAAGTGTTCATTCTATCTGACACCTAGTGATCTTCTCGTTTGTCCAATATAACATCCATTACATTTCGTACACGATACCTTGCAGACTCCGCTCCGCTCCATTCTGGGTGGTTGATCCTAGCAAGTTCTGCAGTTTTGTGGCCCGGCTTATATAAACTAGGTCGATGTCTACGTTTTTCATAGCCCTCTTCCTTGTTTACGTCCTTGAGTCAAAAGTTACAACCAACCTCTTCCGTTGCTCGACTTCCGCAGTTCGCGTTGTGAACTTTTTGTTGAAGATCTCCTTCGTTCGTTTGGCTATCAATTTGGTGACTTCATCCGTAGGGTATCCATTCCACTCGGCTGACTTATAAATGTGGGACGTTTCTTTTCTCAGGCCTTCTTCATTCAATGAAAGCGTAAGCATTACATTCACAAGCAAGCTAAATATCGCCCATTTTTGCTGTTGGCAATAGTTCGAAGTGAAAGGAATTATCCACACGGTGTCCATTAATTTGCGGTATATTTCGAATTCCAATCCAAAAGCTCCTCTACATACCATCACGTCCAGGAATGGTAGCCGCCCCTCCGACTAAAGCTCGTGGGTAAAACTGATGTTGTTGTGTATCGAGCTGATTGCCGTGACAGTTTGCTGGACCTGGTCCTCTTTAATGATCGTGAAGATAGCGTCTACATAACGCACCCATCGATGTGTCAGTTTGCCTTCTTGTGCTTGCTTCTCCTCCAAAAATGCCATAAAAACTTCGCTTAGAAATGGGGAAAGAGGGTTTCTCATTGGAGCACTACATATTTGCTTAAAAAATTCTCCCCTGAAGGTGAAATAGCTGTCACCCATGCAGAGTCTAGCCAGTTTCAAATACATTTTAGGTCGTGCTTTCCATTGTTCTCCCGATCCTTGTATCAAAATCTACTCCTCAAGTAATGCAAGTGCTTCTTTGACCAGAATACTGTGAAAAAGTGCCTTGACGTCAAATGACACCATCATTTCGCTATCTTCCAAAGGTCCCCAGGACCGAACCTTTGAATTAAATGCTGCCAAATTCGCTGCTGATCTGGTAACAAATTTTTGTCTATGTTATTGAATTCCTTGACTAACCACTTCACAATTTTCTGAGTGGGGGTCGTTTTCTGCCCACACATTTCGGAATCTTCGGAAGTCCTATGATCCTTGGCAGCGATGGGTTGATTACTTTTAAGAATTTCTTGAAGTCCTGAATCTATGGTTCATATTCTTTCAGCACTTTCTCCACTCTTTTTATTGACTCAGGTAGCGGACTATTTTATAGACTGAAGTATGGCCCCGTATTTATTTTTTCCCGCATTCTATTGTCGTAATCGGTCTTGTCCATGATCACTAAGGCATTCCCTTTACTCGCTTTCATGTAGTAAACTGGTAAATTTTGAGCTGCCTGATGATCCTATTCTCGTCTTGCTTTCCGACCCATCTAGTTTCTTTTCTCAGTGTATCTGCAGTGCTGGTTCTTATCCTTTGTTTCTCCTCTGCCGTCAGTACATGCATGCTCGAAAGTCTGTTGATCCCGGCTTCGATTTCCATGACGATGTCTTCAGGTTTGGCGTTCGCGTTAATGGAGTATTTCAGCCCCATATTCAGTAGATTCAGTTGAGCTTGCGTAATTACCTGGGACGATTGTTTGATGGCTATGTTTTCGATTGTACGCACCATGATTTGTTGGGGCGCTGTCACTTGTTCTCGTCAGAATTGATGAAACTTCTTTTCCAATATTAATTTCTTCCGCTCGCTTTCACACTCTTCCGCTTCTTTCACTTTTGTTGGAAACAACGGGAAACCCAACGGATATTGCTTGGCCAGACTCAAATGTGATTTGTATGCCTCTCTGCTTGTTCTGCCCAATTTCGCATAGAGTCTTTAATACTCTCCTTCACCATTTCTAGATACTTGATCATTGTACATTTCTTGAATGGTATTCTCGTCTTGAGTTTAACGGTGTGGCTTTGTGGGGGTGAGGTTGTTGTGCTTGCATTTTTTTAAAAAACTTAAGTTCCTTCTTAGTGAAGCGACAGACTTCCTTAAACTGATAAACTTATTGACTTCAGCGGTAGGCTATAGGATATCTTTTGTTAGTTTTACGCACCTGAAAATACTAGGCATGTAACCAAGCGTCGATGTTAGGTATCTGGCAAGTGTACCCTTGGTTGTGTTACAAGCAAGCCTTGATATGAACAATTGCAGAGGTGGAGAGACTGCTCGCAATACTTCGTTATCAGCTAGCACAATCTAAATAGTTTTGTGGTACTGAAGGCATAAACACGTTCTGCTGAAGATTGTTAATTGTTGATTGTGTTTAGCACAGCTCGGATTGTGGCTGAAGTTTTGTTGCTGCTGCATATGCAGGATAGACTGCTACATGCGACTATTTTGTTGCAGCTGCGTAGCTTTGCTAAGTGGAGTTGAAATTGACTCCTGACTACCTGCTTGCTGTTAAAATTAACCCTAAAATATTCCTCCCAGCTGAATATTACTCACAAGATCTTTGAAGTCTGCACCCATTGAAAGTACCTCGTTAGAAATGGATTTGTTGAATTCTTGCTTGTAACTGTGATTTCTCCAACGAGTAAACTGGAGTGTTGTATGTAGTATGCAGGCCTTGATAACATCACTATAGCCAACCAGATTTCATAATGGAAGTCAAAAATAATGAAGAAAATGTTCCCTCTGCTGATGAGGATCCTAACCTGGCATTTCTTTCAAACACATGTTTGATTGAACGCTTTGGAGACAAGTTCCAGCACTTTTTGGGTGTATATCTACCAGTTTGCAAAACTTATCCATTGGGTGTTATCTGTGATGAAAGAAAACGGGCCTGCATACTGATCATTTCCTCATGGTAATGACATATAAATCGATGTGATGTGGAGTCAGCTTCAGTCAAATTGAATCTACTGTACATAAAGGACAAAGATATGCACCCGCATTATAAGTAGCTTGATGGATTTCAAACAGCTTTTGAGAATAAAAACTCGAATACGAAAAAAGTAACATCTGGAAAGCGATTTGATCAGTTTACGGCAAACGATAGCAGCAGCTTGATATTCCGCATTTCTCGATTTGCGTTTCATTACATGCTTCCACAATCTATTAGCTTTTTGTATGAACTTGAGCCCTTTGTTGTCTGATGACCAAACATTTGTGACAGTTGAGATCAATAAAATGAAATCCTGAGTCCCGCAATTTGCACTGGGCACTATTTTTCGGGTGGAAATAAATTTATAAAACCGGAAAGTAATTAGCATTTTTCCCGGTACTAAAAATATTCCCAGATTTTCATCCACAATGACGTGTTTCCTCAAGACAACTTGTGACTTCCACAACCAGATCCATATCGATTTCCTGCTTTTCCGGCGCACACAGCACTAACTTGCACTTGAGCAGGAAAACCCAAGATACTAAAAATCGAAACAATGAAAACAAAAACTGACCTTGCAGTGTTTGACGGCGTGGAGGCATCTACTGCCGAGGTCACCTTTCTCCTCAATCTATTGAAAAATATTCCAGATCGACCACATTCGTCGGTGGAGGGCACATTGCACAATCTACGCAGTTCACACGGTTGTTATGCTCATTGATGGTTTGGTCGCTGGCCTTGATATCAGCGAAAAGATTCCCATAACGCGGGTGTACAAATAGCGATCTTCATTGAACGGCATTTGAATAAGGCTTTGCATTCGTTATAAAGCAAATTTTAAACTACACATTTCATGCACGACTGATCAACACGATAATATTCGTAGTACACAGTATGGGTCTCATCAGTCACCAAATCGTATGATCTTTGTTTGAAGATATTTGAGGAGTTTCGCTTTCTATTAATTATATTTTAGGAGTTACTTATTGAGTTGCGTGCGTCTTTTCACACTTTTCCAGGTGAATTTTCAGACAAGCAGCTGAAAATATGTATACACTAGATGGGCATAGTATTACAGAACATTTTTTTGGAAAATCAAAGTTTTATGTGCAGCAGGACTGGTAAAAAGAAAATAATTCACGCCGGAGAACTAAAGAAGCAACCTCTCATCACAGTTGTCAGCGCTATTTTTCACTTCTCACCGTTTTCAATTCTCTTACCACCCGTCAACGTCAATGGCGTTCGATCGCAAAAATCTGTCAATCAACTTTATCAGCTGGTCTGGGCATTTAAATATAGGGATAAAAAATCTCTGCGGAATGTCTATCTGTGGGATCGAGGTTATCACAGTTCTCTTTGAGCAAGGGAATGACTCACAGTATTTTATAAAGATGTAGTCCGTGTGGTCTAGTGGTTAGAGCATGAACGCATAAGCCGAAGGTCCCAGGTTCAAATCTCGTTGGGAGCATCGTGATTTAGTTCAGGGGAGTGTTCACTCAGTGGTGATATGTACTGATTTAATCAGATCATATCATAGCTGAGCGGGCACACGGGAGCATGGTACTGACCAAACCAACATCCGAAAAAAATCAATACGGTCATGAAAATGAGATACTCTGACTATCTCTAAGCGAATGCCCGAGAGGGGCTATTGTGCTACAAAAAGAAAAGAAAGAATTTTATAGAGATTCCAGAATGGTTTTGAAGCATTATTCAAAGAGCAAATTTTCAGGTTCCAGTTCATATTTCTGAGGTGTCGCACTCAAACTTGACTTGCGCACATATCGTGGAATAGTCTAGCTTGCTTCGATTCTCCATCGCCCCCAGCGTTGTTTCTTATCTTTATCAAGTTCAACAAGTTTAGTGAGTTTTTTGAAGTTTGAGTTTTGAACAGAAACTGACATGCTTCTGGCTCCGATTACATTGGCAACAAAGTGCGATAAGTGATTATCGACACGTTCACATGAGCGCAGTTTGTTTAAGCAGAGCTCTTTGATATTCACTCTCTTGTCAATATATTGGCGAAAAAGTCAGCAGTTTGCGTAACTATAGTTGAAAACAGGAGCAGTTATTTTTGTACTAGCCAATTTTGCGTTGTGAACAGTAAAGGAACATGATTTCTAGGGAGAGAGTCTGTTTTTAAATGTGTGATTAGCAAAGGCCTATTAATTGGAACCATGTCAATTGTACTTCAAAAATATATTTTATAATTTAAGGAAAATATCATTCATAAAAGAATATTTCTTTCAAACCGTCCATTTTATATTCATATTATCAGTCGTCCATAACTATTTTATATTCGCTCAATAAATTCACTCACGAAATGTTCGCCGTAACGCTGAGGATTATACCCATCGAAACTTCCAGGATATGAACGAGCTAATAACCAAGTGGAAGTAGAAAGTTCATAATTTGCTTTATCCCATAATATGGTAACATTCGCGTAACCAGCAAAGGTTGAAGAAGTTTTAGCACTTTTCATCTTTGGCCGAAAGTGAGCCAATTCACAACGAGCTGAATCCTTGATTCTTGCATCATTGAAGATGATGTGGAACTTTATACAGCCTGTAACAAAATATTTCCATTACTTCTTACAATTCAATGATGCTACAATTTGTTATATTAGATTCTGAGAATCTTACTTTTGAATGACTGTAAACATTCTTATCCTATTGGAGGCCGTACTTTGCATTATGGTAGCTGACGACTTGATCAGGATTTGATAAATATACAAAAATATACAATCACACTGTCCACTTCGTACAAAAATATCAAACCACGCTGTAGTCATCACATAATTTTCAAAGTTTTAGGTAGCACCAAAGACTCTTGACGTCTTATCGACCGACACTTGGGTAGTAAGATCATTGAACGTGATTTTCATTGCGAATTACTAAAGCCAAACGAACTTCTTCTCCGATTGCTACATTCAGAAGTGGTAAAGAGCGGAAGGATATAATCGACGGATGAAATTACATGAACCGAATTTCACTAGTCGCCATTGACTATAGATGCTGTGTTGTGAACAAAGCGAACTTGGTTATGCTGAGAATATTCGCCTTTGTCCTCGCTACAGGACTTGTTAGCGCAGATGTTCAGCTATTGGGTGATGCTAGCACGTAAACAGGTTACAAGTTAATTAATGAAACTAATGAATATGTAGGGCAAATGTCGAATATGTTAGAGGCAAGGGTGAGTAATTTAAATTAATATTAGATTTATGAAAACTGTCTTATTATTGAATGAATTTATTTTGAAAATTGAGGATTAAGTCTTCAGGAGGAATAAAAAGGATGCATGACTTCTTTAAAGTTTCTTTGTACAATCAGAAAGCATTACAATTGCTTCCAAGCTTTAAGCTAAATATTTGGTTCGAAGAGTGCAGGGAATGTAGTCAGGATTTTTAGAGATATTGAGATGTAGTTTGTAATCCATTATCTGATCGACCATATGCCATTTCAAGCGAGCTGGTTATTATTTCATCTATTAAGTCACATCTAAGTTACGCATAAGTAAAGAATTTTTACTTAGGTGACAAGTTGCTTTAAAAACAAGAAATCGGCAGCTGAATTTGGTTTTATCAATTGGCGTAGTAGTCCGCGTGGCTCAGTGGTTAGAGCACTAAGCCCGTAAGCCGAAGGTCTCTGGTTCAAGTCTCGTTGGCGTCAACGAGATTTAGTTCGAGTGGTTCTTCGGACGGACTATAAGCCTGTTCAGTTATGATACGTGCTGGTTTAAAATCAGAACGTATTGCAGCTGGGTGAACGGACACACGGCCAAAGCGTGATAATGATCAGATCACCTCGTGGAGTGCCAATACATTCGATCGTGACAATGAGATACTCCAATTTTTTCTAAGCGAAGGCCCGAAAGGGGCAGTAGGGCTACAAAGAAGAAGAAGAAGAATTGGCGTTGTAAGTAAAGTGTAAATATGTCTCATAGCATTTGTTGTACCTCAGCTCTTATTTGATTTAAGTCAGTTCAAGTTTTTAAAGGTTATTCCAATACAACTAAATTCACAACTTCATTAAAATTTACAGTATATCATCGAATTTCAATTTAGTTCAATATTAATCATTCATATCCAAAATTAATCAGTGAATTCCAATATTAATCATTGAACTTCTTTAAGTGCAACTCATTAAATTTTTTGTCTTCCTCTTATTTCTTCATCTTCGTAGCACTACAGGCCCTGTCGGGCCTTCACTTCCTGCAAATAGCGCTCTAACTGTCTCAGTTCATTGACTACGTCTTCCGGTTTTGAAATCCGAGCAGCGATGAACTGTCTTCGTCGCCCAAGTCAGATTAGCGTTCCCTCAGTTTCTCCACTGGTTTCCGCCCTACAATTCTCCCAACGAATACCTTTTTGAGTATACGTTATTTGTTCATACGATTCACATGGCCAGCCCATTGCAGTTTCTGCAGTGCTACGAGCATTGAGACTTCCGAATCGTCAAAAATTTCATACAGCTCATGATTGTTTCGGATTCACCATTGGTCCCCGTCTAGTTTTGCTCAAATTGTTTGCCTCAGGACCCGTCGCTCAAAGGTGTTCAAAATATTTGCGGATGGTTGAGTTATACTTGGAGCTTTGTTCTCCTGTGCATCTAGCTGGTCTACAAGATGGCCAAAGCTGAATAAAACATTTTATTTCTGAGCTGTATGTTACTCTTTGGCATATTTCATCTCTTTTAATAACGGTTCTTGTTGTTTTGGCGCTTAGATACACAAACTCTTCCACATTTTCCATTCTGCATTTGCCAAGTGCGACACTTTTGGTATTTGAGGGATTTTTTTCTCGATGGCGTCATGAGTTTTGTTTTATTTTCATTGATTTGTAGCTCTACTAATATTTCTTCGCTGCTGAGTTTCAGGAAAACCTCTTTGGCCGTTGTTAGCGACCGTGACAAAATGTTGATGTCATCCAGATAGGCTACCGCTTGGCTTGACTTTTATAATAAAGTACCTCTTGTATTGGCAGTTAGCTTTCTTATGACAGGCTCTAGAGCGAAATTGAATAGCAATGAGGTCAGCCAATCTCCCTGCTTTAGTCGGATGTTTGTGTCAATGGCGTGGGTGAGTTGGTTGTTGATGCGGGCTTGTGAGGTTGTCAATGTCATTGTCATTTTTGGTAAGACAAACTAATTTGTCTAGGATACCTAAGCAAAGCATTATTTCATACAGTATTGTTACGGGGCAAAGCCAAGTGGGTTAAATTCACGACGAACATGAAGGGATCTTGGCACGACTTTACGCAATCGGCCGCGAATAAACGCAAACCCCACTAGCAGAAAGCGTAAAGTAACGTATACGAAAATGTATCGGATATTATGAATTTGTATCATGTGAACTCAATATACACAAAAGAGAGCGTAAAGTAACGTAAAGATTTTGTAAGGAACAAATAGATGACTCGAGTAATTTAAATTTAATGAGTAATAACAATGAATCTGAAATTGACGCAGCGCAAAATCCCACTATATTTACATCGGATTACTCGAACGTGAAAAAGTTGCGGGAGGACAACGATATCAGTCCAATTGAAATTTTCGATACTAGGAAAGGTGAACTCGACAAATAATTCGTTACTTAAGGCGGTGAGTCCGATCAAACAGCTCCCACCGTGACGTGACTTATCCTTCAAGCAATAAGTTTCAAAAGAAGTATAAAACAGTAATAATAGCAGTTGTCCCAAAGAGTTCCAATATTCTAAATCTCCCATTAGTTTTGGTACCGATGATATCCTTGTTGGAAATAATAATCAAAGATCTAAAAAAAATTGTGTTGGCGGAGCTCGGGTGCACACAGCAAGTACAAGTTTAATGGAGAGACCTTTGCAACATGACGATGGACCCTCACCCAGAAATGCAGAACTATATTTAGAAACGCATCCGGGTGTAATGGACTTGCAATGCACACCGAACCCGAACCGAGATAGAATAAACCCGTAACATAATAATAATAATAATAATAATAGCAGGAACAGCAGGAAAAGCAACAGCAACATCAACAACTACTACAAATACGTCCTGATGGTCCGCTAAATCTCAAAGATGATCCGCCTGAAATGAAACATTCAGTAGATCTATCAGCGTGTGTAGTTGGTTCGGATAATATTAGTTTGGATTCGTTGTTTATGTTGAATGGCAACAGTCAATATGATATGGATAAAAATTTATGGATGAAAGCGTTAGGTGAACAATAGGAAGATCCTTCTGGTAAAATTTTAGTTCCTGAGACAAAAGCAACTAGTCAGACGGATATATTGGTTGTGTTGAATGTGCTGAAGGCTCAAGTCGATGATAAATCTGATGTCATGTCCGATTCAAGTGATACTTATCATATAAAATCCCATTCACCATCATCAGGATATGGAAGTCAAAGTCCCGAATATAATAGCCCGCATAGTGATCATAGCTTCACAACGTCGAAAAATGGTGTGGATTTATCTGGATTGGGTGCTGAAACTCCCAGCGATTCTGACGAGAAAATCGATGTTGTGTCTGTTGGTGATAAAAAACTACCCATCAACCCATCAGACAAAGATCGTTGTGTCATGCAAACAAAAGTTGCCAATAAAATTACCGCCCGTATGGTAAGAGCGTCAACTCACTTGAAGACAATACCACCCGTGCGACCGATCACTATATCGCATGCAAATCTTTGCAATTTCAACTACACCTTTGATCAACATGACGATTTAACCTCCCTGATTGGTGGTACCAAAAAAAGTCGTTTACTATTCAAGCACATCCTCCGGCTACAGTAGTCATAGCAACAGCAGCAGCAGCAATAGCAGTAGTGGCAAATATCTTGCGAGCAGTTCCCAAGCACCCAAATGACAATCACTTGCTGCCAGCTACAAGGATCACTACTCTCCATCAAGCAAACGTAGCTCTGGCCAAAATCAACGACCGTCAACCAGTCGACGACATAATTCCTACGATCAAGACGAAGCTAATACCATTGAAAAAAGGAAGTTTCATGACGATATGGAGGGACAGAGACACATTGGCTTGAAGAATCTCTTTGAAGCACTCAAACGACCAATACCAAGTATTAAGGACAAAGAACGGGCACCGTAATTATATATCCTATGCGAGGCGGCGAAACTTTAGGAGAAACCGATACGGGAAGAGAATCCAGTGCAGTTGTTGAAGCAACAATTAGAAATCAAACTTCAGTGACGACAGGCATATCGGAGGAATCTGCAACAGCAACGGCAACAAACCTAAACTGTCAGTGAATTGTCTCACTGACATTTCCCCAAACTCGTTTAGTAGGAGTGAGTTTCCCATGAGTATCCAAAAGCACCGATTCTCGTGGTGAAAACTACTTAGCCGACCACACGTAATGGAATTTTTACGGAACACAATCCTACTATATTTATATCGGATTACGCGAAGGTGGAGAAGTAGCGCGAGGACACGAAAGGATGTCCCGCTCTACTTTTGAGTAGTGAAAGTCATCCGGTGAAGAGTACTGGTTAGAAAAACATAGTGAATGGATGCAGAAATCGAATGGAGGAACGAGATCAGAAGAAATGTTCCCAACTAAATTGGCCGTGGTCGAGAGCATAGTGGAGAACAGCTTCAATAAAATGGGCAGTGAAATAAGCAAAAACAAATTATTTGGGGATTCCCACATCAGCAGCAGCGGAATCATTATTGTAAGTGTTAGCCAACCGTTTTCTTTTTCTCAATATTCGATTATATATTTTCTTGTGAATTTTGAATTAAGGTTTGAAGTTAAAGACTAATTATATTGAATTTTCCCGGTTGTTCCCTTTCCACCTTTTATTTCTGTTTTAGATTCTGTGATTTTTCCGCTCGTGAGTGGGAAGATATTTTGTTTTTCCTAAGAAGGGAATATACTGGCGTTGGTTTAAAGTCACGGGATTGCCAAATGGCCATCGTGATCAAGTAACGCTTAAAGTTTTCCTGACTTTTTAAGTGTTTCTTTCAGGTGCCGTAGGGGTCTCAATATGGTAGAATAGCATCTCAGGTAGGTAGAATTCCACACTTTGTTCTCCGGGGAGCCGTTACTTCATTCGGCGGCTCCAATTGGGCTCCAAGGGCGAATGAATAGTGCCTGCGCCGTCTTCGACGGAGCTAGCCGGGGCCGAAAAGAGCCTGACTCTTTTAAAATGGTAATAGTACGTTACGATCAATACTGTCGTATTATAATGTTTTTGTTTTTTTTGTTCAAATCTATGTAGGGTACGGATGCTGATTTTCTGGCACAAGTGTTAGCAAGCTATAAAAAAGACCAAGCTTCGCTGACTAGTTTTGCTTGACTACCGCGTATACATGCTTGTCAACTAGTGTTTTGTAGGATCATATGAAGCGGGTTCTTGTTGCTTCACAAACTAACACTACAAAATATTTATCACGCATACTTTACTCTAGAAATACGGATAAACACCGCAAATCAAGCATATTACTCTGTACTTCCCATTCTATTGTCCTGAGTTGTGCAAAGGTAAAATAAGGTCTACATTTACAAAACACTAATCAAACCTGTGCTGTTACACATATATCAAATTGAAACATGAACACTGACGAGCTGATCCGAAAAGGCGGTAGACGTATTTGAACTTGAAGTGCTCCGAAAAATTTACGACTCAGTGAAACGAGGAAAAGAGGAGAGACTACGCTACAATAATGAGTTGTATGAATTTTTTGATAATCCACCTGTTCCCTTTTGCGTAAAGTTACATAAATTGCAATGGGTAAGCCATGTAGAAAGAATGGAGTACATTAAAGGGTAGAGTATAGAGTACATTAAAGGGTAGAGTATAAGGTAAACGTCTAACGGGAAGACCGAGGACACAATGGGAAGATACGATAGAAGCTGATAGCAGATCCTTGTTGGGACTGAACAACTGGCGGGACAAGGTTGTGGAACCGTGATAATTGGAGGGGATTAATCCTGGAAGCCAAGGTCTGACTTGGGTCGTCGTACCATAGATGATGATGATGACTCTACTCTCCAAGAAATTCCAATCCATTTTTTTTTTATCTTTAGAAATATTCTATTATGTGTTACTTAAGCTACTCTATAGTAATTCATAACTTTATTGTCTCTTTAAACTTAACGGACTTGGAGGCTTTAGACGAACGCAAACATTGTACAAAAGGCAACCGTTACTTTTCCTAAAGAATGTCATTGTATAATAAAAGGAATGCCAAACGTAAAGATGTTTAAGTGGCTGAAGTAAACTACTCACTTTTGCCTAAAGGATGGAAACTTGACGAGTGTAGTGAACTTAGACCTAGTATAAATAAACTAAGCACTTTCGTCGGGGTGACCAGCTTCTCTCCTCAAGAGCAGCCACTCTTGATCACCACGGGGCTGCTTATGTTCATTACAGTATGCCTACTTAAAACCAACGAAAATTTTGTGCACGTTTTTGTTGAATACCCAGCATTTCTCAAGTACCTGCTTGACTGTAAACGATTGGTCTACCGTATATCTACTTGCTGTAAAGCCACTTTGATGGTCCCCAATAATAAAGTCGGCGTATGATCTGATTTTATTTTCTAAGATCTTTGAAAATATTTTATAGGCCGTATCAAAAACGATATGCCACTTTCGTGTTTGCGCTGTAGTTTTTCACCTTTTTCAAGGATAGGGAATATCATTGATTGGCTCCACTCGTTCGGCAACAAGACCAAAAGTGCTGGATGACTTTGCAGATGGCTTTCTAAATACCGCTGCAACCATATTTTATGATACCCGGTGCTTCATCATTTTTTTCGCTTTGATGGTTGAATATAGCTCATCTATCCTTTCATTTCATCAAATTTTGATGATAAATTATTAAAGTTCTAACATTTAAATTTCTCCATTCTTGAAGATCTGAAGGTTTAGTTTCAATTGAAAAAATTTAAACTCCTCGCTGAATAAACAATTATCACAATCAGCTGCTGGAAATGTGATCTCCGTCCAGGCACGCACTCCACACCATAGTATACTCAACTATTACCCACATGTTTCATTTACCCTATGTTGCACACTTTTTGAATTTTCCCAGGGGCACGTCAGCTGATCCGGGGCATGACAGCTGATCCCATGTTTGGCGCGCTCAAGAAACAAAGCAAAATGCAAATCAAATTGCCGACGCACGTGTTCTTTTACGCATTTCAGAATATAGGAGTGCTGCCAGATCTTAGTAAAAAACTAAAAGATTGCATGGAACGAATTTGTTTTTCTGCAAAATTATTGATTTTTTGAGATACGGTAATCCTGAAATCTCTCATCGAAGCATATGTTTATATTCGCGCCAATCCTCGCGTCAGCATTAAGCTACATACCTGCTAACGAAGATTCATGGCTCGCTGTTCGGCTCGTGTTTGGATTTTTCCGGAGGGTTGATGGAGTGCTGTTACTAGTTGAGTATACTAGACTCCATACGATCCGCAAATCTTACTAACGATACTTGGTTACTAAAGAGTTTTATACACCATACGCGCAAATACATGCCATAATCGATCAAGTGTTTGCTTCGACGTGTTAGGCAGCAAAGCAACAATTACATTGTAAAAAATAATTTTCAGGAAGATTATTTTTTTATGTTGCGTAGTTGTCCATATTCAAAATTCTAGTCGACAAATTGACTCGGCGAAATTTAAAGCAATAAATAAAGCGCCGTGCATGGATGAGATTCCAGTGAAGCTTATCAAATCTGGTGGCAGTAGTGTTCATCAAACTATTCACAAAGTCATCAGCACATTTGGCAACAAGAGCATATGCCGAAAGAGTGAAGCTAATCAATTACATTCCCTATCCAACAAAAAGGTGACAAGCTACAGTACGAAAATTATAGACGCATATCACTACTTTGTACGTCGCACAAAATATTTTCTAAAATCTTAGAAAATAAAGTCGAATCATACACCAGCAGTATTATTGGGGAGTATCAAGGTAATTTGCGGCTCTGGTCGCCGGACGCACCGTTGAACAAGCGCAACTTAGGCTAGGTATGCTAATGCGCCGAGTGAGGGACTGGATGACTGCTCGCGGGCTCAGTTTAGCACTGGAGAAAACCGAAGTGGTCATCTTGACAAAAAAGAGAATCCCTAGAGTAAGGATGATCAGTATTGGAGATATACAAATCGAATCGAAGCCAGCGGTGAAGTACCTGGGGCTACTGATCGACTCGAAGATGAGTTTCTCTGAGCAAATCAGGGCAACGGCTGAGAAGGCTGCTTCGGGAATATTGGCCCTGAGTCGACTTATGCCCAACGTAGGGGGACCCAGCCCATCAAGAAGACGCCTTTTGATGAGTGCTGTAGGGTCAGTGCTACTGTACGGAGCAGAGGTATGGGGCGACGCTCGCAGCAAGGAGGTATACCGAAAACGATTGGCACAGGTACAGAGAAGAGGAGCACTGAAAATTGCATCTTCGTATCCAACAGTCTCCGACTCGGCGGTGAGAGTGATTGCAGGCGTTATACCTGTCGCCCTCCTTGCTAGAGAGCGCCGCGCTATTAACCCGCGCCGAAACGAGGATGCGAGGGAGATGGTTATCCGCGAGGAGAGACAACGCTCGCTCAACGATTGTCAGCAGACTTGGGTGAATTGCACGAAGGGAAGGTGGACTGCGCGCCTCATCCCGGATGTGAGACCGTGGCTAAATCGAAGGCATGGTGAGACTGACTTCTATTTGACCCAGCTTTTGAGCGGGCACGGGTGTTTTCAGTCTTACCTGCACAAGATCGGTAAATCACGGTCTCCGGATTGTCGGTTTTGCCCAGGAGAGGAGGACAATGCCTGTTACACATTTTTTGCGTGTACCAAATGGGTCAGGCTGCGAAGGGAACTCTACAGGGAGACGGGAGAGCTCACCCCGGATAATATAGTTGCGGTGATGCTCGAATCGGTTGACAAATGGAACCAGGTGGCACATTATGCTCGGGCAGTCCTAAAAGATAAAAGGGACTCGCAGCAGCCGGAGGTGCTGGAGCTGGGGGATCGCTCTTCTGGCATTTCCTCTTCTCCTCTCCCCTCCCGCTAGGAAAGGGACTCCCCAGCTTGAAGGCGCCCCACGGCGTAACAAAACGAGACCTGGCCCGAAGTAATGTGTCAAACGGTTCAAGGCTAGGTTCTCAGATTGACAGAGGAGGTGTTTAGTGGGTAGTCCAAGGGTATCCTCCATGGGAGTCCCACACTGCCAGACTCGGTGGGCGTAAATGCCTTCACCTCCCTACCACAAAAAAAAGGTGATTTTAGAGCAGGCAAATCGAAGATAGATCAATTGTTTACAGTCACGCAGGTACTTAAAAAGTGCTGGGAGTACAACATAGACGTTCACCAAGTTTTCGTTGACTTCAAGCAAGCATAGATAGTATTGATCGCAGAGTACTGTACCAAATAATGCTTTGCTTTGGCATCCCAGCCAAATTTGTCCGTCTTACTGACATGACAATGACATCGACGACCTCGCAAGTCCGCATCAATAACCAACTCACCGATGCTTTTGACACAAATATCGGACTAAAGCAGGGAGAAGGGCTGGCCCCATAGCTATTCAATTTGGCTCTGGAGTACGTCATACGGAAGCTACCTGTCAATACGCGAGGTATGTTACTATTCAATTTGAGCCAAGGAGTAGCCTATGCAGACCACATCAACATTTTATCACGGTCATTAACAACTGCCAAAGAACTATTCCTAAAACTTGATAGCGAAGCAAAACTAGTAGGGCTACAAATCAACGAAAATAAAACAAAGTTCATGACGAAGTCGAGAAAAAACAGCTCAAGTACACGAAACATCACACTTGGCGAATAACAGTATGGAATATGTTAGCGGATTTGTGTATTTAGGTGCCGAAATAACGAAAACGGACAATGAAAGAGACAAAATACGCCGAAGAATACAGCTCGCAAATAAAATATTTTATTCAGTATTGACGATCTTGAAGACCAGCTGCATACACAGAAAAACAAAGCTCCAAGCATACAAATCTGTGATAAGACCTGTGTTATGCTATCGGTGTGAAACATGGACCCTCACCCAAGCATCCACCAATATATATTGAACGCTTTTGAATGACGGGTCCTGAGGCGAATAATCGGAGCGAAGCTAGACGGGGATCAATGGCGAATTCGATACAACCATGAGCTGTATGAAATTTTTGTCGAGCCGGAGGTCTCAACGATTATAGACTGCAGAAGGTGCAATGGGCTGGACACATGAATCTTATGGGCGAAAAACAGATACCTGAAAAAGTATTCGTTGGGAGAACAGAAGGCTTGAGACCAGTGGGGAAACCGAGGAGATGCTGGTCTGACTCGGTCGACGAAGACACTTTATCGCTGCTTGGATTTCCAAATTGCAGGACGCTGTCAATGGACCGAGATAGTTGGAGGCGTTATTTGTAGGAAGCGAAGGCCTGAAAGGGGCTGTAGTGCTAAGAAAAAGAAGAAGAAGAAATACATTCTTACAAAAGCATTCGTGCATTTTGACATGATTTGGATATTTTTTATTCTGACGGTGCCTCAATTGTATATTACTACACCATTTGGGTTCTTCGCATTTTCAAAGATGCCTTTCGGCTTAAGAAATGTTGCATAAACATTTTAATGCTTGAAGAGGCTTAGAATTTATTTATGTTTATTTAGATGACAATAATTTTCAGTGTAGACATTAAAGAACACAAAAAATATCTTCGAAAAATCATGAAAACTATCAAAATGTGTACTTGGAGTAACAAAATTAAAATTTCTAGGACATAATATTTCTCCAGAAGAAATCAAACCATCTGTTAAAAAGTAGAAGATATTGTCTAACCGAATTTCCACAAGCAACATCGATCAAATCAGCGCAAAGATTTCTAGTTATGGGCAATTGTTAGCATAGATTCATATCTAATATCGCAAAGACTATAGCTCCAATATACGCAAAGACTGTAGCTCAAATATACAGATAGAGCTAAACCACTCATAAGAAAATAGAATATTCTGAGCTCGCGGAATTCATGGTTTCAATAGAGATACTCATTTGCAAGGTTATTGAGCGTGGCCCAGCTGAGGCAGAATGGTTCAGGTTTCAGTGGGTAAATGGGAAATATGTTATGTACTAAATTATTCCTGGTCAAAAACCAAAAATATAAAAAAATTATCATTTCCCTTTTTTATTCGTTGTAACTATTTATTTGCCCACACACCAAAGTTTCGAAGCACACAATTGCTTCTTCATCAGTGATACAATAACTAATCTTACATTTTCCTGAAAGCTACTTATATACCTACTACTTTTACAATTTTACCCCTTACCCTAATTACTTCCTTGATTGGTTGTTACGGCCAATTATTCTCATAAGAGGTGAGAAATTATTACCTAGATCGGTGTTTAATGGTATCTCCTGTGGTTGTCTTGCTATAACCAGGCTTTCGTAGGCGTCCAATTTGTATGTCGATTTGAGTTCTTTGATTAACTCAGGGTTCTCGTCGCTCATGCTGTGCATCTGCTCTACGATATGTCTTGCTACCAATGATTTAATTGTACTGCTACTTTTCTTGTGCCTGACTGTCGCTTCCGCCTCCTTAATATGTTCCTTAAATCTTGTTTTGATTAATCGCTTTGTCTGGCCGGTATAAACGTGTGAGCACTGAGTACAGCTTATCCAGTAAATTCCGCGGACTTCCTCCTTGGCTTTCTTGTCCTTAGCTGATCCTAACATCGTTTTCAGTTGATGGTTTCTGCTGTGTGTGACGACCTGAATATCATGCGCTTTAAATAGTTTTTAACTTTCTTCGTTAGGCTAGAGTAGGGTACAGAGATTCTACGGATTTGTTCAAGCTGTTCATTTTGTGTGTACAACGTTGTTAGTTTGTCCTGCCTTTGCCGCTTCATTTTTTTGCGAATTAATTGATCCACTATTATGGCTGGGAATCCATTTATTTTTGCTGTCTTAACAATGTAGTCGCGTTCTTTTTTGAATCCTTCACTGCTCAACGGTATTTTTGTCAACATATGTACCATCGAATGATAGGCTGCCATTTTATGCTGATATGCGTGGTTAGAATCACTGGTGATCGTTCGCTGCGTGCTTGAAGGTTTCCTGTAGATGCCAAATTCTAGGTGTTGATTATTGGGAATAATTTTGAGGTCCAGGAAATTCAATACGTTGTTTACCCTTCTTCTATCGTAAATCGTATGTTTTTGTGAATGTTGTTGATTTTCTCCAACGTTACTTTAGCTTCGTCCTTTGTTACCACGGTCAAGACATCGTCAACGTATCGCCACCATATTCGAGGAGTTATTTGGACATTGTCGATTTTTTCCTCAAATTGGTCATGAATACTTCAGCTATTAGCGGAAGAAGGGGGTGTCCCATCCCAGTCCCGTCTTTTGTTTTAAAAAACTTACCTCTGAAGGTAAAGTAATCCTCCCTCATACATAATGCTGCTAATTTTACATATTGCCTAGTTGTTTTTGGATACATAATCGACATTGCCATCTTGTAACCAATCTTCGGAAAAACAAAGTGCCTCTTTGACAGGGATACTTGAAAATAGCGCCTTGACATCTAGGGAAACCAACATCTCGTCTTCTTGGATGTGTAGACCTTTGATTTTTATCGAACTTTTGATGTATCGAACGTCTTTGAGTGATGGGTCCTGAGGTGGATTATTGGAGCGAAACTAGACGGGGACCAATGGAGAACTCAATATCACCATGAGCTGTATGAAATTTATTGATGAGCCGCAGGTCGCAACGATTGTAAAACTGCGGAAATTTCAATGGGCTGGCCATGTAAATCGTATAAACGATCAACGAATATCCTAAACGGCAGAGACCAGTAGGGAAACCGAGGAAATGCTGGTCTGACTCGATTGACGAAGACAGTTCATCGCCGCTTGGCGTTTAAAATTGGAGGAAGTGGTCAATGGACCGAAATTGTTAGAGGCGACTATTGCAGGAAGCAAAGGCTCGAAAGGGACTGTAGTGCTACGAAGAAGATAAAAGTAAAATCTCTTGTCGCTACACACTTATATTTCATAAATTAATTACATACGGCTTCCCAAGAAAAAACGCCTCTCATTGGTTGTCACCTATGTAGTAGCAGGTAAATGTTATGCAGTGAAATCTGTATCTATGCGAAGCGTATCAAGCTCCAAGTTTATGCCAGTATAAATAGAGTGTACTAGTGTTGTAATAATTGGACATCCGTATTAGCTACACTAGGTAAGAAATGTTAAAATACAACAGTGAAAATTTGAACATTGCAATACCTTAGACTTACTTACAAGTTAGAGCTTGCTGTGACGGACGAACAAATTGACGATTTGCATTATTTTTCCACCCGATTTGCATTATTTTTCGACGTTGGAACACATTGACCAAACGACCCAAAATACCAACTTCCATCGAATTCTTTTGGAAAATTTGGCCCTAAGGGGTTCAGAAAAATTTGAGAAGACATCGTTTTGGAAAAGCCAAGTCTACTCTTATAAAAAACCCAAAATAACATTATCTCTAGATTGTCTAAGCATCTTTCGATATTAATCAAAAGAAATTTAGACTTTTATAGGCTTTTAAACCAACTAATTGAGGGACAACCTCAAGGACCGTAAAATGCTTTACGACACGACGCAGGGCCAGAAAAGGATTGAAGTGATATCGGGTGTTGCCCAGGGATCTATCGTTTGTCCAGACCTGTAAAACCTGTCTTACGACGGGCTACTGAGACTGGAGATGTAGATGGTGTTGCGGATCTGGTCGCTGGATGCACCAATGAACAAGCGCAACTTAGGCAAGTAAGGCTAATGCACCGATTGAGAGACTGAATGATCGCTCACGGAGAAAACTGAAGTGGTTATCTTGACAAAATGATAATCTCTAGAGTAAGGATCATCAGTATTGAGGACATTTTAATCGAATCGAAGCCGGCGGTGAAGTACCTGGGGCTATTGATCGGTTCGAAGATCAGTTTCGCTAAGCAAATCAGGGTAACGGCTGAGAAGGCTGCTTCGGGAATAGCGGCTCTGAGTCGACTCATGGCCAAGGTTGGGGAACCAACCCATCAAGAGGACGCCTCTTGATGAGTGCCCCTCCCCCCCCAATTAGATACCTTTAATTTAAAAAATCTGAAAAAATTATGGAAGTATTAGTTCCTTGTGAGTACAAGGCCAACAAATGCCTAGAAATTAAAATTCGACCAACTTTGTTAATAATGGTGCATTCTATGAATTTTACGTTTTTGCTTATAAAATCGAAAGAAGGACCTTCAAATTTGCTCAACTCGAGCATTCATATTTTAATAACGGGTGTAATTATTCTGAAAATTTCACAAATGTCAAGGCAGAACCAGCTTAGCAGCAATACGTGATACTGTAGAAGTACAAGTTTGCAAGGAAACTAAATACTACATACGTATAGAAATCTTGGTGAAAATCTCAGCAACGGTTTATAAAATTGATTTCTTATCACGACTGCTCAAACATTGAGGTCAACGCACTGAAAACAAAATGGCAGCAAATTTAAATTCAATAATTTTTTCAATTTTTGCAACTCAATTTCTTCTTTGTAGCACTACAGCCCCTCTCGGGCCTTCGCTTAGATTTAGTTAGAGGATCTCATTTTCATGACCTTATTGAACTCAATTTATGGAATCTGTAAATGAGTCTAGTTTTGATATTCAGAAGACATTTTTTGAGTTCCTGTTTGGTTTATGAAAGTCTTCTGGCAAGTGAAATCACCTGCTGCTTTGGCTAGTTATTTTTATATATATATTGGATAATCTTAAAAGTAATTTTTTGTCACTAGATGGTGTTCGTTGTCATACATCGGGCAATACTCATCAGATTGCGTCAAACTGACATGCGTTTGGAAGGTGACATTCTAGTCTACAATTTTCAAATGTACAGTTATGTATTTCGTCATTCGTGTCAAAAGTTGTATTCATTTAAAAATGAGTGAATTTTCTAAAAAGATTTTTTATATTTTACAATATCACTACGATCAAGGTGATTATGCATCGCAGGGTCATGAAAAAATTTATGGTGTCTACGGTCAAGATACTTTATCATAAGCAACAGCCCAGAGATGGTTCGCTCGCTTTCACTCTGGAAATTTTGATGTCAAAGATGCTCCTCGCTCAGGTCAACCAATCACTGATAAAGTCGATGAAATCTGACAAAAAATTGAAGAAGATCGACAAGTAAGCAGCCATGGCATTACTAAGGAACTGAGTATCCATCACCAGACTGTTTTGAACCATTTGCGTAAGGCTGGATACACAAAGAAGCTCGACGTTTGAGTGCCGCATGAATGAACACAAAACAATTTGATTGACCGAATTTTCATTTGCAAAATGCTGATAAAATGCAACAAAATCGAGCCATTTTTGAAGCAAATCATAACGGGTGATAAAAATGGGCAAGATACGAGAATGTTGTTCAAATAAGATCATGGTAAAAACAAGGTGAATCATCACAAACGACTTCAAGGCCAGAATTGACACCAAATAAGGTTATGGTGTGTGTATGGTGGGTGTTCAGATATCTAACCTTAGGTCAGATATTAAACTTCACCACAAATATCTAACCTTGAGTCAGATATTAACTTTGTAAAAATTGATCTGATTTTAAATCAGATCAGAGAAAATACAATTACACCTTGACTTGTACGTGACGAGTGAACTTTATTTTCATTTCATGCTCTTCAATACTAAATAAAATCTTACATTAACAATTTTCTTCTAGCATACAATGTTCAATTGAACAATATCTTGGCGTAAGCTAATTGTGCTCGCCACGCATTATTACATTTATGAATTCGCGGATAAAAAATTAAAATTGATCTATCTACCTTAAAAAATGTGAATGAACTCGAACTTCATGTGAATTTAGTGCTGATTCGGAAAGAAACCTTGAACTTGATTTTGACGTTAAAGAATATTCTTCACATGAATTTAATTTTGATGAAAGGTGTTAATGAACTGATAATATGAATTAGATTTTGATTACGAATGAATTCACTTTTTTATAAGGATTTATTGAACTCTACATATGATTTTGATTATGAATTAGGGTTTATTGAGCTCGCCCACCAAGAACCACCGTGATAGTTCTTTTTAAACCGGGTTCTCCGAGCTATACCATCGAGGTTCTTCTCTATTATTGATTGTACTATTTTGGATTTTACAATAGTAAATGCAAAAACTAATCATTAAACTAATACTGACTATAACTGAAATGGATGTCGCTACAATATGACGACGTAACGGCTTCCAGTAAGTGTCAACAAACTCTTGTTGATTGTCGTACGCTTCTTGGATTAAGTTCGAAAAGGAGTCCGATGCTTGTAGTAGTAACGACCCATAGAGCACTGGGATGACATCAGGGGGCGACATACTGAAGTTTGTTGTGACTGATTTGAAATAGATATCTGAAGTTGAACTGATTTTTGTATTTTCTGCCAGCAGGAGAGCTTCCGATGTACATAATGAACAATCTTGTGTGAGTCGAACGATTCCTGCATCTTCTAGTCGAATCTCAGATCTGGTTCCACTGAATACAGCATGTGCTACGGTGACAGAAGGGGCAATATACAGCCAACAGTTTGGTTGGTACATTTCCTTCCAAATAATTGAATGCGTGCAGAATTGTTGAGTTGGGCACCTTGGTCCTTAGTGGCTATCATATATGTCCGTTATACACAATTCGGGTGTGCCTGGATATCGTATAATGCTCGCAGCTGCACCATATATTTCTCGTCACTTATGGCTAGGCTTGTTTTGAAATCGTCTTCGTTGATTTCAAAATATTTTTGGGAGTCATAGTTTATCGCGATGATTCCTTCCTGAAATTTACTAATGACAAAGGAATCCTTGGAGATACGTTGTGGTACCGGACTGGCCTTGATTAGATCATACGGGTAGATGTCGTAGATCGGGAAATGTCCTCGAAAAACTGTAGCATCCTCGGAACGTTCAATTTGCGCAAGAGCCGCGTACATTTCCTCCACGTTTAGTAGCGTTTCACCAAATGCTTGACTTAAGTGCCGCTTCACGGATTTAATGCCTGCCTCCTAGAGGCCTAAAAATGTGGGCTACTGGGGGGAATATGATGCCAAACAATGCCTTCATTCACTAAATACGCTCTTGTTTCGCTTTCAATGGCTGTGTAGTTCATCCACAATTCCTTGCCGGCTGAAATGAAATCAGTGCCACAATCACTGTATATATTTTTGCGCCTTCCTCGTCGGGGAATGTATCTTTTAATGGCGGCGATGCATGCAGATGTGTTAAGGTCGCTCACTAATTCCAAGTGCATTGCCTTGGTTGCCAAGCAGACAAAAACTGCTATGTAAGCTTTGGCTGTTTTTGCGCCATGGCCACTGGACCATTTTATCTTGATTGGGCCGGCAAAGTCTAGACCAGTAGACCAAAGGCGGTTGGTGGGGGGATTTCCCATCATTTGCTGCTTCCGTTGAAGGTTGCTTCTAAAACATGTCATACACTTGTGAATGCATGTTTTTACCATCTTTGGCGCTCCTATTATCCAAAATTCCTTGCGTACGGCATCCAAGGTTAATTGCGCTGATCCATGAAGTGTTTTCTGACGGAAGTAGCTGATTATCATTTCGGATAACTTGCTCTTATGACTCAATAGTTGGATGCTTTTCCGCTATACTTATGGCTGCATGTTGGAGTCGTCTGCCCACCCTGAGGACATCATAGGTGTCAGAGTACGGGTTCAGTTGCAAAACTTTTGAGTAAGAGTCGATTTGTCTATTTTTGGTCAATCTCCTAATTTCAGCGTCGAAAACTTCTTGCTGTGCAATTTCGACGCATACCAGTTTTGCTTCTTGTAGTTCTTGTGCTGTCAAGAATTGTTCAGACCCATCCTGTTGCATACGATGATGTGGCAGCTACCGTGTGCAATAAGCTATAACCCTTAAGAGCTAAGAGTAGCTTGAAAATCAATGTATTATGCTATTGTTCCCTACTGATATTACCGTAAGAGCCACTTTCCTTCTTTCCAATGGAGTAGAGTGATTATCAGGTGATTTCAGGAATATTATTCTAGGAGACTGTATGATCTTTGGGCCATTCCACCATAGGTCGAAGTCCTTGAGTTGAGTGGATTAGAGTACCCGTGATGCGCAGTCAGCTGGGTTGTCTCTGGATGATATATGGTGCCACTGAGCGATGCTGCTGGCTGAATGTATCTAGCTTACGTGATTCGCAAAGTAAGTGATCCAACGAGTTGGGTGGTCACTAAGCGAAGAGAGGACGATACTCAAGTCTGTCTAATAGTGCACTGGAATTTCGGCGCAGTGGCGGAAGGATGATCTGGTTTGTTCCATCAACTTGACAAGCAATGAAGCGCTGGATAGTTCGAGACGCGAGATTGTTTGAACAGCTAGAGGAGTCACCTCTGTTTCTGCGGTTAATAACTTGACAATGGGTGTATCTCGACCAACCCTTTTGGTTCGAAGGTATATTACCGCTGCTATTGCTTGCCGGGAAGCGTCGCAAAATCCATGGAGCTCGAACTGATCACGTGAAGTTGTGCCGATCTAGCGTTGCACCTTTATGTTATTGATTGCAGGTATTTCAGATAAATAACTCTGCCATTCATTTTTCAATTCTTGGGGCAAAGGGTAATCCCAATCAAGTTTGTTTGACCATAGCTTTTGCATGAAGATTTTGCCTTTTATTATGATTGACTGAAGCCATCCCAAAGGATCAAACATTGTCGCCATTAATGATGCTTCTCCAGGTTGAAGCTCTCTTGTACTGAAGATGAAAATATCTTGTTGTGGGTGCCATTGCAAACCCAGAGTTTTGATTGTATCTTCTGCCTTTAGACTCAGTGGATAATCTGCTTCTCGAGCATCTGCTGGTATTTCACGAATTACTTCGCTGCAGTTGGAGTTCCACTTCCGCAAATTAAATCCACCCATGCTTAAGAGTTGTGTTAATTCGTGATACGATGAGATCGCTTCATTAGGTGTGTCGACTCCAGTCATCAAATCGTCTACGTAGAAGTCGTCAAGCGAATAATACACCGCTATTGGAAATCGTTCTCTTTCATTGTTTGCGAGCTGCTTCAATGTGCGAATTGCTTGAAAGGGGGCACTTGCAGTTCCAAAAGTAACTGTTTTAAGCCGGTAGTGTGGGATGATGTCTGCTGTTTGAGGGTGCCAGACGATTCTTTGAAAATCAGCGTGCTTTGCCTTGACTTGAATCTGCCGGTACATTTTCTCTATATCGGCTGTAAGGGCTACTGGATATAATCTCCACCATAACAGTAGTGTCACCAAGATGTCCTGAATTGTTGGTCCTACTAATAAAATGTCATTTAATGACTTGCCTGATGCAGCTTTTGCAGATGCGTTGAACACGACGCGGACCTTTGTAGTGGTGCTAGTTTCCTTAGTAACCGCATGGTGAGGTAGATAATAAGATGGATAATTGACTTCATTTTTCGGTACTTCTTCCATGTGATTCGAATCTAAATAGTCCTGGAGGCGTTCGTTGTATTCTTCTATCAGCCTTGGATCTGTTATTAAATGCTTTTCCATCACACAGTACTGTTGTATTGCCGATTTTTGTGATACTGCTAATTGTGTACGTGGGTCTCCCTTAAATGGAAGCTCCACTTGAAACTTTCTGGGTTCGAGTAGTTGGGTGGTGCTGTGATAGTGAGCCTCTATTTTTTGTTATTCTTCCGTTGCAAATTTCTTTCGTTAAGGTTCTTCTTGTTTCCAAAATTTCCGGAGCATAAGGTCGAGTTCCGCTGTGCTTACCATTGTAATGGCTTGAAGTGAGGGTGTGATATTAGCGGTAGGACCAGTTAATATCCTACCTTATTTTGTTTTTTGCGCTGTAGGATGTCCTCGCCGAATGCCCTTCTGGATTATGTCTCCATGCACATCAGCTCCTAATAGTATGTCAATTTTGGCACTGATGTTGTAGTTTAGATCAGCCTGTTCCTCAGTATCACAATTCAACTTGATCTTATTGATGGTCGTTGACGGTAAAATGGATGTTATACGACCCAATATTAAGGCGTTGATGCTGATTGTTTTATTTGTCCATTTTTCCTTGATTGTCAATGGGATTTGCCCATGACACTTTCTTGTTGAGCTGCCAATGCCAGATATGATGATATTGACGTTGTTTCGTTTGATTCCCAATATCCTTGCAGCTTCCTCAGTCACAAAAGATTTCTGAGATCCTTACGCGTCCTTTACATTGATGATTGCCGTTGCCAACAGAATGCTCCAGAAATTGTGCTGATTCACATGGTTGCTCTGTACCTTGACTCCACTGAATGTACTTGCTTCTTTGAATTCAAAATCACTTGTTTGAATACCGATGTCCAGGTGCAACATCGAGTTGTGCCGTTTATTGCATGTTTGGCATACGGAGGTCGATTTACACTCGTTGATTAGATGGTTCTTAAGGCAGTTGAAGCACAAATTGTGGGATTTCACAAATTCCTTACGTTGTCCGATGCTCATTCCTTGAAATTTGCCACACTTGTGAATTCGATATTTGTCCTTGCAAACTGGACATTTGCTGGTACTCTGCACCGTTACGTGAACCTTAGTTCCTTGCCGTTCTGGTGAGTCTTCCTTTCTGATAACTTCTAGCGACCTGAATTTTCGCTCCAAGAAATCTGCAAAATCCTGCCATGCTGGGGTTTTCGATTGAACGCCACAAGATAACTCCCAATCCTGTCTAGTTTGAACGATGCAATATGAATGATGATTGGATACCAAGATGATGTCTCTATGCCGATACCGCCAATTCCGGCTATCATCTCATTCGTTGTATCCAAAATCCTCTTGTAGCCAATCGCTGAGTCAGGTTTTATTGTCGGCAAATTCAAAAATGTCTGCAAGTACGCTGATAGTATGACGCGTTTATTATGGGAACGATCCTGTAAGAGCTGCCATGCCTTCTTGTAGTTCGCTTCCGTCATACTTAGGTTTTCTATTGAACCCTTTGCTTCGCCTCCAACCGAAGTAAGGAGGTACTGCAGTTTTTGAATGTCCTTGAGCTGCGAGTTCCCATGAACTAGGGTTTAAATTAGTTCATGAAACGTGGCCCATTTCAGATAATCCCCTTCAAATTTCGGGATTTTAATCCACTCCAGACGTATGGTGTCGTTCACCAAAGTTTCTGATGATTGAGCCTGTTGGGTTGTTTCTCGAGGTCGATCTGCTTTTTCGAACTCCCTGATTGCTTCCTTGAATCTTGTCATCAGGTTCAAACATGTCTCCTTCGCTGTCTCATAGGCTGCGATGTAATCCTTAAGTAGGGTTGCATCTTGCAATTTTGTCTGGTACACACTGGGATGCAACTCCTGGGTGTATCGCCAACATTCCTGCAGACGCTCCAACCGAATTTCGTAATACTGTAGGCTGTGTCGATCCTTCGAATCTTTTGAAAAGTTAGACTTGATTCGATTGATGATATCGAAGTTTATCTTCTGAAGAGTCCCTCGCGTTGGTTCGGTCATCGTATCCAATTGATATCTCGAAGATGTTGGGATGATGATAAGGATGCTTCCAAATCAATCCGGAACGACGGACCAAAAAATGTTCAGATATCTAACCTTAGGTCAGATATAAACTTCACCAAAAATATCTAACCTTGAGTCAGATTTTAAATCAGATCAGAGAAAATATCATTACACCTTGACTTGTACTTAACGAGTGAATTTTATTTTCAGTTCATGCTCTTAAATATTAAATAACATCTTACATTAACAATTTTCTTTTAGCATGCAATGTTCAATTGGACAATATGCTGGCGTAAGCTAATTGTGCTCGCGCACGCATTATTACATTCATGCATTCGCGGAAAGAAAAATGAAAATTGATCTATCTACCTTAAATGAATGTAAATGAACTTGAACTTCATGTGAATTTAGTGCTGATTCGGAAAGAAACCTTGGACTTGATTTAAACGTTGAGGAATATTCTTCACATGAATTTAATTTTGATGAAAGCTGTTAAATTTCGAACTAATGAACTGATAATATGAATTAGATTTTGATTACAAATGAATTCACTTTTTAATAAGGATTTATTGAACCCTACATATCATTTTGATTATGAATTAGGGTTTATTGAACTCTTACAGTGGGATTGGAAGGGAATTGTTTATCATGAGCTGCTAGAACCTGGCCAAATACTCAATTTGGCTCTGTACTGTCAGCAATTAACCAGATTGCAACAAGCAATTCAAAAATCCCGGCCAGAATTAATCAATAGAAAGGGCTTTGTCTTCCACCATGACAATGCCAGACCATACACATCTTTGATGACCCGGCAAAAATTGACAGATCTTGGCTGGGAAGTTTTGATGCATCCACCGTATAGTCCAGACTTTGCACCATTAGACTTCTATTTGTTTCGGTCTCTGCAAAACTTTCTTAATGAAAATAAATTTACTTCAAAAAGGGACTATGAAAATCACTTGGCCAAGTTTTTCGTCAATAAAGCACATAAGTTCTACACAGATGGAATAATGGCTCTACTCAAAAAATGGCATAAGTTTATAGATAATAATGGGAAATTTGAACTTAAGTAAAATCCATTTTAAATAAAAGAAATATTCAATCGAAAAATGACAAATACAATACAATAGATAAAAACACAAAAGAAACAAATACAATACATAAAAAATACTTGAAATCCGTTTTTAAACAATATCGCAGTTGCTGTTTTAGTTGTGTGCAGAGAAGTGATATAATATTAAACTAAGTTAAATTGGGGAAGGTAAGTTAACATCTAACTAATAAACTAAAGCGTATTACATATACAACCAAGATTATATGTATGGATTCAAGCGCAAATTTTAATAGAACACATTTTTACAAAACTGGGTCTAAAAGTAAGTATATAGCCCGGGTTTTGGGAATTAGCAGATTATGTGGCACTTTCGACATCATTTATGTTCTCGTAAAACGATGTAATCTTCATTTTGATGTTCTTGAAAAATGCCCTTAAGCTTCACTTCAGGAATAACTTTTTGCAACTCAGCAGTGTAAAATGATAAGATTACAAACACTGCTCTACATACAACGTAAAATGGAAGTGTAAAACATTGTAACAGTTTCGAAATCCCAAGTCGTCGTTCATACAGCAGTTACAAATTGCCAAGACCAAGGCCATAGCAAAACTATATATCTAAATCCCAAAATTTCTTTATAGCTTCACATGTCAGCCGAGGAGATAAAGTACCATACGCATTGCAGACTCTTCTAGCTCTTTGAAAATATTCGTAAAATATATACATATGCATTTGTAGAGTACCTACCGTATCATCCGGTGCTAACCCATCGCATAGCATTACAACACCACCCAGGTATGTCCTGAAATTCGAATTTTCAAACCTAACAAATATATGTGTGTGCAAGGAGATGGCGGTTACCAGCTGCAATTGGTACGAGTAAATTTGCATAGCATTCTCCCGATTTCACAGCATTTGCTGCCATGCTGTGGTTACGTTTAGACTACTGATTACATATGTATGTACCCTCTCTGGCGTTAGCCTGGCTAACTTTTCAGGGGCACACTCATGGCATGATTAAATGAAAATGTTACATATCATGAAATTACATATAAAGTAGGATACAATAAAGCTGGGTGGGAAGAGCTTTATTGGATTTCTTGATTTGGTCATTCCTTGCTTTTTGTTTGGACTTTATGTAGTCTGAATTCTTCTTGACTATAACCTTTGAAAAATTTAAGTACCATTTAAACTTTCTAGATCCGCAATTTTACACTGATTCTTATCCTCTCAGCTCTTAAACTTATTTGACAAGTACCCCGGCTTTCGCTTCAGAAATTCGAGCCTATTTCCCATTCAGCTTCTATCAACCACTTCATCTTTGTTCAAATCCATGTCTGCATCCGGTAACCCGTTGCTAGTCTATAAAATAAATACTTCATATTTTGCTCGCCACTGTACAAAGAACTACCTTACATTGTTAGTGGTATTGCTATCTTAATTTCCATTGGGTATTAGATAAGCGAAATAAATTTAATTATTTTGCATTAGACACTTTAAAGTCGTTTCTATTCAAAGAACTTTTGCCCATAACGAGTCCTTTACCCGTTTCCACGAACCAGACAAAATTGATAGACGGGTTGGTCTTTTGCTTTAATTTTTCCGCCCCAAGGAGGGTACATGGTACCTTCATCCTTAACCAATTTACATAATTTCCTCTTGAGCGGTTTGAAGTCCTTTTTCATTTACAAAGTCGTCAACGAAAAGGACTTTATTGTTTCAGGCTTTTTCGTGGAATACTTATATAGGCAAATCCTTTCACACTCAGAATTCTATAAAAGACTTAAATTTCAGGCTTAGCGACGATTAAAATTATAAGCTTTGTGGTGAAAAATATTTTTTTTATTGAGTTATGAATTGAGCGAGGATTTGCGGGAAAACGGATTAGGAACATTAAAGCGATAAATTTTTATTATTCATTTGAAAGGCTATTAAAGTTTGGCCGATTTCTTGAGTCCTCATAAAGATCTGTGGATTGTGGGAAGGTTTAATTTAATTATGTTACGCTTGATGAACTTCAGTGGGTAAAAGAAGGCTTATTTATTGTGAAAGGGTACATTTTTTTGTCACTGTGAGGTGAATGCCATTTACGCATAGAGTGCTTGCGAGCGAATGGAATACACACTAAACGCCTCTCCTGTACTTTGCAATGAATTTCAACCTCTTCAAATGAAAGCAAAGCATTTCAACGTGATTCGTTGAAAACATAGCTTTCATAATTGTTTAAAAAGGAAGAATAAATAGAGTATGCCACAGAAACATATTATATCTAATAGTAATTCAGACTAATTTACAAAGGTAATAAATTAAAAATTTCTTAGTTATTCTGAAGGGTGCTAGTTTTTGTATCGATTTCATATAGCAATGTCAGACATTCCTTATTTGTAGTGAACAATTTTATTGCAAATTTATCAGGGATTAGTTCTCCAAATACCTTGTCTTTATGATTTCTGAGTATCATGAAGAACGCCTTCATTAACTGACTGCCAAAGGAAAGACGGTTATCAATTCATCACGTAAATTTTTTTTGTATATTCACGCATAACTTTTAAACGAAGATAGATGCAGAGTCCTGTTTCTGGCAAATGATACGTCTTTCTTCCTGTTTGGTTCCTTTTAACGGATCAGATATTCAGGTGACAGTAAAGGACTTTTACCGTTAAAACTAAAAAAATTCAGATTTTCACCCCGATTTTTCAGCATAACTGATCGACGCGTGTAAGGATTTTGATTGTAGAGGTTTCAAATGAAGAACAACATATTGATCTTAAATACTTCGGAACAGAATTGTAATCTTTCCAAGGACTCTGTAGATATTAACAGTTAAATATGATACATTGATGTCGAAAAATTGAATTTAAATGATATTTCACTAAAAACTGCCAAAGAACTCTTCCTGAAACTCGACAGCGAAGCAAAACTAGTAGGGCTACAAATCGACGAAAATAAAACAAAGCTCATGATGCAGTCGAGGAAAAATACTCCAAATACACAAAATATCACACTTGGCGTATACAATATCGAAAATGTTAGCGAATTTGTGTATTTAGGCGCTAAAATAACGAAAGCGGGCAATGAAAGAGACGGAATACGCCGAAGAATACAGCTCGTAAATAAGATATTTTATTCAGTATTGACGATCTTGAAGACCAGCTCCATACACAGGAGAACATAGCAGGGGCGGCGGAACAGGTCTGAAGGGTATTTTGAGTAACTGAGTACAGCGAGGGAGGGGGGGGGGGGGAGGCTCCTTCGTAAAATTTTTCGGTGCATTTTATCTCAATGTTATCTAAAACTGTGCGGCATAGTTTACGATAAATATTATAGACAGTAAAAAAAATTGTATATTCGCTTGAAATTCTATTTTATTATTAACTGTCTCTTATCATACATGTAAGTAGAATTTCATTACTTATTTATCCTAATTCATCGCCAACACATTGGTGCACTTGGCATTTCTTTGGATGAATTCATCGATCAGTCGTTCGTCATCAATTTTGTCAGCTAATTCATGATATATGTGTAAAATTGCGATGTAGTTCAGACGCTTCTGACCCATTGTTGAACGGAGATAATTCTTCAACCTTTTCACAGTTGAAAAACTTCGTTCGTTTGTACAAGATGAAGCAGGAATTGTCAATAATAATTTAACGAATCGAACATATTCCGGGACAAGGCCCTTGAACCATTCATATTCTTGTAAAAAATTCACAACGTCTTTCAAATTCTGAACCTTTACATTTTTCTTTGATGTCACCTCTAGAAACATATCCCTATCAGCGACTAAAGAATTTTTGTCGAAGTCATCTTTGTAAAATTTAACAATCTCTTCCCCATCCAAATTTTTAGAGATTATGAAACTTTTAAGGGATTTAAAAAATTGCAGATTCAGTCCCAAACCTCCAATTTAAAGATGAAATTACCTGGTCATAAACTTCAGAGTAAATTTTCTTGTACATTTCTTTCGGTGACTCGAAAATATGATCTCTACATTTTGAGTCAGGATTTAACTGTTTTGGGACGTTTCGCACTCTGTACGGCA